>OZ010795.1:470570805-472970805 GCA_963932465.1 Maratus speciosus | reverse complement strand
ATGTTCAACATTGCAGGGACAACTGGACCAGCAATGATGAAGAGGAATGCCAGGAAAACAAACTGGCATTCTTACTGCAGGGAACTTGAAGAAAGGATCCTGTCTTTAAAGGGTAAGTTAAGTTATAATAATTCTTCGGACGTGGAGTTGGCTGTTGACTCAGTGCAACAGGCCATTCTCCAATCTTACTATAACAATTGTGAACCTCCTGTTGCTAGCTCCCCAAGGCCTGTGCCTTGGTGGTCTTCTGAGTTTAGCAAACTCAGGAAAATTACCCGCAGGGCTTTTAATAAAGCCAAGAAGGGTGGTGACTGGCTGCAATATAAGTCTGCACTCACCACATATAATAAGGCCATCAGGAAGTCCAAGTATGACTCTTGAAAAAACTTCTGTGATGGTATTAATGATGTCTCTACTAGTGCTAAACTTATGAGAATTATGGCTAGAGATAGTAGTTCTAGTCTGAATGCCATTAAATTGGAAAATGGGCAGTATGCTGAAACAGGAAAGGAGATTCTCTCAGAAATGATGAGGATTCATTTTCCTGATTCCACCAGTGGTGACCCAGATGTAGCTCCAAGCACACCTGCTGCTTTTAGTAGCAGTAAGGAGTGCTGGAATCTTGCTAGTGATATCATCACTCACGACAGGATCTTGTGGGCTATTGATTCATTTGACCCTTACAAGACTCCGGGTATGGACGGAATCGTACCTGTTTTGTTACAAAAGGGGAAAACGATTTTAGTCCCAGTGCTTAGTCAGATTTACAGGGCATGTCTCGCTTTTGGATACATTCTAAATGCATGGAGACATACCAAGGTGGTCTTTATCCCTAAACCTGGGAAAGACACATATTTTGAAGCAAAATCTTTCCGACCAATTAGTTTAACACCATTCATGCTTAAGACATTGGAAAAGTTAATGGATAGGCACATCAGAGAACATATCTTGAGTGTAAAGCCACTCTCGAGCTCCCAGCATGCCTATCAGACTGGCAGGTCAACTGAAACTGCTCTTTATAATCTTTCCTTTGTTCTTGAGAAAAGTTTTAAGGCAAATGATGTTTGGCAAATGTTTTGGCAGTCTTTCTTGATATTGAGGGTGCCTTTGATAAGATATCTACGGATGCCATCCTTAGGGCATTGGCCAATAGGGGTGCGGATGAAATAACTTTGAATTGGATCAACTGTCTGCTCAGGGATAGGTCTATCCATGCTGAGTTGTTGGGGGATACAATTCATGTTAAGGCAAAGAAGGGCTGCCCACAAGGCGGGGTACTTTCTCCTGTACTTTGGTGTTTGGTGGTGGATGGACTCCTTGTTGAGATTCATCTGCATGGTGCATACTGTATTGGGTATGCTGATGATATTGTCATCATCATTAGAGGCAAGTTTGAAAATATTCTTTCAGACATCCTCAATAATATCCTTAAGAAGGTAGAGCGGTGGTGCAGGGATGTTGGTCTTTCTGTTAACCCAGAAAAGATGACTCTTGTTGCTTTCACTAGGAAAAAACAATCAAATTCAATGAGATTGTGTTTTATGGACGCACTTTGAGTTGCTCAAAGGAGGTGAAGTATCTGGGTGTCTATTTCGATGAGAGATTGTGTTGGAAGAGACACGTGGATTACTGCATCAATAAGGCCAAAAAGATTTTCTAGTCATGCAGAAATGCTATTGGCAAAACATGGGGACTCAGCCCAAAAGTGATCTGGTGGATATACAATATGGTGATCTGCCCTATGATCAATTATGGCAGTATCGCTTGGTGGTCAAAAACAATGACTGACATTGCCAAGTCAGAATTAGCAAAACTGCAGAGGATGATCTGCTTGTTTATAAGAGGTGTACTTAGGACAACTCCTACATCTGCTATGGAGCTGCTGTTGGGTATGTACCCACTGCATATGATTATTGAGGCAGAAGCATTGCTCTGCTCTTATAGACTCATTTTACATGGGCAGTGGCAGAGTTACTCGGGGTATCTTACTTGGGGCAGGCTTAACTGTAAAATCAGTAAACACCCAGTCTTTATCATGAAGGGTGACGGCATGCCTTTAAAGCATGTATTTGATAAGTCGTTCAGAGTTAGTCTTCACTCTAGAGCTGAATGGGAGACTCTTTCTGTAACGGAGCTTAAGACTGGTATGATCTGGTTTACTGATAGTTCCAAGATGAATACTGGTACGGGAGCTGGGGTGTGCTGCCCAGCTGATGGTACATCCTTCTTTTACCCACTGGGTAGATACGCCACTGTCTTTCAGGCAGAGGTCTATGCAATACTTATGTGTTGTTACATTTGCATTGAGAGGGGTATAGTGGCCTGTCTGTCAATATCTACTCTGACAGTCAGGCAGCATTACTTGCCTTACAGAAACATACAATTACTTCTAGGATTGTTTGGAAGTGTTACTGCTCTTTGAACAGGCTTGCCAGTAATGGTAATGATGTTGCTATACATTGGGTACCTGATCATACTGGCATCCTGGGTAATGAGCTTGCTGATAGTCTAGCAAGGAAAGGGTCGGTTACTCCATTTATTGGACCTGAACCAGCTATTGGCATTTCCAAGGACTGCATTAGAACTACTGTTTTTAGAATTTTAAGAGAGCAGCAGTATCAAGAATGGCTTGACTCAAAAGGACAGAGACAAGCGAAAGAGCTCAATAGCGGATGCCCTAGCAAAAGGGCAAAAGAACTCATTGGGCTCAGAAGGAATAGTCTAAGAAATATGGTGGAACTGTTAACAGGACACTATAGACTTAATGGGCACCTTAGTACTATGAAGGTGGTTAATGACCCTCTTTGTAGGGGTTGTAAGTATGAAGAGGAGATTGCCTTACATGTGCTCTGTAACTGTGAGGGATATGCTGCTTACCGTTTCGAACACATGGGTCGACATCTGATTAAGCCATGGGAAATTCAGGATATTCCTATCAAATGTCTGCAGAATTTTATGTCAGCTACTGGTCTATTTAAGGACTAAGTGAGGATGTTTTCCTCTTTCATTTTTGGGGAATAGCACAATAGATCCCTGGTCGCGGTGCTTTGTCTCACCCCCCCCCCCCCCAGTAATACAGTAATACAGTAACATGGGATCGTGCAGCATATTTATACCTATCCTGCCCTCAGTCACGTCCGTTGAAAACTGTCCATATTTTTTAGGTTTTGTTTGATCCTTTTAATTTTTTATATCGGGCCAAATTTTTTTTACCAACCCGTTTATTTTTTTCATCGGCCCGTTAAAAATTTGTCTTTAATCCGCCGGCTCGACCTGCAACTTTTCCGCAATTATTTTTCATAAAAATACAAAATAAGTCATCTCGCTATTCTAAAAAAAAAAAAAAAAAGTAACTGCCGCTATCACCGCCGCCGCCGAAGGATTTGAATTTTTTGTGACCTGGGGTCTTTCTTTGTTAATATTAAGAAAACGACTGCATACAAAAATGCAAAAATCGATGGTATTACAGAGAAATGTTTGATAAACACGCTGATGCAGACAGTTTTCAAATCGAAGAATTATTTTAAGAAATATTAAATGTTAAAGTGGGTCAAAATCGTTCCATTAAAAAAGTTTTAAAGGAGCAAAAATTTAATGAATTTAATCATTTTTAGATCATTTTATACATTAGAAGTTCCCGGCGTGCAGACTGCATTTATTTTTTTAATTTGACTCATTTTTTGAGAGTTTATTTCCATTTTGAATTCAAATTTTCTCCATTTCCAGAGATATTTTTTACATATTTTAGAAAAGGTTATTATTTTAAATTGTTTCATAATTGTAGAAACTTCTCAAATTATAATATTTCCTTTAAACTGAAAATTTACTTACACGTGACTATTATAAACACCCCCCCCCCTATGAAATTAGAATTAAATGATTACGGGTTAAAAGCAGGAAAATATTAAAAATTATGTCATAAAAATTGTTTATACACGTGAATATTTAAAAAGAAAAAAAAACTATAAATCAATTAATTATTTAATATGTGTTAAAAGCAGTAAATGCGGGTGAAATTACGTCATCGTATTTCAAATAGCCAAATAATATAGCCAGTCAGTTTAAATTAAAATATAGGGTAATTCCGGGATTTATGCCGCACATTTTTTTGAATTTATGTATAAAGTCCCATGGTGGACATAAAATTTAAAAAATCCTGCTGTGCTATTTAATGTTAAATATACAACGCGTGTACTGCGACAAAAAAATTCAAAAAAATTATTAATATTTTTTAACAATTTTTTTCTAAAACATTACACTGAGGCACATCACCCGTACATTCAGGATGAGACGCCGCACTTGTGCGGTAGTTATGCCGCGCTTGTAATAAGAACAGAATGAAATTATAAATAAAAATATTTTTTAAAAATATACTCATATCTGGACTATAATTAAAGGTGTAATAACAATATGAAACTAAATGAGTACAATGAAATGTATTAGTATATTCAAATTAGTAATTCTTGCCTACTTTCACTATTAAAATTATCGACTTTTTTTTTTTTTTTACATTAAATTATAATTATTATTTCAGCAACAAAGTAACATCAATGTATTAGAAAAGGAAAAGCAAAAAAGTAAAATTGTGTTTACATAATTTCCTTGTTAACCTTTTCGGGACCGGTGGCTTTTACACAAATTTTATTCGGTTGGTACCACTTTTTTAAAAGAAGTTAACTTTACTTAAATAATCATGAAAATGCTCTTATTAAACAAAGCAAATATTACTTTTCTTTTTTACTGGTGCCAGAAACAAATTTTTTCAGCTTTTTATGAAGGCGCTTATATGGACCTATAGTCCCGAATGGGTTAAGAGACAGGTTTTTTCGACTGCTATCTACAGAAAAGTGTCGAAAAAGTACAATTTTTATGTAGCTACATTTAAACACATGATGCAACGAAGCCAATTACACTTCCTCTTTTTTGGAGTAGTTTGCAAAGAACGTCTAAGTTACGCGTAATCCAATTTTTCATTATTATCATCTTGGCTTGCATCTTTCTTCCACGTCTTACTTTTTATTTTCCCCTTTTTCTCCTTTGGTTTTAGTAAACTTGATAACATGCCTAACATGATTTGTCTGTGCAAAATGAAAAGGAAAAGTTAATAACACTTAATCATCTCGCACTAAAGAAACTGCGGTATGTGTACCGGAATAGCAGTGCGGCATGTATCCCATTTTGCATGATGCAGACGTCGGCCATCACAGTTACCTGCCATCGCTAAGGGGAATGGCGTAACCATACACACAGTACTCTACACAAATGCAACACTTAGTTTTGACTAAGCAATCATGCATGCATTTAGTAATTAGTGTATGAAAAGTATTTAAACATAACGTATTTAAAAGTTTGGACAGTGAAATCATGCACTTACGTCAAATTAAGGATTGTACTTCTACAAGTAAACAACGAACTGGGATTCACGCTACACACTGGCTAAAATAATCTCATTGCGCACCTATACTGTGCGTTTGACGACCATCTATCGATAATTACAAGAAATACAAGGGGTGCGGTATTTATCCCGTATGCGGCGACTCTCCCGGAGTTACCCTATATTTACACATACACGTGAGATTCATTTCATATTTCAAGATAATCTTTTTAACTACTGTTGCCAACGACAGAGCACATAATAATATTTCCTTTCTAACAATTGAAATATTTCCAGGTAAATATTACAAAAAGAAATGTTTGGTTAAAATTACGTCAGATTTAAAACGTGTGATTTAAAATCATTTTCTTATAGCTGTATTAAAAAATATCTTGAAGCAAAGACTCCGTTGACTTAGTTCATTTTACATTAGCTAATTTTCAGACGTTTAACTAAGCTTATTTAATCAAACATGAAAACAACAATTCACAGCAGCTTTTTTGGCCTTAAAATCCTTCATTAAAAGAGAAATAAATGGAAACTCATTTACAGGGATATCGCCACTGGTTTTTTAATTATAATTCAATCTTGCGTAACCTTTTTTAAGCCGATCAAATTAGCGGATTTTTAGAGTCTGAACGGTGGTAAGCTCGTAGGGGGCAGAGCCCCCTAGTTCTACAAATATAAACCTTTAGCACTCCCAGATGTTTACCGCTAATTACTCTTAATATTTTTATCTCAAGGGAATAAAATCGCTTCTTTTCTTTTATCCTGAATCAAGTAACCTTACATCTGAGCATTCAACTTTCTTCTTATTTCCTGATCAAGACATTGAATAACAATCGTAACTTGATAACAGTTATATCAAATTTATATCAGTAATTTGATCGTAAATTATTATGCCTTTTCAGTATAGATATTGCGTGAGTTACATGAGACTAGCCCGAACTGCAGTTATTAGTGATTTTTGCATTTTACTTTTTTAAGAATATATTAAATCTGCAAAGATGATTTCATAGTAATCGTATATTATTACAAAATCACATTTGTGTATTCAAGGTGATGCAATAATAATCATTATTCGAGATTAAGATGCGCTTTAAATAGGTTCATTAAAAATAGTGTGAAATCATGTAATATGTAGCAAGGGAACGATAACAATCTATAAGTTTTTTTTTCTTGTATATTTCCATTACCGCTTTTTCATTTAACCCTTTTATCTAGTGACGGTACTTATAAGTACCATTAAAATAACTTGTTATAAAATTCATTTAATACATCGATTAGTTGTAATATAGTTTAGAATGAGTTATAGATACACTACTTTATCTATTTCCGAAAGCATTATCGGTTACACAAAACAAAATATTTTTAAAAGGATGATTTCTTTTACCTTTGCATGTTTTCAACTTTCTTGGCGTAGGAGGAGAGGAGGGGAGGGGGGGGGTTCAATTCGGAAATATTTCTATATTTCTAATGTAAGAACATCCTAATTCTACAAAATACTAAGAAAAGTATTTAAAATAAAAGATTTGAGTGGTGTTATAAATATCGCACAGATTTCCTATAAATTCAAATTTAATTAATCCTTCTAAAATGCACTAAATGATTGTGTAAATCTTCTAACCTAGTTTAAACAATTCAAGAAAAATGCTTTAGAAGATAAAATTTTCATGAATTCATAATTCGGTACATAAAGGGTTAAACGCAATAACGTGAGATATTGCCACAATACAGGGTGTCCACATGAAACCATCCTTATTTCAAATATCAATTGTACGGAAACTGTGAGTTCTGGAGATTTGCCGAAACAGTCATTTTTTGTTGTATGCATTATTGATGTGTCAGAACATCAAGTTTATTTTGTTGCAAACGTTTATTTGTCTGAAAAAAAAAAATACATTTTTGTCTATTTATGCACTTTGATATAGCGGATAAACTAGCTTCCGGGCCACTAGGCTAGATTTTTTTGGTGACCCCTTGCCCTCCTTCAAAGCGGTGTATTCCAGTGTTTTCTGGCGTTAAGAAGGGAAAGAGGTACTTTTAGTGTAGGTAAACATTGGAAATTCATAAAATTAAAGATTTCCCAATTCGGTAAGTTTTTGTCGTAAAAAATGAATTTTTTGAATTTTCTTCCTGGAAGTAGAATAATATTTTTCTACATATAAATTATAAGCAACTAGAGACCTTATAAGACAAAAGCTGTACTTAATTTGTACGCTATTTTGCAATTGGAAGTATGTTTCTATCAACAGCGGCTTAAATGATAATCATCATAATCTCCATTTTGAACCAACCAGTATGATGCATTTCTGAGAACATTTCTGAATCATTTACACACTTTTTTTTTTAGGATGGATTTACAGTAAGTAAATTAAGAAATTAATTCCTTTTCACGTAAATATTAATATGACCTCTTACCTCAAAAGAACTTTCTTAGTTTACTAATGAATTTTACTAGAATAAGTGGGCAAGGTTGGGTGATTGCGCAGGTCGCTAACAATTAAGCACACATGGAAAAAAAAGAGAGAAATACTTTATTAAAATTTTATAGCTTCTTTAAATTTATCATTTGTAGAGATCCTGACAAAATTCCGCCCAGGATGCTGTGGATACAAAAGTCCACTCTGTGTAAATGCATCACAAACTGGAAGCCGAAAAATTGCAAGAATCCAATATTTTCTTCTTATGAATATCGGAAAAATTAAAAGCGGAGTAACATTTGAAATACCACATTTGTATGTATTAATTTCCTACAAGATTCAAATAAATCAGTGAAACAAAGAATATTGCATATAACGACTCTTTTACATAAAATATTATCCCGATATGAAGAAAAAAAAATCTTAGCATCGGGACCTTTTCCTTCCGGGCCCCTAGGCTACAGCCTACTCAGCTTAATGGGTAATTCGCTCCTGAGATTAGAGCTCCGTTTGTAGCTCTCAGAATGTCCAGTCGATATTTAATCTCAATCCTCGTGTTTCAATAAAAGAATGGCAATTACATGACATATCAATAATGTATTACAACAAAGGTTAACTGTTTCGGGAAAAAAATGTTGCAACAAAATAAACTTGTTGTGTTGCTATACATAATACCGTAAACAGCCTACGGCTCATAGTTTCCATACAATTAACATTTGAAATAAGGGAGACTTCACGTGGACACCCTGCATATCAACAACAATAGTTAAATAAATATACTTTAATAACTACAGTTATTATTACATTTATTAATAACCATATTTATTCAAGTTATACAAACAAAATAGGAAATAAAAAAAATAATTTGAATTTGAATCTTTACATTGTGGATTATTATTGTAATTATATCCAGTTCAGGTGTTATTTACTTTTCTCAGAAAGTGTCCATATAAACAAAACACCCATAGAGGACCAAGTAAAATCAAATTTCTTGAAAACTTTCTTGTTTTTAAATGATTGATTAGCGCACCAAACAAACATGCTCCATTTTATTTGCAGCAATATGTCCTCATTTGAAATAAACTGTTTTTAAAGCATTTGTATGTGAAAGGAATTAAAAGCAGTGTGCTTGAAACAGTTCTTCTAATTAATTACTTCACCTTTTTTGAATTCTTGTAATAGGAACATCTTACTTTTATTTATTTATTTACCTTTTTTTTCATTATTATTAATTTTTTTTTCGCGTAAAGATACAACTGAAAATTGGACTTTTCAGTACAACTCAGTACAAAGTTTTGTTATATAAACATAAAATTTTTTTTTCCTTTAATTTGTTGTCCAAATAAACAATATTATATACCATTGTATTCCATTTCCATTGTATACATTGTATTTAAGATTGTATGTAGGTGAAATGAATTAAAATCAGTGTGCTTGACTCAGTTCGTCTAATTAATTACTTCACCCTTTTTTAATTATTGTATAATACGAACATCTTATTTTTATTTATTTATTTACTCTTTTCTTTTTTTTTCTTTTGTAAAGATACAACTGAAAATTGGAAATTTCTGTACAACTCAGTACAAAGTTTTTTTTGATTTAAACATAAAATTTACTGTTCAAATAAACAATATTACATATTAAACATTTAATTGCAGCTACAATTGTATTCCATTTCTGTTGTATACATTGTATTTAACATTGTATGTATGTGAAATGAATTAAAAGCAGTGTGCTTGACTCAGTTCGTCTAATTGATTAATTCCCCTTTTTTTAATTCTTGTATGATAGGAACATCTTATTTTTATTTATTTATTTACCTTTTTCTTTTCTTTCTTTCTTTTTTTTTCTTTTTCCTTTTTTTCTTTTTCTTTTTTTTTCTTTTTGTAAAGATACAAATGAAAAGTGGATATACTTAATTTTTGTAAAAACAATTAATTAAACATAAAATTTAAATGTCCCTTTAATTTATTGTTCAATTGCAATTCAATTTCAAATTAAAATTGTATTCCCTGTTATTCTATTACATCTGTAATTTTTTTTTAAATAGGGATATCAGCTATATAATAATACAAGAGCATGTTCAGAAAAAATAGATCAAACTCCATAAATAAAAGCACAACAGACAGAAAAAAACAATTTTTCTTTTCCCTTAAATAGCGAAATGACTGGTTTATATGATAGTGGGGAGAGGATATCGAGGCATATTTTTTTTCCTCACCATTCTAAAAAGTTCATAAATTTATATTACGATTTTGAACATCTGAATTAGGTATAGGTGTTCGTGAGTTAATGAGGCAATTTTTATGATCTCCACATTGTCCGTTTTACTGAGGTTTCACTGTATTTGTTTTGTCTAATTTATATTGCATAATACAAAACGCTCAATATTGCTGGCGAATGAGCTTATAGAATACCTCATTTATACATTAGCAGCGTGTAAAAAATAAAGAAGAGACTTATTCTTCCTATTTATTAACTTTCATAGGTAATTAATTTTCAGTTTGATGATACATTACAGCATAATTGTAATAATAAAAAACAAGAATATAAACAAACTTCTGAAACATCCAGGTGTGCTTTAAAACATATTTGTGCCAGATAATGCTTTAACCCATTTTAGGTCAAGGTAAAAAAAAGAACCTCTTTTTCTTTCTTAGTTACTTTTTATTTGCCATTTCTTTATGAGTACATTCAAGTTTTTTTTGTGAATTGTAGTCAATGGTAATCGAAATATGGCCACAGGGTCGTGTACAACACCAAATATTTATTTACTAGTTGCATGAAATTCCGAAATTTGTATTCAATCGATTTACATTTTTCTATATACTTTTAGGTAATCAGTGTCGAATTAGGAACGTCAAAAGTCAATGTTCTGATATCTAAAAATGTTTTGAAAATTATCCTGAAAATCGTCCTATATAAATTCGAAAAAATAAACCTTTATTTGTTGCATTCCGGTACATTAAGTAATGTAGTAAAGTTTATGAAAACATTTTTCTCACTATCTATATTATAAAGGACAAACATATCTGTGCGTAACGCATACGTCATTTTGCGAATGGCAACACTTTAAAATTTGAAATGAAATTTTGGTTTTGCAATTTTCTCTACTGCAAATTTTTAAACTTTTAAACATCGCACATTTTAAATTTTTACACCGTCGCATAAGGGAAAAAATGCTCTTTTAAATGCAATTTGTTTGAAAGCTGTATCTCAATTAATTTTTGAGATATTAATTTTTTTTTGCAGTTTTTAATACCATTTTTCTTATCGTGGCAACAAAAGTAGCTCGTTTCTATTGAAAGTCATTGAAAGTAAACGGAAAATACTTGAAAATAGGAGATACTGTATCTTTTTGTTGCCATTTTCTCATAAAACCTGAAAAAATAGTTGAAAATAAAATATGGGCTATGTCAAGAATATTGTCTGTTATTCCGTGATAATGACGTCATATGCACACTTTTCCATAGACGAAGTTTAAGACTGGGTTGTAAAAGTAGATTGCTTTATCGGATGCAAATGACGTCATTTTATAAAAGAGCGTGTATTTTAATTCTTAAACCTGAATTAAGTTTTGTAGAAGTGCTTCATTTTCACAGCCCAGCTGCTTTGAAATTCTTCACAGGTGAAAAGGCTTCACTTTTGAAAATAATGTAATCGAAAGCACACACTGATAAACGCAATGTCTTACAAAAATTTAGAGTGTCTTTATAATAGAGAGGTGACATGCAAATAATAGCGATTTATATTACAGAAATTGGTGATTCTCACCTGGATGGATTTGCTTCGCCGAGTTAGACCAGCAAACAAACAATTCGTGGTTTAAAATAATATCGTGTTCCTGAAGTTGTTGTCGAATATTCTCTCGAATAATAAAATTTTAATGCTATTCTTTAGGACATTCTACTATAATTTTATCAAAATAACATAATTTGCTTAATTTAATTTTCCCTAATTTTATATAATCTATATATTTAAAACACAAGTGTGTTTTTTAGTCATCTGCCTTGATCTTTCTGCTGAGCCAATTTTACTAATATATATTTTTTTAAACAGAAAGCTCCTCCTTTGTAGATGTGATCGCACTATCTGTTTTTTTTTAATATCCCCACTTTTATATTTTAATTTTAAAAGCATTTTATGAAATTTCTTCAAAATGATGAAAATTAGATAGCTTTGATTGCTGCAGACAAGAGAGAAATAATGAGGTATTTTAAAATTTATTCATGCTATTTTCTGATAAAAATTCAAAAGTGTTGATAAAAATTGTTGTATAGGGTTTAATGGCGCAAAATCCCATTAGGAGCAGAATATTATATTAGGGGCATAATAACGGAAAATGTCATACTACTTTTGAAAACACGCATTTTTCCTCATAAATTTTCTATATTGTTTTTCCTTCTGCATGTGTACTGATACTAAGTTTCAGACACTAGGCGAAATGCTTATTTAAGTGAAAATGAAATTATATTTAAAAGAAAACGATCATTTTCTTAGATAAAACCAAGCCTCTTAACACAAATGCGTCTAAAAAACATAAATTACGGAAACTTTTACTCTTCAAAATTGAGATTAGAATCTCAAATAAAGAGTGCGTCTGTTCACATAAAATATATTGCTGACAATCGTTACTTCAAGTTTTGAGTTAAAATAATTTTTAAATGATCAAACAAAATACAAATTTTTTTAAAATGATGACTATGGATATGAGAAGTGCGTATGCAAATTTTGAGAAGGTGAAAATTGCTGTTTTCATTCCGGAAATCCAAGCATAAGAGCCTCAATTGATAACCACATCCTAATAACTGATTTTTATTATATTTTACTGATTATGTATCTATATTATAAAGAACAAACGTATCTGTGCATAATGATGACGTCATTTTGCGAATGGCAATACTTCTCGATCAAATTTCGGTCTTGAAATTTTCGCTACTGCAATTTTTCAATATTCTGACCATCGCACATTTTCCATTTTTGTCGCATAGGGAAATAAATGCACTTTCAAATACAATTTGTTTAAAAACTTTATTCATTGACTGATGTATTATATTTTCTAAAATAATTTTTAAGCATGATTTTTTAAAAAGTTTATCTTATCACGTGCCGATTTCAATACATAAAATAATAAACATTTTTTCACATAAAGCAACAAACATTTTTCAGCATTTGTTTCTGACTATTTTTGCATAATGAAATTAATACTTCCTTTATAAGCAAATAAAATAATAATATTAAAGGAACCACCGAACTAAAATATTTGTGAAAGACAAATTAACTAAATTAATACTTCATTTATAAACAAATAAAAGAATAATATTGAAAAAACACAAATCTAACATATTTGTAATCGTACAATTTAAATTTTCAGATCACCAAATAGGATTTTATTTTTCAAATGGAATTTGTTTGCAAAGTTCATCTCAGTTTACTGATTGTCTATGGTTTTAAAAACAATTTTAAAGCATGAAATATCTTTTAATTTATCTATATCGCGCGGAGCTTGATTACGAAAGATTAATCCGTTTGCCCTTAAAACAAAATAAAGAGTTCATCATTTTCTTACGGCTAATTTCCATTAAAAAAAATTCCCTATGAATAAATAAATAAAATAATATAAATAAAACACAAATTTACCAGACATGTATAAGCTCTGAAATTATCAGAATATAAAAGGATGCCATAAGTAGTAAAATCTTAGCAAATAACTCTTATCATGCGGCTAATAAGAAAATATCGCTTTTAATAAATTTCAGAAATGTATTTGATTGTGTAATTCGTATTTTCCATATGAAAAATGCTTTTTTAATGTAAGTGGTCAATCTAAAAAATTTATTGCACATAAAAAAATTATTAGTTTTGAATTTAAAAAATATGTTTTTACTTATATTCTTTAACCCGGGAAGCCCGGGTACGATCCCCTAGTACCTTTAAAAGACAGATCATAATACAACCCAAATAAAACAATTCAACGAAGAGTAAATTAGTCGAAGTCAAGGGTCGTAGACAACCCCTCGGCCTAAAATGGGTTTATAGGATACAGGCATGTTTTAAAAAGTTAAAGAAGGCTTAAAAAACTGTTTTTAAAACCAGATGTTCTTTAAAAGTTCCGTTTCAAGACCATTAATTTAATAGCTTCTTTCATCAGGTGAAGCATCTTTAAATCAGATCTATTAAATATTTGAAGATCCATGCTTTTCTTTTTCGAATTTACATCGCCCGATGAAAGAAACCATTAAATCATTATTTTTAAATTTATATGCTGAAACAGGGAACGAAACTTCAGGTCGCCATTGGCGGTAAGTTTCAGACTGGCGGATAAAAGACAGCGTATGAAAATATCCGGCCGCTTTCGGATCACGAAGCAATTTTATTTACTTTCACCAAACACTGATAATCATGTTTCCATGTTTTTGATGCGTTCGCAATTATATAAATACGTAGTCACCTTTAGTCGTCTTCTTGGTCCGTCTGTCCGCATATAACAGCGCTAAAACTACCCAGCCGAATGTTTTGAAATGTAGTATAAATAATCTTTGCATAATTTTGTCAAGTCATTTCAAATTTTATGAAATTCGAATCAAAACTTAAAGGATATTAATAAAAGTTTTCTTCATTCTATTAAATCCTATCATAAGTAATTAATTCAATGATATACCATGATAGGTAATGATTATAGATTGCCATGGTGGTTACGTCACATTTAAGATGGAGTCCTATTATTTCCGTATTACTGAATTTAATACATTTAATCGTAATAAATTTTGTATTCATAAATTTTTGGATAAGAGTGCAATTTTTATTGCACCAAGATCTGAATATTTACTAAACTAGTCAGAATACGAACGCAGCTCATTTACCACGTTTCACAAACAATTCCCAACTTGTTCTATTTCAAACTATTAAAAAGCTTTTCGTACTTCTTGATTGCGTAATTTGCCATAAACATATGGAATTCTGTATATAAGGAAACATTTTTTTTTTTTTTTTTTTTTTTTTTTTTTTTTTTCCCTGGTGAAATGCACGGTAGAAAAATACACATGTTTCTTAAACTACGAAAATGTAGCATAACTACGAATATATATAATAACGAGTTGCCCACCATTCAGAATTCCGTATCTTTAAAAACCTCAGAAACTTTCTCGAAACAAAAAAATCGAGCGCCGATTATCCGAACAAATCTTGACCGACCCTGACGTACTATACTAAAACCTTCACACTTTATACAGTCTTAGGATTGGCAGCACCAGTTAGTGCCAGCGTGTTTATTTTATTTTATTTTATTTTTTTTTTTTTTTGTTTACTTTTCTATCATTTAAAATTTTCTTTTTCTCTTTTTATCATTTTCTGAACTCCAAAGATAATTTAAGCAAAAAATCTTTCGATTGCTGCTTGCTTCAAAGAAGGCGTTCTTTCCAATGCTGCCCCTATCTCGAATTCTTCTTAAATACTTTGATTGAATAGGATCAGAGTTCTTCTGCCGTTCAAGCCATTTCATAACTGTTTCCAAACATTCAAAGGCTTCGTTATTAGATGGACTTGGGTCATTTTCGGAGCATTCGTTTTCAATTCTTCAATTTCTTTTTCATCTTAAATCTCATCCACAATATCATCATCATTACAAAATATTTTTGAGAGAAATAGGATATTCGGATAAATCGAAGTTCGGTTTAAAAAAAATTTTTTTTGGGAGAAATAGGCTGTTCGTATAATTGGAAGTTCGATTATTTGGAGTTCTGATAATCGGCGGTCTATTGTATAAACAGCAGAAGCATACGATAAAATTTACTTTTTTAAAATAGTGGTGCCAATAAAATATAAAAATAGTCGCCAGTGGTAACCCAGTCAGCTGATTTCAGAAAGAAACTCACTGTATCGCCAGAATCTTACTGAATTTTCCCGATATTTGACTGAAGGTTTTATATAAGTTGCCCTAAATAGCAGATTATGCAATAAAAGTTTTGGAATCTTCCACGCATGCGCATTTAAAAATTATTTCATACATGTCCATTTCTCATCAAATATCCTAGTTTTAATGGCAGTATACTGTTGCTATTGTGATTTGTCACATTTTCGGAATGTTGTGTTAAATTTGGGTGAAAACTCTGTATGTTATAAACAAAAGACTTTTGAATTATTCACAGAAACGTTAACATCTTTATGATTATGTATGCTATGTGTACACAAATGCACACAAACGTTCAACTGGACCCACACAGTCATTCAATGCAGTGGCAGGCCATTTTGAGAATTTTCTATCAAATGGGTAATCTCAAATATTATTTAATTATTAAATTTATTATTAGTGGCCTAATTGTGTTCGTGACTAAATCTTCACTGAAAAATATGAAGTCAAACATATCCTTTACATCCTAGAAGTTCAAGGACAATTCCTTAAATATTTTTTTAGATATTCCACAGAACGTGTAAAGTCGAAAACGTCCGGTCTACTTACCCTTAATTTTTGGACATAAGTGTAGATAAATGGTAGAAACATCATTCATTTACAAATACTTTGTTCGACTAATTATTAAAAAATATATAACATTTATCGATTTCTCATGAATCTGAGAGCCGTAAGTGGCCATAATTTTTTTTTATTCTGAAGAATGAGAGCTATATATATTATGATTAAGTAACCCTTATCTATAAACATGTATAATGATTGGACAGTTTTTAGCAGCAAATTACAGTTGAAATGCCTTTTTTTTTTCCCTTTTACTTTTTATAGTGTATTTTTTCTTAATAATGCCTCGTGTATTGGAGTATTGGGGTACAGTCGTGAAAAAAAAAGTGAAAAAGCCACTCCTCAATTAATTATAACAGATGAAGGTACTTGTACCAAACGATTAGAAATAAAGTCTACTTTTAAATGATGTATATAAAATTTGCTTAGGGGGCAATCTACAAATCAAAACCAGACCAAACTTTGCTTTTTTCAATGGTAAGACCCAATTTTAACAATAGATTTTAAATCTTCGGTTCAAACTAATGCCTAGAAACGAAAATTTAAGTCATTTGGACGATAAGTTTTTGAATTATAAACATTCAAAATTTAGAGCTTCTAATGTTAAATTACATTTTCAAATTTTTATTGAAATTACTATCCTAATATGATAGTAATTTTTTGTGTAGTTATAATGCTAAAAAACCAAACATAAATACATTGAATTTGAAATTAAAATTTTATAATATGAAATATGAAATAAGATTCGGAAAAAAAATATGAATTTTTGTGTTAGATACAATTTTTGTGTTAGATTTATATTTTTATTATGACCTTGCTTTAAGCGAATTCTCAATTTCAAATTTTTCTTCCAAATAGTTTTCGAATTATGATTGAAAAACGTCAAAATGATGGTTTAAGGAACCGACTATGATCTTCAGAAAAGCATAATTTAAAAAATAATAAGTTTTACCCTTTTTATTGAAACATTTGAGGTGACAATAGTCGGAATATATTAAGCGAATGAAATGGTCATATTGGCAAGTAATTAATTAAGTGGCATTAATAGAAGTAACATAGTCATTCTCTAGCATTTCAAAAATAGAATATCAAACTTCAGTTTGAATATAGCCCTTAAAGTATGCTCATTTAAAAATAATTAATTTATGTAAAACTAATCATACGAATTTAATGAAAATTTGTATTCAGGCAAATTGAAGGTTGTAAAATTTATTTTTGGTGTTAATTTTGGGTATCGCTATTGAAAAAACAAAGTTTGGATTCTTTTTTATATGTAGATGGCCCTCTAAGCAAATTTTATATACATGATTTAAAAGTAGACTTTATTTCCAATTGTTTGATACTAGTAACTTTTTTCTCCAATAATTTGTTGCAGAGATATTAGGAGTGTTTACTTTTTTTTCCATGACTGTACGTGAGCTTGTATACCTTGAATAATTGGTATTTATTTAATAGGTGGTAGGGGGTATTAACTTTTTTCCCCCACGACTGTACATCGGTGCAAACAATTGTTAGGAAAAAATAAAGTAATTAGTATCGGAGGAAAGTCTTATTTTAAGAAAATGTATTGTTAAAGTTCACCTTTAGCTTCTGTTAATGTGTGCAGAGCAGCGGGAGACAGTTACCAAACAAAATGTAAAACACAGTTATTCAAGACATTAACACAGTTATTCAAGAGAATACAGAATTACATTTGAAGATAGTGACAGCCTAATTTTCTGGAAAATTTAGTGACTTACTCAATTTTTTTTTTTTTTACTTATTTCATTGGCAGAATATCTATTTAAAAATTTTCTTATGGGTTTAGAACTATAATTCTTTAAGTAATAATAATAATAATAACAAGAGTAAAAGCAAAGCTTCAGAAAAATCCAGACGGCTTTAAAACAGGGTTGGGTTTTTGACGTCAAAAACTGTTTTTTGACATGACAGTGGTAAAAACTGTGTTTTTACCGGTTTATTCCGTCAAAAGCCTATCATTTGCGATTTTCCTCCAATTTATAGTGTAAGTGTAGCATACAATACATTTCTAGATTAATTTTTCCTTGTTGTTCTTGTTATTATTATTCACAATTACTTTATTAAATTTATTTAAAAGAAGAGCATTTCCTAAATGGGAAAATTTTTAAAATACAAGAGTAAAAGGAAAGAACAATATTTGTCATAATCTCCACTAATATAGATTCTACTAAGTGCAACGAACATTAATATTATATGATAATAAAAGGTTATTATAATTATTAAATAACATTCTACATACATTTTTAATAAAATACATTAAAATTATTTTAGAGATGCAAAAATGCTGTTATATGGTATGACAATAGATGTCAAGCATGGACTGTGGCCATTGAATAAATTTGAATATTCTTAGATATAATATTTGCAAATGCATATCTTATGTATTTCATAAATGTAATTATGGTGATTTTCATTTTCACTTGAATAAGCAGAATCTTAAAATTTTAAATTAATATTTTTTTATACAAAGCTGTAGGACCTGATTTCAGGTGAAAGCTCTTAGACTTAAAATTTAACACATAACACAACAATATTTAAGAAAAAAATCAGAATATAATGTCCTGTTCCTGTATACATTTTACTTAAAATTATTTAGGCATTATTTAAAGTGAATTGAAAGAAATAACACATTGCATATTTTTATTACATACATATGACTGTATGAGTAAAAATCTTTGACCGTTAAAATTATTCTTAAATTTAGAGAGATTCTTAAATGTTTTATTTGTTTTTTAGTGCAGTTAACTTTTTAATTAATGGATCTACATTTCTGCTTTAAAGTAATATTTAATTATTTACTTATTTTAAGGAAATAATTAAATTACTTAACAAAAATATATAGTTAAAAATTGAGTTTTCACATGGTTTAAAGTTTAATATGGATTTGCAATTTTAATCTCTACAAGATTTAACTTTGAAGAACAAGTCTTATTCCTTTCTCCCAAAAGATGTATGTAATTCTCAACAATTAAAATATATTTTATTTCATTTATTTATATATTTATTTATATGAATCAAGTTTTGCTATATAGAAATAAAAATAATCAATGAACAATTTTGATTTAACACTTTAAGAAATCTTACTTCTGAGGACATATCTGAGAAAACTATTTAGTTTTAAAGAGTGTAATAAATTCTGCCGAGATTATACACATTTTTTAATCTTACACTTATGGGTTATAGAATTTCTTTAAAAAATCTAATTTTTACAGAATATGTCAAATAGCTTAAGATTATTATAGAGATCTGCTAACAGAGATGTTATGTATTATTCTAATGCAATTCTTTTTTGTTTTTCTCGGATAGATAAATATACTTCAGAGTCTTTTCGATATTGAATATTTCATGTAAAACAACTTAATGCTAAAAACAGAATGAAAAAAGATAATGTAAAAACACAAACTACTACTAAAAAATGGGTTTTTGACAGTTTTCGACCTTTTTGACAAAGAGGTTTTTGACATGACGATAAAAATCATGGTAAAATCCGGTAAAAACCGTCATGCGTCAAAAACTTGCCAACCCTGCTTTAAAACAAAGACTAATTTCGATAATATCGATTTTATTCATAACTTCATCAGGCAAAACATCCACATAATCTTTTAACATCGAACAGCGGTCTAGTAGAATTTGGGAGAACTATTAAGTCATTACGTATGAAATATCCGATTACAAAAGGGTCAGATTAACAACGCAGCAAACTTCCACCAATAAATTTTAGTATAAATTTTCGTCATATATATTCATGAAAAATTATTATCATGAATAAGGCAATTTATTTTCTTTTTTACTGGTGGAAGTTTCCCCCGTTGCCCTGGGCATTTTGTAATCGGACATTTCATACTTAATAAACTAATACTTTAAAGGGGGGGAGGGGGGATCATCTTCAGCAGTTCGATATTGCTTGATTTTAACACAATATTAAAAAAAATTCTTGGAGCTGTAAATATTTCTTCAAATTAAACATTTTTTTTGGTTAAATTGTACAAATCTTTGTTTGCTTATTTTTTTAAATACTTTTAATGAAAAATAATTTGAAGTTTGTTCAATTAAGACACACTAATTAAGGATTTTCAAAAAGTTGATTTGCGCGCAGGATTATAAAAAATATATTCGATATACCTAGTTAATATTATAAATATATATTTGTAAAACATTGAACTTTAACTTCAACCTAAAATAATAATCTGATTTACAGATGAAATTATTTTTCCAGGCAATTAAACAATAAAATTCAAAATTTATGATAAAATTTCAATAAAAATTTAAAAAATATATTACAGGTAGTTACATAAAAATAGGTAGAAGTTATAAAACTATATAAAATATAAAATAATGCAAAATATTAAGTTTCTGCGTTACTTAGTTTTGGAAATAGGATGCACGCAATGTCAAAAATATCTGTTTTGTGAAAAATGACTTTAAAGTTCAAGTTTACCTCGATTTGAATAAGTATCACCCCACATATTTTACCATAAGTCCTGTTCTAATTGCAGTATCATCATAGTTTTTCTTTTTAAAGTTTTGTGATGTGTCATTCTGATTCTTTAAAGATTTACAATTCTTTTTTTTTTTTTTTTTTAACTTTTAAAAAAGTTTTAAGATGATCTCCACCCTTAATCAGTCAGTGCCTGATGTCATCTCTAGGTGACATTTGAATGAAAGGACCTCTAATCTTGGATTTTAAGTGAATATTTATCGTATGCGTCTTCATTGACATCTAGAAGAATTTATCTAATTATAAAAGAAAAAGTCCCAGTTCTCTCGGATTTTCTGATATGATCTATTACCTTCCAAAATTTTATATCTCCTTCAAACAAGCAAGGATTTAAGTTGGTCTTCTTTTTAGAGATAAAAATGTCATAAAAGAAGTAATTCTCAATTTTTTCAGTTCATTCTCAAGTTAACTAAATGTTGAATTGATCATTTCTAAGATTTCGAACATTTGATTTATGTTTGTTGCTGTGATGCGATCTTGAATTTATGTGTCATTTACTTCAACAAGTACTTTTTATGAAATTTGTTTGTTTAGTTAACATTTTTTAACTTAAAACTCTTTTTTAATTAAAACAATAAAACACAACCTATGAATTTGAAAAAATATATATATATACAATACATATAACTTTACTTATAGGCATTGTAGTGTTAAGTATTGTCTTTGAAAGTAGCTGTTTTTTTAAAAGAACAAGAAGTTCCTACCCGGGCTTCCCGGGTTACAGAATACACGTGAAAAGCATATATAATATTTTTTAATTGAAAACTCTTAAAAGGTTTTCTACGCTTAACATATATTTTTTTCGATTTTTCAGCATCAATACCAACAATCATTTTTATCTGTTAGCAATAATGTATTCAAATTAAAATTTAAAATTTATTAACCTTTTCCAGCGCGGTGTCCTTACAAAAGGACACTTAATTTTAATTCCAAAACTGACAAACGGCACCAAGAATATTTAACTAAATTTTTCCTATTATAATGTACATGAAAATAAGCAAGTTCATATTTTCTAATAAATTCGTTTATAAATTGCGGTGTCAGTCCACTATTTCATCAGTTTATAAACAGAATTACTGAGCGCCGGTAAGGGTTAAAAGGAATACTTTCGTATTAGCCTCGTGCCAGGAACTAACGGTCAAAGAAATCACAAAAGATAGCTAGGTAGTCTTTTTTTAATTCTGATAATTTCAGCGGTTTAAACGTGGTTCGTTTACGTGTCTTAAATTTGTGTTTTGTTTATATATTTTTTAATTTATGGATTGAAGTTTAAATGAATGGGAGTTTTTAAGGATGAAAGTTTAAAATTCGTTATGGAATATAAGCCGGAAACAAATGCTGAACTACTTTACTTATATTAATTTTAGTGCAAACGTATATATCTCTTGTAATCGTCTGTGTGTAAGTGACAGAAATAGATTTTTCAAAATCATGATTGAAAATTATTTAAAAAAGAATAAGAATTGAGTAAATTGCGATACAGTTTTCAAACAATTTGCGATATAGTTTTCAAACATATTGCATTTGAAAGAACATTTTTTTCTCTATTCGACGGTGTAAAAATTGAAAATGTGCAGTATTTAGAAATTTAAAAAATCGCAATAAAAGTAAATAAAAGTGAAATTTGATCGTCTGCTGTTGCCATTCGTAAAATGACGTCCGCGTTACGCGCAGATGCATTTGTCCTTTATAATATACATAGATAGCTGCATATTTAAGAAGTTTTGCATTTCACTGTTTTCGGTACAACGAGTGAAATATTTTAGAACCATTACAATAATATTTTGGTATACTGGCTTAGGGAATATTTTTTCTAAATGTTGTCTTATACATTAAGGATATGTCTTACTCGGCATGAACAAATGTTTGAGAAAAAATAAATAAAGTAATTAAATAGGAGGAAAATCTTATTTCGAGAAAGTGTATTGTTAAAGTTCACCTTTAGCTTCTGTTAATGTTTGTAGAACGGTAGGAGGTAGTTTCCAAACGAATGTAAAACACGGTAATTGTAGACCTACATTCAATTCAATACAGGATCGTTTTTGAAGAAAGTGACAGTGCAATTTTTGTTAAAATTTGGTCTCTTCCGGAAAATTGCGCTGTGCGACGCTCTGTACTTTTCTTCAACTGTGCTACTTCTCATCTGCCAATCACGATTTCATTGGCAGAATTTCTATTTTAAAACTTTGTTTCGGGTAAAAGGATCTGACTTGTCAAAAGTGACGTAAGTTTCTTTAACTAGTTCCGGATTTCAGGTGAGTGAATGCTTTCCGTTACTTCCGCTATGCGCCAACCACCGCAGTACAAGAAACAGTTACGAGCAGCACCCCCCAATAAGATCCCCTGCTCTTTCTTATCTGGATGCAATTGGAGGTTTTCCAATTACATAAAACAAATACGAGGATAAATTGTCACCGATACCGCCGACCATTGTTTTCTTCATATCCTCTTCCGATATTTTTTATCAAAAGACAATGTCCTCAATATTATAGTCGAATGCGGTGTTTTAATTAGAAGGTTTGCTGTTTGGAAGAAAAAAGTTATTTATAATAATAGATGGTTTCACAATTAAAACCTTTAAAAACTGTCACTCAAATTTTTTAAAGATATTTTTTAAGAAGTAAAAAATACTAATCAATAAGTAATAAACCACACTGCATTTATTGGAAACACTTTCAATGAAATATCTATTTTGATTAAATATTGGCTTTACAGAGAAAATATCTGCTGTGAAATGCCTGTATTCCAGAAATACTGTCTTTTACGTTGAAGAAAAAGTATTGCAAAATAATAGCTTTATATTGAAAATTTTGAAAATGATATCCGAAAATATTTTTGCCAATATTGGTGTAATACTGACGAATCATAAACACCCTAATGTTGAAGCATTAAATATTTCATAATAATACTTGCAATATAGTCAATACAAATAACTTTGACCGAATATTGTTTTGCTACTATACGAACCACTATGTTGGATAAGTCATGGAAATCTGAAGAGGCGAAATTTTGCACATTATAATAATGATTATTTAAAAGACAGCTTTGCACTTTCTAGGTTTGACTGTATAACAAAAAGACGAATCAGGAGCTTTCGCATTCAAGCCACCACTTATTCTCTTGTAAAGCACAGTAAATTTTAAAATATTAATTAGAAATTAAATTATAGAGAAAGAGAAGCACGGAAACGATTACAATTCCAGTTCAAATAACGTGCATCAATCACATTACTATAGATACATTAGAAGAAATTTTCTTGAAATTCGAAAATTAATCACAGTTTGAAAACATAAAACATGAAATTAGAAAGTATTATTCCTCACGAAATGACTGCACGTTACACCATAGATTCTCTCTGAATTATTTCCGGTAAAAATAAAATTTCAAGAATTACGGAAGTTTAAACTAATATTTGAAACGTATAAGCTATTAAGTTTCAAAAAAAGTTTTAACATAACAGCAAATTGTCTCATTACCTAGTTAATGAAGACGGAACGATAAACTAAGTTTTTGATTGTATGATAAAAATGTCAATTTTCCTGTTAGAAGTTAATTTCGAAGACTTGAGGCTTGTCCTTTGACAAAACACGATAACAATATTCGACTTTAAAAATTCACGCGAAAAACAAATTAAGTTTTTATAAAACATTTTTCCAATCTATATATTAAATAATTATTTACTCTAATTATTGCGATCGTTGAAAATTCTTTTTTAGAATTGAGTATTAGTTAATTGATGAAAGCTTATTTTACGTAGGCTATAATATGCACTCTATAAAAAATAAATGCCACTGATTAAATTTCAATAGTGCTGTAAAGTAATTTAAAAGAAGTTACTTGGAAAAATAAACATCGTGAATTTAAATTAAACATAGAATTCGTTATACCTTGATCAAAGTTATTCCTTTGAAAATATTTTTAAAATAACCTTTACATACTCGAAGGCACTCTTCCTAAAACAGGTTTTAAGGAAGGTATGCTATGTAAATTTCCAAATTGATTTAAAGGTAAAATACTTTTCTACTATTGACTTAAACTTTTCGGAAGACTCCTTGATTTTGAGAGTCAAAGCTTACAATTTATCTTGAACAGATTTATATTTTTCAAAAGCTTTAATTACTTTGAGTTGACCGCCTAACAGTCTATGTGTGTAACATATTTCATAAAAATGTAGTCAGCATATTATTGAGAAGATTACAACATATTAATGGTATTTAATTTCTTACAATAATTTCGGTGATATTCTTTATTGACAATGAATTGTTATCATGAGTCAACTTTAAGCAGGAGAGGAAAAACTCTTCGAAATTTAGAAAAGATAAAACTAAGGATCGACCGAAACAGGTTTTTAAGACAGAAAACTAATTTCGGTAATCTTACTATTTTCGGTCAAAAACGAAAACGAAAATCTCCAAAAAAATTTTAAAAGTAATTAATACATACATAAATATACAGAATTATTGATGAATTATACGTATTGCCAAAGTTGGCTCTCTGTGTCTCTGACCAAAACTTTTTATTTTCACATAAAATAAAATGAAATTAATTCATCTACGCCACAGAAGAATTTTCTAATTATACTAATTCCATCTAATTAAAAAATGTTTTAGGTTTACATACATAATGATCTTTGTAAATGATCATTTATTATACTAGAGCTTTTTCAAAAAGTATCCAAAACACTTCTGCGGTTTCAAACTAAAAAAAAAAAAAAAAAAATCTATTACTATTAAGTCTGCAGCTTTTAATGAGTGCGTGCAAAGAATCTTCAAAGTTTAATCATATATGCATTGATTGCTTTATAATCTGCACTCACGTCTTGACTCTGTCATGACTGATAATTATAAACTGCGAAGTTCATAGCAATAAATAAAGAGTGTCTCATTTGAGTCGATACAGCTCAAATCAGTCGAGTTTCGGTCCGGCCGAACTTTTGTCCGCATTTTCGCCGAAACTCAGATTTTGGGCTGAAAACGAAAACAAAACAGAATTTTCGGTCGATCTCTAGATAAAACCAAAAATGATTTTTTTTTTCTAATCTCAAGATTAATAATTTTGCGACTTACATAAAGAGTACATATTTTTTATCATTGTTTGAAAGACATATTCAGATTAAATAATTTAATCCTCAGAAATATTGTTCATTTATGATTTGTTTGTTCATTTAAAGAGCACAGACTCTAGGAAGATTCAATATATATTATTACTTTTGTTGACAAATTTCTTGATTTTATCTCATTTGAAATTAATTTGTTATTAATAACAAATAAACTTTGATTAAGAAAAAAGAATTTTCCCAAAATTTCGGGGAAGGAGGGAAAGGGTAGGGTTTATGAATATAAGTAAGAATAATTTCTCTGTTTATTTAAGCAAGTATTAAAGTTCATCTACATTGTTATGATAGCTATATTTACATAATTGGGCAGTAAATCTAACTTTCATAAGCCCGAACTGTTCCATTGCGACACTGTAAGAAAAGACAAATGTTTCTTAACCCCTTGGACTTCATTGTCGCCGCTGTGGCGACCTCATCTTTCTTTGCAATATATATATATATATATATATATATATTACACTAGTAATAAAGGAAAATAAAATTTGCCTTATTTAATTAGAGCATTTTTGAAATTGTGTACTTGAAGGAAACTTCTTTTTAAAAAATGCTGCTGACCGATTAGAATTTGTGCAAAAAACGTCGGAGTCCAAAGGGTTAATTTACTAAAATGAAATATAACCATGCACGAAAATAAACTTCCAACTTACCCATGATACCGAAAAGAATTCTTTATCATTAGAAACTTCATAAACTAAAAATCCTTCCGGCCAGTGCCGGGAGGAAGAGGTAGCTTTCATAATCCTTATTTCAAAAAAGCCAACTTATATCATGCAAACACACGAAGCTCAATTTAGTGGAAACCGAATATAGGAGATTCAATACTAATTTTTATCAATATAATGAATGAGAATTTCGCGAAATTAGTCAGCTTTATCCAAGCTGCTTTTCTTTAAAGTAACTTATATTTGGCTGCCAAATTCGGCAATTTCTTAAAGTGCCTGTCATTTTAAGACAACATGGTGGATGAGGCTAAGCAGTGAACTTGGTCGAGACCTTAGTAATTGCAGTGCACATGCTCACTCACATCGGAATCGGTTAATATATAGGAGTGCTGTCGCATGCAAAAAATCAGATTTTTCAAAATGTCACCCACAATAGAAATTGAAACTGCTATATCTGAGCCATTTTTTAAGATAAAGACAAACAAAAAATGCTCCTGAATCCTTATATCAAGATTAAATACTTAAGAAAGAAAACTTTTTCAATTTCTAATTTTTTTGCACCTCACTTTAAATATATATATATTTTTTAATTTAATGGCCGCCATTTTGAAACAAGATGGCTGATGAATCTGGCCAGCGAACTTGGTCGAGGTGTTGATGTATACTATCCACATGCCTTCTTACATCGAAATAGGCGAATACGTGTGTTATCGAGTGACAAATACAAGATCGTTTCAAAATGTTAGCCATGCTAGAAATTCAAAGTGCTATAAATCAACATTTTTTAAGATATCAACAAAAGAACAAATTTTCAGAAACAACAACTGCTCCGGAATGTTTGTATCAAGGCCAAACACATAAAAAAAATCTTTTTCATTTTCCAATTTTTTAATACCTCATTTTGAATTTTAAATTTAATTTTTTTTAAATGGCAACCCTTTTAAAACAAGATGGCGAATTAAGCTGGCCAACGAACTCGGTCGAGACATTGGTATGTACTATGTACAGACCAAGTTACATCCAAATAGGTTCATAAATACGCCTGTTATCGCATGACGAAAATCAGGTCGTTTTAAAATGTCAGCCACAAGAGAAATTCAAAATGCTATTACTCAGCCATTTTTTTTTTAGATATAGACGAAAGAAAAACTGTTCCGGAATCTTTGAATTAAGGTCAAACACATACAAAAAAAATCTTTTTCATTTTCCAATTTTTTGGTATCTCATTTAAATTTTTTTATTTTTTAATTTTTTTAAATGGCCGCCATTTTGAAACAAGATGGCGAATGAAGCTGGCCAACGAACTCGGTCGAGATATTTGTATGTACTATGTACACACCAAGGTACATCCAAGTCGGTTCATAAATACGCCAGTTATTACGTGAGAAAAATCAGGACGTTTCAAAATGTCAGCCACGCTAGAAATTCAAAATGCCATAACTCAGCCATTTCTTAAGATATAGACGAAACAAAAACTGCTCCCGAATCTTTTTATCAAGGTCAAACACATAAGAAGAAAATATTTTTTCAATTTTCAATTTTTGGTACCACATTTCAAATTTAAATTTTTCTTAAAAATTTAAATGGCCGCCATTTTTAAACAAGATGGCGGGTGAAGCTGGCCAACGAACCCAGTCGAGACATTGGTATGTACTATGTATAAACGAAGTTACATCCAAATCGGTTCATAAATACGCCTTTTATCGCGTGACAAAATTCAGGACGTTTCAAAATGTCAGCCACGCTAGAAATTCAAAATGCTATAACTCAGCCATTTTTTAAGATATAGACGAAACAAAAACTGCTCCGAAATCTTTGTATAAAGGTCAAATACATAAGAAAAAAATATTTTTCCATTTTCAATTTTTTGGTACCACATTTCAAATTTTAAATTTTTAAAAAATTTTTAAATGGCCGCCATTTTGAAACAAAATGGCGGATGAAGCTGGCCAACGAACTCGGTTGAGAGATTGGTATTTACTATGTACACACCGAATTACATTCAAATCGGTTCATAAATACGCCTTTTATCGCGTGACAAATTTCAGGACGTTTCAAAATGTCAGCCCCGCTAGAAATTCAAAATCCTATAACTCAGCCATTTTTTCAGATATAGACGAAACAAAAACTGCTCCGGAATCTTTGTATAAAGGTCAAATACATAAGAAAAAAATATTTTTCCATTTTTAAATTTTTGGTACCACATTTCAAGTTTTAAATTTTTTTAAAAATTTTAAATGGCCGCCATTTTGAAACAAAACGGCGGATGAAGCTGGCCAACGAACTCGGTCGAGACATTGGTATGTACTATGTACACACCGAATTACATCGAAATCGGTTCATAATTACGGGAGTTACAGTGTGACATATGTCAGATATATATATATATATATATATATATATATATATATATATATATATCAATTTTGAACGGAGGGTGGTTTCGGGGTCTGGGGGTCATGATCGATGAAAATATACCAAAATTTTTTGAAATCGCTTTCCTCCGAACGGCTGCAATAGGTAGCTTTTTTGTAAAGAAAGCTACCTAATATGTTTTTGATATTTAGAGAAACATAAAAACGAAGTTTCTTTTGCTGCCACTGATTTTCGAAAATGTTTCGAAGTAGATTTCATAGTGTTATTATCAATTAATATTTCTCAAACCGGAATATCTGTTTTTAGGAGGCTATCACTTTTCAGTTAAACATTTTCAGCTGTGTAATTAAATTTATAGATGCAAGACTAAAAAAATAATACTGATTTTAAAATTAATGTTAATTCTGTTATTTCATCATCTTTATCCGTACAACATCTTACGACAATAATTCAAAAAGTACTAAAATGTTGCATTGTCATCGTAAACACAAATGTGTACATAATTTTTTATAATTCTAGCATATCAAGAAGTGAGTGAAAAATTTATTACGAAATTTCCTTTTTACATAAATATATAGATATCAAGGAGAAACCATCCAAGTAAATTTCAATAAAAGTAAATAATTTTCCTATTCAGTCTATACTATCCATTCATTATAAGAGAAACCATAAAGATTGTAACGCGCAAAAACTCAATATGCAACGTTGCAGCATCATTTCACTTACCAAAAATATGGCTCGAGTTACTCAATGAGTATGAAAATAAAATAAAATAAAAATAAAAAGCAATTTAACAAATTACAACGACCATTTGGAAAATGAATTTTTCGAAGTCTAAAATTTAAGACATAAAAAATCGCACGGAGTTTATTACACGTAAAAATTGCAAGCGACAAAAATCGCTTGCGACCCGTCAGATTTCTTAAAACTTACGTATTATCCACCTGAAATTTACGTATTATCCAAGCATTTCATTGGCTGTTCGGTAAAAGGCTTTTCCATCGTCAGATTTCCAAGAAATCTGGAGACCCATTTTAAATGAAATTTCATTCTTAAACTTCTAAACATCCCACAATATTACTTTTTACACCGTCGTATAGAGAAGAAAAAATGTACTTTTAAATGCAATTTGTTTGAAAGCTGTATCTCAATTTGTTTCTGAGTTATTAATTTTTTTTTTTTTTTTTTTTTTTTTTTTGTAGTTTCTATTACTTTTTTGTCATAGTGGCAACAGAAGTATCCATCTCTATTGAAAGTAAAGAGAAATACAGATAAGTGTATAGACCAATCAGAAAACGAATAAAATGCGGATTAAACCAATAAAAAGCATCAGATATGCTTTTGATTTCCTACCCTGACGAGGACAATAACTATTTTTCCAAATGGTTAATAAACATCTATATAAAATAAAATGTAATGTGCATAATATGAAAGAATACGTGGAAAACTGAATGATGGCGCGTCATAGACCGTGAAAAGTTAGAATAGCTGTATTTATTTGTTTTTGAAAATGACTCGGAATGAGTCGAAACGAATACGCGGAAAACTGAATGATGGCGCGTCATAGACCGTGAAAAGTTAGAATAGCTGTATTTATTTGTTTTTGAAAATGACTCGGAGTGAGTCGAAACATGTCAACAGTCGAAATAAGCGTATTTTTACTGATTTTAAAGTTATAATTTACACTTTTTAGCACTTGAAATAAATATATTAATATAGGGGAGACTAGGGAGGGTTGACCCACTTTTTACAAAATTATTTTTTATTTTTTTAAATATTGAACCTAGAATAAAGTTTTTTATATCATTGTATTCGTTATACAATCAGTTATCAAAATAAAATTGCCACATAAGTTTAATATATAAGAAATTTGAAAAATCTTTGATTTTAATCATGAGAAAATAATGGGTTAAGGCTCCCCTTATATGGGAGGGTTGACCCACTATATGGGAGGCTTGACCCACTTTGTTTTATATAGAAATATTTGTGAAGAGGAATAAAATCGTTTTGAAAAAAGCAAAATAACTTTATGCTACATGCTTTAATTATTATAAAAAATATATTTTTGTAAATATGATGCTTAAACAAATCTGTTTAGACGCAATTGCAAGTCAGAGGAGAAAATTTTGTTTTAAATATGATTTTGTCTGAGCAGGTATAATTGTGCAGCAGGGAAAATTAAATTTTGACATTTAAGGCAGCATTCCGTTAGAGACAGGTTCCGTTTTCATAGGGTTTCATGTATTATTATGACCGGATTTAGGAGCCACTGTCCCCCTTTTCTGTCTCCATGTCCTACTTTTTGTCACACTCGATCTAACAACTCTAGTTTTCACATAGTTTGGCTTCATATCACTGTATTCATCTTGGTGAGATTTGACTATAGACCATCCTAAAGTTTTTCGATCGATACTATGTTCTTTTGCAGCCGCATGAGCACTTAACTTATCATTAACATCTTTTAACGCTTTCAATGTCAAAGTGCTTTCAGTAATGAAATGTTGAAATATAAGACTGTCCCCGGAATTTACGAACAAATTGATTTGGTAATAAGAAAAAGGCTATATTTCACATACATATTAAGTGGAAAGGATTTTGGCAGAGTTCTGGTGCCATTGTGGCGTTTTGGAATTAATATTAAGTGGTTTCATACGCATACCACTGCCGCTGAAAGGGTTAAAACTGCTGCGTTCATGCTTTCTAATTCCACTGATTCTATTTACCTATTGTAAGTAATATTTAAATGCAAAAAAGTTCCTATCAATTTTCTCATTTATATTTCATAAAATTTTTTCTTGCAGTGGATACTATAATAATTTTTCACATCTTTCTTTAATCAGTTTTAAACATTTTCTTTTCCACCACCCTCTTTAACTGTAATTTACAGAATAAAGGTACATTTTTTCAAATAAACATTAACGTTTCATTTTGCACAATGTATAATAAAAATATTTCCAACACCACTTAATTAAAGGAGCCTTGAGCATCTGGTCAACCCTCCCTCACATTGACTGGATCAAGCCTCCCCACATATCTCTTTTCTAAAGAATAGCACACTGTTATATTAAGCCTAACTTGCTGTACAATCTTTATGCTTGGAATGAAAGCTCGATATTTTTGCATTACTTAAAACCTACTTACTTAAATTTCTATGATATATTTTATCTGAAAAAAGCTTATAAAATATTTCTAAAAAACACAACTTTTAGGGTAGAAACCATTCACAATTGATTTTTTCCACACATATTTCAATTATCTGTATGAAACCAAGATTATTGTTTGAGCATTCTAGTAGCTTTGCTTGACACCTATTGATAAAACTTTGAAATTCTTTTAAATATGAAAATTGATGGGTGGGTCAAGCCTCCCGTATGATCAATCCTACCTAGTCTCCCCTATTCATTTTTACATTCAGAAAACAAGTTAAATAGAGTATAAAAACATACTGTTTTTGGTTTTGTTAGGAATATTGTTAGTATGTATTTATTGTGTTCTACTTGAAAGTAGTTGGCGTAGATTTTTATGGTGATATTATCGACAAACCGAGAAGTAACATAGGATTGAACCAATTTTTTTTTTATTCTGTTTCAGACTGCCTAATACAAATTTTTGTGCATCTATCTGCTTTCTTTTCCTTTATTTTTGTGAAAATAGTCTAAGCCTGGTCGATTATTTCTTTTTATTCGCAATTCTCCCTTATTTATGTTTTTTATAAATTTCCTCTTACTATTCGTTTTATCTTTAAGACTATTCATCTAAATTATGACACTATGATATCATTTTCTTTTATACCAATCATATCCAGTACTGTGAAACCTCCTTGAAAGGTCACCTCTCAAGAAAGACAACTTCTGAATACCGGCCACATATTGATGGAATCAAACATGTTCCATAGCATTCGCATTAATACGAACCTCTAAATAAGGAATTTTGAACAACGGCCGTTCAAAAGTCACAAGAAAAAAAAAATGCCTCTTTTAATACAATTTCATATTTATTTTCAAATCAAAATGTGAAGCAGATCAAACAAAATTTACTTCATATGTTAACAAACAGAAAATGAAGACATTAATAATGATAGTAAAAATTTAGACAATATTCTTAGAACGGCAGGCATAACTAATATGAAAGCCAGTTAGTTTGTATGTCTGGACAAAGATTTGGCAGTTACTGCCACATTTGATTCCATACAGCAAAAGGTGGAAGATAGGAGAGAGGAAGAGCAAAGTAATGAGGAATAGGAAATGAGAAAGATTATAGAATCACTCAAAATTTCCAGTATTAACAAATGTACCGGAGATTTGACGAGCCTTCGTAAAATCCAATATTCTGCATTAAATAATAATGATGATGAGTTGTATAGCAAAACAACTCATATTTCTATTTCTTTGGAGAAAGAGATTTGCAGAAAAAAAACTGATAATCACTTAATCATTGACTTTTTTAATGTATTAAATCAATGAGGATTAATTAAAATGGCTGTCTATTTTCTATTTAAATTTATGTAATTTTGATTTTTTTTAAATGAAACCTCTGAATAATACCGACCTCTGAAGAGCGGTCACTTTTCACTGATCCCACGGGTAACCGTTATTCAGAGGTTACACGGTAGTATATGCAAAGAAAATGTCAATGATCTTAACAAATTTTCTCATAGTGGAAATGAATTGATACTGACACTTTCTTCTTTTTAACAAGACATTGAAGTAGGCTTCATGAAAAGATTTATCCTTTGAATAGGAGATGAACACTTTTGATGAACACAGAAAAAAATGGATTCCTACAATAATTTATAATTATTTAATATGTCATTTGATTATGTTCTTGGCATCGAATTATTTCGCATCTTGAACAGTTTATTTACTTGTTTTCTATTTGCATAAAAAAGGCAAAGAAATCAAAGACGTTTAATATGTCAGGTGTCCAGTTTCTTTTTTCATTTCATTCATAGCCCTCAATTATTTCTACAAATTTTCCGTTTACTATTCATTACATGTTTGTTACATGTTTGTTCTCGAGGCTATTCATCTAAATTTTGACATCGTGATACCATTATCGTATACACCGATTATGTCTTTATGGAAATGATCTGTTAATGATCTCAATAAATTTACGCATGCTTGAATAGCCGTCGACATTAATTAACGCCTTCTTCTTTTTTAAGGATGATATCGAATTGGATCGCAAAAAAGAACATAAATCATTTGAATAGCAGATGAACAGTTTTCTGTTCCGTAAAACTTCGATTCTGACAATGAGAGGTAGTAACTACTGAACCAGGAAATTAACCAGGAAGGGTATCCTAGAAACGTGGAGATGTAGCTATTAGATAGATTTTTCTAAATTTATACGATGCCTTTCGTGAAACAAGAGAGAGTGAAGAGTTTGAAAGAAGTTGGTTTTTGATTAAATTGACGTGTCCTAGATCATGGAGGGAGTCCTTCCGCGAGTTGTAGATAACTAATCGAGTGTCTTCTGCAATGATTTATTTCATTATTATTTTAGTTCATGTTGTGTTGCTTGTTGTTATTGTAACAAAGTCATGCACTTTTCTACATTCGTTACTTGTAAAGACCTATATGGCATTTACTCAACTTTCAAATGGGAATGCCAGTTCACAGTTGCGCTTTTAAAAATGACAGATATGATTGAAGAACGGAAAGTCATCAAAGGCGTAAACCTCTAAAAAGCTTTTTTTTTTTGCTGCAAAGTACGAAATTACTTATAGAATGAAATGAGCTAATGAGTTTGATTTATTTTGGTTGCCTCTTTCATAAAACTGAACGTGCTCTGTATAAATGGCAATATGTTTTTAGCTGAATTCTGAAAACACCAACTTGCAAAGAATAAAGTTAAAATCAGCGGGTGTGCTGTGACCTCTGATATAATAATATTAGTAATTTAATAATATCCTCTGCAATATTTCTTTTAATATGAAAAAATAAACAGTAGATTTTCATTGATGTTGAGCTCATTGAATGAAAAGACAAAAATAAGCCTTTTAGAATTTTTTTTAATACAAGTGCTTTAAATTGCTTCAGAAATCTTTCAACTTGAAATTGTATAAAAATAACAAATGTCAAACACACAATGGAAAATTTGGGACTTTTCGGTTAGTCGGGCGCCAATGTTATATATACATATATATGTCTATACACATGTATGTGTATACATATACATATATGTGGATATATATGTATATATATGTATATATACAATATGTGTACATATATGTATATATACCTATATATGTATGTATATATAACACTGACGCTCGGCTAACCGAAAAGCACCGAAAATTTATTCCAAAATAAAAACTGTAAAGTTAGTACAAATATTGCATACTTCTATTTTAATTCAATTAATAAAATATTATTAAAAAGTCGATATTTGTTTAAGGCAGTTCTCAAATCCCCTGCTCAACAACGCGAAACTTTTTGACACAATTTTTGACTTATTTTTAAACATAAAAACATAAAATTGGCAGGCTATTGAAGCAAATTCGAAACAAAATGAGTTTTCCATTTTTTGACAAATAAATTACTTATCGAGTTATAAGCTATTGTGGTCAATAACGACAGTTTTTTTCCTTTTCACGCCATCTCGCACTCGGAAATTCTGTTCAAAATGCCAAATTTGACAGTATTTTCTGAAAAATCTTCAGTCTTTACCAAAAAATGGAAAACGTCTTTCTATTACATAATTTCTGAATAAGAACCAATTTCGTACGTTTATCAACAAAATGAGATAACACCGAACAAAAATGAATTAAAAATTGTGTCTGAAAGTAAAAACGTGAAATTGCAGAAAATAAATCTACTACAAAAATAATTAAACATGCATTTCAACGACTTTAGAAATTCCCCCCTAAGACGGTTAAAAGGAGGTCGAAAATTTTAGAACATTTGGCCATATCCAAGCATCAGTTTAACGTAGGAGCGTAAAATTCAAAATAATAAATCCTTCTATATATAAAAAAAAGTTTTGATTTGGAAATGGACCAATAAAAAATCTGCGTAGATACCGTGAAATGCATCTGATTGGTCAGAGCTTTATGACGCTATAAGGGAGGTTACCAATCGGGGACCCGTCTCTCTGTCGCCAACTTGGCACTATTTCCAGTATTTCGCCAAAATTAAGGGTACTTTTCCGTTATACGGACAGCATGCCAAAATGTATGCTAATGCGCCAATTATTTCAACCCTCATCGTGAAAAGGATTTTTCTTTTAAACCATGCGAAACATTGTGATTTGTTATTTATGAAACGTGAATTACGTGAATGATTATTATTTAACCTTAACCTTGGAAAGCTTTTTAATTTGCTGTTATTCGAAATAAAAATGCTTTTTTTTTTTATAAAATTATAATTTACTTTTACTGCTGACGCTGAGATGGATTTTACAATTTTTTCAATTACCAGATGATGAGAAAGTTGCGATAAAACTGTTTCAGAAATTTCGAATTCTGCATAATAAAAGGTTGTGTTCAAACAACCATGAAATGAAATTATGGATGAGTTCTGGAAATCCGAAATGGAGATGTAGCTTACGATCATGCAAAGAAAGCATAGGAATACGACAAAAAACATGGTTTGAAGGATCGCGGTTGTCTTTTCTTAATGCTTTGAGGTTTATATATTTATGGTGCCAAGAGTTGACATCGATTGAGCTTTGTGAGCTGCAACTTGATATGAACCACAACACAACAGTGGACTGGAATAGCTATTTTAGAGAAGTTTGTGCAAATGCTTTATGTTCACGACCAAATAGAAAAATCGGTGGACCTAATAAAATTATAGAAGTAGGTGAAAGTCTTTTTACCAGAAGAAAAAGCAACGTTGGGCGTGTTCTTCCTCCTCAATGGGTGTTAGATGGTTTATGCCGTGAAACACGGGGATGTTTCCTTACTCCTATTTCCGATCGCACAGATGAAACTTTAATGGCGGCAATAGAAAACAATGTAGCTGATGGCGGTATTATTCATACATATTACTGGAAAGGATATAAAACAGATGAACTGCGAAGTGCTGGTTATGATCATTTCACAGTAAATCACAAATACAATTTTGTCGACCCTAATACTGGATGTCATACTCAAAATGTTGAGAGATTATGGGGCATCGCAAAATGGCGCAACAAAAGACATCGGGGAACAGTTCGTCATCATTTAGAGTCGTATCTTATAGAGTTTATGTGGCGACGTCTTTATTCAAAAAATGAAATGTTTACTGCAATGCTAAAAGATATGGCACAGATGTCATATTCGCCCCATATTGGCGCGATTTTTTCCTGACGCCAATGTCATATACGCAACGGGTACTTAACTGGCGCCAAAGTGTCGTTATTTTGCTTGATGTGGTAACCCGGATTATGTTGTGGCACAGATGTCATATACGCCCCATATTGGCGCGATTTTTTTCCGATGCCAGTTTGGCGAAAATATCAACAGCATAAACAGCAACATCCGGGTTACCATATCAAGCAAAATAACGACACTTTGGCGCCAGTTAAATACCCGTTGCGTATATGACATTGGCGTCAGAAAAAAATATGCAGTATATGACATCTGTACCTATGTTGTTTATGCTGTTGATGTTTTCGCCAAATTGGCAACCGGAAAGAAAATCGCGCCAATATGGGGCGAATATGACATCTGTGCCAAAGAGATTTGTAATTTTATGGCAGCAGTTTAATATGATTTTCTTATTTTATTACTTTATTGTATAACAGTTATTTCTTCACTTATTTTAATTATATATTTGTGATTTAATAAAATAGTTCGTAAAATTCTGTAATTTTCAAATGTTATATTTTTAAAATGCTCACTTTACTATCGACAACGATTTTCTTTTATTTTTCAAATGTTTCAATTCACGTGATTTTCATTTTGCGCCAACTATTGCGCTTGGCGACAATGCTGTCCGTATAACGGAAAAGTACCAAAAAGGGTACAGATGTCATATTCGCCCCATATTGGCGCGATTTTTTTCTGTCGCCAATATCATATAGGCAACGGGTACTTAACTTGCGCCAAAGTGTCGTTATTTTGCTTGATGTGGTAACCCGGATGTTGTTTATGCTGTTGATGTTTTTGCCAAATTGGCAACCGAAAAAAATCGCGCCAATATGGGGCGCATATGACATCTGTACCCCCCAAAAGCATAGCCTACTATGATATATACGGCCCACGCATTTCGCCGAAAACCGTCGAAAAAGTGAAGTCGGATCCAGCTTCAAACTCTGAACCAAAACATCACAACGTGCTCTTTTTTGTTTACATTTATACCCTGCCCAGTAAGCGGCTTATTTCTCATCGTCAAAGTTTCAGAATCATTGATCGTATTTTCAGAATAATAAATTAAATATTTATATTCTTTAATTTCCTTCGATTTAAAAGGATATTTTACACAGCTTGTAGTATTTTAGTGTTCACATACTTTTAAGATTAGCTAAATTACTTATTGTTTACTTGATCGTTTGGTTCATTCTGTTATTCTTTTTTGAATGTCCCGTATTTACATAAAAATAGCTTGTGTTTCATATAAACGTTTTAAAATTAAAATTTGGTTTTTATCAAACTACAGTTCTCAGAACTGGCTTGAAGCAGTTATTTTTGACGAATTTATTGCTACCCGTAAAATGTTTCTGTTTGATATCGTCCGAACTAAATAATAATAATAATAGTAAAAAAAAAAAAAAAAAAAAAAAAAAAAAAAAGATGATCTTCCTTAAACATTAAATATTCTTATTTTTAATTATAGAAAGAAATGATGATCTCAGATTTAAATATCGTTGCAATATTTTATGTTATCCAATCAATTTTGATTAAATCATGTAAGTGTATTTGTTACTTAATAAATTATATTTATTAATTATTACAAGGAATTTTATGAGTACTTTAATATATTTAAAAGAAATTCCATTAGTTTTATTGTTTCAGCAGTGAAGATAGCGAATAAATTTGTGACATTGAAGTTTTTAGACTATGCATGTTTTTATTTATTGGGGTGAATCATAGAATACTTCTCCCCAACCTGGCGATAAATGCGTCAAAGTGGCAACCTTGGTATTTAGTATTAACTTGGTATTAAGTAGCAACCTTGGAAATATTCTCCGGTCGCACCATTTATTATTCCGATAATTGTTAAAATGATAATTTTTTTCTGATGATTAGAGTTAATATTTTTATTAAACTCTTTTAAATCATATCTATACGAGAAAAAAAAATGTAAACACATTGGAATTCTCTGAACCCTGCCCAAAGCGGTTTGATTGGTTCTCGTCGTTGAAGTTACGGTCAGAGTCAAATTTCTGTTTTGGGCAGCGTATCAGAGTCCTCTGGCGAGCAATTTCATACATTAAACGCAAATCGGTCTGCCGGTAGTAATATCTAAGTATGCCTTGCAAAAAGTAATGCTTTGGAAATGGAACAATGAAAATCTGCGTAGATACCGTGAAATGCAACTGATTGGTCAGAGCTTTATGACGCTATAAGGGAGGTTGCCAAGGGGAGACCCGTCTCTCTGTCACCGAAAGTGACGCCAACTTAGCGCTATTTCCAGTATTTCGCCAAATTTCCATAGACTCCCATTGAAATCCAATAGGGTTTACTTGCATGCAGGAAATCAACAAATTGAGATATTTCAATGCAACAAAAACTAATATTAGCTTATGAATAGAGCTTAATTGAACCATTTATATTATTTTTAAGCACAAACAATAATCTGGGGTTGGCTAGAAAATAGGAATTGCTTCGCTATACCGAATGGAATAGTTAAGCGATTAGGCGGGGGGTTGGTGAGCGTAGCGAGCAGGGGGGCGGTGCCCCCTAGTCTCTTAAAAAATGGTTAAACATGTATTTTAAGCGATTTTAGAAATCCCCCCCCCCCCTAAGACGGTTAAAGGAGGGGGGGGGGTCGTAAATTTTAGAACATTTGGCAATATCCCAGCAGCAGTTGTAGGTAGGAGCGTGGAATTCAAATAATAAATCTATAAAAATATTGTTAAACCAGTATTTCAGCAATTTTAGAAATCCCCTCCAGACTAAGGTTAAAGGGTGGTCTAAAATTGTTGGGCATTTAGCCATATCTCAGCAGCAGTTTTAGGTAGAAGCATGAAATTCAGGATGACAAACCTATTAAAAATTAATTAAACATATATTTCATCAATTTTTAAAATTTTCCGCTCCTTCCCCTTATGATTATTAAAGGGAGGGTCGAAACTTTTAGGCCATTTCGCCATATCCCAGCAGCAGTTTTAGATAGAGGCACGAATTTAAGGAAAACTAATCTACTAAAACATACTTAAGCATATATTTTATCGATTTTAGAAATTAATGGGGTGATCACAAGTTTTAGGTCATTTCGTCATATCTCAGCAGCTGTTTTAGGTAGAAGCGAGAAATTCAAGCTATCAAATCTACTAAAAATATAGTTAAATACAGGTACTTCAGTGATTTTAGAGCTATTTTGTCGCGAACATCGACTTTAAACTGAATAATCTTACATTATAATGCGAGAAAAATTTGTGTGCATGTAAATTTTATCTTCAAAATGGCAGTAACAATTTTGACTAAAATTTGTATCTTACCATTTTCGGGCACCAGAAGACCAATGAGCTAGGTCCCATTTTCGATAAAATTTAATTAGTAGGTCATGTAGGGTTCTTATGTGTCAGAGTCAAGCTAATTGTATTTAAAAAACGGCTCAAACGATTTTGACATGTTACCTTTTTCAGGCATCGGAAGACCAATGCGCTATGTCACATGATCGAGAAATTTCGATAAATGGGTCTTTTTTGGGCTACTATGGGTATTATGGGTACTATACAAGCTAATTTTATCAAAAAAAAAAAAAAAAGGTCGAACGATTTTGACTGCATTTTCTATTATACCGTTTTCGAGTACGAGAAGACCATTGAGCTAGGCCACATGTTCAAGAAAATTCTATTAGTGGATCAATCTAATTTTATCTAAAAAAGCTATAACGATTTTAACTAAATATTGTATCCTACAGTTTTCGGGCACCAAAAGCCCAATGGGCTGGGTCACATGTTCAAGAAAATTCGATTAGTGGGTAATTTTCGGTCACTATGGGTCGGGGTCGAGTTAATTACATCTAAAAACGGCTGAAACGATTTTGACTAAGTTGTCTGTCAAACCATTTTTGGTTACAAGAAGACTAATGGGCTAGTTCACATGTTCGAAAAATTTCGATTAGTGGGTCATTTTTGGGTCACTATGGGTCAAGCTAATTTTATCTAATAAACGGCTCTAACGATTTTGACTAAATTTTCCATTCTTCCGTTTTCCATTACGAGAAGACCACTGAGCGAGGTCACATGTTCGAGAAAATTCGATTAGTGCTTCCATTTGGATCACTAAGGGTCAATCTAATTTTATCTAGAAAGATTCTAACGATTTTGACTAAATTTTGTATCTTGGGTCACATGTTCGAGAAAATTTGATTTGTGGGTCATTTTGGATCACTATGGATCAGGATCAAGCCAATTTTATCTTAAAACCGGGTCTAACGATTTCACTAAATTTTGTACTCTACCATTTTGAGGTACTAGAAGACAATTTGGCTGAGTCACATATTCGAGAAAATGTGATTAGTGGGTTATTTTGGGTTACTACTACTGGGGGTTAAAGCTAATTTTGTGTAAAAAACGGCTCAAACGATTTTGACTAAATTTTGTATTGTATCGTTCAAGATTATGAGCAGACGATTGGGCTGCAATACATGTTCGAGAAAATTTTATTAGTGGGCCATTTTGTGTCACTACGTGTCAAGCTACTATTATCTAGAAAACGGCCCTAACGATTTTGGCTAAATTTTGTATCTTACCGTTTTGTATTATTTAAAGACCATTGCGCTCGTATACATGTTCGAGAAAATTTTATTATTGGGTCATTTTGTTGTACAACTGGTAAGGGTTGTGCTCATTTTATCTTAAAATTGGCTCGAACGATTTTCACTAAATTTTGCATCCTACAGTTTTGGATTATGAGAACACCATTAAGCTAAGTCACATGTTTGACAAAATTCAATAAGTGGGTTAGTACGGGTCAAGGTTAAGCTAATTTTATCGTTAAAACGGCTCTACCCATTTTGACTAAATTTTATACCCTATACCATTTTGAGGTACTAGAAGGCCATTGGGCTAAGTCACATGTTTGAACAAATTCGATTAGTGAGTCACTATGGGTCAGGGTCAAGCTAATATTATCTTAAAACGGCTCTGAAGATTTTGACTGAATTTTGTACCCTACCATTTTGGGGTACTGAAAGACCATTTGGCTGAGTCACATGTTCGAGAAATGTTTGACTAAATTTTGTATCCTACCGCTTTAGATTACGAGAAAATCACTGGGCTAGGTCACATGTTTGAGAAAATTCCAGTAGTAAGTCATTTTTAAATCATTACGGGTCCAACTACTCTTATCTGAAAAATGGCTCTAACAATTTTGACCAAATTTTGTATCTTACCGTTTTGAATTATGAGAAGACCATTGGACTCTTATCTAAAAAACGGCTCTAATGATTTTGACCGAATTTTGTATGTTGCCATTTTGGATAATGAGAAGACCATTGTTCTATGTCACGTGTTCAAGAAAAGTGAGTCATTTCGGGGTCACTACGGGTCGGTGCATTTAATGGGAATAACGGTTGAAATAGTTATTAAATTTTTAAAAAGTGGTTGTAAAATGAAAGCGCGAAGTTGGCAATATTTCGCCAAATTTGGGGATATTTCACGAAAAGTTGGCGACATTGGCAAGATTTGGGCGGAAAAATCAGCTTTCTACCAATATCAAAATAAATGCTTGGTGCCAAATGAAAGAAAGTAGCCGAGTTTGAAATTTTTGCCAAATTTTGACGACATTTGGCGTAAAATTTGGCTTTCAGAATCTGAAGAAATTTCCCAAAAATGGAGCCGATATACATGATTCAACCGATCAGAGGTCAAGAATGTTCTTGAAAAACAGTGATGTTGCTCCGCATAACGAATATCTGCAGAAGAAATAAACTATCACATTAATGCAATTTTTTATCAATACAAAAAACGCAAACCTCTTTTAGGTAGATTTCGTATGAAATACTGCCTATTGCAATCTCCCCTGTGTTGGAATTTCTGAAAAAATTTTGCAGATATACACCGATCATGGAGATTTTTTGATAAAGGCAGAATATATTGCAAAAAATGCTGTCAAAGTGGGCATTTTAAACCGAATTTCCTGAAGTGATAGTGCTGGAGACGAAAAAAATGATCGCACTGAGTAAATAATTGTCAATCAAGTTCTAATTAATTGAACGAAAAATAAAAACACAGGTCGCTTATAAATCTCTTCAAAAAAATCCCGTCAGCAAGTTTCATGTTTTTACTTTTAAAAATGAGTCTGAAAATATGTCAGAAAATTTCGACTTGTTAAGCGTGGAAAAATATTTTTTTTTTCATGTTGCCTTAATATGATTCTGATAAAACGAGCTCTTACAGAAAATTAAATTAAATATTCGTCAAAAGTGGCATCATAAAATTGTTAAATTGAGTTCATCTCTAATCTTGATTTAGTTTTTGTTGGTGAAATTAGTACTTAACTTCGAAATCCACCTCCGCCTGTAGGCCGAGCTGGAAGGATTTTTTTTTCATCTATTTTGAGCACAAAGATAATTTTAACCGAGTTTAGCTTGGTCTTCCCAGCTGGTGTAAGATTATACGAATAAGACAACAATTATGGATAATTGATTAGATATTAAGAAAAAGTTTTCTTTTTTTAATTTCATCTGTGCTAGCTATATTTCCTTTGATAGAAGATTCTTTTAGAGAAACCGACCATTGTAGCGGACGAAGTCTGCTAGTCTTGCATAAAACTGCATGTCCGGCAGCAGAAAACAAGGGATGACAGATTTTTTTTTCTTAAATAAGTAATTTTTTATATTTTAGTTAGCGTTTTCTAAATTTCAATATTTTAAATAGACTTCATTTATCTAACCATTGTGAAAATATACTTCGCAAAAAGTCCGACTTAATTCTTCCTTTCTAATATTAATGACTGAAATCTTAACTAGGTCTTTGCAAGAAATATTTAGGGAATTTGAAAACCATTTTTAAAAATAGTAATCTTCGTCTTATACAATCTCAGAATTCTGTGAATAAATAAGTGGAAGATTTCTGTAAGAAATTAATGGTATTCAACTTTCCTGACGCCAAGCTTCCATGATACCAGATTTAGCAAACTATCTTTTTTCTGAATTTGTATTTTTACTCATTGTTTACGGCCTTATAATCTACTAAAAATTTTGCAGTTGCAAGTTGCACTTATTTTACTATAGAGTTACGAGCATCGGGTCTTGTAACTCGATTTTACCCAACCCGCAGTTCGGGGATTCATCGGGTTGACGCTAATTATTTTCATTGCTTGTCGGATTCCCATTGAATTCACTTATTTTCAGGAAAATCAATTGAAACTACGCATATTATAAAAATTTATGAATAATCTAACACTTAAACTTAAATTGTAAATATTAAAAATTAAATGATTTTTTAGCTATTTCAAATACGATCGTTAAGTTTCTTACCTATGATATAATGTTTTAAAAAATAAATAAGTAAAATGAAACAATTTCGTAAACAATTGACGAAGACAAAAAAGAAGAAAAATTGTTTAAATGAAAAAAAGTAAATAAATACATAAATACTGAATAATTAACACAAACTAAGATCCATAAAGCATTGTAATATTTAATATTTTTTTTTTTAAATGGTAACATAATAAGGAAAAAATAGTTAATTTAGATTAAAAGATTTATGTTATACGTTTATAAAAGACAAATGAGTTTATCTCTAACTTATAAATATAATTTGCTTTTATTTTAAAATAGGTAAAGTCTATCAGGACTTAAAGGAAATACATGTATTTGAACAGACCTTTTTTAACGTAACTGATTTCACTAACACTCGATATAATCGGAGCAAGTTAGACTAGATCTGGACAAAAGGAATGCCTAATTTTAGATGTCAAAATAAAAATTCATTTTCGACTGTGATGTGCATATGCCAGGCAGAAAAAAGATCCTTTTGAATTGAATGTTTGCCTAAAATGGCATTTCCTTGATTTAAACAGAGTAAAAGAAACAAGCATTCTAAAACACCATGATGATGATTAGTCTTAATTATAGGGTGGCCATGTTAAAATCAATATTTTGTACAATGATCATTGCAAGTGTACATTTCGATGTGCTTTGTTTCAAAAGATATGAATCCTTTACTTCGTAAAAGAAAGGAAAGGAAACTAGAGTTTGAAAGGAAAATCTAATATTTTCTACATAAGGTCAGTCTGCCTAAATGAGACACGATTCATCGTAGTTTTGTCGCATTTAGGGTATATTTGGGATTTTATTATATAAATGTATATTTTATTAAGCAACAAATTATTGTATACTGTAGCTTTAGTTCAAAACTAACTTGTTTTTTAGAAATTTAATAATTATCTGTAGTATAAAACCACAATATAGAATTGTCGCATTTAGGTCAATTTTGTCGCATTTATGGCAGCTAAAACCTAAATGAGACGTTCATAGTCCTAAATGTGATAATGCATTTTATACATGACAATTTATCTGAAAAAGCTCATTTAACGATTAACTGCTGTAAAAGAAAATTGCCACATACAACTGTGAGCGGTCTGCGAAACCATTCGATTGAAAGAGGAATAAAATGCGCGATTAACTCATAAAATACTGTTTTCACATTAAACTGTTTGTATAGTACTATTTCTAATAAAATTTCGATTTTTCAATCATTTCAAACAATAGTACTAGGCTCCAAATGAAGTAAAATTTCTCTGTATCGATAATTAAACTGAAAATTACAAGTTAAACTGGGAAAATTAAACAAAAAAAGCAGCTCTAATAGCAATTAAGGGTTAACTGTAATTATTTTTTGAATTAATTAACTCTTAAGTGCTGTAACAGGAATTGTTGCATAATTACTGTGAGCGGTCTCCGAGACCACTTGATTAAAAGATGAATGAAAGCATCTATTAACTCACAGGGTACTGTTTCTGTACTAAAATTGAAGTACAGGACTATTATAATTAAACTTCTCAATATTATTCTTGAAATGTTTATCACGGCGCAGCACCGTGCTGTTTGTCAATATTGCACTGCTAATCTGCAAAAGTTATTTGAATACTGCGTATAATGCCTAATATAAATAACCCTCAAATAAATAAATGCGTTCCTAATATAAAAAACTCTCATCCCTCTTTGCCAAGGAGCTATGGCCATAACTACAATTAAATGATTGTCGCAGATTGAAACATCGTTTAAAATTCGCGAAATTCTCGCGTCAATATTAACCCATAATTTGTACATCAGTGCGATTTGGGTTTCCGTAACTTCAACTCCGCATAATTTTGCTGACAATCTAGTGATAATGAAATATAACTACATGGTCCATATACGAAATTTAATTAGGAAATGAAATGAAATATTTTATTTTATCAAAATTCTTATTTTGTGAAAGAAAAATGCGAATTAATTAAAGACGCCGACATTTCGGTCGCTGCGAATTCACAATGTGGAGTTTACGTGTTAAAAGAGTATTTAAAAGATATTTATAATCTTGTTAACTAGGCAATTTATAACATATCACTTTATTATAAAATGTCATATGATAAATACCCCTTATAAATACCCTTCGTATACCCTTCCCCCTTAGAAATAGATAAAATCGTACAATATTTCTAATAATTATGATTAAGCCAAAGACAAGCTCTGTGCCTGATTTTCTGTTGCACCCTCCCCCCCCCCCCCCCCTCTTCATTTTTCTTGCACTTTCACAAAAAAATTAACATTTTCTGTACTTAAAAATACGTATATGGAAACAAATATTCATTTAGATAAATATGGTTTTATTTATTTTTATCTTTTACTAATTTAAAAGTAGAAAATGCCGATTATAACGATTAAAAGTGAAAACAGAATTAAAATATCAGATTATATAAAAGTGCTACCAAAAATTATGACTCCTAAACCAGGAAATAACTTAATTGCATCACGTTTTAATCGGAAACAACATTTAAGCTACCGAATGGTATAATTCTGGTAAAATTAACTTACTTAACTGCATTAAAATAAACATAAATTGTTTTCAATATACACAAGATTTTCCAGAATTTTTATTATGTAAAATTATTGCAAATTCCTCAATCATATATCTATATTATGTTACTGGAATAGCCACTGCGTTTCTTACACCCCTTTTTTATTAAAAATTTTAAAGAAGCGTTTTTTTTCTTTTTTGATCGTCTTAAACACATATTTAAACACCTGGTTAAAGAAAAAAAACATTCATGGAAGATTATACTGACTCAACACAGTTTAATTAAACATAAAATTTGATATAAATATCATTTTAACACAATATATAAAAAAATCCCATATAAACATCTTCGTTAATCTTCTAAATGTTTCGCCGCATTTACATCAATATGTATGTCGCTATTAGGTACAGGCTGAAAACAAACTTTCCTAAATGCGTAGTCCACTTCAAATTCTAAACCGGAAACTGGTCGCCATTTCTTTAGTTTAACTGGTCAAGTAACGGAAACGGACAACACAGCTCTTGACGTTTATAGGGTTATTTGATTTTCAAAGTTAAAAAATAAAAACCGTGAGCCACTTTCGGGAATTTTTGTCGCACTTATGAAACATGGGGCGAAGTAAAATGAACGATGCGTTTTTGATCGGAAATTTCTTTTAAAGAAACCGTTTTACATGCAAAAAAATGTTTCGAGTTTTATTTCTGAAGTTCGTATGCTTCATTACATAACATTTATTGACGATTCTTGCATTAAGATTTTATGCAAAAGAACATTGTCGCATTTAGGGATTATCACATTTAGGCAGACTGACCTTACATGAAATTAATGCCCTTTTCATGCTGTAGTGATCTCGCCTCACTTGATCAGTATAAAGTGAGTTGGTTCCGTTTAGAATAGAAAAGTGCTCCATCTATAATTCTAAAGCAATAAAAGTCAACTGGCCTTTCTTTTCCAATCATACTTGTGGATTTTAACAAAAGGACGGGAGATTCAGCAATGGATAAAGGGCAAGGTTGACTTGAAAGAAAGGTTTTTCTCCGTCAGGATGTCAGTCCGTTTCCTTCTAAAGATATTAACCCTTTATGTACTGAATTATAAATTCATGAAAATTTAATCTTCTAAAGCATTTTTCGTGAATTTTTGAAACTACATTAGAAGATTTACATAAGCATTTAATAAATTTTTAGATGGATTTTAGAAAGATTGAAGGATTTAAAAGGTTTAATTAAATTTGAATTCATAGAGTTTTTGTGGAATATTTATAACCACATTCAAATCTTTTATTTTAAATATTTTTTTTTAGTATTTTTTTAGAATTAGGAAATGTATAAAAATGTTGTTCTTACAATAGAAATACAGAAATATTTCCGAATTTAAAAATCCCCCCCCCCCACACCTCCAAGAAAGGGGAAAAGATGCAACGGCAAAAGGAATTATCCTTTTAAAAATATTTTTGCTTTGTGTAACCCATAATGCTTTTGGAACAAGATAATGTATTGCATCTATAACTCATTCTAAATTGTATTACTGCTAATCGATGCATTAAATGAATTTTATAAAAAGTTATTTTAATGGTACTTATGAGTACAGTCAGTAGATAAAGGGTTAAAGAGGAAAAGCACCGCATGACCATAAGAAATACACCGCGAGTTGAATGATAAGTACGTCTATTAGGACCTTAACTGGCTTGGCCTTTTGACCGACGCTAACGTTCTCGCCTACTGATCATGAGATCAGATTCAAATCTCGGCAGCGCCAACTCACTCACCGGACAAACATGCAACTTTCAACAAAAATCTCAAAATTACTAGTTAAACTTAACTCTCTTCAATTATATTAAAATTAATAAAGCATTTGTGTAGTGACGAGGGAATTCTAGAGTATAGACTTAAAAACCTTCGCAGAGTATCAAAACTGCTCTATTAATAAGAACTGAAGTTTTCAATTTGGTCATACACTGTCGTGAAATACACTGGCTGTGAAAGTGACACAACTAAATGCACACATGAAAATAAAATGACACGTATTGCACCTATCTGGTTTGTTCATTAAAACAGACATATACAGCAAAACTAGTCGAATGTGTTAATCCCAAAACTTTCCTCTATCTCATACAAGTTAATACTTAAAAATTCTTTAGCACAGTGCCAAAATTAAAAGGCAATCTATGCCCATCACGAGGATTCTATAGATATGAAATTCCGTGCATTAGTTCTTGAGATATGACTATAGCTAAAATTGTGTAAATCATGCTAAATGCAGTATAGCAGCGCCTCCTGTTGGGTCATCTACACCAAAACCTAATCACCTGAATTCCATTACGAAAATCGGGAAAAATCCAGCATATCAGCGCCACCTGTTGGGCGATTTACACCAACATTTAATGAGCAGCAATTCATATCAAGAACTAACAGAGTCTGAAGTTTGATAAAAATCCGTGCATTAGTTCTTCAGATGGAGCTGAACAATACAGCATAGCAGCGCCACCTGTTGGGCGATATACACCAAAAACTAATGAGCACCAGTTTATATCGAAGTTTAACTGAATCTCAAGTTTTGTGAAATTCCGTGCATTAATTTCTGAGATAGAACACCCACAAAATTTTTGTCACATACAGACAGATTCGCAGAGCGACAGACAGACTCACAGGCAGACATTTTCTAAAAACCATCAAATCGTGTTCAGAACCTTTTAAGACGTATAAATCCCTCGAAAATCGAAATTTTTCTCGAATCCAATTTTTTTCTTCTTGTAAAGATAGACGAAAGTAAAAAAGTCAAAGGTTTCCTGATCAGGCAAGAAGGTTTACGAAAATATAATATAAGGTACCTGTACCCTATATGGACACCATAAGCAAAGTTGATTTTTTTCACCCCCGTGTACACGTCATAGGACTCCAAAAATATATGATCACTATCCCTGGACAGTTGACTATCATTATTAAAATTAGAGACCTTGTAATTATTCTGGTTTAATTTTAATGATAAAAACAAAAAAATGTTTACAAGGGTCCCATACAAGGAACCACCTGCCCCTATTATGGACATGCATGTACATATTAGGGACAGGTGGCTCCTTATTGGCCTACTACACAGGATGTATGGAAGAGCCACTCTTCCAAGGGATTTTAGAGGAGAGGGGATAAAAGAAATATATCTTAAAGTATTGCGGGGGAGGGGGAGGGCACAGTAAATATCTTCAGAACATGCACTTTAGAAAGGAGGGGGAAGGTCATTTTCGGTTGTGGCTCTTCAAAGACCCATGCAAAACTCCTCAGTTATTACAAAATATTATGAAATAGTGTAGTTGGTTTTGCTTAGCTTTATTGCATCTGTCTGCATAATTTACATCTGCTATTACTCAGTCCTCCCAGGATGGGTAAATAAAAACTTCTTCATCACGGGCGGTAAGTCCCACACAGTCCTCATGGACATATCTGCCGCATGTATGCAACAGCATCAATACTGCATAAGAAGCAGTACCAGCTCTCCTTTGCTGAGGAAGGTCGTATCGCTGGTACCTGCGATTTCGCCAACAGATACCCTACTGAGGGGTGGCTTCTTTTGATTTTTCTGCAAGGGTTTTTTGGAGGATTTTTCTCTTGCAAGATTGTTCAGATGACATTAAGCAGATATTTTACGAATTTGTGAATCTGAAGATTCACTTGCTGTATTTCCAATGTGGACATAAGGTGTCCGTATTGGGAATCGGGCATAGTTTTACTAAATCTTGTAATAAATAAAGAAAGAAAACATTTTTAAGCAATATATGCAATAGCAATCGAAAATATGTTTTATTAGCTTTCTAAAACACTCCTCTTTTCAATATTTAAAGTAATTTTACCATATCTAATAAGAATTTAACCCTTAAATGCCGGGTGTTGCTTTTCGGCAACACCCAATTTAGGCTCTAAAATACTATTAGAATAATATTGAAGCTATAATGCCTAATGTTGCCAATAAAATACATTCTGAAAATATTATTAAATCGATTTTCAACATGTTGATGGCAACACTTGTGTTGTTTAAGAATAAAGATAGATTTATTTTTTTCAATTATTGCTACTCGTTCTTTTAGTTTTGTTTCGAAGCTTGCGAAATACCCTATTTTGTTTTGCAGTGGGCAAGTAAAATTTATTTCTTATTGTAGTTCCTAAAATTCTTGTGTGTTTAATGTTATAGAATTTTATCAAGGAAAATTATTTTTTTAATTAAAGACCAGTATTGCTGATAAGTAACAAACTGTTTTTCAGCCGTAAACCATACTTAAAACAAATTATAATTTTTTTAAGTATTTTTCCCATGATTTATTTAAAAACTAAAAGCCGAAAAACATTATTACAATGATTTTTGAAAAATCAGGCATTTAAGGGTTAAACTTACCTGTAATTACGATCAGCACACCACAAAAATAAGTTTCTTTCTAAATGGCGAACAGCGCGGTTTTTTACTCTTTCCAGGCTTAATTATCTTTTCAACTGCTTTTCTTCACGGACATGTAGCGCCATATCTCGATCCAAATTGTTACTTTTAAAGATATTAAAGGTGTCAATATTGAGAGCACTGTCCATATTGGGTACAAGTACCTTAATCGCTTCCGAAAAGCGTTCCTTTATTTTCAGAAACAATATATTTCCGGTGTTTAAGGAAGTATTTCTCAAAGAAAAGTTATTTTTGCTGTCCATAATTTTCCAAAACGCTTCCGAGTAGCACTTACAGTGTATTAATCAGGTTTGTCAGTCTCGTGTTAAAACGGAATATCAGTTTTTTTGGATGCTATCAATGCTCAATTAATGGGTAACAGGACTCTTAATATTGGAAAAAACGAAAAAAAAAAAACCCATTTTCGACATTTAATATTTTAAAACGTATATGATTTTAAAACAAAATTTTTATTTGGGATGAAAAATATGTGCGTTCTTTCATTTCATGTATTTAAAAAATTGTAAGATGCAGAATTAGAATTTAAAAGGGGGGGGGGGGGCTCCTAACTGCCAGACATTTAACGAGCAGATAATTGGTATAACAGCTTACGCGCAGGACTACAAAATAAATTTCGTAACTAGAATGAAAATTTTGGTGTCTACTTATACTTAAGATTGCAATAATTACCCTGAACCTAAATAAATTTGCATTTAAAGCATTTTTATATTTTTAATACAAAGTTCTATTTAGATAAAGCGAAATTTTGAAAATTTCAATAGTATAATCACCTAAAAAAATATTCTTTTGAACTATAAAAAGAAAATTTTACGTTCAGTTTATACAGACTAACATGAAACACATGTTTTGAAAATTTTATAAAAAATATTCAGAAGTCTTTGAGATATCTTGCGCGTTCTGCCCAAAAACGTCATTTGGAGGAAAATGACTTCAAAGTTTCAGAAACGCCGCTTCAGCTGTTGGGCGGGTATAATTCTAAAAGCCATAATTTCTGTTCTAGTGAAAATTTCAAGGAAACAATTATAACAAAATGTTCAGAAAAGATAAATGTTTAATCTCTAAAAAATTTAAATTAAAAAACTCACTCCTGAGACCTTTAAGCATTTTCATATCCAACAAACAAATATACTAATTTAACATCAGGAAATTAACATTATTTTTCTACTCTTACATGCATAAAAATTATATTAGGCAGCTAAAAATGTTTACTTGAGAATTGGTTAGCATCCGAAAAAATTATACCAGGTTAAGAAAATTGATCGATATACTGTCAAAACTACTCAGAAACGTTTCCGAAAATTACTGGAAGCAAAATAAATTTTGTTTCAAAAAAGCTTCTTTAAACCAGGGGAATCTATTGGTTTCTGAGGTTTTAAAAGATAAAGGAACACTTTTCGGAATAGTGGGTAAATCAGAAAAATATTTTTGAAAATCTTCTTGTTTTGAAAAAAAAAAAAAAAAAATTCACAAAGTGGATTGTTTATTTATTTATTTACTTGTACCATTGGCTATATTTAGGCTCATATATTTCAAATTTTAAATAAATAATTTTTCTTTTCCTTAAATTTTCCACATTGGAATTGCAATGTTTAAGATCACTGAATAGTGAAACAAACCCCTAATAAGGATAAAGAAGTTCATTTCTAATCAACAAATTTCTTTTTAACACTTTTCAACATTATAAGAATTCGGTTTGTCTGTCCGTAGCCTGACGTCTGTCGGCCCGTGCGTACATATAGTCCGATTGTCATAAATTTGATACACTTATTGAGGTTTGTCATAGCATATTCGGTATTCAAAATGAGGTTTGTAGCATTTACGGTTCATTTACAGGGATACTCAAAAGAATTCCGTTACATTACGGTCTATGGTGAAAAATCGTTTGTGGTGCATCTTAATGATATTACACTATTTTAAATGTATTGAAATTGATATATCGTCGCCTGAGTGCAACAGTAGGACAACTGGAAATAATAAAAAATGAGATGTCTGACTCATAGCTATGAAAAACTGTGTGTGCATCTAGGAACTACTAGGAGTACTACGCCAGAGGGCTAGAATGATATATTGCATTAATTTAGTGTGTGTGCATCTAGTGGAACAACATCTGAAACACATGAATGTTTAATACTATACTATAACGTAAAGTGAGGAGAGTTCGCGCGGTAGGAGAGATTGCGCACAAAGAGATTCGACGTGAAGAGTAGAGTGCGCGCCCAGCGACTCCAGGTAGTTGTACAGCAGCATTAGTGCTGTGTTCACATGAATGTGCATATTGATTGTTCCACGTGTCTTGGATAAAGCAGTGCTATTTTGTTTTGTTTTTCCAAAGTAATTACTTGAATTTTCATATCTGTTCGTCAGAATTTTTATAGAATGTCAGTATAAAAAATATTTTTGAACTTAAACGATTTCTTATAAACCACTAACCTGGACTAAGTATGCGAACACCAAAAATTCATTCTAGAAGTGGCCATATTTAAATAAAAGGCCGCGCAATCTCTCCTACCAAAATAGGAGAGTTTGCGCATCTGCTATTTAGGAGAGATGGCGCATTTCCCATAAGTTTAAGTGCTAGGAGAGATTACACAGCTTATTGATAAATTTGTATGAATTGCAAATTACGTGTAAAACATATGAATGAATCAATTTTGAAATAATTTCGGAAAAACACATAATTATCAAAACTAAATTTGGCAACAAATTAATTTGCAAAAAAATACCTTTACAGATAAAAATTTTATTAATAAATTAATAATGCAGTTGTTATTAAATAAATTTTATGTAATTATTTTTGTTAATAAATTAATAATATATTTGTTAATAATTTAATTAAATATTTTTATATACTTTTAATTTATGGGCAATTAATTTGCTAATAAATTAATTTTGTTAACTAAAATAAATTTTCTAATACAATGTTTTGGAAAAGCTTTCACCCATTCCAAGTAGTGGAATGCCATCGAAATAAAAAGGAAATAGAGTGCAACTAATGTTACTGATTCACAAAATATACAGGAAAAAAGATTTAAGAAGGATGCCGCTACAAAAAACAAAACAGCTGAAGATAAGGTGCTTCCACAAAAAGTGGGATAAAAAAACCGAAGGTCAATGAGGATGAGTGCATTGAATGTCTGTAACTGTACCAGGAGACAACTTCGACAACTGACTGGATTCAATGTATTGCTTGTTGCAGGTGATTGTACGAAAGATGCCCGATTTACAACAATAAGTGCATCGATTGTGAACGACGACAATTTCGGTTAGCAAGCAAAATACAATGAAACTGTGGAAATGGAAATGAAGTAATTTTCAAGTTAAACATGTTATCAACCAGATTAATGTTATTTTGTAATCTTAGTAGGGCTTGCTTTTTCTGATATTTTAATCCTCTTAAATTAAAATTTTTAACTGTTGTTAAAATTCTTTCTTTTATTTATTATTTAAACATTTGGGTGAAATATTCACTCCTAATACAATAACATTTACTCACAAAAACCTTTCAATAATTTCGATTAAGTGTAATTATTATTGTTAACAATTTAATTGCAGTTATTATTAATAACAATCTCTTCTACATTCTCTTCCCTATGTGCGCAATCTCTCCTACCCATGTGCGCGTTCTCTCCTACCCTGTAAGGATAGATTGCGCAAAATAGTTTTCTTGGTTTTATTACTGCTGTTCTATTAAATTACAGTATAACAACAAAATAACAATGGAAATGGGCCATTTTACCTTATATGACGTCACACGAATATTGTCCATTCCACTTATTGCATGCAGATAATTGCAGAAAATTTCGTTTACATTTAAAAGAATATAAATAATTTAGCATTTGTTACCAGCTAATAATCCATGAAGAAATGGAGTCTATTCTTCCTTTCGGTTCGAAGCTATAAAAATCGCCATTTTACTTTATGTTACGCCACAGGAATACTGTCCATAACAACATTTAGTCACATAATTAACATTCAGTTTAAATTAGCGTAGTGTTCAACTCGATATAACCATAAATGCTCGCTGTATTATTGCTGTAAAACATTTTATTTTATAACAGTCTAGAAAATTCCTTCAGATTCTGAAAGCCGATCTTTTCACATAATTTCGCCAAATTTGGCGACATTCTTTCATTTGGCGCCAAGCATGTTTTGAGAAAGTTCTATGTAGCCTGATTGATTGTTTTCGAGAATGATCTATGGACTCTGACAGGGTGAATAATGTATCTCAGCTCCTATTGGGAATTTCTAGAAAATTTCTTTAGTTTCTGAAAGCAAATTTTTCGCCACATATCGCCAAGTTTGGCGATATTCTTTCATTTGGCGCCAAGAGTGTGTTTTTGCACTGGCATTCTTTAAAGTCGATTTCCCCGCCAAATCATTCCAATGCCGCCAATATGTCGCCAAATATAGCAAAATTTGTCGAACTGTTACCAACTTTGTGACTTCGTTTACTGTCACCTGTTCAATAACTTAATCACTGTTTAAAGCTTCATTCTCATTGAAATATACGGACCCATAGTGACCTCAAAAGGATCCACTAATCGAATTTTTTCGAACATATGAGCTAGCCCAATGGTCTTCTCGTATCCGATAACAGTAGAATACAAAACTTAGTCACCATAGAGTCGTTTTTAAGATAAAATTTGCATACACACACACAAGATTTGCTCGTATTATAATATAGGATATTATTTAAGTTTACTTCCACATTAAAATTGCCAGATTTAACACACTGAATAGTAAAACTAAAACCCAATATGGAAAATCTTTTTGATTTTCATCAACATATTTCTGTCATAAATTCATAAAAGAGAAATATCTTAATCGCTGACATGTATATAATTTGTGCTCCTTTTGAAAATTAGGTAAAGTGTATCAAGACAAAAACGAAATGCATATTTACTTTAACAGGTATTTTATAATTTAACGGTTTTCACTGAAATTGGACTCAATCTGAGCAAATTGGATAAAGAGAATACCTAATTTTAGATCTGAAAAAGTACCGTGAATAAAATCCAATCGGTGATGCGCGTACGGAAGCCGGAAAAAAGAATCTGATGAATTAAGTGTATATTTAAAATGACATTTCCTTTAAGAAACAAGTTTTCTAAATCGCATAATGTAGATTAGTGTTAATTCTAAGGAAACATAGTTGCCAAACAAAAATCAGTATTTTGAACAATGATCATTGTAAATTTATATTTTGATGTTCTTTGTCGAAAACTATATAAATTGTTTGGTAAAAACAATAACAAAGATAAAGAAAACATGGCGTTGAAAAATCATAAATTTCGAAAGGAAAATGTAATAAAATATAACTACAAATTTGTATTGAAGCTATACTAGAACCATGACGATAGCGACGAATCTAGAAACAGTAGAGAAAATTTTCACATAATACCTCCCAAGATAATTACAGTTTCACAAATGCAAGATAAATTGATGATAATGTTTGATAATAATGCGGAAAATGGACGATAGATAGATATTTTTTTAATTACTTATTTCACTAAAACTGAACATATTAAATTATATTTGGACAAAAAAGAAAAAATATATAATTTTAGATGTAAAAATTAAAATTTACTTCTATGAGTGATGTGCGTAATATGTTAGCCGGAAGAAAGATTATTTTGAATTGAATATCTATCTAGCAAAAGAAAAAACTATTAAATAATGCTAGATGTAGTTTTGCATTATGTAGCTGATGTTTCGAAAAAACATTAAAAAAAAGTTTAATGTTAATTGTAGTGAAATATAGTTGCCATGTTAAAATCAATATTTTGAACAACGATAATTTAGGTGAAAATTTCAATGCTTTTTGTTTAAATTACACGAATTCTTCTTTTTTTTAAATGAAGAAAAGAAGCGAAAATAAGCTGTTTTTTGTTGAAAAAATACCAATGAAAAGAAAAATTTAATAAGATATAACTAAACGTTTTACATTTTTTTTTTTTTTTTTTTTTTTTGAAGTTGTACTGGAACTGTGAGAACATCAATGAATCTAGAAATAGCGGAACTTTTTTTTTTTTTTCTAACACATCCAACAAGAATTAGAATTCACAGATACGAAGTAAACTTAATGATAATATTTAGTTATAATATGTTAATATTGAAAATAAAGTGTATTTAAATAAATATTTTTAATGTAACTTATTTCACTAAAACTGGATTTAATCTGACCATATTGGGAAATATCTGCACAAAGAGAATATATAATTTTAGATGTTAAAATAAAAATTCATTTCCCTGCACGTATGTCAACCGGAAAAAAGTTTATTTGCAATTAAGCGTTTATTTAAAATGACACATTCTTGACACAAATGAAGTAAAAGAAACAAATACAGTAGACTCCCTCAAATCCGCACAGCTTAAGTCCAGACGTTGTGCGGATTTTAGAATTTTGTAGATTTCTGATCATTGCTTTGATTGCATTTTTTAAACAATAATTTGAATGCAATCTAAATTATAATGAGTGTTTACAATATAGTAAAATATTAAAATAATTAAGTAAAATATTAAAGTAAAATCATAAAAAGTAGGATAATTTTAAAAATGATTAAATTATTAAAAGTAAAGGTCAAGTAAATAATTAATGATGCATAATTAAATATTCATAATAAAGATGAGATGCGATTTTCTTAACTTATTCAATGAAATTTTTTAGAAGATACCCTATTAATTAAGATCAAAATCATAAAGTAAGGAAGTTTTATTTCAGGTTTAGCCAGTTTTAATAATCAAAAAAGCTCGATTAATACATAAGAGTATTTGGTACAAAGATTGTGATTACCAGTGAATATCTTGATTTTATTCAGAAATAAATTCATATATTTCCTTCATAAAAAGCATGAGTCCAAGTCCGGTTATCGAGAATTACATATTAAAATACATACAGAATGATATAAAACTGAAAAATTCTGTAATGTTTTTCTTACATCTGAACTGGAAGTTTCATTGTTTACATCTGTGATTTACTCGTGCGGATTTTAGGTGTTTGCAGATTTTAGGGTTGCGGGTTAGAGGGAGTCTACTGTATTCTAAAACGCACACTTAATTAGTCTTATTTATAAGAAAATAGTTGCCACGTTAAAATCAATTTTTTAAACAATGATTACTGCAAGTGGATTTTTGATGCATTTTGAACTGCATATTTCAGTTAAGCTTGCCTTGGTGTCAACTTCAGTTCAGAATAAAGTTTTTGATTATGTTAGTTGTCACCTGTTGCAGTAATTTTTAAATGAGCAGGTTAATATAGACCATAGAAGCTCTGTGTTTGCTGTTTTAAGGGGAAGTATGCTGAATGTGCAGTTTTTCAATAAAATAGATATGTATAAGTTATTTTTATGTTTATTCGATGCTATTTGTCCAAAATGACATTAACCTAGACCTTTCAATCCTCCGTATTTTTAAATATTACCTTATATATAATTAATACCTACATATATAATTAAATATTATATATAAATATTAAATTTCAAACAGAAATATTCGCTTTATTTTATTCAGAAATTCAGTGATTATTTAAGACAAGCATGTCTATTCAGAAATAGTGCTACTCAAAAAATCCGGAGGGTATGCGCTCCTGTGAATCCATTATTTCGTAAAAGGAAAAACAGGCGAAGTAAGCTGATTGATGTTGAAAAAACACCAATTGAAAAATAAATTTTATAAAATATAGCTACCCTTTTTTATGAATATTTAATGAAGTTACACTGGAACCAAATGCAACTATTAGTGAATCTAGAACAGTGGTTCCCAACGTGGGGCGTACGCCCCACCGGGGGGCAATTTGGTCTTCTAGGGGGGACATTCCAAATTTGTTACGCACTCATTTACTATCAGTTACTTTTGTCATTTTGAGGGAAAAGTGATGTTGTAGACTAAAAAAAAAATGGGATGCAAGCAAAATATAAGAAATCAGTTTATTTTATTAAATATTTTAAATGTTCCCTATCGAAATTTTTAAATAGAATTAACGCCAGAATAATTATGTAAATAATCTTATGAAGTATTTTGATATGTATAAAAGTATTAAAACTCACTATAATTTTTCTGGTGCTGAATTAAAAATTTTTCGTAACGTTTTCCATTATTTATTGAATAGAGTTTACTACATCTATTCGCGAAGACAATAAGCAATATTGGGAAAGGAAAAATAGAGAGAATGTGTTAATCGGAACAATGGCTAATTGAAATTGATAAAGATGATAGTCTTGAAATACTTCTTATATATTTTGTTATCCATATAAAGAAAAATCAGTATCCAAATAATTTTCCACCAACTCTTAATAAGTTACAAGATTGCATTATAAAATGTATGAATTTATCAGTTTTAACGTTAAAAGTAAGTTGTATTTTTAAGATATTTTGTGAAGATAAAAATGCAGACCCTATTTTTCTTTCACGTTGAGTTAAGTTGGAAAAGTACAACAAATCTCGTTTTGGCATGTAGGCAAAAATCTATAATCTCATTGCTTTTTAAAAATTATGTTAAAAACACATTTGTGGTAGCAGATTCACATCTTTGATAAGATAAAAAATGTGAAATGAAAAGTTATTGTTAAGGCACTATTACACTCCCACCGTGTGAATAGAGTTAACTTTTTAAGCAATAAGAGACATATTTGACAGATTACAGGTGTGGTAGTCCGAGTGCTACACGGCCAAAATAAGGTGAAAACTGCAAATCGTGATAAGAATATGGTGAGTATCTACTTTATGTTAATACAATGCATTTCAGAGGGGGAGGCATTGCGAAAAGTCGTGGGTATTCAAGATGGCGGCTGTTATTCAAAATGGCGTCATTTTCTGAAGTTTCTTACTATACATCATATGAATATGTGTTTCAGGTCGATTTCGATGGTTTTAACGTCAAAAATATCTTTTTAACACTTTCTGTAAAAGCTGAATGAGTTTATGAATTCAGTTTGTCTGTTTGTTTGTCTGTCTGTCTGCTTGCCGTTCCATGCTTAAACTCGCTTAAATATCGCTACTCGCTTAAATTCACTCAGATTATCATGTAATTTATGTATGTTATTGAAGTTTACAATAACATGTTTGGAAAAAATTTTTAAGTGTATAGCTTTTATAGTCCGTTTACAGGACCCTCAAAAGAATTCCATTATGCTATTGTCTGTTACTTCGGGTTCTACGGTTGAGAAAACAGCAAATCATGATAAGAATATACCGAATGGTCAGTATCTACTCTATATTAATACAATGCATTTCAGAGGCGGAGGCATCGCGTAAAGTCGTCGGAATTCAAGATGGCGGCTGTTATTCAAAATGGCGTCATTTTCTGATTTTTCTTACTATCCATCCTATAAATGTGTGCTTCAGGTCGATTTCGATGTTTTTAACATCACAAATTTCGTTTTTAATATTTTTCGTCGTAGTTGAATGTGTTTATGAATTCAGTTTGTCTGTTTGTTTGTCTGTCTGCCTCTTTGCCATTCCATGTTCTAACTCTCTTAAATTCACTCAGATTGTCATATAATTTATGTATGTTATTGAAGTTTACAATAACATGTTCCGAATAAAAAGGAAGTGTATAGGTTTTATAGTCCGTTTACAGGGCCCTCAAAAGAATTCCATTACGTTATTGTCTATTAATCCGAGTGCTACGGTTGAGAAAACTGCAAATCATGAGAAGAATATACCGATTGGTGAGTATGTACTTTATATTAATACCATGAGAAGGGGAGGCCTCGCGTAAAGTCGTAGGAATTCAAGATGGCGGCTGTTATTCAAAATTGCGTCATTTTCTGAATTTTCTTACTATCCATTATATAAATGTGTGCTTCAGGTCGATTTCGATGTTTTCAACGTCAAAAATTTCGTTTTTAATACTTTCCGCCATAGTTGAACGAGTTTATGAATTCAGTTTGTCTGTTTGTTTGTCTCTCTGATTGCCATTCCATGCTCTAACTCTCTTAAATTCACTCAGATTGTCATGTAGTTTATATATGATATTGGAGTTTACAATAACATGTTCCGAATAAAAATTGAAGTGTATTTTATAGTCCGTTTACAGGGCCCTCAAAAGATTTCCATTACGTTATTGTCTAATAGTGCGGGAAACTACATAGCGTGAGAAGAATATACTGATTGGTGAGTATCTACTTTATGTTAATACAATCCATATAAGATGGGGAGGAATCGCGTCAAGTCGTAGGAATTCAAGAAATCGGCTGTTATTCAACATTGCGTCATTTTCTGGAATTCTTGTAATTTTCATACTATTCATCGTATAAAAGTATGTTTGATGTAAAATGTATGTGCAAAATCTGTAAAAATAAGTGTGGCTGTAGAAAGGTTATTCTTTCTTGCACATTATTGTGCAACTTCAAAAACGGATGTGAGAAATATAATGAGTGGCGTTTTTATATTCTCTAACTTTAAGTGTAACATGCAATATTTTTAATATCTTGTATAATTAAGGTATTAATAAAAATGCCGTTTTTTATTTATTTATTCCTTTCATTTTCCTCACTATAAAATACAAAAACACTTTAATAATTGTCCTATTTTCATTTTAAGCGTATTTCTGATATTAAAAGGGGAATTTTTGCAGTTTAAAAAGATCGAAATTGACATTATAGACACTTTTATTTGATGTATAGGTATAAAAATGCAAACAATTTTGAATAACAGCCGCCATCTTGAATTCCTATGAATTTGCAAGATGCCTTAACTTCTTATATGCTTTGTATTAATATGAAGTAGATACTGATCATTCGGGATATCTTTATCACAAAATGCAGTTTTTTCATACCTAGCAGCTCCACTAATAATAGTTGATTTAACTGATTATCTTTATAGAATTTATACACGAGTTACACACGCACGTATTCTTTTTTTGGTGTGTCACTGGAAATAAACGATAAATACCATGCACACCTTATTCTATTGTAAGTATAGTATCGTGTAGTGCACCTCACTGATGTGTGCCAATTTGAATGTGTTTTAGAGAGTATAACATGGGTAAACACATTGCAAACGATCCCCCCCCCCCCATAGACAATTACGTTGTATTTTATTGTAAGCTTCAATAACATATATAAATTACATGGCAATCTGAGTGAGTTTAAGCGAGTAGCGACATTTAAGCGAGTTAGAGCATGGAATAGCAAGCAGACAGACAGACAAACAAACAGACAAACTGAATTCATAAACTCATTCAACTATGGCGGAAAGTATTACAAACGAAAAATTTGACATTAAAAACATCGAAATCGACCTGAAATACAGATTTATATGATGGATAGTAAGAAAATTCAAAAAATGACGCCATTTTGAATAACAGCCGCCATCTTGAATTCCCACGGCTTTACGCGATGCCTCTCCCTCTGAAATGCATTGTATTAATATAAAGTAGATACTCACCAATCTGTATATTCTTATCACAATTTGCTGTTTGCTCAACCGTAGCACCCGGACTAATAGACAATAACGTAATGGAATTCGTTTGAGGGTCCTGTAAACGGACTGTAAAAGCTATACACTTCAATTTTTTTTCCGAACATGTTATTGTAAACTTCAATAACATATAAATTACATGACAATCTGAATGAATTTAAGCGAGTAGCGATATTTAAGCGAGTTTAAGCATGGAACGGCAAGCAGACAGACGAACAAACAAACAGACAAACTGATATCATAAACCCATTCAACTATGACAGAAAGTATTAAAAAGATATTTTTGACATTAAAACCATCGAAATTGACCTGAAACACACATTCATATGATGTATAGTAAGAAAATTCAGAAAATGACGCCATTTTGAATAACAGCCGCCATCTTGAATACCCACGACTTTTCGCGATGCCTCCCCCTCTGAAATGCATTGTATTGACATAAAGTAGATACTCACCAAGCGGTATATTCTTTTCACGATTTGCAGTTTTCTCAACCGTAGCACCCGGACTATGGGGGGACATAGTGACTTTGCAGATGCTTTGGTGGGGCGTGGTCGATAAAAGGTTGGGAACCACTGATCTAGAAACAGCAGAGAATTTCTTCAAAAATACTTCTAACAAGAAATACAATTCCACAGATACGAAATAGATTTATTTGTAATGCTTGTGATAATGTAGTAATGTGGAAAATGAACAGTATACTTGAACAAATATTTTTTAACGTAACTCATTTCACTAAAATTGGATTTAATCTGACCATATTAGACTAGATCTATGCAAAGAAATTATACAATTTTAGATGTTAAAATATAAAAATTCATTTCCATCAGTGATATGCGTATGCCGTCCGAAAAAAAAAAAAAAAAGAAAAAAAAAAAAAGAAAAGAAAAAGATTAACAGAAACGAGTATGATGTCATGACATAAATTCGTAACAATTATAATGAAATATAGTTGTTATTTTAAAATCAATATTTTCAATAATGATTATTGCGTGTATTTTGATGCTGTTTGTCCAAAATGATACTAATCCAGATAAGCCAAGACTTCGGATTTTTAAATACCATTGTTTTCAAATGGAAATAACTCAATCAGTCATGATCGTAGACTACATTTCTGATCTTTTTCTTTTTCAATATCGGGTGATGTACCATAGAAAATTTACTTCTAAAAACGCATAAATATGTAGTTTAAGTATTGCACATAATTTTCGGTTTATTCTTTTTACCATAACTTATCACTTAATAAATTAGGATGGGAGTTTTCGCTTTATTTAATTCAGAAATTTTGCGACAAAACATCTAAGATAAAATTCTAAGGTAAAAATGTCTGTTCGGAAATAGCAGTATTCAAAAATCTGGAGGGTTGACGGTTCTAGAAACGAAATAGAGAAGATAAAGGAAATTAAAATGTTGTTGAAAAAAACACCATTGAAAAGGATATCGTGAAATGTAACTACGATTTGTTTTTAGTTTTTAGTTCTTGTTGTACTACAATTATGAGAATATTAGTAAATCTAAAAACAGCATCAAATTTTTCTCAAACAAGACCTCCAACAAGAAATAAAATTTCACACATAGGAAATAGATGTGGTTGTAATGTTTGGTGGATATGTGGAAAATGGACAGTGTACTTGAACAAACAATTTTTAGTGCAGCTAAATTCACTAAAACTGGATTTAATCTGAAAATATTGGACTAGTTCACGACAATGAGAATATATAGGGGAGAGTAGCCATATTTGGACCGCCGCTTTAATTGGACCGTTGCCATTCTGATGTTAATAACAGGAAGAGACTCCATCTACCGCTAAAATCCTACTCATCAGAATGACGTCACTCATGATTAGAAGAAGCAGCCGTCTACCACGTGCTGTTTTCAGACAATTTTCAAAAACCTAAAGTTAGCTGTTTTGATCTAATTTTTTCCTACTAAACGTAAGTGAATATTTTAAAACTAAGGTAAGTTGTTATGTTTTCATATACATTTATGAATTCATCTGTTTATTGCGCATATTTTTCACGCGAATTTGTTTGATTTCGTTTTTGTTCTTAATCTTGAAATTAACTTTTTTTTTTTTAAATGGCGCAGTTGCCGTAATTGGGACAATTTAAGTTGCTTAAATTGGACCAGATATGCGATCATAAATTTGAAAATTAAGTAATGAATTTCGAGGACGGTACGCTTTGAACACTATTTTTTGTTATATTTTATAATGGATTACTATCTCCATGCAAGTTTTTCTTTTTCTTTTTTTTTTGTATATCTAGATTAATTTTTTTATACAGTTTAGACCTATATAAACATAAAAATATTTCTACATGTTTATGCAATAAATTTTGTTTGCAATGTCTTTTATCTTGTATGTAATTGTATTTATTTTCTTTGAATTATTTATTCCCACGGCATATTTGATTTACAGAGTTGAGTTCAAACATTTTCCTCCAGCAGGATATTTATGATGGAAGACTTTTTACAGTTCTGGGGGGTGGGATTACACTTTTTTGCCATTAAAACGCATAAAATCTCAAACCTTGACGAAAATATTGAAAAAGACGTAGACAAACTGTCTGGAAGAAAAACACCCGTGACAGAAAAAAGCTGTTAAAGATATGGGAAACAAAAAAGCAGACAGTAAGTTGTGAAGAAATTGGCCTGCAACAAGGCTGCAGCTACAAATCCTACCGAAAAGCAAAAAAAAAAAAAAAATCATTAGAAATATTATTTCCCCTGCTAAATTCAGTTAAATCAAAGTACAGGGGGAGACAACAAACTGTTATATTAACATAATCGCCATATAAACTAAACCTTAAGGGAAAAAAAGACAAAAAGGAAGCTTTCACAGCACAAAAGCAATTGGAACATCGAGTTTTAAAAAATAGGCATAATGCAATTAGCAAGAAAATGATGGAAGAGAAGAACTACAAACATAATGTAAAGAAAATTTCTGTTGCAAAAAAAAAAAAAAAAAAAAAAAAAAAAAAAAAAAGTCTGATAATTCAGAATCTAAAAAGAAAAATCTAGACAGTGATGATTGGTTTTGCCTAATTTGTAAGAAAAATAAAATAGCAGAAATGATTCAGTATTCTGATAGCCATACACAGTTCCATGTTGTGTGCGCTAGAAAACAAAAACAATAAACAAAATCCATGTATAAGCTTTGCATCACTCTTTACATGATATTCAAGTAACTGACAATTAGTTCCATAATTTCTATTCTTAATTACTGATAACTTTGATTTATATTTTGAATACATTTTGATTTAAAACAATTACTCTTATTTTCAGATATTTGATTTCATTATATTTCATTGCTGTTATTTTGCTTGATTGTTTCATTAATCGCAAACTTTGCTTTTAATAAAATTAGTTATATTCCCTAGTCAAAACAACCTGATATTGTTTGGTCCAATTTAGGAGACTGGGGGTCCAACTTAGGCGATCAGTTGCTGAATGTGAACCACTTTTGATAAATGTTTCAAATTAAAATAAAATTTAAGATTTTTCAAAAAGAAATTGATCTAAATATTTATTTAGTTAATAGATGAATGGATTGACCCTGTGTAATGATCTTTTGCATATATTCCAAAAATTAAGTGAGTTACACCTGAAAATAAGTGAAGTGGTCCAAATTAGGCTACTCTCCCCTAATTTCAAATGTCAAAATTAAAATTCATTTCCAACAGTAATGTGTGCGTATGCCATCCAAAAAAAGTTTGTTTTCAGTTGAGTGCTTATCCAAACTAATACATTTTAGATTCAAGTAAACAAAAAGAAGTAAGTATTATAAAACGCTTGATGTAGATATGTGTTAATTATTAGGATGAGCGAAGCGAATACTCTACTAGGCTACCCAAATTACATTTTGTCGTACACTTTGCAAAAAAATATTCAATATTTTGACTTGAAATTAAACAAAAAAATAAATTATGTCCTGTAGATTTGCACAATATTATTTTTTTTTACAGAATAACCTTAAAAAATTTATTATTTTAATTAATTTATTTTACATGCTTTTCCATTACGGATACATTTTTGTAAATAAAAAATGAAACACGTATATTTTCAGAAGAAAAAAATAAATCATGGAGTTAGTCATTGTAGATTGAAACATGATTAATTAAATAGTTTCATGATTTTTTTTATGAAATTTTTAAAATACCTTTTTTATGAAAATTATAGCATATTTTTAATGAATTAAAATTTGTGAAAATTCAGTTATTTACATTCAATAATAAAAGTATTTTTCAGTGTTAAGAATACAAATACACAATTTATTCTTATTATGTGAAAACATTTACGCAGACGATACTTACACATTTAAAAAATATATATATATATTTTTTTGTGTTTTTTTATGTAAAGTCGCAACAAAAGAATTGTTAAATTCGTTATATCATAAACTAGCTGTTTAACCCGTTCTATGCACGGGAGTTCATGAATTTAATTCTAAAACCATAATTAAAAATAACTATTCGATTTAGTCAAATATTTTAATACTACTGGGCCTTTTTTTTTTTATTAAATTAAATTTATCATGTTACTAAGGCAGCAGACGATAAAAACGATATCTTTCGAATAAGGGAATAAAAAATTTTGTTGATGTTTGTGGTAAAATGTGTTTCTTTATTTTTAAAAATTTGTAATAATTAAGCACAATTAAATAATCTCTAATTATTTGCATGTGAGGTAAAAGGGTTATCGTAATACCCGCTAAAGCTTCTTAATATTACAGAGTGGCGTACGTAATATGGACATATCTAATTATTTGCATGTGGGGTAAAAGAATTATCGTAGTACCCGCTACAGCTTTTTAATATTACAGCGTGGCGTACGTAATATGCAGTGAGTCTTGCAATAGAAAAGTAATTGTTGTGGTAAAATTTTATTGTGAATTTTTAATTGTTGGCAGCTGCTATAACGAAAAATGTTTAAATTTGATAGGGAATTGCTGAAAATTTGGTGGTTTTTTATTAATCAAAATTAAAATATAAATTATTTCGATTCCGGTTTGCTTTAGTTGCCTCGGTCGTATTTTAATACACATGTACATAGCATTTCACAATTCTGGCTTCCAAACAATGAATTTGTATAGCGTTACAGACAGACAGATAAATATTCATTTTTATATATTAGATAAAAAATTCCAAGGCAATCCCTAGTTATTTGACTGAATTTACATTTCTGAAATTAAAATGCGCCAAAACATAAAATAACGTTTTTGCTTAATTGTAAAATTAATGTAAAAAAATATTGTTAATTTCAAATATTTATCTTTTTACTAGGAGGCTCTGCCCACTGCAAGCTACGCTCAGCAACCTCCGTTCAGACACCACAAAATCTAAAACCACGCTAATCTGATCGGTTTTAAAAAGATTAGAGAAGATTGAATTGTTTTCGTGTTTGATTAAAGAAAATCAGTTAAACATTTGAAAAGAAGCTAAAATAAAGTGAAATAAGTAAACAAAGTCTTTGCCTCCCGATATTTTTAACAACGTTATAATACGATTGGCATAATAGAATTTACTACAATGAATTCAATTTATTGCTTTAACCCCTTCAAGGGCAGTGGTTGATTTTTGGACCACTTATTTTTAATTCTTAAATGCCACATTGGCACCTGAATATAGGAATGAAAATTTCCCTTTTATTAAGTAAGTGAACAAAAGCATTTTCGTATTTCGAAATAAATTTGTTTGTAAATTCTGGTGCCATTCACTGATTTCAGCATTTTACGAACCTTGCCACTGAAAGGGTTAAACGCATATTAATGTATTTATTATTTTAAAGTTTCCTTTCTCTTTTAATATTCACGTATAAATACAATTTTCAAGACATAATTTTGAATATTTTCCTGCTTTTAACATGTACTCATTTAATAGTAATTTTAAAGGTTTTTTTTTTCTTTTTTTAATAGTAATGAGTAAGTAAATTTTTAATCATAAGAAAATATTATTCTTTGCGCTGTTTTCAGAATTGAAAACAATCTCTATAATAATAGCCTAAGTCATGTGACTATTATCAACAGTTCTGGATGGATCCCTTCGCTTTTTATATTCCAGCGGCCATTTTGGTAATTTAATGTTAGCCAGCCACAGAGGTGATAAGTCGCCAAATATTATTCTGTCGCCATCATTTCACCTGTATTATAATAGATCAAGTCATGTAACTGCCATAAAGAATTACGGGCTGATCCCTTCGCTTTTCATATGAAAGGTTTCCATTATGATTAAAGAATCAAAATTATATTTTGAATAAAACTACATAAAAGTTGCCCTCATCATAAAGAAATCTTGGAACTTTTATGTTAGTCGGGTGAAAATCTCGCCAATAGCTTTTTTTTTTTAACTCGCCAGTTAGCATTTTTTTCATTTTTCGAGTGATAAATTAAAACGGTACTACTTAGTTATCCCGTCGACCTAAAATCTATCGCCAAACTATAAGATTAAATGCCGATAATGGTTGATCATAAATGTCACATTCACTTGACTTGAAGGAAATTACACGTGTTTACGCCATCAAGTGATTTTTATTTCTACGTTTTATTTGTATTTTTATTAGTCTTATACTGATTTTTTTTTTTTTTTCGTTTTAAAATAAATTTTACGTCAATTTCTATAATTTGGCGAGTGGTTTGGCGATTTATATAATTTAATGAAACTGGTCGACGGGATAACTGAGTAGTAAAATTAAAACATTGCTTTGAAGTTTAAATTAAATGTCATGATTTATTGCATTATTGAATACTTGCCGCCGTTGGCGACCAATTTGGTCTTCCTTAAATGTATGCTAAGCTTTGTATCACGTTGCTTTTATTCATGTTTTAATTTATTGTCACAGTCCTTTACCAAATCGGGAGATTCTGTTAGAGAAATCCAGAACTTTGAATTTTTATGTTAGCTGAGCGCAGATGATAAATAGCCGAATAATGTTCTCGTCGCATTTTGTCGTATTTCATTAAAAATATATACCTTTCACTCATTTTATTTGAAAAACATAACTTTCATTTTATTTTGAAACATTTAAAATTCAGGACTTTCCATTATTTCATAAAAAATAAAAAGAGAAAAATAACAGAAAAAGAAAATAATACCATATATCATGACATTTAATTTCAACATCAAAGCATTGTTTTAATTTACCATGCGAGAAACAAAAAAGGCTAACTGGAGTTTAAAAAAATGCTATTGGCGAAATTTGCTCCTGGCTAACATAAAAGTACGGAGAATTCTTTGCGATCACGCAAATTTTATGTAGTTATACTCGAAAAGTAATTTTGATTAAAAATAGCCACCTTGCATATGAAAGGTGAATGGGTCAGCTCGTAATTGTTTGTGACAGTCACATGACTTGGAGTATTATAATATAGATGAAATGATGGCGATGGGACAATATTATGAGATTTATCACCTGCGCCCGGCTAACATTAAAGTACCAAAATGACCGATCGGCATATAAAAAGCGAAGCGGTCAACGCAAAACTGTTTAAGACAGTCATATGATTTAGGCTATCATTGTAGTGATTTGGCGCTGATGTGATACCCGCACCGGGTTTTTACGACAATTTGGCAAAAACCCCGTTTTCGAAAACCAGTTACATATGTATTTTTCAATTATTTTCTATTATTTTTAAAATGAAATAACAATAAATAAAAAAAACCTTAATTAATAACTATAGAACAAAATTTACAACTTTTTTTTAAATAAAAAGAAAATAAATGGAAATAAATATTTATTAATAAATAAGCGACAATAACCGGGTTTCAATACCAGGCAAAATAACGCCATTTTGGTACTCCGGTTCGTATATGACATCTATGCCTAATATTTTTCTTTTCATTTCGCTAAAAAAAAAGCTATTAATTTTAAATGTTTCAATTTTAAAGGAAAATTTTGTATTTTAATTAAAATGATAATGAAATACGAAAAAAAAAAAAAAATCCGACACCAGAAATGTTTGGCGATTTATTACCTGCGTCGCCCTAACATAAAATTGCGAGTTCTTGATTTCTCTATCAGAATCTTCCAATTTAACGAAAGATTGTTCAAGTAAATTGAATTATGAATAAAAGTAACATGATACATTTCTTAACATACATTTAAGGGAGGCCAAACTGGTCGCCAAATTAGTTTAAAATAATAACCTTTTCTAAAATATGGAAAAAATATCTGTTATGATTAAAATATGAGTTGCCATCATTAGAGAAAAGTTTTTAAAATTAGCAAAATATTAATATCTCGAAAACTAATTCGAATTTAAAAATTCTAATACAAGTTTTGAGATCTGAAGATCAATACGGATTTTTGGTGTTAATTTCATCGCATAATAATCAATATTTTAGGAGAAATCGCCGTGAGAAATAATCAGTTGTTTATTCAGTCGTTTCATAAAGTCGTATCATAAATTCGTCTCATTGGGACTTTATATATATAGGTTATTAAAATGAATAAATTAAAACTTGTTCAAACTTGTTGAGACTTGTTAAAATGAATATTTTGAACAATGATTATTTCGAGTGTCAAAAAGGACATTAATCCAGAGCTGTCAATCCTCCGTAATTTTAATACCCCTATATTCAAACACGAATTTTGGCTTATTTATTGAAGGAATTCTGTGATTAACCCAACAAGGACCAGCATGTTTTACAGGAATTTTATTCAGTTCATTTGTTAAACACTTTCTTTTGCTTTATGAATCACTGAAATGGATTAATTAAGGCAAATTTTACTTTTGTATTTTACTGATATCAAAAAAATTTAGTCACAAATATAATGTTGCGAAAATTCAATGTCAGTCTTTAATGTGTTAAAGGGATAAACATGTCTATTCGAAAATAGTGGTGTTAAAAAAAATACGGAGAGTTGTTCGCTCTGTGAATCCATTACTTGATAAAACGAAAAAAAAAAGATGTTAAGAAAATTAAGCGGTGTTGAAAAAACATCATTGTAAAGAAAATTTAATGAAATATAACTGCAATTTTTTACAAATATTTAACGAAGTTACACTATAACTAATGAGAACATTGGTTAATCTAGAAACAGTGGAGAAATTTTTCAAACAACGTCTCCAACAAGTGTCACAGTTTCGCAGACATGACATATGTGGTAATGTGGAAAAGGAAGAGTTTAATTGAACAAATATTTTTATTGTAAATGATGTTACTAAAAATGGTTTTAATCTGCGCAAATCAGACTAAGATCTGTAGAAAGAAAATATCTAATTCAAATTGTTAAAATAAAAATTCATTTCCATCAGTGAAATACAAATGTCATCCTGAAAATAGTTCCATCTCAACTCAGAGTTTATCCAAAATAGAACTTCCATGATTTAAATAAAGTAAAAGAAACAAGTATTCTGAAACTCATGATGTAGATTAGTGTTAATTGTAAGGAAATGTATGTAAAGATCGATATCTTATACAATGACCATTGTAGATGTGTATTTTGATGCTTGTTGTCTAAAATGATAGTAATCCTTTACTTGATAAAAGGAAGGATAGAGGTAAAAGGAAATTGAATGATGTTAAAATGAAACAGCATGTTTCAAAAGGAAATCTGACTTTTCTGCATGAATCAAATCAAACAGGTTTTTTATGTTATTATGAGGTAACACCAATTTGTCCTGTTCAGAATTTTGAAAATATTTTTGGTCGCATTAAGTATACTCTTTATAGACACGAAAATTCTATTTTACTAGTTAGGAATCGATATTGAAAGTAAAAGAGCAATTTCGAAACTATAGTAGAAAAACAGTAAAAAATAAGTCAATTTTTTTCTTAATCTACGAAAATAGAATATAACTAAGAACTAAAATATACAATAACCTCATCTGAGCTACTATTTAGTTTTACATTTTGATGTTTTGAAATTAGGTATATTATTCTTACGTGCTGATACACTGCTTTTCTTTTGCCAAAAATTTGAACTATTTTTAGAATAACTGTTTACATACTGTATGATTTTCTTTATGTAAACATATCACTTTCTTTTACGTGTATATTTATACAATAAATTATTAAATTTTAAAGCTTTTTGGAGACACCCTGTATTTAAATATACACATATATTCATACACACATAGATTTAAACTCGTAGACACACCCGTGCACGCACATTTGCATTAATGAACACATTTTAAAGTACTCTTACAAACAAACGCGAAGCTCTATTTTTATTTTATTTTTCAGATTTTTATCATTTTTTTAATTTATGATATGATATAAAATAGAAAGTGCAGTTTAAAATACGGAGATCTGTATCTAAATTCAATTTATTATTATAAGAATAATAACCACGTTTGGCGAGGTTTTCCATTAAAAAAATAATTAATTCAAAATTATCAATACGGAATTACAAGTGAAAATTGCAAGTGAAAGTGACTTAAATAATTTGAATAAAAAATTGGTTCTAAAGGTCAAAGCTTCATTGTGATGTGCAGAATGTTTAACAAGGGGAAAATGAGGAAAAGATTTAATTGATGATCGAGTGACTTAATCTGATTAAACTTTCCTTGAAATGATTAATAAACAAATTTTTTCACTTAGATTCCATGAGACTTTTTCTTATTCAAACTTTTTAATTTTTTATTGTTTACTTTCTTTTATTTCGATTTATAATATATTTTGAAGTGCATTTTTAGTACATTTTCAGTACATTTTCAAAACGCATTGTAAATTATTTACAATGCATATACATGCATTTTAATGCATTAAATAGAGTTTTAAACTAAAATGCAATTTACATTTAAACTCTAAAAAAATTGTTTGCGGTACCAGATATGTATTTTTGAAGAAAAACCCTTATATTACTCTATTCAACAACATTTTTCAACAGCATTTCAGGACGCTATTAATTATCACATATTTTTTGTTATCAACATCTCTTTTTCTATGTACCTACAAAACGCAGAACAACGAATAAGGTAAAATTCGAAAGTTTTTTCACTGTCATCTGACATAGTACACTCAGAGTTCGTTAAAACATGTTTTGTGATTAAAAATATGCAATAAAAAATTTTGTGCAGTTAATATAAAATTAAACCAGCATTGTTTCATTAATGAAATGCTAGCTTTTCTCAAATTAGTGTTGCCACAAGAATAAAATACCGCATTATTATAAAAAATAAGTAGTGCAAAAGAAAAAAAAATGTAGTATATCTGAACGGGTTTATTTTATATTTATGATTAAAAAGCAAAATTGAATTTGAAATGTTTATAAAATAGATACCACCCATCGACCAAAACAGTTGTATTTAACATGTAGCTTAAAAGTTATGCTTTGTTACTTTAGATTACATAACATTTTATATAAATTTAATTTTTTTCCTGTTTTTTTAGCAAAGCGATGACATCACTCTTTACTAAAGTTAAAATATGATTGTTGATATTTTTCTAGCACGTGCCTTGAAAAAAATGTCCAGCTTTTAATTGGATTTTAATTAATTTTTACATGTGTGTCATCTGTTGTTAATTTTTATTTCTCTCTTCAAATAATAGCTCATATTTTCTGATTTTATTAAAACAGTTTCATATATACAGTCTAATACTATTCTGAAATTTCTACATGCTGTATATTTTGATATCTCGATACCCATTTTTTAACACTAGAACGCCCTGAAATTTCACTCAAGTTTCATAAAAATATTTTACACCAGAATTTTTATTTAAAATTATTTGACTGTTTCATTTAACGTGAATCTGCGTTTTTAAAATTTAACTTATTTTGCGAAAGAATTTCTGGTTCTAATTGACATCTAATCATGTGGTCGGAGTCGAATCGACTCCTTCCGGGCATTCTAGTGCTAAAAAGTAAAACGGCCATGTAAGCTTGCCCTTTTTTTCCCTCCGAAATGGACCGAGCGATTTTTTAAAAATTAATATGTAATATGGATCGGTTTTAGATGAAGCGAATAAAGCCTTAAGGGCTTTCAGGAAAACTCTGTTTTTTTTATGTAATTCGGTTCAAAAATTTCACTAGAATTTTTCACCATTCTATGGGAATTTCATCGCAAATGCGTGACAAGGCATTACTGTATTCATTTGCATGCTTTCTATTTCTCCACTTTTGGGGGAAAATATCTGTGAAAGATCTTGCTCGGTGAATAAAGTGTTGGGCTAGTAACCAAAGTGCGCAGGTTGTGTCCTCCCTGATGTTTTAACTTTATTTTTAGATTTTTGTCAATCTTTATTGAGTCTGTTAACAAAGAATAGCTGACTTTTATTATCAGTTCCTTTGTCGTTTTTTATTGTCAATTAGATCATTAAATAAAATTTTAATAATTTTTTAATTGTATTAAAGTTAAACAAAATTAAGTTATAATTATAATATTATATTAAGTTAAATAAATAAAACTCAATTTTAAATAAATTTAAATATTTAAGTTATTTCTATTATTATAAGCTATTATAAATAAGCTATTTTATATTATTAAAATGAACATTTATTATAATTTACTAATAATATCTCCTAAACTTACATTAAATATATTTTTATTTTAGAACTTTTGTAACAGATAAATATTAAATTAACAAATTAATTTTTCAAAATTTCAGTCTTTCAAAATTAAGTAGTATCTCTTATAAATATATTATTATATACTTGGAGGAACCTCTTTTCTTAGATATCAAATAATTTAAAAATCAATAATAAGGTAAAGAATTATTTCTCTTACCTGGTTTCCACGATCAGATCCGCCCGGAAACGCCCGAGATGAAGCTCGTCCATATTCCTTTCTGGCTAGCCTTGATAATAATCATTCTAAATCTTTATTTGTAAAAGAAAAGATTTAAATTAAGGATGGTTCTAATATTTGTGTGTAATTGAAAATTTCTTTTGGAGGCAACGATGAAACAGTAGATGTGCACACATTGTTTATTGTATCTTGATTATTATATTGAGAAAAAGAGAAACATTTAATTTCATCCGGGCGTGAATTGCAAACGGCCTGGCATGAAGTATATTCTAACAGCAACTACATTGTCTCGCAGAAAAACAGGTGAGAGAAAAAAGAAGTACATTTACACAGAAACCGCAGGCAAAGTAAAGTTCAGATAATTTATCATTATTATACTTACGTTGATATTGAAATAAAGAATTTGGAGAGACTTTCAGTTCTGATTATTTTGCGGAATTAAAATTTTTTACGAGGTGTTCTCACATACAGTAAATTCTGTCTAAGGCGGACTCTGTGTAAGCCGGAAATCTGTCTACCGCGGAAACGGGAAGGGTTTTAAGGTCCCAAAAAATGAAAGGCGTTTCGTTTATGAAACTTTTAAACTGATATATATACTTCAAATACTCAATGTCGAGCATAAGAATTAAATACCTAATTCTTTAAAAAAGTTAATTCAAAGGAACAGAAACTGTTTAAATTTTAAAGAATTCTTGCTTATGCCATTTTTTCCTATATAAAGATGCATTTAAAAGTTATTATTACTGGTTGAGTGCACATTTATGAAAATATGTATTGTCTACAATATGTTATGCTTTAAGATTGTACTCAAATTCAAAGTGATGGCTTTCTGTCTCATTCACGGAGATATTATTATTATTATTATTATTATTATTATTATTATTATTATTATTATTATTATTATTATTACTTTGTGTGTGTAAACTTCAAATTTGTAGGTATTACAGTGGTATTAAGAAATTGAATAGCGTTTCTCATTTATTTATAAAGACAAAGGATCTTCCAGAATTTCAATTTTCGACAGATTTTCGAGTCAGGACAATCAATGAAAGATCGAATGAAAGATCGCGAGCAATTCCTTATAACTCAAGATCAAATCTTTTTATCGAAAACATAAAACGCTATTCGACTGACGTATGCTTCATTCCAATAAATCACGCTCTTTTGCATAAGCCGGAATATTGTCTACCACGGAAAATTTTCTTAGTCCCAACCGATTCCGCCTTACACAGAGTTTACTGTATTAACAACCCCGCTGAATCCCCGGAATAAATGTTTTATTGTTCAGGATGGTGTCTCTGTGAAGTTCAAAAACATGTTTGGGAAGGGGTTTTGTAAAGATGTCAGCTGTCATTACTGCAGTGTACAAGTATTTTAAAGTTATTACCCCTTCCTCCACAAGATTCCTAATGAGGTAATACCGCAGGAAATGTGTTATCTGGCAGACTGGTTGTCTTCTAGCAAAGTGATTGGACACTGTTATTCTAAGTCAAGTTCCTTAAGAAGCTCCAGTAACCATGTGATCTCCTGTGCGGCACTAGCCGCAGACATATATTCCGACTCTGCGGAGAACATCGCGATGCACTTCTGTTGGTTAGAAGTCCAAAGAATTGCGTTGTTTCCCAGCACCAGAAATTTTCCTGAAGTAGATATTCTGTCCACTCGATTATTTGCCCAATCTGAATGAGAATATGCCCCTAAGACAGGTTTTTCAAAATTAGTGTATGTCAATTTAAGGTTAATTGTAGTTTTGAGATACCTAACCGTTTCCTAATTCTTAGCTCTGGGACGTTCCTTTCTACAGCTTAGTATATTCACGGCGGCAATAATATCTGGCCTAGATACAGTTTAGATATAAAGTAGTGCGCCCACGGCCTGTCTATAGTTCATAGTGTTTATCGTCATCCGCTAATTTGACATATTCTGGTTCCATAGGTATGTTTGTGGGTTTTGAATTTTCTAAACCAAATTTGACTATCAATTCTTGAATTTTATTAGTTTGATCGAGTGTCATTGTATTTTTGTTGAACCGATTTATATTTATCCCTAGATAATATTTTGCTTCACCTTAGTCAGTTACGGGGTATTCTTTCTTTAATTCGCTTATAAGCCTATTAGTGTTCTGATCTTCCCCTGCTATTAGGAGATCATAAACGTAAACAATTACGCAAGTCGTTGTGTTATCTGTTGTTCGCTTGTATAAGCATTTGTCGATTGGATTTTGGTGAAAACCTAATTTTGATAATTATTTATGCAATTTCAGGTTCCACGCCATAGCAGCCAGTTTTAAACCGTATATGGCATTTTTGAGCCTACATACTTTTTTTCCTCTCTCAGAATAACATAACCTTCAGGCTGTCGTATATACACATTTTCCTGTAGTTCCCCGTGTAGGAAAGCGGTTTTAATATTGACGTGTCTTCAATTCAGGTTTTTATATAAAGCCATCGCCAGAAAACTTCTTATTGTAATATGAGACGCAACTGGTGCAAAAATCTCATCATAATCTATCCCGAATTTTTGGTAAAAATCCTTTGCGACCAACCTTGCCTTAAATTTCTCTGATGAACCCTGGCTATTGTATTTAGATTTGAACGCCCACTTTCAACCGATCACTTTTGTTCCAGATGGGGCCTCAACTAATTCCCATGTATTGTTTTCACGATGGGAATTCTTTTCCGCTAAAGTCGCATTTATCCACTTTTCTTTTTCTATCGGGTTTTGCATATTTATTATATCGTCCCAACTCTTCGGATCTCCGATTCGGACACTATTTGTTATATCCTGTCGGGAATAACACCCCTGTTGTCTCCGTTTGATCTACGTAGAATATTTTGCAGGGCGGTTGAATTGTCCAAATTTGCAATCTGATTTTGCGTTACATCTCTGGTGTTATCAAAGTTATCATCAATTAGTTGTAATTTTGATTGAGGATTATCATAATTCGGTATTTCACTGTTTTTATTTGATACGCTATTTTCGGTTGTATCTTTACTTCTGTCCTCCAAAAATTTTACAGCTCTACTTATTATGATTTTCCTGCCATCAGTACAAATTCTACAGCCTTTGCTCCTGTTATCGTAATCTACGAATATTCCCTCTATAGCCGCATTGTCCAATTTTCTTCTATGAATCTTTTGCACCTAGGAAAAGGCGCGACAACCAAAGGTTTTGATATTTGAGAGATCTGGTTTGCAACCGGTCCATTTTTCGTAGGGAGTGTAGTCGTTGGATGAGGCTGGGAGGCGATTTTGTATGTATGTTGAGGTGCTGATGGCTTTCTCCTAGAATGAGTTCGGTAATCTACTATCTTTAAGAAGACAGCGTGCCATTTCCATCAAGGTACGGTTCTTGCGCTCCGCAACCCCATTTTGAGGCGCGGAATAAGGAACGGTAATCTGATGGTCAATTCCCTCATTATTTTATGTAATTTTCGATTTTCTTCCCTTTATATACCCCTCCGTTGTCGGTACGGCCTGTACCTTCCTGCCAAATTTATTCGCGGTCATAGCTACATATTCTTTGAATTTAGGCAAAACTTCATCTTTGGTTTTAAGAAGGTACGTATTAGTAAAACGGCTAACATCAACGGCAAATGTCAAAAAATAGTATTTACCGCCAACCGTAGAGGTTTGCATAGACCTGCATAAATCTGAATGGGCTAACACTGCGGGCTTTGTAGCTCTGAAACTTGCTGTTTTGGGATATGGATCATTTGTGAGTTTCGATATAATACAGGTTTCACATGTGTCACCATACTTACATTTGTCAATTTGGATCCATAACGCCATATTTTTATTGATTAATTCCTTAATAGGATTGATATTTCTATGGCCTATTTTTCTATGCCATTTATGTAAATAGTTTTTATTTTTGCAAACACTTATGATATTTACATTTTGAGTCATGTCGTGTTTTATTTTACACTCATATAGATTGTTGTTTATATAACCCTCGATATACGTAGTACTTTCGTAATCTATTTTGCAGGATTGATTTTTAAATATCGCTATACATCCATTTTCGGTAGCTCTTTTTATAGAAATTAAATTAGTTTCAATTTCGGGTTTATATAAGACATTTTTTAATGTTATCGTTCTATGTGTGTTATCAGACATAAGCGTATTTAATTTTACAGACCCGTAACCTTCAGAGCATAGCTCTTGACCTTTCGCGATTGTTACTCTAGAAACACTGCGATTAAATTCATAAAATTTGTTTTTGTCGTTACATATATGTGTAGAAGAACCAGAATCAATGACCCAGAGGTCCTTTGGAGCATTGCCGAAAAAAAAAAAAAAAAAAAAAAAAGAAGGTTTAGATTTTGTTATTAGGTTTTTCCTTTTCAAAATTTTTATTTTTGGAAATATTTGCGCCTGCACTTCCTTGAAAGCACATTGCTGATTTTTATAATATAAACACGAACGAAAATATTCAATAGCCTCTTCCGAGATATCCACAATTCGAGAAGCGTTCGTTTTTTTTATGAACCCCAGAAACCAATGTAGTTTCGAGATATGAAGACAAATTTGAAAAAACAAAGTTTCTTTTGGAAACGTTTCCGAATATTTTCATAATTTATTAATTAGTTTTCTCAAGCTAGTATATATTTTTTTAGGATGCTATCAGTTCCCAATTAAATGTTTTCAGCTGCACAATTGAATTCATATACGCAAGAATGACAAGATAATATTGATTTTACTGTTATTAATTTATCAGTATTAGTCAGTATCAGTATCAGTATTTATCAGTATTAGTTTTAATGTTATTAATTTATCATATTTGCCTGCATACATATTTGTTGAAAATGTTTACTTGCGAATAGACAGCATACGAAAAACCTATATTCCGGGTTAAGAAAACCCATGAATACATTATAAAAACTACCCAGAAATGTTTCCAACTATCAGTGGCAGCAAAAGAAACTTTGTTTCGTAACTATTTCATTAAGCGATTCTTCACTCACACGAAATATCCCGCTCGCTAATATTAATCTATGAAAGTTTTATATATATATATATATCTTTTTTAATTTCAATGTTTATAAAAGATTTTTTTTTTTTTTTTCATTTGATAGCTGAGATTGATCTCTACAAATGCTGCTTTTTACTATTTCGATTTTGTTAACAATTTTTTTGTTAGGATGCTTTAACTTTTGAAATTGGTTTCGAAATTGAAAGTATCCAAACAAAAAAAATCTTCAAAAAAATTAGTCCTTTATAGGGATCGAGCCTTCCAATGTAAAAAAAAAAAAAAAAAAACCCCTAAAAAAGTATGGAAATACAAACGAGATATTAAAATAATTCTCCCATAGGATTAATATCGGAAAATGTATTTTTCGAAAAAGTATTAGTTTCTGACGTTTTTAGAGATAAAGGAACGCTTTTCAGGATCGTGGATAACTCGGAAAAAGCAATATTATATTTATGTTTGTTATTATATAATATTTTTGTAGAATAAGAAACATTTGTGTTTTTCAAGAGATCAGTGTATTTTTCACGGAATTAATTTTTTCTCCGTTAGTTAATCTAACTTTTAATTTAATGACAGTAAAGTCTTGTTTCAAAAGCTTTTAGCACTTTCTCTTCCTTCAGTTAAATACGCGAACTCTATTCTCTGAGTGTACAAAAAGAATAGTTATCATTATCAATAGTGATTCCCTTTACATACAAAAACTATCTCGTGATAAGATAAAAATAAATAAGATTAGATTTCAGCGAGTGTGCTTCGCCATTGAATGAACTCTAACACAATACGATCAAGAAAATGCAGTCAATAAGAGATTCTAATCTACAACTAAATATGAAGTAATGTAACGTTTCGATAAGTCTTTATAAGTCTTAACGATGCGCAAGAACTTTTCAAGTAATAATAATCTCTTTGCTACTAAGAAAAAGCTCAAAAAAGCAAAAGAAATGATGTAATGTAGTTTTATTCTCAATATTATTAAAGCTGCTCTTAAAATGAAAACTAGAAGCCATCACAGAGTGTTTAATAATATCTAAAGGACACAGCAGCCCGATGTATTGCATTTGCATTGCATGAGATCTTTTGATCTTTGGTGAAAAAATAAATCCATTTCAATTCTAGCTTTAAAAATGATATTTATTCAATAATTTTATTAAATTTCTTATTATCAGCAAGAAATCGTGTTTTCAATGTAAATGAACAGACAATTATGTTTCGCAAGTTGCATGATTTTGATGCATTTATAATACCTTCATGGCACACAGACATTAATATTCCATTAATGGGACGAGAGGATATGGGAAACAAATTTGGAGAGCTTGCCATTATTTCTATGCTAATGTTTGTTTGCTTGTCCAACTCGTCTAAACGAATTTATCCCACAGAGTAACGAGAAATAACAGAGGTGCAGTAAGCCGTAAAAATGATTTGCAATATGAAGCCGGTTATCGCTCAAATTCACAACACTGATACACAAACTGATATTCAGAGATGTTGGGAAATATTGGTCAATATTTCCCATTATTACTTTTTGATATTGGCCGATATCTTTATGCTACCTGGGTCGTTATCTTAATAGAAATTCGTTAAAAGTTACAAAAAAAATTAATATCTGGGAAACTAATTCAATTCAAATGTCATCATTCTGAGAGTTTATATGGCATGCTCGGATCCATGCGGATACGTGGTGTTAATTTTCTTGCACTGCGTTCCCTATTCTGGGAGGAGGAGTTATGGAATACAAACTGACGGTGAGGTTTTATTATAATTTTGATACATCATCCGAGATTAATGGTGGTTTAAGATATTATATTCAACGGCCATGGGTACAAAAAGAATGCTTCCTATTGTACCTGAGAACATGCTTATACAGAATGTTTCAAAAAGGATTCCCTAGCTTTAAGGCTACTAGTCACTCAGTTTCGGAATTTCCCCCAGTAATGTTAAATCCATGGGCGTTCGATGCATTTTTATATTCAAAATATCTCCTAGGAAATTAATATTTTTAACTTCTTCTTTCAGAGTTCTGTTCTTAAAGGATGTTATTTTGTTTTCTTAGTTCTCAAAATATTTCTCAAATCTATGCTTAATTTAAAATTTCATGATTTAAAAACTGGCGAACTGTGAGTAAAATTCTAACACTTCATATAAAATTAAGCGTAGATCTTAGAAATATTTTGAAAACTAAGAAAAAAAGAAACAGTCTTTAAAAAGAGCGCACAGAAAAAACACTGTAATAAAAACGGACTAAAAAACCGAAATACTACTGGCAATCTAGACGCCAGTACTATTTCCGTATTTTTACGGAAAATTTCCCCCATAAATTACAGAAAATTTTCCGTTTTTCTGATTAAAAACGGAAGTTTTTCTGTAATTTATGGGGGAAAATTCCCGTAAAAAAACGGAAATGGTACTGGTGGCTAGATTGCCAGTAGTGTTTCCGTTTTTTAGTCCGTTTTTTTTTTACAGTGAAGAAATTAAAAATATTAATTTCCCAAGCAGATATTTTGAATATCAAAATGCATCAAACGCCCATAGACTTGACATTACCGAGGGAAATTCGGAATCTGAGTGACGAGTAGCCTTAAAGAGGATTTCAGGTTCCCTGCTCAACAACGCGACACTTTCTGACGCATTTTCTGACTAATTTTTAAACGTAAAGGCATAAAATTGGCAGACCTAACTATTGAAGCGATTTCGAATCGAAACTAATTTCCCATTTTTTGATAAATAAATTACTTTAGAGTTATCAGCCATTCTGGTCACGTGTCGACAAGTTTTTCACCTTTTTCGAGCTGCTGCGTTGGGAATTTGGTTCAAAACACTCCCTTTGACAGTATTATCTGGAAGATTTTTTGCGTTTACTAAAAAATGAAAACCTTCTTTCGATTACATAGTTTCTGAACAAAAAACCTACTAATTTCATGCGTTTTCGAACAAAAGTGAATAAAAAATGTCTGAAAGTAGCCCCTTTGAGTTTAAGAACAGCCTTAAAATTCAATTATTCATTAATTATATTACCGTATATTCTGGCGCATGACGCACTCCTTCTCATAACACTCACCTACAAATTTACACATACAACAAAAATTTCTGTTTTAGGTATATTCTCCGTACAACGCGTAACCCTTTCTTAGTTAAGAAACGTTTGAGATATCTAGCATGAACATGTAATAAAGAACATTAATTTGTAATACCTAGCACGAAACATAAAAGAAAAAAAGTGGCAAATGCGAAATCCTCTCGGAAACTTTGGAATCGTTCTCTTGATATTTCAGTTCGCTGAATATCGTTAGTTCAATCTTCAGATGTAAATAAACAATTCAAAGGAATTTTAAGACAGCAGTGAAATACGCGGGATTTCAGAAAGAAAAGCATAAATTTACTCAAAGAGGATAAATGCGTTAAACGCATATAGAAATAATGTGTAGAAGGAGCAGTATAGTAATGGTACGAAATGAACTAAAGACATAAGTCATTCAAAAGTCATGTGGAATGTCTCATATTCGAAACAGAATTGAAGATATTTATATATATGGATGAAAGACAGCAATACTGATGATCAAGATGAAGCAAACATCTATGATGTTCCAGAGAGTACAACAAACTTTTCTTTTATTATCCGATAGTGGACATTATACCTTAATTTTTATATACTATTTTGTTTAACTTCAGGGCTCCTGGACAAAAAAATCTCCAAATTTTCTAAAAAACTTTTATTGCATTAAAAATTTCTCTGTGTTTCTTTTTCTTTTTTTTTTTTTTTTTTTTTTTTTTTGCTTAAAATGACGTTTAAATCATGTTTCTATCTAAATTAGAACAGGAGATATTAAATTTTTCGTTTTGGTGTGCTCTCAAGATCTAGCTTTCAAGAAATGGTTATCATGAAAAATTTCTTATGAAAAATACGTTTTTCTCCATGATGGCTTTTTTCACCATTACTCGTATTTAAATCGTTATAACTCAAGAACCGTTAAAGATAATTGGGTCAAATTTGGAACGTATCTTTTTCAATTGTTTTACTTTACTTTTGATTCAGCAAATTAGAAAAAAATTTTTACTTTTGAAAATATGATATTTTTTAGAAAAAGTTACACTATTTTTTTAAATTTTCATTTTAAATATTTTTAATTTTTTAAAAAAATAATATTTTTAAAAATACTGAACCTAAATTAAAACTTATATATTTCTGTTTATTTAAATGAAAAAAAAACTTGAAATTCTACAAATAAGGTACCTGTACCCAATATCGACACCCTAAGGAAAATTGATTTTTTTCACCCCCGTGTATACGTGATAGGACTCCAAAAATACATGACCACTATCTCTGGACTGTTGACTATCATTATTAAAACTAGCGACCTTGTAATTATTCTTGTTTAATATTAATGATAAAAACAAAAAATGTTTATAAGTGTCCATATAAGGAACCACCTGTCCCTATTACGAACATGCATGCCCATATTGGGAACAGGTGGCTTCTTATTAACCTACTACACAGGGTGTATGGAAGAGCCACTCATCCAAGGGATTTTAGAGGAGAGGGGATAAAAGAAATATATCTTAAAGTATTGCGGGGGAGGGAAGCACAGTAAATATCTTCAGAACATGCACTTTAGAAAGGGGGGGGGGGTCATTTTCGTTTGTGGCTCTTCGAAGACCCATACAAAGCACCTCTGTTACTACAAAATATAATGAAATAATATAGTTGGTTTTGCTTAGCTTTATTGCATCTGTCTGCAGAATTTATATCTGTTATTACTCAGTCCTCACAGGATGGACAAATAAAAACTTCTTCATCATGGACGGTAAGTCCCACGCAGTCCTCATGGACATATTGTCATGGCATGTCTGCAACAGCATCAATACTGCATAAGGAGCAGTACCAGCTCTCCTTTGTCGAGGAAGTCATACCACCGGTACCTGCGATTTCGCCAACACATACTCTACTGAGGGGAGGCTTCTTTTGATTTTTCTGCAAGGGCTTTTTGGAGGATTTTTTTTCTTGGAGGGGGTTTCTTGGAGGATTGTTCAGATGATATTAAACAGATATTTTACAAATTTGTGAATCTCAAGATTCACTTGCGTTATTTCCAATGCGGACATAAGGTGTCCATATTGGGAATCGGGCATAGTTTTACTAAATCTTGTAATAAATAAACAAAGAAAACATTTTTAAGCAATAGATGCAATAGCAATCAAAAATGTGTTTTATCAGCTTTCTAAAACACTCCACTTTTCATTATTTAAAGTAATTTTACCATATCTAATAAAAATTTAAACTTATCTGTAATTACGATCAGCATACCACAAAATACAAAACAGCGCGCTTTTTTACTCTTTCCAGGCTTAATTATCTTTTCAACTGCTTTTCTTCACGGACATGTAGCGCCAGCTCTCAATCAAAATTGTTACTTTTAAAGATATTAGAGGTGTCCATATTGAGAGCACTATCCATATTGGATACAAGTACCTTAATATTTCGAGTTATGACGATTTTAAATTACCCCACTTTTTTAATGAATTTTAAATTTAATTTTTTTTTAAATATAAGAGGAGTTTTATCGTGCGATTAGGTTTACAAATAACATATGGTTAACCATCACAAAATAATTCAAAATTTTAACTCAATAAATAACAATTATTTTAAATTGTGTCCCAGATCCCCTCAACCTGTTTTTGTGTGTAAAGATGAAATTTTGCGATCGATTTTTAATGCACTTGCTGATATGCAAGAATTATACAAATTATGTACAATGACAATACAACATTTTAACACTTTTAAAACGTAATTATAAATTATAACATTATTTTTAAGGAATTTTTCATTAGTCTATTATTCTACTTACATTAAATGAACTTAAAAAAAAAAAATGGCATGGAAAGGGATTGATGGGCGCAAGTGCGCTCGCCAGCGCAGCGCATGGTTCACAACCTCTGGTGTAGAGTCTAGCTAATCCCCTTCTAACACTTAAAAACCTCTGTAAAATTTAGGAATAGTGCTAAATGTTTCTTTTCCGATCTCTTAACCCTTTCAAGGGCAAATAATGTTTGTTTTTGTAATGCTGAATTCAAACCAGAATTTTTCAAAAATTTTATTTGGCAACAAAAAAATGCAATTTTACACTTTTTTTTCCCCGTTTTTAGTTCAAAAATTTTGCTATGAAAATGCATTAAAATTTCGTATATAATTTTATACAAAATTAGATAATAACTAGCAAAAGACATGCTTTGTTTGGATTCGCGAAGCATTATTCTTTTCGACCAGTAAATGTACGTTTTCTTGGCATTTTTTATAATAGAACTGATACATTCCATAATTTTTTTTTAACGGCAAACATATTAAAAATAATACTAATAGTAATTACTTCTTAATAGTAAATATGTTTTATTTGGTTCAATTTTCAACCTTAGAATTCGAATAACACTTTATACACTGATGTCCAAAATAAAGGACCAATCACAAAATGCTAATTTTCAAGTACGCGAATACTCAAAAGGAAATAATATAATTCGAATAATTGCTATCTTTACGGCACAGCTAGTCCATATAGCATCTCATTCATGTCACACATGGTCACAAGTGTCACAGTCACTTCGGTGAAGTAAAAAAAAATAGGAAATTCCATACATCTCATTATGAGTCTCAAATGATCACTATATGTGACTCCACTGAGACGTCACTGTGACTGCTGCTTTGTGACGAGTCACCATATGACTTTACAATGTAGTTACATTGTGACTCTCATGTGACTGTCATCTGCAGACTCAATTTCAAAGTCATCGTGAACGCTGCATTGCGATACGTTACCAAATAATGTCACATTAAAGTCACATGATGACTTTCAGGTGACAGAGAAACTACTGTGAAGTCACCACTGTGCTCTTTTGTGAAAAGTCACCATGTGACTATAATGTGATATTATTTGGTGACTTATCATAATGCAACGTTCATGATGACTTTGAAATTGAGTCTAATAATGACAGTCACATGAGAGTCACGAAGTCCTTACATTGTAAAGTCACCTGGTGACTCGTCACAAAGCAGCAGTCACATTGACGTCTCAGTGGAGTCACATATAGTGATCATTTGAGACTCATAATGAGACGTGTGGAGTTTCCTACTTTTCGTTTCACCGTAGTGACTGTGACACTTGTGACCATGTGTGACATAAATGAGATGCTATATGGACTAGCTGTGCGGTAGGGATAGTAATTATTTGAATTATATTATTTTCTTTTGAATATTCGCTTACTTAAAAATTAGCATTTTGTGACTGGTCCTTAATTTTGGACACCAGTGTATAACGAATTTAATAATTAATTTTATTTGTTTACATTTTTGTTATTGCCACTTCACATAAAAAAATCATAATATAATTCTTTTAAAATGCATAAGTATCGTCTGCGTAAATGATTTCACATAATAAGAATACATTGTATATTTGAATTCTTAACACTGAAAAATACTTTTATAATTGAATGTAAATAATAAATTTTCACAAATAAGAAAATAGTGTCAATATCTATAGATATTTTGGCGGAATAATGAAAATACATGTTATTTATTTAATTAATCATGATTCTATAATGACTAACTCAATGATTTATTTTTTCTTCTGAAAATATACGTGTTTCATTTTTTATTTGCAAAAATGCATTCGTAATGGCAAAACATGTAAAATAAATTAATTAAAATAATAATTTTTATAAGGTTATTCTGTAAAAAATAATATTGTGCAAATCTACAGGCCATAATTTATTTTTATGTTTAATTTCAAGGCAAAATACTGAATAGTTTTTTTTTTTTTAAAGTATACGACAAAATTTAATTTGTGTAGCCTAGTAGAGGATTCGCTTCGCTCATCCTAATTAAAAAATTAAACGGTTTTAAAAAATTCAACTTCCCTTTAAGGGGTTAATATACCTTCTTATTACAGGTATTTGTAAATATATATGTATATATATATATATTCTTTATTGTAAAGTACTTTTATTTTTACCTTTATTTGTAATGTTTACGTTAAAAAAAAAAAAAAAAAAAGAAGAAGAAGAAGAAGAAAGAAAGAAAGAAAGAAGGATTGTGGTAGGGACTGTGTGTAAAAAACTAGCGATAGCAAAAATACCATTAAGGAGAAAGGTGTGGCACAGCTCAAGAAAAATGTGCAGTTGTAATTATTCCTGTTTCATAACTTTCTAAACAGTGATTGAAGGCTGATAATTTAGAAAAAAGGAAATATTTCAGTTCATTGAAGATACATAGCGAGGATTTCGAATTTCAAACAAATGTTTTCAGCATCAAAATTCAAAATCTAAATATATCTCGCTTATTTTGTGGAAACATCTATTCATTAGAAAGGCATTTTTTATTCCTGCCCCATATTAAACAACTGTGACTATCCATAAATATCCGTAAATGGCCTTTTATCCGGATGGTTATTCCATCGAAGCCACCAAATTCACTGACAACCACACAAGGCAGATCCCGTCAAAAAAGCACATACAACAAAGAAACACGGAAACACATCTCACCATTTCTGACCACAAAATGTCCATCCAAGTCATCATCCACGATTCCTCCCCCTCGACTTATCCCATTATCCCACTCATCTCTCTCCTGTGTTTCTACAGGCGCCAAACTTGACACACATAATGACTGGGGATATGGGACAGGCCCTGAGGGTTTGGCAAGAAGTCGATGCACCTGAGAAGGCCCGATTCTGGATTAAAAGAAGCAAACAGTTTCTTCAGAGCCGGTCGCCGATGCATAGGACTCTCTCTCTAAAGTGAATCCGAATACGTGTAGCATGAAAATGTCTCTTCCGATCGGAATTTTCTTGTATCTGGTAATCGTTTCATTGGGTAAGTGGAGTAATAGCTTTCACTTTCTTGGACATTCTTTTTTGTTTAAAAACAATATTTTAAGTATTGCTATTTCAATAAATGTATTTCAGAAACATTGCTATTACTAATATATCGTTTTTTTTTTCTTTTTTTTTTTTTGATATAGATTGATTTTTTAAAAAATTAAGTTATATCAAATAATTTAATAAATATAACTTTTAAAAAATTAACCAAAGAAAAAATTCATTCATCATCTTCGTACTAATTATAAAAAATGATGTTGAACACGAGAAAAAAAATACATTTAATTAAGCTCAATGAAGGAACTTTTTTTTTTTAAATCCGAATATGTGTAGCATGAAAATGTCTCTCTCGATCAGAATTTTCTTGTGTTTGGTAATCGATTCACTGGCTATGTGGAGTAATAGCTTTCACTTTCTTGGATATTCTTTTCTGTTTAAACAACAATATTTTAAGTATTGCTATTTCAATAAATGTATTTTAGCAATATTGCTATTTCTAATATATCGGATTTTTTTTTAGATATGGAGTAATATTGTAACCCTTTATGGCCCGACGGTACTTTAAAGTACCATTGAAATAACTTGTTATAAAATTAATTTAATATATCGATTAGTAGTAATACAGTTTAGAATTAGTTATAGATACTTCACTTCACCTTGTTCCAAAAGAATTATTGGTTGCACAAAACAAAACGATTTTTAAAAAGAACGATTTCTTTTGCCTTTGCATCTTTTTCAGTTTTCTTGAAGTTGAAAGATTGGGGTGGGGTATTTTCAGTTCGGTAACGTTTCTATATTTCTATTGTAAGAACATTATATTTGTACATTTCCTAAATCTACAAAATACTAAAAAAATGCTTTCAGTAAAAGATTTGAGTGGAGTTATAAATATTGCAAAAAATTCCTATAAATTCAAATTTAATTAATTAATTTTAATTAGCAAAATCTTTCTAAAATTTATTAAATGATTGTGTAAATCTTCTAATGTAGTCTCAAAAATTCATGAAAAATGCTTTAGAAGATGAAATTTTCATGAATTCATAGTTTGAAACATAAGGGGTTAAGAAATTAAGTTCCATGAAATAATTTAATAAATTTGACTTTGAAAAATGAAATAAAAATATGTATTCATCATCATCCTGCTAATCATAAAAATAATGTTGAACTAGCAAAAAATACATTTAATTAAGCTGCATGAAGGAACTTTCTTGTTTGTTTTGAAAAGAGAGCCTTCAAAAATTTGTAACATAAACAAACAAGCAAATAAAAAATCTATCCAGGAAAACGAAATTTAAATTACAGAACAGATATGTCCCTACATCAAAATAAATTTCATTACTCCAAATTCGTCTATTATGAAAATGTGTTAATCTATTGAATTTTTTTTTTTTTTTTTTTGTGTGTGTGTGTGTGTGTTTGGGGATCTTTTCGCAGGGTAAGTGGAATGTTAGGTTTGACTTCTTTGATTTTCTTTATATTTGTCATATAAAATAAGATTTGCTCGATAAAATTAGAAATATTGATGCTTCAGTATTAACAAATTGAAATTTTTGGTAGATGTGGAAAAGATATGGATTCCCATATCTCTTTGGTAGATATGGAAAATTTTCTCGTAAAATTTAATTTAAAGAAATATCTAAATTTAAAAAAGAACTTTCAAAAATTTTGTCATCGTCATCATAAAAGAAACAAAAAAGTAAAGTTCTTAAGAAGAATTCAAATAAGAAAATATTCTTTTCTGTTTAAACAACAATATTTTAAATATTGCTATTTCAGGGAATATATTTTAGAAATATTGCTATTTCTAACGTATCGGAATTTTCGTTTAGATATGGAAGGATTTTTAAAGAAATTAAGTTACATGAAATAATTTAATAAATTTGACTTTGAAAAATGAATTTAAAAAAAATCCATTGATCATCATCATTATCAAAATCATAAAAACAATCCAAGCACATGTAGCATGAAAAAGTCTCTTCCGATCGCAATTTTTTTGTGTCTGGTAATCGTTTCATTGGGTAAGTGGAGTAATAACTTTCACTTTCTTGGATATTTTTTTCTGAACTATAATATTTTAAATATTGCTATTTCAGGAAATGTATTTTAGAAATATTGTTATTTCTAACATATCGGAATTTTTGCTTAGATGTGGAATGATTTTTTAAGAAATTAAGTTACATGAAATAATTTAAAAAATTTCACTTTGAAAAATGAACTTAAAACAATCCTTTCATCATCATCATTATCAAAATCATAAAAACAATCCGAATACGTGTAGCATGAAAATGTCTCTTCCGTTCGGAATTTTCTTGTGTCTGGTAATTGTTTCATTGGGTAAGTTGAGTAATATCTTTCACTTTCTTCGATATTCTTTTCTGTTTCAACAATAATATTTTAAATATTGCTATTTCAGGAAATGTATTTTAGAAATATTGCTATTTCAGGAAATGTATTTTAGAAATATTGCTATTTCAGGAAATGTATTTTAGAAATATTGCTATTTCTAACGTATCGGAATTTTCGTTTAGATGTGGAAGGATTTTTTTTTTTTTAAGAAATTAAGTTACATGAAATAATTTAATAAATTTGACTCTGAAAAATGAACTTAAAACAATCCTTTCATCATCATCATTATCAAAATTATAAAAACAATCCGAATACGTGTAGCATGAAAATGTCTCTTCCGGTCGGAATTTTCTCGTGTCTGGTAATCGTTTCATTGGGTAAGTGGAGTAATAGATTTCACTTTCTTGGGCATTCTTTTCTGCTTCAACAGCAAAATTTTAAATATTGCTATTTCAGGAAATTCAGAAAAAAATACATTTAATTAAGATGCATGAAGGGACTTATTTTGGCTTTGAAAAGTGAGCTTTCAAAAATTTGTAACTCATCTTCGAAGAAACAAACAAACAAACAAAAAAAAAACATCTAGGAAAAAACAAAATTTAAATTACAGGGATGCTCAAACATCAAAATAAATTTTCGTTAATCCCAATTCGTCTAGCATGAAAACGTTATTCTATTGGAATATTTTTGTGTTTGGTGATCGTTTCGAAAAGTAAGTAGAATATTAGGTTTAACTATCTTTGTTTTGTTTTTTTCCTATTTGATATATAAAATTAGATTTGATTTATAAAATTAGATATATTGCTGATTTAGTATTAACAAATCTAAATTTTTGCGAGATATTAAAAATTTTCTTATTAAATTTAATTTTACAAAATCTAAATTTAAAAAAGAACTTTCAAAAATTTTGTCATCTTCATCATAAAAGAAACAAAAAAGTAAAATCTTTTTGAAGAATTAAAATAAGAAAAGTAATATTCTTTTTGGTTTAAACAACAATATTTTAAATATTGTTATTTCAGGGAATGTATTTTAGAAATATCGTTATTTCTAACGTATCGAAATTTTCATTTAGATGTGGAAAGATTTTTTAAGAAATTAGATTACATGAAATAATTTAATAAATTTGACTTTGAAAAATGAACTTAAAAAAATCCATTCATCATCATAATTATCAAAATCATAAAAACAATCTGAATACATGTAGCATGAAAATGACTCTTCCGATTGGAATTTTCTTGCGTCTGGTAATCGTTTCGTTTAATTGGGTAAGCTCAAACAACGAAATTTTACATACTGCTATTTAATACATTTGACTTTGAAAAGTGAACTTAAAAAAATTCATTCATCGTCATCATCATCAAAATCATAAAAACAATCCGAATAATTGTAGCATGAAAATGTCACTTCCGTTCGGAATTTTCTTGTGTCTTGCAATCGTTTCATTGGGTAAATGGAGTTAATAGCTTTCACTTTCTTGGATATTCTTTTTTGTTTAAACAACAAAATTTCAAGTATGGCTATTTCAATAAATGTATTTTAGAAATATTGTTATTTCTATCATCGGAATTTTTGTTTAGATATGGAAGGTTTTTTTTTTAAATTAAGTTACATGAAATAATTTAATAAATTTGACTTTGAAAAAAGAACTTAAAACAATACATTCATCATCATCATTATCAAAATCATAAAAACAAATATTGAACGAACAACAAAAAAAAAAAAAAAAAAAAAAAAAAAAAGAATATAATTAAGCTACTTGGAGGAGCTTAATTATATGTCTCCCTTGACAGGGTTAATTCCATTCTAATACGTACATCAGGAAATATCTCTTCTAGTTTGAATTTTCTTAAATTTGACGACCGTATCAATATAAATACAGTATCGATTTTCCCTTTCGTAGCCTTTCTTCCGAAATATCTATGTTTCAATAATGGTAATTAAACATTTTTTTTTCATAAGGAGCAGTGGCGTGGCGTGAAAATTTTCGGTGGTCATCGCAATTATTTAAGTTTGTGGTGAAAAATTATTAACTCTAAAATTCAATGGTTGAATGTTCAAAAAAGAAACTTTAAATCTTACCTTCACTTATACATGAACTCCAAATGTTCTGCTAAAACTGGATCGTAGAGTTTTAAAAGCTTATTATGAGTTTTAAAATATTGCTTGGTCATCGCCGCATCCAGCGATGACCGGACGCCACGCCACTGATAAGGAGCACGGTTTAAAGAAACTTAATTAACTTTAAAATGCTAAATAAAGTTGACACTCTACAGTTGACTCAAACTAATTTTCGAAATTTTTGTTATTCAGTTTCAAGAAAAATACTTTGCTAAACTGCAAAAGAAAGAAATTGTAAAAAAATGGAGATTTTTCAAATTTTTGAAGAATCAAAAATTAAGTCAAGGCAAGAGAAAAAAATTCCTGATTCGTATTTTCCTTTTTTCTGATTTTTCAATGTAATTTATTATTGTTATATACACTGTAAAAAAAATCCGACCAGTATTCCTGTATGAATCGGAAAAATAGTTGCCCTTATCGTACCGGAAAATTTTCCGATCCAGCTCGGAATAAAAAAGAAACATTAATTAAAACGGTACTTTACGGATTTTATTTCAATTTTACGGATTTTATTCCTATTTTACTGATTTTATTCCGAGCTGGGTCGGAAATTTTTCCAGCACGATAAGGGCAACTATTTTTCCGATTCCTACAGGAAATCTGGCCCTATTTTTTTTTTTTTTTTTTTTTTTTTTTTTTTTTTTTTTTTTTTTTTTTTACAGTGTATAATATATATATATATACTGAAGATTCACAATTAGGAATTCATCAATTATTTCTAAGAAACGTAAATTAATTGAAGTGGCTTAATAGGTTTAACTTTGAAAGGTTTTAATATTCAACATCAGTAGAAGAAAAAAAAAACTTAAGCTGGAAAGAAAAACAAAATCCAACTCACGGATTTGTTTCGGATATTTTTACATATTAAAAATACTTTAACAAGTGTGAATTAACGAAAGAAACACACAAAAGACATTCACATTTTATTCACAATTTGAAAATTAAGTTTCTTATACTTATTTTTTTTTTATTTGATCAGCATATATTTCAGTATTAATTAAATTTATACAGTTAAAGAGCATCAATATTGAGATAAAGAACTTAATAAAAAGAAAGAAAGAACTTAATAAAATTAACTTTAAGAGTATATTTTATTCATCATCAAAAGAAGAAATTATAATCTCGAAATAGAAATAAAATGTTAAAAAAAAAAAAAAAAAAAAAAAAAAAAAAAAAAAAAAAAAGATTCTTCCGCATTCTCTAAGTATAAGAATAAATTAATTTAATCTAAATATGTCTAACATAAATATGTGTCTTCAACTGGTTACCGTTTCTAAACGTAAGTGAATTATTAAATTTTACTTTTTGAGATTTTCATTTCTATTTGAAAAGCAAAATCTGAACCATAAACGTTTCAAATAGATTAAATTAAAAAAAATTTGAAGATATGAAAGGATTTTTTTAAAGTAATTTATTTATTTGAAAAAAAAGAAAAGAAATTTGGATATTTCTATCATTCAACATCAACAAGAATGAAAAATGTCTAAACATATATCAAAACAAGCAATATTTCTTATTAAATATATATATATATATATATATATATATATATATATATATATATATAATATTTTAATTTATATTGAGACGAAAGTCCGCTGCTTATTTTTATATTTATTTTCTTTTTCTTTCTTTCTTCTACGGGTTTTTCATGGGGCCATTCTCACAATCTTTTAAATTTAATGTCCCTGAATAATAATTTTTATTTTAATACATATTTTTGTGTTTTTTTTAAATTTCATATACTAAGGAACATCCCATTGCATGTTTGCATAACAATATTAACTAGATAAATAAGTTTTGGACGATGTTGGAGGTCCAAATACCAGGAAAACTCCTATATCGTCCCTGATGCTGATTTTTAAGTTGGGAGCTGTCTGTATAAAATTGTTTCAATAAAAGTAATTCCATGTAATTTTTTCCGAAACTGGGAAAGTTGTTTTATATAAATATGTAGCAAAAAATTAACCTGCACACATTTTTACGGTTGATATTATTTTTTTTTTTAACTCTGTCCCTGGGTTTTAGATTCCTTACCATCCCTCTTGCTAAACTTATACAGAAAATCACTTCAGATGCAGCCACAGAATTTTTTTCAAGTTTTTTCTCATGCAGAAGTATGCTAGAGAAAGAATGTCTAAAATTCTCTGACAGGAAATTTACTGCAGAACTTAAATCAGCATTTAAATATCAATTTCAAGCATGGTAGCTTTATTGGTAGTCTTACCGTGCCCAAGCTTTATTACTGCGATTTTTAGTATTGGATTTTTCTGGATTTTATTGATGCGATTTGTGGTAAATTGTTCAGAAAAACATTAGCCGTCAAATGAATTAAAAAAGAAAAAATCGATTTTTTGAAGATTTTAAAGGATATGTGTCCCCTTATATACGTTTAGATAGTATTTCTTTATAGTGTTATTTTATATAAAGTTATTTCATATGAAATAGTAATATTTTATTAACTTATTCTCTTCATTTAAATCAGTAAAGTGTGCGTATAATAAGCGTATAACCATATCTGTATATCATTGCAAACGCATGGAAAGAAAAAGAAAGAAAAAATAAAAATTATTTTTAGACACTGATAACGATATTATTAGGGGGAGGTGATGTCGAGGATTGATAACTTATGATATCGTAAGGGGGGAATTGTCCAAAATTACCAAAAAGTTAATAACGTTATATATGTATAGCCCCCTAATGCGATGAACTTTTCTTTTAAAAAATAAAATATTTTAATATATACTGAGATAAAAAAAGACAAAAAAATCCACTACTTATTATTGTTATTGTTTTAAGACAATATTAGAAAACTTGACATATCAGTATTCAGAATTTAAAAATAGTTTCAAAGTATGATAAGATTTCTTCCGCAAAAAGAAAAACATCATCATAACAAAAACAAATTAGGAAAAGAAAATGCTTCAACAATGGTTTAAATCTGAAATATATATATATATATATGTGTGTGTGTGTGTGTGTGTGTGTGTGTGTGTGTGTGTGTATGTACTTGAAGTGAAGAAGAAGAAAAAAAAATCCGTCCGAAATTTCAAATGTAGTTCCTCAGAGTTGTATTGATATTCGAATATTAATATATTTTTCAACATAAAAAATACATTATAAACAAAATTTAATTAATGAATATAGTTTAAAAAAATAACTTGCACTAGTAACATTCATAAAGAAAAGAAGCCTTCCTATCTTAATTTGAAAACAGAAATTTGAATTATTTTTCAAGAAGCAACACTCAGCATTTTTATTTTTCTTTCTTTGCATTTTGGGGTAATTTAAGAAGTTTGGATTTTATTTTAAATTATACCCTAATATGACAATAAATTTCAGAAAAATCAAGCTGTTTGTAGATAATTTCAAAACAAGGCATATTTTTGTTGTCAATATTTTAAACTTAAAATTCTTTTTACTATGAAACAGTAAAAATACATCGCTAGAAAATAATATTTTAACATTACTGCTTCGAAATTTATATTAAAATTAAATAATTCAAGAAACATAAAAAATTTAAATAAAATTCATATAAAAAACACAAATGAAAAGCACTAAAATTGCTCGCAGGTGCATACATATAATATAAAATTATTTAAAATCCCAAATCGTTTACAGCCAATTCATAGGGCCATCTTAAGTGGTCATTTAAATGTTGTTATTTCTGTTTGTGCTTCTTCGTCACAAAGAGAAATATTACAACATTTAAATAACCACTGAAGATGTTCATGTGAATTGGCTGGAAACGTTTGGATTTTTAAGGGATTTCTAATGTATTTTTAAGATATTTTAACGCATTAAAAATTTTTTACATCATATGTATGCACCTGCAAGAAATTTTAGTGCATTTTATTTGTGCTTTTTATATGAATTTTAAATGTTTAATCAGGGTCAATTTAGCACTAGAATTTCAACTTTCCTTTGATGAAAAAATTATTCAAATTTATATTTAACTTAATTATTTAAACTTAAAAAATCAAACATTAAGAGTTCCGTTTGCACCCCATACTGAAGGAAATACTATTTTAACTTAACGGGACAATAGTCGAAAACTGAAATCATAAGATAATTTAAAGTCACTTAAGACATTTTAGAATGTAGTTGATATTTAAAAACACTCAACCATATTTTAGAATTATAAAATTATTTTTAACATTATCTTAATCGTTTATGGTTTGAAAATGCAAAAATAGCAGGATAAAAACTGAAAACTTAAATATGCTATTTACATTTTTAAACTCTGCATATCGCTATATATATATATATATTTAAATTATATTTTCGTTCACATTTCCGAAAATAAAATAATCAATAAATTACCAAACAAAATTCTTGGCTTTGATACAATTTAAAAACAAATGCAAAATTATTTTAAACACTTTCTTACAAAAAAATACAAAATTCTTGATTTCGATATAAGTCATGTTATGCTATAAAAAAATATATATCTTATATTTCATTTATAGCTAATTTAATTTAGAAACCCTTATCAGAATTTTGTAGAACAAAACTATTATTTTAAAATTTGCAACTCTGTAAATGAAAACATAAATATTAAATATATTAATAAATATCAGCTAATTTAATTTACAAATGCGGCGTTCGAACTTTTTAGAACAAAACTATTATTTTAAAGCTAGCAACTCTGTAAATAAAAGCAGAAATATTTCCCGATATAAAAATAACGTTTTTGAAAATTCTATGCCTTTCTATTTTCAATCTCATAATCTCATTTTAGGGATTCTGTCATAACAATTTGAGTAAATTCATGTCAGTGAGATTATTTCTAAGTGTTTTTCAGAAATAAAGGTTTCGTATAGCTTGTATCCATATTAATATGAAACTGTTAACAACATTGTCACTAAAAACATTATCACTAAAGAACTTGAAATATTATCATTAAAAAACTTTTACATTTTTAATATCATATTATATGATTATTATATATTTTAATTTTTTTATTGAATATTGTTTTTTATTATATTTTTAATACCGATAACATTTTATATTATATTTTAACATAAGTTGGTTAAATTTTTGTCACCACAACCTTCATAAAAATAATGTAAAAAACATTTTATTAATATTTGAATAAACGTCATTGACATTATATTTAGTTTCTAACAGTTATTTTAATTTAGTATTCCTACTTGCACTATTGTTATTTTATTAACAAAAAATTTACAAGCCTCAAAACTTTCCGCTTACTTTACTATCAACAAATACACAAGCCTCAAAACTTTCCACTTTGTACGCGGTAGCGATAACACCGGTAACTAGTACGCGAATATAAATCATGTACAATTCTTACTTGTAACTATACATTTTAGCTTCAATGACTTGGTCTTCCCGGATTACACAATGTATGTGAAAACATTAAAAACGCTAATAGATTTTTTACATATTTCTTTAGCTTTACAAATAAACTTTTGAAATTAATTGAAAGCAATACTTTCCCATTTAGTCCAGGGGAAATGTACATTTTACCTTGCAAAAGGTCGGGTAGAAAATTTTATTTTTTTAATTTGTTTATACTGAGGCAAGCATGGAAAAACAAAGTTTTCTAACAAAATTTCTTAAGGCTAAATTTTCTGTGGCCAGAAAACAACAAAATTTTGGGACTTTTTTTTATATATTTTTTAAATATCTCGAGACCCGTTGCCGTAGCATATTATTTGTCAATTACAATATTAAAGAAGATAAAATTTTCTACAACTATCATATTTACAACTTTTTTATGCACTCAATAGCAAGCGCAGTACGCCCTTTCAAAAATAAGACAGTTTTTCCAATTTTCTTAAAAACCGTGAAAAACGTAGTTCTGCCCCGAATATTCAAATGTTTTCCACGGATTTAATCGTGTATGTCGACTTATAAAAATCAATAGCAGTAAATTATCTATTTGCACACCCACGTCTTTATTTTCATCTCAGCAGACATTTTATATTTAATAAATTTATATAATTTTAAAAGTAGGGCAGAATGTAGATGAATAAGACAATTTTCATATTTAGTCAGTAACTTTAAGTGTATACAATGTTAACTTCAAAGCATTATTTAAAAGAATACTTCAATATTTAGCAACTTATTGGCACGATAGTTTCAATTAAGAAAGAATTCTTGTTTAATTTTAATAATTTTTATAATTTTTATAACGCATAGATATTTTTCCAGGAATCAATAAAAATTTGCGAAAAACATATTTTATTCCACACTACAATGGTATATTTTATTACCAATTATTGATAACATATGTTTTAATGTTTTACTGTTTTAAAAATACCGAACATTGGATTGTTGTTCCATAATTAAGGTGGGGGGGGGGCACAAAAAATAAATATATTTTATGTAAGAAATACTTTTACTTTATAAAATAGCTACAATAAAAATGGCAACAGATTATTTCATTAACTAATGTTGTGTATTTATCTCTCGTAAAATTTAAAAATTCTGCCAATACAATACTTGAGTAAATTAACTAGTTTCATAAAAATATTTAAAAGATTAGTTTTAATAAATATTGTCAAAAAAATTTACACTTATATCAATAAATATAACAAGAGATTATATCATTTTAGCATGCAAAAATATGTAAAACTTTAGGATTATCTATTAATTGCTTTAAAGCTCAAACAGAAAAACTTATTTTAGTTGTTGAAAAATACATTTTATAGAATATTCTAATCTTCTGTAATATGTACTGTTTTGAAACTGTATGTGTTTAATGATCTCAGTGATACCATTTATCAAATGAAATTTATTTATGATTGTAGACTATATAAACATTTTTGTTTTCTCATTGATCCCCTGTCTCATTCAACTCCACTTTCCCTACACAATAAAAAAAAAGATACGTAATATGACTGCATAAGCTAAATGAAAAAATGTATTCTAATAATAATAATTTCTACAGGGCTATTTAACAATATTTTTTTCTCTTTGATGGCACTGTTGTATGATTATTAGCATCCCGTTTCAAAGGAATATCCTTATTCTGAATAAAAGAGATATCTGGATTATGTTCACCTAGAGTTATAAAGCCGAAAAAGTACATCATTTGATATTGATCTCAGGCATCCCATGAAAAAAAAATTATTTAAAAGTAATAAAATGCAAGCTAAATATTTGTCAAGAACGCTTCCATAGGTTTAATATTACCTTGCGAATGTCTTTGTGCGACTAATTTAGTCTCATAATTCATAAAACTTGTGGACTTTAAATGTCTCAAGACTACATCTACCGTAAAATCTTTAAAAAGGAAATCTATATATACGGAATCCGGTCTTTAAAGAAAATATATATTTTAAAAGAGAAAGAATATGAACAATTATACCTGCTAAGATGGAAACTGTTTAAAGCGGAATATATTTCGGTTCCTTTCGGTTCGGTTTTCAAGGTTTTAATGAATCAATATTTGGCAAAGCTGATTACACACTTAAAATTTTCAAAGTCCGGCTATTAGCGATTTATTAAAATTCTCGTGGTAAGTTTTCTTTTTAAAGGGGGAGGGGGGGGGCAAAATCCATGTTTGCCACGGATACAAAAAAAGCTAGTTTCAACCCTGAAACTCATAATTTACTGCAACCAATATATAGAAGTTGACATACACGATTAAATCCATGGGAAACATTTGAATAATCCGGGCAGAACTACGTTTTACACGGTTTTTAAGAAAATTGAAGAAAATGTCCTATTTTTGAAATGGCGTACTGCTCTTGCTATTGAGTGTATAAAAAAGTTGTAAATATGAGAGTTGTAGAGAATTTTGTCCTCTTTAATATTGTAATTGACAAATAATATGCTACGGCAACGAGTCTCGAGATATTTAAAAAAAAATCGAAAAAAGGCCCAAAATTTTGTTGTTTTTTGGCCACAGAAAATTTAGCCTTAAGAAATTTTGTTAGAAAACTTGGTTTTTTCATGCTTGCCTCAGTATAAACAAATTAAAAAAATAAAATCTTCTACCCGACCTTTTGCAAGGTAACCCCCTTTTTTTGGTACATTTCCCCTGGACTAATTAGTCACATGTGAGAAATTCCTTGCCGAAGAAATCGCTAAAGATTTCGCTACTTGCACCAACTTTTTTGATTCTGATAATGTCAGTATTTGCAGTTTGTGTATCTTCTGGGGGCACTTGTATTCCCCCATTCGTCGTATTGATACTCATTACTGTTTACTTTATCTTATTACAAAACATAATATTTATTCTTAATGTGTTTTACTTTAGTTTGTGTTGATAAAATGTACATTCTGAATCAATGTGATTTGTTCATTTACCTATGCTGGCCAGTGTCCACTTTGCCCAACCTAGGCGAGCAAAATGGGCATTTTATAATTTTATTTTAAAGTAACGTGTAGATAAAAAAAAGTAAAATGGCAATTGAAACCAAAGTTATTTATAATTGTTATTGGTATTTATTTCTAGAGCTTTACTGATTAAAAAACTATCATAAAAATTCATCAAACCTGGTGTTGTTAGCATAGATAATCACCTCATCGAGATTACGGCTGAAATTCCAGAATTAGTTAAAAAACGATACGCATATTAAAACGCAATCGGTCTGACAAGTCATATCTTGGTGAAAAATACCTGAAAACCCGATTTTAGTGGTTGACTCGTAAGTTTACCATCGTTTTCCTGCACGCAGTACTCTCTGTTTTCATACCTTTGGGTGCAAGAAATCACAATGGTAAACCTACGAGTCAACTGCTAAAATCGGGTTGTCAGGTGTTTTTCACCAAGATAGGACTTAGCAGACTGATTGTGTGTTAATATGCGAATCGAGTTTGAACTAATTGTGGAATTTCAGCTTTGAACTCGATGCGAGGTGATTGTCTGTGCTGCCGTTTCGTGGTCTATTAGAGTGGCCACTTTACACTTCCTTCCCTTACCTCAAATTAATTAGGGAGAAATAATTTATAAAATGTAAAATAGAATGAACAAAATTCTTAACCTTTTTTTTTTTAATTGTATGTAGCAGATTAGTTTTATAAAAACAGGCGTCTTATCTATAAAATATATAATGTGAACTTTAAAAGTCCACAGTCTTACTTAAAAGGCGACTAAAGTAATGAAAAAAGATGTTATAAGTTTTAAATATACATTTTATTTAAAACTTTTTAGTACTTTCAAGCTTTCCAAACTCATCATCAGAGAATATTTTAATAACTAAATGTTGTTTATTTATACAACTACGTCACTTTGTTTTGAAAATGAGAGAGCCAATAATTACTAGAGTTCAAAGTAGAAGTAGCAGTAGCGGTAGCAGTTTCTTGGATTGAATTTAATTAGAGGAAATATATATATTATTATTAATTGCAGTTCCATTTATTTTTATGACATCACTCTGTTCTCATACGTCACTTTTTATGGGTAGAAAAAAATATTTAACTGCCGTACTTTAAATTTTAATACGTCACTTTGCTTAAGTTTTCAGGATTTATTTTCAGGATATTGAACTATAAACTAGGGATATTGTAGGATAGGGTGTCGTTACATACTTGATTGTTTTTACACAGGATTTCTATGGATCTATAAGTACGGCAGTTACATTATAAGAGAATACAGAGAATCCTGTGTAAAAACAATCAAGTATGTAACGACACCCTATCGTACAATATCCCTAGTTTATGGCTCAATATCCTGAAAACTTAAGCAAAGTGACGTATTAAAATTTAAAGTAAGGCAGATAAATATTTTCTTCTACCCATGAAAAGTGATCTATGAGAACAGAGTGATGTCATAAAAATAAATGGAACTGCAATTATTAATAATATATATTTCTTCTAATTAAATTCAATCCAAGAAACTACTACTGCTACTTCTACTTTCAACTCTAGTAATTATATTGGCTATTTCATTTTCAAAACAAAGTGACGTATTTGTATAAATAAACGACATTTAGTTATTAAAATATTCTCTTATGATGAGCTTGGAAAGCTTGAAAGTACTAAAAAGTTTTAAATAAAATGTATATTTTTAACTTGTAACATCTTCTTTCATTACTTTAGTTGCTTTTAGGTAAGACTGTGTACTTTTAAAGTTCACATTATATATTTTATGTTGAATCAAGGTGAAAAATTGTGTTTCATATTATGATTTTTTTGTAGGCGTCTTATCTCTTGTACTTCAAATCGTTCTTTGGAACTAGCAGAAGACTTTTATTACGCTAGTAGGCCGTATTTTGTGAGCTTAAACATTTGAGAAGTTTCAAACCGCAGAGCTACTTCTGAAAGAATGAAACTTTCAACTGATTTCTCTAAAGAGTATGTCGAGGTAGATAGAACCTTGTTATTCCAAAAAATGACTCGGAAAATCAAAAATTGTTTTTCTTTATATCAAAAAGTTTTCTTATTCCTTTCCATAAAGAACAAAACATCTTCTTTCTCTATTTGAAAAAGTTTTATAGAATTAAAACCTATTTTACAAATAGACATTTTTCTTTATATGAAATTCGTTGCATTTCAGTAAATTTATGTGAAGTGTTTAAAAATAATAAAGGTTGCAGGGTTTTATAACTAGCACTAGGAGTGAAACTGGACAGTTTGATCTGATACATTACAGAAAATTCTTTTGTAAATAGAAATATATATTACGATTAGCAAAAAAATTGTCAAAGTTTTGTACCTTCAAATGCAGATCGTATTTCAATCAACATTTCATACATCACCTTTATGATATGCTGCATTAGAAGATTATTTAAATAAAAAATTTTGCATGAGAATATACTATCTCTGTCAAAAGTAGTATTTCTGAAATAAATAACTTTTTTTCAAAAATGGTGTTATACTTGCAGAGCCCAATGATGAATTTAGATAGCACTGAATTATGCAAATTTACGGAATTCCCCATATTTAGCATCATCTAAAACTGGTTTTGAAGTTTAAACACCCAAAGAAAGTAATTGTAGAAACGATTTGCCTATCTGCGTCAATAAAAAATAATCTATGCTGGACGTATAAATTATATTTTCCGAATCTGTTTTCATGTTTATCAATTGCTTTATCCGTATTTGGATCAATTTATAGTAGTATCAACATATTTTTTTTTATTTACAGTCCTTAATGCGAAGGAAAATATTTTCTCATAATATATTTTAAAGCATTATGTCCAAAGAAAAAAAAGAGAAGACAGTTTTGCATAACAAAAATATTAAGACATTTATTGAAAATCCAAAATATCTCCATTTGTCATATTTTTCTTTTCTCTGATATTTTAGCTGGAGGCATTTTCTCACAATGAAAGTGTTCGAAGTATTTTTCTAAGTCGCTGGAGCGTAAAAACTGATAAAGACAAGCGTGTTTTGTTTCTCGTGCTTTGACAATTATTGCCCAATTAAAGATGAATTTTTGTTTTCAAGTTATAATTAGAAACATGGGTGAAGTGAAAGTTCAGTATATGATAGAAGGGAGCTTGTGTTACTGGAAGGCGTTTATTACCTTCTAATTCATTGTTGGAAATCCGGTATAAAAAGGAAGTGTTTTACTGTTATGTGTTGTTATTTACTTTGTTTCACTTTTCTATTGTAATGCGTATATAATACTTCAAAAACTAAAAATAGACACTGTTTATATGTTAACTACCATTGTATTGATTATGAGGGAAGCGAAAAGATTCCCTCTAAAGAGTAAGCAGTCTTAAGGCTAAGGGACTAAAGACTAATATAAGACTAAGGGCTGCGCACGCACCATCCTTCTAACTGTTATTAGTGTCGGCTTCGTTTTTTGTGGCCACGCGGTGTCTTTGATTTTTAACGACTTTAGCAGGAAAGGGACTGATGTGCGGCAAAAGAGGAAACCTTTCCTTCAAGTAGAGTCGATCTCCTTATCTCCTGACCCATTGTTGATTCAGCTCATTCTTTTGTTACTAAACCGCAGATGGGTTCAGAATAAAAGATTTTTCAAGAAAACTGGAGAAGTAGGCAAAATACGCGTTTGTATGCAACCTAAGGGCTTCGTTTAGAAAGGAAAAGTGATCCCTCTCATTCTAAAGCAATAAAACCTTTCTTTTGCAACAACATTTGTGGTTTTTAACAAAAGGACGAGAGATTCAACAGTGGGTTTAACGATGGAAAGGAGATAAGAAGATTAGATCGAACATGAAGGTATCTTTTCTCTCCTGCAGAATGTCCATCAATTTCCTTGCAAAGCCATTAAAGACAAAAAACGTCACGTGACCAGTACAGACAGACCGCGAGTAGAATGATACGTCTATCTGGCCCTCAAATATCCAGATAGACGTATCATTCTACTCGCGGAGTTTTCTTCTGGTCAGGCGGCGCTTTTTTGTGATCACATGGTGTTTTTAATCTTTAATGGCTTTTAAAAAAACTGAAGGGCGTCCTGCAAAAGGGGAGTCGCTCCTTGAGGTTGATCTAATCTTCTTATCCCCTGACCCATTGTTGAATGATCCACAGAATGGCAGAAAAGAATACCGTTTCTGGAAAAGTGTTGAATGATGGCAAAACAAGCATTCTAAGAGGCTATGCTAGTGACGCGAAAGCATCTCGCAAGCTACACTGTAAAAGAAGGCAAATGTTTCTGAATCTACTAAAATATAATGCAATTACGAACGAAAAGATTCAATAACATCCTCCGAGTTATCCATGATTCCGGAAAGCATTCCATACTTTGAGAAACTTAGAAACCAATATATTTTCAAGATTTAAAGAAACATTTATTTAAATAAAAGTTTCTCTTACACTGATTTTCGGAAAAGTTTCCTAGTAGTTTTTATAATATTTCATACCGGAATATCCTTTTTTAGGATACTATCAATTTCGTTCAAATATTTTCATTTGCGTAATTGAATTTATACAGCAAGAGAAAATATTCAATATTATATTCCCAGTTACCCATGATTCTGAAGAGCATTCTATATTTTTAAAAACTTTCGAAGCCAATATATTTTCAAGATATAAAGAAACCTTTGTTAAAAAAGAGTTTCTCTTATTGCCACTGATTTTTGGAAAAGTTTTCGAGTAGTTTTTATCGTGTTTTAAACAGTTTTTTCAAACCGCAATATTGTATTTTTTAGGATACTATTAATTTTCAATTAAACATTTACAGCTGCGTAATTGAATTTAGACATGCAAGAGTAACAAAATAATATCAGATTTTAACGAAAGTTTTCCGCCTCAGCTAATATCGTCTGCGCAAATAGTTCGCGATGACGTGTTTGCTAATATTTTGTCAATCGGTTTTTGGCATTTGAAAGAAAGAGACTTGCTTTATAACACTGTGTTGTGAAATTAAAAAAAATATATATCGTTATCATTAAGTACAAGGTGTCTGAAATGGAACTATCACGCTACCAGATTAGAACCATCATTTACTTCCAATTCTGTTGCAAAAAGTCAGGTACAGAATGTCACATAATCATGAGTAATCATCTTTAGGTACTACTGTTGTATCATATGACACTGTGAAGGTTTGGTAGCAAAAGATCAAAAACAAGGATTATGACATTCAAGAAGCAGAGAGCTCTGGTCGGCCTACTGATGCTGATGAGGCCCGCCTCCAAGAACTTGTGTAAGAAGATCAGTATTCAACCACTCGAGAGCTAGCTAAGGAGTTAGACGTTAGTGACATGTCCATTAGTCGCGCTAAGCATCGCGTAATCTTGACGTACAAGTTCAATCGCTGGGTGCCGCATGAGCTGACTCAAGCAGATAAGGACAGACGTGTTCAGGCCTGCACTAATCTGCTCCAATATCAACGCAATGACAAAATTCTGGAGCGGATCGTCACCAGTGACGAAAAGTGGATTTACTGCAATAACACAAGCCGTAAAGGGGTTTGATCTGCTCCCGGTGAGCCCGGCGACAGCGTCGCAAAGCACAATTTGCCTAACAAAAAAGATAATGCTTTGTATCTGGTAGGATTGCCGTGGGATTGCCGATCTGGTGGGATCGCCGATCCACAAAGAGTATCTGGAAAATGTAAAACCATGTACAATAAGACCGTGTACAGTGTACAGTGAGATGCTGGTCCGTGCTGACGCTGCTATCAAGGCAAAACATCAAAATGCAAGAAGGTGCAAGAAGGTGCGGTTTCATCAAGATAATTTAGACCACATATGTTTGCATTAACCGGCTGGACTCTGTATGGCTGTATGGACTCGAATGGGATCTTTTGCCACACTCACCATATAGCCCCGACATCGCTCCTCCGGACTTCTACCTTTTTTACTTTCTTCTATCTTTACAAGAAGAAAGTATTGGATTCATGAAAATTTTCGAATTCCGGTTTTCGACGGATTTACACGTTTTAGAGGTCAGAGAACCCGAAAAACATGTTTTTACAAAATGTCTGTCTGTGACTCTGTGAGTCTGTCTGTCTGTCTGTCTGTCTGTCTGTGTGTATGTGACACAAATTTTGTGGGCGCTCTATCTCAAGAACTAATGCACGGAATTTAATAAAAATTGATATTCAGTTAGTCCCTAATACAAATTGATGCTGATTAGTTTTTGGTGCAAATCGCTCAACAGGTGGCGCTGCTATGCTGCATTTTTATGATTTCCGCAATGGCTCTATTTCAAGAACTAAAGCACGGATTTTCATGAAACTTCAGATTCAGTTAGTACTTGATAAGACTTGATGCTGATTACATGTTGGTGCAAATCGCTCAACAGGTGGCGCTGCTATGCTGCATTTTTTACAATTCTCGCAGTGGCTCTATCTCAAGAATTAATGCACGGATTTTCATCAAACTTCAGATTCAGTTAATACTTGACATGAATTGAAGTTTTGTACAGTTTGGTGTAAATCGCTCAACAGGTGGCGCTGCTATACTGCATTTTTTACAATTTCCGCAATAGCTCTATCTCAACAACTAATGCTTGGATTTTCAACAAACTTCAGATTCATGTATACTTTGATATGAATTAGTGCTGTTTGTGTTTTGGTGCAAATCGCTCAACAGGTGGCGCTGCTATGCTGCACTTTTCAGAATTTCCATTATAGCGGTATCTGAAGAACTAATGCAACAATTTTCACTAAACTTCAGAATCAGTTAATCCTTGATATGAATTGACATTTTGTACATTTTGGTGTAAATCGCTCAACAGGTGGCGCTGCTATACAGCATTTTTCACGATTTCTTCAATCGCTGTATCTCAAGAACTAATGGACATATTTTCATCAAACTTCAGATTCAGTTACTCTTTGATATGAAATGATGCTGACTACGTGTTGGTGAATATCGCCCAATAGGTGGCGCTGCTATGCTGCATTTTGCACTATTTCCTCAATAGCTCTATCTCAAGAACTAATGCACGAATTTTCATCAAACTTCAGATTCAAGTACACCTTGATAAATGTTGATACTGATTATGTGGTTGTGTAAATCGCTCAACAGGTGGCGCTGTTATGCTGCATTTGTCATGATTTGCGCAATAGCTCTATCTTAGGAACTAATGCACGGATTTTCCCCGAACTTCATATTCAGTTAGACATTGACACATGTGGATGATAATTAGGGTCTGCTGTAAATCACCCATTAGGTGGCGCTGCTATGCTGCCTTTTGATGGATTTACACGATTTCATGGACAGTAATATCTCAAGAACTAATGCACGGAATTTCATCTTTTTAGAATCCTCATGATGAGCATAGATGCACTGTGATAATGAATTTTGAAGTATTGACAAGTATGAAATAGAAGAAAGTTTTGTGATGGCCACAACATACTAGTTCATACCTGTAGCTACATCTTGCTGGGGCTATCTTTAATTCTACACAGGACGCCCGAAATGAGGTTGATCTGGTTTTGGACTGGCGGCCTCCAAGTTTCTGGGCCGAAGGCTTTGAAAAACTACCAAAACGTTTGTAGAAAATCATAGATTTGGTTGATGATTACCACCCGCACGAAGGGTACTGCTTTCATGTTTTTTTCTAACTTTATTAAGAACTTTTTTGACGGAAAACTTTCGTTACAACCTAACATTAATTTTAATGTTAATGCTGTTAAATTATTATGTTTGTCTGTAAAACATGTTTACTTGGGAATTGCGAGCATCCGAAAGATCCATATAACGGGTTAAGAAACTTCATTAATACGCTAAAAAAACTACTAAGAAGCGTTTCCAAAAAATCGGTGGCAGCAAAAAAAACTTTGTTTTTATAAATTATTCTTTAAATTTAAAAAATATACTGGTTCCTAGGGTTTCTAAAGATAAAGAAAGGTTTTTGGAATCGTTATAAACTCGGAAATGGTGATTGTATATTTTCATTGGTGGCTATGTTATATTTTCCTGCAATAAAAAAATCTGTCTCTCTTACTGTGTAATGTTAAACTAATATAAATGTTCTTTTCAAATTTCTCGTTTGACTTTCAATATTTTTAAATAGTTTTTGCATGGCGATATCTGAGCTCAATGCCTTACCAGGTCCTTTTTTACTTTTTGGATGTTGATAGCAGATTTTTTTTTTCTTGGGGACATTGGACTTATTTTTAACACTTTCCAACAAAGTTTAAAAGTATTTATAAATTCGGTTTGTCTGTCCGTCCGTCCGTCTGACTGTCCACGCTCTAACTAGTGTAAATATACTCAGATTTTCATGCAATTGTTATATGTTAATGATGCTTATCATAGCATGTTCGGTATTGTATATGAAGCGTGTAGCATTAATAGTTCATTTACAGGGACACTCAAAAGAATTCCGTTACATTACGGTCAATGAAGAAAAATAGTTTGCAAGGTATTTAAATGACATTACTCTAATTCAAATGTATTGGAATTGATACAAATAACTGAATTTCACTATAAGATGATTACTATAGAAAAGGGCATTCATAGCATTTGTGGTTCATTTATAGGGACACACAAAAGAAATCGGATCCAGTACTATCTTTGAGCATTAATTTCTAGAAATATACTTTGAATTTTGGTATGCGCTTTTAAATTGAACTAATGTTTTGCATGTTACTCGTTGTATATAAATTCTATACCTCGTATACAGGGCTGCAGAAAATAATTCACATATCATTCGCCTTATTAGCGCAAATTGCTGAAGGGGAATTTACAACTGTGGTATATATTTCCTAATTGAACTAAATGTTTGCATGCGTGTAGTTAATAGATACAAATATATATATCATATACAGGGCTGCTCAAAGAATTCGGATAATTTTCCGATTGTAGATGGGAATTGCTGAAGTTGGGTTTTCGAATGTCTTACAAGTTTCTGTCTGGTTGAATTACATATCCTATTTCAATTTATTAAACGGTGCAGTTTTGTTACATTATTCTGATTGTGCTGGAAATTGTTTCATAATCTATGCTTGACTCATGATTTTGTGTTTCTTGTTTACTTTCGGAACCGTTTCTGAAGGTTAAAGTCCTCCCAGAAAGAAAAAATCTGCACCGGAAATCGAAAAAGTAAAAAAAAATACCCGAAAAGACTCGATCTTAGATAGCCTATGCAAAAAAAAAAAAAAAAAAAAAAAAAAAAAAAAAAAAACAAGAAGAAGAAGCATTTAAAAATTTTCATATACAACTAAATTTTAAAATCATATCACTTCCATTTGTTTAGCATTGGCTTGTGAGTGTCTTCGCATTGCTAGCGTAGGCTCCTGATCCTATTATACAACAGTTATTTTCTCATTCCCGACATAAAAAAAAAATATTTTGTTCATCTGGCAATAAATGATGATTTATTATTAAAAAGTATGTCAGTTGTTTAAAACATTTTAAATGTATTATTTTTATGAAACATTAATTAAAAAATATACGTGATGCTGAAGAAATTTTTAATTAGTATATTTTTTAGCATTTTTTAGATTATGTACTATTTTTGTATATATTTTATAATGTATTTGAACATAATTTAAAGAAATGCATAGCTTAAAAGCAGTTCATATTTACAAGAGGAAGGGGTGATATCGCTTTCTTCTTTTCAAAATTTATTTGAATTTCGATATTTTTTCTATGGCAATTTATTTATTTATTTATTTATTTTTTAAGAAATAATGTTACAAGTTGCAATCGATGTTGAAGAACGTATCGATCATTTTGTAGTGGTAATATGAATTGTACGAAATAATACTATTCAATGTTTTGCTAAAAATCATCAAGAATTTCCTTTTAAACAACGAAATATGTTAACAAGAAAATTCTATGTTTTTAACTCTGTGTTCTCTTTCTCATAATCCGTTGACATTGCATAAAATTACAGGTTTGTTTCCTGCTCTTTGAGATGAAAAAATGATGGATTGTCATTTCAAAGCATGGAATAGACTAGTAAGCATCTTATTTCAGAAGATTGCAAACGTATTAAGACAAAATATGAAAAACCTGATTGATTCATGTTAACCGAAATAGAAATTATTATTTTCTGCCATTTCATTCTTAAAAGGAATAGCCTAGTCATGAAATCATAAAAAAAACCCATAAAAATTACTCTAGCAGCAAAACAATATTGAACCAATATTGTTTTTTTAGCTATATCTTGACTAATATTAGAAACATTTATATGAAATATTCCGCCAATATTGAGATATTTATATTTTAGGTTCTTCTTCAATGTAGTCAATGTTGTATGAATTTCGACAAGAAATATTTTACAATTTTATTGAAAATATTTTCCATTTAAAGCTAATATTTTATTGAAAGAAATTTCGACGAAAATAATATTGACTGAATACTGAACGGTTAAATAACAAATACAACCAATATTTATTTGTTACTAGGACAAATAACAAAATCTATATTTAAAAAAAATCCCTGCCGGCCCGGCCTACAAGCAGAGGTAGATTTCGAAGTTAAGTATACTAATTTCACCAACAAAAACTAAATCATTATTAGATATAAATCCACTTTAACAGTTTTATCTGTCTGCTTTTGACGAGTTTTTATTTCCTTTTTATAAAATAGCTGGTTTTATCAGAATCATGTTAAGGCGATATTAAAAAAAAATATTTTTCGATAATCAACAACTCGAAATTTTCTGGCACATTTTCAGATTCATTTTTAATAATAAAAAAAAAAATATGAAACATGCTGACGTGATTTTTGAAAAGATTTATAAGCGACCTGTGTTTTTATTTTTTTTCAATTAATTAAAACTTGATTAATAAACAATTATTTTCTCAGTAGGGCAATATTTTTCGTTTCTAACACAATAGCTTCGGAAAATTCTGTTCAAAATGCCCACTTTGACATCATTTTTTGAAATATATTCTGCCTCTATCAAAAAATCGATCATTACTGTACATTATATAGTTTCTGAATAAGAGAATCTAGCAATTGGATGGTTTGATTTTAAAAATGAGTAAGAAAATAGACAGTTTGGATTTGAATGCACCCTTAATAAGATGATTTTTTTCTTCAACCGCGATGTATTTTTAATTTGTTTTTGCTGTCAGAATTGGCCCTATCAAAAAGTTGTCTATATAAATGTTGAATACAATATTAAGAAGATATATGATAAATTCATGGATATTTTATATCTTGTGAATTGACGGAGTTATGAAAATTTTTCTTCTTCAACCCCACCTTTTTTGTTTTCGTTTTTAATTTTTTTTTTCGGTACGAATTGGTCCTATCAAAAACTTGTGAATATAAAAGTTGTAGATAATATTAAGGAGATGTATAATAAAATTATTGGATTTGATATCTTGAGAATTGACGAAGTGAGGAATTTTTTTCTCCCAAAAACCGTATTTTTTACGCCCTTTGAGCCTATTTTAAATTTTATCAAAATTCTGTGCTGCATGAATTTTCGGCGCTATTTTTAGAAGTAATAAAAACTTTAAACTGATTTGATATGTACAAAAAATTAAGAAGTTATGGGGTTTTTTCGGTTTTCACAAAACCCCTCCCTATTTCCATCCCCTTTGTCCGCTTTTGCCCATTAACGAACTTGACCGAGATTTTATGTCCCTTGATTTTATGTATCAGTTTGAAAGAGATTTGTGCTGAATTGCGGAAGTTATCGTGTCCAGAAGAAAGTGATAACACAAAGATGCTTCGGGAAATTCCGTTCAAAATGCCCACTTTCACATGATTTTTTGAAATATATTCTGCCTCTATCAAAAAATCGATCATTGCGGTACATTATATAGTTTCTGAATAAGCGAATCTACCAATTAAATTCGTTTGAGAGCAAAAATGAATTTAAAAATGAGTCATAAAATAAGCAGTTTGGATTTGAGTGTATCCTTAATGCAATGATTTTTCCAACACAATCCGCTTCGGGAAATTCGGTTCAAAATGCCCACTTTAACAGCATTTTTAAAAATATATTCTGCCTCTATCAAAAAATCGACCATTACGGTACATTAAATAGTTTCTGAGTAAGAAAACGTACCAATTGCAAGCCTTTGAGAGCAAAAATGAATTGTAAAATGAGTCAGAAAATACGCAGTTTGGATTTGAATACACCCTTACTTAGATGATTTTTTTCTTCAACCGCTATGTATTTTAATTTGTTTTTGCTGTAAGAATTAATCATATCCAAAACTTGTCTATATAGATGTTGTAGACAATATTAAGAAGATATATGATAAATTCATGGGAATTTTATATCTTTTGAATTGACGGAGTTATGGATTTTTTACTTCTTCAAACCCCCTTTTTGTTTTCGTTTTTAATTTTTTTATGTGGTACGAATTGGTCCTATCAAAAACTTGTGAATATAAAAGTTGTAGATAATATTAAGGAGATTTATAATAAAATTAATTGGAATTGATATCTTGAGAATTGACGAAGTTATGAATTTTTTTCTCCCGAAAACCATATTTTTGCGCCCCTTGAGCCCATTTTTAACTTTTTCAAAAATCTGTGATACATAAAATTTTGGCCCTATTTTTAGAAGTAATAAAAACTTTAAACTGATTTGATATGTTTAAAAATTAAGAAGTTATGGGGGGTTTCGGTTTTCTCAAAACCCCTCCCTATTTCCATCCCCTTGGTCCGATTTTGCCCATTAACGAACTTGGCCGAGATTTTATGCTCATTGATTTTACGTATCAGTTTGGAAGAGATTGGTGCAGAATTACGAAGGTTATCGTGTCCAGAAGAAAGTGATATATATAGATAGATAGATACATAGATAGATAGATAGATAGATAGATAGATAGATAAAGTTTTTTACTGAGGGTGGTTTTGGGTTCTAGGGGTCATGATCGGCGTAGATCTGCAAAAATTTTTCAGAAATTCCAACATAGGAACGATCCCAATAGGTAGTATTTCATACGAAATCTACCTAAAAACCATATCGTTGAATAAAGAGGAATGCAATTTAATATTTTTATAATATTTAATCAGTTTTAGTATCATTGTATATGATTTCTATTTTAAAAACAAAATGATGCCCAACTCGCACATATCTGGCACTACTGTTGTTTTCGTCTTTTATTTTCTATCAGCCCCAAGTTCAGTTCTATTTTTGTCAAAAACGATCAGTTTTCAGTAACTATGACGCATTACCAGATTTCTCTAAGTGCCACAAGCTTTTCAGGTTTTGATTTGTTTTTTTTATTTGCTAGATTACACAGTTAAAAATAAGAGAAATGTTTCCATTTTTTAATGTTATCTAGTCTTATAATAGCTCCGAATATGCAAATCTCAATTTTTAGAAACACTGTTTATATCTCTATATATTTACTACTTTAATATATATATATTATATATAAAACCATTAAAAACAATTACAAATTACCACAAAGAAACATAGTAAAAAATAGAATTAAAGGAATATAATGGAAATTTTTAGAACCTATGGCCTTATATATGTATTGTCTTTTCAGATTCATTTTCAAGCAGGGGCGCCATTTCAGATTTTTCTTGGGGGGGGGGGGGCAAAGTTTTCTTTGAGGACAGTGGCATAGCCAAGTGTGAGGTTCGGGGTGGGGGGGGGGGGGGTGGGTATCCTCTTCCCTCCGAACGAGAACCGATTCAAAATTCCGTTTTAAGCATGTTTTCATCTTAGCAGGTATACTTTCAAGATACTGACTAATGTTTTCCGTTTAAGACAGTACATATTCCGTTAGAGATAGTTTCCATTTTACAAGTATATCTAAGACTGTTAAAACATCTTATTTATAGTAAACCTCTAAAGAGCATAGGTACATTTACTGTAAAACTTGTGAAAATGAAACCTAATCCGAAAAAGAATTATTTCGGAAACTGAAAAAAAAAGCGTTCCTTTGAAAAAAAAAAAAAAACCATATAATTACACTCGCTAATACGGAAGCCTGTCTGAAATAGAGTTTTTTTCCCCCTGACCTTTCGACTTCTTCTTTGCAGGTTTTGCTGCAGGAGTGGGGAGCCATTTCAAGAAGTTCTTGGAGATGGGAACAAAGTTTTCTTTGAGGGAAGGGCTTGAAACAGCGTACGGGATTTTGCCCTCTTAACGTCTTTTAAAACCATGGGATTCTTCTTGGACCATTTTTTAATTTTCGTGGGAGACCGCAGTATTTTTTTTCTTTTTTTTTTGCGGAGCTATGCGAAATCAACTCGCCAATCGACCGCGGAAAAAAATCTTAAATTTTGCAAATTGGACTTGGAAAAAATATTCAATTTGTCAAATTAGTCGCGGAAAAAATATTACTTTCTAAAAGGACGGTGAAAAATTATTGCAAAGATAGTGGAAATAAACAGCGATTATAGCCATTCGGTTGCGGAAAAAAAAAATGCAGATTTCAACATTCGGTCGCAAAAAAAAAAAAAAAAAAAAAAAAAAAAAAAAAAAAAAAAAAAATGCTCATAAGTCGTGCAAAAAAAATGTGAATTTTGAATATCTATTAAGGAAAAAAACGAGAATTTTGTCAAAGGTTTTGGATAAAAATCACGAATTTAGTCAAAGAATCGCGCAAAAAATTCATCAAACGATCGCGCAAAGCAATCACAAATTTTGTCATTCGCCTGCGAGAAAAAAAAAACGACTTTCAACAAATGATCGTAGAAAAGAATCGCGAATTTCGTCAAAATATCTCGGATAGAAATAGCTAATTTCGTTAATCATCGCAAAAATATCGTGAATTTTGACAAATGGTCACGGAAAAAAAATTTGAATTTCGTGAATCGATCACGGAAAAAAATTTTGAATTTCGTGAATCGATCACGGAAAAAAATCGCGAATTTCGTCAATTCGTTGGGGAAAAAATCGTGAAATTCAATCGGTCACGAGATAATCAGCCCATAAACATAGTCAACACGTCAAGAAGTTTGCAAATTTTGTGATTCATAGGGATATGAAATTTTCACTAATGATTTTCTGTGAGTAAAAAATTTCCTCAATCATTTTTTGCAGTTCTTTTCAGACTATGATCTAAATTCCACACAATTCAGAATTTTGCAAAACATTTGGTATCAGGTAGAGTCTGCATTAGAGATGAGTTCGGGCTCTTTTTTCAGAGCCCGGTCTCGCCCCAGCTCGACGATTTTAAATCCGAGGCCGCCCGAGCCCGAAACATTTTGTATCAGAGCCCGAGCCCGATACCGAAAATATGCAATAGTAAAAAATATAGAAATAACTGTTAAATGAAAATTTAAATTTAACATTATCAAAAGAAAAGTTTGGTATCAAAGTACTTCATATTTAAAAGGACTCTCATTTTTTTTTTCTCTCTTTTAATAAGAAAATCTTACGGGCATGTTAATGAAGTGTGTTTCATGAATAAATGCATGAAATTTGTAGAAATTACTATTTATCTAGCGAATAAAGGAACAACATTTATCAATTTTCTAAAAAAAGGCGCTCATTTTTAACTATAACCAATTCCTACCTCATAACAATCTTTCGGTATTGGCATGATCCTGAAAATAATCTTAAATTAAGAATTTTAATGTCCCGGTTCTTTTACAGGAAATGAGGAAACACTGCTCGATTGCTTTCTATCGGAATAATATGGCAATTAAATTTATTTACGACTGAAAGTGACTTCGTAAATTGCAGCCTATACTGTTAAAAATCTTGCAGCATTCTGGCAGGTCATTCGACCGTTTTTTGAAAAAACGGTTTTATAACCATAATTTAACTGTATTCTGACCATAAAATGGCCAATAATATGGTCAGAATAGTGTTAAATTTACGGTTGTGTAACCGTTTTCGGAAAAAAAGGTCAAATGACCTGCCAGAATGCTGCAAATTTTTAACAGTGTACAGCTTCAGCATCAGCAGAGTTCATAATAGATATAATAATCACTAAAGTTATTTCCATATGAAGAGCGATTACGACTTGTGTACGTTGTGTACAATAGAAATTTAAATTATTCGCAAACCGCAAACTATAAACTGAAAAAAATATTCTCTTTGTGTTAAATCTCTAAATAATAATAATAATAAAAATAAATCCAATTGCAAAATAACCTCTGCCACAAACGAAAATCGAACTAAAAACAAATTAATTATTTCCGCCTCTTTCGTGGCACCATATCGTAGGACCATCGTCGGCAATGCCAAACATAAATCTGTATATATAACTAATCATTTTCTTTTAAAATAGCATTCTATTCTAATAACTAAAATACAATAACACATTTTCTGTTTCCCCTTCATTCTGATCAAAAAAGCAATACAATGATTTGAAAAGGAATAAGTAATTTTTCAGGGGAAAAAAAGTTCCTCTAATTTTTTGTATTCATGGATAAATAACATTTTCAGGTTTCAGAAAGAATGAGTCAGAGCCCGCCCGAACACGTGTCGGGCCTGGGCTGAGCCCGTCCCGTCTCATCTCTTCTGCATTGGGTCGCGCAACCAGATTTTTTTCAAAACCGACACGACCCGATTCGTGGCACATATCAAGGCAGGTTGATGTTTCTTTTTTCCGTTTCGGGTCAGGTTGACAGTCTTGCATCGGGTCGGGTAACCTGATTTTACCCAAACTCGAGTTGCGGATCAAGTCAGGTTTATGCTTTTTTTTTTTTTTTTTTTTTGCTAGGTGTAAGGTTAATTTTAAGCGTTTCTGGTTATGTTTTGTCTGTCTTTGGATGAACCAATTTTTCAAAAGGAAGAAATGAATATTTTAAAAAGGAAAAAGCTATATATCGGAGTATTAATGGGTGCATATGTGTTCATTTTTATATATAAGCTATAAAATTGTAGACTACTTTTTCATAAATGTAATTAAACATAGATTCATTTTCTTCCACTTTGAGTTTGGGTATGAATATTTCGGGTTTCTTTTGCAGTTTGTCAGGCTAGAGTTGTGTTTCGCGCTAACTACTTTTGTCAGGCTCGGATAGGGAGAATCCGATCCTTGCAGAACTCTAGTATCAGGCTGAGGCGATTATTAAGAACATACTGTATATAATATGATTTAATAAAGCAAATGATTTGATAGCGTTGCAATGACAGCATTAAACATAATGTGACACTAATAATTCAAAATAAAAAATTCAAATAATTAAGAACTTGAATTAACCACCTTTCTTAAAAAAAGAAAAATCCTTTCTAAATTTCCGACTAAAGGGGAAATTCACCTCGAAAATTGTAGTCCTGAGTGGGACGAGTTTTCTTTGATCATTTTGCACACGGCTGGGAAGCAATTAAAAGAATTTTTTTCCACATATCTTTTTGAAATTAGCCAAAATACTCACCGATGAGAAATGTCTCACCTTGATAGTGTTGGAATAGTAAAGTCTTTATAAAATGTTTTTGATAATTATCAGTTTTTGTGCATAAAGTGTTTATTTATTGCATATGTTTTTATTGTAATAAAATCTGACAAGTTACTTTAGCTTTTGAGTAATTTAAGAAAAAAAAAATGTTGAGTCTGACCTGTGATGAGAGATAGGGATGTATCGAATATTCGGTATCTATTCGGTATTCGGACATGCTGCCGAATATCGAACTATTCGGCCAAACCGAATACTTAAAAATACCTTTTGAAAAATATTTTTAAAATCCTTACACAACTTCTACTTTTAACTGTCAGTTTATAAAGATATTCAGAGTAATTGGAAACAGAATCATATTTAAATCAAAGAAAAATGCTGTTATTATTTATTCGCTGTTTGATAAGTGTCACTTAAAAAAATTAACTATTAATGATGACCTGCATAGAAATAAATGATGCGCAAATGGAAGTTTCTGAACAATGTCTTGTAAATAATCTGTCTTTTGCTTTTTCGCAAAAAAAGTGTTTCTAAAGAAAATGGGAAAAACTTCCAGATGTGATAGATATCAAGACAGACCATTTTTGCCCAAGAAACCAGTGTCGCAATCCGCTTAATCTGTCAAAATCAAAAATATAGTATATCTCATGTCATTTCAGGTCAAACTTAGATTTTCATTTGTTACTTTAACATAATGAAGATATCGTAACTATATTTTCAAAAGAGTTACTTTGATTTTTGTGACATATGATATCATGAGAAGAAGTGCCGGAAATTGGGTGTGTGTATAAAGTTTACTTGTAAAAAGGTCTTGTTTATCAAAATGGAAGTATCTGTGTTAAGTATTATGAAAAATTGTTTTAAAATTTAATTTTTTAATATCTTTAAACTTTGAATTCGGTCAGCCGAATATTCGGTGTTTGACGTAACAGTCAGTATTCGGCTACCCGAATATTCGGAATTTGGTTTACCTGTAGGCCGAATATTCGGTATTCAGTTTACCTGTAGATCGAATATTCGGTATTCGGCCAAAATCACTATTCGGTGCATCCCTAATGACAGACAAATTTTCTGAAATATCAAATTCCTTAACGGGGGCCACGCCCCCCCCAGACCCCTCAAATGGCGCCCCTGTTTTCAAGTTTTATGTTGGTTCTATAGTTTGAAATAGTCGTATGTGCTTCCCGGACAGAAATATATATATAAAAAAAACATTTTGTACTCACTTATTCAGCGTATTTTTGCTGTTCTGGTGGTGTCTTAGGCTTTGCAAAAATATTAATATATACTAATTAAATAAATTAAAAAAAAACTTGGAGGTCGATTCACATTCAATTCATCGTTTTCGTTTTTTTTCGTTTTTTAACAATTTCCAACAAAGTTGAAAAGTGTTTATGACTTCGGTTTGTCTGTCCGTCTGTCCGTCTGTACGCGCTCTAACTCCCGTAAATATATTCGGATCATTCTGAAATTTTTGGATGTTAGTGACCTCTAGTATAGCACTAACCATATTTCAAATGAAGTTTGTAGCATGTTTAGTTCATTTACAGAGACAATCAAAAGTTTTCCATTACATTATGGCCTATGGGAAAAAATCGTTTAAAATGATTTTTAATGATGTTACATGCTTTCAAACATAATAAAATTGACATGCATTTGTCAAGTGTACTAAAATATGCATTCTGTAGAATACGCGGCTCAAAGAATAGTTATTATTCATTTACAGGGTCACACAAAAGAATTTTGTTACATAAAGATATAGGTGTGGAGGGAAATTTTTCTCGCGTATTTTAATTATGTTAAATTATTTCATGTATAATGAAATTGATATACGTCGCAGAGGTTTACTATAACTTATTTCATGTATAATACGAAATGCAGTTTACAGGGACACACAAAAGATTGCAGATACTATATTGTATCCGAAGTACTGTACAGTAGCGACGATTCTTGGAAATGCATTTTTAATTATGTTATATTCTTTTATGTTTCACTATATTTATGCATTGTATATGGTGTGTATAAATGCTGTAATTGATATACACGGCTACACAAAAGAGTTCATAATGGTTACTGGATATGATTGTAAATTGCTTAAAGGTGGTTTATAAATGAGTTATGCATTTTAACGCTGAACTGCATTTAGTTTACTAAAAAATGTTTGTAGAACATATATAAAATGATATACAGGGTCAAGCAAAGAATGATAATTTCCATAAATGTCTATAAATGATAATTTCTGGAAATGTGATTCCAGTAGTTTTAAGAGTGTTTTACTTTGAATTAAACTTTAGCTAATTAGTGGCTTGTAATAAAGGTACTAGGTTAACTACAGGGTTGTACAAAAGTATACAAATATGTTTCCATCTATTAGTATAAATTGCTGAAAGAGAAATTTCAACCTGTTATGTGTTTTCTTGCTAAACTAATTTTCCCCATTATATAGTATATATATATCAACCTACAGATCAAATACAGGGCTGTTCAAAATAATTGAAATACATATTTGCTATGGACGGTAACTTCTGAAATCAGTTTTTCAAATGTTTTATGCGTTTTCTAAAATGTTTACTTAGTTCTCTTATATAACTTATTTCCTTGTGTTGGAAAGTGTTTCATAATCTATGATTTCATAATGCATGATTTTTCTTACTTGTTATTTTATTCTTTTGCGGAGGAAAATAAAAAATCTTACTCCCGATCCTAACGATATTTTCGGTTCAAAAAATATCTCAATATTTAATATTTCAAAAAATTATTTTCTTGAAATCGTTTCAGGAACTCGCCAAAGTTTTATTTATTTATTTATTTATTTATTTATTTTTATTTTATTTTCTCACTCAGTGCTTCGTTGAAGATATCGTTTCCAGTTTAAAAGAGTTGTGCTTTGGATATTATTATACGCTGTTTAAAAGAGAGGGGAGATATATGCATTTTATATTATTCAGGTTTTCTCGGGGACCCCTTTATTCGTTTGAAAAGATTTGTGTTTAATAGATATAAAATCGTACATTTTCAAGGTTCACTAGCAAAAACAGACCGGATCGTACACAGCACGCAGAGTTTGCGCTGGCGAAGGCAGTGGGGACCCGATAACTCAGGTTCGTTTGGGTGGATTTTCGTTTAAAGATATAAAATAATTCACATTCTAGGATGTGTACTGCCGAAGGCTGTGGAACAACAACATTCGGTCCGTTTGGAAAGATTTTCTTTTAAAAATACAAATTCAAAACAGACCAGAGTGGGCGTAGCACACCTGGTATATGCTGACGAAGGCAGTTGGCACAAAACTCTAGATTCGTTTGGACGAATTTTTATTTAAAAATATAAAATCATACAAATTGAATTGTACGTTTCTGAAGGTAGCGGGACCCCCAACATTAGGTTGGATTAGAAAGATTTTTGTTTAGAAATATAAAATCATTCAGCACTGATTTTAGGTATATTTAAGGATATTATCACGGACCCGAGCAAAGCAGGCAGAGACAGCTACTTTTTCACTAGTTTCAAGTTTCATTTAGAAAAACTTTCCCTGTGCTCTATCAAGTAAACCTGTAAATATTTCATTTTTGTACGGCCAAAACTTACCCAGTTGTGATATTTTGAATTTTGTTAATTTTAAGTGTTTGCTGCACTAAATAGGCGTTTTTACGTTTTTACTTTGTTAGCTAAGAATAAAGTATTTTTTGTAAATTAATTTAATACATTAATAGTAATACAATGAAAAAGTGAAAGATCAAACCACTTTTTAACACTCTCCAACAAAGTTGAGAAGTGTTTATGATTTCGGTTTATCTGGCCGTATGTACAAGCTCCAACTCTCGTAAATATACTCAGATTGCTTTGAAATTTTTGGATATTATTGATGTTTACTATAGCACGAATCCTATTTCAAAGGAAGTTTGTAGCATGTTTAGTTCATCTACAGGGACAGTCAAAAGTATTCCGTTACATTACGGCCAATGGAAAAAAATCGTTTCAAATGATTTTTAATGATGTTACACGCTTTCAAACATAACAAAATTATATGTATTTATGAAGTTCACTAAAATATGCATTATGTAGAATATGCGGTGCAAAGAATAGTTATTATTCATTTACAGGGACACGCAAAAGAATTCCGTTACATACTGGTATAGGGGGTGGAGGGTGGGTGGTGGCAATTGTCTGCAGCGTATTTTAATTATGTTAAACTACTACATATAGAATGAAATTCATATACGTCACTGAGGTTTACTATAAGTTATTTCATGTATAATACGAAATGCAGAGCATTTACAGGGACACAGAAAAGATTTCAGATACTATATTGTATCAGAAGTACTGTACATTAGCGGTGATTGCTGGAAATGCATTTTCAATTATGATATGCGCTTTTATGTTTTACTATATTTATGCATACTATATGGTATGTATAAATTCTATAATTTATATACAGGACAAAAGAATTCGTAAGGGCTACTGGGTATGGACGAAAATTGCTTAAAGGTGGTTTTTAAATGAACTGTGCATTTTTACGCTGAACTGCATTTAGTTTATTAAGAAATATTTGTAGAATATAGATAAAATGATATACAGGGTCACGCAAAGAATTGGATACATGCCGTCTAAAGATGATAATTTCTGGAAATATATGATTTCAGTAGTTTTAAGAGTGTTTTAATTTGAATTAAATTTTAGCTAAATAGTGGCGTGTAATAAAGGTACTAGGTAAACTACAGGGCTGTACAAAAGTATTCAAGTATGTTTCCAACTATTAGTAAAAATTGCTGAAAGAGAAATTTCAACCTGTTATGCGTTTTCTTGCTAAACTAAATTTTCCCATTATATAGTATGTACATCAGCATACAGATAAAATACAGGGCTGTTCAAAAGAATTAGGATATATATTTGGCTATGGACGGTAACTGCTGAAATCAATTTTTTAAACGTTTACGTAGTTATCTTATTTACATCATTTCCGTAAATAACGAAATTTTGTTAAAGCTTTGAGGGAGTGTTGGAAAGTGTTTCATAATCTATGCCGTAAGCATGATTTTCTTTTTTATTATACATGACACACACAGATAGTCAGTGTTGCATTAGTTACATAGTCATATGAATTTCGAGAATTTTCTTTTTATACAGGACAACCACAAAGATAAAATGCTTAATTCAATTTGTTTTTGGTCCATTAATTGCACTAGTGTCTAACCCTTCGCTGAAAAGTATCTAGTCAAATATGTTCTTTACACCCCCGAATTTCCAGAAACATTCGTCATTTCCCTAGATATTCGCATAATGTCTAAAATCGATAATTCTTGGGACTTTTGACCATATAGTGTATCTATTTTTTTATGTGGTCCTGTAAAAGTGTGTTTAATTAAATGTTAATTAAACATTAAATGTTATATGTCCTGTTTCCCCTATGGAAGATATCTTGCACTTCAAGCAAGTGCATGAATTTCACAAAGCGTACTTGAAACAATCATTGTCTACTGAGAGAAACGTGACAGAATTGTTTTGTGTGTATCTGTAAATGAACAATGTACATCAAACAGTTTTTGTACAAAAACCAGCATGTATCCGAATTCATTTGAGTGTCCGTGTAAACGATCTATGAATAAATACTATGTACTTCGTTTTCGAATGGTAACAGTTCATGATAAGCCTCAATAATGTGTGTCAATTGTGACAAAATCGAAGTTTATTTATAAGAGTTGGAGGACAGACAGATGGACGGACAGACAGACAAGCAGACAGGTAGATGAACCGAAGTGATAAACACTTTTCAACTATGTTTGAAAATTTTAAAAAGCACGATTTTCAACTTGAAATGTTTTAAATATTTGAGCTGTAAATTTTGTAGCACACATTGTAACAAATAAAGCCAAATCAGGTTTTTGATTTAAGTTAGATCTATGAAAATATAGTATTCTTTAGAATGTAAATTCATCATACTTATCCTCTCGTTTAAAAATGAAATATATAGCTCACTCTTCCCTATAGGACAATTTGAATGTCAGGAGTAAACAAAGTTTTTACAATTTTCAAATGGTCTAGAAGAAATTAAAAACTTCAAATAGTTTGACCTATCTTAGATTTTTCCAGTTTCAAGTAACACAAAACAGTATTTTAGCACAATATTATTCAAAGCTAAGAAAAACAGGTTGGGTCATAAGAAAAAAAAAAAAAAGTCCCATTCCTGACACTTTTCCCTATAAATCGAAAACTTAGTAAGATTAATCTGCATTAAAAAATTTCTTAAGTAACTAAGCCTCTTAAATAACTTTCATTTGATAAGCTGCGTGTGAAAAATAGTATTTCACAGAGATTAACGTATCTTTTACACTTAAAAGGAAATTAAATAAAAATTAAGATATTTATAAGCAAAAGCTTTCTAGTTAGAAATGGTTTTCTGCACCATTTATTTCATGCTTAATTTTTAAGCGAATGTAATGAGATTTAATATATTGCTTCAAAGGCATAAACACAAACATAAATGAATTAACATTCGAGAAAAAGAAATAATTACATCTTGAATTCCGCTATTGCTGTCTGAGAATACTTAGCTAAAGGTAGTCTAACGAAAATATTAAGTATAGCACATTTACGCTGAGTACATTGACATTATTGGAAAAGAAAGCTTTGTACTTTTCATATGTATCTAGTCATTTTTTTACTCAGAAGTGTATTTTTTTTAATTATACTCATACTTCAAATAAATTTTCAGATCTTATGTGCAAATTTTCCAACTTAATCACAACTTTTTTATGCATCACGTCCCAGAGACTTTGCATCCACAACGAATTTAACGTACACCAGGTGCATAACGTACCTTGCGATATGTGGCTTTCACCCGTCTTCGAATACACAATCTTCCGATCACAAGCGATGCACTCCCAAGCTGGCTATGATCCCCCCCCCCCTTTTTTTATTATAGCACTACAGATTTTCAATCACTTATCTTCATACGTACATAACATAAACATACTTAGAATATATATATATATATATATATATGTGTGTGTGTGTGTGTGTGTGTTTGTGTGTTATATGCCTCAGTTATTGATAATCAATTATAATACATAATGTTATTGAAAATATTCAATTAATAGTAAAGAAAAATCGATTCGTTGTAAAAACTACTTCACCTATTAAATAATAAATAAATGTCAAATAACTGATATTTAAAAGTTTTTAAGACATGATTTATTATGAAACGATCTATACCAATGTATCGTCTTTTACCTGAGATAATTTCTGCTCATATATGCAATAAGCTTTATTTATATTTTAATTTGAAATATGAGACACTGAACCAGGAAGTTTCAGAGCAGATAGACGATTTTAACAATGAAATAAAAATATATTAAACAATACAACTCTTCATGTATCAGGTAACAACAAAGATGTTATAATTTTTTTTTTTCGTACGGGGAGGAGAGAAGAATTAAGAGAACATGTCTAATAGAGTTTCATTTCATATCATTTTCAATGATTCATTTTGAAATAAAGGTTTACGAATAACGGTCAGATCAAATATCTTTACATTTACTTTCAATTTAAATAAACCAGTTTTGCCGTTTATAATACAGTATATCTAAAAAAAAGTAAATATTTTTCTTTTACATAAATAATTGTTTAATACTTGAATATGATAAATGAAAGCTAATATATATGTTCGATTTAATTAAATTAATATTGTTCATTGTTTTTTATTATTTTGTGTGATTTAATTCATTTATTGTACATAAATAAACACTGAATGTTTTTCTTTCTTTCTCTCATTCGCCTTCTCCTTCATCTTAATAGTATCATTATTATTTCGCATAATTTCGCCTTATTTTCATAATATTAGAAATACATTCAGTGAAACTTACTTTTAAAAGTGTCAGTGAAGAATCCCATTCAATTTTATTATAGAATATAAAATTTAATTAAATTTTAAATAAATGTGACAAGGATATATCACGGTTTAAATATAGATTACGAATAAATAATTAAATTTGCAATAAAATTCTAAAGTGCTATTGAAATATCAATAAAATCTTACTAGATTAAAATGATCAACTGAAAGTAAAAACTAGTATTTTTTTAAGAGATGAGGAAACAACAGAAATTTGTATCCTAATGTATATTATGGATTTATTTTTGACATTAATTTTCTTATTACTATTTTATTTTATTTATAGACTGCAATAATATTATTTACAATGTAAATTAATATTTTTTAAGAGAAGAATAGCAACTTATATTGCAATATAATTATCATTTTTATGCTGTAATTTTCGTATTAAAAAATATTTTGGAAAGCAAATTGTAACTATATACGTTTTGTTTCTAAATATTCGTAATTTTGTTATTGTAGGATTAAATGTTTATGCAATCTCTGAAGAGACAGAGGATGAAAAGGAAAAGGAATCAAATACTATGGTAGGTTAAAATTTATATACTTTTTCATTATTTTAGGTTATTGTTACTAAATATTTGGCGAAAAATAAAATATTTATGCAGCATCGGTGAAATGATGATTGATTTATTTTTTGCAGTCAATACAATAAAAAGAAACTCAAGATTTATTCAAATTGTTTGAAAGGTTTTCAAAAGAGATTGTTTATGTTATAGTAGAACACAAATACTATTCAATAATGGAATTTATGCGTATTAATGGAAAAATTTTAAAAATAACTTTATGTGCTCAAACTTATTTGGTGTAGGATCATATGGGAAGTTAAAACATTTCTGGAAAGAAAATAATTTAAATGAGAATAAGCCTTCAGTTAATTAAAAGAATATAAAGATGAAATTCCATGACTCGTGGTTGAGTTTTATCATTCATATTTTGTGAGATTTTCTCTTAAATACACTGGTTGGCCAAAAAAAGGTTTCATTGTTCAATATTGTATTGGACCATCTTTTCCTCGAATTACAGAACGCATCCCTCTTCGCATTGATTCAATAAACGTAAACGCAATCTCTACACTTACAAGGGAACCACTTTTGGTGGTGCTCGCACCTAGCATCGAGACCTGGTGCATTTTGTAGCCCAATACATAAAAGTTAGAGAACTGAAAAACTTTCTCTGTTAAAATAATATTTTATATACTTTTTTATACTTTTAATTTTTTATTGTTACACATTTATTTGTTTATTTCACGCTAAAAGTGAGTTAAGTCGCCAAATATGGCGCTACAATTTTTCCGCCCGCTTTATCCAAAGAGGTAATGTACAGAACATATTACTAGAATTATATCGGATTGCGATTTTTTTTAATAATTGATAGCATAAGAAACAAATATTAGGTTTTTATTTTTTTTCTATGCAGGCGATAAATATGTAAGTAATAAATATAATTCTATAAAAGCTTCGAAGATCATTGAAAACTATTTTTTAGTGAAATACAAAATAAGCAAACTATTTTCTTTTAAAATCGAATGAAATAAAGTTTCGAATGTTTAAAATGAAATGTTGCTGTATTAAATGGTCCTTTCGTGAAAGTAATCATAAAGTGAATTAATATTTTTACACAATTTAGAAAAATTACTGTGGCGGAATACGTCGGACATTGCAATTTCTAGCTATTACAAATTCAGCTATGACATTTAACTAGGGTTGCCGGGAAGCTCTACTTTTGAAACTAAACGCCAACTGTTTCCCCGCCAAAAATAGGAATATAAAGTTGCAATTTTTCAAAATCAAATTCGTGGGTTTTTGAAGGAATTTTCAAACTTTTTTCAATATTTTATACTTATTATTAACTAATTTTTATTTTTAATTGCTTTTCTTAAAAAAAAAAAAAAAAAAAAAAAAAAAAAAAAAAAAAATTCAATGTTAATAGTCCGATAAGTGGTCTCGAAAATTGCATTTTCAGAAAGTTATGCTGTTGTATAATCAAGAAATATTATTTTAACAGAAAAAATTTATCGATTCTCAAACTTCATAATATAGGGTTTTAAAATGCACCAGGTCCCAATGCTAGGTGCGAGCAACACCAAAAGTGGTTCCCTTGTTAGTTTTGGCCACAATTTCATCAGCAATTCTTCAAGATCCTTAGTGGATAAAGGAAGAGTAGAATTACTGGTTAGATCTCTCTCTAGTACACACATGTTCTCAATTTGATAGTGATCAGGACTTTGCGGTGGATGATTCGAGTGCGCGAATGATGACTTTCGCTCCTGGAACCAATCTTTCAATGTCTTATCTCGATAAATCCTGGCATTGTCATCTTGAAACACACCTTCGTCTTTCGTGAAGAAAAAAATCGTTGATGGAAATTCAAATGATCATTCAGTACTTGCACATAATCAGCAGACTTCATTTTGTTGCTACACAATTATAGCAGTGCGAAACCCCCATACCCCATACTTTTATTTGGTTAAAGATCTGCAACATGTCAGGCCGTTTCGTATGTACCTAGCACACGACGTTCTTCGCAAACCCATTATTGGGTTCCAATCCTGAACTTGTAGGAGAAATGAGTAAAAACGTTAACATTTTACGAATTGTTTATTTCTTGAAGATGATAAACGCTTTAGCAGGGGTGGCCCATTAAAACAGCCAATGTTTGCTTACATGATCAGGGTTGCGAATAGAATCACAAGAGAGCGAAAATAATAAAACAGTACATTTTTATAAAGTTGGCATGTAAAAACATCCAAAATTCGCCAACATGTTAAAAAAAGGTGCAATCATTGGCGAGATTTAGTACAAAACAAATTAAGAATTAATATAATTACCTTTTGAGAATTTATTGCCTCACCCAAAGAGAAAAATAGTATAATATTACCTTTAATAAATCTTTTCAATAACCATCTAATATCAATTTCGACACAGCAAATACATTATCTATTCGATTAATGATTTAGATTTTTTTCAAGGATAAACTCATCTTCTTAAAGATATGAACTTCACTTTAAATGCTACACAGTAAACAAAATAATTTTACTGGGAAATTACAGCTATACATTTATTCCTAGAGCGAAAAGAACAAACAATTCAGCTATTTATTGTTATCCACTTAAATATCTGGCCAAATGATTTAGCAGCGAAACGGATAGCTAAATTTTATGATACCTATAATCAATATCAGTGTATAAACTGAATGTCAAAAATAAAATATTTGAAACGTAACGATGATGTAGTCAATCTATTTTAATATTTCACATGTAACGGCTAAAATTTATTACTGACAGATGTACATAATTATTTGCATTACAAGAGAAAATGTTATATCCACAAAGATGAAATGAATTATAGCGTGATCTATAATTATTATAGTAATAAATTTACGAATAAAATGAAAACGTGACTTATGATAAATGTTAAATGCTTCTTAGAGAATTAAGAGTTTAATTAAAAAGCGAAGTAATTTAGTAATTAATGTTTTTTTTAAGTTATTCAAAATCCAATTATATGTGATCTAAATCACAACAATGTTGCTGCACCTAGTCCCGCCGAAAATAAACATCCCCAGATCATAAAACTTCTTCCTGAGGTTTGAAAAGTTGACACAATGCAGGAAGGGTCCAATGCTTCGTGTGTCTCCCTCCTTACTCTCTAATGCGTCTATCATCTTGAATGTCTAGGGTCGTGTAAAGATCGACTCATCGGACCAAATGAACTTTCTCCGCAGCTCAAGTCCAATTTTTAAGTTCCTTGGCAAATTGGAGTCTTATTGTTCTGTTGATGTCACTAACAAGAGGCTTCCTTATTGCAATACAACAGTTCAAACCTAATCCTTTGAATTCTCGTCTCATTATGCGACTGGAAATAGTCTTATTCGCAGTCTTATTGCTAGTTCCTAGGTAGTTTCTTGCGATTGGAGATCACTAATTGCTTTACAGATCTTCGTTCACGATCATTTAGGATTGATTTTCGACCGCACATTCTACGCAAATTCTTTGATAGTTGGCAGTCTTTCTAAGGTTTAATAATACGTTAAACAGTTCGCAAACCTACACCAGTTATTTCACTGATCTCTTTATAAAATTTCTGCGTTTGATGCAGGACAATAATGTGGCCTCTGTCGAATTCCAAAACGTCTTTACCGCGGCCACGTGTAACGTTAACACTCATGCTGCTTCAAAATGATCAGCTGCACCCTGATTCAGCCCTTTTTGAAGATTACGTGGCACACAAGATTATGCACATTAACAAAATTCTTAGTCAATCATTGTCTCTTAACTATTTGCATGTGCAAATCTGCATTGCGAGTTTTTCTTTGTCCAGCCAGTGTATATGGAACATTGAATGTTTGAAAAGTTTATTTCCCTAATACATATTTAGTTTACTGTTTCACGTGTTGATGATAAATCTTATAATTGCTCCCAATTGAATGTAGCAACATAAAGAATGAATGCAGTTACAACTCTTTATATAGATTACAAATAATGCACCATGGCTATTTTATGAATGGCAGTGCAGTTTTATTTTTCTTACAGTCTGGCAAATGCAAGACACATAACTAGAAAAAAATATAGTGGGAAATTAGCTATGATAATGTAAAGTTTTCATTGCAGATTAACAATAAATCATTGCCTATTTATGGGAAAATATCTTTTTTTTTTACTATTTAGTATACTGTTTTACATGCTGATGGTAAATCTCATAATAGCTCCCAAGCGAAAATGGCAGCATAAAAAATGAATGTCAAGTTGCAACACTTTATATAGATTACACATAATAAAATCGTCCATGAGTTTTTTTTAATATAAAAAGGGTGGTGCAGTTTTTTACTTATGGTTCGACAAATATTAAATGTAAGACACATAATTAGAAAAATTATTGTGTGAAATAGTCCATAATGATGAAAAGTTTCCATTGCAGCTTAACGACCAATCATCGCCTATTTAGTAAAATTATTTTTGTGGTTACTATTTCAAAATTGTAAATTTGAACAATCTGACAAAAAAAAAAAAAAAAAAAAAAAAAAAAGAAAGAAAAGAAAAGAAAAAAAGAAAAAAGAAAGCTCTAATTTTTGCTTTTGATTAAAAAGAATGTAATCTTTAAAATCTGGAGTTTGGACAAACAGTTAAGCTTGAAGTAATGAATTTATTTTATTGTTAAGAAGAGTCAGCACATTATAATATACTAAAACTCGTGTGTATATTGTTAATTATTGAGAAGAGCTTAATCTTTTAAATATAGAAGTCGAAAGATGGGTATTATTTTCTTGTAATTTAGAATTTAAAAATGGAAAGATTTAAAAAAAAAAAAAAAGTTAAAAAAGCAAACGAAAACAAAACATTATCATGAAAAGAAAAACATCTGGTAATGAAACCAAATGGCTTAATAACCTCGAAAGGCGAAAGCAATCCAAAAATGTAGCACATTGGGTCAATATCAAGGTTGTTTCCTTCCCTTAAGGCCTAAACCTTTTATTATCACATACATTTTAATAAAGACTTACTTTACCACGTGGCACAAACATATATTTATTTTTCTTTTTCTGCACAGATATTTATGAGGCATTCTAATTTGTGACAGCAAAACATGTGGAGAGAAAAAAGGATTGTATGCGGTTATACTAATACTTTCGAACATAGTTGAAAGCGTTTAGGAATTCGGTTTGTCTGGCCGTATGTCTGCATGTCGTTTGTCTCTCTGTGCGTCGTTTGTCTGTCTGCCTGCCGTTTGTTTACCATAGTCTGTATTGTATTGAAAATGAAGTGTGTAGGATTTATATTTCGTTTACAGAGACACTCAAAAGAATTACGTTATATTATGACCTATGAGAAAAAATTTTTGCAGTGTATTTTATAATGTTACGCTATTCCAAACATATTGAAATTGTTGCACAAAACTGGGGTGAACTAAAAGATGCTTACTATAGAATATTGTGGGCATAGCATTTCTAGTTCATTTACAGGGACACACAAAAGAATCAGTTACAGAACTGTCTATGAGCAATAATTGTTGAAAGTGCATTTTGAATGATTGCAGTGTGCTTTTTATAATAAGCAAAATGAATACTTAATTCACAATAATTTTTTTTACTAAATAGGTGCAAATATACACAAGTTTTAAAAACATTTAAAGCTATCAAGATGTTAAAAATATTGGCGTCAGAAGATGTTAAAATCCCGAGCGCTTTCAACTAGACATTAGCCGTCATCAGGGGAACTACTGCAGCCTGAAAGACAACCGCTAGTTAATGTGGATCAGGCTGCAGCAGTTCCTCTGATGACGGCTAATATTTAGTTGAAAGCGCTCGGTATTTTAACATCTTCTGACACCAATGTTTTTAACGTCTTGATAGATTTAAATGTTTTTAAATCTTATGTATGTTTGCAGCTATTTAGTAAAAAAATGTAGTGAATTAAGTATTCATATTGCTTATTTATTTTATTAAGGTGAATGCGTCGTTTCAACTTGAGATATAGAGTTTCTATATATATTTTATTGCTTTTTAAAATTTATTTAATTTTTTGCATATTATCTAGTGTGTATATATTCTATAGATCAGCCACACTCAACCTGCGGCCCTCGAGCCTCATGTGGCCCGGCGAGCTTTTACGTGCGGCCCGAGACATAATCATTATAAATTTAATGAGATGTGTATAAAGAGTATTTAAAATCTTTACTGTTGCTTAATATATTTTGTCGGGAAGACAAAATCTGTTTTGTTATCCAAAATTCATTTAAAATTACGTTAAAACATCTTAATTGCCATTTTTATAGACAAAAGTTCTTTTTACATGTTAGTTATATTTGTGCTACAGTGATGTATACATTCTCTATCTTCAACACTAATCAAACATTATTCCAAATTAATTTAATTTGCATTGTATATTTCTAAAATTAAGAAAAAATGTTTTTGCATTGATCAAAAGCCTGATTTATTAGAGTAAATCTTGAAAATTCCATGCATTGTTATATTATTTCGTTTTCCATTTATTATAGGGCTAAAACTACTTTTTGTGATTAAACGTTTCCGCGTAAGCAATTTGCTTAAAAAAAAAAGCACACCATTATTTACAAAAACAGACTTTTGGATCCATTTCTACAATATTTGCAACAGAAATATATCACGAAGCTAATTGTTCGGATATAGTGGTGTTAAAATTTTTTGGTAACTTTTCTCCTGCAACAAACGTTAAACCCCGCTGTTAATATTAACTTTGCTATACTACTTAGTTACTTTACTATATTAATTAGTATTTTTTTTACTTTTTTTACTTTCTTCTATCTTTACAAGAAGAAAGTATTGGATTCGTGAAAAATTTCGACTTCCGGTTTTCGACTGATTTATACGTTTTAGAATGCGCAGACCACGATTTGATGGTTTTTAGAAAATGTCTGTCTGTCACTCTGTCACTCTGTCACTCTGTCTGTGAGTCTGTATGTGACAAAAATTTTGTGGACGCTCTATCTCAAGAACTAATGCACGGAATTTCACAAAACTTCATATTTAGTTAGACCTTGTTATAAACCGGACCTGATCAGTTTTTGGTGAAAATCTCCCAACAGGTGGCGCTGCTATGCGGCATTTTTCACGATTTCTGCAATAGCTATATCTCAAGAACTACTGCACGGATTTTCATAAAACTTCAGAATCAGTTAGTCCAGGATAATATAGTTTGGTGCTGATTACTTTTTTGTGAAAATCGCCCAACAGGTGGCGCTGTTGAGCTGCATTATTCATGATTATCGCAATAACTCTAACTCAAGAAAAAATGCACGGATTTTCATCAAACTTCAGATTTAGTTAGTCCCTAATATAAATTAGTGCTGTTTAATTTTTGGTGTAAATCGCCCAACAGGTGGCGCTGCTGTGCTGCATTTTGACGATTTCCGCAAGAGCTGTATCTCAAGAACTATTGCACGGATTTTCATCAAACTTCATATTTAGTTAGTCCTTGACATGAATTGACGTATAAATTAGTGCTCTTTAATTTTTGGTGTAAATCGCTCAACAGGTGGCGCTGCTATGCTGTATTTTTTGCGATTTCTGCAATAGCTTTATCTCAAGAACTAACGCTTAGATTTTCAACAAACTTCAGATTCAGATATACCTTGATATCATTTAATACTGTTTATTTTTTGTGTAAATCGCTCAACAGGTGGCGCTGCGATGCTACATTTTTCAGAATTTCCGCTATAGCTCTATCTCAGGAACTAATGCACGAATTTTCATCTAACTTCAAATTCAGATATACTTTGATATGAATTGGTGCTAAATTGATGTAATTTCTTGTACCATTTAAATGATTTAATTGACGTGATTTATATAGAAGAAAGTTTTGTGATGGCCACAACATGCAAGTTTAAGTGTGTTGCGGACCGCTTAACGTCGCAAACGTATGTTTGTGGCCCGCGAGAAAAAAAGGTTGAGTACGGCCGCTGTAGATCATTTATAGGGCTGTACAAACAAAAAAAAAAAAAAAAAAAGAAAAAAAAAAGTCGAGTGCATGTCTGCCTATTGACGAAAACTGTTGAGGGGAAATTTTCAACTATTTATATGCCACCTAAAGGAACTAAACTTTAGCATACTATGTAGCATATATATTCAAATCTATAGATCATATACAGGGATGCACAAAAAAAAAAAAAAAAAAAAAATGCAATTTAACAAATTACAACGACCATTTGGAAAAGGATTTTTTCAAAGACTAAAATTTAAGACATAAAAAATAGCACGGAGTTGATCCTACATTACGTACGCCATGAATTAATAAACATTAATAGTGTTATTACACGTAAAAGTTGCAAGCGACAGAAATCGCCTGCGACTCGTACATATTATTCACCTGAAACTTAAGTATTATCCAAGCATTTCATTGGCTGTTCGGGAAAAGGCTTTTACATCGTCAGATTTCCAAGAAATCTGACGGCCCATTTTAAATGAAATTTCATTCTTAAACTTCTAAACATCCCACAATATTACTTTTTACACCGTCGGATAGAGAAAATAATGTACTTTTAAATGCAATTTGTTTGAAAGCTGTATCTCAATTTGTTTCTGAGTTATTAATTTTTTTGTAGTTTTTATTACTTTTTTGTTATAGTGGCAACAGATCTCTGTTGAAAGTAAAGGGAAATACATATTACTGTAGACCAATCAGAAGACGAATAAAATGTGGATTAAACCAATAAAAACCTTTAGATATGCTTTTGATTTCCTATCCTGACGAGAGCAATAACCATTTTTCCAAATGGTTAATAAATCAGATACTTTCCCGACTATAGATGGTAATTGCTGAAATATGGTTTTCAAATGTGTTATGCGTTTTAAAAATTGTTTACTTAGACATCACCTTTAACATTATTAAACTATCGAGTTTTCCTACAGTAATCTGAATGTGCTGGAAAGTGGTTCACAATCTATGCTTGGCGCATGATTTTCTATTTTGTTTTGTTCCTTGCGTACAAGAAAATAAAGGAGTTTTTGATAACAAATAAGAAGGTAACTCGATAAAATGACCGTGACCGATATTTTAAAATACCTAATGTAAGAGTATAAAGTACCATGCTCATACTTTATAAGAGAAAATATTAAAGTACTATACATAAATACGTAAAGAAGTATCTTTTACTAACAAGAAAAAAAAAAAAGATCATATATTGCAATATAGTGTAATAGCCCATTTAGTGCAAAGGTTCTGAAACATTTCATGAAAGCATTCATTTTGTGCATTTAACAACATAAAAAAAAAAAATCAAATTTAAGTTACAAGATGAAAATAATTTTAGAAAGACTCAAAAATATAATTTGATTTAAAATAATAACAACTTTATTGTAAAAAAAAAAAAAGCATGAAAAAAAAATTAAAAATGCTGCTAATCGAAAAAAAAGAAGAAACAACTTCTGTTTCGCTTTTTTAAATTCTTTTAAAGTACAAATAATTTTTAGAATAAATAAAAAAAAAACAGAACTCAAATTATCAAAATATGAAAAACTAGCGAAACCTACGGCTTTGCATTCGTAGTTGTTGAAATATGCCATGTGTTATTTGTGTGCCTATTTGCATTAGAGTAAATTATACTGCTATGGATTGTTCAAAAATTACTAATTAAGCCGCATTTGGAGTAAAATTCATTATTCTACTGCATTAGGCGAACATGAAACTTAAATTAATGATAAAATCTAAAATTAATTCCAAGTACTTCATAATTTGGAACGCTCTTTGAATGTTTTCTACTCATTTCATTTTTCATTTGAAATGTCGAATTTTTTACAAAACCGTTCTTAGCGAACATTTACGACTTAAAAGTATCCCCCATGCTAACGTTCCAGTTCCAAACTTCTAGTTATCCAAGCTTCTATATCAACTTTATCGCAGAAGTCACAATTTTTGAATGTTTTTTACTTTTAAATTTCGAATTTTATAAAAACTGTTCTGTGAGTGCATTTACGTCTCTAAGTTGTAGCCATGTCAAATTTTAAGTTTCTATACCTAAAAAATTGAGATAAATCCTATTTCTATTTTAGAGCGATTTCCGCTCATTTCACTTTTTAAATTTCGAATTTTTTAAAAACAATGCTAAACGAGCACTTAGATCTTAATAATTAAACACCATGCCAAATTTCAATCTTTTAGTCCCAACAGTATCAAGGAAATTACAATTTTAGAGCTTTTTTGGCTCCTGCAGCTTTTTAAATTTTGAATTTTATTAAAACTGTTCTGTGCGAGCATTTACGTCTTAAAAGTCAGAGCATGTCAAATTTAAGATTTCTATTCCTAAAAGTTCTAAATAAATCGTAATTTAGAACATTTTCCGCTCATTTCTCCTTTTTATATCTCGATTTTTTTTTATATAGAGAGAGCTTTTATAACTTAAAAATAACCCCCATGCCCAACTTCAAGTTTGTGGACCCATCAGCATCACAAAAAACCGCAATTTTAGAGCTTTTTAGGTAGCTTTCATTACAAAAAGCTACCTATTGCAGCCGTTCGGAGGAAAGCGATTTCAAAAAATTTTGGTATATTTTCATCGATCATGACCCCCAGACCCCGAAACCACCCTCTGTTCAAAATTGATATATATATATATATATATATATCCATATATATATATATATATATATATATATCTGACCTATGTCACACTGTAACTCTCGTATTTATGAACCGATTTGGATGTAATTCGGTGTACACATAGTACACACTAATGTCTCGACCGAGTTCGTTGGCCAGCTTCATCCGCCATTTTGTTTCAAAATGGCGGCCATTTAAAGTTTTTTTAAAATTTAAAATTTGAAATGTGGTACCAAAAAATTGAAAATGGGAAAATATTTTTTTCTTATTTATTTGACCTTTATACAAAGACTCCGGAGCAGTTTTTGTTTCGTCTATATCTTAAAAAATGGCTGAGTTATAGCATTTTGAATTTCTAGCGTGCCTGACATTTTGAAACGTCCTGAATTTTGTCACGCGATAAAAGACGTATTTATGAACCGATTTGGATGTAACTTCGTTTATACATAGTACATACCAATGTCTCGACCGAGTTCGTTTGCCAGCATCATCCGCCATCTTGTTTAAAAATGGCGGCCATTTAAATTTTTAAGAAAAATTTAAATTTGAAATGTGGTACCAAAAAATTGAAAATTGAAAAAAATATTTTTTTCTTATGTGCTTGACCTTGATAAAAAGATTCGGGAGCAGTTTTTGTTTCGTCTATATCTTAAAAAATGGCTGAGTTATAGCATTTTGAATTTCTAGCGTGGCTAACATTTTGAAGCGTCCTGATTTTTGTCACGTGATAGCAGATGTATTTATGAACCGATTTGGATGTAACTTGGTCTGTACATAGTACATACCAATGTCTCGACCGAGTTCGTTGGCCAGCTTCATTCGCCATCTTGTTTCAAAAGGGTTGCCATTTAAAAAAAAAGTAATTTAAAATTTAAAATGAAGTATTAAAAAATTGGAAAATGAAAAAAAAAAAAATTGTGTGTTTGGCCTTGATACAAAGATTCTGGAGCAGTTATTGTTTCTGAAAATTTGTTCTTTTTTATATATCTTAAAAAATAGTTGAATTATAGCACTTTAAATTTCTTGCATGGCTAACACTTTGAAACGATCTTGTATTTGTCACGCGATAACACACGTATTCGCCTATTTCGATGTAAGAAGGCATGCGGATAGTATACATCAATATCTCAACCAAGTTCGCCGGCCAGCTTCATCAGCCATCTTGTTTCAAAATGGCGGCCATTAAATTAAAAAAAAATTATATTTAAAGTGAGGTGCAAAAAAATTAGAAATTGAAAAAAGTTTCTTTCTTAAGTATTTGACCTTGATATAAGCATTCACGAGCATTTTTTGTTTGTCTTTATCTTAAAAAATGGCTCAGATATAGCAGTTTCAATTTCTAATGTGGGTGACATTTTGAAAAATCTTATTTTTTGCCTGAGACAGCACTCGTATATATCAACCGATTCCGATGTGAGTGAGCATGTGCACAGCAATTACTAAGGTCTCGACCAAGTTCACTGGTTAGCCTCATCCACCATGTTGTCTTAAAATGGCAGGAACTTTAAGAAATCGCCGAATTTGGCAGCCGAATATAAGTTACTGTAAATAAAAGCAGATTGGATAAAGCTGACTAATTTCGCGAAATTCTCATTCATAATGATTTAGTATTGATAAAAATTAGTATTGAATCTCCTATATTCGGTCTCCACTAAATTGAGCTTCGTGTGTTTGAATAATATAAGTTGGCTTTTTAAAATAAGGAAAATGAAAGCTACCTCTTCCTCCCGGCACTGGCCGGAAGGACTTTTTTTTTACCCCTCCATCCTTTTAAGTTTCGAATTTTGTAAAAACTGTTCTGTACGAGCATTTACGTCTAAAAAGTCACAGATACATCAAATTTTAAATTTCTGCCTTAACAGTTCTAAATGAATCGTAATTTAGAAGGTTTTTTAGAAGTTTTTCCAATCATTTCACACCCTAGAATTTCAAAGTTTTGATAAACCGGTTATCCCAAGCATTTATATCTTAAAAGTAACCACCATACTAAATTTCACGCTTCTAACCAGAAATAATTCCATCTAAATCACAATTTAGAACTTTTTGTTGTTATGTGTTACACTCATTTCAAACTTTTAAATTTCAGATTTTTTAGAAACCTTTCTAAACCTTTCTAAACCATTTACATCTTAAAAATAAGCATCATGCCAAATTCTAAGCTTCTGTGCCATATATTACAGAAATCATTATTTTAGAACTTTTTTGTTTATGTACTCTTTTAAATTTCGAATAAAAAAAACTGTTTGCGAGTATTTATGTCTCTAAAGCCATGCCAAATTTCTAATTTCTAGCCTCAAAAATAAAAAATAAATCGTAATTTAGAGCATTTTTAGAACGTTTACCGCTCATTTGACCCTTTTGAATTTCGAATTTTTTATAAACCTTCCTTAGGAAGCCTCTATAACTTTTAAGTACCCTCTATACCAAATTTCATGTTTGTATCCTAAGTTGTATCACAAGAATCTCAATTTTAGAATGTGTTTTGCTTCTGCACTCCTATGGGAGTAGTGGTACCAATTTAAAATATAGCCTACATTGGAGCAGAGTCATCATCATTTGACCACCATTATTTTTGAAATAGACAGTGGTGTAGTCGTAAAAAAAAACAGAGGGCAAACGCTCTAAGCAGAGGTATTATTAATTTAGATTTAATTTACATTATTTTAGAAATATAACCATTAACCCTTCATTGTGTACGCTCAAGAGCGTATACCCAACAGTGTATATACTATAGTTTTTTTTTTTTTGAAAAACAGAGGGTATATAGTGTTCCTTATAAAAATCCAGAAGGTATACGGCATATACCACCGTATACCCTCCACTACATCCCTGGAAATAAATTTGGTAGTTCCCTACAAACAAACATACAAACGTTTCATTTTTATAATATTAGCATGTAGATTTTCATCAATGTGAAGTTTTACTGAAAGATCAATTTTGATAATGTTTTGGTCAGTTTTGCTTTTAATGTCTATCTTTTATTCTTAACTTCAGCAGTTTTGTTATTCAAACATGATAAAATGCTTTATACTCCATATAAAATAATTGATGTATAATTCATTTGTATTTTGTTTTTAAATTTGAAATTGAAATTAATTTTGGAAATATGATTATACATTGAAGATATATATTTCAAGGTGTGTTAATGGAATTTTGTACTAAGCTATATGACTACATTTAAAATGAATACAATCAATGTATACCATATAATGTTTCTTTTTTCTTTGGTTTTTTTTTCTTATTTTGGCCTTGCATTTTTCACAAAATGCTAAATAAAATTTTACACTTGTCGCTTTAAGTTATCTTAACGGTCATGAGCTACATCTTCGAGAAGTTTCAGTAATATAACAACCATTTCAACATTTTCTGACTGAAAATGAAGTGCACTTTTATCTAAAAAAATGCCCGCAACGTTTCTATAATTAATTCATTTGTCTCGTGCTGCATCAGCGGTTTTCATCTTGTAGTGTAGGGTGTATTTCTGACTGAAAAAATGGATTGCGACAGTAGTTCCTTATCTAAATAATGTAATGGGCTCTACCACTTCTTAAAATTTCTCTCATCTTTTTTTTAAACACTCTGCAGTGATTAATTTATGTCAATCTAAAGGTTAAAATTAAAAATAATTCTCGAATCACTACGTATCACATGATTTTCCTTTCTTTCTTAAATTGACCATGCATTTGCAACAAATCCTAAAGAAAATTCATTGCTTGTTACTTTGAATTTTCTCCACAACTGCGAACTACATTTTCAAAAGCTTCAGTAATATAACGAATCATTTCAACACATTGGGTAAAACGAAAATATACTTTTATCTTAAAATCACAGCAACGTTTCTATAATTAGTTCAATCAGCGGCTTTCATCTTGTAGTGTAATGAGTATTTTTGACTAAATAAATGTATTGCGGCAGTGGTTCCTTCTATAAAAACTGTAATGTACTCTAAACTGCAGAAAAAAAAAAAAAAAAAAAAAAAAAAAAAAAAAAAAAAAAAAACGGCCTAAAATACGGAAATACTACTGGCAATCGAGATGCCAGTACTATTTCCGTATTTTAAAGAAAGTTTTCCTCCGTAAACGCCAAAAAAAATGGAACATTTTCTGTAATTTACTGTGGAAATGTTCCGTAAAAATACGGAAATAGTACTGGCGGCTCGATTGCCAGTAGTATTTCCGTATTTTAGACCTTTTTTTTTTTACAGTGTATCACTTCTTAAAGATTATTTTATTTTTTAAACACCCTAAATAATTTAATGCAATCTATGGTTAAAATTAAAATGATTTCCATAATAACTGCGTATCACATGATTTTCCTTAATGATCTTTTCCCGATTAATCTTAATTTGTCCTTGCATTTGCTGCAAAGTCCTAAAGAAAATTCGTTGATTGTCACTTTCTGCTCTTTCAACGATCCTGAACTATATTTTCTAAAAGATTCAGTAATATAACCAATCATTTCAAAATACTGGTTGAAAAAAAATGTTTATTTATCGTGAAAATCGTCCACAGTGTTTTATAATTAATTCCCTTGTTCCGTGTTCCATGAGCAGTTTGCACCTTACATTTTCAACTGAATTATGACCATGGCTTCGTATACAAAAATTGTAGCGTTCTCCACTAATTCTTAAAGCTTGTCTCAGCTTTTTTGAAACACCATGCATATCTTACTATAATGCAAACTATGGTTAAAGCTGAAAAGAGCTCCATAACCACTGCATATCATATGGTATTCATTTCTTTCTTAATTTGTAACTTTAAATTCTGTCAACTGTCATGAACTACATTTTCAAGAAGTCTCAGTAACATAACCAAATACTTTAACATACTGCGTGAAAATAAAATGTATTTTTACCTGAGATGGCCCAGAAAGTTTTTATACAGCCAATTTGTCCCTTTCTACATCAGAGGTTTTCATCTAGAATAAGTATATAGCGAGTGACCCTGTACTGAAAACAAGCTTCGTAATCCATTTATTTTCAATTTTAAAAAAAGAAAAGAAAAGTGTTAACTTGTGCTAGTTGAAACTCAGATTTGGTATCGTAACTTTAATAGTATTGAAGATATTTTAACTAAATTTGAAACAGACTTACTTTCTTTGTGTGAAATGTAGAAGCATTACCAGAAGTGGTGGGCGCCACCCATATCCAAATATTGTTGAAATATTTGGTGTGACCTCATGGAGACGTCTCATACTTCTGAATATGTACATACAGTTTCAATTACCAAAATAGCTCCATCACTTTTCATGGTGTCATAGTGTTTCAAACAACACAGATTATATCTGTCGAACATCTATATATATATTAAGCTATCGTATGTGGCACAGAAATAGCGATTTGTTAATTGTTTAATGGCAACGCCCGAATGAAACGCATCTCATTGGTTATTGAACAGCATTTAATACATCTTCATACGTATAAGGGGGGGGGGGTTACCATAGGGGGGAGGGTTGTTCTGTCGCCAAATACCGTCAAGTTTGTCACCAACTTGATGATATATCGAAAAATTTGGCGACCAAAATTAGTTGCCAAAAGGGACGTCAACTTGGCGATATCTACAATATTTCGCCAAATTCCCATAGGCTTCCATTGTAAACCAATAGGGTTTACTTGCTTACAAAAAATCAACAAATTGAGACCTTTTAATGCAACAAAAACTAATATTAACTTAGGGGATTATATTAATTATATTTTAGGGAGTCCAAGTATTTTAAATTGTGAATAAAAGTAACATGATACAATGCTTAGCATGTTTTCCTAAACGTAAATTTTAAGGGAGATCAAGCTGGTCGCCAAAGGTCGCTAATCTATATTATAAAGCAAAAACATGTCCGTGAGTAACGTCTACGTCAGTAATATCGACGGTGGCAACTGTCTAAACAATCAATTTCCCCTTTTTGTTTTCAAATTTAATTACTTCTAATCATTGCATAATTTTAATTTTACACCATCGAATAGCCAAAAAATATACATTCAAATGCAATTTGTTCGAAAACTGTATTTCAGTTTACTGATTTTTTTATGATTTTCAAAATAATTTTCAAATATGGATTTTTCAAAAATCTATCCCTATCGGCTGCAGCTTGTTTACGGAAGATTAACTCGTTTGCAGCACTTAAAACAATATAATTAGTTAAACGTTTCTTTCCGGCTAATGTTCCATAACGAAAATAACGCTTCATCAATAAATAAATAAATAATATACGAGGGCTGTTCAATAAAGAATGATTATAAATTTTTATTAGCATACTTTATTGCACACAAATTTACTTTTAAATTACATTGTTAACTTAATATGTAATGAATGCGAGGTAATTCTTTTGTTCGTTTATTTTCAGTAGTACGTCAGTGGCAGCCGTGAAAGTTCAGATATTTCCAGTGTCGCCTACGGGAACGATGAAGATAACACGCAATGGGCAAGTATGCTCCTGCCTGCTGGAAAATTTCTTTTCTCCTGAATAAATCGTCAGTCGAAGCGTAATATTCCATTGGGGGATTTATCTCATGTTCATGTAACATTACTTTCAATTTCAAACAATCTTCACGCGAATTTCCTGTTGTTCGGGTATGAGGAGTCTTGGAATTCAAGGCACACAAAGACGTCTCATGTTCATTTTTCTGTTACCAACGTGTGTGTGGAAACTGCATTATAACTGCAATATTTTTAACAGTTCTCATAGCTAACGATCTTCTGTGACAATAACAGCGACGGTATTATGCTGACTTCTATAAGCTCGGTTACATGAACTCCGTGTCCATCTTCCTTTGAAGATGATTGTCTTTCTCTTTTTTCAACATCTCAAACCAAACATTATCTAACTGTGCTACAGGGAAGAACAGACTCTACATATGTCTCCTATAGCACACTCTTCTACTGACGATTTCTTCTGGCAAAAGCAACATTTCCAGCAGCCAAGAGCATACTTGCTCAATGCTTATTGCCTCCATCGTTCCCGTCGGCGATACTTAAAGTATCTGAAATTTCATGGCTCGCACTGACGTACTACTTGAAACAAATGAACAAAAAAATTACCACGTATTCATCACAGATTAAGCTATCAATGGAATATAAAAGTAGGTTCACGTGCAACAAAGTATGCCAATAAAAATATATATATATATATATATGATCATTCTTTTTATTGAACAGCCCTCGTAAATATAGCACAAATTTATAAAATATGCAATTGAACTATGCGCTTAAAAACTAAAATAATCAGAATCATAAAAGCTTGTGTAAGTAGCAAAATCTTTGACGATTTCTCCAGGCATTAACTAAGGGCATGATGTTATTACGAAAATGTCGATTTTAATAAATTTCAAAACCTTAGTTGAATACATAATTGATATGTTTCAATGAACAAATGACTTTTGGTGGTGTTAGTGTTCTGTCTAAGAAGCCCAGTAGATCATTGGCAGTATGTCGTGCTACCACGATACATGCCAGAGTTCGACTACGGGCTTGGCAAGGTTCAGTCAACCTTTCATGCCTTTGGGTCGATAAAATAAGTACCAATCTTGCTTGGAAATTAAATACTACTGATTCCGCGTTATACCCAGTTCAGATCGGAAATTTAAGATATCTTACATCGCATAACTCTCTGATGGAGTTCCCAAACTCCCTCAGAGAGTTTCAACTTTCTTCGGCTAGATACAGGCACTATTCCCTCTGATTGGGTATAAAGCTTCGCTTTAACTGATTGTCTGTTGAGGCCGGTTTTACTTTATCGCATGCGCATATTTTGCATTTGTTTAGATCACAGACACAGTGAGGTTCAGTGAGTTATCTTAAATGAGTTTTGAGATGTTAACAGGCATTCAATTCCGGGAGGGTACCGCTTCAAAAATGGCGACCCAAAATATCTTAACCTCCTGAGACCTGACATCCATTAAATTGGATGTTTTATAATGGATTTTATTTTGCTCAAGTCTCACGAGGTTATACATCCGATCTGAACAGGATATTAAATTGACCACCTGGCCGGGAACATATGCTGTACAGCACCCCAGGGACCTTGATCAAGGAAACAGATTTGGGCATTGTAGCCCATAATCCCTAGCAATTGTAGCGCCACAGAGTTTAGTTTTAGTGATCAACCTAAAAATGTTATATTAGAATAAATAATCTATTAGAGTTTTTAATTAAAAAAAAATGCTTTTCACTTATGTTCTATAACTCGGGAACCCCGGATTGGATCCTCTGGTTTTTTAAAGATATCTTTATTTTTGTTATAGTGAACAATAGCTATGTTCATATTGGAGTGAAATACCTTGTAATTTAGAGTGAATTATTGGATTAAGATCTTGGTTTTCTACACATTTTTTTAGGTGCGTTCGTAATTATATAACTACGTAGCACCTGTAGTCGTCGCCTGGTCCGTCCGTCCGCCTGTCTGTCCGTCCGTTAGTCCGCATATAACAGCGCAAAAACTACCAACCGAATGGTTTGAAACTTAATATACAAATGATCGTTGCAGAAATTTGTCGAGTCATTTGAAATTTTATGAAAATTCGAATCTAAACTTAAAAAGATATTAATAAAATTTTTCTTCATTCTATTAAATCTTATATGTAATTAAAACAGTGATATTCCATGATAGGTTACGATTCTAGGTTACCATGTTGATTACGTCCTATTTAAGATGGAGTCCTATTATTTCCGTATTACTGAATTTAATATATCTAATCGTAGTAGATTTTCTATTCATGCATTTTTGCATAAGAGTGCAGCAGCTATTGCACCAAGCTCTGAATATTTATAAAACTAGTTATAGTACGAACTTACCTCATTTGCCGCGTTTTCCGTAAAATTTCCGACTTGTTGTTGATGTAGTATGCTCTACCACCACTTAAAGTTTGAACAATCACTTCTGAATCACACTGTATCATGCAATCGATGGTATTAAGGTTAAGAAGAGTGTCATAATCACTTTGTATTACATGATTTTTGTTTCCTTCTTTCTGACTTTCGCTTTTGGTCCGTTCGTAATTATACAAATACGTAGCACTTATAGTCGTCGTTTGGTCCGTCTGTCCGTCTGTCTGTGCGTCTTTCTGTCCGTCCGCATATAACAGAGCAAAAACTACCCAACCGAATGGTCTGAAATTTTAAATATACAATTGTTGCAAAATTGTGTCGAGTCATTTCAAATTTTATGAAAATCGGATGTATAGTTTAGTTACAGGGACAGTCAAAATTTTCCCGTTACATTATGGCCAATGGGAGGAAAATATTTCAAGTGCATTTTAATGATGTTACAGCCTTTCGAAGAGAATGAAATTGCTATGCACTTATGAATCCGCTAAAATATACATTCAGTACAATATGCGGTGCAAAAAATATTTATACAACTAGTTATAGTACGAACGCACCTCATTTGCCACGTTTGACGTGCAATTTCCAACTTGTTTTGATTTGTCGCAAAACCCCAAAGAAAATTCCTTACCTATCCCTTTAAACTTTCTCAACGGTCATGAACTGCGAGAAGTTTCAGTAATATCAGTAATCATATTCAGTAATCATTTCAACGTATTGGAAGAAAAGAGAATGTATTTTTATCTTGAAAATCGGTCCTCAACGTTCCTATAATTAGTTCATTTATTCTTTGCTGCATCAGTGGTTTTCATCTCGGAATTAGCTTCATTCAAAAATCTTTAAGATCCAATTAACGTGCTGTTACATATCTCTTCAATATATTAAACAATAGCATCGTTAAAAAGTTTCAGAGATAAATTTTGATGAACGATGAAAGGAAAAGATTCGCAAACGAGGTATTGGAATTCAGATTCGATGGTGTTATTTTTTACATCTGAAGTATGCGCCACTTTTCTCCCCTATGGAGAATGGGGTCACTGCGCTGTTATTCACTTTTAGTCTGAACTAGTAGGTATAGGAGATTACTTAACTAAATGTACTTATTTTCCCTTTCTTCTATCTTTACAAGAAGAAAGTATTGGATTCATGAAAATTTTTGACTTCCGGTTTTCGACGAATTTACACATTTTAGAGATCAGAGATCCCGAAGAACTTTATTTTTACAAAATGCCTGTCTGTGAGTCTGTGACTCTTGTCTGTCTGTCTGTATGTATGTGACACACATTTTGTGAGCCCTCTATCTCAAGAATTAGTGCACGGAATTTAACAAAACTTTAGATTCAGCTGGTCCCTGATAAACTTGACCTGATAAATTGTTTCTGATTAGTTTTTGGTGTAAATCTCCCAACAGGTGGCGTATCTATGCTTCATTTTTCACGATTTCCACAGTAGCTCAATCACAAGAACTAATGCACGGATTTTCATCAAATTTCAGATTCAGTTAGTCTTTGGTATGAATTGATGCTGATTACATTTTGGTATAAATCTCCCATTAGGGACACTGCTATGCTGCATATTTCACGATCTCAGCAATAGGTCTATCTTAAGAATTAATGTATGAATTTTCATCTAACTTGAGATTTTTTGGTGTTATTCGCTCAATAGGTGGCGCTGCTATGCTGGATTTTTCACGATTTTTCCAATAGCTCCATCTCAAAAACTAATGCACGAATTTTCATCAAACTTCAGATTCAGTTAGATGCTGACATAAGATGTTGCTGATTATGCTTTGGTGTAAAATATCCAACAGCTGATGTTGCTATGCGGCATTTTGCAGGATTTACACGATTTTAGCTATATTCATATCTCAAGAACTAATGCACGGAATTTTCATAGCTTTAGAATCCTCATGATGATTATGAATTGGCATTTAATTTTGGCACTTTGATAAGAAATGTATGAGGTAGAAGAAAGTTTTGGAATTGTCCCATCCGACTAGTTACTCGTGTACTTAAAACTAAAAAAATGAAAAACGGAAATACATAATAATTACACAATAACATAATAATTTCTTGAAATAGGAAACCAGAAATTTACAATAATGCAAATTAAAATGTCTATTTTTTTATGTCATGTATACCGATTGAACATTGATTTTACAAATAATATATTATAAAAAATTAAATTGAATCTTCATTTGAAGGTTGTAATTATGTGAAAGAAGTCTGGGAGTATATGAATTCATCAATATTGTGTTTAAGATTTATTTATATCTAATCATTTTAAAATATAATTTTACATATAATTTTTTAAAAACTCCTCTTAGTTTTCGTGAATTGAGAAGAACTGCATTTCTTACTTTTAATAACTCCTTTAACAATGAAATAACTGATGCCTTATGTACATCGGTGGGAAAAAAAAGCAAACCCCCTACTAACTCTGAAACAAGTTATTGTAGAAGAAATTTACTGGTTACAAACGACTGGAAATATAATCTACTTTTAAATGATACATATAAAATTTTATTGGGGGCCATCTACATATCAAAACGAACCCAAACTTTGTTTTTGTTTTTTGTTTTTTCAATAGCGATACCCAAGTTTGACACTATAAATAAATTCTACACTCTTCAATTAGCTTAAATTCAAATTTTCATGAAATTCGTACGATTAGTTTCAAAGAAATGAATTATTTTAGGGGCTGTATCCAAATTGAAGTTCGGTATTCGATTGTTCGAATGTTACAAAATGATTGTGTCCCTGCTGTTAATGTATTATTTCTTGCCATTATGACCATTTCACTCGCTTAATATGTTTCGACTGTTGCCAGCCCAAATGTTTCAATAAAAGGAGTTACATATATATTTTTTCAAATTATGCTTTTCTGCACATCACTGAAGACTCCTTAAACCATTATTTTGACGTTTATTAAGCATAATTCGAAATCTACTTGGAAGAAAAATTTTAAATTGAGAATTCGCATAAAACAGAATATTATAAATATAAATCTATCAAAAAAATTGTAGGTTGCGATTCATATTTTTTTTTTAATATTAATTTCATAATTCGTATTTTGAATTTTTTTGAAATTACAAATTCAATGTATTTATGTTTGAGTTTTTAAGTTTATAACCACACAAAAAATTATTACACTAGGATTATAATTTCAGGAGATATTAATAAAAATATGAAAATACAATTTAACATTAGAAGCTCTAAATTTTGAATGTGTAATAATTAAAAAACTTACCTTCCAAATTACTTGAAATTTCGTTTCTAGGCATAGTTTGAATGAATTGATTTAAAATATATTGTGAAAATTAGGTGTTGCTAATGAAAAAAAAATCAAAGTTTGGTTTGGTTTTGATTTGTAGATGGCCCGATAAGCAAATTTTATATACATCATTTAAAAGTAGACTTTATTTCCAATCGTTTGGTTCCAGTAACTTTCTTCTATTATAATTAGTTGCAGAGTTAGCCGAGGGTGTTTACCTTTTTTTCCACGACCGTACATCCTTTTCTTCTGCATTTAATTACACTATTTTGACAGCACTGTTTCTTCTAATACTAACTCAACCTTAGTAGAAAAACAATATTGGGCCAGTATTGCTTTAACTCATTATTTCTTTACCAATATTATCTATATCCTAGTACATATTGACAATATTAGTCTCGACAATGAGATGTTTTTATTTTGTTAATATTGATGTTTATTTATTTTTTTTTTTTATGTTTATCTTTTTTTGTTAATAATGGTGGTTATGTTTAGAGAAATACATAAATTAAAGAAAACCCAATGAAAGACCTTAATATCGGCTCTGCTAATCGCATTTTGACATTTTACCAAATTAACCCTTTTCTCTAAATTTTCATTCGATTAATTGTTTGTCTTATTTACAACATAATTTTTTATAAATGTCAAACCTATTTAAAAGTTCAGTAGAATTTCCAGCATATTATCCGACGTAATTGGGACCGGCCTTCTTTCGGGGAAATCGAAATTTTCGGATAATCAAGAATGCTTCAATTCTAAGATTAAGGAGAAATATATGCAATAATTCTTATTATGGTAACGAGTGCTTAATGAAAATAAAGCAATAGCAAAATAGAAACAAGAATAAATTACCCGAATTTTTATTTTGAAATTAAGTAGATTTTACATATATCACAAAGGTTTGAAAAAATGTTTTGTTTGTCGTAGTTTAGATATACTTTGCTTTGAAGCTCTATCACGGATTTTTTTAATATTATTAGTTTACCCGCATCACAGTCTTTCTGCTGCTCCAGCCATTCCAAACCTTTTTCAAAACATTCAAAAGCTTCAGGATTGCTCATTTGTTCGTTTTCTTCGTTCCACTCCGCAGCTTACGAGAGCTTAAGTATAAAATTCAAAGGAACTGTAAGAAAGGGGATCGAAAATATTTTATATGTATTCGTAGTTTGGAAAGTACCGCTTGCACGCAAGGAATTTGATAGTTAGAAAAAAAAAAAAAAAAAAAAAAAAAAAAAAAAAAAAAGCTTTCAAAATGGATTTTGCATACAAGGAATGTGATAGTATAATAAAAGAAAGAAAAAAAAAAAGCTTTAAAAATGGATTTTTGTTAAAAGAATTTCGGATAAAAGAGGTGCTACTGTAACTTAACAAGTTATTTTTAAAAATGCATGTTCTTTAATTTATAATTAAAAAAGCGGGCAAATGACCATTTTTTTTTTTATCCCTGATTCATTGCCATAACATAAAACAAAATAAAAGAAACTTCAATTTAAGCAAATGATTCAATAATTTTAGATATTTTTTTCCCCTTTTGAAGTAACCTTGAAATCGGCTTAAGTACCAGTCTCGATAATAATCCACATGTATGCAAGATTGTGACTCGAGAGGCTTATGGGAAAAATTCAAATGAGCTCTTGAATGAATAGTGGGGACAACTGGTATGGAACAAGGTTGCATGATGAGCAAGTGTCCGTAACGTTTCGGGGGCCCAATAAAGGTCTGATTTGGGGCCCAAAAAGGTCAAATTTATTGATCGAAATAGGAAGCCCTGGTGTATTTTTCGGATGCTGGTTTACAGATGCTAGTTCCTGTTTATATCCGGATGCAAATTAAATTACATGTGTTAAATTAAAATAAAATAATATGAAAATTATGATTTATTGTTTAGTTCAAAATATTTTTTTATTTCAGGTATCAAATATTAATCGGTGAAAAAAATTTAAATTACATTTAAAGTTTTAAGTATTGAAACTAAAATAAAATTTACTTTTCTCGAAATGAAAAAAATTAGAAATAACTCGAAAAATGTCAAAATTCTGAAATAAAAGTTTTTCACTGTCTTTTTAAATTTTATCATACTTAAGCATTATGTTTTATACTTTATTGCTTTATCCAACTTTTCTTTTACTGATATTATTCTAAGCAATTTTGCATTAAATCACAATAAAATATTCACTTATTTGAAATAGTGAGATAGTGCAAAATTTCAAGATTTTTGAGAAATAATGTATTTTATTATCGTACTTACTTAATCCCATACTCTTTTACACAAATAACAACCAAATTTACAACGTCTCCTACATTGAGATATCTACCTTGAGCTATATTGTAATAGATACAGTTACGTAAAGAAAGTATATAATAAAATACTGATTTCAAAAGATACATATACCAAATTTATTTTGAACGTATAGTGACTCATACTGACGTGAATTTTCTTTCTTTCTTTTTTTCCCTCGTATATCGATGTACTTTTTAGTCAAGGCTTTAAAGATATTGATGCCATAAAATTATCATCAATAAAATATTGACAGCATAAAACTATCGGCCAAAATTTATCGATCAAAATAATAATAATAATAATAATAATAATAATAATCAACCATTATTTTTGATATAATGTCCTTTAAGATACGAAATATTTCTCCCCTGTAAATTGCATTAAAATATCAAATTATTTATGCATATCAATGACAATTTTATTTATTTATTTATTTTTTTTATTTTGACAAAATTAAAGAATCGTTTATTAAGGGGGCAGGTTACTCAGCTTCAGAATTCTCCTCCGTAATATTAAGTACTTTTGATGCATTCGTATATTTAAAATATCTTCACCGGAAATTCACATTTTTAACATCGTTTTCTGTGTACTCTTCGTAAAAGCTGCCTCGTTTTTTCTTAGTTTTCTAAATATTTCTAAAATCTATGCTGAATTTAACATTTTATGTGTTAAAAGCGGGCGAACTGTGAGTAAGATTTTAACACTTCATATGAAATACTTTAGCGTCTATACTTTAGCAATATTTTGAGAACTAAGAAAAAAAGAGACATTTTTTAGGAAGTGTACACAGAAAAGAGAAGTTTAAAATATTAATTTCCCGAGGAGATATTTTAAATATATGAATACATCAAATGCCTGTAGACTTTACATTAGTAAGGGGAAATCGGAAGCTGAATGACCAGCCCCCTTAATATACAAGGATCGCCAAAAGTCCTGTTTCCTCCTCTCAATCACGTGAATGCGTTGGAATTTCGGAAAACCGTAAAACAAGTGTCCAATTAATTTGAGGGGCATCTCATTTGGTTACATAAAATTGGGGCAAGGGGCATATGAGAATAGATCTCCGGGGTATCCAACTTTAAAATTTTCAATACCAACATCTAATTTTTTGTATCATATTTAGATTTTTCGGTTTGAACTTATGATACAAAACAAGAATTTATTCGATTAAGTAGTTTAAAAATTATGCAGGTTTAAAGCTTGGTTTAAATTAATTTAAATCAGGTTTAATATCATTATTAAGCATTACAAGACAGAGTGCAATGCTGGTAGTATTAGAAGCATAGTTCAAAAAACTACTTGGTGGAATGAACCGTATTTTTGAATTCGCATATTTGAAGCTTTTAGAAGTTATTTCTGATTAAAAAAACCATTGTTGGTTACGATTCATACTCTTTCGAAAATTAATTTCCAAAATGTATATATATTTTTAATTAAATTGCGAAAAAAAAAACCAATATGAATTGCAACCTGTGAATTTAACCGAAATCGATTTCTAGAAGCTTCTAATATGCGAATCCAAAATTACAGATCATTCCGCCTTACAGTTCTTGAGTTAAACTTAAAAAACGATTGCAATCTGTTTTGAAATGATTGCAAATGAATTTAACAATAGGAGTTTTAAACTTTAAACAGGCATAATTTCTAAACTGCTTAACCTAGTGACGTCCCTTTGGATATCTAAAGGTAAATTTACCGAATAATTGAAATATTATGTAAAAATTAAATGTTAATATGAACATTTTAAGTTGGATCCTTCCGGGAGCTACCTATACCCCCCCCCCCCCCCCGAGCTTCTTTACTGCTCCAAAACTTTTAAAACCAAATGAGGTTCCTTTCAAATTAATTGGACATTATATGTTCTGCAGTTCTCTGAAATTCCGATGAGTTTCTGAGATTGAGAGTGGTGCGTGAGGACTATTGGCGGACCCTTTATATATTTTAAGTATGGTTAAGATTTGTTCTAGTACGTAAATGTTTAATTCTGACAAAAAAAAAAAAAAAAAAAAAAGTTTAATCTTAATAGCAAAATTAAAAACAAGATTTAAGTTTAAATTGCAATTGCTTTTTAATATGACCAAAGTAAAACTATGAATGGATGAAATAACACTATAAAAGGATAAAATAAAAATTTACTTAAGGGTTCTCAGGACTCTTAAAATTGGAAAAAAAAGAAAGAAAAAAAAAGACAATTTTCAACATTTAATATCTTAAAATGTATGCGATTTAAAAAACACAATTTTTATTGGGATTAAAAGATATAAGTATGTTCTTTCATTTCATGTATTTAAAAAATTGCGAGATGCATAATTAGTATTTACAGCGCACTCCAAACTGTCAGACATTTGTCGAGCAGAAAGTTGGCATAACAGCTTACGCGCAGCATTACAAAATACATTTTGCAACTAGAATGAAATTTTTTGAGCCTAATTATACTTCAGATTGTAATAATTACCCTGAACCTAAATAAATTTGTATTTAAAGTGTATTTTTAATACAAAGTTGAAATTAGCTAATACAAAATTTCGAAAATTTCAGCAATATAGTCACCTAGAAAAATATTTTTTTGAAGAATAAAAATTAAATTTTAGGATCAGTTTATACAGACTAACATTGAACGCGTGTTTTGAAAATTTCATGAAAAATATTCAGAAATTTTTGAGATATCATGAACGTTATGCCCATAAACGTCATTTGTAGAAAAATGACTTTCAAACGACGCTTCAGCTATTGAGCGAGTATACTTCTAATAGCTATAACTTCTGTTCTAATGGAAATTTCAAGGAAAAAATTATATAAAAATGTTAAAAAAAGATACAAGTTTAGCATCTAAAAAAATTTTAAATTTCGGAAATTCTGAAGCCTTAAGAGTCATGAGTCCCTTAAAGTTAATAATTTTCCACAAAACACGCATTAATTAAAAATTTGCTTTTTTTTTTGTTGTTATTTTTGTATTAAAACACGTAGTAATAATTAAAAATTTACTTAAAAAAATTTGTATTAAAAAATCAGAGCACGCAGAAAAAGAGAAATGAAAACAAAAACCAAAAACCAAGAAAGTAATCCAAAGACACTTGCCCTTTCATCTACTTTCAACAACCTTTTTGGAAAATCTCTACAAGAAACTCCCAACTTGTTTGGATGAAATACCTTTCAGAAACCTACCTTATGTATTTCATGATCGAGGTCAGGTATCAGGTATTTTTTAATTGAAATAACTTATTTAAAGGTAATAATTTTCAACTAAACGCGTATAAATTAAAAAATTACTTTTTTTTTTTTTTGTATTAAAACACGTATTAATTAAAAATTTACTTTTTTGTTTTACATTTTTTTTTAAAATCCAGCGCACACACACACAAAAAAAAAAAAAAAAAAAAGAGAAAGAAAAACAAAAAGCAAAAGCAAAGAAAGTAACCCAAAGACACTTGCCCTTTCATCTACTTTTAAGAACCTTTTTGGAAAATCTCTACAAAAAACTGCTAACTTGTTTGGATGAAATACCTTTCTGAAACCTACCTTATGTATTTCATGATCGAGGTCAGCGGGCCAGTGTGCAAGGCTAATGCCACCGGATCTTCAGACAGCACCTCCAGTTTTATTATTTTTATTTTCATTTAGTAACCTAGATTTAGCATCTGACAGCAGACGACAATTTTCACCAGAGAAAGTGGGATTACTGAAAGAGCGTGAATGTGGGCGTGTTCGAATTTCTTAAGGTAAATGAAAGTTAAAACAATCAGGGGTGTGAAATAACAGACATAAAGGAAAAAGACAGAGAAACGTTATTCCACAAAGATTGTTTTTGGAATGATGAATGAATATCGATAAAACAAGATTTTATTTAAAATTCTCCATAAATTTTTATTTCTTTCAACCGAAACTTATTTTTGAATTACTTTTATTAAATATTTACACGAAAATAGATTTCGTGTTGAATTTTATTTCTACTATAATAGCATATTAAAATTTTATTCAGTTAAATGAAATTTAAAACAATCAGGAATTTGGGAAAAAATATAAAGAAGAACATGTCGGAAAATGTGCGTCAAACGTGGCAAATGAGCGTTCGTACTCTAACTAGTTTTATAAATATTTAGGTCTTGGTGCAATAGCTGTTGCACTCTTATGCAAAAATGCATGAATACAAAATTTATTACTATTATATATGTTAAATCGAGTAATGCAGAAATAATAGGACTTCATCTTAAATAGGACGTCATCCCCATGGCAGCCTAGAATCGTTATCTATCAAGGAATATCGTTGAATTAATGACGTATAATAGGATTTAATAGAATGAAGAGAACTTTTATTAATATCTTTTTAAGTTTTGATTCGATTTTCATAAAATTTGAAATGACTCGATAAAATTCTGGAACGATTCTATATATTAAATTTCAAACCGTTCGGTTGGGTAGTTTTTACACTGTTATGTGCGGACAGACAGACGGGCTGACCAGACGACGACTGTAGGTGCTACGTATTTATATAATTACGAACACACCTAAAAAGTCACGCAGAAGTTTTCCCATGAGGATTTGTTATTGAATACACGTAGAATTGCATAACATAAGATTTTACTTTATACTGTTCCCAAAATCATTCATATTCTTACAATAAAAAGGGGTTTATAAGTAAATTTTGTTGAGAAATTTACACGAAACTAAGATTTAGAGGGGCCATTAAATTAAGTTTTTTTTTAATTAAATGGCATATTGAAATTTAAATGAAAATAAAAACAATCATAAGTGTGAAGTATACAGAGAAAAAAATTAGTCAGACAACAGTTATTCCATGGAGATTGCTTTTGGAACGATGAATGACTGATCATAAAAAATATTTTATTTAACGCTGTTCCCAGATTTTTAATTTTATTTCAACCAAAATGTTTTTTCAATAACTGTTAAAAAGTTTTCACGTAACACGGTTTTACAGAAGATAAACCTAAATATTCTAAATAGACAGCAACAGCATATTGAAATTTTAGTTTTAGAGTTGTAATTGAGTTTGAGAGCTTAACATAATTAAAATACTTTTCACGCCTTGATTTAGATTTTGATGGCAGACGTCAATTTTGTCCGTGGAATTACTGAATGAGAGTGAACGTAGGCGTGTCCGAATTGCTTAACCCTATAATGTATGATTTTTCTTTTTCTTCTTCTTCTTCTTTTTTTTTTTTTTTTTTTTTTGAAAACATTATATTTGAGCCTATATTTGTTAATTATCCACTAGAAAAATAGTGAAAAAATTTATTTACGTTTCTGTTAGACATAATGTCATAATGTCACCCCTGAATTACATTAAAAAAATTGCTCGAAAAATGATAATTTTAAATTATATACTTATTTTAAAGTGTTTACACTACTCAATAACAACTATTCAACGATATAATATTTTTATAATGCTTTTAATAGTTCATTTTACGAACAGAATTTTTCTGCCCCTGAAAGGGTTAAATTACTTACACCCCACAATAACAACTATTTAACGATATAATAATTTTTATAATGCTTTTAATAGTTTGCAGAATTAATAATGACAACATTATAAAGATAGAGAAAAACAAGTTGGAAATTGCTCGTCAAACGTGGAAAATGAGGTGCATTCGTACTATAACTAGTTTTATAAATATTTTTTGCACCGGTTGTGTAGTTTTTGCTCTGTTATATGCGGACAGACGGACTGAATGACGACTGTACGTGCTACGTATTTATATAATTACGATCGCACCTAAAAAGCGCCAGTCGAGCAAATTGCAAGCAGTATCAACAAAAGATATTATAACCTCCCCGTGATAACTTTATAGGAACAAAAACAGACTACGACCTTATGTATGTTATCACACGTAAGTAACACATTATAGTTCACCAAAAGACCAATAGAAGGGGCCTCCGCGGTCGAGTGGTTAAGACACCACGCTGCTAATCGCTTTAGAGCATAGGAGACTTGTCGGGTTCGACTCCCGCGGGCTCCATTGCGCACCGGAGCTCCCGGATGTAAAAATTCTCTGTGCTGTAAATTTCATTGTGTTATCTCGTCCCTGTATATCGACGATGACTTATAAGCGGGCCTTGTTGTCAAGCACACAAATCTGATGTATGTGTCCAATAAAACAAACAAACAATACCAATAGAAAGAGCCAAATGGCTAAAATAAATCATGTAACTCCTGAGTTACACAATACATTTAAGGGTTAAGAGAGTAAAACCGCTTTAACCCATTGAAAATTTCTAAGCATTTTTCTTGTCGATTAAAGTACTATTACTCTTTATACACAGGAAAATAATATTTTATTTAATAAAACAGCTGGACATTTACACCATGAAAAGTTACATATAAACGTGAAAATATAAATCACAAGTTTACTAAACGGTAAATGAAATGTTGCTAAGTCTAAAAACTACACAAATATTAAAATAAAGTTAAAATATTCAACGTTTCGATCATCATCTGTGACCTCATCAGGAAACCGTTGCCGTAATGCTTCTAAAAACAGAGCAAACCGTCTTGAATCAAAAAGGTTTGTTATATTTCCAGTCAAATATCGCTTTAACAAATCACAGGCAAGAAACATGCAATGGCATCATCTATCAGGGAAAAAATAAAATAAAATTTCAAATGATTTAAGGAAGGATAATGCTATGGCGTCATCTATGAGATGAAAAATGAATAACAGTTTAACAAATAAATATTTCAAATAAATAAGTAACAAATAAATGTTTTATTTGTTAGAAAGTGATATAGAAAGCCAAAGCGCAAATTTAGAGCTATAGAAATAAATCCTGTAACACAGCCATTTAACAGTAACGAAAACTTTGGGTACGGTTTTCTTTCATCACTTTTTAAATAAATGGACACTCTGGCTCCACAAATTTTCAATCGATCAACTAAGATCATTTAAAAATTAATCGTTATATATTTTTCTAGTGAAATGTATAAAATTTCAGATAAATAATAAACAAAAATTGTTGTTGTTGTTGTTAATTCCTGTATTACATTATATATTTACGATTATACCGATTTTTCATCAGGCATTACTGTATCAAAAAATGGGGGTATTCAAGCATGTCTGTACTTTTAATACTTGTTAAATAGACATAATATAGTTACTTAGAAACGCTTTTAATTCAGATACTTAAAAATGCATTTATTATCGTTTTATTGAAAAACATGTCATTTCTATTTTATTTGTAAAAACAGTACTTTTAATAAAATTCAATATTTCTAAAAGCACAATTCTCATACATGCATCTGTTCTCTCAAAAATATTATGATTATCTTTTAAAATATCTTCAATGTTCATTTAAAAAAATTGTCTGTGTCCTTTAAAACTACTAAAAAATCATAAAAATCATATTCTACCAACGAACCAAGTAGACCAAAAACCATGCGTTAACGGGTCAAGGCAGAGTATGTTTTTCATGAATTTTTAATAGTTTTAAAGGACACAGACAATTTTTTTCACAGCCTAAAAACAACAACACAGAATCATGTGAACAAACCAAGGTAGAATAGGATTTTTTTAGCAGTTTTAAAGGACACAGATAATTTTTTCACAGACAAAACACAACAATGCAGAATCATATGTTAACGAACCACGGTAGAATATGATTTTTATTTTTATGAATTTTTAGTAGTCGTAAAGGACACTGACAATTTTTTCACAAACAAAAAACAAGACAGAACCATGTGTTGAGGAATCAAAGTAGAATATGATTTTTAAGAATTTTTAGTAGTTTTAGGACGCAGACAATTTTTTTAAATGAACTTTGAAGATATTTACAAAGATAACCATAAGAATTTTTTAGCAGAGATCCATATATAAGAATTGTGATTTTAGAAATATATTGCATTTTATTAATCCTTGAAAGATGGTGGTATGTTTATGTGGTGTGTTAATATTAATCTAGTGTAACTATATTAAGACTGTTTAACAAGCATTAAAAGCACAGACATGCATGAATACCCCATTTTTTGATACAGTAATGTGTGATGAAAAATCTATATAAGGGATACTATGTAATGCGTAAGATTTCTTCGAAATATTGATATCTCGCCATTCTAGGTAACTTTGAGTAAAAAAAAAAAAAAATTAGTTTGAAAATTTGCATTTTACTTTGAATTGATGCGATTTCAATGAGAATGTACGTTTTTAAAATGGCTACGATTTTCACTAGCTTTCGTACTTTAAACTATTTTTGAGGGGCTCACTGTTTTAGATTCTAGTGAAATTCTGACTGGGTTATGATGATAGGTGATGAGTTATCGTATTCACCGCTAGGTCCTCTTTTCTTTAAGTTTTCCTACCCAACAGCTGTTTTACGCTGCCATTTTTAATATAGCAACTAAAATAGAATACAATTTTCTACTTTAACACTATACAGGCCGCAAACAATGTTGCCAAATTTGGCGATATTTTTATTTAGAAATTTCGAGTTCACACCAGAAAATTTTTTACTCTAATTTTCGTTTATTTTATTCACGAATTAACTATCATTATAATAACCAAAAAGAACTATTCAAACTTCTGGGGAGAATTTAGAATTTCTTAACGATAGTCCTATAAATGATACTTAAATGCGCCAAAAGGTCTGTTTAATGTTACTATATGCATAATACTTTAGTGTAAATAGATTTTTATAAATGCTTTCCATTTCTTTAAAAGAAATTTCCGAAAAATCCTTAAATTTCAAGACGTCAAAGTGGTGTTTTGCGGAGCCTGATTAACCCAGGGGCAAACTGAAACCAGCAAATAACAACTGTATATTACGTACAGTATTTTATACCTTATTTAAGATTATACAAAAATTCTGCGTTTAAATAAAACAAAGTTTTTGGTATTAAAATGCTAGTGGAAGTTTGTCCCTGCAGTAATACTGCCGTGGTATTAGTGCTTAAAGTAAATGGAAGTTTAAACAGTTATAAATATGAAAAAAAAAACAGACAGAGGGGAAAGAAAGATTCATGAAGATTGTTGGATGAATTTCCATAAAATAAGATTTTAACTTAAGCAGAGCCTTTCATTTTCTTTCCTTCAGAACTTTTTATAAACTTAAAAATACACGAAAGTATTTTTTTTTCAGAAGATAATTTTTTTTCTATATTTTGTTTAAATGTAATATTAAAATGAGGTTATAAAAGGTTAACATAATAAAAATGCTCTTCAAGCATAGATTTAGCTTCAGTATGACGACAATTTCCACCAGAAAAAAATGGGATTAGTGAAAGAACGTGAATGAGAGCGTGTTCGAATTCTTAAGGTAAATGAAAGTTAAAACAATGATCAATCTAAAACAACCGACAAAGAGGAAAAATTAACAGAAATATTATTCCTTGGGGATTACACTTTGAACGATTAATTAATCTGCATAAAATAAGACTTTCTTAAAAGCTTTTCCCATATTTTTTCCTTTTTCTCTGACGAAATGCGTTTTTGGGTAACTTTTGGTAAACAAATTAAGTTAAATAGTGCTATAAAAAGTGATAGAATATCTTTATTAAGACTTATGATCGTTTCATCGCACAATCGGCGACATTTTCAAAATCAATCATAATAGAAAATATTTTCACATAACTTAAAAACAATAATATAGTAAACAATGTCACGAGACATGAAGCATAATTATGGTTGCAATATTTTCATTATGCTTCATGTCTCGTGACATTGTTTACTATATTATTGTTTTTAAGTTATGTGAAAATATTTTCTATTATGATTGATTTTGAAAATGTCGCCGATTGTGCGATGAAACGATCGTAAGTCTTAATAAAGATATTCTATCACTTTTTATAGCATTATTTAATTTAATTTGTTTATAAGTGATTATTATACATGTTTTTTGGTAAACAGTTTACGTTAAAATAAGCTTGTGAAAGGTAACTTTTTTAATTCTTCCAAATAGCTTATTGATATTTAATTGAGTTTTTAAAAGCTTAGCATACAATAGAAAACTATAACGATTGCTATTTGATACATACAAATTTCTTTTGTATGATCTCATGAAAGTTATTTTACTACTATAAAGTTAATTAGGGGGTCTATTGATATTTTTGTCCAATTAAACATTCAACTTATGTTGTGATTTAACCATTTTTGCTTTTTATTGAATGTATTAGCAGGCAGAGTTTTATGAAAGTCAAAATCATATGTTTGTGTCGGTAAGTTGACAAAATTATTTTTCGACTAATAACTATATAAAAGTTAACCTTTTGTTTACAACTTTTGTTAACATTTCTTACCCTTTTCCCATTCTATACTGTATCCGAGAGGATGCGCAGATCTGTTTCAAGTACAATGTGAAAAAAGAAAAAAAATGTTTCTTAATCTGCGAAAATAGAATATACAGGGTGTTTTTCAATTCGACCGACAAATTCAGAGGTGTGATAGTAAGCATCAAGAGGATGAAAAATTACCATAGAACATGATGTCGCAAACCACTTGCTCAACATTCTTGGTCTTCTCAACATAGGTTCGATTTTTCCTCAGCCACCATTATCCAAAAATGTTCTTCTAACCTTGATCTTGATTTTTGGGAAGCTTACCACATCATTAAAAATTCTCACTCTTTAGTCAATGACTTATCTAGTACTCCAGATTTTCCAAGTATTTGGAAAGCATTAATTTAATTTCCTCTTTTTTGGTTTCATTTTCTCTCCTTTTCCGGTAGATGTCGCTACTTGTCCACCCAGTCGTTTCCACTGCTTCTCTCTCATTGGTTGTTTCTGGCGCTTTCGCTACCCGCATAGGGTATATAAGGCAGGGCGTCTCTGTCTATCATTTTGCTCAGCCTTGCTTTTCCTAGCACGCTGTTCCTTTTTTCCCTCTCTTGCACTGAAGAAGAATCTCGCTGTAGATTCGAAACAGCTGTTTGCTGCTTTTTTTCACGCATTATTTGTGCATTTTAAACGTTGGTTTACTGCATTTCAACACTTATTTAGTGGTTTCAAACACACACCTAAACTCTGGTTGATGGTAATAATTTTGAGAGAAATAAAAATATTTCAATGAAAGTGTAGCGATATGTACCTTGCTTTGCATGAAATGCAATAACATTATGAAAAGTTCTGGAAAAACAGAATGCCCACACAATCGATGATACCGTATGAACTGATAATCGCAGTTCAAAATGTGTAGTGCCAAGTACATACTTCTGGCGCGTATAACGGAAACTAATACCACTTTCTTTTTATCACATTTACAGCAAAGTTTAGCACGTTTATTGAAAGCTTCATTATAACATACTTAAATTTTCTGAAAGTTATTAAGCGCCAACACAAGCTGAGTTACGGTAGAACGCCTTGTATTTTTGATTAAATAGCTGGTTTGGGACCCCATGTTCTATGGTAATTTTTCATCCTCTGGATGCCTACTATCACCCCTCTGAATTTGTAGTCTGAAATCGGCAACACCCTGTATATTAATGACGAACAAAAATACACATTAACCTCTTCCCATTTACCCACGATTCCACCTTATCTTTAGAAATTTCAGAAACTAATACATTTTCAATATTTAAAGAAACATTTATAAAAACAAAATTTCTTTTGCTGCAGTGATTTGATGTCCGGAAACGTTTCCGAGTAGTTTTAGTGGTATATTAATCAGTTTTTTCAGTCAGGAATATCGGTTTTTCGGATCAGTTGTCAAGTAAACATTTATATCTGCGTAACTGTTTAATTCTTATATTCTTAAGATATTCATTCAGTTACCTTTGTAAAATAGAGAAGGCACTTCATCGCAGTGATAAAATTAGCCCCATGAATAGGGAAAAAATTCCATCCCTGTGTTGTGAAATATTTGCTTGGATGTGCGTCCGGCATAATTTGTGATACATTCAATTTGATTTAAAGTGAAGTTAAATAACAAACACCAGCAGAATGCTTTTTAATTTGTGTTATTAAGAATCAGCTTACAATCTATTACCATCTTTAGTGAAATAATACAGTAACTGAATTTATACATGCGTGGCAGAAGGATGCGCTGGACTTGATAAAAAACTACACTCATGTCCAAAATTAAGGTCACAAACATAAAATCGGTGAAAACTGATGAATTATCCACTGTGTTGACACGAAATTTGGCGCAGAGCTATATTATAATGGGTGAAAGAATATTGCAACATAACAATATGGAAAAGATTTTAATTCTGAATTAAGATACAGGGTACAGTCGTCCTCGTTTAAACGAATATTGACGGTTCCAGAAATAATATTCGATTAAGCGGGGTATTTGATTAAACGAGGAATCATAATTGTAATATTTAATGCGTAATAAAAATGCGAAATAACCATCTACTGTATGTTTAATTAACAAAATAATAAATCGTTAATAGAATAACAAACTAAAATAAATACGAATGCTAATATAAAGTAAATACTCTATTAATTTAATGTCAGTACATACATTTATATGGTTTACATCACACTTAATGCAGCTCGTTTGAATTTGGTCAAAACTTTGCTACTTCTAATTTATGTTACTTATACTGCCTTTAAAAAATCGTTTAAAGTGGTTTGTTTAAGTGGAATTTTAAAGGAGTAAATATCGAGTAATTTTGCGAATGAGTCCAAGATATCACAACTATCATCTCGAGTCTCGAAGTGACGGCGCATTACCATTAAAGCCTGATTAACAGCAAAAAGCGATGGGGGAGATCAAGGTGCGGAAATCATTTGAACTGTCTATTATATACCTGCCGACCGAAATCATTGCAAGAAGAACTGAAAATTTGTTTTCAGCATAAAGGAACCGAAAATTACAAAAGGTGGAAGGAAGTTCCAGCTGAAACGGGCTTTCCGCACCTATTTTCAAACATCGGTCACACAGTTTTTATTCGATTAAGCGGGGACGTTCGTAAAAGGTATTTGGTTTAAGCGGGGAAAATAACATAGGACCAATAGGAATAAATTCGGTTCCGGAGGATTCTATTCGAATAAGCGGGATATTCGATTATCCGTGACCCGATTAAGTGGGGAGGACTGTATATGAAAAAGTGTTAAATCATGAATCAGAGATAAAGCATTTATCTCGGAAAAAATCTGTCTAATATGAAGTGTGATCACCGTGCACTGCTATAAAAGCCTAATAACGAGCTCTCATACTGTTTATGAGATTTTCAATAAATATTTGTGGCAACAAAGCCCCTTCTTCCAAAAGCGTGGTTTTTAACTCCTGGCGAGTCCTGGGAGGGGGTTACGCTGTGCATTGGCTCTTCCTAGATCATCCTAAGCATGTTCAATAGGAGTGAGGTCCGGAGACCTCGAGAGCCAATTCATACAGGGAATATCCTCTTCTTGAGGAAAATCATCAAGAATGTGAGCTCTGTGTGACTTCGCATTATCGTCCATAAACATGAAGTCCGGGCCTACAGCAGCACCGAACACTATCCCATAGGCTTCAAGGACCTCATCCCTAACGACCGGAGTCCAGTCGTGTGTGTCCCTTTCATTGCATCCAACAGGCAAAGAGAGTGCATTTGTTGTGGAGCAGAAGCCATGAGTCTTGGACACAACAAGAATGGGGCGTGTTCTTTTCAGTGATGAGTCGAGATTTACCACGCAGAGTGATTCTCGTCGAATCTTCATCTGGAGAGAACATGGAACTCGCTATCATCCCTCCCATGTAAAAGAAATCGACAGATTTGGTGGCAAATGAATCCTTGTATGGGGTGGCATAATGTTGGGCAGTCGTACACCACTGCACGTCTTCGATGCGGGTACTGTCAACGCACACCGCTATAGGGATGAGGTCCTTGAAGCCTATGTGAGGTTGTTCCTGATGCTGTAGATCCGGCCTTCATGTTTATGGACGATAATTCAAAGCCACACAGAACTCATATTGTTGATGATTTTCTTGAAGAAAAGGAAATTCGACGTATGGAGGAGAAAAGGAAATTCGCCCTCGAGGTCTCCGGACCTCAATCTTATCGAACATGTTTGGGATGGTCTAGTAAGAGCTATTTCACAGCGTAACCACCTTCTCAGGACTCGCCAGGAGTCAAAAGATGCACTTTTGGAAGAATGGACTTCGTTGTCACAAACATTTATTGAAAGCCTCAAAAGCAGTATGAGAGCTCGTTGTGAGGCTTGTATAGCAGTGCACAGTGCTCACACTCCATATTAGACAGACTTTTCCCGAGATAAATGCTTTATCTCTGATTCATGATTTAACACTTTTTGATATACCCTGTATATTAATTCACAATTAAAATCTTTTCTATATTGTTATGTTGCTATATTCTTCCTCCTATTGTAATATACCCCTGTGCCAAATTTCGTGGCAACACATTGAATAGTTCATCAGTTTTCACAGATTTTATGTTTGTGACCTTAATTTTGGACATGAGTGTATAACACTTTAATTAAAACTTTAAAATATAATATATATAACACACAAGACGTTTAAACAGTCAGCTTTTCAGCCGGCGACATTATCAAATCCGAATGCACACACACCGTCTCTATCGCCGAAAGAACAACGGAGAAGACTTGTTTCAATTCTTCTCAAATACCGTCTGCGGATAAAAGCGATCAAATAATAAACAATACTTACACTTAATTTGCCATACCAAGAGTAACAAAAATAATATGATTTTTAATGTCAATGTTATTGCTATTGATTTATCATGTTTGTCTGTTAAACATATTTGTTGAAAATGAAAATGTTTACCTGGAATTGATAGCATCCGAAAAACCTACATTCCGAGTTGGGAAAACTTATTCATCATATACTATATATGATGATTTAAATCTCGAAAATATATCAGTTCCTGAGGTTTCTAAAAATAAAGAGCGGAATCGTGGGTAACTCGGAAGAGGTCATTGTATATTTTTGTTTGTGGTTATTTAATATTTTCCTAGATTAAGAAACCTTTGTTTTTATTACAGTGTACTACATTGAACTTTTTAGCTTCTGTGTATTATCTGTTTCTGCTGTAAAATCCTCAAAATTAGAACCGAAAAAAAAAATATGTAATCAACTAAAGAGCCTTAGTTGATTATTATTTTACCTCAATTATACTGGTATAAATTCGGTGAACTTTCATGATTTAGATAAAAATTAGGTGACAAGATGGCAAAAGTATATGGGTCATTCTCGGGTAAATGGAGCTTTTGGCTTTGAAAAAATGAATACATCCGATTATTTTAATTTATGATTTTTAGCTCAAGTTACGACGCATATTAAAATAATGGGAATTTTTACTAATGAATAGCAATGATTTTTTTTTAAATGTCCAAAATTGTCATTATTATATCGTTGAAATAATTAATCAAATACGCCATGGTAATGAACACGGTAATGACATTTTTAACTTTAACCCTTAAATGCATAAGGTAGAATGCGTTCCCGAAGTTTCATAATTCAGAGAATCGGAATTCATACCAGAAAATATAAATGGTAATTTCGGTTTATTTAATAACGAAATGGCTGTTATTAAATGGAGTGAAATTTTCTTTTTTATTTTTCTGGTGGAAATACGGAATATGTGAATAAAAAATCCAATAAATAGGGAACAATTATTGTATCAAAAACGATACCATATGCATTTAAGGGTTAACACTACTTTAGAGCTAAACTATAACAACTGACGATTTATGGAGTACTACTTATTCTGAAAGTGTCCCAAATCTTCTTTATAATTATGCAAAGTTAAATTATTGATTATGTGTTTTAACAACAAGGGGAAAAATATATATATATATATATTTAAAATAGAGACGTGAAATATGCCCATATAGTAAATACGTTTGTTATAAAGCTTTCCAAATCCTAAGAATAAGGATTTCAATAAAAAAAATATATAGTGACCATTCTTGGTTATGACTTTTACAATTTTACAATTTTTTTATATATTGAAATTACTTTTTTTTAATATTTAAACTAGGACACAACGTAATACTTGAACAGAGATGTTCGTAAAAAATTAAAACGCTCATAGTTGACAATAATGCACGCCAAGGACGTAAAATTTACCTTTATTCCAGAATGATCCATCTAAAGATATATCCAGAATTTCATAATTTTTAAATCACTGCTGGTTGGTTCTTTGTTTGCTATCCCCAGTTTCGCACTTCATAAAAACAAAAGAAGAAGAAAAGAAAAATCAAAAGAAAGAAAGAAAATAAAATTAAAATTTAATTATCACATTCTACAGGAATTTACATGGCTCCTAATTTTTACGCATTTTTGTTGCCACTAAAATTTAATAGAAAATTTTACCTTATTTATTCACAGATTTCGACGATTAAGAAAGCAAAATTTACTATTACATTTTAGTGGTAAGAAAAAAAGCTTAAAACTTGGCAGTTATGGAAGGTATTTTTTTCATTGATGACCTGAAGGAAAACAAAGACGCTTTCAATTATGTTTAACATATTTAATATATGTGTATTATAAAAATGTTTGCGGCAGTAGAAGTTATAGTGTTAACTAAAAAAAAAAACAATAAAAAAACGTGATGCTTTAAAAAGTTTCTTGTATTTTTAGCAATTTTATGAACTTTACAAATTTACTTTCACTTTTTGTGTTCTATTTCATGATCTAGTTTATTACCTTGAAAAAAAAAGAGGTTAAAGGTAAACTTTTCATAAACCTTCTGTAACTTATTTGGTCACCTTAACACATAAAAAATTAACGAAAGTAACAGGAAAATGTAAAAAAGTAGTTTAACTGCTTCATAGTTAGAAGTACTTTTCTCAAATCTATTTTTAAATAAGATTTTTTTTCTTTTTTTCATGACAAATACTTATTACCGAACATGTTCCAAAACTAGTTGGGTGTGCCAATCACAAAACTTTCTTCTATCTACATCTTAGTATTTCGAAAAGTAGTTACAAATGCTAATACAGTCGAGCCCCGTTATAACGAACACCAAGGGATCAAAGGTTTTGTTCGCTATATCCGGTGGTTCGCTACATCCGAACCGTTATGAAAGATGTTAGAGTTCACAAAATGTATAGCTCATTAATTGCTATGTATATTCAATAACAGTGTGTTACAAAATGATACATAAAATCTATTAAAAATTATCATTAATTAATTAAATTGACTAAATCCATTACAATAAACTGACTCAATACTAATTAAATTAACTAAAAATGAAGTTCAATGGAAATAAATTCATTTTACTTTTACATTTAACTGTTGCTTTAATTGTTAGTCACACCTGCAGATTGGCTATCGTAAAAGGGAAAGGATGCAGTTGTTTCTACCCTTTAATAAACAGACTTATCGCTGATTTGGACCGTGTTTCACTGACCGGCATACATTTTCTTATGAAATTAAGAGTCGAAGTGTTGTTTTCACAACTGCGGAAAAGTTAAAAAAAATTCAGTTGTCGCTGAAAAAAAATGTTCGTTTTAGCCGATTCTTAAGATTTCGGAGGTTCGCTATAAAATGATAAATTAGCATTAAATACAGTAGAAAACCGACGGGACCAAAATTTTCGTTCGTTATATCCATGAGTTTGTTATATACAGGGTTCGTTATAACGGGGTTTGACTGTACTTCAACATTATTAGTTCAATACTATACCAACTTCGATTTTCATCTTAAATTTCTGTTTCAGTCAATATTGGTACAAAAACGAGTTAATCTCGGCCATGATATTTATTGAAATCACCAGTTTTTCCTTATTCAGTAGTCATCAGCTGTTTTTTTTTTTGCGAATAGACGACTTAGAAGGACACGAGTTCCTGTCGATGCACGAGTCACCGATGGACAAAAGAAAGACGAAAAATCGAGAAAATTATTTTTTAAAAAATCGCTATCACAGCACCTGTTTCCCGCGGAATATTTCCAAATTCAAGGAAGACCTGTTAGCTATAGCCAAAAACATGCACAAAAAATTTGGTTCAATTCTATGCATAACTTTATACATTTTTCCATGGTACAATAAAAAAAATGGCACAAAAATCCCTATTACAGCGACGCCTTCCGGCGGAATATTTTCTAATTCAAGTAGAAACTGCTGGCTATAGCCAAAAACATACACAAAAAATTTGGTTCAATTCTATTCATAACTTAATAAACTTTCCGATGGTACAATAATGAAAATGGCACAGACATCGCTACTACAGCGGCGCCTTTCGGCAGAATATTTACAAATTAAAGGAGGACCTGCTGCCATAGCCAAATTCATACACAAAATATTTAGTTCAGTTCTATATATAACTTTATACATTTTTCGATGGTACAATAATAAAAATGGCACAGACATCGCAATTGCAGCTTTCCCTTCCGGCGGAATTTCTTTAAATTCAGGGAGGACCTGCTGGCCATAGTCAAAAACATAAGTAATTTTTTTTTATTATTCTATGCATAACTTCACACACTTCTCGATTGTACAATATTGAAAAGGCACAAAAATCGCTAAATACAGCGCCCCTTCAGGCGGAATATTTCTCAATTTAAGGAGGTCCTGCTCATCACAGCCAAAAACATGCACAAAAAATTGGTTCAATTCTATGCATAATTTTATACACTTTTCTATGGTACAATAGCGACACAGGGACAGACGGACACACAGACACGCATTTTCTATGAACATGTTTTTCGGGATCTCTGACCCCTAAAACATCTAAATCCGTCGAAAACCGGAAGTCGAAAAAATTTCGATTACAATGCTTTCTTCTGTTGAAGATAGCAGAAAGTAAAAAAACTTTTGCTTTACAGTTGCATTTATATATACACTTTCTACTTAATAAAATTCCATAAGAAAATTTTAACATCTAAATGTTTATAAATTTCCTAGACTTTTTGCAAAGTAATTTGAAAATCAAACGTTTAAGAAAGTAATATGAATTTAAAAGTTAGAGTGACATCAATTTCTAATTGTTTAAATTACTGAAAGAAAGTAAAGTTTTTTTTTGTTTAGAAATTTTTTTTAATTTTAATTTTGACTTTAAATTGTAAATGAATTAATGGATTGCTTAGAAATAAAGAAAAAGAAAAATATGTAACGTTCCCAATCGAATTATTAATAATAAATTTCTTAATTACTATTTTCATCTTTTTTTTTTTTGTAATTTTCAAGAGAACTAAATGTTAAAAAAATATATAAATTAATAATTTTTGGAGGAAAAGAGATTGGAATCGAATTCTCCTATAATTAGAAAGAAGAAGAAATGGTTTTAGATTTAAAATTTAAAAACATATTTATTTATTTAATGTTGAACTTATTCTTTTTCTTTCTAGTTTACTTTTTTGAATTCCAGAAATAAAGAAATAATAATTATTAAATGAAATTTGTTATTTTATTACGAATTCTAAAAGAAGCAGAGAAACACAGTAAAATAAATATAAAAATTTTAAAAAATTCTTTATTTTTAACTGTATAGAATAACGAAACATTTTTATAAAAATTTTATTACAAATTATTCTTTTTTTACTTATTTATTCGAGATTGTTAAGATAAGGAAGTAGAAGTAGACAATAAATTATTATGGAATAAAGATTAAATTTATTAAATTGCATTTCATAAAAAAATCAAATAGAATTTTTAAAAATAGTCTTAGATTTAAAATATATAGAGCATTTTATAGTTATTAATTAAAACTCTTTTTACAGTTTAATCAAAACTACGTTTTAATCTTCAAGTTAAAGCAATAGTGAATAACTATTACCGAAGGAAATTCGAAAGTTTTATAATAAATTCATTCTGCTTAGTTTGAATCTTAACAGGCTGTGGACTGTAACAATAAGGGGAAAAAAAAGCTAATTTGTGTTAAATTTAAATTTATGAAATTTAGTAACAGACTTTTATGTTATTACTATTGATATTTTGACTTTGACTTCAAATATTGTAAAAGTACGGGAAGCTTTATATGTTTTAACAGATTTTCCTTTCCTTGATCTACCATGAATTACACTATATGGCCATTAATGACCGTCAGCTTTCAATTTTAGACATTTTGTCGAATATTTAGAAATATACTTGACAGATTCTTCTGGAATTTCAGGATTGAAAAGAACAGGTATGACCTCATATTTAGCAATGTCGATTTGATAAGGGGAGCAATTAGGGGGCCAACAAAAAATCAAAGAAAAAAAATAATACTTGGGATCACCCTGTAAAATAAAATGCACGAAATGATCTATCGCTACCGAATATAAATAAACAGACATTGTGCAATATGTGTATTCTTTTAAGTAAGAATGGCACGTATATTAATAGAGATATAGCGATTTATTTAAAAAAAATAAAAATTTCTTGAATGTTTTTTGCTTATAACATGCAGGGTTTTCAATCAAATTTAACGCCAGTTTCAGAAAAATTGACAAAAAGAGAAACAATATAGTGCAATTGGAATATAAATATATTAAATATTTTAGGAAATATGAGCAGTTGTATGAAATAATTTTTATATGCGCATACGCGAACGATAACAAGGATCATTTTACATAATTTAATAGTCAACTCTATGAAGCAACTTATTAAAAAAAACATAGTCAAATATCGTAAAAATTCAGAAAAAAATCGGCGTTAGAGTGAGCAAAATTTTAGTTGTTCTCTAAAAGCAGCTGAATGATAAGGGATTTTACACAAATTGTCATTTTTTATTAACTGACTTTTAGAAAAAAGTATTTAGTGACTATCAACGGGTAGATTTGGAAAAAATGCTTTGATTTTGATCATGGTATAGGCTCGTTCTGGTGGTTATCCAAGCAGAACTAAAGCATCAATAAAAAATGAAAATTTTAAAAAATTTTAAATTAAAAATGACAATTTGTGGAAAATCCCTTATCATTCAGCTGCTTTTAGAGAACAACTAAAAATTTGCTCATATATAATAACGCCGATATCTTTCTGAATTTTTACGATATTTGACTATGTTTTTTTTAATAATTTGCTCCATAGAGACTATTAAATTATATAAAATAATCCTTGTTATCGTTCGCGCATGCGCAGATAAAAATTGTTTCATACAACTGCTCATATTTCCTAAAATATTTAATATATTTATATTCCAATTGCACTATATTGTTTAGATTATATTTTGTTAATTTTTCTGAAGCCGGCGTTAAATTTGGTTGAAAACCCTGCATGTTATAAGAAAAAAAACATGCAAGAATTTTTTAATTTTTTTAAATAAATCGCTATATTTCTATTAATATACGTGCTATTCTTACACAAAAGAATACACATATTGCACAATGTCTGTTTATTTATATTCGGTAGCGATAGAACATTTCGTGCATTTTATTTTACAGGGTGATCCCAAGTATTATTTTTTAAATTTGATTTTTTGTTGGCCTCCTAATTGCCCCCCTTATGAAATCGACATTGCTAAATATGAGGTCATACCTGTTCTTTTCAATCCTGAAATTCCAGAAGAATCTGTCAAGTATATTTCTAAATGTTCGACAAAATGTCTAAAATTGAAAGTTGACGGTCATTAATTGCCATATAGTGTAGTTGCTAGGGAACTACTAAATGGAAAATAAAAAATTGAACTAAGACTGAAAAACACAAAATTATAAATTTTACATATTTTTTGAAACAGTTGAACAAAATTCCACCAAAAATTATACAAGTATTTTCGAATGTCTGGCAAATGTATTGATAAAATTTCAAACTGGTGGGATTAATTTAAGAGGTGCACAGTGAAAATTTTGAGTTCATAAATTAACGTTTAAATAAACGTTTTAAATAACGTTTGAAAGGTACAATAAGCGTCTTGTAATGCACATCAGCATAATAATGTAACACAATTAGTTTAAGGGACCCTGTAAACGAAATAGGGAAGAGCAGCCGAATTTGGACCACTTCACTTTCTTTCAGGTGTAACTCGCTTAATTTTTGAAAAATCTGCAAAACATCATTACACGGGTTCAATCTATTCATTTACTAAATAAATAAATTTTTCTTTCAATTCCTTTCGATCAATTTCTTTTTGTAAATCTTAAATTTTATTTTAATTTGAAAAATTTGTCAAAAGTGGTCCAAATTCAGCAACTGGTCGCCTAAGTTGGACTCCCAATCTCCTAAATTGGACCCAATAATATCAGGTTGTTTTAACGACCAAGGAATATAACTAATTTTATTAAAAGCAAAGTTCCGATTAAGGAAACAATCAAACTAAATAAATGAAAGGAAATATCTGAAAATAAGAGTAATTTTATTAAATCAAAATGTATTCAAAATATAAATCAAAGTTATCAGTAATACAGAATAGAAATTATGGGACTAATTGTCAGTTACTTTAATATCATGTAAGGAGTAATGCAAAGCTTACACATGAATTTCGTTTATAGATTTTTTTTTTTTTTTTTCAAGCGCACACGACATGGAACCGTATTTGACAATCTGAACATTGAATCACTTCTGCTATTTTATGTTTCTTACAAATTAAGCAAAGCCAATCATCACTGTCTAGATTTTTCTTTTTAGATTCTGAATTATTACACTTTTTTTTTTTTTTTTTTTTTTTTTTTTTTTTTTGCAACAGAGGTTTCTTTACATTAATTTTCTAGTTCTTCCCTTCCATCATTTTCTTGCTAATTGCATTACGTGAATTTTTTTAAAACTGGAAGTTCCAATAGCTTTGTGCTTCCTTTTTGTCGTTTTTTTAGGTGCGTTCGTATTTATATAAATACGTAGCACCTATAGTCGTCGTTCAGTCCGTCCGCATATAACAGAGCAAAAACTACCCAACCAAATGGCCTGAAAATTTAAATATATGATTATTGTAAAATTTTGTCGAGCCATTTCAAATTTTATCAAAATCGGATGTATAGTTTAATTACAGGGACATTCAAAAGTTTCTCTTTACATTACGGCCAATGGGAAAAAATTATTGCAAGTGCATTTTAATGATGTTACAGTATTCCGAATTGTCTGAAATTTTAAGTATATAATTGTTGCAAAATTTTATCCAGCCATTTCAGTTTTTATAAAAATTGAATGTATAGTTTATTACAGGGACAGTCAAAAGTTTTCCGTTACATTACGGGGAATAGGAAAAGAATTATTGCAAGTGCATTTTAATGATGTTACAGACTATGCACTTATGAAGTGCAAAAAAATTATACATTCAGTACAATATGGGGTGCAAAAAATATTTATAAAACTAGTTATAGTACGAACGCACCTCATTTGTCACGTTTGACGAGCAATTTCCTACTTGTTTTTCATTTCAAGGTTTAGTTTATCTGGCGAAGATGTTAACAGAACTGTCTTTGGCTGCCTCTGAACTTTGATTTAATGTAATTTAGCAAGGGCGATAATATTTCTAATGATTGTTTGGCTTTTGGTGAGGATTTGTAGCTGCAGCCTTCTTGCAGGTCAATTTCTTCACAACTTATTCTCTCCTTTTTGTTTCCTATATCTTTAACAGCTTTTGCTATCACGGATGTTTGTCTTCCAGACAGATTGCTTGCGTCTTTTTCAACATTTTCAACATTATAGTAAAAATGTGTTTAAAAATACCCTCTATTGAAAAATACGCTATGATTAATAAAACGCAAACATTATGTATTCAAACATTGTTGAATTCAGCACAACCCCCCTCCCCCCCGGAGCCTTGAAATAACCACTACCCCCTGAAGGTTTGAGATTTTATTGGTCATAATGGCAAACATTCTAACTCCACCCTCCAGAATTGCAAAAAGTCTGCAATCACAAATATCCTCCAGGAGGAAAATGTTTGAATTGAATTCTGTATACCAAATACCCAGTAGGAATAAGGAATTCAAAGAAAATAAATACAAATACATACAAGATAAGAGAAATTGCAAACAAAATTTATTGTATAAACATATAAAAATATTTTTATGTTTATATAGGCCTAAACTGTATAAAAAAAATTAATCCAGATATACAAAAAAAAAACCTGCATGGAGACAGTAATCTATTATAAAATATTAAAAAAAAATGTAAAAATTAGTGTACAAAGCGTACCGTCTTCGAAATTAATTACTTACTTTTCAAATTTATGATCGCATATCTGGTCCAATTTAAGCAATTGAAATTGGCCCAATTACGGCAACTGCGCCATTTTTGAAAACAGATAATCTCAAGACTAAGAACAAAAACGAAATCAAACAAATCCGTGTGAAAAATATGCGCAATAAACCGATGAATTCATATATGTATATGAAAATATAACAACTTACCTTAGTTTTAAAGTATTCACTTACGTTTAGTAGGAAAAAATTAGATCAAAACAGCTAACTTTAGGTTTTTTAAAATTGTCTGAAAACAGCACGTGGTAGGCGGTTGCTTCTTCTACTCATTCGCGACGTCATTGTTATGAGTATGATTTAAGCGGCAGATGGCGTCTCTTCCTGTAATTAACGGCAGAATGGCAACGGTCCAATTAAAGCGGCGATCTAAATATGGCTACTCTCCTCTATAAATCCTAAACACTTCATTTTCAATAGCGAACATGCCACAGTAAACTTCAATAACACATATCAATTACATAGCAGTGCGAGTATACACGTGAATTAGAGCATGACTAGACAGATAGGCGGCCAGATAAACAGGAATCATAAACACTTTTCAACTATGCTGGAAAATGTTACATAGAGCATTTGAATGGAGTTACACACCATTTGAAAATGTAAAGTAGATAGAATTTTTCAATATGCAAATGGCTCCTAATTCAAAAATTGCATTCATATCCACTAGAAGACGTTATTCCGCGTATAATGATACTTTTGTTGTAAAATCTCTGCTATTAAAAATGGATAAGTCGTTTTTCTTTGAAATAGGCTGAACTTATGCTAGAAGAAAATAATTTTTTAAGAAATAGAAAATAAATTATTACCATATATCGATCTTATTTCAATAAATGAAAGTTAAAATTCTAGTGCTATATTCACCTTGAGTGAAATAATTAAAATTCATATAAAAAAGCGCAAATAACTGTGCAAAAATTACTTTCAGGAGCATACATATAATATAAAACTATTTAAAATGCGGAAGTTTATAAAGTCCCGGACCCATTTTGATGTTTAATAATTCATAAAATAATGAAGATAGATTAAAATCAATAACATAAATGGTTAGATAGACTCAAAAAGTTTCATGACCCTTGTCAATGAACTTCCACGTGTGCCCCCTTCGTCGCACGGAGAATATCAAGTCGATAGTCAATTTGACGCCAGGTAGCGGCAAGCATGTCGGCATCCACAGAGGCTATTGCGGTTGTAATTCTGGCTTTTAAGTCATCAATGTTCGACACTCTCCTCCTGTAATCATTGTCCTTTACAAATCCCCAAAGGAAAAAGTTATTAAATTCTCAATGTTTACAGGAGGAGAGTGTCGAACATTGATGACTTAAAAGCCAGAATTACAACCGCAATAGCCTCTGTGGATGCCGACATGCTTGCCGCTACCTGGCGTCAAATTGACTATCGACTTGATATTCTCCGAGCGACGAAGGGGGCACACGTGGAAGTTCATTGACAAGGGTCATGAAACTTTTTGAGTCTATCTAACCATTTATGTTATTGATTTTAATCTATCTTCATTATTTTATGAGTTATTAAACATCAAAATGGGTCCGGGACTTTATAAAAACATTCCGTATATTAAAAATATCTTAATTTGCTGCATAGTAGATGAAAGCTCGTTTTGTTGAAAATTTAAATAACTTTATCTGGCATCTAATCTGACGTGTACCCTTTAATTTACAATTATTTCTTCTAGAAAATTCTCGAAGAAGCGCAAAGAAAATAATAACAACATTTAAATCCCACTGATGACGGCCTTGTAATGACTGAAAACGTTCTGCGTTTTTCTAATCGATTTTAAGATATTTTTTAATGTATTTTAAATAATTTTATAATATATGTATGCATCTGAAAGTAATTTTTGTGCATTTATTTGTGCTTTTTTATATGAATTTTATTTAAAATATTACCGAATAAAAACTGAATAAATAAAATCAAATGATCACCCAAAAAATGAAAATAGGAATAAGAATTACCTTTAAAGTTTATAGATCCCAAAATGCCTTCCTGTATTATTGTATATCATTCTTTTTCATGAACTAAGTTTTAATCAATAATTATTCCTGAATGAAATTTGAAATTATATCGAAAAAAAAAAAAATGTAAGCTGTTTCCTTCGAAATAAATTACCGAATAATTGCCAGTTTTATTAAATTACTATCATAAATATTTCTTTTCATACCATTTACTTTCAATCTTCAGATAACGATAAACACAAGTAATTATTATTAAATAAAATTTAAAACAAACGCATTGAACTGAACAACCCACAATAAGTTACCTTATCACAGGGAAATATCATTTTTCTTACAAACAGATCCCTAGTTTTTTTTATTCTCAACAATAAAGATAAAGAAACAGGCAAATATTTTTTATCTAATGAAATTTAAAACTATCATAGTGAATGTATCGAAAACACTTGATAAGCTTATAATTTATCACAGTGAAATATCGCGTTTCTTACAAGCACGAAATCTTAGCTACCAGACGAATTCGAAAATCACTTTTTTGTCTTGGGAAGAAATGGATTAGCATATGAAATCATCTGCCTTCAGTAAAGTCCAACTACCTGTGTAATAAAAATTTACTTTTGGCAAATTTAACCTATTTATGCGTAGTGTCCCATTTTGGGGACGCTTCGAATTTTAATAAATTTGTATAAATTTCTTCTTCTTTGTAACATGAAAATTGTATGAAATATTTATCTATAAATATCTTTATCTGTTACCGAAAGATGACAGCATAACATGGATATTTATTTGCTTAAATAAAGGCTTTTTTCGGAGTTTATAGATTTTTCATTTTTCAAAATGGCAAAATGTATAAAGCTAGTTTATTTGTGTTTTTTCGACCAACGATCCAAATAAATAAGTCATAATCTTAGCTTGTAGACTTTTTTGAAATAAGTATTTTTTTAAATTGTGAAATTATATGTTCAAGCCTATTTTTTATGCATTTTTGTAACGTACAAAATATAGGGTGCAAGGCACGAATGGTTACATATTTTTGTTAGCCATTTAGAAGACAGTTATTGATGTAAAATACTTTTCAGGATGACTATGAAGCAAATCGTTTTGAAGCCTCAAATACGATTATTTTTAGTTTATTATTAGCAATATTTATAATGTTATTAGTCTCTGTAAAGAAAGAAATATAATTTTTCAGTAGGTCATAAAAATACTAATTATAGTATGTAATATGCAATTCAAAAGCTTATGTTATATGTAGGCAAAACATACAATTGTGCGTGTTATATTATTACAAATATTATGCATATTCCCATATTTAGTACGTTTACATTTTATCAAATAAATACAAAAAAAAATTTAGCTTAATTTTTTTTAGTATTTTTCCAGTTCATTTTGCAACATTTTAAAGTAATTTTTCAAACAAATTTAAGAAAACAAAAGTTTCGGCACAAAAAGGTTAAAATTAACTTTTGGTCCTGGGAAGAAATGAAGCGGCGTAAGAAATTGTCTGTCTTCACCAATTCGTAGTATAAAGGGGCGGTAGTGTGCCTTTTGAGGTTTAGCAATAAAAATTATGAGCAGGAGAGTGCATATCATCATTTCGGGGATGAAATTTCTTCACATTTTTTTTACCATGATGATATACTGCAATAATACAAAATTATGTGCTGCGTTTATAAAGGGTGTCCAAAATTCACACAAGAGGTTATTTTAATAGAAAATAGAGGTTTATAATTAAAAAATATATATTTTTTAATTAATTCATGAAGTATGCAGTATTAGTGTTATGTATGGAATAGCATATCGGGTAAATGGCCTCCACGGCTTGGCTGGTACTTACGCACATTTTCATAATTTTTCATGACTGTTTTGCATAGATATGAGATAATTTCGTTGATACAGCGCTAAATTTCCTCTTCAAAGGAGTAGGTGATCGTGGGATTGTTGCCATATACCATATATACTTCAAAAAATCCCAAAGAAAAAAGTCCAGCGGCGTTAAATCTCATGATCTGGGCGGCCAATTCTGATCACTAAAACGGGATATTACACTACCAGGAAATGACTTATACAGTACTTAAATTATTTCTCGGGCTGTATGGCATGTGACGCCGTCTTGTAGGAACCACATGTCGTCCACATCTATATCTTGAAATTTATGTACAAAACTTTAGGCACACATGACGCAAAATTAAAATCTTAAGTGAATTCCGGGACACCCAGCAAAGCCGTGGAGGCCATTTACCCGATATGCTATTCCATGCATAATCCTATACTGTATACTTTATAAATCAATGAAAAATTTGCAATTTTTAATTATAAACCAGTGTTTTATATCAAAATTCTTGCCGGAATTTTGGGACACCCTTTATTTTTAAATATAAATTCCTTATGTATTATTTCCTTTATATAAACCTTTTTTCGACCAGAAAATGTTTTATTTCAAATCGTGCCATAAACACGTTGAAAATGCCTTATTTTAACAGGGCAACAACCTGTATATTTTCTGTAAAATAATTGCCGAAATACCGGTTTTTGATATTTTCTACATTATTTCCAATAGAAAAACACATAAATATATAACTATATATTTAGATGATTAAACCTGAATTACCCTCGCATTTCTTTATGACTCTTTAAAAGATATTTCTTTTATGCATTATCATTTCCCTTTTGCAATTTTTTTTTCTTTTTTTTTCTTTTTTGATGCTGTAACAATATGTTAGAAAAAGAAGCATCGATGTGCAAACTGCCTTTTCTTTGGTTTTTGTTCTACTTGGCTTCACAGCCTAATTTTCAATTTTTCCTACAACCTTAATTCTTTTAGATTTTTATTTTTATAATTCTGTGCTTAAAATTTAATTACTTTAAACTAATTGTTTTTATTATTTAAACTCTCTATTTTATGTAATTATTTTTATAATTACGGTTACACTTATTTTCTTATGTCTCTTTATGAATTGGCAAGACACTTATACTTCTAATAGGAATGTTAATTTGCAATATATTAATTTTAAATGATAAAAGGTGTAAATTAAAACTTTAAAACCAGTAAAAATACGTTTATTTCGACTGTTGACATGTTTCGGTTCACCCCGAATCATTTTCAAAAACAAATAAATAAAGGTATTCTAACTTTTCACGGCCTATGACACGCCACCATTCAGTTTTCTACGTATTCTTTCATATTATGCACGTTACATTTTTATTTTATATGGATGTTTATTTTATTTTAATTTCATACTCATTGAGCAGCTCGAGCCATATTTTTGGTAAGTGAAATGATGTTGCATCGTTACATATTGAGTTTTTGCGCTTTCACTTTACAATCTCTATTGTTTCTTTTATAATGGATGGATAATATAGACTGGATGAGAAAATTATTTTACTTTTATTGAAATTTACTTGAATGGTTTCTTCTTCATAAAATCTGGCTAGGGCTGTGGTTTTTCCATTATATTTAATATCAGCTATATGCTCATTTTTCCTATACTTAAATTTCCTACTAGTCGTACCAATATAGTAATTCTTTGATCCGTCTGCTCTAATAAATGGTATTTCATACATCCCTAAGTAATTCTCAAACTAATCGGATCAATTTTAGCGCAAATGATGTTCTTCAATTTCGGAGCCTTTTAACCTTTTCGCCTTTTAGTATTTGAAATTAATATATTATTATAAGGTGTCATTTGCAATTTATCCCTTTGCGACGAATATTGCGCACACGTGACGAACAGGGTACTCAAAATCCTTGATTATTCCTACAAATACTTTTTAATAGCAAAAGTTGCCTTACTTTATCACAATATTTCTGCGATTAAATTAGGCTAAAATTTCTGTTTTTAAATACTGGTGATAAAGACATTCGTCGAGAAGTGGTTAACTAGAAATAACTAGTTAGTACCCGTATTGTTTAACATTGATCAGCATAAAAAAAATCTGTTGGCTTTTACAACAATAAAAGAAGAATTGTTCCAAAAAACGAAAGACTATTGCTTTTCATACAGTACCGTAATGACACATGGCAAAGCATAGGTATATGGCGGGAACAGTTAGTATAAAACGGTAACTGCGGACTTCAAAAACTTCCTGCTTTTTAGGGCACAAAATAAACAAATTCACTTCACCGGCATTTCAGTTTCTGTGGAGAACAATTATGTGTTCCGAGTGGCTGTTTACCTGTTCCTTGAGCATATTTCAAATAAAAAGGAAGATATTTACCACAGTTACAAAAATTTGCCTCTTTTTTAACCCATTTATGCCTGAATTTTTGTTTTCTCAAATTTGTTGGTAAAATCACTTTAAAATGTTGCAAAATGAACTCGAAAAATACCAAAAAAAAATTGCGCTAAAATATTTTTGTATTCATTTGATAAAATGTAAACGTACTAAATATAGGAATATCCACAAGAATGCATAATTATATGGTTTGTCTAAATTTATATAAATTAAACTTTTAAAGTGAATGTTATAGTATATTATAATTAGTATTTTTATGAACTATTAAATATATATGTATATTTCTTTAGAGAGACTAATAACATTATAAGTATTATTAATAAAAAATTAAAAATAATCATATTTGAGACTAAAAAACAATTTACTTTAAAATCATCTTGAAAAGAACTTTTCATAAATAACTGTCCCTTAAATGGCTAATAGAAATATATACCCATTTGCGCCTAGCGCACTATATTTTGTACGTTATAAGCATGCATAAAAAATAGGCTTGAACATATAATTTCGCAATTATAAAAAAAATATATGTATTTCAAAGAAGTCAACAAGCTAAGATTAGGACTTATTTATCTGGATCCTTCATACAGAACATACAAATAAACTCACTTTTTACATTTCGCTATTTTGAAAAATGAAAAATCTATAAACACCGAAAAAAAGGCCTTCATTAAAAAAAATATATATATATCAATCTTATGCTGTCATCTCTGTAATAGATAAGGACATTTATAGACAATTAGTTCATACAATTTTCATGTTGTAAAGAAGAAGAAAATTATAAAAAATTATTAAAATTCGAAACGTCCCAAAAATGGAATGCTAGGCATAAATGGGTTAAAGTATATAAACTTTTTGAAACAAAAATTTTGTTTCATGAATAAATTAAATAATATGCCAAATAAAAACAAATTAATAATTATAACTTTTTCTGATTCAAAAGAAGTTTATCTGGTAAACAAAAAAAAAAAAAAAAAAAAAAAAGAAGAAGAAGAAGAAGAAGAAGGAGAAGGAGCTTAAAGTTGTCAGCTACGGATTTTCCCACACGAGGCGTTAAGTTGCCTCGAATTCCAAGCGACTCAATGTTAACCTATTCTTCAAGAGATTCGCTCGGAAAGCAAGCAACTATTTTGCGTCGAAGCGAGTCACCAGTGACTGCTGATCAAATGCTTGGAAAACTGGCAATGGAAAACCCTTTTACCAAACACCCAATCAAATGATTGGAAAACGAAAAAGTGATCCGTTAGTTGCGGAAAAACTGACGAGTCTCAGGCATTTTTTGTCGCAGGCAATTTTTGTCGCTTGAAATTTCCATGTGTAATAGCGCATTTAGATGCTTCAGAAATCTTTCAGTGTCGCTGAAAACTTTTCGTTTTTAAGCTTCAGAGTAACTCGGTAGGCCACCCGTGTCACTAGTAACACAGATAAAAAAAAACCTACCTTAACATAAAAACCTGAAAAATAATTATTACCGAATGAAAACTGAAACTATTGTACCAAATTCATCGACAGTGACAATTTACTATATCAGAGTAAAATATTTGCAAACGCAAATCTTGCCTTATCAGACTAATTCAAAAATTACTTTTTCGTCCTGGGAAGAAATGAATCAGCGTATGAAATCGTTCCTCTTCAGCTGAGTCCAGCTAACATTGTAGTAAAGGAACGGTCTGCTGATTTTTGAGGTCTAGTAATAAAAATTGTGATCAAATCATAGCTCATCATTTTATGGAAAAAATTTGTTCATCCTTTTTACCGTGATAATACACTGGAATAATACGAAATTATGGTTTGGACAAAATTTGATTAAAAAAAATCTTTTTCCTTGAAAATGAAAAAGGCATAAATTCTTATACAGAAAAATGAATTCTTTGATCATAAATAACAGATTACAATAAGAATGAATGGGATACATGAAAATTTAACATAAAGAGTAGAAAAAAATGAAAGTTTACATGCAATCACTAAAGCAAATTGTTTATATTCGTAATTCCTTGAAGCAAATTTTACATTACAAGTGCCAGTCCATTGCATGTAACAGAAATAAAATTAAAAACAAATTCTTAAATTTGTAACTCTCTGAAACAAATTACGGGTTGAAGATAATATGTTTGAAAAGAATACGTTCCTTGAGAATAACATAAATAAAAATTCGAAATTCGAAAATATAAACTTTTAGATCTTCAATTAAATTTCGCAAAAAGCATGATTAGAAGGCATGGAAATTTGAGGCAAAGTATAGGATAAATGAAAATTTAGATGCAGTTACTGACGCAAATTGAATGAGTCGTGTAGTTCGATTAAATCAATTTTACACTATTCTAGGTATAAACCAAATATATAAGCAGAAGCTATAAAAAGTTTAACTTAAAAACACATTAGGTGATAGTATTAATTCAATAATTTTAAATCAATTAAGTCAATAATTGTAAAAACTCTTTAATCTGTAATTTTCTAAACTGAAAAAAAAATCCATAATTGAGAATTAGTCGGGTGCATGAATAATAGTTTCTGTCTTTTTAAAAAGCGATAAATATAAATTGGGTGCAAACATCTTAATTTCATGACTGCATTTTATACATAATTTGTGTTGTAGACAATTCGTGTATGCATAAAGTTTTCTTAACAAGTTTAATCGTAATATAAAAATTCATTTGAAAATATACTTTTTAAAAAATTAAAAGCTTTTGAAAACATGGGAATATGCGGTTTACAGATTGATTAAAAAAAAAAAAAAAACTAGTATGTTGTGGCCATCACAAAACTTTCTTCTATATAAATCACGTCAATTAAATCATTTAAATAGTACAAGAAATAACGATTTAGCACCAATTCATATCAAAGTATATCTGAATTTGAAGTTGGATGAAAATTCGCGCATTAGTTCTTGAGATAGAGCTATAGCGGAAATTCTGAAAAAATGTAGCATAGCAGCGCCACCTGTTGAGTGATTTACACCAAAAGTAAACAGCACTAAACGATATCAAGGTATACCTGAATCTGAAGTTTGTTGAAAATCCAAGCATTAGTTCTTGAGATAAAGCTATTGTGAAAATCGCAAAAAATACAGCAGAGCAGCGCCACCTGTTGAGCGATTTACACCAAAAATTAAACAGCACTAATTAATACATCAATTCATGTCAAGGACTAACTAAATCTGAAGTTTGATGAAAATCCGTGTAATAGTTCTTGAGATACAGCTCTTGTGGAAATCGTGAAAATGCAGCACAGAAGCGCCACCTGTTGAGCGATTTACACTAAAAATTAAACAGCACTAATTTATACATCAATTCATGTCAAGGACTAACTAGATCTGAAGTTTGATGAAAATCCGTGCAATAGTTCTTGAGATACACCTCTTGTGGAAATCGTGAAAAATGCAGCACAGCAGCGCCACCTGTTGGGCGATTTGCACCAAAAATTAAACAGCACTAATTTATATCAGGGACTAACTGAATCTGAAGTTTGATGAAAATCCGTGCATTTTTTCTTGAGTTAGAGCTATTGCGATAATCATGAACAATGCAGCATACCAGCGCCACCTGTTGGGCGATTTTCACAAAAAAGTAATCAGCACCAAACTATATCCTGGACTAACTTAATCTGAAGTTTTATGAAAATCCGTGCAGTAGTTCTTGAGATACAGCTATTGCAGAAATCGTTAAAAATGCCGCGTAGCAGCGCCACCTGTTGGGAGATTTTCACCAAAACCTAATCAGTTTCAGTTTATATCAAGGTCTAACTAAATATGAAGTTTTGTGAAATTTCGTCCATTAGTTATTGAGATAGAGCGCCCACAAAATTTGTGTCACATACAGACAGACAGACGGACGGACAGACAGACAGACAGACAGACAGACATTTTGTAAAAACATGTTTTTTGGAATCTCTGACTCATAAAACGTGTAAATCCGTCGAAAACTGGAATTCGAAAATTTTCATGAAACCAATACTTTCTTCTTGTAAAGATAGAAGAAAGTAAAAAAAGCAATTTGAATAGCGCAACTCTATAATAACTTTTATATTTCATTAGTAAATATAAATGATTAACTAATGAAATAGAAAATTTTATTATTAAAATATACCTAATATTTAAACAAGTGATATAAAAAATTTCTTTTTTAAGTCAATTCCTACTTAGATCATCAAAGAAAAATATAATATAATCTCTTAAGCTAATATTAGTTTCTTTCTATTCTAAAAAAAAAGTAAATACCGCTGTCCACGCCGCCGGTTTTGAATTTTTTGTGACCGGAGGTCTTTCTTCGTTAATATTAAGAAAAATATTGCATACAAAAATATGAAAATCGGTGGTATTTTAGAGAAATGTTTGATAAACACGCTGATGTAGACAGTTTTGAAATCGAAGAATTATTTTAAGAGATATTTAATGCTAAATTTGGACAAAATCGTTCCATTAAAAAAGTTTTATAGCAGCAAAAACTATACATGGCAGTGTAATCATTTTTAGATAATTTTATGCGCTAGAATTTGCCGGAGTGCAGATTGCATTAATTTTTTTAATTTGACGCATTTTTTGAGGTTTTATTTCTATTTTAAATTCAAATTTTCAGCATTTTGAGAGATATTTTTTGCTTATTTTAGAAAATTGTACTAATTTACCCTGTTGCCAACTGTATAAACAGCGCAAACAATAATGTTTGTTTCAAATTTAAAAAAAAAATGATACGTGTAAATAAATTAAAAATTTTATTTACACGTGACTATTATAAACAGAAAAAATCTTTTGGAATTTGAATTAAATAATTATGTACAAAAAGCAGGAACTTATTAAAAATTACGTCATAAAAAGTATACACGCGAATTTTAAAAGAGAAGGGATATTGTAAAATAGTAAATTCATTGCGTTAGAAGTCTTAAATAGGAGAAATTACGTCATATTTACGTCACATTACAGTTATTACATAAAATGAACACAAAATATTGCAAAACAGTTTAAATTTAGAAATTGCGCTAGACATTTATTTGATATTTTGCGAGGATCTTTTCAACTATTCTTGTTAGGAAAAGCAAATAATATTTCATTTCTAACAAAAGTATTTTCACGTGAATATTTAAAAGAGAAAGAATAGCTTGGTAAAAATTACATCAGATTAAAAACGATACATTTAAAATATCTTATTTAAAAAAATTTTCTTTTCGCTTTGTTAAAAAATACCGGGAGACAAAGACTCTGTTTGCTTAATTCATTTTATATTGGGTTATTTTGAAGTGTTGTTACACGTGTCAACGTCATCAAGTTATTTTTATTTCGACGTTTTATTTCTATTTTTATTAATGTTGTACTAATTTATTTGTTCTTTCGTCATTTAAAATAAAAATTATGTCAATTTGTATAATTTGGCGAGTGGTTTGGCGATTTATATAATTTGGCGAAATTGGTCGACGGGATAATCAAGTAGTACCGCAGCGGATTTGGCGTTAAAATTCCCCAATCAAAGAGAAATGAATAGAAATCCGTTTATAGGGAGATCGCCACTGTTTTTCAAATTATAATTCAATCTTTCGAAATCTTTTTAAAGCCGAACAAATTAGCGTACATTTAGAGTCTGCGGTGTCTGGACGGGGGTTGGCGAGCGTAGCTCGTAGGGGGCCGAGCCCCCTAGTTTTCTAAATTAAAATATCTCAATTTGTTGATTTTGTATAAGCATGTAAACTCTATTGGTTTACAATGGAAGTCTACGGGAATTTGGCGAAATATTAGAGATATCGCCAAGTTGGTGTCAATTTTGGCGACAGAACAGAGTCCCCCTATGATAACCCCCCTTATAGGTATAATGATGCATCCAATAATGTTCAATAACCAATGGCCGCCATTTTTTCTCACATATAAAACTAAAATTAATTAATTAAAATTTAATTAATGAATCAATATTTGAAAAAACGGTATTAACATCAAGTGTCATCCACTACAAGTTTAAGAAAATGTAATTGAACTTGATTGGATGAATAATAAGTATTTTGTTAACGATTGAAAATTTGAACAAGATATATATAGGGAGAGTGTGAACTAATAGTAGGAATTGAAAAAAGCATTTTCACTTATCATATCATAATATTAAAATATGCTTGACTTACTTAAAATATTTTGACATGCTACTCGCACTTATTTACATTTGTAGCATTTTCACTAACAAACAATCAATAAAAAAATTATAAAATTTGAACACTGTGTTTATGATTGGTTCATAAAAAAATTAATAATCTTTCTAACTTTGTATGTATCGAAAATTAAACTTTTCAAAACTTTGAACAAAGTACCTTGTGTATGTATATTTTTAGTTTTATTTTTATATATTACGTATATATTGAGAAAATTGTTTTTAATTAATAATATTAAGGGATTAATTATTATTTTCTTTCGATATAATAAACAACGAGAGGGGAAAATTTTATAATATACGCGTTGATTAAAGGAGGTTTTTTCAATGTTATTTAATGTTACACTTCTTTCACGATACTCGATGAGGGAATAAGGGAGCCCCCCCCCCCCCCCTTCAATGTTAATCAGTTTCTTTAGACATGGCAGAACTACGAACTGCATTAGAAAATTTGTTAAATGTTTTTTTTCTTTTTTTTATACTAGGGGCTGTGTCCGTAAGAGCTAAGATCGCCCCTCCCCGTCCAGACATCGCAGGCTCAAAAAACACTCTAATTTATTCTGTTTTAAAAATATACCCGATTCGGGAAGATTCAATGATATTATCGCGACCAGTAACGATCTTCTGTAATCGGATTGACATTCATTTATTTCCCTTAGACTGAGAGATTTTCCGATTCTTAAATCCGAATCAACCACCATCGCAAGAGCTTCTTGCTGTTTTCGTGATTCATGAAGTATAATCAATTACACATTTCAAATCAACTTATATAAAATGGTTAGGCTAAAAATGTTTCTTCTAACCCAGACTTTTACAACAATTCTACAGGGTGTCCATTATTAAACGACCCTACTTTAAAGTTGTCGACAGACAAAACTTACTGTTCATAAAGTTGTGAAATTTTGTGGAAAGACATAATAAAGGGATGGAAATTTGTTTAAGCTAAAAATAATATAAATAAAAATAGTTCAAAATTTTGTCACCAGAGGGCAATTTTTAATAAATTACACATTTAGCATTACGGTAGTTTAGAAATTTTACTTCTAAACTTAACCTTATTCTAAAGACAGCATTTCACGACATGTTCTTAGCATTTCCCAGAACACACTGCGGTCAATTGCGGAACATGCTACCTTACGATTCCAGATGGTATCTGAAAATGATGAAAGTCATGCAGAACATGTTTGGTTATAACAAAATTTGTTAAACTATCGTAAATGTATGCTAAATGTGTCATTCGTTAAAAAACGGCCTCCTATTTTTTTTTTTTTTTTCGCTCAAACAAATTCCCATACTTTTATTATGTCCTCCAAAAAATTTCACAACATTCTGAACAACAGTTTCGTACGTAGACAACCTTAAAATAGGGTCGATTAATTATGAACATCCTGTAAATAAAATTTCTAAACTATCGTAATGCTAAATGTGTAATTTATTAAAAATCGCCCTCTGGTGACAAAATTTTGAATTACTTTCATTTGTATACTTCTGTTAGCCTAAGCAAATTCCCATCCCTTTATTATGTCTTTCCACAAAATTTCACAACTCTATGAACAATAGTTTTGTCTGTAGACAACTTTAAAGTAGGGTCGTTTAATTATGGACATCCGGTATAAGAAAATGGTTTTAAATAAAACATTTTAAATGAATGAAAAGACATAACTTTCATCATTAAATGCTTTTCCTGTGTAATAATATAGTCATTTTAAAACTTTAACTTTTTTTTTTGTTTTTTTTTTTTTTTCAATATTCGCGTGCATATATATTTTTCAATTAAAAAGTGTTTCTAAATTTTATTATTTGAATTTTTTTTTAATTTGATAGAATTAAGTAAAAAACTGATATTTCCAAATAGGAATTAAAACTCTATTCAGGTAATGAAATTTGAATTAATAATAAAATGAAAAAAACTTAAAAAATTAGACCAATTAAAAAATATTATTGGAGACTACAGGTAGCCAAGTACAGCCTAAAAAAATACTCATATATTGCTACAAGTTTTTATGTTTTATATACATATATATATATATATATATATAAGCTGAGAAAGAGCCCCAGTCACAATAAATTTCATTACGGCAGCAACATTAATCACTTTGTTTTAGAACAGAGAGATACAGTAAAACCTGTGTAAAGACTGTATCTTTAGGGACAGGGAAAAATCAAGTTTTAGACAGATTTCTGCCGTAACAGATATACAGTGAAACCCGCTTAAGGAGTTTCCCAAGAGAGTGAAGGGGAAAAACTTCTTAAACGGGAAATTAGCATTTTTTGAAAAAAAATCAATAGTTTAAATATTGATATCCAGAAGAGGGTTTATTTTACCTTAGTACAATAATACAAAGAGTACTTTCTATAAAATTGAGTTTTCTTAAGAAATTTAAATTAGTTTGCACACTTAAAAAATTAGCTAATAAAGTAAAAATACATAATTACCTTAGAAACTCTTTATTTAATCCATGACAAGAAATTTCTCTTTAAGAGTGATTCGGTTATAGGTTTTAGTTTCTGTTTTTTTTTTGCGGCAACCTTTAATCAATAACTTTTCTTCCATAACTTCATATTTTCCTCTTTTCACATTTTTAATTTTACGAGATTTTTCAGACCAGTTTAAAATGAGATCTCGTTTTGCTAGAATTCCATTCAGAGTAGCCACTGGTATGTTCAACTTCTTTGCAATTTCAACTCTTGTTGTTTTGGTGTTACTATCAACTTCTATCAAAATTTTGATTTTGTCTTCAATTGACAAGGCTTTCCTTGTAATTGCCTTGCCCGACATTTTTGGGAAAAAAAAAACAGAATTTTTTGTCCGTGTATTTTCTAATGAGAAAGCTTTGATGTTATGCACTTTACATTGACTTAAAAACTGCGAAATGAATAAACCAAACGCAAATTTGGTACATTACACTTATGGAATATGGTGGTGGGAAAGAATCTGTTGTAACTATTGAACTGAAAGAACCACCCATCGGTAGGCCAGAGCAATTCCCTTTTCTCTTATCAGTCACTATTGTTACAGTGACGAGAGGCCCATCCTCTACCCACATTCCATTTTCATCAAACACGTTAAACAGATTTTAAGGGGAAATAGAGGTGACCACATCTGCTATCAGTCCTAAACATTGACCTTTTTGAATAGCGAAGAATAATAAAGAAAGAGATTTCAGCACAGAAAATAAAATAATAATCAAAAAGACAAAATAAACGAGCTTTGAAGGTAAAAATGGAAGGAAAAATAAAACTTTTTAAGCGAGAAAGAGTTTCGAACAAAACTTCTTAAACGAGTTATTGTAGTGTTGTAAGAATAACAGAAAAATGGGAATCGAAAATATAAACTTCTTAAACGGGAAAACTTCTTAAGCGGGAACTTCTTAAACGGGTTTTACTGTAATTCCCATGTTATTCTTCCATATGAATCGTGTTTTTTAAGACAGGTTTTTGTTACACACAAATACCATTTTCATAGGATATCTTATAATACACTTTCTCGTTAAATGGACACAGTTGGCAAACATCGCACTAGGCTGGAAAAATTGGGTTGTGTCTTTTTTTAGCTCTTGATACTGGATTACTATGTATTTTGTATCGCTGAATCTGAAAATTAAGTTGAATTTTTACCATCACGTAAGGATTTTTGCAAATCGTAAATTTAAAGTGAAAAAGCGAAAAAATAGCAAAAATCTAATTCTATAAAAAAGATGTGATGGTTGTGTTATAATAAATGATTTTTCTGAATTATTTACCACTGAATCTGAAAATTACCTTCAATTTTAACCATCAATTCAGGTTTTTTCGCAAATCGTAAATTTCAAAGTTCAAAAGTTAAAAGTTAAAAGTTAAAAGTTAAAATTGAAATCCCTCCCATCTCATCGAACTCCTGAGCTGTTTAGCTGTAAGAATCCCCAGTATAAGCCAAAAATTAAATAAATTATTTAAAATTAAATTAAATTGAATAAAAGAAATTTACATATATTTTATAATATTAGATTTTCGCTATTTTTTAACTTTGAAATTTACATTTTGCGAAATGTTCTGACATGATGGTTAAAAATGAAGATCATTTTCAAATTCAGTGCTAAAAAGTACATAAAAATCAATTATCAAAAGTTAAAAATCACAGCCATTTCCTCTATTTGATAGTATCAGATTTTTGTCATGTTTTAACGTTGAAATTTATGATTTGCGAAAAATCCTGACACGATGGTTAAAAATTCAGGTCATTTTCGGATTCAGAGCTAAAAAATACATAAAAATTAATTATCAAAAGTTTAAAAATGCACCCATTTTCTCTATGTTTTAGTATCAGCTTTTCGCTATTTTTTTACTTTTTACTTTTGAAATTTCCGATTTGCAAAAAATCTACGTGATAGTTAAAAATAAAGGTAATTTTAGGATTCAGCGCTAAAAAATACATAAAAATCAATTATTAAAATTTTAAAAACGTAACTATCGCGTTGTGTAATTGGCAGTTTGAAGGCCTCTCTCCCCGCCTTCAATAACACTGGACAACAGTGGTTTTACCCTAAAACTAAAATTAGTTGATTCAAGATCAGTTTTTGGCGCTGATTCCGAATATGCTTTCCGTTTATCTCTAGGTGGTCCAGGTTTTGCGTAATTTGCATATGGGGCATTCCACATCAAATCAGGCAGCAAAATATCAATATGTAACCCACCATCACAGATTTTAATGAAACTGCGTGTGTTTGTTCTTACTATTAAGATATGATCACCAGTAATGTTTTTTGCTCCTTGGTGAAATAGTTTCGGAGAAAAAAATTGTCAAAATTTTGAAAAACTGTCGTCACTTGGCATTCTTGACTGCTCGGTTTTCAAATGTAGCATGTCATATATATAATCATATTCCAATATCTACTCTACAAATCATCTTCAAATAATTTATGCATAATATTTAGGGTATGCAGTTTATGAAAAAAAATATTGTTACGCTTATAACATTTTAAGTGTGTCTAAAAAAATGTTTGAACTTTGAAGTGGTAAATTTTTTATGAAAAATAATGCATTAACAAAAAAAGCATTATCAACAAAAGGCAGTATTTTTATTAAATTTATTTTTTGTGGAGATATACTTAAAGGTGTCCTTTACCTGATTCTTAAATAAAAATAGTGGGATTTTGGGTGTTTTTAATAGTATTTTCTAATTAAAAATATTTTGAGGTGCTTTTCAAATCAAATCAAGCAGAGTCATTCCATGTCAGCTCCCCTAAGCCATTTAATCACTGTCACAAATTTCAATGAAACTGGGTGTGTTTATAGCTCATTTTAAGACGTAATCATCTTTAATTTTCTTGATCCTAAATAAAATATTTTTTAAGATAAAAAAAAATATATCAAAATTTTGAAAATTTTTTTAATGACAGTTCTATATTCAAAGACTGCATTAAAAAAAATAAAAGAAAAGAAAAGTCATTTCAATATAAAATCACTAAATAGGTTTCAAATAATGTATATGTGACAAATGATGTAGGCAGATTATTATTTCTTGTTTTTTGTCATGTTTAAACACTAAGAGTGTCTTTTATCTTGTGAATTTTTAAAATCAAGAAATTTGTCAAAAATAATGTGTTAATCAAAAATTTATTATTAACCGAAGGCAGGGTGTTGTTGCTTTTTTTTTAATTGTACGTAAAAATATCTTTTAAATGGTTATAAAATAAAAATAGTGAACATATGAGAAAAAATTATCAAAGTTTTGGAAAATTGCCACGAGTTGCCATTAATGATTTTCAATTTTCAAAAGCCTTATTTTATATATAAAATCATATTTCAATAACTAATAAAGAAATCTTCTTCAAATAATTTAAGAAAGTTAAATAAAGTATGTAGACTATGAAAAAAAATATTGCTGTAATGTTAAAAAATATTTAAATGTGTCTAAAAAATTGTATAATCTTTGAAATCAAAAATATTCTACAAAAAATAATGAAATTATTAAAAAAAACTTTATCAATCAGAGGCAGAGTTTCTATGACTAATTTTTTAATTTTAAGTTGCATATAGAACTACATTATAACTGTATCTGAAATAAAAAGTAGTGGGATTTTGGTTGGTTTTAGTAGCATTTAAATCATATTTAAAAATATCAATATTTTCAGATGTAAAAATCTATCCAATGTATCATCCCTGGAAATATTTTTATTTATACATTTATTTTATTTTCAAATTATCTTTTATGTTCGTTTCTTAAGGAAAAAAATAAACAATATTGTTTTTTAGTAAAACTTCTAGGGCGAAGAGCAATTATCCCTTTCCAAAAAAGAGAAAAAGAGATATCTAAAAGTAAAGAACTTATCTAATAGTATGTAACGAAAAATTTAACATCTGGTGTAATGACAACAAAATTTTATAATTGTTTTACTTAAGCGTACATGTTTATATTTTATTGAAGTACAGGTGAAAATGTCACAAAGACATTCCTATCTTAACAACAACTGAGTATGTTCCATTCACACTACAGCTGATTTTTTCTTTTTGACCTTTCGTGTTTGATTTCAGGTGGTAATGAATTAATTAGTTTTGTTAGAAGTGTCATTGCAGTCAGCGTATTAGGTTCACTATTTTTTCTTTATAATTTATTTTGATTGACTCAATGAACAACAACATTTAAAGCGATCATTTCCTGAATTTTCAATTAAAAGCTGATTTATAAACTCATTATGTAGTTTAGTTATTATTATCGTCTTAAGATAATAAGTTGGTATTAAGATTTTTAAATGTAGTTTATTTATTATTTGAACAGTTGAAAGTATTTTTCAATAAGAGTAGGCTGTTGATTTTAAATTGGCTGTTGAGCAGTGTAGTGTTGGTAAAGGAACTGGTACTATTTAATTTAATTTTTATTGCTGTAAATAATATTTGTTATTTTATTATTGTATGTATTATATTTAAGCAAGAGTAGCAATACATGATATCGTAGTCATTATAGTATATCTTAGCACGAAAAGCTTCAATATTTATCATTAAACATTCACATTTTATGAAAATTTTGTTAAAATTGCTCATATTTTCACTATTTTTATTTTATAACTATTGAAAAGATATTTTTATGTACAATTAAAAAAAGTAATAACAGCCTGCCTTCGGTTAATAATAAATTTTTGATTAACACATTATTTTTCACAAAATTCTTGATTTTAAAAAAATCACAAGATTAAACACACTCTTAGTGTTTAAACATGACAAACAACAATAAATAATAATCTGCCTACATCATTTGTCACATATACATTATTTGAAACTTATTTAGTGATTTTATATTGAAATGACTTTTTTTTATGCAGTCTTTGAATATAGATCTGTCATTAAAAACATTTAATTTTTTTTTTTCAAAATATAGATATTTTTTTTATCTTAAAAAATAATTTACTTAGGATCAAGGAAATTAAAGGTGATTACGTCTTAAAATGAGCTATAAACATACCCAGTTTCATTGAAATTTGTGACAGTGAATTAAATGTCTAACTGACATGGAGTGACTCTGCTTTATTTGATTTGAAATACGCCTCAAAATATATTTAAATAGGAAATACTACTAAAAACACCCAAAATCCCACTATTTTTATTTCAGAATCAGGTAAAGAACACCTTTAAGTATATCCCTCATAAAAAATAAATTTAATAAAAATACCGCCTTTTGTTGATAATGCTTTTTTAGTTAATGCATTATTTTACAAAAAAAAATTTACGACTTCAAAGTTTAAACATTTTTCTAGACACACTTAAAATGTTATAAGCGTAACAATATTTTTTTTTTTTCATAAACTGTGTACCCTAAATATTATGCATAAATTATTTGAAGATGATTTGTAGAGTAGATATTGAAATATGATCATATTTATGTCATGCTACATTTGAAAACCAAGCAGTCAAGAATGCCAAGTGACGGCAGTTTTTCAAAATTTTGACAATTTTTTTCTCAGAAACTATTTGGCCAAGGAGTAAAAAAAGTACTGGTGATCATATCTTAATAATAGGAACAAACACACGCAGTTTCATCAAAATCTGTGATGGTGGGTTACATGCCTGTCTGAACTGACATGGAATGACCAATATTTAAATTTATGCAAATTTAAGCTTTTTGTGCTATTTTATGCAAATTTTAGATACAATATATGTCACATCTAATTACGTTTTCTAGATAATGACTACTTGACTATTTGCTTCAGATAAATGTCACGATTTGCATATTCTTAACATTTATTTATCAGTTATTAAGCCTAATTTGCATATATTTCAATGGTGTAATGTTTACATCACTATCAACTTTAAAATAGTTGCCACAGAATTGACGTAATTCTTTTCTAGACTAGATTTTTATGCTGTTTCAAATCTGCAGTCTGTTTTCTTATGTCATGTCTAGTTTTTGAGTAAGATGAATTTCTACTTTTGCACAGCATTAACACAGTTTTGATATAAAATGCCTTTTAGGGGTGTGTAATTCCTTGACAAGAAGGTGAACAGGGTCAGATTCATATCAGAGACATAAACAAAAAATTATATAATCGAAAAAAAAATAAGTAGTAGAATATATTCTAACTAGTTGAAGTTTATCATACAATGTATCATAAAAAGCTATTTTTGGCTTTTTTGACCAAAAACTAAAATTTCACTTTTTCCAAAAACTAGACGTGATAGAAGAAAACAGATACAAGATTTGAAATCAGCTTAAAAAACTGGTTTAGAAGCATAATAGCGTACTCGTGCGGCAGAAATATTTAAACGTCAAGAAACACTATTAGAAAAACATGAAAAATATGCAAATTAGGTACAATATTTCACAGTCACATCTCAGTATAATCTCAGAAACAACGTTTTTGTGAAGTAAATTAGGTAGCAATCATAACATAAAACACAAAACCCTGTCTGATATTGCTTTATACCTTAAATTTGCAAATAATTGTATAAAATTTACTAAATTTGCATAAATTGAAATATGCAAATATCTCTCAAACTTGACGTGCTGGAGTAAATCTAAAACTACATTCGGAATCAGCACAAAAAACCGCATAAAAAAACAAATAATTTCTGTTTTAGGATAGAGCAAAAGTTCAAATTTGTTGACCAGTGTAATAAGTCACAGCGATGGCACTACTTTTTTATTTAGGTATTCTCATTTTAGGTTTGTTAAAAATGCACGCATGTACAATAAATACAGCAATTCGTCTTTAGTATAGTAGGTTTTAAACATTTATTTGTCAACTGATCTCTTTTAAAGAAAAATTATATAAGGAAGTCATCTAATTATTCTGAAGTTAAAGTTCATTTAATTCTTTCATGGATCTTTAGATAGATATATATATATTAAAGTGGCATCGTCTAAATATCTTTCATTTCATCTAACATCTAATTCCTGCAGTGATTGTAGGATTTTCCTCATGTTTTTGTAAACCTAATCTCTCTTTGTAACATCGTGGCCCGTTGTAGAGCAAAAACTTGTGCCACCAATTATCACAAAAGCCTCCAGCTGACCAAAGACCTACTTATAAAACTCGTTCATTCCAACTGTGGTGGACAGATGCTTGATCTTCACAGTCGAGGTTATTAACCGAAATAACACATAAAATTAGTTTTTATTGGGGGATGAAGACAGAAGTGCTAGTGAAGATGTTTTGTTTACTTCTGTTAAGAGGAGGGGGAGTGGGGGATATTTGGTATCTTAATGGATATTTAGTTATTTTCGGACCGATTGTGGTCTAGTTTCAAATAGAAAGTAGCAATTATTGCTCGTGAAAAGTGAAATCGGGTGATTCAATAAATGGTTAGAAATATTTTTGATTGTCTGTTAAATTTTACTTTTATTTTCTTCTATAAAAATACATTTGACATATAAAATATGGAGCTAATTTTATGTAAGCAGGTAATTTCAACAAAAAAGATGACTCTAAGGAAATGAAATTGATATTTGAAAAAGAAAACATATAAAGCGAAAGTAGCTTGAAATAAACTTTATCAGTACATTTTGCACTGTCGTTTTCAGTAAAATCTAGCATTTCAATTCTAATAGTTAAGTAATACTCATTAAAAGACTATGAAAGTTTAAACTGGGTATTTAATAAATTTTTTGGAATTTTTTTTTAATTATTTGTTACATTTTGATTTAATTTTCTTCTATAAGAATATTTTGGGCACATCGTGTACAGGGCTAATTTAATATAAAAAGAATACATTGAAGAAATGGAAGCGATACTTTTACGAAATATACAGGGTGTTGTCAAATTCAACCGAAAAATTCAGAGGGAGAAAGTAGACGTCAACAGAATGAATAATTACCAGAGAACATAAGGTCGCAAACCATCCATTTAATCAAAAATACAAGATGTTCTAACCCTAACCCAGCTTTGCTTGACGGTAATAAATTTCAGAAAACTGAAGTATAATATAATAAATCTTTTAATAGACATTTTCACCTTTGTTGTAAATGTGATAATATAAAAAAAGTAGTAGAAGTTTCTATTATAGGCGCCAGCAGTATGCACTTCGCGATCCACATTTTAGACTGCGATTACCAGTTCATACGGTATCATCGATTACTTTAACACCCCCCTTTTTTTAAGAGAATTTTTCGTGATGTTATAACATTTCACACAATTTAAGGCACATAACGTGGCATTTTCATCGCAATGTTTTTTTTTTCTCAAAATTATTACCATCAAGCCAAGTTCAGTTAGGATGAAACACCCAGTATTTGCGACTAAATAAGTGGTTTGCGACATCATGTTCTATGGCAAATTTTCATCCTCTCGATACCTATTATCACCTTTCTGAATTTGTCGGTCGAATTCGGCAATACCCTGTATAAATAAAAAAAATACGTTGAAGGAACTTTCCTTTTAGCAAATGGAGCTCCTTCAAAAAATTTTCTTTATCAGTTCCTTTTGTTCTTCCTTTACTACAAATTCTAGAATGGAAAATCTAATAACTATTAATTACTTATTAAAAACGAATAAAAAGTGAAATTGGGTCATACATTAAATGGTTTTAAGTACTTTAAATTGTCTGTTTTTCTTATTTTATTCTATAAAAGTAGTTTGGGCACTTCAGATTTAAAGTTAATTTTATATAAGTAGGTAAATCCAACAAAAAAGGATATACCGAAGAAATGAAAGTGATGCTTTTTAAAATAGTACAAATAAAAAAATATCTTGGAGTGAACTTCTTTTTTGTAACGAAACGTCTTTCCAAAAACTTTTTTTCTTTAGTACGTTTTGTTCTTCCTTTTTCTTAAGCTCTAGAATTGAAATTCTAATAACTAATTAATACTTATTAAAAGCCAATTAAAAGTGTAATCCGGTGATTTAATAAAGGGTTTGGAGTGCCTTTGATTGTTTGTTAAAATTTACTTTCATTTTCTTCTGTAATTATAAGCACTTCGGATATCGAACTAATTTAACACTTTGCACTCCGACATGGTACAGTAAGTGAAAAACTCCGTTGTCGTCGCTGCGGCGACATCATCTTTCCTTGACAAATTCGTTTTTGGCACCAGTAATAAAGGAGAGTAAAATTTGCCTTATTTAATCAAAGCATTTTTGAAATTGTGTACTTGAAGAAAATTTCTTTTTTAAAAGTGGTGCCGATCGAATAAAATTTTTCTGTAATGACGCGTAGTTGCTGGTAGGCCACAGTCAAAATGACGCGGCGTGCAAAGGGTTAATATAAGTAGGTAGTTCCGATAAAAAACAACAGTAAATAATTGAAAGTAGGACAATTTAAAAGAACATAGTAGAAGATCGGGTAGTATCGGACAATTTAGCTATTTCGATTTTTTTTTTAAAAGAGGTTGAATTTTAATATTTATTACTCTAGTGAAAACTTTAACATGTTATTTCTATACTTCCAAAAGCTCATTTCCCTTAGAATAATCTTTATTGTGTTTTCTTTGACTTTTTATAAACCTTACATTTTGACCTTTCTGATCTCTGGAGGGTTATATCGAACATGGTGTTGTACTTGAAAAAACGTCAATTTTGGATTTAGAAATAACTTATTGTTACTACATTTGTTGTGGACTTTACTTTTGCCTTTTTCGCTTTAACTACTTGTTCGAATTGAAATTTCTTTTCATCCCTTTAAAGCGATTTTCTTTCCTCACATGTCTTTTTGCTTCTGCGATTTGTTCTTTCTCTTGTTTCTCGCTTTTCTTCTTCTTAAGTTGAGTTTCAAACGGCGATGAGGTTAAAATTTAATTTTTTTGTCTCCACGACTTCTTCGTGTTACGAGCTTTATACTTGAAGTGTTTGGAAGATGTGAAATCTCCTCTAAAATCTGTTTCAATTACTTTTTCTTATGAGAAGTCACAGGGCTAATTAGACATACGGCTGAGACGTTTTCTACTTGCTCCTTCTCTGTTTTTTTTTTTTTTTTTTCATCTATTGCTATGTTGAAGACTCATTCATGGGATTTGAGACAAGAGGTTTTGAGGCACCTGGTACACAAAATCTTTGAACACAATATATTTCACTAGCTTCCCTGATTGTCATTTCAAAAAGTCTGACTTTTTATATAGCTTCTTTCACGTGATTTTCATCCCACTTATGACGTATTTTCTCCCTACTAGACTAAAACAGAGAAAACAGTAAAAATTTGACTTTTTAAACATGTAAACTTTTGTCTGATACAGCCGGAACGGTGCACTCGATGTTTTGACTAACTATCACATGCGTATTGGCAGGTTTAGACGTTATGGCTTATAGTAAAAAGCATAGTAACTCATTCATCTAACAAAACACTAAAAACATTGTTGTACTTGCTTTCACACTAACTACGTAGCTCCAAAGTTAACTTCGTGCCCTAAAAAACTCGCAAAAAATAAATAAGTTACTATCACTTGCAAACGCACAGACCGCTCGATCCAATATGGCGTGAGTGTCTTCCTTCTGGCTTAATAAAAAAGTCAGTCGCGTGACAGGTACTGCTACCAGCGGACAAAGGTTGAAACTCTACTTATCCGTTACAACCCTTTGTCTGATACTACCGGACTTCTCCTAAATCAAAAACTATATTAAAATAATCTTATTTTCTGTAACGAAAGTGCTCTTCAAAAACTTTTGCTATAAGTACATTTATATCCTTCTTTTCCAAAAATTATATAATCAAAATTTTTAATAACAAATTAATACTAATTAAAGCGAATAGAATGTGAAAGTGAGTAATTTAATAAATGGTTTGAAGTATCATTAATTATCAGTGAAATTTTACTTTTGTTTTCTTCTATGAAAGTATTCTGTGCACTTTAGATACAAAGATAATTTAATATAAGTAGGAAATTCCAATAAAAAAGTTACTAAATAAACGAAAGTGGTACTTTTTAAAAATTTATTAATAAAAAAATTAGTTTAAAGTAAACTTACTTCTTGATCTGCATAAACATTATTCATTTGTACATATTTTTGTCCTTTTCATAAATTCTCGATTAGAAATTAGAATAGTAACTTAAGGCAAATAAGAAGGGAAATCGGATAATTTAAGAAATGGTTTGAAGTATACTGTGTGTTAAATGTTATTTTTATTTTATTTATATATGTTATATAAAAATTTTACTTCGCGATATTTCTTTAAATTATTTTAATTTTCCGGCATATTCGCTATTTCCCTATTTCTTAATAATATATATTATTTATTCCTATTTGATTTCCCTTTAATTTTAAAACGCATATGTTAATAATTATCCTATTCAAAATCTTAATCAGAAGCTTTTAATCCCTTCATAAATTCTATCAGCTATTTAATCTAGAATATTATGAGAGAAGCTAGTTTTTATTTTCGAATGTTTTAAAAAGGCATTTTGTTATTTTTATTTCCAATCTTTATTCCATGAATCTGTTTCCCGCGTCTTTTCGACGCTAGGCTTTTTTCTTCGAAAACACTACTCTACTAGGTACGGGATTCTTTCGCCTTAAGCCACTCCCCTCTCGTGTCATTAGCTTAGATACCGATCTCTAGGAGTGCGTTTCTCACTCATTGGTTCGTTCCGTGCTACGTCGGTATTTGTTTTCCTCCCTGAGTTTAACAAAAAGCCGCTGCACTGAATGCGGAACTCGGATTTCTGATTTGTTTGAAGTCCAAAACAATCTTATCTGATGTCTATTAGTCTCGTAGTTGTCTAAATTTACAATTAAGATCTTATAGCATGACATAGAGACTCATGCCAAAGCGAAAAGGATTTACTGTGGAAGTTGTCTTATGAATAAACGCCTTCGAATGACAATCTGACTACGTTTTCTTTTATGGAGAAATCACCAGATTCTTGAATCCGTTGCCTTGTTACACTTAAGCCATGACCGTATGAACTAGTACTACGACTGCAAACAACAACCATGTTTTATCTCAGGTAGCTATACTTTAATGCATCGAAATATTCTTCGCATCTATTGAATAAATTAGCATCCTAAGCCACGATGTCACAGCTCCAATATTCGACCTGATATTAGCTATTACTAACAAATTTCACAAAAGCCGACTGTATTTGTCGACTACAATAACAAACTTCACCTACAAACACACACACACGCATATATATATATAACCATTACATAAACATTACCGACCACCAACAAAAACTGAAACCCTGAATAAAATGATATTATATATATATGTATGACCATTAAAAATCAATAAAAATTATAAAAAATAAATAAATAAATAAATAAAATGAGCAGAAAAAGAAAAATGGATATTTGTAGAACTTAGGCAGAATCTTCAGGTCCCAAATGCCTAAAATTCCACAAATAAAGTGTGTGGTTTCATCTTCATATTAGCCATAAAAAGCTAAAGAATATGAATTTAAGACTACCACACACAGAAAAACGGAAAATAAACCATTGAACACAAATTAAGTTCAAAATGAAACAAGATTAAAAAGGATAAAGGAAAAAGAAACGATTTACCGCATTAAAATCCATACTGTCATAGCATCAGGTATAACAAATACACTCATTATGCATTTTTTATTTTCATTTAAGATAGTATACTATTAGAAATTAATATATTGTCCTGAGTAGGCTAAAAATTAAATACAAGTTAATTGTTAACTTTATTAAATATTTATATGAATTGATAAATAGATAAATATAACCACACAATTATACATATATAAGTATCGAATCAACATACATTATAAAATGTGTATTAGCAACGTAGCTATAAATCAAATGCCCCATTTTTTCAAAAATTAACCATTGCGTATTATCCAGACAACGCCACCCTCCACCGTACTCTAACATCTACCCACCCAACCGTCCTATAATAATTTTTTTATTATTACTTTACAAGTTTTAATTTTTTATAATTATTTTCTTATTTTATATATATTGTTTGTAATTTTATTTACGCATGTGTTAATTTGTTTTTAAAGATCATTTATGTCAGGGTTGGCTTTTTACCGGTAAAAACCTGGGAAAAAGTGGTAAAAACCTAAAGATACAATAAACTCTACTAGTTATTAAACTTTATTTTAATACTATTGATGAAAACTATTTTCATGTAATTGATGTGTTTATGTATTATAAAGAGATGGGAAGTAAAGGAATTAGTTCTCCAAAGCTGCTGATACAGCACTTTAATCATAGAGATTTTATCATATTTTCTATTCCCCATCTATAAAGAGGAAAACAGATGTTTATTAGCTGTTTCACAAAACAGGTTTTCATCCCACTTGTACTCTTACCATTTCCAAGGAGTTTCTTTAAAACAAAAGATGCTTAAGCCAAAATTTGGCGGAAAGCATTAAATAACAAAGAAATAAATCCCGAATTCGTATATTTAATGATGAATCTTCACACCATAACTTGTACTTCTTCACCCATAGAGCAAATTTTTTCGAGATTTTCACATATCCACAGTAAATTAAGAAATAGACTTGGTGTACAGTAAACTGTAAATCTTGTATTTTGTTATAGAATGCTAAGCGGCTCAAATACATAGATTGGTAAAATATACCTGCTAACATTTTTACAAACTACGTTATGTGACAATTAATATTTGCAAGCATTTGGTTTTTATTAAAATGATTAAGGTTTTTAAGTGTGTTAAAAGTGTAGAATTTTTCTTTTCCTTTTGCTTTATGTAAAAATTAGTAAATTAGTCTTCATTAAGATAAATATAATAAATGTTATAATGCGCATTCTCATAATAATAGTTATAATAATGATATGTGTACAATATCTTTAAAATTTTTTAAAGTTTTCCGGGTTATTTATATTTCTTAAAAACCAATATTTTTGTATAGTATTCTTTTACCTACCTAATCGGAAACTAAACTAGGTGAATATTGTTATATGGAATTATGGTATTAAATGACCAGAAAACTTTTAACTCCTGAGTAAATGAAAAACTGGTAAATAAATTTTCATATTTAAGTGACCAAAACGTCAAACTAATAAGTTTTTTCATAGGTGGTAAAAACCATGGTAAAAACATGTTTTTCCAAAGACGGTAAAAACCATGGTAAATACCGGTTAAAACCATCAGACGGTAAATACCATCCAACCCTATATCCCCTTATGTACTAATTATATATTAAAGAATATATGAATTTTTTTGGAAAACCATGATTTAATGCATCATAAATTAGTTTTTTAATATTATTGTTAATTAGATGAGAAGAACATAAACACTTTATTCTATATAAATGATTAAGGATTATATTAAGATATACAGAATCATGAAGACAAGATTTAAAATTAGTAAATGTATAAATTTTGAATTTAAATTTTTTACGTTTATCATATAGATCAGTTATATAATTTTAGTGTACTCCAGAAATAGAGATAATTGAAAATATAAGTAGGTTGCTATTAACGGTGAAAAAAGCTTGTGTGATACGATAAGGTCAAAAAGAACTTCTTAAAACACCATAAAATTTAGAAATGCACTCAAAAAAGTCCTTCCGGCCAGTGCCGGAGGGAAGAGGTAGCTTTTATATTCCTTATTTTTTTAAAGCCAGCTTATATTATTCAAACACACGGAGCTCAAATTAGTCGAACCCGATTATAGAAGATTAAATACTAATTTTTGTCAATATTGAATATGAATGACAATTTCGCGAAATTAGTCAGCGTCAACAAAGCTGGTTTTATTAAAGTGATTTATATTTGTCGCCAAATTCGGTGATACCCCGAATTATATTAATAATTATATTAACCCGAATTATCGGTGATAGTCCGCCATTTTAAAACAGCATAATAGGTGCAACAAAGCTCACCAATGAACTTGGTCGAGACCTTAGTAATTCCTGTGCACATGCTCACTCATATCTTAATCGGTTGATATATGCGAGTGCTGTTGCAGGCAAAAAATAAGATCTTTAAAAATGTCACATACATTCGAAATTCAAACTGCTATATCTCGGCTTTTTTTTTAGATAAAGGCAAAACAAAAAATAATCCGGAATCTTTGCAACAAGCTGAAACACATAAGAAAAAAATCTTTTCAATTTCTAATTTTTTTTTTTTTTTTTTTTTTTTTTTTTTGTACATCACTTTAAATAATTTTTTTTTAATTTTTAAATGGCCGCCATTTTAAAACAAGATGGCCGATGAAGTTAGCAAACGAACTCGGCCGAGAGATTGCTATGTACTACTATGCACATGCCTTGTCACATCCTAATCGGTTCATAAATACGAGTGTTATCGCATGACAAAAATCAGATTGTTTCAAAATGTCAGCCATGCTAGAAATTCAAAGAGCTATAACTCAGCCATTTTTTAAGACATAGACGAAACAAAAAATGCTCCGGAATCTTTGTATCAAGCTCAAACACATAAGGAAAAAATCTTTTTCAATTTCTAATTTTTTTGTACCTCACTTTTAAATTTTAATTTTTTTAAATTTTTAAATGGCCGCCATTTTTAAACAAGATGGTGGATGAGGCTGGCCAACGAACTCGGTCGAGACATTGCTATGTACTATGCACATTCCTTGTCACATCCAAATCGGTTCATAAATACGTGTATTATCGAGGGACAAAAATCAGATCGTTTCAAAATGCCAGCCATTCTAGAAATTCAAAGTGCTATAACTCAACCATTTTTTAAGATATAGACGAAACTAAAAATGTTCCAGAATCTTTATATCAAGCCCAAACACATAAGGAAAAAATATTTTTCAATGTCTAATTTTTTTGTGCCTCATTTTAAATTCTAAATTTTTTTTAAAATTTTAAATGGCCGCCATTTTAAAACAAAATGGCGGATGAGGCTGGCAAACGAACTCGGTCGAGACATTGCTATGTATTATGCACATTCTTTGTCACATTCAAATCGGTTCATAAATACTTGTATTATCGCGTGACAAAAATCAGATCGTTTCAAAATGTCAGCCATGCTAGAAATTCAAAGTGCTATAACTCAGCCATTTTTTAAGATATAGACGAAACTAAAAATGCTCCAGAATCTTTGTATCAAGCCCAAACACATAAAAAAAAATCTTTTTCAATGTCTAATTTTTGTTGTGCCTCATTTTAAAATTTAATGTTTTTAAAAAAATTTAAATGGCCGCCATTTTGAAACAAGATGGCGGATGAAGCCGGCCAACGAACTCGGTCGAGACATTGGTATGTACTATGTATACACGAAATTTTATCCAAATAAGTTCATAAATACGAGAGTTACAGTATGACAAAGATCAGATATATATATATATATATATATATATATATATATATATATGGATATATATATATGGATATATATATATATATATATGGATATATATATATATATATATATATATATATATATATATATATATATATATATATATCCATATATATATATATAGATATATATATATATATGGAGATATATATATATATATATATATATATATATATATATCAATTTTGAACGGAGGGTGGTTTCGTGGTCTGGGAGTCATGATCGGTGAAAATATACCAAAAATTTTCGGACTCGTTTTCCTCCGAACGGCTGCAATAGGTAACTTTTTGTAATGAAAGCTACCTAAAAGATAAAATCCCAGAATCAAGACAATTAAAATTAAGGATGTAAAAGCTGATGTCATAAAAAGGTCATAAAGGCTTTCTTAAAACACCATAAAATTTAGAAATGCTATTTCATTTAGATAATGTTATTTTATTTTATTTAGAAATGCTATTTCATTTAGATAATGTTATTTTATTTTATTTAGAAATGCTAGCATTTCTAAATTTTACGGTGTTTTAAGAAGTTTTTTTTTACCTTATCGTATCACACCAACCTTTCTCACCAGTAATTGTGACTGTCCTGATTCTGGGATTTTATCTTTACATTGGTACATAATTCAATAAAATAAGACATTAAAGAACTTAAAGTAATATTTTAAAGAAATATATAAGTCAAAACATACCTTGAAGTAAACTTCCTTTTTGTAATGGAAGTGTTCTCCGAATACATTCTAAATTAGAACATTTTGTGCTTCTTTTTCAAAAACTTAAAAATCGAAATTCTGATAACTAATTAATACTAATTAAACGAGAATAAAAAGGGAAATCGGATTTAATGAATGGTTTGAAATAGTTTTTATTGCCTGCTAAATTTTACTTTTATCCTTTTATAAAACTGCTTTGGACACTCGAATCTAGTGCTAATTTATTATAAGTAGATAATTCTACTAAAAAATGACACTTAAAAATTAAAAGTTGTACTTTAAAAGAAAAGCTTTAATAAAACAGTATCTAAAAAAAAACCTTATTTTCTGTAATGCAAGTATTCTCTAAAGTCCTTTTTATTGGTGCGTTGTCTGCTCAATTTTCCATAAATCCTAGAATAAAAAATCTAATAACTAATTATTACAAATTAAAGTCTATTAAAAAGGAAGTCGGAGAATTTAATAAGTGCTGGGAAATATCCTTGACTGTCTATTAAATTATATATATATTTTTTCTTCTACTTATAAAGTTATTATGGGCACATCAGATACAGTGCTAAATATATTATAAGTAGATAATTCGAATAAAAAATTACACCAAAAAAATGAAAGTGTTTGAAAAAAAAAAAAGCAAGGAATCAAAAACTATCGTGAAGGAATCTTGCTTTTCTAAGGGAAGTGCTCTCCAGTAACTTTTATTTTAATACTTTTCGTGCTTCTTTTTTCACAAACACTCGAACAGAAATTTTAATAGGTAGGTAGGGTAAACCGTGGATGGTTGTTAAAAAATCAACATTTTTATTTTTTTTTAAATTTGGGCAATCTCTTATTAAAATGACATTTCTCAAGTCGAAACTCTTATATTTAGTACACATTTTTATTTTTGTTGATTGCCAATTTTTTTGAAAGAAATGTACTTTTTATAATTTTGAAAATTTCCGGAATAGTGTAAAAATTAACTTAGCTATGAGATGGATTGATTTTTAGTGAACAGAATTACTTGTCACATGGAATATCTATGAAGTTTTTGCTGGGAAGTATAGACTCAGTCTGACATAAAATGTATAATAAAATAACTGTATAACCTTCTGTTTCTATACCAATTTAAGACATTATTGCTTACAGACATTCTGTAACCAATTTCTTTTGTGTGTCCCTGTAAAGGAACGATAAATGCTATGCTCACCAGGTTCTATAGTAAGCATCTTGTAGTGCCTCTCAGTTATCTGTATCAATTTCAATATATTTAAAACTGTGCAACATCATCAAAATACGCTGCAAACGATTACCCCATAGGCCATAATGCAACAGAATTCTTTTGTGTGGCCCTGTAAACTATCTAAGAATGCACCATCCTTCATATTCAATACCGAACATGTTATGGTAAATCTCAATAACATACAGGGTGTTTCACTACCAGACGGACAAACTTTGGGGGGGGGGGGGGTAATAGTAGACATAAAGACAAACATTATTAAATAGGAAACCATGGGGTGCAAACGTCTTCTATAGGAGCTAGGGGCCATTAAAGTTTAAGGTCCAAAACTTCAAACGATGATAAAAAACGGAAAAAAGGTCGATTTGTTTGCGGTTTTCGCTAAAATCATTCTTTATATCACGATTTTCTTTAAAAAAATTTTTAAAGATTATGTTCAAAAATTGTCGATAGAGAGCGCTTTAGACTTTAGAGTAATGAACAACTACTTTTTACCATTATTTTTTGTATGGGGTTAAAATTATTCTAAAGTTTAGATTTTAACTTAAATTTTAAGAACGAAATCGAAAACATTGGGATCGGGTAACTAGCGAAAATTAAATTGTGAACAGAGGAGGGAGATTTTAAACGCTCATAAACATTGAAGAAACTAATCGATTTTGTTGAGATTTGCGTGTGCGTCGCATGGAATTCCTCAAGCTCTGGAAGATTCCTGGCATCTCTGATAGCTTTCTGGCAGCTACAGAAATATGAGCCGCGAGGTCTTCGCAGCGCCATCTACCGTCGCTTTCAAGCTTGCCGGACTACTTCTGGTCGTAATTTCTAACACCTTTTGTTGAAAAACCTTTAAATAAACTGTTTTCTGTCACATTAACGTGTTGCTGTTTTTCTGCTTCTTTCTGCTGCTTTTTTCTCTGCTTCTTTTAACCATAACTCGCAAAAAAGGCATTTCCAGTGTTACATTCCTATGTGATTCCGAGTCGTCTTTGCATCCCTAACACTTCCTCGAAGTATGTTATTCTGGTAGTAAAACACCCAGGAGTAATGTCATTGAAATGTCGGAGATGTGTCGGAAGCACCCTCTATCAAAAAATGAGGACATCAAAGCTATACGTCGTTTTGAATAAAATAATTACCAAGAGAATGACCTACACACAAACCGCAACAAAATCGATTAGTTTCTTCAATGTTTATGAGCATTTAACCCCCCCCCCCCCCCTCTGTTCACAGTTCAATTTTCGCTTGTTACCCCATCCCAATGTTTTCGATTTTGGGCTTAAAATTTAAGTTAAAGTCTAAACTTTAGAATAATTTTAGCCCCATACAAAAAATAAGGGTAAAAAGTAGTTGTTCTCTAAAGTGTAAAGCGCCCTCTATCGACAATTTTTGAGCATAACCTTTTCAAAATTTTTTAAAGAAAATCATGATATAAAGAATGATTTTAGCGAAAATCGCAAACGAATCGACCCTTTTTTCCTTTTTTAATCATCATTTAAAGTTTTGGACCTCAAAATTTAATAGCCCCTAGCTCCTACAGAAGACGTTTGCGCCCCATGGTTTCCTATTTAATAACCCTCCTGTATTCATGTCTACTATCACTCCTCAAAGGTTGTCGGTCTGGTAGTAAAACACCCTGTATATCAATTACATGACAATCTGTATATAGTTACATGTGTTTACACGTACAGACAGACCTACGGCCAGAAAAACCGAATTAATAAACACTTTTAAACTATCTTGAAACGTGTTAAAAAAGATAAATTGCGAAATAAAATTTACTCGAAAATCCGTTTCGTTTAAATAAAAAAGGTAGGCCTAATGTATCTTGAAAGTGTGATAACTTTTATTGAAAACAGCAAAAATCAATAGTAATAATATTAGCAGAACAGCACAACATAGCACTTATATATACTTAGAAGTGTTAGTTGAACATGTCTCATAAAGTTAAATTAGTAGGTCTAAGTAGGAAATGAATGTATATTTGAATTCTTGACCATTTTTCTTACCTATTTCTACCACGCCTGTTAACAATAATAAGCACAATCTGTTTTTCACTTAAAGGTCCAGTCGCAATTTCTAAAATAGAAGAAAAGTTTCAAAATTTTATTCGAATATGAAAATGGAAAACGCAATATCTCCAAAATGGGTGAATTCTCAGCTTAAAACTATCGAAATATAGGTATCGAAAATTCCAAATAACCATTAATTTCACCGTTACTGTAAATAGGAATTTCAGGGATATTTTATTTTCTCGAGTGAATTCATGAAATTCAAATATTAGTCCTTTCTTTTTCTTTTTCTTTCTTCTTCTTTTTTATGTACTTTTCAATTTTCTTATACAAATCCGGATACAAGGCGATCCGAATGACTAGAATTTGGATAATTGGATTTTTTGCATGTATGACTGTCATTATATTTGAGTTATTCCTTATGTTTCAGTCCTCCATTTGCTGGTCCCGGCTGCATGGTATTCAGTAACACTTCTGATGAAACTGCAAAATAATTTTTACTTCTACGTTCCTGAAATTTTCAGAGAGTCTTATCGGATAACTCAAATTACCATCACCCATGTATTTTCATATTAATCTCTTCAACAGTAGATGGTATAATTGTTAGACAACAGAGTGGCACATAGAGTGGTACGCAGAGTAGATTTATAATATATAAAATGATTTGAAAACTCCTCTGCCGTTTGTGTTACAAAACACATTTAATTTAGATGGGTTTTTTATTTATTCAACTTTAATTAAAAAATCTCATTTGAACATTACACTACTTATTGAGGTAGAGAAAGCTTCACAAATCCCAAAAGCTTTTCAAAGTATTTCATTGAATAAATTTCAAGTGCGACAAAAGTACTCAGTAAATAAACATCAGGAAGACAAAATTTATTACCATGATGCATTTTAAGACAAACGGACTATAAAGAAAATCATTTAAGAAAATTCTCCTTTACTCACAATATTTAATTAAAAACATCATTTTTCTAAATAACAACTACTTCAGAAAATACTTAGTCTTTTATTTAACTGTACAAACTTTACACCATTCATTCACAATACCTTCACTTCAATACAGTCCACCATTAAGATGAATGATGTAACTGTTACGTTGAGTGAACTTTTGCTGCAACTTCATTTTGACAGTTGAAAATGAAATGTCAAGGTGTAAATAAGTATATTTTCATTTTCTATAGGTTCCTTAAAATAGAAAAATAGAATGACTTGATAAAAGACATACAAAAGGCTATACATCTGATTTGTTTTCATACTTTTGACATATTAACCTGTGAGGTAATCTGTAAGTCTATGACCAACAGAATTCGTCAGAAATTATTATTATTATTTATATGACTCGTTCTATTCCGTTATGCATAAACTTGATTTTTTTTTGTTTTTGTTTTTTTGCTTAGCTTATTTTTGAAAAAACTGCAAAATTATTTTCAGACAGCCTAATTGCTAGACAACCGACTGAGATTTAAATATATATACATGGTAATTCATAAAGATCGAAACGATAGGCTATTTACTTAAATATTGCGCAAAGACTCATACTTCCAATTGTAAAGTTTCATAAAAAGAGTGCAAAATTTAATGACATAAGTTGCAACCCCATGGGGGGGGGGGGGAATTTAGAAAACACGAAAACTAACTTTTTATACGGCCCCAAGGGTAAAATTTTCAATTAGGAAATTTTTGCTTATTCATTCCTGACTTAGACACAAAAAAAAAAAAAAATCATCTCAACATCTGCAAAACTCAAAAAATATTAAGATCCAAAATTCGTGACTTACACCGTTTACCCATGCCTCTGACCGACGAGTTCTTGACTCATTATAAATGACAGATAGGGATCATCCACAAATTGTACGTTATTAGAAGTCGATTTAAGACAGTGCCTCTCCTTTGGAAATAAAATAGCAGCGTATAGATTTTACGTTAAACCTGTTTTCAAAATGGGTTGTAGGTCTGCATTAAAGGTCTGCACGGGCCGAAACTCGAAATATCCTGGTCCGGTCCCGAGCCGACTCATAGAAAAATGTTCGGTCCGGCCTGGAAAAAAGTTGAAATCTTATCCCGAACACGGCACGACCTGACTGAATTTCTACAAAACATAGTTTTTTACGCGGATATGGTTAAAAGTTGTTTCATATGGAGGAGTTCTGGACAAAAATACTTATTATAGCTTTTATCTTTTTCATGTTTATAATCTTCATTTTTAAAGAAGCGCCAAAGGCAGTGATATATATATATATATTTTTTAATGAATCTCTATTTGTATGTAAATCTTTGTTTCACTTATCATTTAATATCGTTAATCCACATTCTATGTATTGGAGTCTTTGAAAAATGCTATACAGTAAAGAAAATTTAAGACAGAATCACATGGGAAAGAAAAAATGCATTATTGACAAGTTACCTTCTTAGGAAGTGTAAATGTAGTCTATTCTTTTCTCAAATATTATTATATTTATTTTGCATGGATCAGCACATTTTTCCGTTTAAGGCAAGATTCTGTCATAGGCAGGTTCTTTTTCACTGGTTTTACTGTATATTATTTATTTATTTATTTATTGCCTTTAAATGTACTATCCTTTAAAAAATGAATTTTAAATTTTAATTGTAAAATAATGCAATTTAAAAATATACGCATTTTATATATATATATATTTGCTTTAAGCCAAAATTTACTGATTTTTGCACGGATCAGGTCAGTCAGACACAATGATTTTAATACGGGATTGGTCGAGACCGGCGCTGAAAATTTCGTCCGGTGGAGACCTAGGAAGAAGGAAGCCAGCCCCGGTACGGCATGAAAAAATACGTTAGGCCCTGCCCGGCCGAGCCTTCAGAAAAAAGTAAGGTCCGGTCCTGGCCCAGCCCCAGAAGGCAGATTTTTTTAACGTCCTCGCCCGATGATATAAAACCTGAAGTTGTGAGGGCTAAAATTATAAAAAAAAAAAAACCTCTTAAAATCGGCATGTTAGAAAAAGCTTTGTTTTAAATCAACTGACGGACATTTAAATAGCACAGAAAGAGGGTGGAAAGGACAAAAGATAAAATGAATCGGAAGTTTAAGCTATAGGAAGGAGTTACTTACTCACCTGCATTTAAACATTTTATTAGGAGCCAATTTAAACATTTTATTAGGAGCCAATTTAAACATTTTATTAGGAGCCAATCTTTGTTTGAAACTTTAAATACGTTTTATTTTTACATGTTTCTTGGATCTCTTAAAGTATAATTCTTCTTGAATTCGTATTCCTCGCATTTCAATTTGTGTCTAATCCCTTAAAACATGACAAATTATTAAAACGGGCATATCTCTGTGAGTTTTGCAGATGTGAAGAGGAATTTTTTGTGTTTAATTCAGGAAGGGATAACGAAAATTTTCCTAATTGGAAATTTTGCCCTACGGGGGCCGTATGAAAATTTAGTTTTCGTATATTCTCAAAAATAGCCCCCATGGAGTTGCAACTTATCAATTTTTTCAGCTCTTTTTTTATGAAACTTTGCAACTGTAAGTTTGTCTAGAGGCAATATTTAAGGAAATAGTCTTTTGTTTCGATCCTTATGAATTACCCTGTATAACAAATTGAGTCGAAAACTTCCCTCATTTGTGTTACAGAATGCATTCGGTTCAATGGAATTTTTTAGAATTTCCATTTTAACTAGCCAAACTCTAATTAGAACATTACTGCTTACTGAGGTACATAAATTCACAAACTTTTAGAAAATATATCACTGTGGAAAGTTTGTTTGTGACAGAAATGTTCAGTAAGGAAAATCACGAAGTCATCATCAATGATTATGATGGCTTCTTAAGACAAATATGAAGGAAACAAGTTAAGAAAATTTTCCGTTACTTATGACATTAAATTAAAAATGTCATTTTTCTGAATAAGATCTGCTATAGTACATACTTAGTCTTTCATTTAATTACAAACCTTACGCCCTCCATTCATAATGTCAAGGTAAATTCACTTTGAAACAGTTCTCCATTATAATGAATGACATAACTGTTACGGTTGACTGAACTTTTGTAGCAACTTCATTTTGACAGTGAAAATGCCATGACAAGATGGAAATAAACATATTTTCATTTTCTATAGGTTAATTAAAAATAGAAACGCTAAAAACTATCATAAAAAGGATACATTTGGTTTCATGTTTTTTTACATGGCTTCAGGTTTATTATCTTTTGTCGGTCTATGACCGACAGCATTCTTTAAAATTTTAATTATTATTATTATTATTATTATTATTATTATTATTATTATTATTATTATTATATATGATTATCATTCTTTTCAAGTTATCCTTAAAATCCTCCATTTTTCTCGCCCGATTACGGGATTTTCAGTAATTTTTCTGAAGCTATTGCTATAAGAATTAGAAAAATACCCGCTGTCAAATTATCATTATATTCAGATTTACTATTCAGATTTATTGTAACTTAATAGTGTTAGCTAAAGCATGAAAAGTAGTGAATATAAGTAATGTTCTAGTGTCGCATTGCCAACAGAAAATATTTTTACATTATTAAAGTGGTTAGCTAATGCTTTGATTAGTCACTGTAACTGTAGACTGTCTAAATGTTAGACGGCTGGCTTATCCACCGATCTGTAATAAGCAGTTTGCGATTGTCATTTGAATTACAGAACACATTCAATTTAGTTGAATTTGTTAACTATTTAACTTTAATTGTGGTATTCAGGTGTGACAGAAATGTTAAGGAAATAAACAGCACGAATATCCACGATGAATTTTTAAATAAAACTCAATGCGAGTAAAACTAAGTAAACAGATTACCCATTCTTATGACACATAATTAAACTGTTTTTAAATAAGAATTACACAAGGTTCCTACAATTTCAGGTAAAATACCAGAATTTTTATGTAGAAAAATTGGATTTATAATAAAGCGATATAATCGATCTATTGCAAAAGGCAAGTTTTTCGCTAAGAAAATAATGGGGTATAGTCAGGGTAAAGTCAGGGAAATTCCTGAAGTGTAGGAACCCTGTTACAGCAGAAAAAAACTTAGTCCTCTATTTAGCGACTAATTTTACGCCCTTCATTAATAATGTCAATGTAAGTTCAATTCGAAACAGTTTTCCCATTATCACGAATAGCATAATGTTTAAGTTAAGGTTCAGTGAACTTTTGTAGAACTTCATTCTGATGATGAAAATGCAATGGTAAGTCAAGATGTAAGTACACTTATTTTAATTTTTTACTGATAAATTAAAATTAAAATTGAAAGGTAAGTAAAGTTACGATAAATGAATACAAAAGCATATCCTTCAAATTTGGATTCAAGATTTTAACATATTAGATGTTGTTTGCTGGTCTGTGACCGATAGAATTTTTCAACATTCTTATTAGATCTAACAATCATCGTATTAAGGGATCTGGTACATTTAAATCAACGAAAGAAACAGAAAGAACGCAAAAAAAAGGGGAAAAACAAAGGGGATTTTCACATTCAACCGTTTTAAAACAAATTTATAATGTTTTAAATAAAACCGCATTCAAAATATTGTATCAGAACAAAAGTTATGATAGAAGAAAAAAAACTTTAGAGATTGCTATATGCGCATTTGGAGTGCACTTTTTTCAACAATTAATTTTATTCAAAATGTCTGCCATGTATACGAATAATTTCACAAAAATCGCTAACCAGATTTTTCATAAAGTTTTAAGAACTTATGCAAGAAATGAATGTTCAGTCTACTCAGAATATTACTTTCTTTCAATATAAGAATTGTTATAGATATTGTTTTCGAATAAAGGGTCGCTTACCTATTAAAAACTGTGCCAACTTTCTTTTTTCGGTTAATTGAAAAATTGCATTCATATTCAAAAATAATAAAGCATTATTCCCACTCTAATGGCACATTTGTTGTTAATTTATTGTAAGTGATATTTGAATAAAGATGGGTGCATCCTTTTTTATGAACGGGATTGTACAGTCGTGGAAAAAAAAAAGCACCCCTTACTATGCAAAAAATTATCGTAGAAGAAAGATACTGGTACCACACGATTGGTACTAAAGTCTACTTTTAAATGATGCATATAAAATTTGCTTAGGACCCCGTCTACATATTAAAACGATCCCTAACTTTTTTTTTTCAATGGCAGTACACAATTCTGACAGCGTAAATGAACTCTACACTCTTCAATTAGCTTAAAAACAAATTTTTACGCAATTCGTACGATAAGTTTACGAGAAATTAATTATTTTAAAACGAGCGTATTTTAGGGACTGTATCCAAATTGAAGTTCGATACTCGATTGTTTACTTCTTGATCAAGACATCTTAAAGGCCACTCAAGCAGTCATTGAAGAGCTCTAGGTTACAGGATAGCATAAGAAATTTCAAAATATCTAGTCACTCCTATCACAGATAATTTGTTGATACGATAATTTGTTGAGGAGTTAGTAGGGGGTGTTTACTTTTTTTTCCATGACTGTACATAAAATGACCTAAAAATTTTATCCTTTAGTTAATATTTTTGAAATATATTTTTAATTTTGTTAATTTCCGATTTTTATGAAACATTTATTTTATATTGTTGAATGAATGGGATTTTTGTTTCGATAGTTGTTCATTTTAATTAGGTACTATTCGATAGTAGGTCTTAATTAAATAATATTTGCCTGAATAGGAAAAAAATAGTTGATATGACTGATGAGTTATATGAGCGCTATCCTGCGTCCCTTGCAATAATTATTTTTTGACACTGCTTTCTTTTTTGTTATGATACTATGAAGTATTCCAAACACAATTACTAGATTTTCAATTATTTTTCTAACTTTTAAGTATAAAATTCATAGCTGCTAACTCTTACGATTTTTTGTCACCACTATTTTCGTAAATAACATTCGGCTTATTTAAATAAAGAAATTTGTGATTAAATAAGGCGAAGATTACAATTCGAAAATAGTAGTGGCAAAAATTCCTAGCTATGAAAATATGAAGTTGAATAGCAATATTTGAAGTAATTTTAATCTATAAAATTTGCTCTGCGATAATTTGGTGATTAAATAGTTGGGGTGTTTTATTTTACCGACTGTGGTGTATTCATCATTTGAATTTGTGTAACTCAGCAATCTGTTTAACCCTTTATGTACTGAGTTGTGAATTCATAAAATTTTTATCTTCTAAAGCATTTTTCGCGAATTGCTTAACCCTCTCGCTGCGGAACCCGAGAGTTTCTTGGTCAACGTGAAAGTAGTAAAATTTGCGCAAACCGAGATTTCATCGGGGATGCATTTTTTCCGTCTAATTAACCCTCCTTGATCATTCCTACCAGTTACTTTTTATTGTAAATTTTGCCTTATCTAATCGGAACTTCTTCCCGATTAAATCAGACGAAAATTTTTATTTTGAAAAAACGGTGACAAAAGAATAAAAATTCTTAAAAGACGCTCGTCGCGAAGGAATTAAATGCACAATTTTTGAGGCTATTTTGATAAAACAATTACGCAGCGAGAGGGTTAAAGTACAATAGAAGATTTACATAAGCATTTAATAAATTTTAGAAGGACTTTAGAAGGATTGAAAGATTTACAAGGATTAATTAAATTGAATTTATATTGATTTTGCACAATATATATAACCTCACTCAAATATTTTCTTTTAAATATTTTTCTTAGTATTTTGTAGAATTAGGAAATGTACAAATATAATGTTCTTACAATAGAAATATGGAAATATTTCCGAATTAACCCCCCCCCCCCCCCCCCCCAACGCCAAGAAAGCTAAAAAGATGCAAAGGCAAAAGAAATCATCCTTTTAAAAATACTTTTGTTTTGTGTAACCAATAATACTTTTGGAACAAGATAAAGTAATGTATTTATAACTCATTTTAAACTACATTTCAACTAATCGATGTATTAAATTAATTTTATAACAGGTTATTTTTATGGTACTTATAAGTACCGTCAGTAGATAAAAGGTTAAAATCAAGACCATCAAATAACAATCAGTTAAATTTTCAATAAATTTATAAATTAAATTAAACAACATGAATTTTGCAAATACATTGTTGTAATATCACCAAAAGATAAAAATTCCACATTACTTGTAAGAAATGCTTCTTTCTAAGAATAGAATACATTTTAAAAACGCTTTAGAAAGTGAAATATGTAACTTTACGAGTTATCTTAAACTAAATCTATTTTTCCTCCGGGCATTTTCGAAATACAGCCAGAAAAATAAAGACAAGTAAATGCTTTCTATGTTTTAACACGTTCTTCCTGACTGCCTCGTGACGTTTATTATCGATTCGTTCAGCACTATTTTTGAATTTTGACCTTATGATTGACCTAAAGGCTTTATTTTGCATTTTTAAAGTAACTTCCTTAAATAATAGAGCTTTATTTGTTTTATTCGACAGTAGCGTCTTCAAGGAAATAAGTTTGTTTCGTGAATTTCTTTGATTTTGTACTCTATTTTTTTCCCTAAAATGTTTATTAATTTATTTCATGTTTATTTTAATATTCATGAACATAGATATAGTAAATCTCTTATGTACGTGTAAATATATTTTCTTATTTAAACTGTTTGGCAATGTTACTATTTGGGCATTTGCAATAGGACGTCATTTCCTCCATTTAAGGCTTTTAACCCATATTAAATAATTGATTATTTTATAATTTTCTTTCTTTTTTTAGTATGCTTGTGTAAAAACAATTTTTATGACGTAATTTTCAATACTTTCGTGCTTTTAACGCATAATCATTTAATTCTAATTTGCAAGGGGTTTTTTCTGTTTATAATAATCACGTGTGAATAAATTTTTAATTTAATAAAATTATTATTCTTTGTGCTGTTTTTTTCAATTTGGCAACAATTTAAAATAATAACCTTTTTAAAAATATGTAAACAATATTTCTGGTAATGCTGGAAATTTGAATTTAAAATTTAAATAAACCCTCAAAAAATTAGTCAACTTAAAAAAAATAAATAAATAAATGCAGTCTGCACCTCACTAGTTTTTAATGAATATCCTTAGAAAAAATTATTAAATTCCTCTGTATAGTTTTTGCTCCTATAAAACTTTTTTAATGGAACGATTATGAGCAACTTTAACATTAAATATCTATTAAAGTAATTCTTCGTTTTGAAAACTGTCTGCTTCAACGTGTTTACCAAACATTTCTCTATAATATTACCCATTTGTATATTTTTGTATGCAGTAGTTTTCTTAATAATAGCGAAGAAAGAACTCCGGTTACAAAAAATTCCTTGAAAGCGGCGGTGACAGCATTAGTTACATTTTTTTAGAATACAGAGATACCATTTTATTACTATTTTAGAGAGTAAAAGCAATTTTTTTTAAAACAAAATTCTTTAATGCGTAAATTTCGAATGTAACATTCTAGAAAACGTTTCTTTTTTTTTCCTTTTACAATGCTGTTACAGAAACATCCTTTAAATAATAAAGTGTGCTGACAAATAATACTGTCATAATTGAATAATTTATATTTCTCTAATAGAGCATTACGTGTTTCTAAGGGTAATTCCTTAATTTTGCGGTGCTACAATCGTTGGTTATTTTCAGGGTAAACATGTAGAGACATTCCGCTTAATACCAATACCCAGTCATATGAACACTTAATCCAGACCTGATTCGAACTCGACCACCTTCGACTAACGTCCCATGTCTCTAATAAGTAGACGTAAGTTCGTGTTGGCATTAAGAAATTTGAATTAGTAATATCGAAAAATCTTTCAAACCGCAAGTCTAACGATATTTGGATTTATACATATTTGAACCGTAAAAAATATTTATTTATTATGTTTATAATCTAATAACTACCAACAATACATCAAGCACAAAACAGTTTATTCACCATACCCGCAACAAAAATATTCGAAAATTACTCAGGAATTTTTTTTACTTTATAATAACTGAAGATTGTTAGTTTTTTTGTTTATATTAATCTAAATTACACGTTATGTAAATGAATTTTGCACTAACATTTTCATTAACCTTTTTTAATTTCTCTTTACAGGAATCAAAAATTAAATCACGAAGTGATTATCCTGACTATGATGATCTAAGCTCATTTTTTGATTTTGAAATCGGACCGCCACAGATTACATATAAAGAAAATGAAGACACGAGTTCCAAAAGCTCTCTTGTTGCAAGACCTAATTCAAACAAAAAATATTATTATTATCATTCTGAAAATCATCCAAGTCACGAGACGCTCCATTCTTCTTCACCAGCCAAAAAGCACGTGGTAACTCCGGGAACTCATTACACCCCAACAGAAAAAACATTTGTTGAGGGTGAGGTGAAATCAAATGAATCAATCACAGGTCTGAGCCAATATAAAGTTGGAAACTACCAAGTTTCTGTCGTCGATGCTAACAGCCCTATTCTGTCTAACTTAGGATTATCTCCTGAATACTTAAGAAGGCTCTCAGGATATGAGAAAAGAGCATTGAATACATCCATGATTGCTTCAGATTCAACTCACTCTGCAACATATGCTGAAAACCCACATCCTAATTATCAACCTCCTAATTATCAACACCATAATTCTCCAAACGCTTTACCGCATCAGTCGTCTTATGATTCTGCTAGATATCCTCCACCATCAACAAATTATGCTGAAAGACAATATAAGCCGAATGAACGTTATAATCCATCCAATGGTTATGGTGGATATAATCAGGCATCAGCGTCACACCAGCCTCCCCCACAAGGTTCATATGATGCTAAAAGTTATAGGGCCGTTCAGAATGGATATCCACAAAATTCCAATAGTTATCCTCCACCTTATTACAACTCTCATGAATCGCAAAATGCCCATAATAACCCACCACCTCCACCGCCCGCTACTTCTTATAACAATCCACATCAATCTCCTTACAACAATCCTTCGTCTCATTCTTCTACTTACAACAATCTTCCTCCTCATTCTTCTTCTTACAACAATCCTCCTCCTCATGCTTCTTCTTACAACAATCCTTCATCGTCTTCGCCTTCTTCTTATGGTCCCCAAAGAAGCTCTAGTGAACCCTGGAGGCAAGTTACTCAACATCATGTAGATTGGGATGATAAGCAGACAAAGAAGGAATCCTGGCAAAATGGACCATACCCACCTCACCCACCACCTTTGCCTTATTCTAGTACATCATCCAGTGCTGGATCATATTACCCCAAACCATCTTATAGTGGTTCAGGAGATAAAACAGGGTATCGAGGAGCGCCATCATATGTTAAACCAGAATCTGCATCGAAACCAACTTATAGTAGTTCATCTGCTAGTTCTTCAGAATACAACTCACATAAACCTTATTATTCTTCACCTAGTTATTCGTCTTCGTCGAAAGTTCCATCAAGGGCTGGATCAGTGAGCATTGCATCTTCAAACCACCACGACCAACATCATGCACCATCAAAGCCTGGAATCACCATTAGATTTAAGGCAAAATCACCGAGTCACAGTGGTGGCCATGGTGGTGGCGTAAGTATTCCCCTGGGCTTCAATCCATTAGAAGTGGTGAAAAAGTTGCTGCCATCACTAAATCCTCTGAATAATAAAAAAGTGACAATTGGAATAACAATTGAAAATAAGAAAGATCATCACAGTGAGACAATATTCCATCCTTACTGAAAATAGAAAAGAATCAATGTAAATATCGCTGTGATATTTTAACCAATTATTGTGTCAAATAACAACACTGAAGAGATATTAAGATTAATGAATGGAAATGTTCTGCAATCAGCACGGTTCCTACCTTACGAGCCAGTCTCGTCGTCTTACAGCAAAGATTATCGACTTTACATGTTATTTAAAGAACTATATTTGTGTTAAAGTCACTTGAAAATGTGATTGAATGATGTTCTGAAATTCTTTTTGATATGCACAAAGCATTTATATCAAGAAATATAGGAAGATTTTTAGGGATGCTCTTAATTAAATCTTTGAGCGAAAATTATATATGTCTGTGTTGTATGGAAAATGGATGATAAATTATTATCTTTTAATATAAATTATTAATTTTCAAGAATTAAAAAGTGCACCATTAGTCTATAAACTGCTGTTAAATTCGATATGTAGTTGAAATATATGAACAACACATTACTGAATTAGAAAAGTTGTATATAGTAGGGAGTTTGTGATCTCCCATTTAACATGCTTTCATGGCAGGGCAGTTTCATGTAATGTTATGATGTTTTATGTTTATGAATTAAAACACTAATTGCATGATTGATCTTCAAGTTTTTGGGAAGCCATATTATGAATTCTGATATTTTTTCAAGGTGATTTTATAGTTAAGTAACTATAGTTTGTGATTTCAAACTTTATTTATATAAGAAGTTTATCGTAGTATTTAAAGGTAATTAAGGCATGAAGAGCAGTTGTTCAAAAGAGTTTAAAAACTTTTGCAGAGTGAATCCTGTACCATTTCAGATTAAAGAGTAGATAAAGTTTGGTAGATACTGCTTATCATAACATCATACATAATATTGTCTTGCATCAAACTTCATTTTCTTGAAGATTGAAAGCAAAGTCATTCATTACAATTCTATAATATGTTCTTAAATCTATAATTTAAATGTAAGCATGGTAAGCAAATAGAAACACAATGAACTAACAGAAAAGTTTCAATGTTTTAATTTTATAAATGGTAATAACACTATGCAATAAAAATCTATGAAGCTAATGTTTCCAATATAAAAATACTTGATTTTGAATTAATTTGATGCGTTGAACATGAATATGACCATAAAAAAGCTCCATTGGATTAATTTTCTTTTGCAGTTTACATATATATATATAAATATATATATATGCTGGCTTACCTTACTTACATCTATGACTGTATATATTGCATGAGAATATATTAGGCTTCTTTGTAAATACTTACAATCAGAAACGATAAAAATGAATTTATCAAAAACAATAACTATAATCATGATAATTTACAGTGTAATATTTTTTTTTCTTTTTACACTTCTATTAATTTCAGCTTTAAGGTATGAACATAAGCTCAGGTAGCCGTTCCTATATTGAAATTGCAACAATCTTTGAAAATTTCAATATAAAACCCCAAAAATATAAATATTTGTATTGGATATTAAATTAGATTTTTCATTGGATATCCCGTTAAATTTTACTTTCGGATACCAAGCGGTCAAGTAGTTTAGGAATTATACACGTAGATGTAATGTTATGAACTCCAAATATTAAATTCCTTTTTAAAATACAAAACCAACTGCAATGCAAGTGGTAGTTTCTTAAGCATACTCGAAAACGACTTGGCAGAATGAAAGTTAATTTTTCATTCGCATATTGGAAGCTTCTATAAATAGATATTTGCTAAAAAATTTCATAGGTTACAATTCGTGTATTTTTTTTTTACATTAATATCAAATAATATAGTTTTTGAAACGATCTTAAAGTTGTACATCTGTATTTCTAAACACCAATGAATTTTTTTCATAATGATATCAGTGTTAAGTGAACTAATTTCATACAGAATTGCACACTTGCATTACGGAAGCAATTTCATTATTTCACAGTGTAATCAGTTCAATTTTCTTCACCATGTAATAGTACGCAATTGAAAAATTTCAATAAATAGATATAAAATATACTGAACAGTTTCGAAATTCGGAGAAAAAAAGGAAATGCGATAAAAAAAGAGAGACAGCAAAAAATTAAAAAGAAAAAAAGATCTGTGAATCAGTTCACAGATTAATATTCATCATAATATTAGATTTTCTCTGAAATCAAAGAAATAGTTCAAAATTTCGACAATAGAGGGCACTGATACAGGTATTGATGGAGTTTAAGTATGTATATTACTTACAAAACACAAAATTTAGATAACGCAAAACTACACTATGCAGTTTCTCTTGTGGTTTTAATTAAAATCAGGGATCTATAGCGGAAATCTCCTATTGTTACAAGAGATGAAAGACACCATTAGGCAGGAAGTAGCAGCCACTATCGGTAATATGTTGTTTCATGTTGTATCAGGCGTAATGCGTAATACTTCGCTTGCCTGCACCTAGTACTGAAATTTGTTTATGGGCGCATTGAGTGCTGTAAATCATGCTGAAATAAAATATAGCCTTTCACATTTTAAGATCAAAAGAAATGATTTAGCATTTATTATCTATCATTGTTGTCTCTGCAACAGCGTCCGATATTATCTAAATTTTGAACTTTTTTTCACGCCATACAAAAATCCAATGCAGGGGCATATGGGGCAGCTGCCCCAGGTCCCCACATTTGAGGTTCCCCCTATGGCCATAATCGGGAATTTTGTTGAAAGGGTGCCATATGGTTAAGATGGCCAAAAGGAACCAAACTTTTTACATCTGAAAAGATTTAGGAAGGAAATGCGGCTCTCCCCGTTCCCAAGAGTGACTGAAAGACTTGTATTTACACTTCAAACACTCACACGAGCCCTTATACAGTGAAACCTACCTGCGCGACCCCCCCCCCCATTAAGCGACCACCTCTCTGAACGACCAATTTTTTCATGGAACAAAATTTATTCCCATAGGCTCAATACTAATTATTTCACCTCCATCTAGAGACCATCCCAGTAGAACTCCCTCCATGAGCGACCAATTTCTTTTGAAGAAAACGAAACAAAGTCCGTTTTTTCCTGGTCGCTTGAAGAAGGTTTTATTAGAAAAATAATTCCGGAGAGCACAATATTCATCAGACTTCTAAACTAAGTTCAGATTTTTTTCCGGAAACTTTTAAGTGTCTAAACCACTTTGTGCCTTTTTAGGCAATGAGTTTAACTCTGATGAGAAATTAAGAATGACGGGCAACTTCCCTGCCCTATTCTATCAGGAAACTCTCGAAGAAATAGATAAATTAATGAAATCGTAATCATTTGTTCCCGTCCAAAGAAAATTGCATTTATTTATTGAACTTCGAAAGGACTTGGAAATAAAAGTTATAAAAGATAAAACCGTAAAATCAAAGCAAACGTCAATGTATTCATTTTTTAAACTCTACAATAATTAACTTATGTAATTAACTTTTGTTTTGATACTTAAATTTTCATAATTTTTCCTAATGTGAAAAATAAATTTTAGTAACATTGTTACTTTTTTAAACAATTAAAATCTAGATTTAAACATAACCTCCATTAAGAGACCACATCTTGGGGCGACCAATTTTGTTGGAACGGTACTTGGTCGCTTTATGGAGGTTTTACTGCAGTGCTATTTTTTTAAAAATAGTGTATTTTATCATCTCTTAAAGTTGTGGCCATCTTTCTTCTGATCCCTGTATACAGATGTGAATGATACCGGATACGAAATTTATGCATATATACAATAGGTATGAAGTTTAGTGCTAGTCATTTCAGCATGATTCGCGAACAGTTTGTGCGGATAGATAGAAGGGGATTCTCCAGAATGATGACTGCCCCAGGGCCCTAGATAGTCTAAGTCGGGCCCTGGTCAGCTTCGTCTACCCCTAGTACTGAAATTTGTTCATGGGGACATTGAGCGCTGTAAGTCATGCTGAAATAAAATATATTATTTCACATTTTAAGATCAACATAAATCATTTCACATTTATTATCTCTCATTGTTGTCTTTGCAACAGCGTCCGCTATTATCAAAATTTTGAACTTTCTTTCACGCCATACAAAAATCGCCTTTCACGGTGAATATTTATCTGAAAACCACGTATGGCTTCGATCCAGAGATTTTTTTTATTATCGCGTTTCTTCCACCGAATTTTTTAAACATTCTGCATATCATGGGCATTAATATGACCGTTTCATCTTTAAATCTCTGATTATCTTACAAAATATCACAATTAGTGTACAGGTTTACATAATTTTTTTAAATAATTTACAAATTAAACACTCTTTATCAGCATTCATAGGCGATTTCTAAATTTCCATTTCCATTACAAATATTTTCTTACGCCTATAGTTTTTAAGAATAACTTTAGCCTCAGGCAGTGTTTATTTATTTCTCTAGTTCAGTGTAAAATATGACCGGAAAACATGTTCTTTTGTTATGGAACAAATTTTCTATTGTTAAGAAAAGTATTCCTATTTTAATAACTGATTGATGATCTGTCTTATCTGTAATATCTTAAAAATCCAAAATGTTGTTTTATTTGGGCTCGCCCAGCTTAGGCAACATTGGATAGCTCTTGTGATATGATTGTACAATTTTAATTGAAATTTCAATTAGGGGGTGTCTTCCTACCTGCTGAGGCCTCCGGGCCCGTCTGGTGTCTGGGGGTTTCGCGGGAAGGTGGATATGGGTTTTTCCCCTCGTGGACATTTAGCTCCCATACCGCAAGGTTGGCTGTCCACGAGTGGGTGATTTCTGTTTCTGTTTCTGTTAAGAAACAACAAAACTGTTTTATTTTTAGAATTGTGAAGTACTTATATCGCTGAATTGGATCTTATCATACTGTTCAGTTACCATGAATTGAATTTTTGACTTTTGGGAAAGTTTATTTTAGCATAAAGAAAATCATTTAAAAAATATATTTTATTTAGTATAAAGATAAAATTTTGTATGTATTCCAAGCAGTTATAATAAATAAGATTGGAGTTTATTTTTTAATAAATTTTGAATGTATATAAAGTGTATCGTTTACTGTTTTTTACAGTTGTATTGTATGTTTGCAATAAAATCAGTTTTCACTGAACTTGAGTTATTATTTTAATCAAAATAAAGTCTTTTTAAGCAGCAGTTTGAGTCATTATTTTTTTTATACCAGATATGTTCAGAAAATATTGATTAATCTCAACTGTTTAGCATGTAATGTTTGAAAGTACGCTGTTAAAAAAAATGTTTAATAATCTGGAAAAATGATATATAACCACGAATGAAAATATACAATACCCTCTTCCGAGTTACCCACAATTACGAAAAGTTTTCTTTATCTTTCTTTATTTTTTGTTTCTCTGTCTCAGGAACCAATATAATTTCGAGATTTTAAGACGCATTTGTAAAAGCAAAGCTTCTTTCGTTGCTACTTGTTTTAAGAAACGTTTCCAAGTAGTTTTTATAGTATATTATTACTTTATCTACTGCATTATGATCTACTGCAATTTTTTTCGTGCAATTAAAGGATATACATAATTAAAGGATTATTAATTAAATTGATAATCGTAAATTAAAGGATATACATAAAAAAATATTCACCCGTGAGAAATTTAATTCGTTAGAGGCAATTAATCAAAGTGTTACTTTAAAGTATCGTCAGTACACTATGCCTAAAATATTCTCGTAACAGAAAACCCACATGATATTTCAAATAAAATTAAAATCTTAAAACTGCTAAACAGCGAGAAGACACTTGAAAGTTAACAATAAAAAAATATTAAATTGACATAATTTTATTTTACACATCAAAAATGAGTAAAAGTTAAAATGTGATTGCATTAAAAACCCCTTTCTTTTACGTTTCGATCTTGTTTACATATGCAATTTCTAGCATAGCAAAAAAGAGCCGGTGCCACAACTTTTTCAATTTCACAGAAAAAGAATACTACACTACAGTTTAGTAATTACATTATAAAGCAGATAAAAACAATGGATAACTACACAGAGGAAAAAAAAAAACAAGAAATTTTCTCAAACTCCCAGTGTACTGGCGGTACTTATAAGTACCGCCCAGTAATTCAACTGTTAAATCAAATACATACACCGTTCACTTAAAATAGTCAAATTGTATTTTAAGTAATAGTCAAAAACGTCAAATTGTATTTTAAGATCATAATGAACATATAAAAATAATCCAACACCTATCTTATGTCCTTTACTATGTTTGCAGCAATAAAAAAACAAGCGCGACAATCTGTACAAAATGTCGGCACAAAACACATCGACTGTTTCAAAGATAGTCTCCTTCCTCGATAAAATAACTAACCTAGAACTACTGCTGCCATGTATCCTGAAAAAGTGGAGTTAAAAGAGTGTTTTTGCAAAATACCATTAGAATATTAGTAATATTCACTATGGGATGAAAGTTTAAAGTGAGTGGAACTTATAAGTACCATCAGTAGATAAAGGTTAATCAGTTTTCTGAACACAGACTGCTGGAATGATATATACATGCTAAAATATATCCATAACTTTAATACATTGCAACACGGGTAATGAGGTTGATTAATATTAATTTTATATGAGGAAATTAATTTTTAGTATCCCACTCTAATGTAGTTTTACTAATAGCTGTTATCGAGTTTTTTAATATCTTATTCGTAACTTCAGAAATTCCATTCGTTTCTGGGTGAGTGACGCCGCTAAATTTTAATTGTATATTTAAGGAATCCATGTATTCTTTGAACACTTGAGAGTGAAAATATTTGCCGTTGTCTAAAGTTACGGATTTGCATAAATCATAACGGCTAAAGTATCCGTTCAGTACGTTCAAAAGTGTCTGGGTTTCATAGTTGCGAATAGGAACAGCTTCTAAGAATCTTGACGTCGAGTCCACAATAACAAAAATGTATTTATGTTTTTTCAAAGACATAGGGAGTAACCCTATTAGATCGATATGAATTGCTGAACCGACCTCTTGGTCCTTTACTATTTTTTGTGTAGGCACCTTGATTGTTTGGTGCTGTTTGGTAGTATTGCATGGTATACATTTATTACAATGATTCTTTATATCACGGTACATTCCGTGCCAATAAAATCTACTCTTTATAATATCATAAGTTTTTTTAAAACCGAAATGAGGTTTATGTGCATCTTTTATTATTTCCATTTTAAGTGACTCTGGAGCGATAAGTAATTCTTTGCCATCAGATCCAGGTTTTAAAATTAATATATCTTTATGGTTTAGAACAAACTTTCGAGTAATTTTATTCTGTTTGTTGTTTTTAATTTTACCGATAATTTTCTCTAATTTATCATCTTGTAATTCCTGCTCTTTGATATTTTCATCAACCAAATCTTTATTAACGACAAATAGTGAATTTTGTAGTTCGTTTCTAGCTGTTAAATTATTTAAATTACGAGTGGAATAATCTGCTGGATTGGCAAAACCCGGAATAAATTCTATTTCATAGCTAAACGGTGCGAGATTGTCGATCCATCTAGCTACAATATCAGGCTGTTTCTCTAAATTTAAATAATATGTTAGGGCTTTGGAATCCGTGCGTATAATGAATTTCCTACCTGTTAAAATGTATTTAAAATACATTACTGCCTCGTGTATGGCGAGTAATTCTAATTTAAAACTAGGGTAAATCTTCTCAGGATTTCTTAATTTTCTTCCAAAAAATTCAATTGGTTGGAGAACGCCATCATACTCTTGTCCCAATATGCCCGAAATTGCGGTTTTAGCCGCATCCGTGATTAGAATAAAATCTTTCGAAAAATCAGGGGTTTTTAAAGTAGGATTCTGTATAATAACAGCCTGAATTTCTTTGAATGCATTTTCTTCTACTTCCGACCATTTAAATTTTACTTTATCTTTAGTGAGATTAATTAAAGGGTCTACTATTTTAGAATAGTCTTTAATAAGTGATCTAAAATAATTGGAGAGACCAAGGAGTGATTTGACTCCTTTCTTATTTTTAGGTCTAGCTAAATTTTGAATTTTGTCAATATTTCTTTTTGAAGGTGAAATTCCTTCCTTATTAAGGGTGAATCCTAAAAATTCGATCTCTTCCATGCAGTGTTGCATTTTAGTTGGTTCAATTGTAATATTGTTTTCAATGAATATGTTCAGTACATTGTCTAATAGTTCTATCATTTCCTGTAATGAGTTTGTTGCCAGTAATATATCATCGACGAAATATGTCACTTGACTTTTATCAAAGTGTCCTAATAATATATCCATTAATTCTGCGAAGTAAGCCGTACTGAGACGTGTGTCGAAAGGTAGTCTTATATAAGAAAATTTTCCATGTTCTGTAATAATAGCAAGTTTGTCTGTGTCTTCTTCTCTTAAAACGATTTGATAGAAGGCCGAGTGTAAATCTAGAACAGTGTAGTACTTTTTGCCGCCTATTGTCTGCAAAATCCGTTTTATGTCAGGTATCGGATAGGCATAGTTTTGCAAAATCTCGTTAAGCAAACGAAAATCAGCAGCGATGCGATACTTAACTTCTTCTACGTTTTCGCCTTTCTGTGTAACTTTTTTTTTTACAAAAATAACTGGAAACGCGTAATCAGAGTGACATTTCTTTATTATATTAGCTCTCAAAAGCTTATCAATTTCTGACTTAGCATACTCCTTTACATTATGTGCCGTTTTATATGGTTTTGTTTGTATAGGATAATTGTGCATTAAATTAAATCTGGGTACAACTAAAGATGTTTTTCCAAGAGTGTAATAATTTTTGGAGAATGCATAAGCATTCTTTAGTAATAATTCTTGTAATTTTGCTTGTGTATCAGTATCCAGATGTTGTAAATTAAAATCCTCTGGACTGAGTTCCGCCTTTCTGCGTTCACGAATTTCCTCTAAAGAAATGTTGTTAACTTGTACTATTGGATCTGATTCTTGACTGCTATTGTCATTTTCTGACGTTATCTCAAAATGCTTGGAAATTCTTCCGATATTCATTCCTTCTACTAAATTTAATTTCTGCTGCGAGTCGTTCCTGATAATTATGTTAATTTTATTATCTTTGCCAATTTCATGAATTGATGTGTCATAATGTATGTTAATGTTATGTTTAATTGGTTCTAACATTATAGTGTCATTAATAATAAATTGATTTGGGCATATTAATTTAGTAATTACTCTCTCACCTGGACATATCTCTGAGTTTTGAGATATCTTAGCTGAAATAATATTTTTACGTGATATTTTTCTTTTTTTGTTTTTATTTCTTTGTTTTTTTATGTTAATTTCCTGTGGTTCATGATTGTCATTTGTACTAATGGGAGATGGAGTTAAATTGTTTATCTGCCCCTGAGATGTGTCTCTGAGAAAATTCAGTGTAATGTTTTTATTTTTTAATTTCATGGTTTTATCCTCAAAATCCAAAATAATTTTGTTTGTTTTGAGGAAATCAAAACCGAGTAGCATATTATAATCACGGCCAAAATCTGAATTTGTGATATAAAATGCACCTGACACGAATACATTTTCCAATTTGAAGGTTAATTTGATACATTGTTTGAAAGCAATTGTCGAATTAGTGAGTGTTTGAATTTTTACCTGATTACATAAATTTTTATATTTAACTTCTGCATTCTTTAGTTGCTCAAATAAGGAGGGTGAGGCCAGGCTGACCGCAGCTCCACAATCTGCCAAGGCGGTGATTTTAATACCCTTTATTTCAAAACTAATAATTGGAAGGCTTTCTATATTATTACTTTTCACGCTAGCAATCAATTTGTAAGAATTGTGTGACCCGTCCATGAGAGACTTACGCGGGTACCTTTTATTTGAATCTGTAAGTCCCTCAATTAATTTCCCTGTTTGTCCTTAGGTTTCTGTTCATAATCTTTATTTTGTTTATATTTGTTTTTGTGAGAATTGTTTTTATCCTCTTCTGAATTTCTATTATTTCTATGGTAGTTTCTCTGATAATTTCCACTTGTATATCCTCCATACCCATTACCCTGGTTATATGAATTGTAATGGTCCTGATTATAACCGTAGTTGTAATTAGGTAAATTGGGGTAGGGTGGGGCATAAAGTTTAGGTGGGGAGGGGGTGGGGAGTAATACATGTAGTTAGGAGGTGCATAATGCATAGGGTTCGGATGGAAATTTTGATGCATATATTTAGAATTTTGTGGGAAATTTCCCTGATACTGGTAACTGTTATCTCTTCCGCATTTCCTATCTGAATTCTGCTCGTTATGAGGGGTTGTTTTGTTTCTCTCAGCGGCATTACTTTTATTTTGGTCTTTGTCACCTTGGAACCAGCAATTTTGATTGGAATGCGTTTTAGAATTGCAATGATCGCAATATTTAGTTACATTATTTGCATTCGAATTCATATGTACTTTAATGTTGTTTAATTCACTAGTCAATATTTTAATTTTCTCCGCACTTTCCATATTCATTTTTACTAATTCCTTCACTAATTCAGGGTCCTTATTAGCAGCGATATTATTGAGATCTTTAACATCGACATGTGCAAAAGCTCTCTCTAATTTTAATGCCATCTCACATGCAGTGTTAAAATCCTTCGGAGAATCCTTACGAATTTCTAAGCTAAAATCGCTTCTAATTGCATCCAGAAATCTAGACAACTTTACCATTTGCGTAAATTTGGAGTCATTATCATCCCCAATATCCTGTCCACTTTTTTTATATATAAGTCCGCTGCTGCTTTAAATTCTAATATAAAGTCCGCCATATTTTGATCCGGTTTCTGCTTAAGGGGAAAAACTTTGTTTGTGCCTCACTAAAACTACATTTTATCTCGAATAATTCTTTTAATTTCTTTTTGAAATTGTCTAAATTACTCTCCGAAAATAATTTTTCATCCCTCATTAATTTTTCTTTAGCGGGACCAACGATTCTTGCCTTTAGAATCGTTAATTTAGAAATCGGGCTTAATTCGGTTTGATTGATTAAATAATCAAATTGTAATAAAAAGGAATTTATGTTAGATTCTCTTTTTCCATCATAATTAGGTAGTAAGCCGATTACACTCTCGGCAGTTATTTTGTCAGTGGCCATGATATATGTGTTTTTCTGGGGTGTATTGTTAATCGTAATAGTAGTTTTCTTATTACAATTTTTATTATTTATATTATTGTTACTACTTTTATTATTATTTGAATCTACACTACTTTCTTTCTTTGTATTTGCCAGTTCTTTTAATTGTTTCCTAGTTGTAACTCCACTTACCCTTGTATTATCTCTATGACTTTTACGTTTACAATTGTTACTCATTAAATAAGAATATAATGTAAACTAAGTAATATTCTTTTTTTTATCAAGAGCGACACAATATACCATCAAAAATAACGCCTAGTTATTAGTATCAATTTTATACATGTAAATAAAATTTTAAAACATAGTAATACACATCAACACTGCGAAATAGTGAAAAGGGTTTAAAAAAAAATGTACAGTATTATAAAATAGCAAACTGTTAATTTCGCTTAACTGCATTAAATTTGAAAATTTTATACACAGTGATTTAATAATTATGGTCAAAATTATTTATTTATCAAGTACTGTGATTGTATTTATCATATTAATTTACTCATTTGTTTCCATCAAACAAATAATTACTATTATTATTGAAGTTTACAATGTACATAAGATATTTTCATTACTCAGTGAAAACACAAAGAAATTTTGTTTTTCAATTTCTGTTGTAAGTTATATATACATATATATATAATAATTTTATATAATGAGCACAATAATATTTTCTCTTGTAGTATAGTAATTTCTGTGTGCCGATTCATATGTACTACTAAAACAGACTATGGTGATACACGTAAAAAAAAGGAAAAAGAATTTTTTTTTTATTAATAACCTATGGTTCGGTCTCCTAAAATTAAATTAATTAAATTAATATAATTAGGAAAAGGCTAAGGCACCATTACAACTGGCTCACTCCCCTATGCTGGAATGATATAAACATGCTAAAATATATCCATAACTTTAATACATTGCAACACGGGTAATGAGGTTGATTAATATTAATTTTATATGAGGAGATTAATTTTTATGATTCTTACTATTCGTACAGTGTTAGCACCAAATGACTCTAGGTAAGCGATATAATTAACAATTCCCTTCAGGGAAATCCAAAGAAAATTTAATATATTAAATATTAAAATTATAATTAATCAATCCGCTGTGTTATTTTTTTCGGAGATCGTTTACCTTCTAAGTCTGTAATTTCTTTTATATAATAATTTTTTTAGTAAATCATATAGATAAATAGATTATTTATTTTACATTCCCACATCTATAAGAGAAAAATATTAATTAAGAATTAAAATAAAGAAAATATTACTCATATTCAATCTTGATTACATTTTATTATAGGAGAAAATTTACAATAAAAAAAAGTTATTTACATATTGTGGGTTATATATTTTAATAGTAATGCTGATGCACATCTTTATATAAATATATTTACCTATTTCAATTAATCAATCTATTTAATTAATTTTATAACACGTGAAATATCACCATAGTCCGTTACTTTCATAGGTAATGCTTATTACTGGTAAAAACAATGGAATAACATTATAATGGACTACCTGATCCACTGCCCCCGGCAGCATGTAGAATTCTCGTTGCTCCGTGAATATCCCACACGTAGGCACAAAAGGTCTCCAAAAAAATGTTGACACAAAATATTAATCCTTAATCGGCCATCACATGTATTTTTAAGCCAATGTTGGGGTAACTTATTTTTTTATATATATATTTTATATGTTATTCATGGTACAGCAATCTGCTAAAATCCAACCGCAGCATCTCATTTTTTTTGCTGCCATCAGCATTGGGATAAAATTTGCAAGTGAAGTCTGTCTCTTACTTCCACTGAAAAAAACAAAAAAAAACGGACATTGTCCTGTTTACATTATTTATGCAAACATAAAATTATACCATATAGCAAGAAAATTTGCATATAGAGTTGCCACCCATCTTTACAGGCGAATATCATTGGTCGACTCTGAATTTATGTGGCGCAACCTTATAGGTTGAGTTTTTGCTGTACCCAGTTATATTTATTTTTACTTTATTCCGTGTGTGTGGTCCTTCTGGTCAAAGGTCAGCTGTAAATTTCGTTGTTATGCCCTCATGATGTCCTACACAACTATAAATCGTAATTTCGATGACTTTTGTAGATTTATTAGTATCGTAAATTTTATCTGTACGATACTTTACCAAGACATGCACTTAATCTAGTTCAGGTTCTATTATGGCCATACGAATGCTTCTTTTTATATGCTGCCTCGTATATAATAACATCATACCGGGTGTCCCAAAAAGGACTGACTGATTTTAAAATTCAATAACTTGCAAACGGTGACAGATATTTAAAAAATTCTTTCAGGAGGTTTATGCATAAGGTCAAAAGTTTTATTACAGTGATTTTCAATTTTAGTTCGATTTACAAACAATAGATGGCGCTGTAAGCAATAGTCGCTAAATTCAGGCTCGATTTTTGGTACTTCGTGGCCCGGATAATACATTTCCTTCTCCTTTTTCTGCATAAAACAAGATAAAGGACCAAAAATCGAGCCTGTATTTAGCGACTATTGCTTACAGCGCCATCTATTGTTTGTAAATCGAACTAAAATTGAAAATCACTGTAATAAAACTTTTGACCTTATGCATAAACCTCCTGCAAGAATTTTTTTAATATCTGTCACCGTTTGCAAGTTATTGAATTTTAAAATCAGTCAGTCCTTTTTGGGACACCCGTAGTTTATAGATAAAAGTTAAAGTTTGTTGGAAAGACATATTCTTTCCATCACAGACTATAGGTTTTTAGGATGCTATCAATTTTTAAATAAATATTTTTATATTCAACAAATATATTTTACCGGCAAACATGATAAATTAACAGCTTTAACATTAGCCTTAAAATTAATATTATTTTGTTAGTCTTGCACGTGCAAATTCAATTATGTAGCTGAAAATGGTTAACTGTGAATCGATAGCCTCCTAAACACTGATATTTCGGTTAGAAAAAACTGATTAATACACGATAAAAACCATTAGGAAACGTTTCCGAAAATCTTTGATTTTATAAACGTTTCTTTAAATCCCCCCAAAATATATTGATTTCTGAGATTTCTAAAGATAAAGGCCATTTTTCAGAAACATAAGTAACTGGGAAGAGGTTATTATATAATTTCGTTAGCGGTTATATTACATTTTCCTATATTAAAAACATTTGCCTTTTTTTCTTTACAGCGTGGGATATAGACATAGTTGCAGAAGCTATAACGAATAAAAGCAATATTAGTCCATTATTGTTTCGTTACTAAGGTTGATTTAATACTAGAAGAACCAGTGTTGCCGCACTTAAATGCAGTAGAAAAGGGTGCACATTTGACATCGGTTGTTTTATAATTGAAAAATCTTAAAATAAATGTTCGCCCACTTCCAACCGTTGGTTGTGAAATTAGTAAATGTATAAAATCGTCAAATAAGACCCTACTTTAGATTAAAATTTAAAATCTCTTTCCTGACACTTAATGTATGCTTAATATGAGGTCCGTTTTAAAAGTAATAGGAACAAACTTGTAAGAAAAAAGAGGGGAAAAAATGCAAATGACTTTATTGTTTCTCGAAATAGGACCCTTTGGACATCGACATAACGAACCCAGCATTGTTTCCACTGCTCAAAATATAGTCGGAAAGCATTCCGGGATATTGTACACACCAGAGATGAGTTCGGTTTTTTGCGGGGGAGGAGGGGGGCTGATTGCAACGATTTGAAATCCGAGATTACCTGAGCTGAAAATTTTTGTATCATCAGAGTCCGAGACCGATATACAAAGTACGCAGTAGAAAACCGTCATTAATATTTTAAAATTGTTTCCAGATTATTTTCTCATTTAAAAATATCGTCCTACAATGAAATAACTGAAGCATTCTTCTGAGGCTACTACAGCCTATGACCATCGAGTAATCAACCATCGTTAGACACTATCTGAATCCGCGTACTAAAGGCAAAGGACAGATTATATGTAGGTATATATGTGCAAATCTCTCATCTGGGACTAGAAATTACAACAAAGGAGATTTAGTATGCAAGTTAACTTTTGTTTTTTGACAGGGTATGCATGCTTTTCACTGCACAACAACATATTTATTTAGCCCTGGCCAGATGTACTTTGAGCAGATTAACTGCCTAGAATCCCTTATTGTTGCATGCAACAACCCATGCATTGACTCAAATACCTTTTTTCTTAGAACCTGGGGGACATAAAACCTATTTACCTCACCAGAAGTTTCACAATACAATAATGTCTTAGCATCCAGCATTTGTACTTTAGCTAATTTTCCGCTTAACTCCACCTTTCCGTCCAAAATAGCCTTCAGTTCCTCACCCTCCATACACGATCCTCCAACATATGCTTATGCATATTGGTCTCCAATCTGATGCGCCCTCAGGTACCACTTGCAATGGACTTGACCAATTACTTTTACAGGGTCTACAAATAACTTTTTCTAGTATATTATCTAATTCCTGCTTAGTTATACGGAGTTGCGCTGGATGTAACCGATGAACTCTATACCTAAAGGGTCCCAACAATAAAATGGACTGTATCATGTTTTACCATTCGATTGTCCGTATTGTTCAACTGGGTAATTTCCTTATATTTTTTAGCAGTTCAATGTATTCAGAATCACTGAGAATAGTCTGGTCTTAACAACTCGGATATCACACAGGCTTGCACGACCATGAGCAGTAATATTAGTAATTGGGTCTAATAAAGAATAATTTCTTAAATCAACCAATAAACTGAAATGTTGCAAAAATTCCGCACCGATAATCGGTTTAGTTACCTCAGCTATAATAAACGGCCATATTGTAATTTACGTTTCAATCCAAAATCTAAAAGTCAACAGCTTAGTACCGTAAGTGCAGATTTTAATACCGCTTTATATCATGTGAAATCATTCTTACTAGTATTTTTTACTAAGAATAACTTCGGAAAATATTAAACGTCTATTGAAAAGCTAGATTGTGTAATCTTAACAGTAGCATAAAGTCTGGGACTCAAGCCCATACATGCAGTAGCCGTCGCTACACCTGCGAGCGATGACCGTTTTTTAATTGGTAAGCACAAGAAGAGGCACACTTTCGATCCTTTTCCCTAAATCGAAAATTATATCAATATAGCCATCCTTTTTTACGTGCCCTATCCTCTGAATTAAATGAGTTCTCTGAATTAAATGAGTATGGTTTCCTAGGTGGCATGGGACAAGAACATGCTCTAACTATCTTTGAAAGTTCCTCAACCTGCAATTTTAACTCCTCCAACTGCTTATTTTGCTAATTAAACCGCGTCTATTCAGACACACGTGAATGCAGAGAATTAACACCAACCTGTGTGCATTTGCAAATTTTACCTGCCATTCTCTCTAATTTATTTAAACTCTCAGACAGGGATGTAGTGGAGGGCACACGGGGTATACGCCGTATACCCTCTGGATATTTTTAAGGAACACCGTATACACCACTGTTTCGCAAGAAATCTGTAGTATATATACACTCTCTGCCTAGAGTGTATACCCTCTGCTTACACTGTAAAAAAATCGACATTTTTACAGTACAAAGTACTGTTCATCTCGCGCACAAACTCGATCACAGTGAATGTGCTGTATCTTTCTTTGGTTTCCTGACTACGTTAACATGGAAAATACAGTAGTTGCCAAAAATTAACAGCACAATGTGTTGGCAATTTGGACGACAGCAGTTTGTGCTGTAAAAAAATGCGTCCAAATTGCCAGCACATTGTGCTATTAATTTTACGCAACTACTGTATTTTCCATGTTAATATAGTCAGGAAACCAAAGAAAGATACAGCACATTCACTGTGATCGAGTTTGTTCTGGCAAATCTACAGTGTTTTTTTTTTTTACTGTGTAGAACGTATACCCTCTGTTTTTTTTTTTTTGTTGTTGTTGTTTTTACGACTGTGCTCCTGCTCTCAGAGATGACAGACAAAATTATATTTGCATTAATACCGGTAACCAGCGAAGCCTTATTTTTTCCAAAAATCGTCGTCAACATGGTCCTTACTTAATTCTCTCATTTTACGCAGCAACATTGAGGGGGACTTATGACACAATTCTAAATCCTCAAGCCATCCGATTCTGTGAAACCTCAAATTCCGATAATAGCTCTGATAAGGGGTCTCAGTACTCTTAAAATTGGAAAAAATGAAAAAAAAGACCATTTTCAACATTTAATATCTTAAAATGTATTTGATATTAAGACACAATTTTAAATGGGAATGAAAGATACAAGTATGTTCTTTCATTTCATGTATTTAAAAAATTATAAGATGCAGAATTAGCATTTACAGGGGGGGCCCAAACTGTTAGACATTTGACGAGCAAAAAATCGGCATAACAGCTTACGCGCACGATTACAAAATAAGCATTACAACTAGAATGAAAATTTTAGTGCCTACTTATACTTCAGATTGTAATAATTACCCTGAACCTAAATAAATTTGTATTTAAAGTTTTTTTTATACTGTAGCGCTCAAAAGTATTTTGACAACCTTATATTCTCTCTTATTTCATTTAATATAAAAATGTAAAAGAAAATATATTCCCTATAATTGAGACTAATTCCCTATGACTGCAGTTATTCAAAAGTATCAAGTTTCAACTTGTTTGTTTACATTCGGCGCCACCGAAGAAATATGACTCCCCATTAGTTCAAAAGTATTTTGACAATTAGTTTGCATTTAATTGTTGAAGGTGTCAGTGGCGCTATAGCTTCGATTAGTGTTTATATTGACTTATTCTGATTATTTTTAAGGACCAGGAATGCCGAAATGTAAAAAAATATTGAAGTGATTCTAGAAAAGCCGCTGTAAATGCACTTAAGAAAGGTAGACTGCAAGCAGAACTTGTTCGTTCTTTTAACGTATCTCGGCATTTTTTATTACATAGAATAAAGTTTTTAATAAACAGAAATACATCGAAAATAAGCCTCAAAGTGGCCATCCGAAAAAAAACAACTTGTAATGTTGACTGTACTATAAAAATGATATCTAAAAGTGATTGTCGTAAGTCCGATGTAATAATAAAAAATGAATTGAAAGAAAATTACGGCATAGACATACACGTTTCATCAGTCAAACGATGCCTAAACCTCTATGGTTTACATGGCAGAAGAGCAGCAAAAACACGTTTGTTATCTACTAAGAATAGGAAGGCTAGAGTTGCATTTGTAAAACGGCATAACCTTTTCAGGGGCAAAGGAATTCCATCGCTAAAGTGAGTAAATTAATGATTGACACCGGAATTTGAAAACAAATTTATTTCTAAATATGAAAAAGCTATATTTTAAGTACATAATAAACCGAACTTTTTTTAACCAAAATTCTGGTGTCAATCATTAATTTCAACACTTCAGCAATGGAATTGCTATGCCCCTGTAAGGGTTATGCCGCTTTACAAATGCAACTCTATCCTTCTTATTCTTATTAAATTAGATACGTGTTTTTGCTGGACTTCTGCCATGTAAACCATAGAGGTTTAGGCGTCATTTGACTGATATTTTTATAATACAGTCAACATTGCAAGTTGTTTTTTTCGGATGGCCACTTTGAGGCTTATTTTCGATGTATTTCTGTTTATTAAAAACTTTATTCCATGTAATAACAAGTTGCCGAGGCACGTTAAAAGTCTGTTTGCAGTCTACCTTTCTTAAGTGCATTTACAGCGGCTTTTCTAGTATCACTTCAATATTTTCTACATTTCGGTATTCGTGATCCTTAAAATTAATCACAAAAGTCAATATAAACACTAATCGAAGCTATAGTGCCACTGACACCTTCAACAATTAAATGCAAACTAATTGTCAAAATACTTTAAAGCTAAGGAGGAGTCATATTTCTTCGGTGGCACCGAATGTAAACAAACAACTTGAAACTTGATACATTTGAATAACTGCAGTCATAGTGTTTTCTATTATAGGGACTATATTTTCTTTTACATATTTGTATTAAATAAAATAAGAGAGAATATAAGGTTGTCAAAATACTTTTGAGTGCTACTGTATTTTTAATACAAAGTTGTATTTAGCTAATACAAAATTAAGAAAATTTCAACAGTATAATCACCTAAAAAATATTGTTTTGAACAATAAAAAGGAAATTTTAGGTTCGGTTTATATAGACTAACATGAAATATATGTTTTGAAAATTTCATGAAAAAATATTCATAAGTTTTTGAGATATCCTGCGCGTTATGCCCAAAAACGTCTTCAAAGAAATTCGAGAAAAATGGCTTCAAAGTTTCCGAAAGGACGCCTCAGCTATTGAACGCGTATAAATGTAAAAGCCATAACTTCAGTTCTAATACGAATTTCAAGGAAACAATTATATCAAAATATTAAGAAAAGATAGGAGTTTAACATCTAAGAAAATTAAAATTTCGAAAATTTTAAAGTTTAAGAGTCCTGAGACCCCTTAAGAGCACCATACAAATCCTCTGGCGGGAGGAGCATACGATAATGTTTCGGCATCTAATGAGGACACAAAATGATCAAATTTAGTTTGCGCTAAGGGGATTCCTGCTAACCTAAACCTAGCTTCCAGCTGCACAAAAGACAGCTTTGCATTATTAGGCCAGAAATTAGGAACCTTCACAGACATCCTGTGCATTTCATTTCTCCCCGCATTAGATTCATTTGGAATATTGTCAGACATCTTTTACGTTTATGATGACAAAAATAAATAAATAAAATAACAACAGAAATATCAAAATTCCGAACAAAACCAGATATTGAATCAAAATGCAAAAAAAGTTTTAAATAATCAACAGCCTCAGAGATTAAATGTAAACAGGAAATAAACAAGTCAACAGTTTTGAAGTAGAAGGATACTCTGGGACTTGATAAAAAGTTGTAACACTTTAATTAAAATGGTAAAGCAAAATATTTACCAAACAGTAAACACAGAACATTAAATATTCTGTAATTCAGTCGACAACATTATCAAATTCAAATTCGAATGTACACACTTTCTAGTGTCAAAATAACAACGGAAGAGAGTTGTTTCCGTTCTTCTCAATTTTCGTCTGCGGATAAAGGCGATCAAAAAATAATTTTTTAAAATAATGTTGCTTCGCTGCATAACTATTAATCCAAAATGCTTCTCCATAACGACGTTTCATGATCTACTTGTTTCAGAAAATATATTTAAAATAGCAAATTTGTTATTTATATCCAACCACTGGCAGAAATCTGCAAAAGTCCCATTTCTAATTCTTTTAAAATATCACTGTACAATTATGGCAAGACGCACTAGTTCTGTTTTCCAGTAATTCTAGAATTTCAAACAGAATAAGAAGATGTGAAAAAATATATCCCACGACTTCTTCATGTTACTAACACTGACTGTGACAAGGCTTTACAACCAGTTAGAATATTTCTCTTTATATGCCTTCAATACCAATTAAATTCCCTTTAAAACAGATTTTTAGAGGATTGTAAAGCACATTAAGAAATTTAGACTATTCTTTTGTTTCTCAAATGGTATTTCGCTAGTTTTAGGTAGCTTTCTTTACAAAAAGCTACCTATTGCAGCCGTTCGGAGGAAAGCGATTTCAAAAAATTTTGGTATATTTTCATCGATCATGACCCCCAGACCCCGAAACCACCCTCCGTTCAAAATTGATATATATATATAAATATATATATATATATCAATATATATATCAATATATATATATATATATATATATATATATATATATATATCTGACCTATGTCACACTGTAACTCTCGTATTTATGAACCGATTTGGATGTAATTCAGTGTGTACATAGTACATACCAATGTCTCGACCGAGTTCGTTGGCCAGCTTCATCCGGCATTTTGTTTCAAAATGGCGGCCATTTAAAAATTTAAAAAAAATTTAAAATTTGAAATGTGGTACCAAAAAATTGAAAATGGAAAAATATTTTCTTCTTATGTATTTGACCTTTATACAAAGACTCCGTAGCAGTTTTTGTTTCGTCTATATCTTAAAAAATGGCTGAGTTATAGCATTTTGAATTTCTAGCGAAGCTGACATTTTGAAACGTCCTGAATTTTGTCACGCGATAAAAGGCGTATTTATGAACCGATTTGGATGTAACTTCGTTTATACATAGTACAGACCAATGTCTCGACCGAGTTCGTTGGCCAGCTTCATCCGCCATTTTGTTTAAAAATGGCGGCCATTTAAAATTTTAAGAAAAATTTAAATTTGAAATGTGGTACCAAAAAAGTTAAAATTGAAAAAATATTTTTTTATTATGTGTTTGACCTCGATTAAAACATTCGGGAGCAGTTTTTGTTTCGTCTATATCTTAAAAAATGGCTGAGTTATAGCATTTTGAATTTCTAGTGTGGCTGACATTTTGAAACGCCTTGATTTTTGCCACGTGATAACAGACATATTTATGAACCGATTTGGATGTAAATTGGTGTGTACATAGTACATACAAATAACTCAACCGAGTTTGTTGGCCAGCTTCATCCGCCATCTTGTTTCTAAATGGCGGCCATTTAAAAAAATTAAAAAAAAATTAAATTTAAAATGAGATACCAAAAAATTAGAAAATGAAAAAGAGTTTTATCATATGCGTTTGACCTTAATACAAAGATTCCGGAACATGTTTTGTTTCGTCTATATCTAAAAAAATGGTTGAGTTATAACATTTTGAATTTCTATTGTGGCTGACATTTTAAAACGACCTGATTTTTGTCACGCGATAACAGGCGTATTTATGAACCGATTTAAATGTAACTTGGTCTGTACATAGTACATACCAATGTCTCGACCGAGTTCGTTGGCCAGCTTCATTCGCCATCTTGTTTCAAAAGGGTTGCCATTTTAAAAAAAAATGTAATTTAAAATTTAAAATGAGGTATTAAAAAATTGGAAAATGAAAAAGATTTTTTTTATGTGTTTGGCCTTGATACAAAGATTCTGGAGCAGTTTTTGTATCTGAAAATTTGTTCTTTTGTTTATATCTTAAAAAGTGGTTGAATTATAGCACTTTGAATTTCTATCATGGCTAACACTTTGGAACGATCTTGTATTTGTCTCGCGATACCACACGTATTCGCCTATTTCGATGGAAGAAGGCATGTGGATAGTATACATCAATATCTCGACCAAGTTCGCTGGTCAGTTCATCAGCCATCTTGTTTCAAAATGGCGGCCATTAAATTAAAAAATATATATATTTAAAGTGAGGTGCAAAAAAATTAGAAATTGAAAAAAGTTTCTTTCTTAAGTATTTGACCTTGATATAAGGATTCAGGAGCATTTTTTGTTTGTCTTTATCTTAAAAAATGGCTCAGATATAGCAGTTTCAATTTCTAACGTGGGTGACATTTTGAAAAATCTGATTTTTTGCCTGCGACAGCACTTGTATATATCAACCGATTCCGATGAGAGTGAGCATGTGCATAGCAATTACTAAGGTCCCGACCAAGTTCACTGGTTAGCCTCATCCACCATGTTGTCTTAAAATGGCAGGCACTTTAAGAAATCGCCGAATTTGGCAGCCAAATATAAGTTACTTTAAATAACAGCAGCTTGGATAAAGCTGATTAATTTCGCGAAATTCTCATTCATAAGGATTTAGTATTGATAAAAATTAGTATTGAATCTCCTACATTCGGTTTACACTTAATTGAGCTTCGTGTGTTTGAATAATATAAGTTGGCTTTTTTAAAATAAGGAATATGAAAGCTACCTCTTCCTCCCGGCACTGGCCGGAAGGACTTTTTTTTTCTTCCCTTTTTTGAATTTGTGAATAAATAAAATTTTACTTTGAGTGTCCGGGCCAGTGCAAGCGTGAAGACTAGTATAACAAGAAAGAAAAATCATGCGTTAAGCATAGATTATGAAACACTTTCCAACACTTCCTGAATACTTTAACAAAACTTCGTTATTTAGGTAAATCAGGTAAATAAGGTAACTAAGTAAACATTTTATAAAACGCATAAAACATTTGATAAACTGATTTCAGTAGTTACCGTCCATAATCAAATATGTATTCCAATTCTTTTGAACAGCCCTGTATTTGATCTGTAGGTTGATATATATACTATATAATGGCAAAATTTAGTTTAGCAAGAAAATGCATAACAGGTTGAAATTCATCTTTCAGCAATTTATACTAATAGAGGGAAACATGCTTGAATACTTTTGTACAGCCCTGTAGTTTACCTAGTACCTTTATTACATGCCACTATTTAGCTAAAATTTAATTCAAACTAAAACACTCTTAAAACTACTGAAATTACATTTTTAGAAATTATCACCCATAGACGACCATGTATCCAACTCTTTGCGTGGCCCTGTATATCTTTTTATGTATATTCTACAAATATTTCTTAGTAAACTAAATTAAGTTCAGCGTAAAAATTAATAACTCTTTTAAAACCCACCTTTAAGCAATTTATGCTCATACTCAGTAACCTTTACGAATTCATTTCTGTAGCCCTGTATATGAACTATAGCATTTATACGCACTTTATAGCATGCATAAATATAGCGAAAAAAGCGCATATCATAATTAAAAATGCATATAGAGCAATCATTACTAATATACCGTAATTCGGATACAATATAGTATCTGAAATCTTTTCAAATGCAACGCAAACAATTCCCCCTATACTATTATGAACGGAATTCTTTTGTGTGGTCCTGTAAATGAACAAAATCTATCCTTTGCACCGCATATTCAACAGAATGCATATTTTAGTGAACTTCATAAATGAATATCAATTTTACTATATTTGAAAGAGTATAACACCATTAAAAATCATTTGAAACGATTTTTTCCCATTGACCGTAATTTATCGGAAAACTTTTGACAACGCGCTATGGTAGAGGTCCCTAACATCCAAAAATTTCAGAACGATCCGAGCATATGTACGAGAGTTAGAGCGTGGACAGACGGACAGACAAACCGAAGTCATAAACACTTTTCAACTTTGTTGGAAAGTGTTAAAAATTGAGCCCGATTCCATTTAGGGCCCGGACTCAGGCTGAGTCCGTCCTGTTGCTACTGTAGACCTCTTGATCACGGCTTCCTGAATGTTTGCTACGTTGTCAAAATGATGTCCTATAATCCCTTCGCGACGAGCGTCTTTTATAGAATGTTTAACCTTTTACCACCGAACTTTGAAAATAAAAATTTTTGTCTAATTGAATCGAAGAAATGCTTTGATTAAATTAAAAAAAAAAATTCAATTAAAAATTACCAGTAAGAATAATGGAGGATTTTGAGCACTTATTGCTCCACGTATACGTGACGTTGAAGAGGTTAAGGTTCTTGTTGATATTTGAGAGCAGAGCGTAGTCAAAACGGATCGTCATGACAGTACGAAGGTTCGGAAAACACTGCGATATTATTTTTGAGCGAGATTCTCCATCGCTAACAAAGCGGTGTAAGTCCTCGCGTTGTTATGGTGTAGTATGCAGGTGCTGTTGATCTCCCGTCGGACCCTGACGACCTTTTTCTTCAATCATTCCAGTACTTTTACGTAGAAGGTCACATTTACTGTTCTCCATAATGACACAATCTACTTGTGGCTTACTTCTTTTGTACCAAAAAACAAAATCAGCATGATTTTAATTCGGTTATGCATGTCTTCTGTCGAAGTGAACTCAGAGTGTGCCACTCCGAACTCCGCCGCTTGCTATGGTGCCACCAACCGATTTATTCAGTTTCACGCAGATCTTTATTGTACCGCGCTGCTCTGTCTTTCTCTGCTATGTTGACCATGACGATACTGAAACATACAGCATCAGCATTCTACCTCTTCGAAGTTTACAGTGGCTCCATGCAGAGTAGTGACCGTTAAGCTGCGTACGCACCATCCTTCTAACTGTTATCACTGTCGGCTTCGTTTGTTGTGGCCACGTGGTGTCTTTGATTTTTACCGACTTTAGCAGGAGAGGGACTGATGTCCGGATAAAGAGGAACCTTTCCTTCAAGTAGAGTCGAGCTCCTTATTTCCTGACCCATTGTTGATTCAGCTCATTCTTTTGTTACTAAACCGCAGATGGGTTCAGAATAAAAGATTTTTCAAGAAAACTGGAGAAGTAGGCAAAACACGCGTGAGTACGCAGCCTTACTCTGCAAGGCTGACTTCGCCCACGACATTTCCCGGAAGTTGAGGTTACCTGGCTCGACGCCAGATGCGTGGTAACAGAAGATTCTCATTGCATTTCGAACGGACTATACGTACTAACAAGTCAGCGATGCATTTCCAGACGAACGTTGATAACAAATCTTTGGTATCTATTTCAATAGTTTTAGCTACAATATTCCTCAATCTCCAAAATGATTTTCAAAACTGAAACTATCTTCGAATATATTTTAACTCACATTTAATGTGTTTTTTAAAGAGAAGCTACCAAATTGTATTTAGAATAAATGTGACATGACAAATTGAATAAAAAAAATCATAGGAATTCTTATTGAAATATTCAAAATTCGTATAGTATATAAATAAAAAAATTATACGATCAATATACATACAATTATTATTTCAGCCTTACAAAGTAAAAGAGAGAAAAAAAGAAAAAAAAAAAGAAAGAAAGAAGAAGAAGAAGCCAGTGAGCACATGTTAATAAAAATTTTAAAATTGAGTTTTATGCTTTTTCTAAAAATTACTTATTAATTACATCGCAGTTGTTTTATTATTTCCTTTACTATTATTTCGTTATTATTTTGTTGCATCATAAAAGAGCCTTTCAACTTTCAAATTTCTATTCCCTTCAGACTTTTTCGAAAAATTCTGAAAAGTTTAAAAAGATTTCTTTAAAATATTTTAATATATAAAATGGCTAAATGGATTTCAAAATGGAATATCCATATTTTTCAAAAAAATGTAGAAGTACTTAAATTAATTTCATTAGGAAACAATAGTAAAATGTATTTTTTTTTCTTTTTTGACATATTATTTTCTATGATAAAACTAACAATGGATTTAAAGTTTTTAATTTTCAAGAAATTTCCTGTCTAATTAACATTTAGATTCGCATTTTGAGGGCGAATTTTTTTTGTTTGTCGTTAAATAGTTGCTCTGTAATTTAATTAATTAATTAACGCAATTGTTATTAATGAGCTTTCTAGCCTTGTATAAATATACTTAATCAATATTCTCTTTAAAATTTTCTTTTTGAAAAAAAAATCAGAGAAATATAAGTTCATCTTTATTCAGTAAGATTTAAAATCATGTTTTTATTTCTCCTTTTTTATTAGGCACTAATTTGTGGCATTTTGTTGCATATTTGTTTAACGATTAATCAAATAAGTAGCTATGCAAAGCAATCGATATGAGCTTACCTGCTGATCTTTACACTTTTTTTTCATGTCAAATAAATATGCTCTGAACTAGAAAATTTATTTAATAAAAAGTATCTGATTTCAATTTGGTACTTCGTAATACAATTTGATTTCATTTATTAAATAAAATGTTTGGTTCAAAATATGTTTATGTGACTTGAAAAAAAGTTTAAACAATGGCAGCTATATGAGGATTTGTATTTGAATACTTTGCATATTTATTTGTCTTATGCACAGGAAAATTTTGATAAAAATTTCAAAATTTATTACATCGAGTTTTGACTACAGGATATTTAGTTGAGCAATATTTCAGTTGGAAAATTTGATTAGACTAGACATCGAGTTTTGAACACAGAATGTTTAGTTGAGTGATATTTTAGTTGGAAAAGTTGACTAGACTAGACATCGAGCTTTGAATACAGAATGTTTAGTTGGGTGATATTTTAGTTGGAAAAGTTTACTAGACTAGACATCAAGCTTTGAATACAGAATGTTTAACCCAATTTGCATAACTACAGACATACACACATTAAAATTTTATTGAAAACAATTAAAATATAGTTAAAAATATATATACACCGGAATTTTAATGTGTGTATGTCTGTAGTTATGCAAATTGTGTTAATTATTAAGTAATCCTGACGTAATTATGTATGTATTTTAAAACAGAATGTTTAGTTGAAAGATATTTTAGTTGGAAAAGTTGACTAGACTAGATATCGAGTTATGAATACAGAATGCTAAATTAAGTTATATTTTAGTTGAAAGAAATAACTAGACTCAAAATGAAAAATTTTTAAGAAAATTTATTCATGTTACAGCGGAGAACGGTCTATTTCTATTGCAGAAAAATAATTAAGGACAACTGAAACAATAGAAATAAAATACAATAATATCTTTCTTTCAACAATTTCAGGCCCTGTTTACCTCTTCAGTTGTCTTAAATTTCCAATCAAATACATAACAATTTAATTCAATCAGTTTGTTTCTGAAATAGGTTATTACATTTTCGAGCAGGAAAGAATTTCTGTCATCTGAGCATGTAAAAACACAATAAACTTTAATTCTAAATAATTTAATTTTTAGAAAATTATAATTTTAGTTTTTATTATGACAAACATAATTGTTAATGGACTGTAGCTTCAAACTTTATTAACATAACTCAAATAATAATTTTCACAAACGTCTTTTCTAGCATAAACTCACACTTTAATTCAAAAAAAGAATGACATATTCTATAATCTCATTCACAAAGATACTCATTTCAAGCTCGTTCCGGATACCATGTAGTACCAATAGAGACCATGGAGTAAGTCCCATAACTCAAACAGCATAGCTAATATGTTTTTCTGTCCATGGAGGTAAGAGAAGACTGGAAGACTGAAGATCCTGCCGTCCCTTCAAAGTGAAAATTTCAATGTATAACAACATTCAAAGTAAAAAAGTTAAATATGAATATATCGCAATCACAATAGCTCGCAGTAAAGTTAAAGAATATAGGTACAATAATGAAATTAATACATAAAATGCAATTAAAAAATTACTACTTACTAGGTAGCGCCCGTCAAGATTTGACGGTAAATAACTTGAATGTTTCATTAGAAAAGTTCTTGAATTTTTAATTAGTTGCTTTTAAATTAATTATTGACTGACAAATTTCTATATTGCTTAAGTGATTCCCATTTCTTTAATGCGATAGATGGTGCTATCAGTCTGACCTATTCACTGAAATGAAAGAATTTTAAGTTTATAATTTATAACCAGTTATGCTTGGTCTCTATCAGAAATTTACGTAAAAATGCCGGGTAGAGAATTTATTTGTACTTACCATGGCCTCATATATATTTTTAATAACAATATTTATTTTCCTTTGTTTATTTATTTTTTTTTAATTACACGACCATTAAAAGTTGCCATGAATTGTATTTTTATCTGTCTCATTCTCTGAAAACCTAAATATGAAACTTGATGCAGCTAACGATTTATAATATATATTTTTTATTACTTGAATTTTATTTTACATTTTTATACATTTTTTAAATATTAAACCTGGATATCAAGGTAATTTCCTTTATAGCTCTTATACGAATATTTTTTTTTTCTTTCCGTTTTATTTTTTACTCAAATGAATGGCAATCTTTTCCTTCTGACACACATGCGCATATATATTCTTGATGATGGTCAGAAAATATAACGAAAATTGTCGAGCAACTCAGCTTATTTAATTGATAATTACATGCAAAATATTTTAGCTTAAATATTTTAAATATGAAATCATTTTCAAAATATTATTTAGTGTTAAATTTTATTTAATTAAAAAGCATTCAAATAATAATAATAATAATAAAATAAAAATCCTATAACATCTCTTCCTAATAAAATATGTCATTATTAAAATGAATTATCGAAAAAAAAAATATTACACATTTTGCCAAGCTTGGGCTCGAACTTGAGTCCTCTACAAAAACTCAGAGCTTTAAACCGCTGGTTTAACCCGCTACGCTAGCAGGAACTCTTTTTTTCCCTTCTAAATTGAAGAGGTTCGAAGAACAGTTGACGCATACGCAATTGTCTCGAATTTCAATTCTGATCTTACAGTTTTGCATTTTAATATTTATGATACCTTAGTTTTTTAAAGAAGCAGCTATAATTTAACATGGTAGTTTCCCAATCTTCGTGTGGGTACTACTTGCGTATTTGCCCGGAGTCCGCCATCTTGTATCTTTGTTGATCATCGCCGATTTTAAATTTCTTTATTTGGATTTATTTATTTATTTTTGTTGTTATTTATTTTTGTTGTTGTTTATGTTTAATCTCTAAATTTTCAAAAATTAAGCATAAAGTGGTTATAAATGACCAACAAAGAAACAAGATGGCGGACTCCGGGGCGAATTCGCAAGTTGTTGGATCTTCTGTGTGTAATATGACCAAAACAATATGACACCCCGAAATAAACAGTATTTAGCTCTTAATATCGACATACATTAATATATTAATATATTTCATTGATTGTCCTGACTCGAAAATCTGTCGAAAATTGAAATTCTGGAAGATCCTTTGTCTTTATAAATAAATGAGAAACGCTATTCAATTTCTTAATACCACTGTAATACCTACAAATTTGAAGTTTACACACACAAAGTAATAATAATAATAATAATAATAATAATAATAATAATAATAACTCCGTGAATGAGACAGAAAGCCATCACTTTGAATTTGAGTACAATCTTAAAGCATAACATATTGTAGACAATATATATTTTCATAAATGTGCACTCAACCAGTAATAATAACTTTTAAATGCATCTTTATACAGGAAAAAATGGCATAAGCAAGAATTCCTTAAAATTTAAACAGTTTCTGTTCCTTTGAATTAACTTTTTTAAAGAATTAGGTATTTAATTCTTATGCTCGACATTGAGTATTTGAAGTATATATATCAGTTTAAAAGTTTCATAAACGAAACACCTTTCATTTTTAAAACATCCTATTTTCCGCCTTGTGCAAAATTTTGGTTTCGGTGGGACCTTAAAACCCTTTCCGTTTCCGCGTTAGGCATATTCCGGCTTATGCAGCAAGAATTAATGTTATTTTCTATGGGTTCGCCGGGACTTTAAAAATTTTCCGCAGTAGACAGATTTCCGGCTTACACAGAGTCCGCCTTAGACAGAATTTACTGTATTTAGTTACATATTTACAAGAACTACAACAACTGAAATGAAACAGAAAAACAACATGTATATATAGATTTTGAAAGGCCCATGACAGGTAGCGGACGTGAGAGAGAGCTAAATATCTAGCTTACCCTTTCAGATCCGGTGTCCATTACAATGGACATACATTTTAAAACCTTATCTCTTTTAATCTTCTAACTGCAGAGAGTTAAAACTTGCTCCATGAATAGATGAATAACTAATCTTTTTGGCATCTTTGCAGTTTTTAGTTTGGCAACAGTAAAGAACCAATCAGAGTAAAACAAGCAATTGTTTAAAAATGAAAACTGAATTGATAACAGTTTAATGTAATGCTATGAGTACAATATTCTAACAGGTTCACACTTTTTTAACAAAACTCAAAGAATGTGTTCTCACATACGCCATTTCGGCATGAACAATTATTTACATAGTCACACACACACACACACACACAAAAATCCATACACAATAATTTCCTTCACAGAAATACTCATTTTCAGCTCCCGTCAGTCACCGTTAATAGAGACCATGGAGTAATTCCCATAATTCATACACCACCATCTAATACATTTTCCTGTCCATGGAGGTAAGAAAAAAAATGGAAGACTGAGCAACATGTACTAACTAATAGAGAATTTAAAATTTAGTAGAACAATTTAGATCTTAATAACTACGGTGAGAAGACATAAAGTATAGAGAAGATTGTTTTAAAATACTTTTAAATTAATTGTCACTTCAGTATTGCAAAATAATATCGAAATATAGCGAAACAAAAAAAGATAAAGCTAGAGTACAGAAGTTTATTAGGAATATTATTAAAATTACAAATTTTTATTAGCCCCAGATATGCTATTTTCGGATATTTCGAACACCTATTAAAATGTCGTCCCTAAAAAATAACGTTCCGTTACATAAGCCAGCCATAAAGCAAAGCAGATGTATCATTGTACGGTTAAATATTGATGATCTTAACTGCAATTGTTTAAACTTCTAAGCATCGCACATTTTCAATTTTTACATCAACGTACTGGGGAAAATAAGTATTTTTAAATAAAATTTGTTCGAAAACTGCCTCTAAATTTATTTTTGAGATATTAATTCTTTTGTAGCTTTTAATGACATTTCTGTAATGTTGGCAACTGAAACACTCCATTTCTGTAGAAAGTAAAGGAAAAATAGTTGGAAAATAGTAAATTACTATATCTTTATGTTGCCATTTTCTCATAATTACTGAAAAAAAATGTAATTGAAATACGTGCTATTTTGAAAAAAATATATAAATGAATGATTTCTGATAAAACATGGAGCTATTATAAACTATATTTAATCTTAAGTATCCGTATTAATTTCACAAACAAATGAAGGCATATGAATCATTAGATAGGCATTTTTTTTCTTTTTTGTACAGTTCCTTGAATGATGACATCGTTTTTTGCTGAGTTTGTGTATTATTCAGCGATAGTGACGTCTAATGCATACTTTTCTGTAGATGTTGTTTAAGACTGCCATTTTATATAAAATAAAAGCGTGTGCTTTAAGTCTTAAAACTGAAATATGTTTTGTACTAAGTATATTATATATATGTATACTTTTTTTTCTTTTTTTCATCGGGGTGACACTAAGTTTTGAAAAAGCAGAATTCCTGTTTTCTAGTTTTATTTTTTTCCCAAATCATCGCACAATTATGACATCAAGTCAATTCTATTAATTCATTTAAACTCGTGCATCTGAAATGAGCAGCTTCATATAATTATCACTTATTATTTTTTTCATTTCTTCATAGCTTTCCGAAAAATCTGAAAAGATAGAAAAAATATCCTTTTACTAAATTTTATTTTATAACATATCCATTTGACAGAGGATGTCTAGGATTTTACCAAAATCTCCAGAAACTTTTACATTTATATTATTTAAAAAAAAAAAAAAAAAAAAAAAAATTGTGGAAATTTTTTTGTAATATTTCCTTTTGTGAATTTAACGATGGATTTATGCTTTTTTATTTTCAAGAAATCACCCGTTTAATTAACATTTCGATTCGCCATTTTTGTGACAAATGCTTTTTGTTTGTCATTAAATAGTTGCTCTGTTATTTAATTAATTAAAGAGGCAGTCGTTACTAATTAGTTTTCCTGCCTTATAAAGACTTAATCAATATCCTTGAAGTTTTCTCTCTTTTTTTTTTTTTTTTTTTTTTTTTAAATTCTGAAAAATAACTTAATAATTTTTATTTAGGAAGATTTAACATTACGCTTTTATCTCTCATTTTTGAATTTATTTACGTTTTCTCTTTATAATTAGCAAAGATGTTAATGAGTGTTAAAAGGCAATTTTTGGATTGCAACTATCCTGGATTTAGAATATAGTATAGAACACAATTAACTCGGAAATGTTTTTACTTTCTTGATACAAATAGTGTGAGAAAAGGGTTGTAATTAGGCTGTATGTGTGTTTGAGCCAGGGCCGAAACTAAGGAATGGCAGAGGGGGCATGTGCCCCGGGCGCCAGAGGCAAGGGGCGCCAAATGAAAGATTATACCTTTGGAATCGATCATTTTCTTTTATGGACTGATGGCTTTCATTATTATGAAACAGCCATTATAAATGGAGTGTTAGGTGAAGATGAAAGAGCAGCCGTAAAAAGTTTGAACTTTGATTTTCTGGCCATAATTAAAATAAAAAAAAATTATGGCCATTTCCCCCCCCCCCCCCATTTTGACCAGAAAATCAGAGTTCAAACTTTTTACGGCTGCTCTTTCATCTTCACCTAACACTCTATTTATAATGGCTGTTTCATAACAATGAAAGCCATCAGTCCATCAGAAGAAAATAACTCGGTTAAAGCGGAAACTAGGTTAAGCGGGACTCGGATAATCGGAACTCTACTGTATAAGCAAACACTGTAAATAGCCGGTAATACATGCGAATACTTTTATGTGAACGAACTATAATTGTAACAAACGTCACATTCAATTCTTGTAGTTCAATATTACATATTTTATGATTACATATTTTGAATTTTAAAATAAGTCGGCCATTAAAAATTAGTAAAATTCTCTTTGTAAATATACTTTGAGGAAGAAAGTGGGGGGGGGGGGGGATTCATGTTTGCCGCGGGCTCAAAAAAGGCTAGTTTCGGCCCTGGTTTGAGCGAACACGATAGTGTCCACATGAGGTTTCGGATTGATCTACCATTTGGAACATATATGTTATTTACTGTCCAGACAAAAACAGTGTGAGGAAAGTGTTATACTCAGGAAGTAGTACTCAAGAGTGAACACGATAATATCCATATGGTCTTACGGATTGATCTACCATTTGGAACACATATGTTATTACTTTGTAGACACAAATAGCGTGAGGAAAGTGTTGTTATCAGGATGTATGTCTGTGTGAGGGCACACGATAGTATCCACATGGTGTTTCGGATTGATCTACCATTTGGAATACATATGTTATTACTTTCTTCAAACAAATAGTGTGAGGAAAGTGTTGTCATCAGCATGCGTGTATGTGTGTGTGTGAACACGATAGTGTTCATATGGTGTTTTGGATTGATCTACCATTTGGAATACATGCGTTATTACTTTCTGTCTACATACAAATACTTTAAAGGAAATATTGTAATCAGGATGTATGTGTGTGAGAGAACCTGATAATATCCAAGCAGTGTTTACCATTGAGCTCCCATTTGGTAAATGCGTTATAGACCACTGCCGTAATTACTATTTATATTTTTGACCGAATTGGACAACTGGTTTAATATCTAAACCATTTTTTTAAATCATTTGTCAACCATTTTGGGACCAAAGAACACCAATAATTTTCTTTTTTAACTTTTATTGCCTTATAAAGGCTTAATTCTTGACTCTTCCTTGAAGTCTTTTCTTTTTTTTTTTTATAAAAATTCTGAAAAATAAGTTAATAATTTTTATTTAGTAAGATTTAAAATTACGTTTTTTTCCGTTTTTTTTTTTTTTTTTTTTTTTTTTTTTTTTTTTTTTTATTATTTATTTACGTTTTCCCTTTTTAATCTTTTTAATTAGGAAAGATATTAATGGGTGTTAAAAGACAATTTTTTGATTATAACAAGCCTGGGTTTACAAAACAGTACAGGACATAATTAATTCGGAAATGTTTTCACTTTCTGAACACAAATAGTGTGATGAAAATATATTGCACTCATAATGTATGTCTGTGACTGAACACTGTACTCGAGGTTCATCGCTAGCTAAAAATCCGCCGTGTACGCAATGGCACCTTGGTGCATGTAAAATCCGTCGTGGGTGCAAAGTTCTTCAAGTTCCCTATGAATTAAAACTCTGGAGGTGCCTAGTCATGTGAAGATCTCGTAACCTGATCAAGGTTCCAACTTTCCAAACCGGTTCCCAAAGTGAAAGTACCTTTATTAAAAAAAATCTCCAACCGAAATCGAAAAGTAAAAAATAGCCATATTAGAGATCGACCTCAGCTATCCTATGCAAAAATAAATCATTTAAAAATATTCAAATTGAAACGAGAAATTCGACAATAACCTGACCATAGGATTAACATTACGGAGCGTGTGTTTTCAAGTGAGTGAAGAGTCCCCAGGGTACAGTATGCAGATCAAGTCCGGTTCAATAGAAACTTTGAAGTTGGTATTGATATCCCCACCAATATATCCCTTCCCCAATAAGACCAAAATTTCTCCTCACCAAGAATATTTCATTCTTTTTGTGTGTGTGTGTGTACGTGTTAATAGTTTCCCTTAATTGCTCCGCTTACACACAAAGATGCATGCACAGAATATATAAAGTATTAAGGTCTGAATTATGTTCATATTTCTAACATCCAGTAATTTGTAGAGTGTTTTTCTTTTTTTAATAATTAGAAATTAATGAACATATAAATGACAAATAGAAAAATAAATAAATATGTAAATAAAATTTAAATAAATTTAAAAACGCATCATCTATACTGTCAACATGGTATTTATGCGGGTACCGTTGTATATAATAGCGTAACTAAATACGTAACCTAATAGTAAAAGATAATAAATTCTATTATTTCAGTAAGACAATATTAAAATATTTACTGATATATTTTTGATATATATATTCTGATTATATATTTACTGATATATGTTAATTCATATCTTGCTTTCCTTTGTGCCATGGTGCATTTGTGCAACAGTGTTAGATCCTAAAGGATTAAAATTGAAACCTAAATTTTAATGCGAAATAAAAAAATATAATTACTCAAAATGATATATTTTATCTGTTATATTACGATTAAATAATGCAGAAATTTACAAATATATTTTCCTTGTAAACTGAATAAAATACATTTATAATATTCACCAGACTAGATCAAAAATCAAGTGACAAATCCAAACGATGTCACTGAATATTGAATAAATTTTCTATTGAATGCGCATAGTGTTTAATTTCCAATTTTAGTCTCATCCCCCTTATTTGATATTCTTCATCAACCACTCCCTCCCACTCATATTGTCATTTTTAAGAATTTGGTGGCGCCATCTACTGCAAAAGGATACAATTATTTTTATTAATAATAACATGTTTATTTTTCACTTAATCAAGAATTATTTGTTCGTTGTCTCCACGTCTGTTACGTTCGTAAAAAAAAAAAAAAAAAAAAAAAAAAAAATAGCTAAAATAAACTTTTAAAGGAGAGTAAAAACTTACATAACCGGATAATGTTTAAAACAAATTTTCGAGATTTAAAATAAAGTTTAGAGAATATTTATTTTATTTTACGATAGTGACATCAAAATTTGGGAATATGCACGTAGCACGTGTATACATATGTATTATATTATATTAACACGCCGAATCATGATTTACGAAGATTCGTGCTGTGTCGAGACCATGTGCGACACATACAATTCATAAACGCATTATTTTATGCATTTATACATACAAGAGTTTTTGTGGTTATTTTTATATCGTCAAAAATACCGACACTTTTTCTGAATAATTTACTAAAGGTGTGCGTAAAGTGCATTTCACAATGGTCTTAATTAAATAAATACAAAAAATATATTTTTTTTAATGTAAACAAATGTAAACTTCACTCACGCGAAAATACACGTTCGCTAATGTTAATCCTATAGAAGAATTTTTTTAAGATATCTCGTTTGCATTTCAGTATTTTTAAATAATTTTCTTTGCATTAGTTAGCTGAGGTCGATCTGTATAAACGCTGTTTTTTACTTTTTCCGTTTTCTTTGCAGGATTTTTAAATAAGAATACTTTCACTTTCGAAACCGGTTCAGAAAGTAAAAATATCGTAATTAAAAAAAAAAAAAAAAGAAAAGAAAAGAAAGAAAAGGGAAAGAAAATCATTTAAAAATATTAAAATGCAAACGAAATATCTTTAGAAAATTCCGATTCTCTGAAAAAGATGAAAATCAGAAAAAGTGTTTGTTTTTCAGTTTGGCAATCTGATCTAATCGTCGCGTTTCAAAATAGCGCGGTTGTCACAAATCATGTAAAATGCTTACCTGCCCGGCCTCCCGAAGCTCAAGGGATACACTTGAAAAATTACTCGAATGTCAAATAGAAAAATAAATAAACATTACGCCACAAACAGCTCCAAAAAAGTATGAAGTAAAATCAGAAACTTTTATATTTAAGTAACTTATAGAGATGCTAATTTCACGCACATATTACACCTAAGAGCGGTTACTTTTTGTTAACTGAAAAAAAAAAGAATAGAACAATTAAAAATCTAAAAAAAAAAAAATGATATTTAATTTCTATCTTTAATTCATCCCATTTTATTTTATTTTATTTTTCGAATGGTAATGGAATTTTTCTGATAGTACAAAAAATATATTTTGACTGATCTGATTGTGATTGAACTGATACTTCTGGCATCTTTTTCACTTAGAAAAATTAGTGCGAAAAAGATTTACAATTTTTTTAAACATAACGAATTTTCATACCGTAAAGAATACTTGTAACATGGATATCGTAAAATGTAATTTATGTTTATAAAGAATTAACTTTTTTTACATTTGTGATTATTTTTCCCGTTTTCGTAGTTAATTATATCTGAGTCTGATATCTTTTCTTAAATTTATTGAAATGTTAAGATTCTAGGAAAGTTTAAAAAATATATTAAACATAAAATTAGATAAATTTACAAATTTTTGCTACAATATGTGGGTATTTTCTTCAAATATCAATACGCATGACCAGACACAGAAAAAAAGGTGCAGTGCTCTCTTGCAGTGGTTCTTTTAATTTGGTTGTGCACAGCTGAGTAGCAATTCATACAGCTTTAATCTCACATATATTTTTAAATTAGTCAAAATAATTAAGGATCGACCGAAACGGGTTTCTAAGACCGAAAACGAAACCGAATTTCGGTAATCTTCCTACTTTCGGCCGAAAACGAAAATGTCCAAATTTTTTTAAAAGTTCTATTGCATACATAAATATCCAAAAATATTAATTAATTATACGTGTAATTATAAGTGTGGCCCAACTTGGCTCTCTGTGCCTCTGATCATTTTTTTTTTTATTTTATATAAAATAAAATTTAATTAACTCATCTACGTCACTGAATGATTTTCTAATTACCCGAATTTCATCTAATAAAAAATGTTTTATGTGTACATACATCGATTTATCTTTTATAAAGATTTTTGTAAATGATCATCTATTGTACTAAAACTTTTTCAAAGAGTCGTCGAAACACTTTTGCGGTTTCAAGCTAAAAAAAATTCTGTTACTGTTAAGTCTGCGGCTTTTAATGTGCATGTGAAAAGGTCATATATGTATTGCTTGCTTTAAAATTTGCACTCACGACTCGTGACAGTGATGACTGATAATTATATAGTGCTGTAAAAGTAACGACTAAATGAACACCCGTATGTATTCGTTACTTTCAAACGCACTACCCGTTAGAAAATATTCGTTATTCGTTACTTTCGTTACTCTTTAGAAAACCGATATTAAAAATCTTCTTAAGTGCTAGTACACATATATTCGGTGTATTTTCTAATTTTCTGAGTGTTTTCCGATTATAATTTGTTTTTTATTTTCCTTAAAATAAAAAAATAAAATATATATGGATGCTTGCACTAATTAAACATTTCATGAAGTATAAAACTGGGGGCTCAAAATACTGCATGTGAAATATATGGTCACAAGCAGGGCAGCGGAGTCGGTGGGAAAAATGGACGATTCCAACTTTTTCGCTCAAAAATGGACCCGACTCCGACTCCGCAGCCCTGGTCACAAGACTACAGTAAATATAATTATATACCGTACGTGAGGTCTTTTCAAAAATTCGTTACCGTTACCTAGACCCATAATAAAATTTTGTACGAAACCTGTCTGTAACAGAAATCTGCGCAAAAGTAGAAACATTCACAATATAATAATCACTAAATAAGTACAACCTCTAAAAGTGGAATTTTATTTTGAATTGAAATATTTCAAGATCGATTCCCCTGAAAAATAATACAATGGAATTCCATCTGCTAAGACGAAAAATCTCTCTAAAACGGAATTCCTTTGGGATTTCTCACGTGTCTGTCTCCGCAAGTATTACTGTATGTATTAAAGAAAAAAATAGTAATTGAGTATCTTAATAGAAATGTCCAATGCTTACTGAAACCAGTAAAACATGCGACAACGGAACTGTCTATAACGGAAACTAGCAATCGGTTCTCAAAAACATATTTACCTCCGTTCAACACCGCAAAACTTTCTGACACATTGATATACTCAATCTAATGAATAAAACTGGCGATCATAGGAATGATATGGAATCTAACAGCGTTTTTCATTTTTTGATAAGTTTATCGCAGTTCAAGCTATAATCAAATGCTTTTTTATGACGGCCCTTCAATTAGTGTCGCGTCCAGAATTTCGGTTCAAAACACCCATTTTCATAGTATCGCCAAACAAATCTTTTGAATTTAAAGGAAAAAGAGAAACGCTAATACATTTCTTAATTTCTGATCAAAAGCGCCTACTGATTTTATGCGAATATGAGTAAAAATAAATGATTTAAAAAGTATGTTTTCATAAAAATATTTTATCATTCCTTAAATACATCTACAACGGATATTTTATTCTATTGTAAGCTTCAGTTCTTTTTACAGTAAAATTATGAGCAATCTTAATAGATTAAATGCATAATTAATACGAAATTAATCTAATTAAAATATTAAATGATAAACACATCTTGTCTTTTTACTGCTTGAATCCATGCTTCCTTTTTTAAAATACATTCATAGAACCTCTTGGTCAAAAAGAAAAAAAAATCAATTATTCTCTTCATGTTTCAAAAAAGCATATAACACTTCATATCTGAGAAATAAAAAGTACAATCCCTGAAAGAATAAACGATCTCATAGTAATCGTTCTTCTAAAAGCAGTTTGTTCTGCTATTGACCACGTGTCTTCAACATCAACATCTTCCTTCCTTAATTATTTGCACGGACATTTTTGGCAAATGAACGAGTGTTGAAGTAACGAAACGATAATGAATACCCGTATGTAATACTAAAATACGGGCACAACTGATTCCAGAGTCCAAAGACCGAACACAAATTCGCATCTTTCCGCATCGGACAATGCGGCTCCGTTCATGAATCACGAAATAAAAGTAGCGTTTGAAGTTTGTTTCTTAGTTCTGCAGTAACGAGTAACGGCTCATATTTTGAACTACCGATTCGGTATTTCGTATCAGAGAGAATACCCGTTACTCAGTAACGAATACACGCGGTTTGCAACACCTCTATAATTATAAGCAGTGAAGTTCATAGCATTAACTAAAGAGTAATTCATTTGAGCCGATACAGCTCAAATCAAGGAGTAATGTTGAAAATTTCCAAAGGAAGAAAGGAGATTTTTGGAATACAGATAGTTTCGTTTCGAGTTTCGGTCCGGCTGAATTTTTGGAAGGATTTTTGCTATAAACGAATTCTCGGCGAAACTCAGATTTTGGGCTGAAAACGAAAACGGGACCAAATTTTCGGTGGATCTCTAAAAATAATGATAAATGTACTTTAGATGAAATAGCAAGGAATTTGCAAATACTATTATTCATAATTATCAAGTTCTGAAGTTCTAGTGCTTATTTAATGCTAAAGTTTTTATTTGAATAAAATCTGACAAGTTATAATAACTTTTCTACAATTTCTAAAAAAAAGAAGAAAAAAAAAAAGAGTTTGACCTGTAATCACTGTTACACTGTGAAATATCAAATTCCTTCGGGAGGGGGTGACTTCTCCTTCCAGCCCTCCCCAAATGGTACCCCTGATTCATTCAGCTTATGTGAAAGTGGAGCAAAAGACAAATCACAAGAAACTAGCAGAAATCGATATTGCTTCTGATGTGATTCGATAAAACTTATAAATCATGAGATCGGGCAAGTCACACGGGAGCTAATATTGTAAGAATCAAATTTTATACGGCATAAATATCAGCACAAAAATAGCTTTCACTATAAAAATATTTACAATTTTTTGCCAATACTGCAGAAATGCTGATATTACATTATAGTATAGAATAGTATATTATATTAAATATATATTATTTTATATGACATTCGATATTTTATGATAGCAATACTGCTGATAATAATATTTCTAAATTTCTAAAAAAAAATTACAACATAACTTTTAAAAGCAAACCCTAATTCTAATTTCTCAAAATTTGGGGAAACATGGATAATTGTGTATATTTTACAAAATACTTCTTTCTATTTTAATAATAATTATCTGTTTTATACTTTGGGCTACATCAACTGCTTTTAATTATGGTAGAACTTTTTTTTTTTTTTTTTTTTTTTTTGATATGTGATGCAAATTTAGATTTCATTAAAGAAAAAAATACAGTCATTAAAATTACCTTCTGATTTGCAAATTAAAATTAAACTAATCTATTTCCTAAATTACTTTGAGCAGGTTTATTATTATTTCGCTTTATTTCTTACGGGAAAAAAATAGAGAAAAAAAACTGAAAAATAAAAAAATATAGGAAAAAATACTGGAAATAGAAAAGAATTAAAAGACTATTATTATTCTACCGGACAAAACTTTGACTAATGCGATAATAAATATCTAACGATCCTCCAGAAATTTTGAATATCTAATAATATTTTAAATGTAAATAACTGCCATTAATTTATTAAAACTTATCATATTCACAAAAGTATCCAACGAAAGGTGAACCATTATCGATCCCCGAAGGCGGTATGGTAAGTTATTAATTAAAAATATACATTTGAGGCTCTATCAAAATCCAAAATTTGTATCAAGGTCGATGATTTTAGTTCCAGCAACTGAACTAAGAAAAAAAAGAAAGAAAGAAAAATAATACAAAATACATGCAAACGAAATATCTGCGTCCACGATAAATAAAACTTTCGTCTAGTTCTGTGCATTTGAAATGGATACAAGACAGGAAAACATAGTAACTATATTTGTAAATAGGTAGAAAAAATAGCGTATTTATTAAATAGAAATATCGAAGTCATTAACCTTTTACATTGCAATCTACAGAAAACAGTGAATAAAAATAGATGAACGATATGTAACTTAGAAATAGGGACTAACGAAATATTTACAGCATTTAATGTATTATTAAATGCATGGTAACCAAATAATTTTAAAAGTACAATACCATGAATTTAATAAATAGTAATATAAATTTAATAAATAATAATTTAAGAAGTTCTACAATTAAATAAGCAACTTCTGAAAAGAGCCCTAAAGGTAAAAATTAAATATTTTTCTAAAAAATATTACAAATTGTGGTATAATGACATCATGATATTTTGACGCAAGGTCTCACATTAAGATAGTCGGACGTTATAAATAAGGCAAATTTTACTATTAAAATGTACTTTACTCTTATGACAATTGGTCACAAGAATAACAAAAATTTGATTTATTATTAGACAAGTAAAATCATTTTTGTGCCATATTATGCATGTTTTATGTACGTTGAACACAAAGGTACTGAACTGGTTATATAAATTTTATCCTATTTGTATTTTGTAATAAAATAATTGGAAGTATTTATGAAAATTTCCTCTCATGACCACAAGAGTAACAATAGACGTTCCCATATTCATCTTAAATAGTTATTTATGTGTTTTTACATGCATTCTAAGGCATCGAAATATGTTGATTGTGTTGCGATGGCATAGGAAGGGAATCAAATCAGGCTCTGGCCCTCGCTTTGGTTTTATCGGATCCTGACTATAGCAATAAATGTAACAGATTTAACATGCATCATCGTCACTTCTATACAGCAACACAAACTGTCAATATATTCTGTGATGTATCTTTCTCAGTAGGCAAGTTCAAGTCCACAGGCTTTTGATAAAAGTTTTTTTCTCTCAAAAGAGAGAGAAAGCCTCTCTCTTTTTTTAAAAAACCAAAATTAAACCACAGAAAACAGCACTTGCTATTTTGAAGGAAAGAAACTGAAATTGTCGCTGAAGCCACATTAATGTCGACTTTCTTTACTATTGAACACGCAATAGGTTAGCGAACTTGAAAGCGACAAGGTCGTTTATAGAACTTTGAGCCCTTGTTCTTATTTACTTGTTGAACATCCGTCTCACTTGATTCAATTTTTCCCGTTCCTTGCTCAACAACGCGAATATTTCTAATACAACGGAAAAAATTTTCATCTCTGAACTCTAAACACATAAAATTTTATACTTAGCGTTAAAACGTTACGAGATACTTTATGTTAAACATATGTTAAATTTTATATATATGTTAGATATTTTGGATACTAAACTAGATGTTTTGGATACAAAAATACATTTTAATGAAGATGCAAACAGTTGCACTGGAGTGATGGAAAACATTGCACACTAACTGCACTGAAAAAGAGAGTGAGTGTGTGATAGAGGTAGATTTTCTTAATCTTATAAGAAGGTTTACGAAAATAAAACAACACCTCATTCAAGTTACCCTGATTCAGAAAAGCGTTCCTTGATCTTCAAAAATGTCAGGAACCATAAAATTTTCGATTAAAAAAAAAGAATTTCTGAAGCAAAAGTTTCTTTTGCTGCCCGTAACTTTCGAATTCGTTTCCGAGTGATTTTAAAGAAAACGGGATGTAGGAAGTAGGTAGTTAAAAAAAAAAAATTATGATGTGGCTTGAGTTGCGTGAGTGGATGCCATAGCGTGCGCGCTGACTGAAAGTGGTCCAAATAATATAAATTATATCACCTTTAATTAAAAAAATAATTAGCAAAATCGGTATAATAGTTTTTGCATTCTGACCCAGTCCAGTTTTAAAAAAGTCATTTTGTGTAAAATGCGTTTATAGTGTTTCAAAGCAGTATAAGCACATGGACGCGTTGCGCTAAAGCACTCAATCACTTCTATGAATAGACTTCGAATTCGGTCAAATCGTTGCACACAGATAATCTACAGACTATGGATTAAAAAAACAAAAATCGATTTTTTGAACAGGAAAAAGCAAATCCCCTTAAAAAATTATGTGGGTGTACATTGTGTAAGGAAGTTACAGTAAACTCTGTCTAAAACGGAATCGATCGGGATCGTGAAAATTTTCCGTGGTAGACAATATTCCGCCTTAGACAAATTTTACTCTGTGTCTATAGATTTGCATGGACTTGAAAATCTTTCCGAGTTAGACAGATTTCCGTCTTACACAGAGTCCGCCTTACACTGGGTTTACTGAATTAACGAGATTAAAAATCACATTGGGAATAACGCTATATGGATAATTGCAAACTAAACAACTGACAGATGTATTCCCTACATAATACACGTTATTTGCGGGAAAATGAGTATCAAATTATCTCAACCGCAGCTCATTGCTTGCAGAGAACTCGAAAAAGTTGAACATTCTACTACTGCAAGGATTATTAACGATTCTTTGTGTAATTTATTCCCTGGTGATGAGATATTTTTAGAAAAGTTTCTTGTATTTATTAGTGATGTTTCTTCATATATGTGGTAAAAGCTGCAATATCATTAAACGTATTCTATAAAATTTATTTCATTTCATATGTTTAGCTCATGCTCTTGAGACGTCGTCAAACAAATCACGCGCAACTGTGATAAAATCATTCAATAAAATTTCATTTCAATAAAATTATTTTGTGTGTTAAAAAAAATCTTTCTCAAAGCATCAAACATACATACATACACAATAGTACTACAATCCATGAAGGATTTTGACCCCCCCCCCCCCTTAATATAGCTCGCCAGACCTTCCGATCCCTGGCCTTTATAATTTGTAATTTGCAATTTATTTTTGTGCAAGGTTTTTTTCTATCTCTTCTGCCCATCTCTTCCTGGGTCTACTAACACTCCTTTTCCCTATTAATTTTCCATTATATATCTTTTTAATTCTCTCATCCCTCATTCTGATTAAATGGCCTAATAATTGCTTTCTTCTTATTTTAATAGTATTTATTATGCATTTTTCGTTAAATAGCCGTTCAATCTCCATATTTGGCATGTTACGCCATATATTTGCCTTCCTTAATTGGTCGAAAAAATTTTCTTACAATCTTCCTTTCCCAAGTTAAGGCCCTACTTCAGTCACGCGAAAAGACCCGTTCGCTAATGCTATTCCTATGGAAGAAATTTATAAAGATATCTCGATCGCATTTCACTATTTTTAGATGATTTTTTTTGCAGTGGCTAGCTGAGGTCGATCTGTATGCCGGACTTTTTCTACTTTTTCAATTTCGTTTACAAGTATTTTTAATCAGGACACTTTCATTTTCAGAACCGATTCTTAAAATAAAAGTGTCCTCTTAAAAAAAAAATCCCCCAAAAAAATCGAAAAAATAAAAAACGGCCTTTTTACAGATTGACCTCAGCTAGCCACTGCAAAAAAAAAAATCATCCAAAAAAATTGAAATGCGCCCGAGATATCTTTATAAATTTCTTCCATAGGAATAGCATTAGCGAACGGGTCTTTTCGCGTGACTGAATTAAGTCGGTCACCGGTGGCCGACACTGATCTTTCTGTTTAGGCTGCGTCAGTCATCGGTGACTAACACTTATAGATTCTGTAATGGGAGTCTTATTTCGTGACCTAAACGGAAAGACAGACAAAAAGACTTGGCATTCAACGTGTAAGTAACTTTTCATCTTTTAACTTTCTTCTATCTTTACTAGAAGAAAGTATTGGATTCGTGAAAATTTTTTAATTCCTGTTTTCGACGGATTTATGACGTTTCATGTCATGACGTTTCAGGGGTCAGAGATTACGAAAAACATGTTCTTACAGAATGTCTTACTGTGAGTCTGTCTGTGAGTCAGTCTGTCATTCTGTCTGTCTGTGTGTGACACAAATTTTGTGGGCGCTTTATCTCAAGAACTAATGAACGGAATTTAATAAAACTTTAGATTCAGTTAGTGCCTGATATATATTGGTGCTGATTACTTTTTGGTGCAAAAGGTGGCGCTGCTATGCTGCATTATTCCTGATTTCCAAAATAGCTATATCTCAAGAACTAATGCACGGATTTTCAGAAAACTTCAGGTTCACTTAGTTCTTGATACAATTTGGTGTTGCTAACTTTTTGGTGTAAATCTCTCAATAGGTGGCGCTGTTATGCTGCATCATTCATGATTGTCGCAATAGCTCTATTTCAGAAACTAATGCACGAATTTTCATCAAATTTCAGATTCAGTTAGTCCTTGATATAATTTGGCACTGATAGGTTTTTGGTGCAAATCGCTCAACAGGTGTTGCTGTTATGCTGCATTATTCATGATTATCGCAATAGCTCTATCTCAGGAACTAATGCACGAATTTTCATCAAACTTCAGATTCTGTTAGTCTCTGATATACAATAGTGTAGTTTAATTTTCGGTGTAAATCACCCAACAGGTGGCGCTACTGTGCTGCATTTTTCACGATTTCCGCAGTAGCTGTATCTCAAGAACTCATGCATGTATTTTCATCAAACTTTACATTCAGTTAGTCCCTGATATAAATTGATCCTGATACGTTTTAGGTGTAAATTCCCCAACAGGTACTACTGCCATGCAGAAATTTTCACGATTTCCGCAATAGCTCTATCTCAAAAACTAATGCACGGATTTTCATCAAACTTCAAATTCAGTTAGAAGTTCACGTAAGTTGCTACTGATTAGATTGTGGTGTTAATCACCTAACTGGTGGCGCTGCATTTGTCAGGAAGAATCAACATGTATGAGATAGAAGAAAGTTTTGGGATTGCCATATCCGTCTAGTTTTGTAGTAGTCCAAGTCTCAAGACCATAAATTTCTATTGGTTTTATGACAGTTTTATAAATTTTAAATTTAGTTGCTCGGGATATTAAAGATGATTTTAGAATATTTCGAAGAGAAAAATAGCATCTATTTCCTGCTGTAAGTTGAGCTTTAATCTCTGCTTTTACCATATTATCACAGGTGATCATAGATCCTAAATTTTTAAATTCTGATACTTCATTAAGGGGACGGTGGACCTTTAAAAAAATTTCTTTCAATTTTCATAATAGGGATTTGAAATATTGTGCAAATATACATTTAACCATAAGAATATAGAACACCTTAAAAAGAAATCTTGAATCTTATTATAATTTTAAGATATTTAAAAAAATTTTAAATTTTAAAACAAAATTTTAAAATGCTCCTTGCGTCTTAATTTTTGAGATATTTCTTCAATTTTGGATTTTAATCACGTAAGACTCTATTACAAACAATCTGTGTATCGATTTTTTAATCCCTTAAGAGGGTCCGGGACACAAAATCTTCAAATTTTCAATTTTTTTTATTGGATTTAAAATTTCTCTGCCGTTTTCTGCTTAAAATGATGTTTAAATTAGGTTTCTATCTTAATTAGAACAGGAAATATTAATTTTTTCGTTTTGGTTTGTTTTCAAAATCTTCCTTTCAAGCTATGGTTGTCAAAGAAACGAGTTCTTGTGAAATTGCGTTTTTTTTCATGATAGGTTTTTTCACCATTTCTCATATTTAAATTCTTAAAACTCGAGAACCGATAAAGATACAGGGTTGAAACTCGGAACTTATCTTTTTAAATTATTTTACTTTATTTTTGAGCCAGCATATTTGAAAAAAGTATTTACTTTTGAAAATATGATTTTTTTTTCTTTTTTTAAGTTGCACCACTTTTTTTGTAATATTTTCGTTTTTCATTTTTTTTAAATTAATATTTTTTAAATGCTGGCTCTAAATTAAAAAATATATATTTCTGTTTATTTAAATTAAAAGCAATTTAAATTCTACATATAATATTTCGAGTTATAACGATTTTAGGTTATACCACTTTTTTCATAAATTTTAAATTTTAAATTTTTATTTAAAAGCTATGAGAAGTTTTATCATTTGATTTTGTTTACAAATGATATGGTTAACCATCACCAAAAAATTCAAAATTTTAACTCAATAAATAAAAATTTTTTGAAAATGTGTCCCGGACCCCCTTAAATAGTTAATTTTTTAGAGATATTTTTCTGAATTCTATATCGATTTTCATCAAAATTCTGCCTTATAATAAGTTAAAAATCAAATTTAAAGTGTCTTAATGAAGTCGAATTTTAAATTGCATACACAGTTTCTTTTTAAACAATATCATGGTTATTCCTTCTCAGTTTCATAAATTTTGATCAAAAATTAAGCAGCAAGGAGCATTTCAAATGTTAAAAAATATCTGGAACATCAGTATTGAGAAAAACATATTTAAAGTGTATTAAAAAACCAAAAAATTGTTTGGGAACAAAATTAAAACACTTGTAACTTTGCGTAAAATTATCGCATCTGCATGCAGTTTTTCACGAGCGACGTAGTACAAATTGGAGAATAATAATGCCCGCAAAAAGAAATGTCGATTTTGGCTCCAATAAAGGTCTACGGTCCCCTTAAGTTGTAATTCATAATTTAAGGCTAACGTTGCTGTTGTCTGTGAATTGTTTCTGTCCATTTTCATGTATTTTGTTTTTTCTCTGTAGGGGTCTCAGGACTCTTAAAATTGGAAAAATCGAAAAAAAAAAAAAAAGACCAGTTTCATCATATAGTATCATAAAATGTAATTGATTTTAAGACAAAATTTTATATTGGGATGAAAGATATAAGTATGTTTTTTCGATTCATGTATTTGAAAAATTACAAGATGCAGAATTAGAATTTACAGTTGGCTACAAAATGTCAGACATTTGACGAGCGGAAAATCGGCATAACAGATTATGCGCACGATTACAAAGTAAATTTTGCAAGAAGAAGGACAATTCTGGGTCCTACTTATGCTTAACATTGTAATAATTACTCTGAACCTAAATAAATTTGTATTTAAAGCATTTTTCTATTTTTAATACAAAGTTGTATTTAGTTAATGCAAAATTTATAAATTTTCAACAGTATAGTCACCTATAAAGAATATATTTCTGAACAATAAGAAGGAAATTTTAGGTTCAGTTTATACAGACTAACATGAAACATATGTTTTGAAAATTTCATGAAAAAAAATTCAGAAGTTTTTGAGATATCGTGCGCGTTATGCCCAAAAACGTCATTTGGAGAAAATTGACTTCAAAGTTTCTGAAACGCCGCTTCAGCTATTGAGCGTGTATAATTCTAAAAGCCATAACTTCTGTTCTAATAGGAATTTCAAGGAAACATTTATACCAAAATGTTCAGAAAAGATAGTAATTTAATATCTAAAAAATTAAAATTTCTAAAATTTTAAAGCTTTAAGAGTCCTGAGACCCCTTAAAGCATCAATGCGAGTAAAAATTTACAAGAAAATTTATCGTAATATTGTACTACTTCCAGAGCCACTATAATGAGAAGTGGAACCTGGGTTTGTGCAGTTATATGTTATAGAAACGATTGACTGTTATTCAGAATGAGATTAAAACATTTGACATTTCAGACTCTTCTGCAATCTTTATAGCTAAGTTTATTTTGTCAGACAATGAATGTTCAAAAAAATGTTAACTATGGTTGAAAATAATTTTAATGGTTATCCTTGAAATGTTACAAAATAAGAAATGTGCAATATGGCTCTCAATGATGCAATTATCGAAAGTAAGAGAAAGGTTACAGATTATAAATATCATAACATTTCGTAAGTTCCAGAAGAAATGGAAAAAAAAATAAGAAAACAGTTAAACAAAAACTCAGATTTTTCAAGATTAAACAGACAAATAGCTTCGTTAACGAAAAGGGGTTGACTTACCAGAAGAAATCACATCATCTATTGTAAAACACTACAATTATCGTCCTATTACATCAGTGGATGTTGAAAGAAATTTTCCTCGTTAAAAAACATTATTTATGATCAAAGGCAAAATCATTATTAATGAGAAGGGGAATTTGTCTTTATGCAGATTTATGTTATGGAAACAATTGAATGTTACACAGAATGAGATTAAAACATTTGATAGTTTAGACTCTTCTGCTATCTTTATAACTAAGGATATTTTGTCAGAAAATAAATGTTCAAAAAATTTTAACTATGATTGAAAATAATTTTAATGGTTAACCCTGAGATGTTACAAAATAAGAAATGCGTAACATGGTTCTCAATGAAGGCAATTATTGAGAAAAAGAGAAAGGTTACAGATTATAAATATCGTAATATTTTGTAAGTTTCAGGAGAAATAGGAGAAAAAATGCAAGAAAATAGATAAACAAGAACTCGGACTTTTCAAGCTTATAGAGAAAAATAGCTTCATTAACTAAAAGGGATTGACTTACCAGAAAAAATCACAATTATCGTCCTATTACATCAGTGGATGTTGAAAGAAACTTTCCTCGTTAAAAAAACATCATTGATGATCAAAGACAAAATTTCACTTTATGTAATTTGGAAAATTATATTTAGTCGAACCTGGGTAAAACGTATTTCAAGGGAGAGGACTAAAGTTGCGTAATAAACGGAATACCGCATTAAACGTGATTTGTATAATGTTGCAGAAACCGTTCTTATTTGCATATCTAATCATTTAAATGAACTTTAGAGCTTTTATTAATATGTTTACGGCAGAAAATTGTATCTATTATGTATATTTAGATCAAAATTTAATTATATTCAACTTTAACTTCTTGTTTCTTTTTATAGGACCGACTGTAATAATAACTGAAAATAAATATGGATATAAGCGTGACTTTATTGTCGATTAATACGTTATTTAAAAAAATATAATAATAAATCTATACTAAGATTATAAAGAAGTTTGTTTGTTTGTTTGTAGGTAATCTCTGGAACTATCGAACCGATTTCAAAACTAATGGTATCAAAATGATTGTGTTAGTCCACGTTCGAACATAGGCTATATCTTAAGTCGATGCCACTATACCACAAAGGGGCTGTAGGAGCAAAAAAACGTTCTAAAAATGCGATTTTTATGTTACTGAAGGGCCTAGAAATATGAAATTTGGAATATTAGTTACTTATTAGATATAAAGGATTTCTAAGAACATTTCTTAAAAAATTCGAAATTTAAAAGGGGTGATAATGCGCGAAGAGCATTCTAAAAGACGTTCTAAATGGCGATTTCTGCGCAATATTAGGAAGTATCAAATCGTTTTCAAAAGTAATGGTTCTAAATTGATGGTGATAGCCCTTGCGCTAACAAAGACTCTATTTTATGTTTGTGTCACTACCACCTGCGGGTTGCAGGAGCAAAAAACATTCTAAATTGCGCTTTTTGTGTTATGAAAGAGCCAAGAATAATGAAATTTGAAATGGTAGTAACTTATAAGATAACAATGATCTCTAAGAACATTTCCTAAAAAAGTCGAAATTTAAAAAGGGTGAAAATGCGCGAAAAGCGTTGTAAAAAACGTTCTAAATTGCGATTTCAATGCAATCTCTGGAAGTACTGAACCGATTTCAATCATAATGGTGCAAAAATGATGGTGATAGCTCTTGCTCTAAGATAGGCTATATTTTATGTTTGTTTCCCCAACCCCAAAGTGTGTGTGTGTGTGGGGGGGGGGGGCAGGAGCAAAAGACGCTCTAAAATGCAATTTTTGTGTTATGGAAGGACCTAGATTCATTAAATTTGACATTATATATATTTATTAGATATAAATTATCTCTAAAAATATTTCTTTAAAAAATTTAATTTAAAATGGGTGAAAATACGCGAAAAGCGTTCTATAAACGTTCTAAATGCCGATTTGTGAGCAATCTCAGGAAGAATCAAACTGATTTCAAAAGTAATGGTAGAAATTGATGCTGACAGCCTCTACTCTAACATAGACACTATTTCATGTTTGTGTCACTACCTCCTGGTTGTTGCAGGAGCAAAAAACGTTCTTAATTGTGATTTTTGTGATCGGTAGCGGTTAGCAACTTGAAATTAGGCATGGTACATATTTATTAGATATAAATGATCTTTAAGACTAGTTTCGAAAAAATTGGAAATTTGAAAGGGGTGAAAATGCGCAAAAAACGTTCAAAAGACGTTCTAAATTGCGATTTCTATACAATCTCAGGAAATAACAACCCGATTTCAAAAGTAATGGTTGCAAATTGATGGTGACAGTCCCTGCTGTAACATAGGCTACATTTTATGTTGCTGTCACTACCATCTGGGGGTTTAAAGAGTAAAACATGCTCTAAATTGCATTTTTTCGCACAACTGAGGGCTCTAATATTTTGAAATTTGGCATGGTAATTACTGACAAGATGCAAATGCTTTCTAAGAACCATCGAAAGGAAATTCCTAATTTAAAAGGATGAAGTGAGCGAAAAGCGTTCTAAAAGCGTTCTAAATTATAATTTTTATGCAATCTTATCAAATACCAAACCGATTTAAAAAATAATCGTTGCAAATTGGTGGTGATAGAACCTGGTCAAACATAAGCTGTATTTTATGTTGGTGCCACTACCACCAGAGGGTTTCAAGAGCAAAAAACATTCTAAATTGCAATTTCTGTTATACTAAAGAGGCCAGATACATTAAATATGACATGGTAATTACTTATAACATATAAATGTCCTCTAAGAACAGTCGAAAATAAATTCGAATTAAAAATGGGTGATGCGAAGGGGAAGGGCGAAAAGCGTTCTAAAAAAGTTTTAAATTATGATTTCTATGCAATCTCAGGAAATATAAACTGATTATAAAAGTAATAGTTGCGAATCAATGGTGATAGTCTCTGATCCTATACCGGCTATATTTTATGCCGGTGATTCTACCACCTTGGGTTGGCAGGAACAACAAATATCCTAAAATAGGCCTTTAAAAGCTTTCTAAATTACGTTTCTGAGGAATATTAGGAAATACCAAACTGATTTCAAAATTATTGCTGGCAAATTAATGGTGACAGTCCCTATTTCAACATAGCATTTTATGATGAGAGAGATGGTAGACCGTTAGACAAGAAGCTTAGAATTTGACATGATGGTTAATTTTAAGATGTAAGAAGATGGTTTCTAAAAAATTCAAAACTTCAAATGAATACTGAAATGAGCATATTAATTAAGCATAAAAGTTTCAAATTATTTTCTAAATTATCATTTATTTAATTTTAGTTCTTTTTATTAATTTAAATCCCATTTCTGCCTAATGCAGTGTAATAATGAAGTTTAGTCAAACTCTGTTTTAAATAGTAATTTTTGGATTATTCCTAAAAGTATAATTTATTTTAATAAAGATTAGACATATAAATATCACTTGGCATATTTCAATTATTACGCAAGCCGCGGGGTTTGCTAGTAAACCATATTCCTGCTAGACTAATTTTTTTAACTCAAAATATATAGCAAATCTGAGGCATAATCCAGTTATTATAAACACAGATTTAGTACTTATGATATTAAGTAATGGTATAGTTTGTCCTTAATTTTTAATATAATAATAAAAAACTTAAATTATTAATATATGTGTAAAAAATATTGTTAGCAAAAGGTAAAGAAAGCATGAAATAATTATAAAATCGCTGTTGTATTTATTTAATCTTTACGAGTTTAACTTTTTTTGCCTATAATATGTATTATAAAACATAGTAGTGATATAAAGTACATTTGAAACCTAACTAACAATAGATCTAATCATCTCTAATCATAAAAATTTTATGACATATCTGGGCATCCTTAATTCGTCTATCTATCTCTATGCTACAGTAAAAAGGTACACGAAGCCAGATACAAAGAAATGTTAGAACACGGGATCAAAGAAGAATTGTGTTGCTAATTTAGCGGATTTCTTTTAAATCAAATAACTGTCACTATTTCCGATTAGTAATATTCGCCTTAAATAAAGTAAATATTACTATTCAGAAACAGTATTTTTTATCTGAATAAAGAAAACTCCGTTAAATTGGCAACACCAGATAAGAGGTAATAAATTCGCATCTTGATCTATGAATTCGCGTTTTAGGCGGAATTTTTTTTTATTCAAAGGACTGAAAATCTATCGCGTATTAAGCGGGATCGCATAACAAACCGTTCGCGTATATTAAACGTAATATTTTTGTATTAGCCTTATGAGCAATATTCGGGAAATGGGAAAAAATCCGCGTATTAAGAGGGATCGCGTATTAACCGTGAACGTTTTAACCGAGTCCGACTGTAATTACAAACAATAATAAAAAAAATTCCAGATAAAGTAAAATATTTGTATTACTAGCCGCACTTGGCGACCAGTTTGGTCTCCCTTAAATGTAATACTAAGCATTGTATAATGTTGCTTTTATTCATGATTTAATTCACTTGTTCAATCCTTCACCAAATCGGAAGATTCTGATAGAGAAACCAAGAACTCGGTATATTTATGTTAGCCGACGCAGGGGATAAATAGCCAAATATTGTTACTGTCGCATTTTTTCGTGTTTTATTAATTTCATTTAAAATATAATTCTTTCACTCCTTTTATTTAAAATACACAATATAAATTTAAAACTGAAACATTGAAAATTCATGACTTTTACTTATTTCTTAAAAAAATGAAAGAAAAGAAAAAGGAAAATAATGAATGATACCATAAACCGTGACATTTAATTTAAACTTCAAAGCATTACGGGAAGAGTTGAAATATGTTTAAAACAATTTTTCTGCTTTTAAACGTTTAATCTTACACCTTTTTAGCTATTAAAAATAAAATAATATATTAAAGCATTGTTTCAATTTACCACGCGACAAATAAAAAATGCTAACTGGAAAGTTCGTGCTATTGGCGAGATTTTTACCCGGCTAACATAAAAGTACAAAGAATTCTTTGCGATCATGGCAACTTGAATTTTAGTTTTATTCGAAAAAATAATTTGATTGAAAATGACTGCGCATATGAAAAGCGTAATTGTGTATGACAGTCACATGACCTGAACTATTATAGCATAGATGAAATGATGTCGATGGAACACTATTTGGTGATTAATCACTTGCGCTCAGTACCAAAATGGCCGCCTGGCATTTAAAAAGCGAAGTGGTCATCCCGGAGCTGTTGATGACAGCCACATGACTTAGGCTATTACTAGGACTTCCCTCAGAGGGATTAGTCTGAGCGATATTGCTGAGAACATAGATTTAATAATAACACGTGGAAGCAAAGAAAAGGAGATGTTATCTTTAATTGCCCATATACTGCAATAAATTCAAATGATGAAAATAAACGAATCGTAGAATTACAAAATCTTATATATAAATTCGTATACACTGTTTAAAAAAAATGGGGAAGCAAACCACGCATGACAGCCATGTATGGATATAAAATTGAAAGTACGCAATATATTAAAAGTAAAATAGAAAATGAAATGCTAAATTGTTTTATATCGGAATTTTAACTGTATAAAATGACGTCAAGAGCATAATCAGATGCTGTTCACCAATTTGAGTAAATTTAAATGCCAAATATATGATGTATAAAAAGAATGGACTGTACTTTATATGGTATGTGCTCCCTCGGAATAATCAATATTGTACAATATCCGTTTTCCACGGATGCAATGAGGTTGTCGATAAGAGTTAAGGAATTCGCTCTTCAAAATCCGATATAGTATCAAAGTACCGAACACATCAACAGTGGCATGCAATGTGTCATTAGAGTGTGTTTTAGATATGCTCGATCCTATTTAAATTATGAGTGTATGCTGGCCCCTACATACGCCGTATTGTTTTGTTTTCAAACATATTCTCCACAAGTTGAGCTGTATTTAACATGTACTAAATAAAAGATTATTGCAATATAAAGTATGACACAAGATCTGAATATATCGTCCGCATAACCTTTGAGCTGTCAAAGTATCATTTGAAGTAATTTACAAATCCCTACATATTTTTTTAGCAAATCGTGCAAGCTAAAATAAACCAATATGAACCCCATTATGAAATTTCACCAGAATAAGTTAATATATAAAAAAAATCTACTAATGACAATTGAGAATATGGCCTTATGATAAAATGTCTAGAAAATGAATCAGAATTTTTTTTTTTTTTTTTTTTTGTAAACGGCACTCTTCTCTGTTAGTGGCCTTGGCGCGAGAGAGAAAAGCTTAGAGAAGGAAAACACTTTAACAAGTACTTTCGGGCAACCTACTCACTGTTTCTTACAGGGCTTTATTCAATATTTACACAATGTATTTAATGCTAGATGGGTATCTATCAGTTTTTTTGTATTTACATTGCATGTTTTGTGGAGGAAATGCAGGATTATGAAATATTTAAAGTTGCTATACCTAATAATTCCAAATTAATGTTAATTGAGATTGCTTTCCGTTCATTTCATCTTTTAATATTTTAAATTTTTTAGAAACCATTCATAGCGACAATTTTATATTTTAAAAGTATCCCAAAGCAAAATTTCAAGTTTTTAGGCTCAGCAGTAACACAGAAATAGAAAATTTTCGAAAGTTTTTTGTTTCTGCAGTGTTTTATGTAGCGACATTTTTAGAAATTGTTCTATTCCGAGAATTTACGTCATGATAAATACAGCCATGTCAATTTTCATGCTTATACTCCTAACATTTCCATGTACTTCGTTACTTAAATCATCTTTAGATCTTTTCCGCTGTGTTTAGTCTTCCGATTTTTTTAGAATTCGTTCTACAACAATCATTTACATCTTATAAATTACTGCCATGTCAAAGTTCTAGTTTCTAACCCCAACAGTATCCCAGAAATTTCAGCATTCCAAATAAATCATAATTTTAGGAATTTTTACATTTATCTGTCAAATTGAATTTTCGAACCTTTTAGAGAGCTTTCATAACGAGTATTTACATCTTAAAAGTAAACATCACACCGAATTTAAAGTTTCTAACCCAATCAATATCACAGAAATCGCAATTTTAGAACTTTTTTGCTCCTGCAGCGATGTAAGTTGTTGCACTGATATAAAATGCAGTTTTTTTTTTTCAGAGCAGAGATGGCCACCAACATTTTTTTAAGTTGGCTAAGTAGTTTCAGAGATAACATCTCACAAATGTACAAACATTAACAATATTATACACTTTATAATATTATAAAGCTTTATAATATTAGCATTAGATGTGCAGAAACAAAAGCCATTTATCTGTTACAAACTCAAGTGCCCGGTGTTGCTCAGAATTTGAAAGATGTTTGTTCTGAAAATCAATTGCAAAATTTAACATACAACATAAAACAAACATTTAAAAAAGCAATTGAAGTGTTGTACGCATGAATAAAATAAAAACACAATATAAAAATGTATAAATGTATATAACAGACGCAAAAGAATACAGCTATAAATGAACTTCTTTCAATTTATAATTGGAGCAATAATGTTAAAATACGCCAATTTTTTCATAATCGGGTTTTTATAATACTTCAATACGTTTTTTCACGCTCATATGACGTTATACTATATTTACCACGTCCTTTATATTTCCAATATGACGTAATATTTTCCTCTTTCACGTGGAAACTTTGAAATAGAAAAGTTATGAAGTTATATTCACTTTCATTTAAATTCGTCAAACTATTTATTTCATTTTCATTTTTCACGTGAATATCTTGCAATGGAAAAGTTATGACGTAATATTCACCCTTTTTTTAAAAATTCGGCAAACTATTAATTTCATTTTTCACGTGGAAATCTTGCAGTAGAAAATTAATTGTTGTAGTAAGAATTTTATTGTGTATTTTAATTGTTGGCAACTGCTATAACGAAAAATGTTTAAATTTGATAAGAAATTGCTGTTAAATTGGTGGTTTTTTATTAATTAAAAATTAACTATAAATTATTTCGATTCCAGATTACTTTAGTTGCTTCGGCCGTGTTTTAATACACATGTACGTATCTTTTCACAATTTTGCCTTCCAAACTGTGGATTTGTATAGAATTACAAACAGACAGATAGTCAAATTTTCCTTTTTATACATTACATTATATAAAAACACAAATAACTTATCTAATACGTGTTAGCAGATCCATTTTTAAATATATATATATATATAAACCAGTATAATACTTATTCTGTTTTATTTTCATAGTCATTTATATCATTTGCCAAAAAATCTCACTTTCTTAACCCCGAATTGAGTGCTTTTTACAAAAGCGCCAAAGTCCATATAAAAGCGAAGTATTAAATGCCTGGTAATGAGTTACTTAGAATGCGACATTGACGATCAACCATTATTGGCATTCAATCTTATAGTTTGGTGATAGAATTTTGGTCGACGGGATAACTAAGTAGTACCAAATACCGTTCTGCAATTTAACTTCAATTTAACTTAATCTTCTCTATTCTACTATTTTAAGATTTTTAACTTCTAAACATCGCACATTTTCAATTTTTATACTGTCGTATTGGAGAGAAAAAGTACTTTTAAATGCAATTTGTTTGAAAACTGCATCTCAATTTATTTTTGAAATATTAATTTTTTTGTAGTTTTTAGCGCCATTTGTTTAATTTTGGCAACTCAAGCACTCCATTTCTGTAGAAAGTAGGGGGAAATAGTTGGAAAATAGTAATTATAGCTTTTTGTTGCTTTTCTCCCTTAACAACCTAAAAAATTTAATTAAAATACGGGCAATTTTGAAAAAATATAAACGAATGATTTCTTTTTCAAAATTTAATTTTAAGTATCTATATTAATATTACAAACAAATGAGGGCATTGAATCATCAGATAGCCGATTTATTTTCGTAGAGTTTCTTGAATGACGACATCTCTTTTTTTTTTATTTGTGTATTATTCAGCGATAGTGACGTCCTATGCGTACTTTATTGCAGAAGTTATTTAAGACTGGATCGTAAATGTAGAATTCTTCAGCGGATGCGGATGACGTCATTCTGTACAAAATAAAAGCGTGTGTTTTAAGTCTTGAAAGTGAAATATGTTATGTACTATCCGTATTTAAAATTTTTTTTTCATCGAGGGTGACTCTAAATTCTGAAAAAAAAAACAGACTTCCCGTTTTCTAGTTTTTTTCCATCTTTGTGCAGTTTCGGCCTCAAAAAGTGAGATTTGTTGCAAAAAGATATAAATTGCTATGAAAACAAACCTGATGAACGTTTATGCTTATTTCTACAAGTAAATATGGTACAGATGTCATATGCGCACCGAGGTACATAATTGGCTCCAAAGTGACGTTACTTTGCCTGACCAGTGGTGGCTCGTGACTGTCATATCTTGGGGCACTAAATGCATGGCGGATAGTATTATTCTTATCTTACCATTATTTTTTAAAGAAAAATATTACCTTGTTTAATGGTCGAATATTCTGTCAACAAATATGGAAAAGATTTCTTTTAAAGCAATAGTGGTAAGAGAAGAATAAAATTGGCAACTATGGATTTAGTGCCCCCCAAAATGCCAGTCACGAGCCACCACTGATATAACCATATATAACGCTATCATAAATTGTTTTGTTCTAAAATTATATCATTTATTGATCGTTATTTCCTTTTAAAAATAATAGAAAATGTTTTGTTTTCATATTGAAATAAAAAATAACGTGCTATTACAGCACGTTATAGGTAACTCGTATTCAAATACGACGTTTTCGCCAAATTGGCATAAAAAAATCACGCCAAACCCGCCCAATCACGCCAAACAACACAAACAATATTAAATTTATGGTATCTGTGCCATAAATATAAACATTTTATTTATATATTAGTCCAGTCAAAATAGACGAAAAAAAAAGGAAAACATAGCCAAAACTGGCGGAGAGCTGAAAATTTGGGAAAACCTTTAAGACATCATTCTAAATGAAATTCCAAAAATCTTAATCGATCTGGCAGGAGCAAAAAATTTTATTCAAGGTCAAAGGTCAAAGATAAAAAAAAATTCGTTTTTTGCAGATATCTGGTAAACGGCAGGTTTTATCGTAAAAATAGTTATAAAAATTGAAAATCTTGGAATTTTCTACAAAAAAGGTCTTTACACCGTCCCCCTCCCGTTTGTGAGATATTGCGATTTCAAAAATTGTAAAATAAAAATTGTAACTTCAACACTATACTGCTTTACTATATGCCCAGGAAAATTAAAAAAAGTTATGGCCACGATGTATGTATTATTACTTTTGATCAATCTTTGTATGCTAAAGCACGAGAAATTGTATCTGCTGCACCTCAAGGATCTGAATTATCAAAGATTGTAGTAAGACTTGGAGGATTTCATTTAATTATGTCGTGTCTTGGGGCGATTGGTTATATCATGCAAGGAAGTGGTATCAGAGAGGCACTTTCTTTAATTTATGCATCTAATTCACTAGAATCATTACTTTATAAGTTTAATGTAAAACTGAAAGAATATGAAGGACGAGGCCCTACAGTCAAACTTTGGATGCAATATTTTCGTATGGTATCAATAGCGAAGGAGTTTGTAAGAGCTGAACGTATGGGAGATTGGCATGCACATTTGAATAGCGTTAAAGAAATGCTTCCTTACTTCCACGCATCAGGACATTTTCCTTACGCCAAATATGTTCACTTGTACCTCCAGGATATGCTACAATTAGAAAATTCGATTGATCCTAGTGTTTTCAGCAAGTTTACGCAAGGATTCTTCACCATTGTACGCTTTGAAAAATTAAATTGTAGAATATATATGATGATGATAACTGAGCAATCACTGATGAAATCAATGAAAACAAATGGGGGTGTTGCTCGAGGAAGAAGTACGCAAGAAAGTGTAATTAGTAAATGGGTTTATAGCATGCATGCAATGAATACTGTGTGCGAAGGATTGGAAGATCTTGCTAATGTTAAAATGGATACTACAGATCAGCATGTAGATGCAAGTAATTCACGCATGTAAAGAGATACTGCAGATGTTAAAAACTCTTCGAGTGGTTCTCATTGCATGATCCTTTTCCTGAGGTTCAGAAAATAATGTCAATCGCAAGTGAAATCATTGGTGATGACAAAATCAATTGTCATGATGCTCGTGAAGTTGGAATTGCTTCTATGACTAATATCATTGACAAAACGTTTAATAATATCAAATTGAAGCGCGCTGATAAAGTATTCCCCATTTTAACGGTCAGTAGTGCTGTAAAAGTTCATGATGAGAAAGTACCTATAGATCCTTTGTTATTAATCCAACGCATGAGCGTTACTAAAGCTTTTAAAAATCAACTAGAGCAATTCTTCAAATATGAATTAGCTCCTTATCCATTAGCACTTTTTGATGAAATTAGTATGCGTAAAACACAAAAATCGGCCGTTTACAAGTGCTTTCAATGTGTAAATGTTGAATTTGATAAAGCAGATGCGACTTTTATCATCGATGGAGGTTATCTTTTACATGGTGTTGTGTGGGATCGAGAAGAAACATTCAATGTTATTTTCGATAAATATATTCATTATGTGCATAAGCATTATGGTCACAACGTTATTATAGTATTTGACGGTTATGCTGATTATAAAAAAAAAAAAATAAAAGCTGCAGAACAACGTCGCCGGGCTACTAAAATATCTTCTTCTGCTGATGTTCTTTTTGATCGATTTATGACTGTTTCAACGAACCAACAACAATTCCTTGCTAATACTTATAACAGGACTCGGTTTATTTCAATGTTATGTGAAAAATTAAATGCGGCTGATATTTATGTTAAGCAAGCTGATAATGATGCTGACGTTCTTATAGTTGAAACAGCTATAGAACAGTCAAATACAAGTACAACCATTATTGTTGGTGAAGATGTCGATTTGTTAATCATATTAACTGCACGAACTTCTATTGATAATCCACTTTATTTCTTGAAACCGGGAAAAGCTCAGATAGAAACAAAAATGTATTCATCACAAAATTTGGAGTTATATCCAAAGTGTAGAGATCATATATTATTTTTACATGCAATAACCGGTTGCGACACGACGTCGGCTATCTTCTGAAAAAGCAAAACTCAAATATTTAAATTATTTGAAAAAAGTAAGGACTTAATTTGCTGTGCTGAAGTGTTTAAGAAAATTGACTCTTCTCCGGATAGCATTATCTCTAACGGAATTAGCTTTCTTCTTGCGATGTACGGAGCTCCAAAAAACATTGATTCGATAGATAGCTATAGATATCAAAGTTTTGCGAAGAGTACACGGCACAATAAAGTCGTACAGTTATCCTGCCTTCCACCAACATCCAGTGCTGCTCACTAAACATTTGTACCGAGTTTACTACCAAGTCCAAATATGGCTAGGTAATAAACTTGACCCTGAACACTGGGGATGGGTATAGAACAATAACGACTTGGAGCCAATTAAAACCCTACTCCACCCTGCACCAGATATATTGCTCCATACCATTTTCTGTAATTGCACAAAGGGTTGCAATTTCAATTGCGGTTGCAAAAAAGTTGGCTTGTTCTGCTCATTAATATGTAGCAACTGTCATGGGCAGTCTTGCTCTAATGTTGCCACAAATACAGCAGATGCTGCTGCTTCTGACATCAGTGAAGAAATACCAGATCCATCTGATCTCTTAGAGCAATGTACAGGAGTTTAGCAGCCCGAGGAAGAAGACGACGAAAATGCAACTCAAGAAGTAGAATTCGCAGACGATTAATTAACAAGTAAGCTAAAATTATTAAAAGTGTAAAGACTTTTTATGTAGAAAATTCCAATTTTTATAATAAACTTTAATTTTTATAATAATCACGATTACAATAAAGCTTACCGTTTAAGAGATATCTGAAAAAAAAAAAAAAGAATTTTTTGTATCTTTGACCTTATTATATTTAATTTTATTATATCTACTTATATTTATTCCATTCAACAGCAAATAACATGCATTGCATTTAGAAAGTGTAGATATTATGCAAAATATGAAAATTTTAGATTTTTACAATTTTTGAAATCGCAATATCTCACAAACGGGGGGGGGGGGGGGGGCTATTTTTTTTTCTAGAAAATTTCAAGATTTTCAATTTTTATAACAACTATTTTTACGATAAAACCTGCCGTTTACGAGATATCTGCAAAAAACGAATTTTTTTTTATCTTTGACCTTTGACGTTGAACAAATTTTTTTGCTCCAGCCAGATCGATTAAGATTTTTGGAATTTCATTTAGAATGATATCTTAAGGGTTTTTGAAAATTTTCAGCTCTCCTCCAGTTTTGGCTATGTTATATGTCTATTTTGACCTTATTATATTTAATTTTATTATATCTACTTACATTTATTCCATTCAACAGCTAATAACATGCACTGCATTTGGAAAGTGTAGATATTTTGCAAAATATGAAAATTTTAGATTTTTGCAATTTTTGAAATCACAATATCTCACAAACGGGGGGGGGGGGGGGACGGTGTAAAGATCTTTTTTGTAGAAAATTCCAAGATTTCCAATTTTTATAATAACTATTTTTACGATAAAACCTGCCGTTTACCAGATATCTGCAAAAAACGAATTTTTTTTTTATCTTTGACCTTTGACCTTGAATAAAATGTTTTGCTCCAGCCAGATCGATTAAGATTTTTGGAATTTCATTTAGAATGATATTTTAAACGTTTTTTGCGAATTTTCAGCTCTCCGCCAGTTTTGACTATGTTATATGTCTATTTTGACTGGACTATATTTAATATCATTGATTTTTATATATAATTTACATTTTTTTTGTATATAAAAATAGGTAAATGGCTTGTCCGATTTATGAGGAACACCTGACAACACCAGTGGCGAGTGAGAGTCACCTCTCGAGTACAAATGGTTAATCTTACAGTTTGGCGACATTTTTTTGGTCAACGGGATAATCAAAGTGCCCTTTTAACAATTTTAAATGAAATCTAACATTTTAAAAGTTCACAATAATCATTCAATTTAGTGAATTTTAATTAGCTCTCATAACGAAATTATCTCCATCTGGTGCTGGGTAACTTTGTTGCTAATATTTGGTTATTAAATATTTCGAAACATAACTAATTTTACGTAAATCTTACAATTTATTTGATATTGATTATAGTAAGTACACTGTACCGAATTAGATAGTTTTTAAATCGATTGATTCCAAAACAATTTAATACTTTTGATTTTGTCAAACTCAATGAATGAAATTTCTGAATGTTCAGAGTACGTCAAATAATCATAAGATATGAATGTAATGCAAAGTTTATTATATATTATTATCAAGGGTAATTTATACTTTCATTATTAGTGGTATAAAATTGCATATGAAATTTTTAATATGCTTTATATTTCTTATTAGACCTAAATCATGTGATAATTTATTTTTTTCCTTCTAGTTCATTAATTATTTCATACATTTAAGTGTATTTTAATATTCTTTTCTTTTAATATTTATATTTTTAAGTAACATTGTTAAAATTTTATAAGAATTGCATCCTGGCATGGAAAACTTAAAATAGGTATTTTCAGAAATGTAAAAAGTTTTGCAAAATAATTTATTTTCATAATCTTGTTCGCTTTTCGTAATCTTTGGATTCGCTAAAGAACAATGGCTAATCAACAACTTTGCTTGTCAATGTTTTAATTGTCAACAACATTGATTATCATTGTTTAATAATGACCCAAATATGGTTCCCCGTTCCAGGTCAGCACTCTCTCTCTTAATTATCTATCTGTTATCTATTCGAATGCTACTTAAACAAAAAAAGGGAGAGAGAGACTTCTGTCCACTTCTGATAATAATCGATAAGAGTAAAATAGACAGATCATTTCTTTAGAGTTTCTTTATGTGTAAGAGATTATAATCTTCGATAATAACAGCTTCTGTCTTAACTATTTTTATAAAATTTCAAGCGTTTAATCATGATAGTACCATTTCGAAACATTAGAAAATATTTCATTGAAAAATTAAAGGCATTTTCTTGGTCTTTAAGGAGCTTCTGCATCATTTTGAGTGTACTTTTCGGAATTTTTTCAATAGGCATGCATCCACGCTCTGCTAATTAGTACTGAATCAATCTAATATTGAGGTGATAAATATTTAAATTTTCTTAAAATCTGTTAAGAAAATTCCAACAAATATTGGGAAAAGTTCTAACAAATTTTGAGATAAAGGTCAATACTGAAAATATTTCATATGAAATATCATTGCTTCCAAAATATTTGTATTTATGTATAATAATCGGGAACTTACATATTTATACCCTATTTTAATTGGGACATTTTATTATCTAATATTATCTAATAGAATTTGATTATAACTTTCAAATTTAAAGTGAAATGTAATATTGGCACTCTTCTGAGACAGTTTATTTCCAGGAGATATGTGTAAAAACTAATTCTCATACCAACAATGTCTTAAAAATATTTAGACAAGGCAAAGTTATTCTCAATTTAATCAAAATGTAAGTTATATTATCTAATATTATCTAATAGAACTATATTATAACTTTAAAATTTAAACTGAAATGCAATATTGGCACTCTTCTGAGACAGTTTATTTCCAGGAGATAGGCGTAAAAACTAATTCCCATACCAGCAATGTCTTAAAAATATTTAGACAAGGTGTATAAAGTTATTCTCAATTTAATCGAAATGTAAATTTTATTAGCTAATGTTACAACTTTTAAATTTAAAGTGAAATACAATATTGGAGCACTTCTGAGACAGTTTATTTCCAGGAGATAGGTGTAAAAACTAATTCTCATACCAGCAATATCATAAAAGTATTTAGACAAGGTATATAAAATTGTTCTCAATTTAATCGAATTGTAAATTTTATCATCTAATATTATATAATAGAATTATATTATAACTTTTAAATTTAAAGTGAAATGTAATATTGGCCCTCTTCTGACACAGTTTATTTCCAGGAGATAGGTGTAGAAACTAATTCTCATACCAGCAATATCATTAAAGTATTTAGACAATGCAAATAATCTCGTTCTCAATTTAATCGAAATGTAAATTTTATATTCTCATACCAGCAATATCTTAAAAAATATTTAGACAAAGTGTATAAAGTTGTTCTCAATTTAATCGAAACGTAAATTTTCTTAACTAATAGAATTATTTTATAACTTATAAATTTAAAGTGAAATGCGATATCCATAGCTGCCAACTCTTTCGCTTTTTCAGACCACAAAAATTTAATAGAAATTTTTGCCTTATTTAATTGGCAGATTACGGCGATTTAAAAAGGTTAAATTTACTATAAACTTTTTGTGGTCTGAAAAAGCCTAAGATGTTGGCAGCTATAGCGATATCGGCACACTTCTGAGACAGTTTATTTCCAGGAGATAGGTGTAAAAATTAGTACTCATACTAGTAATATCTTAAAATTCTTTACAGAACGTGTATAAAGTTGTTCTCAATTTAATCGAAATGTAATGATTTATAAATCCGCTTTATATCAACATGTTTTATTAAAAAATTCCGGCGCGTGTGTTCTCAAAAAAATACGTTACTGCTGTCATAAATTGCAATAGAATCCATTCCTTAAGAAAAGAAATGGCACACATTTACTCTTCCGACAGGACTCTAAAGCTCGATGTTGTACTCTAATTAAGACGCGACGGAAGGGGGCGACCCCTAACGGGCCCCTGAGAAAGAAAACTCCCAGGGTGTCCTGTTACACCACTGTGACATAACGACCTAAACAAAAATATTTTACCTCGGCCAAGAAGAAGAAACAAGTTTCTTTATTTCCAGTAACGGCTTGAAAACAAAACCGCTGATGGCCGCCTCCAAGAAAAGCATATGGTGTCCTTTTTTCGTTATTCTTAAGGAAATAAAATAAAAGTGATTTAGTTCATAACGGTAGATGTAGTCCTATGAATGCAGTCTATTAAACAGCATTCAAGTATCACGATGAAAGATAGAAATAAAAATTGTGCTGGTAAATTATACTACTAGGCTATGTAAAGCTGTAAAACCAAAATTGGTTTTAATAAATTATATGCAGAAAAATACCGGGTGTTTCAAAATATATGTCTTAGCGATTATCTCAGACTGTTCTCAAAGATTGACTAATTTATGGCATTTTAAAATTTATTTTCGTTTCCAAACGCATGAAATTGGCGGGTTCTCTTATTCAACAATTTTTTCCATTTTTAGTGAAAGCAGAAGAATTTTCAGAAAACGCTGATAAAGATGGCATTTTATACCTAATTTTCGGACGTGACGGCACAGGAAAGGAAGAAAACTGCTGTCGTGAAAAATTATTGTTTATACATCAAAACGTAATTCATTTATCGAAACATGCGAAAAAAACCCTTCTTGATTACAAATCACTTCAATAATCACACCTGCAAGTGTCACGCTTTTATGTTTAATAAGGAATCAGAAAATATGTCAGAAAGTTTTGTGCTGTTGAGCAAAGGAAAATATTTTTGAGGGGTGACTTTCTTAACCCTTTAAGACCGGACTGCCTTTTGAGGATTTTTTTTTTTTTTTTTTTTTTTTTTTGTTTAACAATGATATAACTGAAATGTGTAACTGATAATCAACTATCTGTTGACAAAATTCATATAATATAGTTTCTGTTAACCAGTACAATCGCTCGATTCCGGCATTTATGGAATAGATAACCCAAGAAGGTAGAATTTTAGTTAATACCTAACCCGCACGATCGTGCGGGTCCGGTCTTAAAGGGTTAAGCAAGGTTGTAATTTTGACCGGTCGAAACCCATTTTAACCAGGAGAATCGTCAAAAGTCCTTCCGGCCAGTGCCGGGAGGAAGAGGTAGCTTTCATAACCCTTATTTAAAAAAAGCCAACTTATATCATGCAAACAATCAGATTTTTCAAAATGTCACCCACAATAGAAATTGAAACTGCTATATCTGAGTCATTTTTTAAGGTAAAGACAAACAAAAAATGCTCCTGAATCCTTATATCAAGATCAAATACTTAAGAAAGAAACCTTTTTCAATTTCTAATTTTTTTGCACCTCACTTTAAATATATATATATTTTTTAATTTAATGGCCACCATTTTGAAACAAGATGGCTGATGAATCTGGCCAGCGAACTTGGTCGAGGTGTTGATGTATACTATCCACATGTCTTCTTGCATCGAAATAGGCGAATACGTGTGTTATCGCGTGACAAATACAAGATCGTTTCAAAATGTTAGCCATGCTAGAAATTCAAAGTGCTAGAAATCAACCATTTTTTAAGATATCAACAAAAGAACAAATTTTCAGAAACAAAAACTGCTCCGGAATCTTTCTATCAAGGCCAAACATATAAAAAAAATCTTTTTCATTTTCCAATTTTTTAATACCTCATTTTGAATTTTAAATTTAATTTTTTTTTTAAATGGCAACCCTTTTGAAACAAGATGGCGAATGAAGCTGGCCAACGAACTCGGTCGAGACATTGGTATGTACTATGTACAGACCAAGTTACATCCAAATAGGTTCATAAATACGCATGTTATCGCGTGACAAAAATCAGGTCGTTTTAAAATGTCAGCCACAACAGAAATTCAAAATGCTATAACTCAGTCATTTGTTTAGATATAGACGAAACAAAAACTGTTCCGGAATCTTTGTATTAAGGTCAAACACATAAGAAGAAAATATTTTTTCAATTTTAAATTTTTGGTACCACATTTCAAATTTAAATTTTTCTTAAAAATTTAAATAGCCGCCATTTTAAAACAAGATGTCGGGTGAAGCTGGCCAACGAACCCGGTCGAGATATTGGTATGTACTATGTATAAACGAAGTTACATCCAAATCGGTTCATAAATACGCCTTTTATCGCGTGACAAAATTCAGGACGTTTCAAAATGTCAGCCACGCTAGAAATTCAAAATGCTATAACTCAGCCATTTTTTAAGATATAGACGAAACAAAAACTGCTCCGAAATCTTTGTATAAAGGTCAAATACATAAGAAAAAAATATTTTTCCATTTTCAATTTTTTGGTACCACATTTCAAATTTTAAATTTTTAAAAAAATTTTAAATGGCCGCCATTTTGAAACAAAATGGCGGATGAAGCTGGCCAACGAACTCGGTCGAGAGATTGGTATGTACTATGTACACACCGAATTACATCCAAATCGGTTCATAAATACGCCTTTTATCGCGTGACAAAATTCAGGACGTTTCAAAATGTCAGCCACGCTAGAAATTCAAAATACTATAACTCAGCCATTTTTTAAGATATAGACGAAACAAAAACTGCTCCGGAATCTTTGTATAAAGGTCAAATACATAAGAAAAAAATATTTTTCCATTTTTAATTTTTTGGTACCACATTTTAAGTTTAAAATTTTTTTTAAAATTTTAAATGGCCGCCATTTTGAAACAAAATGGCGGATGAAGCTGGCCAACGAACTCGGTCGAGACATTGGTATGTACTATGTACACACCGAATTACATCGAAATCGGTTCATAATTACGGGAGTTACAGTGTGACATATGTCAGATATATATATATATATATATCTATTTTGAACGGAGGGTGGTTTCGGGGTCTGGGGGTCATGATCGATGAAAATATACCAAAATTTTTTGAAATCGCTTTCCTCCGAACGGCTGCAATAGGTAGCTTTTTTGTAAAGAAAGCTACCTAAAAATGGTTTTAACCGTCTAAAACTGGTCAAAATTGGTTTTAACCATTTAAAAGTGGTCAAAACTCTTTTATATAATTTAAGCCTACAGAAATTGCTTAATTTGCATTATTTAAGGGAATATTGATATCATATTATACATTTAATAGTTAAAATTATTACTTTAATAATTATTATTAAATATAGTTGGAACTCTTTTGCCTTACATAATGTTTTCAAACAGAAACATATATTTCCTAAATATTAATTTTCTTAAAGTGTCACTAATACATATAACTTGACATATGATGAAATTTTGTGGGCAGTAATAAAAAGTTTAAACATAAATGTGTGAAATTTGTAGATTCTATAACCCACCTGATGATTTGTTGTGCAAACTCTTGGACATTAGAAAGATTATTTTCTCAGTTTAGTCACATCCAAAATAGCTTAAAATTGCTATTTGTTGCAAGTAAAATTAAAAAAGGAAAAAAAAAACCTTTGTTTAATGTAATTTTGCTTCTTTCACCTTTTTATATAAAATTTGATATGTAATCAAATTAATATATTTCAATGCTTAAAAAATTGCTTAACTTTAGAATTTTTTGCGCTGTTAAATTACAAAGTGAAAATTAAAGTGTAGTACTAAGCAAAATATTTGGAAATTCTTCAAAATGCCGTATTAAATAATGTTAAATGTTCACTCTAAATAAAATGGAGTGACCATCAAAATATGTCCAACCTCTTTTGAGTGACTATTCACTCTCTGCAAAAGTGGAATCGTTGACTCTCTGAAAAAGTGAATAGTCACTCCTGGGAAGTGAATATTCACTCTAAACAGGGGTGGATAATCACTCTTTCGGAGGAGTGATTATTCACACTTGCTAAATGAGTGGGTTTTTTTTTAATCCCTGGTAGGAGTGAATAGTCATTCCTTCAAAGGACATTCTTTCATTTTTTATGGCGGGAATTCTTTTTTTATGTTGTTTTTATGGGCATTTTAAAACAATCATATCTTTTAGAGCATGCAATGAAAATAGATACAAGCGTGGTAAAGATTGGAATAAAATACTTTACAGGCAATATTTATTTAATTCACAGTTTGTAACACTAATCGAACTTTTAAGGAAAAATTCAATGAAAGTTACATATGAATTAAATAAGATTACTGACAAAAATAAACTAAAATATTTTATTCCAATCTTATCCCTTTTGTTTGCTTTCATTGCATGCCGAATAAGTATATGACAGTTTTAAAATGCCCATAAGGGCAAGTAATTAACCGAAATCTTAATCAGTTAACATTATTTCTTTCTTTTCAGAAATCCATTAAGTTGTATTTAGTAGATAATTTCCGTGATGTACGTTAATTGTGTTCTTTTTTCATGTGTAATTCAAGTTTTAAGTATTTAGATCTCAGTACGTATTCATTGCTAATGAATTTAAATCGAATCAAACGTTATTGTTTATTCTATTTTAGTTACTTTTTAAGTTTTATTAATAACTGCATAATAGGTGAATGTTATATGATTAACAATGTGTGATTTCATTTTAATTTTTGTTTTAAATATAAAATCTTATCTATTTAGCTTACTTTTCACTAAAGTAAGCTTCAGTTTTTCTCTATTTTGCAGAACCTTATTGTTCTAAAATATTTTTAATTTTTTCATTAAAAGCACAATGCTTATCAACTGGCATCTTTTTTTAATAATTTCTAAGCTTGATCTAAATATTAAGAATAGGTAAGTTTTTTGTTTATTGTTATGATTTGTCATTGTTTTATTAAATATGTACATGGAGTCTAGATTTTTATATTCTGTGGAATATGTTCATATTTTTCTTTTAAACATATTCCTTAACTTACTCATGATTTCGAATGTTCTTCCGCTATTGCTGAAAAATGAATATTAATACAATGCTTATTTATGAAACGACATGATAAGCCATATGCAATTTAAATTTTTCATTCCCGTATATGTTGCATTTTGTGAATATGAGCTAAATAGATTTAGTGTTTTATAGCAAAAGATTGATCTAGGAAATAGAAAAAAAGAAGGAAATATAAAATGAAAAGAAATGACTGCACATGTACTGTTCTTATTGTTTGAAAAATATGTTTATGTAAAAAGTGGTTATTTATCTCTTTATCTTATATTATATAAGTGATAGTATGAACATTTTATAAAAATATACTAAAGCAGTTTTATCTATAAACTTCATATCAGGCATAAAAAACACTTTATTTCAATGCTTAAATATCATATTTTATTTTTTAGTGCCAATAATTATGTGTATCATAACTATTTAACTCATAATCATAACATAAAAAAATCAGGAATAAAGGATTAAAATTACACAAGACTTACCTTTACGTTCCATAAATAAACACTTTAATAATATCCGTATATAAACACATGTATAATAATCACTTATAAACAGATAAAGTTAAAAAATGCTATAAAAAGTGATAGAAAATCTTTATTAAGATTGACGATCGTTTCATCGCACCAACGGCGACATTTTCAAAATCATTTATGATAGAAAATACTTTCGCAAAATATTTTAAAACAATAAACATAGTAAACAATGTCACGAGACATGATGCATAATGAAAAATATTGCAAACATAAAATTAAATTAGCTATTTGTGAGTGTGGATTAATTTTCATATAATTTAACAAAACAATAACATGGTAAACAATGTCACGAGACAACATGCATAATGAAAAGCATTGCAAAATATAAAATAAAAATAATATTATCTTGGCTATTTGCGAGCGTGGATTAATTTTTACTATTGTTACTAAAATTACATAGCATCTCTTTCCAAATTTTAGGTAATTCTACGGACACTGAATCATTGCAAATATTCTTGTTGCGTAAAAATATCTCTATTGATTCTCGGATTATGGATGGTAAATAAAATCTTGATGTATAAATTAACTTGCTATTTTTAAAATCGATCTGTAAAGGTTCTTCGCAGTATAATCTGGCCAAAGCTGTGGTTCTTCTGTTGTATTTTATGTCTGCTATAAGTTCTTTGATTCTAGTTTTAAGTTTTCTAGTTGTCATACCTATATAAAGCTGCTTGGTTCCATCTTCTTTGGTGAAAGGTATTTCGTATACTCCTGATAGTTGGTTTGACTCAATTGGATCTATTTTCTTGCATACTATATTTCTTAATTTCATAGAAGGTTTTGCGACTAGGGAGATATTGTATTTATTGAGTTTATATTTCAGACGTTCGAAGAAACCAGGAAAATATTGTAAAGTGCATAACATGGAATTTTGTGGATTGAAATTTCTTTTCTTGTTATTCTTTAAGCTCTTAATTAATTTTTCTATGGCACTTTCTTTGTATCCATTGTTTCTTGCAATATTATATATTTTATTTATTTCGTTATTTAACTGCACGGGGGTACAGACTGTGAAAGCTCTATGAATAGAATGTCCAAGTGCAAAAACTTTGTATACTCATAATGCTCAAGCACCTTTTTCATACAAAGTTTCTGCACTTAGACATTCTATATTAATTTTTATGAATATTTGCAATGATTCAGTGTCCATAGAATTACCTAAAATTTGGAAAGAGATGCTATGTAATTTTAGTAACAATAGTAAAAATTAATCCACGCTCGCAAATAGCCAAGATAGTATTATTTTTATTTTATATTTTGCAATGCTTTTCAATATGCATGTTGTCTCGTGACATTGTTTACCATGTTATTGTTTTGTTAAATTATATGAAAATTAATCCACGCTCACAAATAGCTAATTTAATTTTAATTTAATTTTATGTTTGCAATATTTTTCATTATGCATCATGTCTCGTGACATTGTTTACTATGTTTATTGTTTTAAAATACACTGCTCAAAACAATTAAAGGATATTTGAAGTTTTATATAAATAAAGATATAAACGAAATTTTTGTTTGCCGAAAATAGAAGAAGAGAATCACAAATGCAAATTTTTCTGGTTTTCAAACTGTGGAGTATGCAAATTTTGAGTTCGACGTCAAAAACGTAGCTTCAGCGGCAGCGAAGGAAATTTGACTTTCAACTGGATAAAAGAGAATGAAGACAAGGATGATCGGCATTCAGTGATTGCTTTGTTTCGATGAGTAAGATGTCTCAGCGAAGTTATTTGACAGATTCAGAAGCTTTGAGAATTGTTGGTAGGTTAGAAGGGGGCCAAACTCAAGCCGAAGTAGCGCAAGCCATTGGAGTGTCACAAAGTGTCATTTCCAGGATCTGGAACCGTTTTTTGGAGAGTGGATGTGCAGGCCGAAGACCAGGGCAAGGTCGTAGACGGGCAACAACGCCCAATGAAGATCGGTATTTAGCGTTAACAGCTCGGAGACACCGAACTATGAACGCTACTCTTCTCCAACAACACCTTCGCTCGGCTACAGGCACCACGATTTCAACTCAGACTGTCCGAAACCGGCTCCATGCTGTAGGTCTGTATGCTCGCCGACCGATGGTATCTGTTAGATTAACATCAAGGCATCGTCGCGACCGCAGGGAGTGGGCAACCGAGCATGTCAACTGGAGGAGAAATGAATGGAGCAATATTCTGTTTTCTGACGAGTCCCGTTTTTCTGTGCATCCGGATAATAGGCGTATTTTCCTCTGGAGGGACCGTGGCAGTAGGAATAATCCTGCGCTCGTGCACGAAAGTGTCAGATTTGGCGGTGGAGGAGTGTTGGTGTATGGTGGCATCTCCATTGACGGGCGCACTGACCTCTACATCATTCGAGATGGAGCTCTGACTGGTCGCCGATATAGGGATGAGATCCCCAGACCTATTGTAGTCCCTTATGCTGCAGCAATCGGAGATAACTTCATTTTAATGGACGATAACTGCAGGCCATATCGTGCAAACCTGGTGGGGGATTTCCTTTTCGAGGAAGGAATCATTCGAATGGAATGGCCAGCGTGTTCTCCAGACATGAATCCAATCGAGCACGTTTGGGACGCTCTAGGAAGACGAGTTTCTGGTCGCCAACAACCCCCACAAACTCTCCAAGAACTGGAAAGAGCTCTTCTGGAAGAGTGGGGCAGAATACTCCAACTCGTCATTAATAGCCTCATTGAGTCCATGCCTCAAAGGTGTTCAACGTTGCTGGCCGCCCGTGGAAACCATACCCCCTACTGAAAATGATTTTCTTTGAAGAAAACACCTTTTCTTATTCTTTTTTTCTCATATGCACAAATTGTGTTTTTTTTCCTTTAGTACACAAATGCGCAATAAAATGCATTTTTTTCTGCCAAACATGTGTAATTTATTCTCATATAACCTACTATGTCTGTCGACCATGTATCAATCAGCTAAACAGTTTACCAGATACAAAATCACCTAAAACTGCAATATCCTTTAATTGTTTTGAGAAGTGTATTTTGCGAAAGTATTTTCTATCATAAATGATTTTGAAAATGTCGCCGTTGGTGCGACGAAACGATCGTCAATCTTAATAAAGATTTTCTATCACTTTTTATAGCATTTTTTAACTTTATCTAATATCCGTATATTTTAACCCTAAAATGGCAGACGCCTTCTGTTATCTTAACAAGTTGGAAATTGAACGTCAAACGGGGCAAATGAAGTGCGTTCGTACTAGAATTAGTTTAATAAATATTTTTTGCACCTCACATTGTGCTGAATGTATATTTTTATGTACTTCATAAGTTCATATAAATTTCATTCTGTTCGAAAGTCTGTAACATCATTAAAATACACTTGAAATATTTTTCCCTATTGACCGTAAAGTAACGAAAAACTTTTGACTGTCCTTGTAATTAAACTATACATCCAATTTTCATAAAATTTGAAATGGCTCGACACAATTTTGCAACAATTCTATATTTAAAATTTCAGATCATTTGGTTGGGTAGTTTTTGCTCTGTTATATGCGGACGGACAGACGGACAGAACGACGACTATAGGTGCTACGTGTTTATATAATTACGAACGCACCTAAAAATGCGTCGTAGACTTGCTGTTCAGATGTTGTTCTGAACTCGACGTAAACTATCTATATTCCAGAAATCTCGTTTCTTCATTCGGAAATTTTCAACATTACCCGTTGATTTGAGCTGCATCGGCTCAAATGAGACACTCTTTATTTATTACTTCGAACTTCACTGTGTATAATAATTATCAATCATGACAGACTCAAGACGGGAGTGAAAATTATAAAGCAAGCAATGCATATATGACTCAACTTTGAATATACCTTTCAAGAGCTCGTTAAAAACTGCAGACTTAAGGGGGCTGATCACTCAGCTTTGGAATTCTCCTCCGTAATGTTAAGTCTATGGACTTCTGATGCATTCGTATATTTAAAATATCTTCTCGGGAAATTCATATTTTTGACATCTTTTTTCTGTGTACTCTTCTTAAAGGATGTCTCTTTTTTTCTTAGTTTTCAAAATATTTCTAAAATCTATGCTGAATTTAATATTTTATGTGTTAAAAGCGGGCGAACTGTGAGTAAGATTTTAACACTTCCTATAAAATTAAGTTTATATTTTAGAAATATTTTGAGAACTAAGAAAAGAAGAGACATCTTTTAGGAAGTGTACACAAAAAATAGAAATTAAAAAAATTAGTTTCAATAGGAGATACACTGCTCAAAACAATTAAAGGATATTGCAGTTTTAGGTGGATTTTGTATCTGGTAAACTGTTTAGCTGATTGATACATGGTCGACAGACATAGTAGGTTATATGAGAATAAATTACACATGTTTGGCAGAAAAAAATGCATTTTATTGCGCATTTGTTTACTAAAGGAAAAAAAACACAATTTGTGCATATGAGAAAAAAAGAATAAGAAAAGGTGTTTTCTTCAAAGAAAATCATTTTCAGTAGGGGGTATGGTTTCCACGGGCGGCCAGCAACGTTGAACACCTTTGAGGCATGAACTCAATGAGGCTATTAATGACGAGTTGGGGTATTCTGCCCCACTCTTCCAGAAGAGCTCTTTCCAGTTCTTGGAGAGTTTGTGGGGGTTGTTGTCGGCCAGAAACTCGTCTTCCTAGAGCGTCCCAAACGTGCTCGATTGGATTCATGTCTGGAGAACACGCTGGCCATTCCATTCGAATGATTCCTTCCTCGAAAAGGAAATCCCCCACCAGGTTTGCACGATATGGCCTGCAGTTATCGTCCATTAAAATGAAGTTATCTCCGATTGCTGCAGCGTAAGGGACTACAATAGGTCTGAGGATCTCATCCCTATATCGGCGACCAGTCAGAGCTCCATCTCGAATGATGTAGAGGTCAGTGCGCCCGTCAATGGAGATGCCACCATACACCAACACTCCTCCACCGCCAAATCTGACACTTTCGTGCACGAACGCAGGATTATTCCTACTGCCACGGTCCCTCCAGATGAAAATACGCCTATTATCCGGATGCACAGAAAAACGGGATTCGTCAGAAAACATAATATTGCTCCACTCATTTCTCCTTTAGTTGACATGCTCGGTTGCCCACTCCCTGCGGTCGCGACGATGCCTTGATGTTAATCTAACACATACCATCGGTCGGCGAGCATACAGACCTACAGCATGGAGCCGGTTTCGGACAGTCTGAGTTGAAATCGTGCTGCCTGTAGCCGAGCGAAGGTGTTGTTGGAGAAGAGTAGCGTTCATGTTTCGGTGTCTCCGAGCTGTTAACGCTAAATACCGATCTTCATTGGGCGTTGTTGCCCATCTACGACCTTGCCCTGGTCTTCGGCCTGCACATCCACTCTCCAAAAAACGGTTCCAGATCCTGGAAATGACACTTTGTGACACTCCAATTGCTTGCGCTACTTCGGCTTGAGTTTGGCCCCCTTCTAACCTACCAACAATTCTCAAAGCTTCTGAATCTGTCAAATGACTTCGCTGAGACATCGTACTCATCGAAACAAAGCAATCACTGAATGCCGATCATCCTTGTCTTCATTCTCTTTTATCCAGTTGAAAATAAAATTCCATTCGCTGCCGCTGAAGCGACGTTTTTGACGTCGAACTCAAAATTTGCATACTCCACAGTTTGAAAACCAGAAAAATTTGCATTTGTGATTCTCTTCTTCTATTTTCGGCAAAAAAATTTCGTTTATATCTTTATTTTATATAAAACTTCAAATATCCTTTAATTGTTTTGAGCAGTGTATTTTAAATATACAAATGCATCAAATGCCCATAGACTTAACATTACGGAGGAGAATTCTGAATCTGAGTGACCAGCCCTCTTAACAGTAATAGAAATTTTTTTAATTGAAACCGCAGAAGTGTTTCGTATGCTCTTCGAGAAAATTCTATCATTCTGTATCCTTTATGAATTAATTGCATTTTATTTTATAGGAAAATAAAAAGATCCATAAATAATCCATTTAATAATATCCGTATATTTTAATCTTAAATTGGCGGAAGTCTTCCTCTTATCTTAAAAAAAAAGTCTTAATCAAGTCTGTTCTGATTGGCTAATGAGTAATACCAATACTCACTCCTGCTTAGAGTGAATATTCACTCTAAATAGGTCAGTCTAGACTCACTCTAAGCTCTAAGGCTAGGTCGCTCTAGGCTCACTCTAAGCTCTAACATATTAACACTTTTTTTGTGTGTGTGAAGATCGGTCACTGGGCTGCAACTGAATTGAAGAAATTCCGAATATTTAAGTATTTAAGAAGCGACTCTGGCCCAATGACTGCATTCGGTCTGAAGAATTTGATCGATAAATTCGTAGAGATGGGTGTATTTTCGTTTTTGTTATTTCCATAGTTTTTGGTCTAGGGATAATTAAAAACCGATTTTTTCCTATCGGCTGTGGCACCACCTTGTCGTGGTGGATATCGTTTGAACAAAGAGTGTCACAACAGCATGTCACGTCTTTTATTCAGCATCTTATGATGAGTACAGCGCCATCCATCGGTCCACTTTTGTACTTTTTTTCTTACGCAAAACAAATGCAAATTGCTTCACCTATACTCACATGAAATATCAGGTCTTTCTGACCACTGGTTCTTTTTTTTTTTTACAATCTTTTGAAAGTGAAACTTTAATTATAATCATCCTGTAAATCAATGTCACAGTTCTTTTTAACATTTTCTTTCGTCAAAATTCGATGGGTTCCACCTCGTAATGGTTAAAAAAATATATATTGTTTTTCAGATAAATGTATTTTTGGCACAGTTTGTGAAATATCTGTCATGCAACAGTAAATAATTTCAAAAAGAAAAAAACTATAAGATTTTGGCTCAAGTGAAGTTATTTCATATAACTTATTCCCAACAATGTATTTCAAAATTCATAGGAAAAATATTCGTTTTTGAAGTACGAAGTCAAATATTCTTTAAGATATAGAAAACACAGAATAAATAAATCTAGAGATACATATACACTGGCGTCCAAAATTAAGGACCAATCAAAAAATGCTAATTTTCAAGTACGCGAATGCTCAAAAGGAAATAATATAATGCGAATAACTACTATCTCTACAGCATAGCTAGTCCATATAACATCTTATTCATGTCACACATGGTCACAAGTGTCACAGTAACTACGATTAAACAAAAAAAATAGGAAATTCCATACATCTCATTATGAGTCTCAAATGATCACTATATGTGACTCCACTGAGACGTCACTGTGACTACTGCTTTGTGACAAGTCACCATGTGACTTTACAATGTAGTTACATTGCGACTCTCATATAACTGTCATCTGTAGACTCAATTTCAAAGTCATCGTGAACGCTGTATTGTGATAAGTTACCAAATAATGTCACATTGTCACATGATGACTTTCAGGTGACAAAGAGACTACTGTGATGTCACCATTGTGCTCTTTTGTGAAAAGTCACCATGTGACTATAATGTGATATTATTTGGTGACTTATCATAATGCAAAGTTCATGATGACTTTGAAATTAAGTCTAAAAATGACAGTCACGTGAGAGTCACAATGTAACTACATTGTAAAGTCACCTGGTGACTTGTCACAAAGCAACAGTCACATTGACGTCTAAGTGGAGTCACATATAGTGATCATTTGGGACTCATAATGAGACGTGTGGAATTTCCTATTTTTTGTTTCACTGTAGTGACTGTGACACTTGTGACCATGTGCGACATGAATGAGATGCTATATGGACAAGCTGTGCTGTAGGGATAGTAATTATTGGAATTATATTATTTCCTTTTGAGTATTCGCTTACTTAAAAATCAGCATTTTGTGATTGGTCCTTAATTTTGGACACCAGTGTAGAAATACATGGGATATTTTCAACATCAAATGCTAAAATTTCTGTACCAGCTGCATGTCGTGAATGCTATTTACATTGTATTTACAATCTAGATAGAAAAAACAACGTTATTAGCACCAGAACATATTAACTTGCTATTGCAGCTAATAACGTTGTTCTTTCTACTTAGATTGTATTGCGTCAAATATTTTCTTAATTGATATTTACAGTGTATTACCATTACCATATATATGCCATTAACATCATGGTATAATTAATACATTTAAATAGTGTAGTATAGAGTTTAATAAAAGGAAAAGCGCCCAGTTAAACTGATGGCGTTGAGCTCACAGTCTATTCACACTAATTGTACATTACACTCTTATTTATGTCCATTATTCATAAAATAGAACTCACTCTTTTTGAGTAAAACGGTAAATAAATTTAGGGGGGATTAGTCCTCCGTTCCACCCTTTATACTTAACAAATGAACCTCCAAATCTAATCAGGGAGGCGCCTTATCAGTATAAACCGGTATACCAAATTGGAAGCAAATCGGATAATTCTGCATGAAAAAACCATTAATCTAAATTAAGGAGGAGAATTATCCACCCGTTCCCCTCCTTTATACTTAACCAATGATGCTTCAAATATAATCACGGAAGCGCCTTATCATAATGAACCTATTTACAAATTTCGAAGCAAATCGGATAATTCTGCATCTACATTTATCTAAATTAAGGGAGGTTAGCCGCCGTTCCCACCCCCCTTTATACTTAACCAATGTACCCCCAAAATTAATCGGGGACGCGCCTTATCAGAATGAACCTATTTACAAAATTTGAAGCAAATCGGATATTTCTATGAAGAGTTATCGCGTTACGTCCATACATACATACGTACGTACATACATACATAACCTGCGGTCACATTAGCTCTCAGGGTCTGATAGCCTGTGAGATAAAAAAGTGCATTATTACAGGATTGCGACAGGAATCATTTTTGTAATATTATTATTTTTCTTTCTGAACAATAGTCATCGTCGTAAATTGTTACTGATCTTCGAGGTGGTTTATTATTGATTGGAAAGATAGGCTTGGCAATTGTTAAAAAAGTAGGTTCCTGTGGCAACCGTGTTATTAAGTATATTATCGGGCAAATAAAACACTGATTATGTTGCCGTTATATATTTAACTTGTCGTAATCAACCAGTCCGCATATTTTTTTAACACTTTCCAACATAGAGTTGAAAAGTGTTTATGAATTGGATTTGTCTGTCCATTTGTCTGTCTGCTTGTCCGTGTTCTAACTCGCTTAAATATACTCGGATTGCCATGTAATTGATATACGTTACTGAGGTTCACTATGGCATGTTCGTATTGAAATTGAATTGTGTATCATTTATAGTTCATTTACAGGGTTACTTAAAAGTATTCCGTTACATTAGGGTCTATAGGGAAAAATCATTTACGGTGTATTTTACTAGTACAATATTTTAAACATAATGGAATTTATATAGATTATTGCGGTGCACTAGAAAATGGTTAGCATAGAATATGTTATGTGTAGCACTTACAGTACGGTTACGGGCGATTTTAAAAGTATTCCTTTATATTATGGTCTATGAAGAAAAACGTTTGCGACGTATTTTAATGATGTTAGTTTGTTACAACATAATGAAATTGGCATGAATTTACCAGGTGCACTAATACATGCTTTATGTAGAATATAGGCTCAAAAGCATTCATCATTCATTTACAGTATCACGCAAAAGAGTTCTATTATGTACTATATATACTCTGTACGAGGAAAGCTTTTGGCAGTGTATTTCAATTATGTTGCACTATTTGAAACATGATAAAATTAATATACATTACTGAGGTTTACTACAAGGTGCTTGCAGAAGAATATGGTGTGCATTGCATTTATCGTTCACTTACAGGGATACATAAAAGATTTAGGATACAATATTGTATCCGAAGTGTTGATTTTTAGGGATGATTGCCGAATGTGCGTTTTCAGTTGTGGTATGCGTTTTTAAGTTAAACTTAATTTTTGCATACTGCATAGTGTGTACAATTTCTATAGAACATATGATGTAGGGCTACTCAAAAGAATTCGTAAGCATTACTGACAAGGAAGGTCTCCATACGGGCATACTCAGAAAAATCTGAAAAAATTATAGAATGTTCTTCTCATATGGATATATACGTTTATAAAAATTTTTTTGGCGGAACCCCGATACAACGTCCGTAAAAAAATAACGAAATTTTCGTTTATTTGGCGATTTATCACCGGTTGGCGATGGAAAAAAAAAATACGCTTTTATGTAGGAAAAAACTTTTTATGTTGAATTTGTCTATATAAGTTTAACTTAAATAACTTTAGTTTTGTCATTTTTAATTTGTTTTAACTATAGTTTTGACATTTTTAGCTTGATTTAACTACAGTTTGTCATATATATTTATATGTATTTAGAATAAAATTTAAATATCATATTTTACGATTTAAAACATAATTTAAATTGATTTAAATTATTTCAAGCTCAAAAATAAGGCAGATAGAACACTATCGATTTGATTTTGTTGCTATGGAAACGACTTCATCTTCGATATGGAAATGCATTATGACAATCAAATGTCAGCTGACTATAATTTAAAATAGATATTTGCAACTTGCAAAGCATAGAAAATGTTTTTACAGTGATAAAATTAAATAACTACAGCAACAAGGAACATATATATGTAATATAAAAAATATATAATAACTTCTTTTATTGATTAAGTTTAAATTAACTAGGACTTCCCTCAGAGGGATTAGTCTGAGCGATATTACTGAGAACATAGATTTAATGATAACATGTGGAAGCAAAGCAAATGAGATGTTATCTTTAATTGTCCATATACTGCGAAAAATTGAAATGATGAAAATAAACGAATTGTAGAATTACAAAATCTTATATATAAATTCGTATACACTGTTTAAAAAAATGGGAAATCAAACCATTCAAGACAGCCATGAATGGATATAAAATTGAAAGTACGCAATATATTAAAAATAAAATAGAAAATGAAACTCTAATTTACTTATATCGGAATTTTAACTGTATAAAATGATATCAAGAGCATAATCAGACGCTCCGCACCAATTTGAGTAACTTTAAATGACAAGTATATGATGTTTAAAAAGAAATAGACTATACTTTATATGGTGTGTGCTCCCCCGGAATAGTTAATATTGTACAATATCTGTTTTCCACGGATGCAATGAGGTTGTCGATAACATTTAAGGAATTCTCTTCTCAAAATCTAATATAGTATCAAAGTACCGAATACATCAAAAGTGGCATGCAATGCTTCGTTAGAGTGTGTTTTAGATACGCTCGATCGAATTTGAATGATGAGTGTATGCTGGCCACTACATACGCTGTATTGTTTTGTTTTCAAACATATTCTGCACAAGTTGAGCTGTATTTAGCATGTATTAAATAAAAGAAATCGGCAATGATTACAACATAAAGTATGACACAAGATCTGAATATATCGTCTGCATAACTTTTGAGCTGTCAAAGTGTCATTTGAAGTAATTTACAAATCCATACATATTTATTCAGCAAATCATGCAAGCTAACATACGCCAATATGAACCCGATTACAAAATTTCACCAGAATAAGTTAATATATAAACATAATCTACTAATGATAATTGAGAATATGACCTTATGATAAAACGTCTAGAAAAACGAATCGGATAAAAAATTCATATCACATTTAAAACGGCACTTCCCTCTGTTAGTGGCCTTGACGAGAGAGAGAAAAGCCTAGAGAAGGAACACTTTAACAAGTACTTTCGGGCAACCTACTCACTGTTCCATACAGGTCTTTATTCAATATTTACACAATTTATTTAATGCTAGGTGGGTATCTATCAGTTTTGTTGCATTTAAATCACATGTTTTGCGGAGGAAATGCAGCATTATGAAATATTTAAAGTTTCTGTACCTAATAATTCCAAATTAATGGTAATTGAGATCGCTTTCCGTTAATTTCATCTTTTTAAATTTTAAATTTTTTAGAAACCATTCATAGAGACAATTGTATATTTTAAAACTAACCCGAAGCAAAATTTCAAGATTTTGGGCTCAGCAGTAACAGAGAAATTGAAAATTTTTGAAAGTTTTTTGTTTCTGCACTGTTTTATATAGCGACATTTTTAGAAATTGTTCTATTGCGAGAATTTACGTCATGATAAATACAGACATGTCAATTTTCATGTTTATATTCCTAACAGTTCCATTTTCTTCGTTACTTAGATCATCTTTAGATCTTTTTCCGCTTTGTTTAGTCTTTCTATTTTTTAGAATTCGTTCTACAACGAGCATTTACATCTTATTAATTACTACCATGCCAAAGTTCTAGTTTCTAACCCCAACAGTATCCCAAAAATTTCAGTATTCCAAATAAATCATAGTTTAGAACCTTTCTAGAAATTTTTACGTTTATCCGTCAAATTGAACCTTAAAGAGAGCGTTCATTACGAGTATTTACATCTTAAAAGTAACTACCGCACCAAATTTAAAGTTTCTAACCCAGTCAATATCGCAGAAATCGCAATTTTAGAACTTTTTTGCTCCTGCAGCGATGTAGGGTCTTGCACTGACATAAAATAGCCTTTTTTTCGGAGCAGAGATGGCCACCAACATTTTTTTTTTTAAGTTGGCTATGTAGTTTCAGAGATAACACCTCACAAACGTACAAGCATTAATAATATTATATACTTTATAATATTACTAGAAAGGTAGCCCGTCAAAAATGACGGAAATTTAGATATAAAGATATATACAACTCATGTGCAAGAACATGAGTTTTCTCGCTTGTTCCTCAGTGATAGATGAAAATAACACATTTTAAGAACGAAACACATTTATGAAAAACTGTGTACAGTAGAAGACCACTAATCTGCACAGTTTGGTTCCAAGTGTTATGCAGATTTGAGGCTTTTTGCGGTCATGTCAATTCAATCTTTGTTTACATTTTTTTAAATTTATATATTGGACAATTTGGATTGTTAAGCCTTAAAAATAAATAAATTACACACTTGAAGTAAGGTAAAAAATATTAAATTATCGTATACGATTTCATGAAATGATATTATATGTGTGTGCTTCACGATCTTGGTTACGACGTTGGCGAAATTGGCTGCAACTTGTCATAATCCTAATAGTGTGGGCCGCGATAACAAAAAAGTAACCAGTTTTTAGTAAAATTTTTGATATAAAGTAGTTTTCAAAAACTTGTGTAAAATTGCAGGCCGTTCTCATGTTATGTCAGTCCTAAAAATAATATTTCTAACACTGAAGAGTTTCCATGTATATGTGGAATTTAGAAAACCTTCTCCAAAAGAAAGGTCCTGAAATGACATTGTAATTTCTCTAATTTCAAAGTTTAAACGGGCCCTGATGTTGTTTACTGAAATCTAATAAATACAGTTATTTTGAATATTACAACAGAATTAAACAGGTAAACTTATTTAACTTAAACCCGCTGTTACTTCCCGATGTTATTTTTTACTCTTAAGAAAGAAAATTAGGTACTTCTTAGTTATCCCGTCGACCAATTTCGCCAAATTATATAAATCGCCAAACCACTCGCCAAATGATACACATTGACATATTTTTTTTATTTTAAATAACGAAAGAACAAATAAATTAGCAAAACATTAATAAAAATACAAATAAAACGTCGAATTAATGGTTTTATTGGCCATTTTTGTATTTAATCTTACAATTAATTAATTAATGGTAACCATTATTGGCAATTAATCTTGCAATTTGGCGACAGTAATTTGGTCGACGGGATAACTAAGAAGTAACGAAAATTATTAAAATTTTTCAAATCATGCATTTATAATTTTTTTCCGTCTTTAATAACTAAAAAAGGAAAAAATATGCTTTTGTTCTGAGCTCATAAATATGACAATAAAATAATGTAACTAAGAGACATTGCAAAATTAAATCTTTGTGATTTCAAACCATAAACAAACGATACCGCCACCATTTTACCTACTATGACGTCATTAGAATATTGTCCATTGATTGTTGGAGAACTTACTTTGTGTATGATTACCTGAATGATATAATATTTTTTACGTTTCACGATGAATGAATCACTTGTGTTTGTATAGGTTTATGGAATGAGATATTAACACTAGAACGCCCGATGGAGTCGTTTCGACTCCAAATGCCCCTAAAACACGCATATCTCTGAGAAATTTTGATTTTTTCACCCCCGCTTCCTTGACTTTTATTATTTTTATAATCTCTATTTATTCAGAAATTTATAAATTATTTGCACATTTAATAAATTGATAATGAGGCATTACCCCTAGAACGCCCAACGGAGTCGAATCGACTCCAAAGTAAGATTTGTAAAATACTTTCATTATTTTTGCGTAACATGACCTTGGGATTCATAATATTTTTATCTTTTATCAGGAAAGTAAATATTTTTGTTAATTTTTCTCTACACCCCTTTTGTTGAGAAAAATGGTTAGTTCCATGCACCTGCTGAAATGATTGCGTGCTGCTTGCGAAATTCTTTGTATCATTCCAATTGAATTGTTTTAATTTTTTTTCAGTCCTGTGTTTCAGCATAGCTAAGCAACTCCGTTTATCCTTTTTATTAGAAATAAAACATAATGTCACGGAAAAAAATTCTAACACCGGACGAAATAACTGCTCTATTACGGAAGCTTTCAGATAATGAATCTGAAGGTGGTGAGTTATCAGAAAATGAAAACGAAATTCAAGAAATTAGTATTGGAAATAATTCTTCATCAGATTCCGATACAAATGAAGATGCTAATTATTGCATCTGAAAGAGATGGAATTCATGTCGCTCCAGATAGCACACAATGGAAAATTTGTGCAAATAAGAAAATTTCTGGAAGATATCCGAAGCAAAATATCATGTGTCAGTCAACTGTACCAACTATTTATGCCAAGAAATTCGTGAAATCTGAAAGCGTTTTGAGTGCATGGCTGTTATTTGTAGATAAAAAAATGCTGGAACAAATACAAAGATGCACAGAAACAGAAGCAAGACGTGTTCTTGAAACCGATAACTGGATAGTTACGTTAGACGAGCTGTATGCCTTTATTGGAATTTTGTATGCCCGAGGTGCATGTGGTGCAAATGGAATTGATATTCATTCTTTGTGGTCAAACTCATGGGGTTTGAATTTTTGCACTGAAACTATGGGAAGAAATAGGTTTTGTGAAATTTTGCGCTTTTTGAGATTCGATTTGAAATCTACCAGATCTATACGTTTAAAAACAGATAAATTGGAAATGATATCTGATATGTGGAATAGATTCACTGAAAACTGTATTACTTGTTTCAAGCCTGGTGAAAATATAACAGTAGATGAACAGTTATTTCCAAGTGAAACGCGTTGTTCTTTCACGCAATTCATACCTTCAAAACCTGATAAATACGGACAAAAGTTTTGGCTTGCAGTAGACCTTCGAACAAAGTACTTACTGAATGCGTTCCCTTATTTAGGCAAATGTGAAGAACGGCCTTCAGATCAAACTTTATCAGACTATGTAGTTATGCGATTGATGCAGCCATTTCTAAACAAAGGCATTAACGTCACGGTTGATAATTATTTCACGTCACTGCGTTTGGCTGAACATTGGCTGAACGCCAACTGAAGATGCAGCCAAACAACATTCATTCAGAGCTTTTCTTCAGATCAACATTTAGAATGGATGTGTGATGGATCCCACTGATTAAGATTGGAAGTATTTCAGACATGGTATATACTTCCAGTCACCACGAAAGATCTAGCTGCACCACCAGAGCTCCTAAACACTCTGTTATGCAAATGTGAAAAAGGGTGCCAGTGGTTATGTTCTTGTAGGAAGAACGGGTTAAATGCTCAACTATATGTTACCACTGTAAAGATGCGTCGTGCAATTAAAAAAAATAGACAACAGGAATTCTGCTTTTTCAGAATTTAGTGTCGCCCCCGATGAAAAAAAATATATATGTATCTATAAATAGTACAAAACATATTTCAATTTTAAGATTTACAGCACACACTATTATTCTATGTAAAATGACGTCATTCGCATCCGCCAAACTGAAAAAGAAACGTACTAGTTTAATAGGCACTATGAGAAAAACTAGGAGAGAAATTCCAAAAACTTTGAAAGATTCGAAAGATAAATTATACGAAACAAAATTTCTAAAACACGAAAAAATAGGTACAACTCTAACCGTGTATCAAGGAAAGAGAAAGAAAAATGTTATTATTCTTTGCACTCTCTACCCATTCATTGATATTGAAAACAACGAAAAGAAAACCCTAGAAACTGTCAGATTTTATAATGAAACTAAGTGTGGTGTTGACGTTATTGATCAAATGGCTAGGAAATATTCAGTGAAGGCGCCTCCCGATGATGGCCTGTGCATACTTTTTACAATCTCTTAGATTTAGTAGCAATAAATGCCTGGATCATTTATAGAGAAGTTACCGGAGAAACAAAAATAAGCAGTGTAATATATCTAAACATTATCAGAAGTCATTAATTAATCAAATTAATAACGCTATTTCAGAATCCAAAAGATAGACAGCATGAATACGTCGAACAACATTTATTCATAATTTTATAAGACTATTGCCAAAATCAGATTTAAAACTTACAGCAAATACATGATGCCATAAATATTATCCATGTATAAAATACATATTAAAACTAAATATATTACACAACACTCTCCCACTTAAAAAAAATTTTGTTTTACAAATGAATAAATAAAGCAGGCAATAATAGTGGGATAAATAACCTTTTACAGAACTATAAATCTAATCGATTTGGAGGTTTTATTACCCTTTTTGGTCGTGGAGTTTTAAGTAGCTGGGAATTGGAGTTTTTATGGCAGTCCAGAGTTCTTTTAGGTGTTTTAACAGCTCTTGATTGAAACTGCTCTTTCTCTGCTGCCTCAGTTGTCTCTATTGGTGTTTGAGATGCTGTTCCATCCTTCATTGAATCAGAAACAATCTTTGCATTAGAATCGGTGACTGTCATTGAAGATCCACTTGCATAATTCAATGGCACACTGCAATGCTCAGAGATTTCAGGAATTTGAATAGTGCACTTTCTTAGATGATCTGCATGTACAAAGCGCACTTGCCCATTTACATGTACCAGGTAGTTACTTTCACTAATTTTCTTTGTGATTATACCAGGAAACCATTTAATTTCCTTGTTTCTGGTGGATTTCACAAGAACATTTTCTCTAACATCAAAATGTCTTTCACTGGCAGTTGAACGAGACCTTTGATTCTCTTGATAGCTCTTTTCCTGCATAATGTGATCACTTCTGAGCTTCGTAATCTTGGTTTGTGGTGTAAATTTGAAAATAAGCTCAGCAGGTGTTTTCAGTGTGACTGTTGAAGGCGTATTTCGATAAGCAAACAGTATGCAGTCTAACCTATGTTGAAAACTATCATATACCCTATTAGAAAACTTATATTTCTTCAACATGTTATTAATGATATTAACAGATTTCTCTGCAGCTCCGTTGGAGTTTGGATGATATGTGGGTGAATTTCTCAGGATAATACCATTTGACTTAAAAAATCTTACAAATTCTTCGGATTTAAATTGTTTAGCATTATCAGATACAACTTCACTTGGTAATCCGAAAGTGGCAAAAATCTGTCGAAGCTTATGTATTGTAGACGTAGAATCTGTGGTAGAAACAAGTGCTACTTCAATCCACTTTGAATATGAATCTTTAACAATTAAGAGATTGCGATTTTCATATTCAGCGTAATCGATGTGGATCCTTTCAAATGGTTTACCTGTTAGAGGCCAGTTATTTAATGGAACTCTGGGTGCACTTGGCCTTGGTAATTGACACGGGACACATCTGTTTACATATGATTCAATTTCTGCATCTATTTTTGGAAACCAGAAGTATCCTCGAGCAAGATGTTTCATTCGCACTATCCCAGGGTGTTCAATATGTAGAAGTTGAAGAACTTTTCCTCTCAAGCATTTTGGGATTACTAATCTATTTGCTCTTAGTAGACAATTATTTTCGATGCTCAGTTCATCTCTGACTTTGTAGTATTCCTGCAAGGAATCTGCAACAACTGATGGCCAACCAAATTTGGTGTAGTTTATTGCTTTACTGACATCACAATCAACTGCACTAGCCTTTTCAATATCCTTGGCAGTCAGATCCTCAAATTCTGCGAAATAACATACAAATTCATGAGCACGTTTGTCAACTGGTTCATTACCTTTACAAGGGAGGCGAGAAAGAGCATCAGCTAGCAAAAGATCCTTGCCCTTTTTGTACTTCATAATGTAGTCATAGCTGGATAAAATCAATGCCCATCTCTGCATCCTTGAATTAGCCATTACCGGAACAGGTTTATCATGGCCCAGTAGGGTCAACAAAGGCTTTGAATCTGTTTCAATGACAAATTTTGTTCCTTGTAAATATTTATTGAAACGTTTAATGCCAAAAATAATAGCTAAAGCTTCTTTATGTACCTGAGCATAGTTTCTTTCTGCTTTATTAAGAGTCTTTGATGCAAAAAATATCGGTCTCAATAAACCAGGTGATAATTCATGGCACAAAACTGCTCCAAGTCCATACTCAGATGAATCACACTGTAGAACAATGGATTTTGTTATGTCATAATGTACCAAAACATTATGTTTATCCAGTAACGTCTTACTTCTTTCAAAGGCATCAATACATTCTTTGTTGAAATGCCATTTTGTATCTTTCTCTAATAATTTATATAAAGGTTTCAGCTTTGAAGATAAATTGGGTATAAAATGCTGATAATAGCCTAGAAGCCCTAGATAACTTTTCAATTCAGTGACATTTCTAGGTAATTGTGTATTTGAAATGTCATTACATTTATCCTTAAGCGGATAAGTACCTTCAGGATCTTTAACATGACCCAGAACTTTAATTGTATCCTTGAAATATTCACACTTTTGAATATTTACTTTCACATTGTAAGAATGTAGTTTCTGCAGCACCAGGTCTGTTCTATATTTGCATTCTTCCTTAGTATTTGCACGTATAAATAAATCATCAATATAGCAATCAATGAATGAAAAATCCTTTAGAATGTTATCCATCTTTTGCTGGAACAAGAAAGATGCTGATTTGATACCAAAAGGTAGTTTTGTATAACGCAATAAACCCCTTGGTGTGTTCAGCGTCAGCAACTCTTGAGACTCAGGAGCTATAGGTAATTGATGGAAGGCCATTGATAAGTCAATCTTTGAAAAATACTTTCCTGATCCTATATTTGTTAGAATATCTTCCTGGGATGGAAGTGGATAAAACTGAGTTTCGCAAAATTTGTTTACAGTGACTGAAAAGTCTCCACAAATCCTAACAGATCTTTTCCCTTCGCTGTTCATTTTGGGTACTGGAACTACAGGGGTTGCCCATTTCGAATGACTTACAGGTACTAATACACCTTTTTGAACTAAGGAGTCCAATTCTTGATCGACCAATTGTCTTATGGCATATGGAACTGGTCTTGATTTACAGAAGATGGGTACAGTATCTTCCCTCATAGCTATATTTATTGCTTGACACATTATTCCACTTGAATCGCTCGAATTAAAACAATTAGGGAATTTGGCATAGTAATGTTGTAAAATAGCATCTTGAGACAAAATAGCTGCATCCTTTGGCTCTTCTGAATTTTGTTTTGGTGTATTTTTAGTTTCATCATTAACATTTGCAATATGGTCATTCATTACTTTATTTAGATCAATACCAAACTGTTGAATCCAGTATCGACCCAAGAGTGTAGGTCTATTTGATGATTCAATAACAACTAATGGTAGCCATAAGGTTTTTTCTTGAAATGTTACAGGCACTTTAAATCTTCCAATAATTTTTAACATTTGACCCAGATAAGAACGCAAAGTTGGAATTTCTAATTTTTCAAGTGTACCTAACTTTAAACTTTCAAATTTGTCTTTAGACATAATTGAATGTGCACTACCTGAATCTACTTGCATGTCAATTGGAGTATTACCTACTAAAATATTAATTAGATAAGGCTTAGGAGCTTCATCTGTAACAGCTGCACACACGGAAACTGTGTTTATATACATTTCATCAAATGCTTCTTCCACAAAGTTTGTTGTAGAAGTTTTGCAAATACTGGCTATGTGCCCTCGGCAATGACACTTATAACAAGTCGCATTTTTAAAAGAACATTCACCTCTATGCTTCTTTCCACAATGTTTACAATTGTTAAAGGACTTGTTCATTTTGTGTCTATTTTCGAACTTACCTTCATATCCACTTTTCTTATCCTTACTTTGGAAATTGTTATTCTGAACAGGAGCTCTTTTATTGAATGCTTTATTAGCACTTGAAATTTTTAGAACATTATCTTCCCTAACCTTAAAAAATTTGGCTTCTTTACTAGCCATTTCCATTGCAAGCGCAATTTCACTTGCTCTATTGAAGTCAAGGTTACTTTCACTTAACAATCTATTCTGAATTTGTTGATCTGCCAAACCACAAACTAGTTTATCGCGAATTGCATCATCTAGAAAATGTCCAAAAGAACACTTACTTGCTGCCTCTTTGATTCTTACAATAAAGGTTGCAACATCCTCAGCATTTTGCTTTAGGTTATAAAATCGGAATCTTTGCATAATCACCGATGTCTGTGGCGAGAAGTGACTGGTTAAAACTTTAATGATTTCACTATAAGGAATGTCCTTTAAACTTTTAGGTTAAACGAGGTTTCGTAATGTGGAGAATACTTTTTTCCCGACACACGTCAACAAAGTAGCCCGTTTGTCACTATCATCTTTAATTCTGTTCGCTTCAAAATAAAATTCAATTTGAAGCAGATACTCTTCAAAACAATCGTTGTCATTATAGGCTGGCATTCTACCAGTATGAGGATGATACTTGTCGCTTTCAGATTCTTGCATTATCAAACACACATGAGATCTTCGTAAGTCAAGAAACGAACCTTTAAGAACACGGATGTAGAAGTTTGATATAGCTGGAAACGCAATTTACGCTCGTCGCCAATGTAATATATCTAAACATTATCAGAAGTCATTAATTAATCAAATTAATAACGCTATTTCAGAATCCAAAAGATAGACAGCAAGAATACGTCGAACAATATTTATTCATAATTTTATAAGACTATTGCCAAAATCAGATTTAAAACTTACAGCAAATACATGATGCCATAAATATTATCCATGTATAAAATACATATTAAAACTAAATATATTACACACCAAGCAGACAAGGATTTATTCAGTTATTAGCAGATGAATTGCGTCAAAATTATACATCTGCTAAAATAAACCAACAAGAAAAAGACTCGCTGATACATCATCTGAAACAAAATCCCTAAAGAGAAGAAAATGCAAAGTAAAACTATGTAAAGGCGACATGACTTTCAATGATTACATAACATGCAAGAAAAGGGTGTGTGGAAAATGCTTGGCCAAAACTGACTACACCTGCAAAAACTGTATTTCAGATTGAAAATTTGAAACGATCCTGTGAGTATTTCCTTTGAAAATATTTTCCAATTTCTTAAAAATGCGTATATAAATATTGTTCTTTCAATTGTAAAATATATCTACTAAAAAACAACTTTTCAAAAGTAAAAAAAAAGCCAAGCAAAAAAAAAAAAAGAAAAGAAAAAAGGGGAAAGTTGTGGCTAAAAAATAGTGTGATATCAAATTTCCAAGCTAATATTATGGTACTTATTTAACATTTTTTATTAAAAATTTACCATATGTAAGTCGAGTACCTAAGTATGCGTTGATAGAAAGCCTTTTCTCCTTTACTAAATACATCATAACGTGTTTCTGAAAATTAATTTTTTTTAATTATGCATGATGGGCTTGGTGGCCATCTTTCCATATTTTACCCAATTTTCTAAGCACACAAGTACATTGTTAAGATCGGAAATTCGAAATTGTTGCTAAAGCAAACATTTTTTGCTTTTAATTTATGGAAATGAGTGCCTAGAAATTTGTGTCTTAAAATAAAGTTGAAGTAACTTCAGGTTTTATCTTATGATTCTATTTTTTCGGAGGGGGTTAATTAATTAGTTAAAGCAGTAAAAATCAATTTGTTTTTTTTTCTTCAAAATAAAAGACTTTCTTAATTTATCTGTCTGTAGCCAAAACTAGAAGTTCAAAATTCTTAATAATGCAAACATATTACGAGCTTGTCTGCTTAGAAATTTGTGTAAAATATGGAAAGATGGCCGCCAAGCCCATCATGCATAATTAAAAAAAATTAATTTTCAGAAACACGTTATGATGTATTTAGTAAAGGAGAAAAGGCTTTCTATCAACGCATACTTAGGTACTCGACTTACATATGGTAAATTTTTAATAAAAAATGTTAAATAAGTACCATAATATTAGCTTGGAAATTTGATATCACACTATTTTTTAGCCACAACTTTCCCCTTTTTTCTTTTCTTTTTTTTTTTTTTGCTTGGCTTTTTTTTTACTTTTGAAAAGTTGTTTTTTAGTAGATATCAGTTCTTTTTTTTAAACAGATTATATATAATTGAAATAATTCTACTCGCTAAAATTAGTCCTTGTATAGCCTTTATAAGTAGGGAACAAACACAATAGTATACACTTTGTTTACCTATCATTCATTTTTTAGAGTAATTAATAATTTAAAAGTAAGGAAAGTCAATTTCTTCTTTCAAAGTATCAGTCTTTCTCAATTTATATCGCCTTAAAATTTTCTATGAAGGATGAAAATTTAGTAAAAATCAAATAGAGTCAAAATAAAATATATATTTACAGTTAGTCTGTCAGTTAATTGTTTGTTCTAACTTTTTTTTGCTGACGGTTTTGCAAAATAAATTTATCTTTACAAATACCTACGGAAAATCCGAGAATGAAGCCCTGCAGGCATCTAAAGAATCGAAGATCTGTCAAAAGAAGTAAATCTAGCAATTCTAGACATGATGATGAAACATTTTTGATAAAAAAAATCTAAAAATTTAAAGATATAAACTGTACATATAACTTCATCTTCATTTAGATCGTGTTATAGAGAAGAAAGAATAAATATGTAATTTTACTCAAGTCTGTTTATCCATACCTATTTGCATAAATGTGAGAATATAATTTCGTATAAAAATTCCCGTAAATTGATTATATTTAATAGTCTATTATTAAAGCCGCATAAACATTAGAATAAAATTTTTTTGCAGTTGAAAATTGCCTGAAATCTATAGTCTTATCGTTCGTCAAATTTGTTATATGTTTTTTTTTTAATACCCAGACACCTTTTCTAAACTCTGACCAAAGATCACAGAAATACTGAAATTATCCAAATACTTATACCTTTCTATCGTATTTCTTTTTTTGAGTGGGGGGAGGGGTGAGGAAGGGCGCTTAAGAACTTCGTTTTGTTCTTAGAATTCTGAATTAATCATTGAAAAGATCTGCCTACGTAAGTCTTGTTGCAGAATTTTCATAAGGTAAGAGTTGCATCAACTTATACATCATGTGAATATATTAAATTACTTTTGTAAAATACTAGGTGGGAGCCATTGATATTTTCAGAGCATTTGCCTACATTTTAAACTTAAATTATTTACAACTATTCATTAATTTTCTATACGAATTAAAGAAGTCGTTGTTTCCATGGCAACTGTGCCTTTCACTATTGCTTGTTTGTTTGTTTGTTTTATTGAACACATATATATCAGATCACGTGAGGATCACGGCGGGATTTGAACCCGCCCCCACCTACGTTCTCAAGCGATTAGCGGCGTGGTGTCTTATCCACTCAGCCACGGTGGGCCACTATTGCTTTATCTAATACCTAGATACTCAAATTTAACCAGCTGCGCTTAGAATCATGCTCATAACAGAGTACATTTATATGTAAGAGTGGTGACACATATGCACAAGTCGTGTACTCATATTCAAGTTTTTGTCCAAAGTACAGTAACTCAGTTTTCATTAATAGACGTGGAAGATTTCGATTAAACTAAACAAAAAAGTTTAAAAACATTGGCTTTCTGATTTGATTTTATTCAAAATCGTCTTAACCAACCAAAGTTAATGTCCGGGATCCAGAGTGTTTACTGCAAACATAAAAAAAGTTTTCTAAAATGCAGGCTTCTGATTGAGCAATCTCATCGCGCTAATAGCGTGAAATCTATCTTGATCCCGGTCTATTCAACGTCCTTTACATATTCGAGAAAGCCTTGACAAGTCAGGAAAATATCACACAATGCAGGCAAAACAAAGAAGAAAAATCATTCATTGGCTCGTTCATATCCACGAGCCAATGAATGATTTTGTTCCTTTGCTTTGCCTGCTTTGTGTGATGTTTTTGTGACGCGTGTCAAGACTTTCTCAAATATTTAAGGGGCGTTTGTTTATTTCACCACCATGAAGCTATGAAAGGAGAGGAGCAGACATGTCAATCTTCCCGTGTGAAAAACTACATAAAGAAAACGAGTTCTTTCCTCCTCTTCTGCCCTTTTCTCTCTTGATTTTGACCGATAGCAGCCCATTTAGCAGTCTCCATAGCAAGATGCAGCTATATATGGCGGACGCAAGGGGGAGGGTGTTAGCGTGACCAATGACATAATAGGCCAGTTTATGACGTTTAAAAGTCACACGGAGTTGGATCATCTTTACACGATGATTAGTACAAAGCGGTGCGCCGATTTTTTTTTGTGTCCATTGCCGTGTACAGATAATCAACTCCACACTTAGGAACAGCTTCAAATGACGTCATCTACTTCGAGGCAAACGAAAAAGGACAGGCTACCGCGGCGCTACAGCGTCTAGAATATATAGTGTCGAAATCCAATCAGTCGATCACAGCGATATCTGCAGGATATTTCCCAAAACTCCAAGACAATTTGGTCTAGACGCTGTAACATTTTTTTAAAACGTTTTATTAACTTACATTTGACCTGTGTGCTTGGCGTCAAACCCGCTGTAATAATACGATGTTTACTTTGAAATTTGAAAATATATAGCAGATGTCGCTGCGATAATCTCCCTGGATTTCAGCGTCAGTGCACATTTAAGGGATACACTTTTTAGCGGTTCTTGGATAGCAAATTTCCACATTATGTATTCTAGACGCTGTAGCGGTGCATTACACATGTCTCCTTCTTTAAAAAATATCCTGCAGATGTCGATGCAAATGACTGTTTGGAATTCGACATCGTTGTACATTTAAGGGATTCAATACTTTCGCGCTTTTTTAAGTATTGCTGGGATAGGCGATTTCTACAACATATAATCTAGTCGCTATAACGGAACTATAGTTTCTAGAAGATATAGTTTAAAAATCGGCTTATTAAAAAAGTGCTAAAAATTGTATCCCATAAATGTTGAACGAGGCTGAACGACGAATGTCGATTACAGCGACATATGGTAATTCCAACATAACTATTTCAAAAGAAAATGTTTCGCTCAGAGAAGATCTAGAAAATGTTGCTCCTATCGACATTTGTCATTCAGTATTTTTCAATATTTATGGGATTCAATTTTTAGCACTTTTTAAAGAATTACTGGAATAGCCGGTTTCCACACTGTGACCGTGATCTAGGTAGATTTTTCTGTGTTATCGTAACGAGATTGACCAATCAGAAGCCAGAATTTTTGCTAACTTTTCACTGTTTGCAAAATTGTACCTGGATACCGGCCTATATTTCTAGACGCTATAACTGAGCTCAGGAATAGTACAGAAAGCAAACTCTGTATTTTGATACATTAAGGCCGGGATCTAATTCGGAACAAGTGTGTCTCTATAACGAAGTAGCGACATACGGCCAATAAATGTTTATTGCTAAAAGTGATAAAAACAAATCGTTACAGTTCTTTACGAGCATGCCATTATCGCCAGGTTAATGCATGCTGAATTATTTCCATAGTCTAATAGAGATCGTCCATGCGCGTATCTTCTAATAATGGATATTCCAAATATGGGTTCGAGGCTGAAAAAGTCACGTGGTACCGGTAATTTACCCAAAGAATTTCTAACTGATAGAAGGGAAACAGGAAACTAGACTGTTAAAAATATCGTGAAAAATTACCTCGGTTCTTACAGGTTCTCTATTTTCTGACCAATGAGAACGCTACATAAACGCCTATGAAGCGTTCTCATTGGTCAGAATACAGATAGCCTTTAAAAACAGAGGCAATTTTTCACGATATTTTTAACAGTGTACTACTGCTTTCTCCCATGAACTGTTTCCTTGGCTAGCTGGGATTTACATTACGTAGACGGAGCCTTCCCTTCTTTACGCTAGACGTTCATGCCTTGACCATGTGATCATAACGTAGATTGAATATCCTCTATTCAAGAAATCGGACTGCCGTACTTTCGACAAAAGCTTGAAATGAGCATGTCTCCTGTGCATATATCACCACTCTTATGTATAAAGGCTCTCTGTTATGGCGTTGTTTCTGATACAGCGCCTAGAATACCTAGTGTGGAAATATGCTATCCAAACAGTTCTAAAAATTTGTATCCCTTAAATGTGCGACGATACTGCTAAAATTTCAAGTGTCGATCGCAGCGACATCTGTGGGATTTTCGTATTACTATTATCACATTGTATAGACTAGCAATTTCTTGCAGTTGTAGAAAATATCCTGCGGATGCCGCTGCGATCTGCATATTACAGCAGTATCATTGCACATTTAAGGGATACAATATTTTAGCGCTTTTTTAAGTATTACAGGGTTAGCCGATTTCAACACTATATATTCTAGGCGCTATAGTTTCTGAGCGCTGTTGGTTTAATTTCGATATTCGTGTTTTAGAGTGAGCAATAGAGAAAAGTACTAAAACTATTGAAACAACAACTTCTTTAATATTGAAATGTATAGCAAAGGAGTTCAGAATCAATGCCTTAAATAGTTTCGAATACGCACTGTTGTTATGACATCAATACCCTTCCTGGATGTGGAAATGCAAGATTGTGTTCAACATAATTGGCCGCAATCTAGATAGATTTTTCGCTGTCAGCGAAACGAGATTCATTAATCAGAAGCTTGCACTTTTGCGAACTTTTCGCTGTTTGCAGCAATGCAGGCTATTGATTGGTGAATCTCGTTTCGCTAACAGCGAAAAATCCATCTGGATCCCAGCCTAAATTTCTGTAAACATTGCACTTCATCCATGGCACTAAGAAAATGACTCAAAACTTTTATGACATAGGCCGGGATCCAGAAGCAGCAAAAATTCTCAAACATTCTGGCTTCTGATTGGTCAAACTCATTTCGCTAACAGCGAAAAATCTATCTGGATCTCGGCCATAGTTTTCTTCGATGAAATCAATGCAAAAGGATAATATAAAAAAATTTAAAAGACTTCTAAAATGATTTGGCGGGTTTATCGCTGTTTGGCATAATTTATAAACTTTAAAATTAATTAACAGTTTTTCGCTAATTAAGAATATAAAATTTGTGTTTTTAAAGCTGAATTTTACAAAAGCACGTAGATTGAGTAAATATCTGTCCAAAAATGCAATCCTTATTTTTTTATGTCCATTATTTAAGTCTCTACCTTGATTGAACCATAAATTGTGACGAAGAAAATAAATCGATCATTTTCAATATCTCGACGTTATTTTAAAAAATCTATATCTCTGTTTATAATTAATTTATGAGGATGCATTTGGTCTCAAATTGAAGATATTTTCCATTAGGTCATTCTGGTTTTGGCTTTATTTTTCTGCGATGATTGGTTCTTTTGATATGGGAAATTTTACGCTGGCATGTTTGGTTGATTTTACATGGAGAAGTTGTCATCAGTATAATAAGCAGTTACGGTGTCTTGCGTTTTATTCTTGGCGTTTGTTTGTTTGGCGAGGTTAGCATTTTTTTTCAGCTTGGCTTGGCAGAACGACCGTCCTGCTTGATATTTACACTCTTCTATTCATTTCTATGCGTTTCGTTATTTTTTCTCTTTTAAAAGAGACAGGAGTCGAAACGACTCCCGCTGGCGTTCTAGGGGGAAAATGGTAGCGGGCGTTCTAGTGTTAAGCTCTGAACCTAATTTCAACTGAAATTATCCAAGGATATATGTATTTTTAATTGAAATTAAAAACCATGCTTTGATCTCGAAATAAAAAGTTTTTGTTTGTATAATTGGTTATTTCTGTTAATTATTTATATAGGTACTTTCCCATTATAGAGCATTTTTAAAAAAAGCTTGACGCAATTCGGGTATCAGAAAGTGAGATATGTTGCCAAAATATATAAACAGCTATGAAAACAAATCTAATGAACTTTTATTTTTGTTTATATATGCACTTATATACATAGAAAAATTAGTTTCTAAATATATATAATATTTTTTTATAATACAAATTACACACAGATTTCAGATATGAACCGGGATACCTAACTGGCGCCAATATGGTGTTATTTTGCCTGCTATGGTAACCCGGCTATTGTTTTTTATTTATTAATAAATTGTTTATTTACTTTTATTTTCTGTTTTTAATTATATAAACTGTTTTGTTCTATAATTATTAATCAAACTTTTATTTATTTATAGTTATTTCCTTTTCAAAATGATAGCAAATAATTTAAAAATATATAAGTAACTGGTATTCGAAAGCGAGATTTCTGCCAAATTGGCGTCAGAGAAAAAACATGCCAACCCCGATGCGTATATGAGATCTGCAAAAATTACTACTGTTTCTTTATAAAAATGAGTAAATAGCTTTTTTTTATATTAAATAAATTGCATACATATGGAAAAATTGCTTGTGAGTATGAAGCAGTAAATAGGTTGTCAAAAAATACGTTGGCAAACTTCTTTCTCGCCAAGAAACTTTTCTCCGAAGTATTGTACATAAGCAATGATTGCTAGAAATGCATTTTTAATTATGATATGCGTTTTTATGTTTCACTACATTTATGCATACTATACTGTGTGCATAAATGCTACAGTTCATATGCAGGGCTACACAAAATAATTCGTAAGGGTTACTGAGTATGAGAGTAAATTGCTTAAAGGTGGTTTTTAAAGGAGTTATGCATTTTTACGCTGAACTGCATTTAGTTTACTAAGAAATGTTTGTAGAATATAGATAAAATGATATACAGGGTCACGCAAAGAATTGGATACATAACCGTCTATGGATGATAATATCTGGAAATGTGATTTCAGTAGTTTTAAGAGTAGTTTAAATTAAATTTTGGCTAAATAGTGGCATGTAATAACGATACTATTGGATATGGACGGTAACTGCTGAAATCAATTTTTAAAATATTTTATGCGTCTTCTAAAATGTTTACTTAGTTATCTTATTTACCTGATTTCCTCAAATAACGAAGTTTTGTTAAAGCATTCAGGATGTGTTGGAAAGTGTTTCATATTCTATGCTTAACGCATGATTTATCTTTCTTCTTTAGTCTTATTTTGAATTTATTTTATTCTTAAATTTTTTTAGTCTTATACTGTTTTATAGAAACTTTGGCACAGTTGTCATATACGCCAATTTGGCGAAAACATCAACAGCATAAACAACAACATCCGAGTTACCATATCAAGCAAAATAACGACACTTTGGGGCCAGTTAAGTACCCGTTGTGTGTATGGCATTGGCGTCAGAAAAACATCGCGCCAATGACATCTGTGCCGAAACTTTAATATTCAATGTTTAAACTCTTCGCTCCAACCCACTTGCATATAGTACAAACTATAACACAGCTAGCGCAAAATAATAGACAGTTTGGTATTTTTCCACTGTAGGGGCTTTGGCGTTTTTTTTTAAGCTTGGTGTAATTTGAGCATCAGAAAGTGAGATTTTGGTACTTTTCCGTTATACGGATACCATTGTCGTCAAGCATAATAGTGGGCGCAAAATGAAAATCACGTGAATTGAAGCATTTGAAAAATAAAAGAAAAAACATGTCGATACTAAAGTGAGCATTTAAAAAATATAACATTTGAAAATTCCAGACTTTTACGAACTATTTCATTAAATCACAAATATATACTTAAAATAAGTGAACAAATAAGTGTTATAAAATAAAGCAATAAAATAAAACTCATATTAAACTGCTAGCATAAAATTACAAATATCTTTTAGCATTTTGAAATAACTGGCACATTAGCATACATTTTGGCATGGTCGTATAACGGGAAAATATCGAGATTTGTTGTCAAATCATATAAACAGCTATGAAAACAAACTTGATGAGCGTTTTTGTTTGTTTTATATGCTTATTTTATATGTATATTTATATGTATGTTTTTATGTACAAATTACATCTGTTTCTGTATAAAATTAGAGAAACGGCTTTTTTATGTTAAATAAATCGCATAAATATCGAAAAAAATGCGTGTGTATATAAAATGAAACAGTGGATAGGTTCCCGGAAAATAAGTTGCCGAATTTCCTTTTTCGCCAAGGCACCTATACTGGAAAAGTACCTAAAGCACATTAAAATCGCACAGTTAGGAGCTCACACAGTACAGCGTCGGCTATTGGCGGTTATTTTATTAGTAGCATCGGGAGGAAGATGTAAAGATGTACTTTAAATTCTCCCTCATAGATTTCGAAAAAATATCTTAAAAGAGCGGAGTTTAAATTAAATTTCGGAGACCTCCTTTATGAAAGATTAATGGTTTTAAATGTGAATTTCGCCAAATTAGCCAGCTGTCACAAAGTTGGCTAACATTTGGCGCTACTGTGGTAACCTTGCATTAGTATATTTTCACAATTACTCATCTCAATGAGGCGGTCCTACCGGAATCGTGAGGGACACACAGAGACTTGGATTTTATATAAATAGATAACGCTTTATAGTATTAGCATTAGATGTACAGATACAAAAGCCATTTATCTGTTACAAACTAAAGTACCGGCGTTTCCCAGAATTTGAAGGATGTTTGTTCTGAAAAATCAATTTCAAAATTTAACATACAACACAAAACAAACATTAAAAAAAGCAGTCGAAATGTTGTTGAATGAATCATATGAAAACGCTATATAAAAATGTATAAATGTATATAACAGACGCAAAAGAATACAGCTATAAATGAACTTATTTCAATTTATAATTGGATCAATAATGTTAAAATACGCCAATATTTCCCTAATCGGGTTTTTATCATGCTTCAATACATTTTTCACACTCATATGACGTTATACTATATCCACCATGCCCTTTATATTTCCAATATGACGTAATATTTTCCTCTTTCACGTGGAAACCTTGAAATAGAAAAGTTATGAAGTTACATTCACTTTCATTTAAATTCGTCAAACCATTTATTTCATTTTCATATTTCACGTGAATATCTTGCAATAGAAAAGTTATGACGTAATATTCACCTTTTTTTTTTTTAATTCGGCAAACTATTTATTTCATTTTCATTTTTCACGTGGAAATAATGCAGTAGAAAATTAATTGTTGTAGTAATAATTTTATTGTGTTTTTTAATTGTTGGCAACTGCTATAACGAAAAATGTTTAAATTTGATAAGAAATTGCTGTTAAATTGGTGGTTTTTTATTAATTAAAAATTAACTATAAGTTATTTCGATTCCGGATTACTTTAGTTGTCTCGGCCATGTTTTAATACACATGTACGCATCTCTTCACAATTTTGGCTTCCAAATTGTGGATTTTTTATAGAATTACAAACAGACAGATAGACAAGTTTTTAGTTTTATATATCTCTCTATTCTATAAAAAGTAACTAACGCTGTCACCGCCGCCGCCGCCGCCGCCGGTTTTGAATTTTTTGTGACCGGAGGTCTTTCTTCGTTAATATTAAGAAAACTATTGCATACAAATATATGAAAATCGGTGGTATTATAGCGAAATGTTTGATCAACACACTAATGCATACAGTTTTCAAATCGAAGAATTATTTTAAGAGATATTTAATGCTTAAAGTTGGACAAAATCGTTCAATTAAAAAAAATTATAAGAGCAAAAGCTATACATGGGAATTTAATCATTTTTAGATCATTTTATTCAATAGAAGATCCCGGTCTGCAGATTTCATTAATTTTTTTAATTTGACTCATTTTTTGAGGTTTTATTGCTATTTTAAATTCAATTATTCAGCATTTTGACAGATAATTTTTACATATTTTAGAAAATGGTATTAATTTAAACTGTTGCCAACTATATAAACAGCGCAAACAATAATGTTTGCTTCAAATAAAAAAATATTTACACGTTACTATTATAAACAGAAAAAAACCTTCAAATTAGAATTAAATAATTAGGTATAAAAAGCAGGCACTTATTGGAAATTACGCCATAAAAACTATATTTACATGTGAATTTTAAAAGAGAGAGGATAAGGTAAAATAAATTCATTAAAATGCGTTAGAAATCTCAAATAGAACAAATTACGTCACATTACACTTATTATGCAAAATGAACAAAAAATAGTATCGCAAAACAGTTTAAATTTAAAAATTGCGCGAGACAAAATATTAGAGGTTAAATATTAGATTTTTTCAAAATTTTATTATTTGTCGTTTGATGTGGGGTGTTCAGCTATAAGTATGCAAATTTTTATGTTTCCAACATAATTAGAGGCTGGGTTAGAAAAATTGCTTTAAATACAGAAGTTAGAGACTGGAGGGTTAAATATGACTTTTTCAAAATTTTATGATTTATCGTGTTATCGCAAGTGTTCAACTATAAGTATGCAAACTTTCATGTCTCCAACTTAATTAGGGGCTGAGTTAGAAAAATTGCTTAAAATACACAAGTTAGAGACCAGAGGGTTAAATATTAGACCTTTTTCAAAATTTTATTATTTGTCGTTTGATGTGAGGTGTTCAGTTATAAGTATGCAAAATTTCATGTCTCCAACTTAATTAGGGGCTGAGTTAGAAAAATTGCTTAAAATACAGAAGTTAAAGACTGGAGGGTTAAATATGACTTTTTCAAAATTTTATGATTTATCGTGTTATCGCAAGTGTTCAGCTATAAGTATGCAAACTTTCAAGTCTCCAACTTAGTTAGGGGATGAGTTAGAAAAATTGCTTAAAACACATAAGTTAGAGCCCAGAGGGTTAAATATCAGACATTTTTCAAAATTTTATTATTTGTCGTTTGATGTGAGGATTTCAGCTATAAGTTTGCGAAATTTCATGTCTCCAACTTAATTAGGGGCTGAGTTAGAAAAATTGTTTAAAATACATAAGTTAGATGCCAGAGGGTTAAATATTAGACTTTTTAAAAAAATTATTATTTGTCGTTTGATGTGAGGTGTTCAGCTATAAGTATGCAAAATGTCATGTCTCCAACTTAATTAGGGGCTGAGTTAGAAAAATTGCTTAAAATACACAAGTTAGAGACCGGTGGGTTAAATATGATTTTTTCAAAATTTTATGATTTATCGGGTTATCGCAAGTGTTCAGCTATAAGTATGCAAACTTTCATGTATCCAACTTAATTAGGGGCTGAGTTAGAAAAATTGCTTAAAATACACAAGTTAGAGCCCAGAGGGTTAAATATTAGACTTTTTCAAAATTTTATTATTTGCCGTTTGATGTGTGGTGTTCAGCTATAAGTATGCAAATTTTCAAGTCTCCGACATATATAGTTTCTGAGAACGGGCTCTGTAACAGACGGACAAACAGACAGACAAAGGAGTGAGACAGGTAGGGTTTCGTTAGGTGAACGAAACTCTAAAAACATGCTGCGGATGACTGTAACAACATCCTAAAATTACATTACCGTCAGCGATCTACAAATCCCGAATTTAGTTTATATTCGTTTCATATATTTTTATTCTTTTGTGCAGCCCTGTAAAATAATTATCAATATTATATACAGTAAAACCTCTGAATAGCGGACACCCCGAGAATGCAGAATTTGTGCTCTATTTAGAGGTGACGGCTACTGAAAGTAAAACATGTACAGTTATTTAAGAGTTGCTAATCGAAAAAATGCCCGCTAAATAGAGGTATCCGCTAATCGGGTGTGTCCGCTATGGAGGTTTTACCAGTAAAACTTCTGAATAGCGAACACCTCGGGAGGGCAGAATTTGTCCTCTATTTGGAGGTGTCCGCTACTGAGAGTAAAGAATGTACAGTTATTTAAGGGTTGGTAATCGAAAAAATGCCCGCTAAATTGAGGTGTCCACTAATCGGGTGTGTCCGTTATGGAGGTTTTACTGCATAATAATATCATCCTTTACAAGAAAATTGCATGCTGTATGATAGACAGACAGACATGCAGAGAAAGATAACCTCCCGGATCAATAAACACTCATGTCTTTTGTTTTAATCATCCACAATTGTATGTCATACAACATGCCAGATTTTATACAACAGGTTAAAAACGGTCACCGTGGTACGGAATACTATATTATTATTTGTTTGCCCACCAAAACTGGTTGCCACGGGTTGTTGCAAGGTTTGTGATCACGTGGTTGAAACTGATCTATTCAATATTACTGCGTGCGTATTTTTTTTTTATTTGCTCCATGTGTTCAAACCAGTTGTCTACGAAAACATCAACCGGTGAAAGTGACGCACACCAAATTTCTGTGACGTATGCAGATAAATTGTGCTTTTTAAAGAGTTTTTTCTATATAATTTTTAAACGGTTTGGAACTTATTTTTCATAGTAGGTGCATTCAGTAGGCGACCCTCATAGGTACCTTCTGGTGCAATCAGAAACGAAATCCGACAAATATTTTTTGAGTTATGCTTGACGAAAGGTTTTTATTAGGCCTTTTTTTTAGTAGGACATGGCGTTAATATCCATCGTAGTAGTAAAGTGTCCGGACAGTAATATTTCGCTGAGTATTAGCCTTCGCTTCGCTCAGACAATTAAAAGCCGCGCATTCTAAAAAACAATAAACAATTTTCAGATGCATTAAAATCGTTTGCTTTTGGCGAGGAAGAGTACTGCTCGCCAAATTGCGTGATGCTTTCATCTTTTTGCGCCAAATCCTCGAAAGTATTTTATTTTTTTACAGACTTTCTACTGTAATTCCGCCGCTAAATTTGACAGATCCTTTATTACATATATAAGTAGTTTGATTGGTATTTTTTTCAAAAGATTCTGAGTATGCCCAGTAAGGAGACCTTCCTTGTGAGAACGAGAGAGAATTGCTTAGAAGTGTTTTTTAATTTGAGCTATGCATTTTCAAGCTAATCAACATTTAGTATAGTAAGAGGTGTTTGTAGCATATAAATAAAATCATATACAGGGCTATGTTAAGGATTGAATACATGGCTGCTTATGGTTAGTAAATTCGGGAAGTGTGATTTCGGTAGTTTTGACCATGTTTTTACCTCAATTAAATTACATCTTTATATATTGAATGTATAAAAATCTCTATGCAATATACTGGGCTGTACAAAAGAATTAATACATTTCTGTCTATTGGTAAAAATTACTGAAGGTTAATTTTCAACTGTGTTATGCGTTTTTTTACTAAACTAAATGTTAGCATATTATGTAGAATCTGCACAAATCTATAGATCATATACAGAGCTGCACAAAAGAACTGGAGTACCTTTCCAGGTGTACGTGTCAGTTGTTAAAATTTGGTTTTGAATTGATTTTGATTGATGCGTTTTCTAAAATGTTTATTTAGGTATCTTCTGTACTTTATTAAACGGCTGAGTTTTGTTAAAGTATTCTGGATATGTTGGAAAGTGTTTCATAATCTATGCTTGACGCATGATTTTTTCTTCTTTTTTTTTATATCTAGATATTGATAAATATTGAATAAAGTAAATATTTATGAAATAGTGGATTATATTAAAATGCAACATTTTTCTCTCTATACTCTCCTATTACCTATTATGAAATGAATTGAATAGGCGCATATTCACATTAAAAGAAGGTTTCTAATTTAAAATCTTATATAAAAACTAAATACAATAGAAATAAATTTTCTATAACATTATCCAAACATTCCGATAAGGTTTTTTTTTTAAATTTTACGGCTTTATAAAATTGTAATAAAGTATATTTAATTTTAAAATATAGTTATAGTTTAACTATAATATACGAAACGTTATGTTCACCTTGATATTAAATAAAAACATTTAAATATGCAAAAATCAAAATTATGATTTATCTTACTAAAAGGTGCTAAAAATACATAAAATATGTTTTTTAAACATAAAAATCGTCGAAGATATTAAAAAGTAAACACCTAAGCGCTTTCGACTGATTCAAACAGGGGATTCAGAGGATCATCAGGGTATTTTCTTAAAAGGTGAATTAAGGTGATTTATTTTTTCAGGTGAATCACCTTAATTTTTTTATTATATATGTTTTTTTAATTTGAGTTATGCAACTTCAAGTTTATTTTCAAGCTCAACTTCATTTAGTATAATACTAAGAGATGTTTGTAGCATATAAATAAATACATACAGGACAACGAAAAAACTAGATAAATGGTCACCTATCGATACTAATTCCTGGAAGAGTGATTTCTCTAGTTTTAGCCTAAATTAAATTTCAGCATAACATGTGGCGTGTATAAAAATTTGTGTATGTAATATACAGGGCTGTATAAAACAATTCAAATACGCTTGTATCTATCGATAGAAATTGCTGAAGGGGAATTTTCAACTGTGTTACACGTTTTCCTTCTAAACTAAATTTTAGAATACTATGTAGAAAGTGTACAAATCTATTGATCATATACAGAGATGCACAAACGAATTGCAGTGCCATACGGCTATGGGCGGAAATTGTTGAAATCTGGTTTTTAGCTCACAGGCTATCAAAGCCTGAGAGCTAATGTGCCCGCGCCGGTTCTGCATGTATGTAAGTACGCATGTATGCAATGCGATAACTCTTGATAGAAATATAAGATTTGCTTCACTTTTTTTTTTCTTGGTTCATTCTGATAAGGAGCTTTCCTGATTGGATTTAAAGGTTCATTGGCTAAGTATAAAGGGGGTAACGGGGAGTCTAATCCTAATTTTTCTTTGCTATAAGAGTATAATATACAATTAGTGTGAATAGCCTGTGAGTTCAATGCCATCAGTTTAACTGGATACTTTTCGTTTTATTAAATGTGTCATACATTTTCTAAAATATTTACTTAGGTATCTTCTCTAACTTATTAAAAGGCGAAGTTTTATTAAAGCATTCTGGAAGTGTTGGAAAGTGTTTCATAATCAATGTTTGATGCATAATTTTTCTTTCTTGTTAAACGATACAGCAATGCAGTTCTATAGCTTGCATTACAGGAGTACCAAATGTGATTATTTTTATATTTTATTCCTACGCTATTTCCAAACAATAATTTTCATGCTAGATTTCTACAACACGTACGAAATCTACGGCAAAGATTATTGTTTGGAAATAATGGTAAAAAAAAATCTATATAAATATTAAAAAAAAAGTCATCACTGGCACCACTGATATTATTTATGATTTTCTAAGAAATAAAAATTATAAAACACGATAATGCCTTTTTACAGTGTAAGCAAAGTATTTAGCTACTTTATATTTAAAAATCATTTGAAATTAATGACTTCTAGGAAAAAAGTGTTAGTATAGGTTAAAAAAAAATTAAACATATGGAACACTTGAATGTGATTCCGTTCTTAATTTAATAAATGTGAACCGTTTATCATGTGCAGTTTTTATAAATAACGATGTTGGCCAGTGAAATCTTAAATTTCCTTTGCTAATATAAAACTTATGGGTGTGGGATGCATTCGTATTTTTTAAATATCTCCTCAAGAAATTAATATTAATTTCTGTGTGCTGTTCTTAAAGAGTGCCTCTTTTTTTCTTAGCTGTCAGAATATATCTAAAATACGAGGGATCAACTAATCATTACAGAGCATCAAGATTTCTTCAATTCCTCATAGTTACCAAAATCGAGATAAGAGAAGGCATATACGAGGGTGGTTCAATAATTATTGTCCCGAGTGTGCATAAAATTTTTGTACTGCGATGGTTGATGTGGAATATTGAAGCCTAATGTCTTAGATGCCTATATGCTCAATTTCAGAACTGTAGCTGTTATATTAACATATTTGTTTTTCGTTTTTGGTGTGAGAGGTCGCACCTGACTCCTATAATAGCTAATTATAGGAGTTGTAGTCGCACCTAGCTTGAAAGGGCGGGGGGTTGGGGGGTGACAGTGAATGAGACGTGGCTACTGTCGTTTGGACTCGCGATCGTAGAGATGTAGCCACATCTCATCCACTACAAATCTATCACAGAACTGCTTTAGGTCTGGCCCCATGAGCTCCAAACCAACCTTTCAGCCACCCCCCTCCCCCTCTTTTCAAGCTAGGTGCCACCTCTCGAACCTAAAACGAAAAAAAAATATGTTAATAAAGCAGCTACGGTTCTGATATTGAGCATATAGGAATCTAAGACATTAGGTTTCAATATTCCTTTTATACACACTTGAGACAATAATTATTGAACCACCTTCGTAATATTTCTCTCAATATTTTATGTGTTAAAATCTTAGAGAAGCTGACGAGTTGTTAATAAGATTTTAACTAAGGATCGACCGAAACCGAAACCGAGTTTCGGTAATCGTACTATTTTCAGCCGAAAACGAAACAAAAGTGCACAAAAAATATTTTAACTAATTAATGCATACGTAAATATACAGAATTATTAGTTAATTATACGCGTGATTATATGTATGGCCCAAGTTGGCTGTCTGTGTCTCTGACCAAACCTTTTTATTTATATATAAAATAAAATGTAATTAATTCATCTATGACACACAATGTGTTTCTAATAATAAGAATTTCACCTAATTAAAAAATGTTTTAGGTATACAAACATTTATCTTTTATAATGGTTTTTTAAACGATCATCTGTTATAGTAGTACTTTCTCAAAGAGTATTCGAAACACTTCTGTGGTTTCCAACTAAACATTTTCTTCTTCTGTTAAGTTTGCAGCTTTTAATGAGCACGTAAAAACCGTCTTTAAAGTTTAATCATATATGAATTACTTGCTTTATAATTTGCACTCATGTCTTGACTCACTCATGATTGATAATTATAAACAGTGAAGTTCATAGCAATAAATAAATAAAGGCTCATTTGAGTCGACGCAGCTAAAATCAATGAAAATTTCCGAAGGTAGAAACGATTTCTGGAATACAGATAACTTCAGTCGAGTTTCGGTCCGATCGAATTTTCGGCGAAACTCAGATTTTGAGCCGAAAACGAAAACGAAACCGAATTTTTGGTCGATCTCTAATTTTAACACCTTCAAATACAATTAAGTATATACATTTTAAAAATATTTTACCATCTAAAAAAAACAGACATCCTTTAAGAATAGTACACAGGACAGAATAGTACACAAGCCAAACATATTAATTTCCTAAGAGGATATTTAAAAAATAAAATTCATTCTATGCTCATAGGTGTAACATAGCGAGGGGAATATAAGATCTCACTGACCAGTACTATACCCTTAACAGGTACCTTACCTACTATACCCTTAAGAGGCTATTTCAGTCCCCTGGAGAGACGCTCTTGCTAATGCTAATCCTATGGAAGAAATATTTTAAGATATCTCGTTTGCATTTTAATATTTTTAAATGTTTTTTTTTTTTTTTTTTTTTTTTTTTTTTTTTTTTTTCACTGGATAGCTGAAATGGATCTCTACATCTGCCTTTTTTTACTTTTTTGATTTTGATTGCAGATTTTTTTTCAAAAGGATGCTTTCACTTTCGGAACCGCTTCCGAAAATGAAAGTGTCCTAATTAAAAATATCTGTTAACAAAACCTTAAAATTAATAAACGCCCTTTACAAAAGGCGTTTTCAGATCGATCTCAATTAGCCAATGCAAACAAAATTGTTTAAAAATACTGAAATGCAAACGAGATAGCTTTAAAATTTTCTTCCATAGCATTACCATTAGTGAGCGGATCTTTCCAGTTGACTGAAGTAGCCTCTTAAGGTCATCTATGTGCGCATCGTATGTATTTTAACTGAGCTACGTATTTTCATTGTTCTTCATGGCAGTATTTTCAGATTAAATTTTTGGTACTCCAAAAAGGTATAATCTAGTATAATATACTTGGGTTAAGAGTGAAAGGTCCTTGTGTTGTTTTTTAAAAAAAGTATAATTATTAATTAAGAAATGAACATTACAAGAACAAAAATAGTTTCATCTGGGAAATCAAGAACAACATGTTAAACATATTTAACCAGAAAATGTGTAAAGCTAATGATAAAGTTTGGTTGAATTTCCTAAAAAAGTTTCATAAAATTGATGCTGGATTTTGAAATTAATGAAAAACTTTAGATGTAACAAATTATATGGTGCTGTTTCATATGGATACGATGCTTTTTCCAGTTGTTAGTTTCGATATTAAAGTCATTTTTTTACTTCGAAGCTATTTGATATTTTTCATAATCAGACTTTCAGATACTATTATTCTTGTAACATTCTTACCAATTTATATTCTTGAAAAAAAAAAAAAAAAAAAAAAAAAACAGTCTTTGGATAAAAAATTGATAAACTAAGCATGTTTCAAGATACCAAATAAGTTTACTATAGAAGACGTTACTCAAGATTTCGTTCGAACTCTCGTTTTCTGACAACCATGAATTAAAAAATAACGAAAGTAACCTACAACGGAAAACACAGACATCAATTCAAGTGCGCTTGTTGTAGGGAGTACATTTGAGCATTTTTTTTTTTTTTTTTTTTTTTTTTTTTAAATGGGAATGTGTCTGTAATCCAAAGTCAAAGTTACTTGTAACTTTTGTCTGGTGAGAATAAATATTCACTTGACTTTGTTTCAAAATCAATACTGGTGTATATTTTATTAAGCAAATCTCTGAGTTATTTTATACAGGACTAGATTAGGGGATGGGCGCACTAAACAGGAGCCCATGGCCCAGGGTCACCAAATTTAGGAAGCACCAAATTCGTAGATATATTTTTTAAATAGTAGAACTTCATGACTGACTTTGTTTTATGTTATATTATACCAACATGTGAATAGTAGATACTTTTTTTCATTTTAAGCTTGTCAAGTTCATTTTGAATTAAATGCATTTGCATTTACTACTCCAGTTTCATTATCAGTATAATTATAACGTGTTATAAATTTAACGTTTTGTTATTTTTAAAACAAATGTTAGTCAGACTTATTTTATTTGTTACATGAAATGTACTTTAATAAATTGTACAGAATGTAATTTATGGCTAATTTTCGCCAAAATGTCTTAGTTTTGTTTGCATTTAAGGGCTATTTCAGTAACGAGAAAAGACCTGCTCCAATGTTAATCCGATGGGAGAACTTTTTTAAGATATCTCCTTTGCATTTAAATGTTTTTAAATGATTTTTTAATTGCACAGCTGAGGTCGATCTCTACAAAGGCCGTTCCTTACTTTTTCGATTTTGTTTGCAGATTTTTTATGAGGATGCTTTCACTTTCAAAACCGGTTCCCAAAGTGAAGTTTTACTAATTAAAAATTACTGCAATCAAAATCGCAAAAATAAAAAAACGGCCTTTGTAGAAATCGACCTCAGCTATCCAACGCAAAAGAAATTCTTTAAAAATATTGAAATGCAAACGAAATATCTTAAAATAATTCTCCCACTGGATTAATATTAGCGATCTTGTGTTTTTGAGTGACGGAAGTAGCCTCTTAATAGTTATATAGGACCTTTACGGACGAAAATCATTTAATCTTACTACATAGCGTAGAACAAACTGTGCAGATGTCAGACGTTGCTGTAGATTATTTTTACTACTTGTAGAATAATTTAACAGCTTAAAAAGTAATGCTCGGCTTTAAAAAAAATATGCCAAAATCTACTTTATTTATAAATTTATTGTATCTGTATTTTATTTTTCTTTTCGAAATGTAAATTTTGCTTATTTTATTGGTTATTACTATTTCTTATGATAGTATGATTGGTTCAGTATTGTTGGGTTACAGATAAATTTTGAATATAATAAGTGATTTATCACATTGATAACGAAGCGTTGAACCAACAATGTGAAAAATGTCCAAGCCTGGAATCGAATCCGGAACTCTTGGAATAGCGCTCCACCATTTAAGCTACGAGGACATTGCCCAGCTTAGCATTTCCAACATATGTTGGTAAGGCTGCAACTGCAGCACAAGATGGAATAATCTTCATGAACACACAATCCTACGGCGAAACATGAGACACAAACAAACCCATCATCGGTGAACGTGAACACATATATAATTTTACATTTGTAATTTTTAATGTAAAATTATGTATGCGTTCACCGATGATGGGTTTGTTTGTGTCTCATGTTTCGCCGCAGGATTGTCTGGTCATGAAGATTATTCCATCTTGTGCTGCAGTTGCAGCCTTACCAACATATGTTGGAAATGCTAAGCTGGGCATTGTCCTCGTAGCTTAAATGGTGGAGCGCTATTCGAAGGCTTCCGGGTTCGATTCCAGGCTTGGACTTTTTTCACATTGTTGGTTCTAAGCTTCGTTAGCACTGTGATAAATCCCTTATTATACTCAATAATTTCGAGCATAACTTCACTGCTGAAAATTAATTGAAAAATTAATTAAAATTAGATAAATTTTGGTTTGCTGCAGATTGACCGAGATAGTTCTGCTATTAGGCTACATAGTACACTTATCGCACATCTGGCATCAAGTCTGTGCCCATGACCTCCAAAAATCATAGCTGGGCCCTGATTTTAAAAGGATATGTTAGCAAGCAAGCCTACATCTATCTGCTGTAGTGGGACAACGGATTAAATGAAACATCTCTAAAGGCAGTAAATATTTACTAAATGTATGACTAGACAGATTGCTCTATTTTACAAAAATGACCTCATCTGACCCTGGTTTATATAATACCGATTCTTAAAATCCTATGTACAATATTTAACTCAAATTTAACTATTATAAATTCCTAATTAGAGAAACATTCTGTCAAAATTTGATGTATCGTAATCAGCCACATATCATTCATTCAGATTAAATCGATAAGTAAAACATTTTAGGATACGAATTAAATCAATTTAGAGAATCATCATAACCTTCAGAGAAAGGTTAAATCCAAACCCCTTTTCCGGTGTTTCTTTTTTTTTCTATTTGAAATCACTGTAAAATGTATTCGTCATTTTTCAGCAAAAACATATGTTTTCAAATAAAAGATGAGCTGTCGTTTAGCTTAATTCAACGTTCTGTGAAAAATTCTTACTATTCACAAGGGGTCCTGCAGAGTGCATCTGTTTTCCGTTAGAAAATCCAAACCGTTGAAGGTTACCTTCAATATCCCGACATTTTTTATAAAAGTTTGAGGCTCCCCAAGCCCCTTTAAATTAAATGGGGGGAGGGCTTTTAATTTACAACCACAGCTCTTCACTTTCACCTGTTCACTTCCCCTATATTTCTTTTCAATAAACTCTTCCGCTATACCAAAGGGGTTTTAGGTGATCTAAAAAGGTGGGGGGGAGGTTGTCTGCCAGGTGTCACTAGGTTGCATAAAGGGTCTAGGAAGCACGTGGGAAAAACGGACATTTCACCTGTTGCATTATAAGATTAGCTCGAACTTTCCATTTTTTCCTGGATGACCTTCTGAACTATAACTTGATGTAAGGATTTAATGCTACTTATTGCAGAAATATGGCAGTCAGTGTGATAAATGATTTGGATTTAAGGTATTCCGTTTACAATATAGAAAATACTGATGAGGTATATATGTTTGGGGTTAAATATTTATATATACTTCGCTCTAAAGTGAACTCTAGCTTAAGTTTTAAGCAGTTTAAATAATTAATTTTAAAATCTAATAAATCAATTAAAATTGATCCATTTCAGTACCAGAGAAAAAAAAAAGAAGTCTTCTTTCTAAAATAAAGTAACTAACGCTGATGTCACCGCTGCTGCCATAATTGAATTTATTGTGACCTATTGATTTTCTTGGATGATAATAAAAAAAAAAAAAAAAAAAAAAAAAAAAAACCTATGGCATATAAAGACATGAAAATTGGCAATTTTATAGAGAGACAATCAGGCAGTTTTTAAATTGAACAATAATTTTAAGCGCTAATTAATATTTAAATTGGTGAAAGTAGTTCAGTTTAAACAGTTTTATAAGATCAAAAACTCTGCATAGCAATTTAACCATCTTTTGCAAGCATATACAGGACTAGAATGCGATGTGCAATGCCCAATCATTTTTTAAATTTAATTTTTTTCTTTTTCCGTTTTTTTTTTTTTTTTTTTTTTTTGTTCAAAATTTCAGTATCTCAATAGCGATGTATTTAATATTTCGGAAAATTAATTTTTTTCGCATTGTTGATAAAATTTAAAAGAAAAAGCACAAATAAATTTCAAAGATTTTACAATTCAAAGATATATTTACACGTGAATTAAAACAGTAAGAAAACTTTGAATAATTAAATTATTAGGTGCGAAAAGAATTAAATCGGGGGAGATTACATCATAAAAGTCCAAATAATAATATTTCCAAATACTTTTCCATTGAAAAATATATTTACACATGAAAATTAAAAAAGAAAGGAAACATTGAAATAAATAAATTATTATGTACAAAAAACATTCAATGCGGGGAAATTAGGTCATATTAAAGAATATCTTTAAAACGTCGCATTTAAAACGATTTTCTTCTAGTTCCTAAAAGAAAACTTTATTATAAAAGCCTGGGAGGCAGATGCATTTTTTATTTAACCATTTTATACAAGCTGATTTTCAAATGGGTGATTGATCTTATTTAATCAATCATGAAAACAGCCTTCAGCTATCGCGAGAGCGATGGATCCGGTCTTAGAAACCTAAATATTAGCCAGTCAAAGGTAAATGAACAGCAACCCGATTACAGATGATCATCTTTGGATCTTTGGTCGTAATGCTAACCGTAGTAGGGTATTCTTTTGAAACAGGGCAAATTCGCCTGTTTTTAGAGCCTGCGGTGTTTGGAGAGCTTATCTCATATGGGGCAGAACTCCTAGTACTTTAAAAACAATAATTAGGTAGGATTTGAAAAGTTAACGTGTTCTGTAAGATTAAAAAAAGATGAGAAAAAGATAGTGACATCGTACAAATGATTAATTTTAATTTTAGATAGAAAAAGAAATTCTATATTATAAAGCAAAAACAGGTCCGTGAGTAACGCTGATGTCATACTGATCTGATTATACCTGACCAATATAAACGATGGTCCAACCATTTCAAATTTTTCACTTTCGAATAGGAATAAAAATGTTCTTTCAAAGGAAATCTGCTTGAAAATTGTATCTCAGTTTACTGAGTTTGTGCTGTTTTAAGAATAATTTACAAGCATGATAAAAAAAAAAAAAAAAAAAAAAAAAAAAAAAAAAAAAAAAATCTATCTCTATCGCGGGCAACCCGATTACGAAAGATTAATTTCCGTTACATTATGTTAATATGGCGTGTGTCCCCGTTATTGAAAATTCGCTTCCTTGATTTACGCTTGATAGAAATCGCGAACTAATGAATTTATAAAAGAAAATTATAATTTTTGCTCTCTTTCTTTTATATATACCACAACAAAACGAAAAACAAAAGGAATATAAAAACTATCTGTCCGAGATTTCTAAATTATTTTGTCAACATGAAATCCCAATTTAAATAATGTTAAATTATTAAATGGTTATAGGGTATTAACCCTTTATCTACTGACGGTACTTATAAGTACCATTAAAATAACTTGCTATAAAATTCATTTAATACATCCATTAGTAGTAGTAAAGTTTAGAATGAGTTATAGATGCATTACTTTTTCTTGTTCCAAAAGCATTATTCGTTACACAAAACAAAAGTATTTTTAAAAGGATGATTTCTTTTGTCTTTGCATCATTTCAGCTTTCTTGGCGTTGGGGGGAAGGGGGATTTTTCAATTCGGAAATATTTCTTATATTTCTATTATAAGAACATTATATATGTACATTTCTTAATGCTATAAAATACTAAGAAAAATATTAAAAATAAAATATTTGAATAGGGTTATAAATAGTGCACAAAATACCTATAAATTCAAATTTAATGAATCCTTCCAAATCCTTCAATCGTTCTGAAATCCTTCTAAAATTTATTAAATGATTATGCAAATCTTTTAATGTAGTCTAAACAATTCACAAAAAGTGCTTTAGAAGATAAAATTTTCATGAATTCATAATTCAGTAGATAAAGGGTTAAACTAATATAAATTACACTCTTTAATTTTTATGTTTATTTTCTACTTTTTAGTGTTTAAAATATTTCGTTTTTGCAGTTTCACAGCCAGTGGCATACTTTAACAAGCATGGTTTGGCACATAATTAACCCCATTGTTTTCGTAACTCGTGAAAAGTTGTAACCTTAAAGAATATTTAGCAATTTATTACATTAGCCTGGCTAATGAGAAAATGCCTTAAAATTAATTTATTAAGTTATAATTAAGTTCTAAAAATATTAAACTTTTGTATTGTCATTGGAAATATTCCTGTACATATTTTTTTTATAATTCTAGTGTATTAGGGAAGGAATGAAAAATCAATTACAAAACTCCATCTTTACAAACAAAAATCAAAGCGAAAAAATGGAGACAATGAGGAAAAAACATTCTTCAAAAAATTTGACAAAAGACCTGCAGGCAAAAGTTATTGGGAATTATTTTGCAGAAAGAAAACTGTTTCTAAATAAATCTACATCGTCAATAATGCAGTAAATGTAAAAATGAATGCCATTTCATCGTTGCCTGTTTTTGGTAATAGAATAGTAAAGAAAGCTAATTTCAAAATTTGTTGATTGCAATTTACTCTAAAGGAAATGAATTACTAACTCTTATTACTGAAAACAATATCATATTATATATTTGTGTTGCCAGGTCAACAGTCACAAAAAGAGCAGGACAGGGAGACAGAAAAGGCGGGACAGTGGCTTCTAAAGCGGGATATAAAAATACAGAAAATCCTACAAAAACGGAATCGATCCTTAAAGGAATCCTGTCTTAAACGTTTAAAACTCATGTTCCCGATGGTAAGAACACCATTCAAATCTACATGCTAAGACGGAAACCTATATGAAATGAATTCTTACTAACATCACTTCAGATTCCGTCTTAGTAAGTTTTATTGTATTAAATAAACTCAATAATCTTACATAGTAAAATCTGTGAAAACGGAATTACTAGAGATTTGTGCTTGTGCATTTCAAATTATTTGGTATTCCTCCATAGGAACCATTAATTTTTTTTAATGCTTAAGAAAAGATTTTGTTATAGGCAGGTTCTGTTTACACAGGATTGATTTACCGAACAAAGTACAATAAAATCTGTATAAACAATATCGCTAGAGACCCCCAAGAAATTTCTTTAAAGGCAGGTATCTCTTTGAGCAGCAAATTGCTTTTCGTGGAACCGTAAAAACTGCCCGTTATAGACGGGTTTTGATTTTGCGGGTTTACTGCAAAAAGTTCGACTAACGAGTAGCATGATACTAAAAGGAATTTAAAAGACTTTATACATCATGAAAAGGCGGTATATTTGGCATCCCTCACATCGGTTCCGCGAATGTTTCGATCTTGGAACCCTTGAAAATCGTGACTTTTGGCGTTCCACGTACTGGTTCTGCGATTGTAACGATCTTGGAAGCCTTGAAAATCTGGACATCCTGCATAAATTGGGACCCCTAGCAACACTACTGATGGGAAAGATTTCCAGAAAATGTTCCTAATAAGACGCAAAATAAGAAGTTTCTAATTATACTACTCTTTAAAAAACAAATAATAAACGCAGTAAGGTGCAATCTTCCACGATTCTGATTTAAAATAATAATAATAATAATGATTCTATATCCACCACGGTTTCTATCTGTAGGACGTACAATCTAAATATGAGCAATCTTTTTCAATTGTAATTGTATCAGATGGGTGCGCATGCTGAATCTGATGAAAGGTTTATGTTTAGCTCTGATTTTTGTTACGTAATGTGGTTGTGTTATCTTTGTGTCTGTGGTAATAAACTGCGATGTTAAGTAAAACCTGCTGGTTTTTATCGAGTTTATTACTCGTTAGTCGCACTTTGTTACAGGTCATGAACCAAAACCGAAGCTGTTAGTTCAAATCTTAAGAAGTAAATTATTAGAATTCGTGTAAAGTGAAAGTTTTAGGATCATTTTGTTTTTGAAATGGCTGGAACCGAAACACAGCACGGGCAGTATATGAAGCTGAATGAAAGTAACTGGAATGTATGGAAATTCCAGGGTAAAATTGCTCTTATAGCTAAGAAGCTATATGATGTAATAACGGGTGTGAAAATGAACCTGGAAGCAACAGACACTGGATATACTGAGTTCACAGTAAAGGAAACAAAGGTACAAGAAATTTTGATTTCACGTATGTAATCCGGACTAATATCACATATAATTTCGTGTGTCACAGCAAAAGAAATTTGGAATAATTTGCACACAATTTAATGGAGAAAGTCAAATGTAAGTACTCATTTGTTACAATAAAAAAATTTCAACTTTAAGTTCGATAATAATCTAATGAATTTCCTATTTAAACTTCAGAATATGGTTTCCGAAATTAAGAAACATAACAAAGATATTCCTGGAAGCAACAGACACTGGATATGATGAGTCTATAGTGAAGGAAGCAAACGTACAAAAAATTTTGATTTCACGTTTGGAAACCGGACTAATATCACACATAATTTCACGTGTCACAATGTTGGAAGAAATGTTGGATAATTTGCACACAATGTATTGTAGAAAGTCGAATGTAAGTGTTCATTTCTTACAATAAAAAATTTCAACTGTAAGTTCGATGATAATCTGATGAACTTCCTATTTAAAGTTCAGAATATGGTTGCCAAAATTAAGCAACATAACAAAAATATTTCTGAAAAAATGGTTATCATGGAAGTTATTATGGCTCTACTGAAACAATATAAACATTTACTTCTGCCTGAAAATCCGTAGCAAATAAACAGATAACTTTAAGTAACGTAAATGTGCGTTTGTTATTTTAGGAAAGAAGAAACGATTGCTCTTACACCTAAAAATCGAAATCAAAGTAATAAAAAATGTTTTTCATGTGGGGAAGTACACCACAAGAAAAATATCAATGCAGGTATGGGAAAAGTATTGCTAAGAACAGAAAAATTGTCTACAATTTTTGCAATAAGAAAAAGCAAGTGTTTAAAGAATATTATTTTCGCAAAAATAAAAATTTGAAGTGAAATTGAAAATGGCAAAAGTTTTGTGCTTACGGGAATTGTATATTCTGAATTGGATGTATAATTCTATTTGGATAATAGAACTTCTGAACGCATGCGTAATGATATACGAATGTTTTGAAGTTGCAAGAGCTTTAACAAATACAATTAACTGATGGTACTTCTATTGCAGCTATCGGAATAGTAACTATTCCTTTTGAGACATCTAATGGTGAAAAATCATTAAAATTGAATTGCAGAACGCATTACATGTTCCAGACTTGAAAGCAAACTTATTATCTCAAGGTAAAGCATTAGATGATGATTTATACAAGACATCAAATTCTCACAATGCTAAATTTATTCATCAAGAATCGAAAAAAATTATTGCTGTAGCTAAACATGAAAGCAAACACTTTAAAATGATATTTAGCTTTGATAAGTGCAGAATGACTACAGAATAAAATGTGAGAGAGTGTGGAAATCAGAATAAATGATGGGTTAAAGATGATATTTTGAAAAGTAAAAAGAAAAGTCTGATATGGTAGCATGAAAAACTAACTCATCAACATTTTTATTATGTCAAGAATTTAAGAAGCTGCTAACAGAAAATGAAATTAGCTGGTAAAATTCTACTGGTATTCCCTTCTGTAGAGCATGCATTCAATGAAAGCAACAACGTAGTCTGTTTCAAGAAAGTAAATCGAAATCTAGTGAAGTTTATACATAATTCATGCAGATTTATGCGACTCGATGGATATCGAATCAATTAGAATGTCTTGTTACATGTTCTTATTAAAAGATGATTACTGTCTTTATAAGTTAGTCTATTTCTTAGAAAATAAGTATCAAGTGTATGATAAATTGTCAGAGTTCATATTAATGTGTGAAAACTAGATGAATAAAAGTATCCGAATAGTATGGTCAAGCAATGGCAAGGAATTTTTGAACAATAAAATGAAATAATTTTTGATTTTACATAGAAACATCAAACTTCTGTTGTATACAATCCACAGCAAAACGGGTGAGCCGAATGAGGAATGAGGACGATCATGGAAGCTGCAAGAATTCTGTTGGTAGCAAAAAATGTAGATAAGAAGTTCTGTTCTGAAACTGCCAATACAGCAGGTTACATAATTAACAGAACACAGAACAGGGACTAGCAAGGTTAAAGGAAAAAGCCTTGATGAATTGTAGAAAAACAAGACTTTTGACAATAGAAATTTGAAGTTTACTTTAGGATCTGAAGTATGGGTTCACATCCCAAAAGTAAAACTTTGAAAATTAGATGCTAAGAGAGAAAGGGAACTTTTGTTGGATATGGTGAATGTATTAAAGGATTCACTGTATAATTCTAAAAAAAATCCACTAAGATATTAAACAAAGAATTAATAACTAATCCAAATGACAATGCTTCTCATTATCAAAGGTTCTATCAACTATCATACTATCAACAGAAAATCTACAATAGTATATTGCTTTCAGATTTAGAATTGTACAATATTACGGTGCTCTAAAGAACAAACTTCTGTAGCTTTATGATCTACAAAAGCAGTGTCCATTGCCGTAAACCTGTATGTAAGTGAAGCCTGCTGGATTCCTTATCCATTGATTGAGTTAAATGTAAAGTGTTGTGGAAATTTTGTTGTACTTCTTTATGAGGATAATCAGTCAGCTATCCGTATCAGTAAATCATATGATCATCATCAGTGATAAAATCATCAGTAAAGCACATAAATGTGACGTGTCACTTTATGCAAGAAAAAGTAAGAGATGGAACTGTTTCAATTAATTATATGCCCTCTACTGAACGAATTGCAGATTTACTCCATTAATTGCTAAAAGGTGCTAAATAAAAACTATAAAAACAGTGAAAAAGGTTTTAAGAAATTGTTCAGACGTTTCGGCTCCATCGAAATCATTATCAAAACAAATAAGAATATTCTATAGTTGCACCATCTGTAGTGTATTGATTTCAAGCGCCATTATTCAATTTTTCACGCACTCTCTCAGATTATGCATGTTATTTTATTTTTACTTGGATGTTTATTTCCATATTCAAAACCATGATACAGTTTTTAGGAGTAATTTAAACCGTAATTTTTGTAAGTTAAATGATGCTACTTCGTTACATATTGAATTTTTACTTCTTACAATCTCTATTCTTTCTCTTATAATAGATGGATAGTATAGATTGGAGGGGAAATTATTTTACTTTCATTGAAATTTATTTGGATAGTAGGGTAGAATGAAAAAGGCAAAAAAATTCTTTTTTAATTTTAATATTTCCTGACTCAACAAATGGTGGGTGCTCTTTGGCAAAAAAGACACTGCAAAAAAAATCCCAGCTCAATCACTCATCGCCTTAAGATTCCACACAAGGGTCAAAGAAAGGAATGACTCAAAAATTAAAAAAATCTTTTTCTTATATTTAATTTTAATGTTTACAATAGCTTTATTTTCTGAATTAAAAACAGTTCTAATTATTAAAAAGAAACAGGAAAACATTTTACTTTAATTAGCCTTTAATTTTGGGTTCCACATGCGGGTCAAAAAATTCAACTTTGGTGCCAAACTTCAGAAGTTCCTTTCGTGACTTGATTCCACTGCGAATGTATCCATCCCTAGCTTCTGCTTCACATGTTACCAATGATGCTTGAGCTACTAGTCAAACATGCCTCTCTACGGCTTGAGAATGGTAAGGGAGCTTCTCTATTTCAAATTGTGAATCGTTTCTGATCATACTTGCTGTATCTTCGTCACCGAGGTTCATGGATCATGGTAGCTGGTGGTTCCAAAGAATTGTCCCAGTGAATAATCTCAAAATTTTCCTCTGCTTCGAAATTTAAATTTGGAAGATCTAATTGACGTATTTTCCCTTCTAGTCTGTTTTTCTTGCCTTCAATATTCTTCTGAGGTCCAGTTCTCGAATATGTGATCGTTCATCTAACACCATTGCCAACAGAAGGCTTTTAGATTGAGTAAAATAAGAGTTCCTCTGAATAACTTCGTGAACGATTGACTTAAAACCTTGTAGCAAGGAATGAGCTTTTTTTATCCTTCTGTACAGGTAAAGTGCTCCATGAGTAGCTCCTGGGATTTTCTTTATTTCAAACCAGGATGGCACGTAAATGCTATCCTGTCAACTTTCATGACATGTTCTACTAGGAGCTTACAATGTTCTGTTGGCTCGGCTGTCGACACATATAGGCGCAGAATTCTATTAGCTGTAGTGAGCGATCTTGAATGAGACATCGTTCCGGGACTTCTGTTTGCTAAATCTGGAAGGCACTACCCCGAGGATACTGCCCTAGAAATATCGAAGAGATATTTTTGATCTGCAATGAGGTCATTTTTATCAATTTCAGGCAGAGCAACTGGAATAGAAACAAAACTTAACACAGAAAAGGTATCGGACGTTTCCAGATATTTTCCTATTGTTCCGGAAAACTGGTGTGCCCCAAATATCTTTCCGTGTATCTTCTGGAAAAGGCGGTGAAGAGGTACTTAATTAGTAAGCAATAAGCATACAAACCAGTTCAATTTATTGCCAACAAAGATTTCAAACCGCTCAAGTGTGCCCTCTTTCTTCCCAGCGTTGACGCTCGTTCCATCATTGCCAATGGCGACCAGTTTTGAAAGCGTAATCGCTTTATGCGTAACGAATTTGATGATGCTTCGTATAATATCCACACTAGAGCCTAAATCAGAGTCACATTTTCTATATAAACAGAACCCGGTACTGACAACAAAACAATATGCTCTTCCACAGCTAATAGTCGTATATAAAGAACTTCCCTTCTTTTCCTGTATTATACAGAGTGTCCTAAGAGTTTCCGTAATGGCGACGTATATATTTATAATTCCCAAAACAACAGACCTTAAAACGAGCTTTTTTATGCTAATGATAAAAAGCTCTTTAACATCACGTAGGAAAAAATACTGAACCTACATTTATAATAAATGTTCAAAATGTCTACCCCTTTCTAGGAGGCAAATCTGAACTCGTTTGCGCATGTTTGTAGAAACGCGTTCTATCATGCTGGGAGTGACTTCTTGTCTCCTTTGAGTAATGGTAATTTTCAGATCATCTATTGTTTGAGGATTATTTGCATAAACTTTTTTCTTTAAATATCCTCAAAGAAAAAAGCCGGGATGCTCAGATCAGGAGATGGAGGTGCCCAAAGATATTTTGAGATGAGTCGATTGCAAAAAATTATTCAAGCATGTTCATGGTTTCATCACTTGCATGGTATTCAGAAAGGCTGGTGTAACAACTTTAGTCCTGCTACTCCTGTGCTTGTCTTCCACCGAACCTGTATTACGAAATTGTTGAACGAGCCGATATAGCGTATCTTTACTCGGTATTGCATCATTTGGATATTTATTTCGCCAAACTTCTTTGCACTTTTCATACGATTTACTTTCAAAAGAAGTTTCGATCAGCGCAATTCTCTGAATGCGTGATAAACGCATTTCACTATGAAGAACAAAATAACATAGAACTCGCACTAATTGAGCACGAAAATAACCTACGATAAAAACTCAAGAATTGATGCAATGATAACCAGACGACAAAATTTGATATTTCTATAAAAATCACGGCCAACGAGTTCTTTAATTTGAAGTAGGAAAACTTTTAGGACATAAGGTAGTTTTGTCCTTTCTTCTATCGAAGTAGATGGCATACAAAGACTTTGTTACACCTGTCAATAACTTTAGAGGGAGTACCTTTATATACAATCCCAATATCACTAAGAGCATAGGATGCAATGACAGCAGCTGACCTATCCGATACTCCCGTTCTATCAGAAACAACGACTAGATTTGGCAGTGATATTCTCATTTGGCCTGTCTTGGAGGTTGAAGAAGTTTCATACTTTTAAAGACACGCCAGCGTTAGTTCATACTAATGCCGGCGTCATCATCTGGCTTCCAATTCCATTTACTGTAATTTTTTGCTTGCGACCGTGAGAACAATAAAACTTTCGGATCGTTTAGAAAGAATCATCAGCCTTCCTGTACATTTATCAATATCATTAGATAGATTCTATAAATAAATTAGCAATGATAGTCTTAATCAGTAAGGATAGATTTTATCTGTAATTCTTTGAAGTTACATCCCGATGTTGTTATAACCTAGAATTTGTGACCACTTTCGAAGTCAAAAAGACTTTTTCTTCTCACCATCGTCAAAAAGTTTAGGGAATTAAACAAATGTTCACAGAATCTTTTTAAATACTTTTTTAAATGATATGCGAAAATATACACCAATCACGTGCCGCGATTTCGAAAGATTTGTGATGTAATTATTATTATTAATATCATATTTCTTATTATTTTGCTCCAGCGCAAATTTAGCAAATCACTTATTTTAAAATAGATTTAAAAATACATAAGGTACCTGTACCCAATATGGGCACCCTAAGGAAAATTGATTTTTTTGGACCCATATACGTCATAGGACTCCAAAAATATATTACCACTATCCCTGGACTGTTGTCTATCATTATTAAAATTAGTGACCTCGTAATTATTCTGGTTTAATTTTAATGATAAAAACAAAAATTTTTTACAAGTGTCCATATAAGGAACCACCTGTCCCTACTATGAGCATGCATGTCTATATTAGGAACAGGTGGCTCCTTATTGACCTACTACACAGGGTGTATGGAAGAGCTACTCTTCCAAGGGATTTTAGAGGAGAGGGGATAAAAGAAATATATCTTAAACGATTGCAGGGGGGAAGCACAGTAAATAGCTCCAGAACATGCACTTTAGAACGGGGGGGGGGAGTCATTTTTGGTTGTGGCTCTTCGAAAACCCATGCAAAGCACCTCAGTTACTATAAAATATTATGAAATAATAGAGTTGGTTTTGCTTAGCTTTATTGCATCTGTCTGCAGAATTTAGATCTGTTATTACTCAGTCCTCACAGGATGGACAAATAAAAACTTCTTCATCGTGGGCGGTAAGTCCCACACAGTCCTCATGGACATATCTGCCGCAGATGATGCATAGCCCGCAAGTCTGCAACAGCATCAATACTGCATAAGAAGGATTACCAGATATCCTTTGTTGAGGAAGTCATACCGCTGGTACCTGCGATTTTGCCAACAGAGACTCTACTGAGGGGAGGCTTCTTTTGATTTTTCTGAAAGGGCTTTTTGGAGGATATTTTTATTGGATGAGGTTTCTTGGAGGATTGTTCAGATGACATAAACAGATATTTTACAAATTTGTGAATCTGAAGATTCACTTGCTGTATTTCCAATGTGGTCATAAGGTGTCCATATTGGGAATCGGGCATAGTTTTACTAAATCTTGTAATAAATAAACAAAGAAAACCTTTTAAAGCAATATATGCAATAGCAATAGAAAATATGTTTTATCAGCTTTCTAAAACACTCCACATTTCAAAATTTAAAGTAATTTTACCATATCTAATAAGAATTTAAACTTACCTGTAATTACGATCAGCACACTACGAAACAACAAGTTTCCTTCCAAATGGCGAACGGCGCGTTTTTTTAAACTTTCCAGGCTTAATTATCTTTTCAACTGCTTTTCTTCACGGACATGTAGCGCCATCTCTCAATCAAAATTGTTACTTTTAAAGATATTAGGGGTGTCCATATTGAGAGCACTGTCCATATTGGGTACAAGTACCTTATACAATTTTTCTAAACAATGCTTTAATATTAATAGGAAAACCACGTATATTTAATTTTAACACAAAGATTTGTACATTTGCATAGAAAAGTCGAACTAATTTCGATACTACTTAGTTATAGTTATCCCGTCGACCAAAAATCTATCGCCAAACTATAAGATTAAATTCCAATAATGGTTGATCGTATATGACACATTCACTTGACTTTAAGCAAGTTACACGGGTTTACGTCATCAAGTGATTTTTATTTCGACGTTTTATTTGTATCTTTATTAATGTTATACTAATTTATTTGTTCTTTCGTTATTTAAAATAAAAATTATGTCAATTTGTATAATTTAGCGAGTGGTTTGGCGATTTATATAATTTGGCGAAATTGGTCAACGGGATAACTAAGTAGTACCCTAATTTCTTTATTTTTGCATCGTTCCTATCATTTTGCACGGCGCTGTATAAGGCGTATTGGGAACCGGCAAATCTGAATTCAAAAGAATTCGTTGAGGCTCAACTTTAATTTTACCAACATTATATTAGTGCGGGACAAAAATATCCTTATGATTAAGAAGTAATTTTTTCAACTTCATTATAGTCGTGGGAAAAAAAGTAAACACCCCCTACTAATTCTACAGCAAATTATTGTAGAAGAAAGTTACTGGTACCAAACAGTTGGAAATAAAGTCTTCTTTTAAATCATGTACATAAAATTTGCTTAGGGAGCCATCTACATATCAAACGAGCCCAAATTTTGTTTGATTTTTTCAATATCAATACCTAGTTTGACACCATGAATAAATTCTACATCCTTCAATTAGTCTAAATGTAAATTTTCATGGCATTCGTACGATTAATTTTGGGGGAAATTAATTATTTTAAAATGAGCCTATTTTAGGGGCTGTATCCAAATTGAAGTTGAATCGCGATTATTGAAATGCTACAGAATGACTATGTGACTTCTATTAATGTAATATTTCTTGCCAATATGATCATTTCACTCACTTAATATGTTTCGGCTATTGCCAGCCCAAATGTTTCAATAAAATGAGTAAAGTATATTTTCAAATTATGTTTTCCTGCTCATCATAGACGGCCCCTTAAACCATTATTCTGACTTTTTTTAATCATAATTCGAAAACTACCTGGAAGAAAATTTTGAAATTGTGAATTCGCATGAAGCAGAACATAAAAAATATAAATCTATCAAAAAAATCCTGGGTTGCAATTCGTATTTTTTTAATATTAATTTCATAAGTCATAATATAAAAATTTTAAATTAAAAATTCAATGTATTTATGTTTGGGTTTTTTAGTATTATTACCACACAAAAAATAATCACATTAAGATTATAATTTCAGGAGATATTAATAAAAATATGAAAATGTAACTAAACATTAGAAGCTCTAAATTTAAAATTTTTATGATTCAGAAACTTATCATACAAATGACTTCAAATTTCGCTTCTAGGCATAGTTGAAACTCAAAATTTAAAATATACTGTCAAAATTGTGTGTTAAGATTGAAAAAAAGCAACGTTTAGTCTCGCATTGATTTGTAGATGGCCCCTAAACAAATTTTGTATCCATTATTTAAAAATAGACTTTATTTCCAATCGTTTGGTACCACAAACTTTCTTCTATTATAATAAGTTGCAGAGTTAGTCGGGGGTGTATACTTTTTTTTTCCACAACTGTACATTGAGTAATCTGAAGTTTTATATCGTCTTTAGAGATCTTAAGTACATTTTCATTATCAGCCTTACAACAGTATTTAAATTATTCTTATAATAGTATTTTTCATTATCAGTTTCTTCATGTTTGATTATTTTTACTACTGCATTCTTGATCCATACCTAAAACGAAAAGAATAATTGATTGGTAAATGATTTTAAAGTCTCAAAATTCTGTTTAATATTAGATTTTACAATTAATAGTAAGTCCAAAGGATGATGGTTCAAAAAGCTGATTTTTAGGAGAAAAAAAGGCTTAAAAAGTTGTGTTCCACGTATGAAACAAACGTATTATTTTTAAATTGAATGCTACTGCTTTCAAGTTTAAACAATAAATTAAACTAAAAAATGGGATTTCTGTAGCATTAAGAGCTGCAAACTTAGTATGTTTGGAATTCTTTCAACAAAATACTTGTATTTGCATGTTTATCTGCATTTTTAATATGAGCGCAATGGCGCAAAAATATTTCCTTAAAATATGTCAAAAAGGACATTATGGAACTGTATTATATAGAGTCAGTTACAAAAGTCTACATACATTCATAAAATTACCACAATCTAACACAATGCTAATTTTTTTTTTTTGGGGGGGGGGGGACTTTATTTTAGTAAACATTTCAGACATTAACTGATGTCCATTAATAAAAATTAAAAAAGCATTAAAATTTAGCGAAATTTTGCAAAAATCGATATTATATAGGCACAAAAGTCTAAATATGAATAATGTATACCGCATTTATGCATAATTAAGAGTTCAAAATTAAAAATTAATAGTTTGTAGGATCTCTTTTGGACTCTATAACTGCTTGCATTATTTTTGGCATTGACAATACAAGATTTTTTGTCGTATCGGGAGTAATGTCCGACCAAGCACGTGGTATTGCGATCTTTAAGGTTTCTTTACTTGTAATTGTGTGTTGTCGAATTCGACGATCAAATTCCTCCCAAATGTGCTCAGTGGGGTTTAAAGAGGCGAACACAGTTGCTTGGGTACTTTATAAAGGAACCATTCCTTTACGATCTTAGCAGTATGCTTCAGGTCATTATCTTGTTGCAAGACCCAGCTATTTCCCAGACCTAAATTCTGAACGGATGAGTGTAGATTGCTCTACAGTATTTTTAAATATCCGAATCGATTCATTGTACCGTCAATAAAGGGGGATTAGCCCCCCAAGCCCCCCTTTTATACTTAACCAATGAACCCCCATAAGTAATCAGGGAACAACTTTATCAGAATGAACCTGTTTACAAAATTTGATAGAAATCGGAAAATTCTGGCTGAAAACCAACTTATCTAAATTAAGGGGGGTAGCCCCCGTTCCCCCTTATACTTAACCAATGAACCCCAAAAAGTAATCGGAGAAGTACTTTATCAGAATGGACCAAATTACAAAATTTGATGAAAATCGGAAAATTCTGTCTGAAAAACCAACTTATCTAAATTAACGAGAGGGATTAGACCCGTTCCCCCCTTTATTCTTAACCAATGAACCCCCAAAAGTAATCGGAGAAGCATCTTATCAGAATGAACCTATTTACAAAATTTGACGCAAATCCGAAAATTCTGCCTGTAAAACCAATTTATCAAAATTAAGGTGGGGGATTTGCCCCCGTTCCCCCCTTTATACTTAACCAATGAACCCCCAAAACTAATCAGGGAAGCGCCTTATCAGAATGAACCTAGAAAAAAATTTGAAGCAAATCGGATATTTCTATCAAGAGTTATCGCGTTACGTACCTACATACAGAATCTGTGGGCATATTAGCTCTCAGACTTTGATAGTCTGTGAGCTAAAAACGAATTAGGACTGGGTGTAACTTTTGAGGACCGCATTGATATAATTTTGACTCTTTTTCATGTGACTATTCGGGATTATGTTGAAATGAGAGTACCGAAGAGTTCAGCTGGATTGTACGAGCTGCTATTAAAATATGAGGGTAGGCATGGCTGAGATCGTCGTGAAGAATTAGTAGCCCAATACAGTGTCTCACAATGGTAATGGTCACAGAAATGAGGGTAGAAATTATGGTAATCGTAATAATTCTAGAGGTAATTTTTGGCAATTATAGGAATTCAGGTAATGGTAATGGTTGCAGACATAAAGGTGGAAATTTCAGAATTAAAGTTAGGAAAAGAAAGTTTAGGTAATGGTCAAAGAGTTGAAGTTCACGATAAGAATCCCCCTTCTCGGTCAAGACAATCTGCTAAAAGGAGTGGTCAGTCAAACTGGTAAGTAGGTGTAGATCGGAATGTGTGTAGCCGTGGGTTAAACAAAAAAGTCTTTTGTGGATTTAAATATTGTGACTGTTAATCCCGTTGAGCTTCCTGAGTTACTGATTTTTTTGGATGGGAGTGTGATTAAAAATCTATTTTATACAAGGGCTGAGTGGTGTTTCATGTGCTATTTATAGTAAGTATTTTAGTTATAAAAGGTTTACAAGTCTTGTTGTGAATTTTGTCCGGGAGTCAGTTTCTGTTAATAAAGGAATGCTAGTTTTTGAAGTTGAGATTCATTCGGAGAAAATGGTTTGGCAGTTTCATGTTCTGGATTTTTTAAGTGCGGACTGTATAGTTGGAGTGGATTATATGAGAGATAGAGATCAATTTGAATTTTTTAAGCAGACTCTAGTTGTGAATCGAGATCAGAATACTCGCCAAGTCGAGTCATAATCTGTTTCAGTTGATTTAGAGGGATCTGGTCTTAGTGAGCGTGAAAAAATAAGTTTAAGGATTTTTTAGTTGAATTTGGTTTTCTGACAAACCAGAGTTTTAACCCTTCAAGCCGGTACTTAAATCCCGGTTATTCTCCCCTACTGGTGTGAATTAAATGGACACTGAGCCTACTTTCTGCAGAGTTTTATTAAATTGAGGATATTTTAAGAACTATTGAGCACAAATTGAGAAAAGTTTCAGGAGAAAACAGGAACAATTCTTTTTTTTCTAAAATTAAAATGAATCATGTTGCCTTCAGTGTGGTAAATTTTGAAGTATTCATTGAAGCACAATCCTACACCACAGTTTTTGCACATTAAGTTTGTTTCCTTCCTCTTTTTAGTCTTCTTGCAACATACTGCAGACCTTTTAGCTGGTTTGGCTTTTTTCTCGGTCGGTGTGATTTTCCCAAAAAAATGTCTTTCATTCAGTCTTGAAGGTGCAGGCGTTTTTGAAAGTTTTCCTACATGAGCGGATTGCACTGTTTTGCCACGAGTTTCCAAAAGCTCTTTTATTATTTCTAACCTAAATGTTACGTGGCTAAGGCTTTTTATTTCTCTATTCATTGAATGAATAATAAGAACATTGTGGACTGGAGTATTTAGTAGCCGTCGGAGCATATTCATGTACCCCTTCATGCATCTTTTTCTTGCCACCAAATACGGTCTTTTGATTTACCTCTCCATGCGATGACTGTGTTCTCTTATGTACTTTGGTTTAGTGAAAAGATTTCACCTCTTTCCCTAGAAACCATGAATGAATCATGGAAAGTTGAAACGCCTTTTTATCATTAGCCATTTCAACACCATCACACCTTATTTATGGTATGCAGTGACCTTGCCTTTCTTTAGTTTCTTGTGTTTCAAAGCAGTTGGTACACCTCTTATATTAAGACTGAGTGTATAAGCTACATTAATTTTATTTCCTTTCAAGAGAAGACACAATTATGTGGAATTAGAGTAGTTATTCATCCACAGTGTGTGGCCAAGATTGAAAAGTGGACAAATAAGTCTGACTACTATCAAAGTAGTTTTTATAGTTTCTTCAAGGACAGCATCCGTTTGTATTTTCTGGGAACTGCCAGTATATATAATGAACTTAATATATCTTTATAACTAATTAATTAATCATCAACACAGTTCTAAATGAAGAGGTAGCACAGATGCAAAATAAACATATAATTAACATTTAACAAAACAAATCGCGTCACTATACGTACGACATACATCACTGAACAGACTAGAAGTAAACATTTACTCTGATACTTATTTATCTTGAATTCGGTATAGAAGTTGCGTGGTGCTGCCATCTGACATTACAAATTTAAACTAGACACACCACATTTCTCCCCAGCTTAATCGATCAGAAGCTCTTTTGTACCTATTGGATCGTCACAGTACCTGTGGCGAAGAAGAAGAATTAGTTTTTAAATATTCTGCAGCATCAACAATGGCAGCAGTGGGAACCGAAGGTTTGGGAAGCATTGAATCAGAGTCAGTTGATTTAGGACTTGAAGAATCAGGATCATGAAAGTCAGTTGGTGTAGGACCTGGAATATTCGGATCATGAGAGTGAACTGGTTGCAGATATGTGATACTAGGCTGTATTGGTAGAGAATTACGTTCTTTCTCCATTGCATTTTCACTTCTGAAACTTACTGTATCACTTTCTTCTGAATTTGGATCATTAACTACAGAAATCTCTGAACTTATATTAATTATTTGATCAACATACCTTTCCCAAATATTCGAACCAACTTGAACTCTATAATGTAATTTTCCTTCTCTTGGTATAATTCGACCAATTTTCCAGTTGGCTTATCGAGTATAATTTCTTACAGCTACATTTTGGTTAATTTCAAATTATTTTATTTTAACTTTTGACTTTTTCGAATCTTATTTATCATGAACAAAATTTGTAGCATTTGGCACTATCAAATCTATTTTTGTTCTTATGTGACGTTTTAGAAATAAAGATGCAGGACTCTCCCTCGTTGTAACATGCGGCATCTTTCTATATTGCAAAAGGAAGCTATTTAATTTCAGTTGCAAAGTACCAGATTCTGAAGCTAAGGCTTTTAATCAACGTTTGAGAATTTGCACATATCTGTCAGCCTGTCCATTTGTAGCCGGATGGTATGGAGCGCTGAGCTTATGTTTTACACCATGATTTTTCAAAAATATCTCAAATTCTGCAGTTGTAAACTGTTTAGCACTGATACTAAAGAAATGTCTGATACTAAAGAAATAGGAAAACCGTATCGTACAAAAAGTTAAGAAAGACAAGTAATTGTATTTTCTGTAGTTGTACTAGGAACAATAAAAACTTCTGGCTATTTGTTATGGGCATCAACCACACTGAGAGAAGCATTTTTCCCATAACTGGACTAAAATAATCAGTATAAATTCTTTGCCATGAAGCTGTAAGCCGTTCCCAATGAGGTATGTATCTACTTTGAGATAATTATTTTTCAAATTTACACAAACAGTGCAATTTTGAGCAAGATCTTCAATATCTTGATATATTCCTAGCCACTATACAAAACTACGAGCTAAAGACTTCATTTTTACTTTACCAAAATTATCAAAGTGTAATTCTTTTAACATTTGCTTTCTATGAATTTTTGGGATAACTACTCTACATCCTTTTAAAATACAACTATGTTGAAGAGTAAATTCTTCCTGTTTACCACCAAAAAGTAAATTTTTAGGCATTTCAGAACCAGAAATGAGGTGATAAAAAATTTGACGTAAAAGAGGATCAGATTTTGTAGCTGAAGCAATTGATTTAAAACTTAAAGGCAAAATAGAGAGTTGATTACTTTGAAGAATTTGACATTCATCAATTACATCATTTCAATTTAATTGTTGAGGTAAAACTTCACTACGTAAAGAAAGACGTGAAAGAGCCTCAACATTTCCGTGTTCACTAGTTTTCTTATAACGGATATCATATTTTTGATCAGAAGAATTTGTAAATAAATTGCATATCGCTGCATTCTAGCAGCCTAAAAGGAATACTTTTAGAAAGAGAAAGAATAAACACTAAAGGTTTACTGTCAGTAAATACACTGGCCTCCAAAAGTTAAGGTACAAGGACTGGATGCTTTCGATTGCACGCGATTTTTCGAGTATCGACAAAAATTATTGGCGAATTGTTCTTGAACTTCTGGGATGAAAAGAACATGTTTCATTTCATATTTCTTGGTGAAGATTTATCGGGGGGGGGGGAAGGGGTACAATTAGGGGGCTAATAATAAATTTAATAATAAAATAAGATTTGCGATCACCTATGTAACAGAAAAGGCTGGAAATGGTTTGTCACTGTGTTAAATGACTATTTGGTTCTTGTTCAATGTTTGTGTGCATTTGTGTAAGCATAGCACTCATATTCGTGAATGTGTTATTGTGTCTGTGAAAAATTTAAAAGTTTTTTGCTTATAAGCATACAGAGTTTTCCGCTAAATTTAACACAACTTTCCGAAAACTAGGCAAAGAATAGTAGCAACAGTATACTGCAATTAAAACATGAATATATTGAATATTTGATGAGATATGGGCATTTTTATAAGATAATTTTTAACTGAGCATGCGCGGAAGATTACAAAAATTTTATTTCATAATTTGGTAGTCAGTATTTTGGGACAACTTCTATAAAAAGTCCAGTCAAGTGTTGTGAAAACGTAGAAAGATATAGTGAGCTGATTGAAAAGTTGTGAAAAATCCCTTATAATAAAGTTTTTTTTAGGAAGCAACTCACTATATCGACCCTATCTTTGAGAATTTTCGCGATATTTGACTGAAAATTTTTATATAAGTTGCCCTAAATATCTGACTACCAAATTATATAATAAAAATTTTCGGATCTTCCACGCATGCGCAGTTAAAAATTATTTCATACAAATGCCCATATCTCATCAAATATTCAATATATTCATGTTTTAATTGTAGTATGCTAATGCTACTGTTCCTTATCAGGTTTTTGGAAAGTTGTGTTAAATTTGGTTGAAAACTCTGTATGCTATAAACAAAAAACTTTTGAATTTTTCAGAAAAACGTTAACATCTTCACGAATATGAGTGCTATGCTTACACAAATGCATACAAACGTTGAACAGGACCTAAATAGTCATTTACCACAGTGACAAACCATTTCCAGCCTTTTTTGCTACATAGGTGATCGCAAATATTATTTTATTATTAAATTTATTATTAGCCTCCTAATTGCACCCCCCGATAAATATTCACCGAGAAATATAAAATCAAACATGTTCTTTACATCTTAGAAGTTCAAGAACAATTCGCCAATAATGTTGTTAGATATTCGACAAAACGTGTGCAATCGAAAGCATCCAGTCCCTGTACCTTAACTTTTGGAGGCCAGTGTAATGTAAATCTGTTACTCTACAGATATTGAAAAAATATCTTCACACCAAATATAATAGCTAATGGCCCTTTTTATCAACTTGACTATACCGTTTTTCTGCATTAGTCAAAGTTCTGGGCACAAATCCAATAGGCTTTTCAATGTTATCTAGCATCACATGCGAAAGATTTGGAGAGATACCATAAAGAGAAGCATCAGTAGCAAAAACTAATGGTAATTTAGGATTAACCCCTTAACGCTCGAATTAAATTACGGTTGAAAAATTCAAATTGCTTATTGGCACCACTTTTATGAAAAAGAAATATTCACCTTACTTAATGACAGGAAAAACGATATTAAAATATAGCCAATTTCACTATTTTATAAAACTGGTGGGAATCAAACAATTTGAGTAAAAGACACAGCCCGTGAATATGACGGGAGCGAGAATTAAGGGGTTAAAGTGAGTAAGAACCCTGCCAGAAGTAATTTCTTTTTTTATACTTTTAAATGCTCGTTCATACTTATAAGGCAAATTAAACTTCACATTCTTCTTAAGCAAATTATTTAAAGGATGTACAATTGTAGATAAGTTTGGTATAATTTAGCATAATATGTAACTAAGCCTAGGGAAGCTTTAACCTGGGATACATTTACTGGTCTTGGAGCATTTAAAATTGCCTCAATTTTATCTTGAGTTTTATGAATGCCATGTTTATCAACTTTATACCCACAATAAGTAATCGCATCTGCCATAAAGAGTGATTTTTCCTTATTTATCCTAATGTTATATTCCCTTAATCTTTTTAATACTTGCTTCAATCTTTGTAAATGAATTTTATCTGTTTCACCAGAAACCCAACTGGATCATCTATAAAATTTTTAACTCCCTCAATTTCACTTAAAATATATTCAATTTTTCTTTGCCATATAGCAAGAGAATTACTGTCTGGCTCGAACAAGAAAAACCCTGGAACTGGCCTTGGCTCGGTCCTGTTACCAGGGTAACTAGTCAGTCAATTTTATTTTAGGGAAGTCCGGTATTTCTTTTCTCCCGTTCAATCGGTCATCCCAAGAATTATCGTAGCCTTTTCTGACCTTCCTCTCCTATGAATGAAATTCCTTCTTTACCAGTCTTGGAACCTCCAAAAGCAGGAAATCTACCAGGGTTTTTCTTGTCTGAGCCAGACAGTAGTAAGACCCATTGGTAACTTAAGGAATTGGAATAATCCTTTTGGTATATTGATGGTCAGTAATTCTTGGGAATTTTCATCCACAGGTAACTGAAGATATGCTTGATTTAAATCAATTTTTGTAAAATATACACCACCACCTAATGTAGCTAACATATCGTCTATCTTAGGTAAAGGATACTTTTAAACTTTCAGAAATGTATTTAATGTTACTTTAAAGTCACCCCATAAACGAATTTTCCCATTACGCTTAACCACTGGAACTGAAGGAATTACACACTTGCTATTCGCAGCTTGTTTAAAAATACCTTCGTCTTGTAACCTTTGTAATTCTTCATAAGTGACAGTTCTAGATTTGCAAAATATGTGTATAGCAACTTTTTCAAGATAAAGTTCTGCCTGCAAACCTTTAATTTCCCCAACCTTGTCAGTAAACAAATGAGCAAAATCATGTAACAAAGCTTGTAATTTATCAGAATAATTTACAATTTCATTTACATAAACAGAATTAAATTGTGTGGAAAAATATCAAATTCAGATACCCAATCTCTGCCAAATAATAATGGAAAATTATCTTCTCTTGTCAGATACAGCTTTACATTTTTTGTTTTATTTTCATAAGTAACATTTGCTTCAACATAACCTACAGGTTTAAAAATTTCACCACTTGCAGTTTTTAACTGAACATCTGGAGAAAAAATTTTATATACTCAGGAAAAATTCTGCGAAATCTTTTTAAAGGTACTGCAGAAATTCCATATCCCGTATCTAATTCCATATCAGCTCTAGCCTTGTTTTCAATTTTGATCCTTTTTCATCCTTCGCAGTTATCATACTTACTGTATTTAAACTATTAACCTGTTTTTGAAATTTTTTCCTTCTACATACTTTGCGTAAATGACCCTTTTTAAAAAAAAAACATGCAAGTAACATTTATAAATCTACATCCATTTGCTAAATGTGAGGAATTTCCACATCTGTAACACTAACTTATTTTTATTAACGTCAGAATGTGTAGTATTTACTTGATTGTTGATATTCAGTTTTTGAGAACAATTTTGTAAGTTCTTTGGCTGTACATTTTTAGTACATGGAATTTTATTTACATTGAAATTTTATTTTTTATTTCAGAAATTTCAATATCTACATTGTATAAAGCTAAAGCTTTCTCAACAGCTTTTTCACAAGTTAAAAGTCATCAACTTGAATAATCAATTTATTCTGAATTTTTTCATTTTTTAAACTCACAGAAACTGTTCAAGTAAGTTTTCATTTAATGCATCACCTGCAAATGAGCACAAGGTCGTACTCATTTTCAACTAGCAGCAAAATCTTGAATTGATTCATTTTCATTTTGAAAACATTTTCCAAATTTAATACGCTCAATAAATTTGTTGGAGGCGGGGCTGAAGTGATTAAGCACAATATGAACAATCTCAGTATATTTTAAAGATTCGCAATCTCTAGGTACATATAAATCACATAATAAAACATATAATTTCGGTTCCATACAAGATAAAATAGCAGGAATCTTTTTGTCATCTTTGATATAATGTAAAACGAAATTTTGTTCCAACCTTTTTACACAGGTTGTGAACGTTTCGATTTATCATCAAATTCTTTAAATGACGTAAACATTTTTATTTATGAAATGCATCAAAAGAGAAAATGTAAAAGTAAATGTAAATTATCACTTACTACCATCTGACATTAGAAATTTAAACTAGAAACACCACAGAACTGATACAAATATGCAGTAGATGACTCACATAGCTCCTATGAATTGATTCAAAACTTGGCTGTCTTGAGAATGGAAATAGGTTTTTATTCCCAATCTCCTTTTCCGCAAAATTAGTGATTCGTCTAAAGAAATATTTTCACCCATTTTGTAAACAGATTGGTAGGTAGTGTTCAGATGATTGAATATGGGAACAATTTTGAATATTTTTTTTCCATAATGCATAAGTTACCAAATCGTAATTATTTACAAAATCTGTGAATCTATTCAAGAGTTCTAATCTATTTTGAGTCATAGTTTTATACACACTGATCTCCAAAAATTAAGGACGAATTACTGAACGCTTTCGATTGAACACGGTTTGTCGAATATCAGAAAAAATTCTTGACGAATTGTCCTTGAAATCTGAGGATGAAAAGAACCTGTTTGACTTCATATTTTGCCGTGAAGATTTAGTCTTGGGGCAATTAGGGGTCCAACAATAAATTTAATAATAAAATAATGTTTGCGATCACCTATGTAACATAAAATGCTCAAAATGGTCTGCCACTATAGAAAATGACAATGTAGGTCCTGTTTAAGGTTTGTGTGTATTTGTGTAAGCATAGAACGCATATTCGTGAAGATGTTAACGTTTCTGTGAAAAATTTCAATGCTTTGTCTATATAGCATAAAGAGTTTTCAACCAAATTCAACATCATTTTCCGAAAATATAAAAAAGAAGAGCAATAACAGCATTCTGATATTAAAACGTGAATATATTGAATATTAGATGATATATGGGCATTTGTATGGAATACTTTTTAACTGCATATGCCTGAAAGATTCCAAAGTTATTATTTCATAATTTGGAATTCATCTATTTAGGGAAACTTATTTAAAAATCCCAATCAAATAATGTGAAAACTCAGAAAGATAGAGTGAGCTGATTGACAAATTGTGAAAATCTCTTGTAATAAAGTTACTTTCAGAAAGCAACTCACCACGTCTCCTCTATCTTCAATCTATCTTCAATAGATATTCAGTATAGTATAGTATTTCAGTAGCTATTCGACAAATCGTGTACAGTCGAAAGCGTATGGTTTCTGTCTCTTAATTTTTCGGATGTCAGTGTAATATGGATGTCTCGAGAAGTAGTTTTTTCTAAATTATGATTTGAGAGATGGTTTCCGAAAACTTTCCATCAACACCCCCCTTCAGTGCAAAAAATACATATAGTTCCTCCACATTAACATTTTCCTATTTCTGAACCAGATAATGATATTTTAGGCGTTCTTGGTTTGAGTTTACAAATTCGTGTGCAAAGATATTCATTTCTTGTACTACTGTGTCCATTATTGTTGGATAAAAAAATTTTTGAATGCCACAATTGTAGAATTTACGTTACGTAAGGGCCTTTTATTTCCCATTAACTATTTTTTCTTCTACATAAATTATATTTACCTTTTCCCAGTTCCATTTACTGTCAAGTTTCGCACACGAATCACTTTGTTCTTCTGAATCATTTTACACAACGTCTCCACTTTCACTGATATCTACTTTCTTCATTCACAATATTATCGATAGCTTCATCATCAGTATCTATTTCAATATTACAAATTCTAACATTTTCATAAATTGGTTCATGTAAAATTTGAAGAATTTCGCTCGCATTTAACCGTGTGAGATGCCGTGTTGCCCCATTATGGAAAGCCGATAAAGAAGCCTATATCAAATAGTTTCCAAAAATACCAAAATATGGCAGAGCAGTAAGAGTTTTTCTAATAAGAAAGGCATCGTTAAAGCGCATGCTCAAAATATTTTGAAAAAAAAAATGCTAATGAAACCACTTATGTAGGTAATAAGGGATCAGTGAAATTAAGAAATTTAGCCAATAAAAAAAAACTGTAAAAAATAAAATACTTTCGAGTATTTGGTTCGAAAAGACAATGTTCGACAAAGTTCGAAAAAATGCATTTCATTTGTTGTATACGACACTAACTGTATTGAATATAATCTATATGAATTGACTTACTAATAATCTAACCCTATACATTCCTTGCCAGTCCAGACACTTTTCGTGCACGTACATGCTGATGAGTCTGTAATACAGATTTCAACGCGCATGTACGTAGACGACCTCAGGACTTGAGGAGTTAATTCATGTGGCTTGAGACCAATATGGGTTCTGCTGCTCCTGTCGCCAGCAAACCGTATAGATATGACAAAGTAAAGCAGGAAATAATTGGTTATCATAGTAATAAAATGGTGTCGGATGACATAATCGTGTCTTTTGATTTGTTCACTGCGTCACCAGTGCTGTTGTGTAGGAAGAATAATGGTAAGAGTGGAGATAATCCAGAGGCCTGGAGGTTCGCAACTGATGATAGGAAATTTAATGCTATCACGCAGTATTTTCAGTATCCGATTCCGGTTATGGATAAAATTTTGGCGAATATCACTAATACGAATTTTATATCAACTTTGAATTTGACCTCAGTGTATTTTCATATAGCAATGAATTCAGAAAATATAGCAAAGACAGCGTTTATAACTAGTAATGGGTGTTTGTCTTTTAAGAGAATGAGTTTTGGTTTAATGGGAGCTCTTTCGACCTTTCAGAAGGCCAGGAATACCATCCTTAAACTTTTATTAGGTAAGGGTATCTTGGTCTATCGAAATATATTACTGTAATGGCAGCAGATACTTTTGAGGAACATTGGAAATTATCAGGGAAGTATTTACGTTGTTAAGTAATGCAGATTTGACTGATAAATTGAAAAAATGTAATTTTTTAAGAAAGAGGAAAAGTATTTGGATGAGCAGATTACGCAAGAAGGAATTAAGATCTGATTCAGAAAAAACTAAAGCTGTTACATCTATGCCCCATCCCCCTAAAAATTGTAAGTTGGTGGTGACGATTTTGGGCATGGTTGGGCGGTTTTCAAAGTTTATTCCGCATTTTTTGGAATTATGTGAGCCTTTGTACGCATTAAAAAGGAAAAGTGTGAAGTTTGTAAGTCCTCGAAGTCTCAGCGGTCGTTTGAACTATTAAAGAAATCGTTAGTTTCTCCCTCTTATTTGGCTCATCAAGATAATTTAGTATAATTCGAAGTGCATTGTGACGATAGTTCTATTGGAGTACCCGCAGTGTTGGCTCAGAAAGGGAAACCTATAGTGTATTGGTCGAGGATTTTGAGTGTTTATGAACAAAATTATTATATTACTGAAAAAGAGTGTCTGCCTGTTATTTTGGGTTTGCATAAGTTTCATTGTTTTATCAATGAAGTACTGGTGAAGGTTGTTACGGAATATTCGACATTGACAAGATTGGCGAAGGGGAAAAGTTTGTCTTCTCGTATGATAAGTTGGTGTTTAAAATTGACACTATAGTATGAGTATTGAACATAGTGCTGATAAAGCGAATACCATAGCAGATGCTGTGCCTCGGAATCCACAGGAGTGCGTAGAGGTGGTTCAATAGGTGAAAATTTGTGTTTTGTCATGTTTGGTATTAAGGTGAAGAGAACAGTTGATTTAGGAACAGAGGGATGATGGAGGGTTTGGTAGTTTCTATAGTTATTTGGAGGATCCAAATGGAATTTAGAGAGCAAATGCGGCTAAGTTTGAAAAACTGCCCCAGTCGTTTAAACTGATAGATGGCTTTCTTTCTTATTCAAAAACTGTCAACTCACCAGGAAAACTAAGAGTTTTATCTCCGTTTGTCTTCGTTAAACCATTCTTACCGAATTTCATGATATCTCTCTAGCAGCACATTTAGGAATTCGTAAAGCTTATGTCCATATATGTGACTCCTGCTACTTCCTTAAAATGCAGGAAGCAGTACGCGAGTACGTATACAGCTGTAATACATGCCAAAGATTTAACTATAAAAATGTAAGTCCAGCTGGCTACTCAACTTCTAATATTGGTTAACTTATTGGTTACTTATTTCCTGGAATGCATAGGAGTTGTTCTAACTGATCCGTATCCTTTGTATAATTCTGATAGATTTAGATATGTATTAGTTATTGCAGAACATTTTAATAAGTGGGTACAGTCCCCCCCCCCCCCCCTGAGGAAGAGTTCTGAAAAGGCTGTCGCCGATGCCTTTTTTAAACATTTTGTGCCTAAATTCAGTGCACCTGTAAATTTATTTAGTGATAATGGCTCTTTTTTTCAGATATTTTAAGGCCCCCCTGTACAAAGTTTAAAATTTTCAATGTCTTTATTGTACCCTATCGGTCTCAATCTAATATGGCAGAACAGCTAATGAGATTATCTCATCTGAGTCTAGTTCCCATCATGCGTACTGGAACCATTTTTTGCAGCACTTTGGATATGCTTTACCTACAGCCGTTCATGAGTCGGCAGGTAAAATCCCTGCAGACTTGCTTTACGAAGGAACATTAGCATAACTTTTCAGAGGTTCGTTATGGTTACTGGTTCGGAAAGGGAATTCATGTGTTAGAATGTAGATAAGGCGGAGGAAGTGCAAGTTTAGATTGGTAAGGCGCAAAAGCGGCAAGCTCTGTATTATATATGCGTAGGAGATAGTTGGACATAAAAGTGGGTGATTTCGTTCTGTTGAAAAAACATTGGCTTAGTTCACGGCGGTAGAAGAGGCAAGGTTTGGTCCAAAGTTTGTTGGTCCATTTCAAGCGTTGACAGTAATTAACAGTAATCTGGTTATTGATGTTGACGGTAAATAACGGCGGTTAATTTAGATCAAGTGAGCGTTTAAAAAGACTGGGTGTAGGGCCTCTCAAATGTGTAGCGAGAATTCCGGAACGTTTTCCCTTAGTTTTACAAATGTATTATTAATTCCAACGAAATAAATTAAAATGTTCAAAATAATCCTTTAAAAGTATGCAGAAAAATTCATCAAAAAAGTAACGGAAATTCTGGTTTTATTGGGCCTAACAACGAGATTTTGGACCCTCCATGCAAAATCCGAAATGACACTTCTATTAAAGAAAAAGAAACACTGAAAAAATTTCTTTTAATCATTATATTGTTAGGAAGATACTTCGAAAAGAATCCTGTGTGCCATTTGTTTATTACCACATATGATGAGGGTTGAGGCACCAGTTTATGCCATTAACAGTGTTGTAGTTTTTGGTCATACGGATTCAATCTAATTAGAATGTTAATTTTTACTGAAAGTGGGAGGGAACATATAACAATTAAAGTAATGACTAAGAGAAAAATATATTCATTAAATAGTTTTTACAAAAGATGGAACTAAAAGCTTTTTGAAATAGGAGAAAAATTTGCACTCAGTGTTCTCTTATTTACTATAAACTCTTACCATTTTCAAACACACACATATATGTATATATAAGGTGTCCAAAAGATCGTTTGTAAGGTAAGCTTACTGGTCTGTCAGAACAACTTGTCTGAAGAACAAGATTTACATAGGAAAATATGTCTGGAAATGTGAACGAAGAACGATCCCTAGTAGAAGGCAATATTCGCAGGCCTACTGAGGAGCGGAAAGCGGTATAATTTGAGGCGAAGACGCAGAAGGAGAAGGCTGCATAGGTTCGCTAACACTAAATTGGCGGATATGCACTACTTTTATGGTGCCGCGGATGGAAATGGACAAGCCCTGGTATGCATGTACTGCTTTCCGTGAGCACTTTCCAAACAGTTGTCAGCCAAGTCATCCTATGTTTCGACAATTGTATCACAGATAGTGATATGTAAGATCTTTCCACGTAAGTGGCCACATCTTTCGGGAATGTACTATAAGCGCATCTGTCGCGAAAGAAACTTTGCTACATTAAATTGAGAGGAATCTCGCTAACAAATCTCTGAGTAATTAAACGTGATTTGGGCGTGTTTCACTTCAGTGTTATACGCAAATCGTACAAGAACATGCTACATCCCTACCACATCCAAAGAGTACGGGAAATGTGCGATGAAGAATTTGCTTAACGTGTTGCATTCGCAAGTTGTTATTGCATGAATGTTCCGCATAGCTAAAATTTGAATCATGGATTCTGTTTACCGATTGAGCGGTTTTTACACGGAATAGTGTTCTAAACCTATGTGGTGGGCGCATGACAACCTATGGGAGTAGAAGTGTTCCACATTTGGACTATTATTATCGGTAATTTTCTAATTGGTTTTTACCCACTATCTCAATGCCTTGATGGGAATATCTATCAAGTTTTTAGAAGAATTTCTGATTTTATGGTAACGTACCAGCAGCTATACGCCGATACATCTGGTTTCAGCAAATATGTGCAGAACTAGTAGGGAAGGCCGTATCATAATTGCTTGAATGGAAAAGGCGGACCAGTCGCATGGCCATCGCGATCTCCCGATCTCACCCTCTGGGTCCATGGTATCATGGAAGTCCAGGGTATGCGAGACACCCGTAACATCTTAAATGGATCTTGTCGTTGGGATCGTGGAAGAAGCAGCACGTATCCTTGACACACCTGCTCATTTCAGTTTCATAAAGTAAATGGATGTCTCGATGCTTTAAAGCATGCATTGTATGGCATGGAAAGAATTTTGTACATCTTTTGTGATTTAACGATGCTTTTCCCCTTAAATATATATTCTTAGGATTTTTTTTAAATAAAATCACGTTAAAACCGCTATCGTCATTCTTTCTTTCCGTGTTGATCACGTTGTAGTAACGCGATGCGGTTTAATATCTGGACACAATTTCCTATGTAAAGTTTTTTCATTTTAGTCTGACACACCAGCACTTTCAATTTATAACCAATCTTTTTGGGCACCTGATATATACTTATTTTATTTCTCCTATCCTATTTTTAAATATATAAGTTATTTTTACTTTTGCTTACCTATTTAAGGATGTCCTTTCATTCTATGGGCATTTCTGAACATTGCAATTTGAACATGATATATCGCTAGTAGTGGATACCCCGTGTCAAAAACTAGGTTCCTAATTACATGGGATGAAATTGAGAACATTGTGCGCCAACCAATGTTGAGATTGGATCGGGAGATTCTATGGATAACTGATGAAGACGCAAATGGTTTAATGCATGTTTGCTAAATTTTCATCTCAAGTAAGCTTTCGTATCTGTAGGTCAGAATTTAACAGCAACAAAATTTTGTATCAATTAAAAAAAACTGGTGAAATCGTTCGATGAGGTCCACGGTTAATTTTCAGAAAAGAGCTTCGACTAGATACTTCAAGATTGAATAAAAGCGTGCACCACTGACTAGACATTATTTAAAGCACTAAAGACAGTAAAAGGGAACAAAACCGTTTACCAACAAGTAAACAATTACGAAAGAGAATAATTGATGTTCTCTTTATGGAGAATTCAGACGAGTAAACGGCTCCACTGCTGATCTTAAACTAAAAGAAACTACATATGGATTTGGAAGAAAATATGTTTAAGATTAGTGCATAAGACAGTCGTAAAAATTTTCGGTAACAAGTGTCTTGTTTATCTAATCCATTCCGAACGTGTTTTATCCCTAAAAGATAAAAAAAAAAATCAACGTCCAGTGCCACAGTTTGTAGATGGGCACACTTTACATTTGGTTTTGAACATTAGCAGGTGCTGTAACGAAACTGCAATCATTCTCGTAGCCCTGCTATTAAACTCCATTTGATTCAGCCGATGTATATTGGCAGTTTTCCGTGCTCTTACAGACTATAGGAAGCACAAGTTTTATGACTGGTGACTAAAGAACCTGGAATAAGCAATTCTGGGAAAACGAGATTTTTTTTCCCTTTGCTTAAAGGAGTAATCAATGAAAAGTATTAACAAATATCCCTTCAGAACGGATTTAAAAAAATATGTTTAGTGTCCTGGAATCTACAAGCGACTGCTGGTAATCTCACGAAATCCAGGGATTATGCAATCCAAGATGGCGGTCATAGAACATAGCGGAAGTCCATGGATATTTTTTTTTAAATCCAAGCTGGCGGCTGTTCAAAATGCAGCCCAACCTGTTATTTAAATATGTTAAACAAGTTTAAATTCAAATAAAATCTGAAAATTAAAAATTTGTTAATTAATAAATAAACAAACAAACTTTAAGTTTTCAAAATGCTATTGCACGTATTTATTTTAAAATAAAGATCACAGAAATATACATAAATAAACATAGAATTTGAATAAAATTAAGAAAATATTAATTATTAACAAAATATAATAGTGGATAACATAGGTTTTTTTTTTCATGAAAAAAGCAGGCTGTAAACAAAAGCATACTTGAAATAACTGGTATATATCTACGTGCAGGCACGGGGCACATCACAATCTCCAGGCTGATTTTGGATGCTTTGGGCTAGGCTCGAAGTCGTCCTCCCTGCCCACATCGTGAATCAAACTTGGAACCTCCTGATCCTTCCAATTCGAACAGCCAAGCTTAAGAGATATTGGACGAACAATATGCTCTGATTGCACATGTGCTTGTCTGAATAAATCCGAATAAAAGTTTGTACATTTTGTATGAAGTTTTCGACAGCAACTCATGAGTTAATATTTGGACAAAATGCTATTAATGACTAAAGTTTATGTCAGTATTTTTTAAAAGTAAATCAGCAGTCTTTCTCTGTTTGGAGTTTAGGTTAGCTAAAATGTTCTGCTCTAAACAGCGCATCTTTTTGTATGTAATTCCGTGATAACTTTAATTTCGAAAATTTATATGGATGGGATTAGTTTTAATCTGAGAACGCGTTCTAAGATCTTATAGAGATCATTTTCATGTTTCAAATAATTGAAAATGGAACTTTGCATACATTGATCATAGGACTTAGTAATTTGCAGTATAATTTCAATGCAATGTGAATTTTCTTGTATTTGTTTTAGGCATTGATTTTAATAAAGTATATGCAAGGGAAATTTTTCTTTATTTTACAGTTAGGGGTACTAACTAATCTATATTTTGGCTATCTGTATTTTACTATTGTATCCTTCGCCTTATTTAACCGCAGAAACCTTTTTACCGTTCATAAATACATATAATGAAACTTTAATTAAATATATTTTTCCTCTACTTAAAATGTGTTACGCATATACACTGGCGAGAAAAATTAAAAGAACAACCATAAAAAGGTGCTTTATGTTAATTTTATTAAGAGGACTTCAATTAAAGGTGGCTGGTTGGTAACTCAATGTCAACGTTATCACGCAGTCTAATGGGATTAACCTTCGCTACTGAAAAATATGCAATTTTTTTAGATCGTTCTTTTGGCACGTGTGAAAAAGAATGCACTTGGGTTATTTGAAGTCTAATTTCAAGGGCTGTACGTGTAGTTGGATAAAATTTTCGCTTGCAGTAGGTGGAAAATGTCTCCCAGAAATTTGGCCGATTGTGACAAATGGCGTGCGATAGGGAGAATGGAAGCAGGAGGGACACAGACAGGGGTCTATAAAGACTTAAAAATAGCTAAAAACTTCATGTCAAGAATATGAAAACGGTTTAAAAACACTGGTAATGTACACATACGACCAGTCATAGTCGAAAACGTGCCACAAGAGAGTCTCAGGACCGTTATTTGGCAACGATTGCTAAAAGAAACAGGCTACTGACGTCAGTTCAGATTGCAAGGGAGTTCGCTGCAGCAACAGGAACTAAGCTGTCTATATTTACTGTGAGGACAGGCTGCATAAAAGAGACCTGTATGCAAGGAAACCCATGTTTGGAGTTCCACTAACTCCGGCAGCGAAATGCGACGGGTTAAAGTGATGCAGAGATCATCGTCATTGGAGTATCGCGGAATGGAGCCGAGTTCTGTCTACCGATGAATCCCGATTTCGTTTGGAGAGTGATTCCAGACATGTTACTATATGAAGGGAGAAAAATACTAGCTATAATACTGCTAACCTCCGTGAAAGGCATCGATACAAAGGTCATGGAATTATGATATGGGCGGGCATCATTTTGAATGTCCGTACTGACCTACACATTTTTACCAGTACAACTGTGAATGCTGAAATATACATAAATGAGATTTTTAATTATCATGTTAAGGGATTATCTGCTTAGGGTGCAGTCGATAATAATTTCCCCTGACTAATGCGCGTCCTTATCGTGCTGCTCTAGTGACTGATTAACTTGAGGGTGAAGGAATCCAGCGAATGGAGTGGGCTGCATACTCTCCGGATTAAATCTAATAGAAAATGTGTGGGACGCACTAGGACACCAACTTGCATCTCGGCAACCCCCACTCTCCAGGTACAGGACAAACACTTCTGGATAATCCAATCCACAGTATGGAAAATCGCTGAAAAACTTGAATTTCGGTCAGGGGTGACCACTTACCTTATTGATTTTTCCGGTGTATCTCTACAATGTTGTAACAGTATAATTTCCTTATCCCCTCTTACAGCACACATTCCTATGTTTTTATGTACATTTATTTTTTGCAGAAATAGGCAGTTCTGAATTTTGAATATACACTACATGGCCATTCGGGCACTTTCAATTTTAGACATTTTGTCGAATATTTATAAGATATATTTGTCTTATTTTTTTGGAACTTCAGGATTATAGAGACTATGTTCTACTTCATATTTATCAATGGCGGTTTGATCAGAAGAAGAATTAGGGGGCCAAGAAAAAATCAAGGAAAAAGAATAATGTTTGGGATCACCCTGTAAACTAAAATGCACGAAATGATCTATCGCTATAGCTTACGAATATATGGATATTGTACAATATATGTATTCATTTGTGGAAGAATAAAACGTATATTCATGGAGATACATCGATTTTTTCAATGTTTTTTTGTTTATATCATGCAGGGGTTTTAACCAAATTTAACGCCAGTTTCAGAAAATTTGACAAAATGTAGTAGAAATAATATGGTGTAATTTGAATGTAAATATGTTAAATATTTGATGAAATATGAGCAGTTGAATAAAATAATTTTTATCTGCGCATGCGCGCACGATAATTTTTTTTTTTCACGATTTCATAGTTAACTCTATGGAGCAACTCATAAAAAATGCCAGTCAAATATCGTGGAAATTCAGAAAGATATCGGCAATAGACTGAGCTGATTTTTAGCTAATCTCTAAAAACATCTAAATGATAAGGGATTTTCCATAAATTGTCGTTTTTAATTTTAATTTTTTATGGATGATTTAGTTCTTAAAAACCGCCAGAACGAGCCTATTCCAAGAACAAAAGAAGTATCGAAATCTAAGCATTTATTCTAAATCTACTCGTTGACATTCATTAAGGACAAACTCCTTTTCTGAAAGCCAGATAATAACAAACGACAGTTTATGGAAAACCTCTTATCATTTAGCTGTTTTTAGAGAACAACTAAAAATCAGCTCAGTCTATTTCCGATATCTTTCTGAATTTTCACGGTATTTGACTGGCCTTTTTTTTATGAATTGCTCCATACAGTTAACTATAAAATCATGAAAAAGAAAAAAAAATTATCGTGCGCACATGCGCATATAAAAAATATTTCATTCAGCTGCTCATATTTCATCAAACATTTAATATATTTACATTCCAATTACACTATATTATTTCTACATTTTGGCAAATTTTCTGAAACTGGCATTAAATTTGATAAAAAACCCTGCATTAAAAAAAAACATACAAAAAATCGATATATCTCCATACATATACGTTCTATTCTTCCACAAATGAATACATATATTGTACAATATCCTATATTCGTAAGCAATAGCGATAGATTATTTCGTGCATTTTATTTTACAGGGACATTACAAACATTATTCATTTTTTTATTTTTTGTTGACTCCCTAATTTCCTTTCTGATCAAATCGCCGTTGATAAATATGAAGTCGAACATATTCTACATAATCCTGAAGTTTCAGAAAAATCCGACAAATATATCTTTAAATATTCAACAAAATGTCTAAAATTGAAAGTGTCCGATCATCAATTGCTATATAGTGTATGCCAGGCATGACAAAATAAATATCTTGTGCAAGTTTCGTGTTCTTATCTGCAAAATTATTCAAGTTCGATGAGTTTTTATAGTTGTTCCTTTAATTTTTCTCGCCAGTGTAGTTTTTGATATATTTTAGTAAAAAAAAACTCATCATATCATATAAGCTTTATTAACAAGATTTTCGAACATAAACTTTAAAATTTTCAATTACATCCAACCACTTGAGAACATTAAAATTTGAACATAGTTACAATGAAAATTACAGTTTGCAAAATAATGACGTTATTGCACTTTAACAAATCTTCTTCTTCACTCTTTACTTCAATTTTTCACACGGTGTGAAAATCTTTGTATTCCAGAAGAGTGAATCATTCTTTTTAAAATCCTATAACCTTCAGCATCTATTTAAACAAACTATAAAAAAAGATAATGTAGGAAAGGTTTTGAGTTATTTGAATTCTAATTAGAATATTTAGAGAAAAGCAAGTGCGAAGCAAATGAATTTATTGTGTGTAAACGAGACTTTTGTGTATTCATAGTGGAATTTTCAATGATTTTTGCAGTATTACCAAATGAGAATGACATAACTCTTTGAAAGCTTTGAGCAGCCAAGTGAAAAGAGGCTGAAACTTTGATAGACTTTAAAAGTATGGATAAAAACTCGTAGTAATAACCCCTATAATAAAAAATAGCATTACGGAATTTTACTCACAAGGAGACGACAAGGGTGGTATCCAAATCAAAGCAAGGTTTTGTGTGTAAATAGTACTCAGTAAGAGAACCCAGGTGACCAAATCATAGCGCGCACTACTCAGTAGTTATTGAGAAAAAACATTTTAAATCGGAATTTTTTTTCTTTTAATATTATATGATAACTTGTTATGATTAATTCTCTTACAGTTAGTTAGACACTTCTAACTTGTGTGAAGTTCTTGTACAGTTTTATCAAAAACATGAATAATAGTATGTATAAACTCTTGGATAAAATTTTGTTACATATAATAAATTAGTATAAAATATTAGAGTAAAATTCATGTCAGTGTGCGTGGCGTCCCAGTCGTGTCTTTCCTTAATGTGAGTGGGCGTGGCGTACCATTCTTGTCTGTCCTTGAATTTTTAAAATTATTTCTAATGGTCAGCAAAAAACGGACATACCAATGGATTCAGGAAAGTTCAAAGAAATTTTTTAAGCCAATAATGAGAAAAAGAAAATTTTTTTTTTCAAAAAAAAGTACTTGTGTCTTCCCTTAACCCTTTAAATGGCGGTGACTACATGGTCTAGCCACCTAATCTTAATTCCAAAACTGACAAATGGCATCAAGAACATTTTAATAAAACTTTGCGTTTGTAATGAAAATGCAACATAGCGAGTTTTTATTTTCTAAGAAATTCGTTTGAAAATTCTGGTGTCAGTCAATTTCTTCACCATTTTACAAACAGAATTCTCCTGCCCCTGAAAGGGTGTGTTTTGTGTGTGAACACACACAAAAAAATAAAGTTAATTTTTTCTTTCTGAATAAATACTGAGTAGTACGCCCTATGATTTGGTCATCTCAGTTCTCTTACTGAATACTATTTGCACACAAAACCTTGCTCTGATTTGGATACCCCGCACCCTTGCCGTCTCCTTGTCAGATTCTAATGATTTTTCACCAGCTTTGATATTTTGCTTTTCTTCTTTACAAACACTCAGCCTTCACTGCGCAATATATATAACGATGGCTGACATTTCGAAATGGCTTTTAAAATTTTCTAAACGACATTTTGAAAGTGGAGATCTATTTTACATTCCCCTTCAAGAGAGAATTTCATGCGTTAGAATTTAGGTAAAGGGTGGTCTCCATCGATCGTTTTTTATATTAACACTTGAAAATGAACCCCTTTTTATGAGTTTCTTTTTTAGTGTCTTCAGTGTAGTACAGTTCATATTCTACGTTTCATCATTGCGAAATACATATCAGCACACAAAGTACTTAATTGAATCAATCATTTCAAAAACTATAAGAGTCACGGATTCAAAAATTTCCAGGAATCAATAAAAACTGTGCTGCTTAGAAATTCTAGATTTTTTAAGACATTCTTTGTACTTATTATATTTCCTAAAACTTAAAATATCCAATTCAGTTATAAGTTATTTATTTTACAAGAATTAAAATAAATAAATAAATAATAATAATAATAATAAACACTTTAAAAGTGTTTTGGACTTGTGCTGATTTTGATAGAAATGTGTTTTAATACACTGAAAATAATAATTAAAAAATATATGGATTATATTTTTATTAAACATATGATAAAATAATCATTAAGGTCTATATCTTAAAAGCCTCCGCTGGTCACGCTAAAACACTCGCACTCTAATGTTAAATTTATTGGAGCGTTCTTTTGAAAATTTTCATTTAAATTTCAATATTTTTAAGTGTTTTTTTTTTTTTTTTTTTTTTTTTTTTTTTTGCATAGGGAAACTGATCTTGTTCTCTTACCGGGTCGTTTTTTACTTCTTTGTATGAGAATACTTAGTAACAGTGTCCTCATAAAAAGAAAAAAAACTGCAACCATTATTGAAACAATACACGTCAATATCAGCTATCATATGAAAAAATATATATATATATTGAAATGCAAGCGAGAAATTTGTAAGGAACTCTTCTATGTGTTTAACATTAGCGTGTGAGTGTCTTCGCGTGACTAGTGTAGGCTCTCTGCTCTAGTGTAGGCAATCTGCTTAGTAAAAATACCATAGATCATGGTTTTCCCATTAAATACATTTATAATATTATTCACAAGCAACACTATCTCCCCCCTCACAGCCTGCCTAGTAACCAGCAGAAACCAACATATTGTCGATTCACGTATGTACCAGTCATTTTTGAAAAGCTAAGGTTCGCGGATTTAACTTTCAACTTGTTGCTATTCCCCCCTCCTTACCTTACTAACTTGTTAAATAGTAATTTAGATCCTACACCTGCGCATGAACGTGCCGGAGTTTATGAAATTCCCATTATTTTGGAAAGCGGTGCAAGAAAGTTTTACATTGGCACTACGAAAAGAAAATTTTTTGAACGTTTGAAAGAACATAAAAGAGATATTTTGCAACATCGTCAGACAACAGCACTTGCTAGTTTTTATTTCAACAACCCTCGCAGTTACATAGACTTTAGTAATGCCAAGATAATAATTCCGTGTAATACTGCTATTGATGGCCTACAGAAAGAATCAATTGAAATTGTGGTTAGAAGAGAGGAAGTTTCTAACGATAACATCTCATTTAATATCCCTAAACTTTGGATGTATATGTTAAAATAATCTTTTGCAGCTAATTTTATCCGTCGCGTATTTTTCAGCGTCTAGTATGCACTGCTATTTTGGGTTTTAGCAAAGTTTGTCTCTTTTGATTTCAATTCTGCATTTATTTGCGTAGATTTACAATATATGTAGTACATGTACTGCATACCACAATGTTAATTCGATTTTTTTATTCATTTTTAACCTGATAGATGACGCCATGGTGTTATCCTTCCGTAAATCCTTTTAAATTTTATTTTATTTTTTGTTTGGTAGATGATGCCATTGCATGTTTTTACTTTCTTCTATCTTGACAAGAAGAAAGTATTGGTTTCATGAAAATTTTCGAATTCCAGTTTTCGACGGATTTATACGTTTTATGGGTCAGAAATTCCAAAAAACATGTTTTTACAAAATGTCTGTCTGTGAGTCTGTCTGTCTGTCTGTCCGTCTGTCTGTCTGTCTGTCCGTCTGTCTGTCTGTCTGTCCGTCTGTCTGTCTGTCTGCCCGTCTGCCTGTCTGTATGTGACACAAATTTTGTGGTCGCTCTATCTCAAGAACTAATGCACGGAATTTAATAAAAATTTATATTCAGGTAGTCCCTGATATAGATTGGTGCTGATTAGTTTTTGGTGTAAATCGCTCTGCAGGTAGCGCTGCTATGTAGCATTTTGCAGGATTTCCGCAAAAGCTATATCTCAAGAACTAATGCACGGATTTTTATAAAACTTCAGATTCCGTGAATCCTTGATATGAATTGGTGCTGGCAACGTTTTGGTGCAAATCGCTCAACAGATGGCGCTGATATGCTGCATTTTGCAGCATTTACACGATTTTCGTAATAGCTCAATCTCAAGAAATAATGCATGGATTTTCATCAAACTTCAGATTCAGTTAGTGCTTGACATGAATTGACGTTTTGCCCCTTGTGGTGTAAATCGCTCAACAAGTGGCGCTGCTATGCTGCATTTTTTTAGATTTCCGCAATAGTACTATCTCAAGAACTAATGCTTGGGTTTTCAACAAACTTCAGAATCAGGTGTACCTGGATATGAATTAGTGCTGTTTATGTTTTGGTGTAAATCGCTCAACAGGTGGCGCTGCTATGCAGCATTTTTCACGATTTCCACAATAGCTCAATGTCCAGAACTAATGCACGGATTTTCATTAAACTTCAGATTCAGTTAGTCCTTGACATGATTTGATGTTTTGTGCCTCTTCGTGTAAATCGCACAACAGGTGGCGCTGCTGTGCTGCATTTTTTGTGATTTCCACAAAAGCTCTAGCTCCAGAACTAATGCACCGATTTTCATCAAACTTCAGATTCCGGTATACCTTAATATGAATTAGTGCTGTTTGTGTTTTGGTGCAAAATGCTCAACAGGTGGCGCTGCTATGCTACATTTTTCAGAATTCCCCTACAGCTCTATCTCAATAACTAATGCACGAATTTTCATCAAACTTGAAATTCAGGTATACTTTGATAGGAATTGGTTCTAAATTGATGTAATTTCTTTTACTATTTGAATGATTTAATTGACGTGATTTATATAGAAGAAAGTTTTGTGATGGCCACAACATACTAGTTTTGCTTGTGATTGGTTAAAGCGATATTTGACTGGAAATATAACGAACGTTTTAAATTCAAGATGGTTTTGCTCTGTTTTCAGAAGCATTACGACAACGGTTTCCTGATGAAGGTCACAGATAATGATCGAAACGTTGAATATCTTAACATTATTTTAATGTTTGTGTAGTTTTTATATTTTGCAACATTTAATACACCGTTTAGTAAACGTATGGTTTTTGTTTTCACGTTTATATGTATTCGACAAAATGTCTAAAATTGAAAGTGTCCAGTGATTAATGGCCTTATAGTATATATCTTATAATGTAGTTATTCACTAATGTTTTTGCAGAAAACGACCATTTTTTTCCTTAGTGGCATGAGATAAAGAAACCATTAAAATTTTGTTCTACACATGTGAGCCTATCTTCAGCGAGATGTTTGCAAGAAAAATGTGCATTTCGGAAAAAAAATTGGACATGTTGTATTCGAAATGACCCGTTCAATAACTATTCACAAATCAATCGTGTTTTGCGAGGTGAGATGTCGGGAAGAATTTTGTCATTAACGCATATTACAATGTTGTAATGTTCTTAATTAAACATGCGAACAAAAATAGTGCTGTATTTACATAGCATTACATTGCTCTTCTAAAATGACTGACGAAAACAACAAATCTCTGCGAGTTTTCACTAAAAACCTCATAGTAACTAACATTTAAAAAAAAACTGAAATCTCAATAAAATTTTTAAAATGCCGAAAAAGACTTTTGATGCTTACACAGTGCGCTTTAAAATGATTTGAACTATTTCAACTTATCATGTTTTATTCATAAACTATCAAAGTAAAAGGTTACATTTCACATATATGTAATATAGCAGTCCGAATATTAGTGGCAATGGATTTCATAAAGCTAATTCACAAATGCTCAATATTAGATATTATTCATTTTTGTTACTCCATGCGTGTCAACTTTATCCTTGTTCGTTTCAGAAGTTTTCTGATCACTGGTAAGGTTGTATTTCGTGTTGCGAACGCTGAATTTCAGTGACCAAAATCCCAAACTTCAATCCCAAACAGTGACCAAAGCTTCAAGTGCATACTGCTGGCACAATAATGGAAACTTCTGCCACTTTTTTTTTATCTTATAAGAGTTACCTTTGCTATTCCATGCATATCAATTTTATCCAGGTTCATTTCAGAAGTTTTCTGATCACTTGTTTGCACCGCAACCTAAGGCTGCGTTTCGTGTAGCGAATGTTGAATTTCAGTCACCAAAATGTGAAGCTTCAAGTGCATACTGCTGGCACGTATAACGGAAACTTCTGCCACTTTTTTGAACTTATAACAATTACCTTTGTTATTCCATGCGTGTCAACTTTATACAGATTCGTTTCAGAAGTTTTCTGATCACTGGTTTGCTCCGAAACCTATGGTTGCGTTTCGTGTTGCGAATGTTGAATTTCAGTGACCAAAATGTGAAGCTTCAATTGCATACTGCTGGCACGTATAATGGAAACTTCTGCCACTTTTTTGAACCTATAACAATTACCTTTGTTATTCCATGCGTGTCAACTTTATCCAGGTTCGTTTCAGAAGTTTTCTGATCACTGGTTTACACCGAAACCTATGGTTGCGTTTCGTGTTGCGAATGTCGAATTTCACACTCTCAGAAATAAAACTCTGAATTTTGACGATTCAGCAATCCTCGAGCTATATTTCGTTGTTTTTGACAATCATTTCGTATCAAAATCACGTGACTTTTAACGACACGTAAACTCTCAAATATTTGACGAAGGTGTTTCTTCACTCACGGCCAGACTCAATGCATTTTAAGGAAACCGTACCTCCTCAAATCCTGCGACTTTAGCAAGCAGATATAATATCTGCTTGCTAAAGTCGCAGGATACAAGAAAACATAAACAAGCAAATATCTCAGATATTTGCTTGTTTATGTTATTCCTGTCATAATTTATTTAAAAAATTGCACTTTTTAGCGCTTTTCAGAAAATGCTGAAATACAGGTAGTTATTGTTTCTGCATTAGTTATTTTTTTAGCTCTTAAAGTTTTTAAGAATGTTTATTATTATTATGATTGTTTTACTTTGCTCGCTATGGTTTAATTCGAAAAGAATAAATTTCCTGTGTTTTACAAAATCGTTTAAAAAGAAAATTTGGTCAATAAAGTTTTAAATTCCAAGATCTCTTTTCATTTAAGAAATATATTCATATAGCTATCAAATTAAATATGCATAATTGATCCCTCCCCCTTCTGTTAACAGTTCTTTCTGTAAACAGTAAAGTGTTAAAATCTCAACCACATACTCAATTTGATAAAATCTCCCCCACATGCACTTTAAAATTCGTTATTTCCGAGCAACAAATTAACCATACCATATTTTAATCATTCATCGAGCAAAGAAAATTTCCCTAATAAATTATATTAATCAAGCTATATTACAATTATTCATATTAACCATAGGAAATAATAATAATAAATTAGCCTTACTAATTAAAACTTGCAAGAATTATAAGTATAACAACATCGATAAAATTACAATCAGCCTTATAAAAATATAAATATACAGTAGAATCCATTACATGCATCTAAAATCATGTCCCTTCGAGGAGTCAATAGCGTAATAGCTAGAGCGTCCGTCTCCCACACCGGAGGTCGTGAGCTCGAATCACCCCGAAGCTATTATTTTTTCTCCTGTCGATACAAGAGTTTCTAAACTGTTCAATAGGTGGCACCACCAGCCCACTTATTGCGCTTTTCAAACAAGCACTTTTGACGAAATTGTTATCCTCAAACAAGTGAAGAAAGTAATTTTCTCAATTTGACGAAATATTCGCTCGGAGCATATCCCAGGAAATGGTTTCGTCAAAAACGAAGAAAATTTCGTGAAATCTGAGAATCCATTTCTGAGAGTGCAGTGACCTAAATGTGAAGCTTCAAGTGCATACTGCTGGCACGTATAATGGAAACTTCTGACTCTTTTTTTAACTTATAATAATTACCTTTGTTATTTCATGCGTGTCAACTTTATCCAGGTTCGTTTCAGAAGTTTTCTGATCACTGGTTTGCACCGCAACATAAGGTTGCGTTTCGTGTTGCGAATGTTGAATTTTAGTGACCAAAATATGAAGCCTCAAGTGCATACTGCTGGCACGTATAATGGAAACTTCTGACTCTTTTTTTTTTAAATCTTATAACAGTTATAAAAAAATGAGCATGCCTATTAAAAGTATCATTATAATATACTTCAGTTTTTTGAAAGTTATTACCAGCAACCCAAGTTGATTTAGGGTACAGCAACCTGTATTTTTGATTAAATAGGTGGTTTGCGACACCATGTCCCATTGCAATTTTAGTTTCTTTCTATATCCGCTATCGCCCCTCTGAATTTGTCGGTCGAATTTGGCAACACCCTGTGTATGTATATTATTATTATTGTCATGTACAATTTACTTCTGTTTGCGTATAAAAGTAGATAAATGGTTAAAACATCGTATAAATATTGAAAAACATTGCTTGTGTATATGGAACAGTGAATATAGGTTTCCATGTATTTTTCACTCGCCAAGGCCATTTTCTCTCTATCGCCAAGGATCCTATACCGAAAAAGTAATCAATATTCCCTTCCGAGTTACTGACGATTCCGAATAGCTTTCTTTAGTTTTAGAAAGCTTTGAAACTAATATATTTTCGAGATATTTAGCAGTATTTATAATAAAAACAACTTTATTTTGCCGCCACTGATTTTCGAAAACATTTTCTTGAGATGTTTATAGTGCATTAATCAGTTTTAACAACCCCGAATATCAGTCTTTAAGATCTATCAATTCTCAAGTAAACATTAACAGCAGCGTAGCTGAATTCATAAGGCTAGAGTTTAAAAAAAATATTATTAATGGCAATGTTAAGGTAAAATCTTTTTATTTATTACGTTTGTCAGTAAATGGATGTGTTGCCCCACGTTCGCTGTTTTCATAAAATTTGCTCTGTGACATCGTAAGTTCCCCTCAATAATGTTAAACACATGAACATGAAATTTATTCTTATATTTAAAATATATTATAAGGAAATTAACATTTTTAACTTCGTTTTTCATGTATTTCTTAAAGGATGTCTCTTTCATGTTTAGCTGATACAATATTTCTAAAATCTAAACTTAATTAAAGATTTTATGTCTTAAAATCTTAGCGAAGCCGAAGACTTGTGATTTTGACACTTCAAATAAAATTAAGCGTATATTTTAGAAATATATTGTCAACTAATGAAAAAAAAGACATTCTTTAAGAAGAATACACACAAAAAAGAAGTTTAAAATACCAATTCTCTTATGAGAATAAAGAAAAAGAAGGCATTTCACGCCCATGTCAACATGTTTGTTGAACGTGAAAATGCATATTTAAGAATAGATGGCGTCCGAAAAATCTATATTCCAGGTAGATTTAAAATAAAATTAAGCATTTATTTTAGAAATACATTGTATATTAATGAAGAAAGGGGTATTCTTTAAGAAGAATACGCACAAAAAGAAGTTAAAAATACCAATTTCCTTATGAAATAAAAAAAAAAAGATAAGAATGCATATCACTCCCATGTCAACATTTTTGAACATGAAAATGTTTATTTATAAAATTAATAGCATCCGAGAAACCTGTATTCCAGGTAAATTTAAAATAAAATTAAGCAAATATTTTAGAAATACATTGTCAACTAATGAACAAAGAGATATTCTTTAAGAAGAGTACGCACAAGAAAAAGTTTAAAATACCAATTTCCTTATAGGATTAAAAAAAATAATAAGAATTTATTTCACACCCATGTCAACATGTTGTTGAACATAAAAATGTTTATATAAGAATTGATAGGCATCTGAAAAACCAATATTCCAGATAGATTTTTAAAAAATTCATACTTAAAAATTAGTTTTAAAAGCCATAAAAAATCAGTAAATTGAAGCACAAATTAAATTTTAAATAAATTTTTTTTCTGTTGGACGGTAGAAAAATTGAAATTGTGCAATGTTTAGAAGGCGAAATTTATTAATTAGTTGCTGCAACCATCAATATGACTTCAGAGTTACTCACGGGCATGTTTTGCTTTATATTATAAAGTTGGAGAAATCAGTATCATGTTTATTTTTGCTTATAAATTAAATATATATTTAAAAAACAGGATGTTAAACGTAGTGAGATACCTTAAATTCGGAATGCTGCATTACATATGTATGAAATTACATCTTATTTTGACACTTTATGAATAAAATATAATTAGTTGAAATTGTTCACATTATTCTCAAATACAGTGAATAAAGAAAAATGTACTTAGAATTATTTTTCTTTCTAAGCATTCCAGAATTTTAGTCGGACAAATATAATTTTTCATCAACTTCTTGAGCATTTTTCTTTCGTTACAATCTCTCATCCTTTATTGCAGTTCACAGAAAATAACGATGTCTGACATTCCGGAATGGCTTTTAGAATTTCCTAGATGACATTTAAGGAGTGGAAATTTATTTTACATCCCCCTTCAAGCGAGAACTTCATTCGCATTTCTCTTGCAATTACTGATATGGGAGATGGAAGATAAAATGGCATTTTGAGGTTAAGTAAAAAATTATGCAAACTTAAACTTCTTAAAAGATCACAAAAAAAAAGACCTTGCGATTTAATGTGTATTAGGAATTTAAACAGAAAATGTAATTTAAATAGCAATATTACTTTAAGAACAAGTATATATAAAAGTGGTTAAGAGACTTTTTTTTTATCTGTGATAAAAATTGTCTACGTTTCGGATTCATAAAAAATTACATTAACGATTGTGATAAATATATTACCTCAATGGAAACAGCTGGTTTATTTTAGACCAATTCTGTCATCAAACAATTTTTTTATTTCTGCGTGAGAACTGAACTGTTCTAAAAGAAGAGCGCTGTTCATGGAGCGAAACAATCTGTATTCTGAAGAAGCAACATCTTTGTGATGAATACAACTAATGGGACAAGACATATTCCAGCGAAGGGTTCGTAGGCTGTTTGACTAATCTTGTAAACTGTGAGCGAGTATATGGTACGATCAACAGTGTGTAGTCTACTATGAATAATTGCAACAGCATCGGATAATCAATGTTACAAGCCAACTGCTAATCATATTCATCGAATCCTCGAGGCAAAAACGTCCAGAATATGCCAAAAGAAATGACAAGATTGTTTTCTAATATGATAATGCTCGACCACATATTACAAAATCAGTCAACGAAACTTGAAGCACTTTGATTGGATGTGTTTCCCCATTTGCTGTTTTCATCACATGTTGCTCCGAGACATCTCAAATTCCTGTCTCTAATGTTAAACCCATGGACGTGAAATTTATTGTGTAAAAATTTCGTAAGCACAAAATATTATTTAAATTACTTAAAAGTATTTTTATTCAGAATAAAATACCTCTAAAACCAAGTACTTTCGAGCAGGCTCATGCTCATTATCAAAGTTAAAACGATAAAAGCCAGAGGTTGAGTCCTTTTATACGGCATGAGCTGATCCAAACCTCAAAGTGAAAATAGGATGGGGGAAGATTAAGCAGCATAACCTTAATCCCCGTTTTCACTAAGGCATTTTATTTAAAACAAATCTGAATTTATTTAAAGAAAAATTCCTAGAGTCCACTGCAATTTGTTATTGCAATTTAAGGTTCAGAGACAGAAGAATTTCTTAACAGATTTGATTACTGCATTAGAATATTGAATATTGAATACGCGAAGTTACTGCGCTTACAGCCCTATGTTCATAGTATATGAATGTGTCAAACCTCCCTTACTGAGTATTTTATTGACAGAAAAATCACTAAAGAATACATAAATATTTGATTTCACAGATTCATATGGTATGAAAATAGTGATATAATTGTGGCAACTTTCGTATTTAATATTATAATACAGGAATCAAATACTAAATAAAATAGGTGTTGCTATCCAACGTATACTTTATACACAAATTTAAAAGATGATGTAAAATAAACATATGAATAAAATAAATCTCAACGTTTCGGTTTAATCTTTAAAACCTTCATCAGGAGAAAAATTTTCTAAAATACAAATCGGCAGAAACACTTTATATGCTACATCTTAAAAATCAAATTCAAACTGTGAAACAGTTCAACGGAAAGATCCAAAATCCTTAAAAGCAACTTAGCGGCGCCATCTGTTATTCAAAGAAAAAGGAAGAATGAAGGGCTTAAAACCATGGAAATTTCATAGATCTTTCAAAACAGAAGGCCAGATTTCAGGAATGAGAAAGGAAACATTATTATTACAAATTTCTTGGTTCCTTAAACGAATTTCTAAAGATTCCGGAATAACAACATTAAACGAAATAATTTGACTTGAAATAATCCTAGCATGGTCAAAGTCAATAAATGAAATAAGTCCTTTAAGGAAACTTTTAGAGAGTGCTGTAGAAAAGTTGCTAAACTTCAAATCATTTTTGTGTTCTTTCAATCTTTCGAAAAATCGGCGTTTAGTCATACCAATATATGAGGACATTGTCTCATCTGTAAATTTAAAGGGGATTTCATACACCCCTGATAAAGATGTAAATGGAATTGGATCTATTTTTTTACTCATAAAATTAAATAATGTCATTGAATTAGATGCTACTAGCTGAACGCTGTATTTCTTGAAAACCTTTTTTAACCTTTCAAATAAGATTGGAACATATGAATCTTTCGGTAAACGTGATTTAATTTGGGTGTGGGAATCAAACAGAGGAATCAAACAGAGATATATTTATCAATCAATTTATGGATAAGATTTGAATTATAAAACTATGTCGTAAACCAATATTAACGATGAAATTGAATTCGTCATACAAAAACTCTTCGGAACAAACAAGAAAGACACGCTGAATAAATGACCATAATGCTGCCATCTTATAATTCCATGGGGCAGTCGCTGAATCAGGAATAACACTGTCTAATTACATTGTTTTTCAGATAACTTTCCGTTTTAAACCGTTGTTTTCTTTAATAAGGAGAACACCAAGAAAAAGAATCAAATATGTTGTTAAGAAAGTGTTCTGTATCGTGAACGCAAAAGTACAATGGATTCCGAGAATATTTCTTAAAATAAAACCAGAAAATTTATTTAATAAGATGTATCTTGTTTCTAAATGTTCTATTCGTATGCGGCTGAGTGTTATGTCTCCAATGTCACGACTCCATATCTCACAGAATATTTGGAAGACAAAAATGAGACTGGCAAATTATTGGCATTATACGTAAGTGTCTTTCCTTGAAAAATCGCTTAAGAATACCACTTGCCCATTTTGAGTTACAACCTGCCAAAAATGCTGATTTAAAAAAAAAAATTGTTATAATTCAGGAGCGAAAAGAACTAGCAGTCTGATTCATTTTTCTGGACATCTTTGTAAATAGTAATTACACACATAAAAAGTTCATACCGTTATCTATTTTCGTTCATTAGATGTGTTTTTTTCAAAAACTTGCATTGTTGATGTATTTCAGTAGCTTTTAAAGTACGCAGATTTATAAAAAAAATAGAGATAAATTCACAAAGTTTGCAAGTTTGTATAGAATAAAGAGTGTAGATTTCAGATGTTTTTGAATTTGTTTTTTTTATTTGACTCCATTAGTTCAAAATGATACAAGATTTTATAAATCTTTGAAGGTTGTTAAAACGTGCAAAATCGTACGTTTCGACTACCTTCCAGTGAAAAAGATTTTTAGGATTTTTTTTTTTTTTTAAAGATGAATTTTATCGTATTTTCTATATAGGTTTTAACATACTAAGTATGAAAAAAAAATCAGAATCGTCCGGCAACCCATGTTTTTAGAAATGATGTGGAATGATCGCTAAAATAAACATAATTTCTTACCAGAATAATGTGATGATATCTTCAGAATTTAAAAGATCAGTTAGTTTTTTCTTGCAAACCTGGCGTTTCTGTTTATTATATCAACTCTCCTCTATGCGCCAATCTCGTCGTCAAAATCAACTAACAATCAACCTATTAAACAACAAGTACTTTTGTGTCTATCGGCTGCGGTTCGATTGGCGATGACTCTTTCTTTTGGAATATTTTGTTGTGTAATAACAATAATCAACAATTTCTAATTATTTTAAAAAAGAAATTTTAATTTTTTGAAACTGAACTTTATAAAAGCACGTAAACCTATTCGAAAAAAAAAATCAATTACATCTATCCATTATTTATTCAGCTTGTTTAATAATTTTTACTGACAAAGATAAATAAAGTTCTCAAAATAAGTCATTTTAAGAAAATTTCAAAATGCTTTGCCTTGGTTAATATTGAACTTATAACGTTATCCTAATTCGTCTGCTTTTGGTTTTATTTGATGTTTGATGTTTTATGCCCGCTAGCTTGGTTTAATTAACATAGCGAAGTGGATCTGAATATACGAGTATTAAGGAGTAAAAAGTGGATGTCTGCTTCACATTAAAAAAAAATCGTGATTTTTCCTGCACTTTATGTTGTAATTTTTCAAGCACCGGTGCTGTGAAATCGAACTAAAGCACTGATATTGTGCAAGCTAATTCAAGCAACAAGTGAAGTAAAAATTGAATTCTTTCTGTCAGGTGCACCACGCAACAAATATCAATGCAAATTTCCCCAGACTTAATACACTTTACAGCACTTTTAAATACAGCAGATTATAAATTTTACAGCAATTGCGTTGGCAGCCGAAGTGCCAGCTCTTTTTGTTACAAAATACAGTTATTTTGCTTGCACTATATACTGTAATTTTTCAAGCACTGATGATGTGAAATTGAATTATAGCACCGATGCTTTGAAAAGATTGCAAGCAACAAGTGAAGTAACAATCGAATTCTTTCTGTCACGTGCACCACGCAGCCAATAGCAATGCAACTTTTCCCAGACATGAAAAATTGTACAACACTCTTAAAGACAGTAGCTTGTAACTTTTACAGCAAACTTGTAACTTTTTTTTTGTTTGTTTACAGTGTTCTTGGCACCTGTTCGTTTGGAGCACTTAGATCGAACTAATTCAGAAAATTTTCGTTCATATTTCATTTAACAGAACCAAACCATAAATTCAAAAAGGGAAAAAAGCACAAAAATTTCAAACACCTAATAAGAAAACAAAAGCTGTTTCGGAATTTGTAAATAATTTTCATATTTTTAATTTTATTTTGACGTAAAGTTTATAACGAAGAAAAAACTTACTAGATTAAATATGGCTCATTCTATATTTATGAACCAATCTGGGGATTCACTATAAGGCTTGGAGCAAAAATAAATCTCTAGCCCAGGTGGTAAGCTAGTGGGTCTTAAATTCAACCAATCCACAATAATAAGTACCAAGAACAATACAAAATCACACCCAATCAAACCATAATCATAAAACCAGTTATAAAAGAACTCTTCTAAATCTCGTTACATGTTTACTAGCATTGAATGCTTTCGTGGTCAGCATATTATAAAATAAGTTAACTAAAAATAATAAAGTAAAACTAGTACTATAATTAAAATTACAGTTTTTAGTGTTACAATACACAGTTGTTATTTAATAATGGGATATTTCAAAAAACTATATTTTTTCCTAATTAACCTATATATTGCTGTAAATGTATATATATTTTTTAATACTTAGTAAGTATTTATAAGCAATTTTCTAAAATTTATATTACTAATAAATCTTCAGAACAGAATCCCCAGTGTCATCTTTGCAAGACATTTTAATTTTCATCTCACTTCACACAACATATAGCATCCTGAAATCAGCAATTTTGTGATGTAAATTTTTTGTATATTTCTAAACTAAAGATATAAGATTTTCCCAAAGATTAAGAAAAATCTAACTTTTATGACCCGCTATATATTAAACACGATTCAATGCAATTGTGATCATCAACTGCTTATTGTTCGAATTCTTTAGAATAAAAATATATAACTCTTCAGGGAAACCCTTTTCAAAGGTAGCTATTTTGTATTTTATTTAAACATTTTTCTCCTAGTCAGAATGGATAAATCATTTTAATAAATTTTCTTTTTCTACCACATTATGAAACAGACTTGCTAGGAAGCTGGTAAAGTAAAAGAGAAAAAATAATTACTTATGACAGCAAAAATATAAATTGAAAAAAGTTAAAATGTTTAATATTTTTTGAATAGGCTGAAACTCACAGTAACTGACACCGTAAGGATTCTTTCTTGCTCAAATCATTATTACAAATATTTATGCCTGAAGTTTTGTTTTCTCAAATTTGTTGGTAAAATCTCTTTAAACTATTGCAAAATTAATTGTAAAAATAGTAAAAAAAATTACACTAAAATATTTTTGTATTTATTTGATGAAATGCAAACGTACTAAATATGGGAATATCCATATGCGAAAAAATGCGTAATTAATGTTGTGTCTAAATTTATATAAATTAAGCTTTTAAATTGTATATTATATACTATAATTAGCATTTGTATGAACTATAAAAAAATATATATATTTATTTCTTTACAGAGACTAATAACATTATAAGTATAATAAATAATAAATTAAGAATAATCGTATTTAAGGCTAAAAAACAATTTATTTCAAAATCATCTTGAAAAGGATTTTACATCAACAACTGTCCCCTAAATGGCTAATAGAAATATGTAAACATTTGCGCCTAGCGCCCTATATCTTGTACGTTACAAAAATGCATAAAAAATAGGCTTGAACACAGGGCCATCGCTAAGATATTTTCTTCGGGGGGAAGAGGACCTTAAATTGCCAAGTAAAATTTCAATATTTGCCAACTAGTTTTAGAATTTTGCCAATTTACAACAATTAAAAAATGTAATATACTTCTTATTGGTAAAAAGTTTAATAATATTCCCAATTAAATTTGAAACTTTTGCAAAGTCTATCAGAAATAGAAAATGTATTATAGTTTTCATTAAATTTTTAAACAAATTTGCCAACTAAGTTTGTAAATTTGCCAAGTGTAACAGCATTCGCGAACGTTTGGGGGGGAGGCTCCCCCCTGTCCCCCCCCCCCCCTTAGCGAGGCCCCTGCTTGAACATATAATTTCGCAATTAAAAAAGTACAGGGTGACAATTATTGAACTATATGAAATTAAACCGTCATAACTTCTGAATGGTTTGCGTGATGAAGTTCAAACTCTGTGGTTGGCCACAGGGCATGATGGGAATTTGTATGCGCATGCGCACGCAACTTGTACGCAACTTCGTCAATAAGCAAAATTGATGTATTTGGGTGAGAATTTGCATTTCGCGATCGAGACGTCTCTCCAACCTCAACGGGTGACTGTGTGGAATGCAATTTCCAGTCACGGAATAAGCAGTCCGATATTCATTGACGGCAAGGTGACTACTGAACGAGGTGAAGGGTTTGGAAAATGGTTTCATCCCCATTATCCAAAGTGACCCTGATTTCGACAAGATGTGGTTCATGCAAGACGGAGCTCGATCTCATCGAACCAAAAAAATGTTTGATGTCCTGGAGGAGCATTTTGGGGACCGCATTCTGCTTCTGGAGTACCCAGAGGCCACTGGAATGGTACTCGCTTGGCCGCCATATTCTCCGGATCTGAACACATTTGATTCATTTATGTGAGGCTACATTAAAGACAATATGTACAGAAATAACCCCAATACCATATCTGAGCTGAAAACCATATCTGAGCTGATCGACAGCTTCATTATTCCGACACTTCAGCGGGTCATGGTGAATTTTGCTATTGATCTGCGTCACATCATAGCCAATAATCGCAGCCATATCGGACGTGTCATAATCTAAATCCGAATATCTGTAGTGACGTTTACATGTTGAATAAAGTTTGTGCAATCAGTAGTTTCTAAATAATTTACGTTTTATTTCATAAAGTTCAATAATTGCCACCCTGTACATATTTCAAAGATACAAGCTAAGATTACAACTTATTTATTTGGATCCTTGATACGAAAAATATAGATAAACTTATTTTTTACATTTCGCTATCTTGAAATATAAAAAATCTATAAACACCGAAAAAAAGCCTTCATTTAAGCAAATAAATATCAATATCACGCTGTCATCTCTCGGTAACAGATAAATACATTTCTAAAACATAATTTCATACAATTTTCATATTATAAAGAAGAAAATTATAAAAAATTATTAAAATTCAAAACATCCCAAAAATGGGACGCTAGGCATAAATGGGTTTATCTATTTTGTACTTATCTTTGTTTTTGAAAGTATAGTAGAGATACATTAAAAAATTATTGTTGAAAAAATTTTGAAAAATTATACTTTTTATTACTAAAAATTATTTTTCTTCCATAAATATGATCAATAACTCCAGTAACTGACATCATCTCTACTTTCAAAAACAATAACTAATACATAATTTATAACAGTTAAGACAAATAAGTTACCACTAGATGACATTACTTTGCAGACTATTACAAGAAAAGGCTTATTTAAGTTACATTTTTGCTGAAGTGTCAGTTACTAGTTAAATGTCAATAACTGTGTTTCACCCTAGCTATAAAAAAAATTCATAAAAAACTACATACATAACATAGAAATCTAACATATCGCACCCTTCCTTCAAAAGTGGCATAACTCAAAAAACTTCTTTTTTCAGGAAATACGAAAAACTGTCTCTGGGCTGCGGAAGGATCAATGGCCATTTTGCAAACACAACTGCTGCTTGGTGGCTGGATTTTCAGTACACTATCTGGTACTTTAGATGATTGGTAGAGGCGTAAAAACCAAGTGGGTCAATCCATTTCAAGTGGTCCAGCACTGGTTGCTCGACCATTTTTAAAGAATCTGAAATTTTTTGTACAACAACCATAACAAGATGGAAGTTCAAAATGACTATTATTTTAATTTTATTAATTTTTGTTCGTGCATGCCGGCCATCTTTGTTTCATCGTCTGCAGTAATTTTCTCACATGAAGGGTTTACGGAATTGTAAATAATTCATCGTTTATTTCTCCAATTCCAGTACGAATTGAAGCACTTTGTACAGAATACATTGAGCTAAAAATTTGGTAATAGAGTAGTTTTCGAAACTAACTGCTTATAGGTGAAATTTAAGCATAAAGTTTCAGTTTTTTTCCAAAATTTGTCCGTTTACAAGCGGAAAATTTTTTTAGCAAGGAAAACTGTCAACATGACATAATTGTTTTTACAAATACGCCGAAAGTACTTGTACTCACACGCCAAGTTCCAGATTTGGGACTTGTTTTTTCTTCGCTAAAAAAAATCCCAAATTTTTCAAAAATGTCAAAAATCGCACTTTTGAGGCTTTGATATCTTTGGTGGGGCAAGAGATAAAAATCTGAAATTCCGGTTTCTGAGAGTATTGTATGGTAGTGTTATGCACAAGAAATTTCAGGATGAAGATTTGACTACAAGCTGAGATATGAAAGGGCAACATGTTAAAACAATACTGTCAAACTATTGTTATGTTGTAGTCACAGCTAAGTATATATCTCAGAGTGTCATTTAAATTTATTTTTTTGATTATCTTTAAATGATAGCAACAGAAAATAAAGCCTTTTGCAAAGCTTAGCAATTAATTTAAAAAATAATTATGCCTAAGGCCTACATTTTGTATGGTTTCAGTAATTTTTGTTGTAATTTTAGTAACTAAAAGAAACCTCAGCACTTTTACATATAGAAAAAAAATATTTTTATGCAAGACCTGATACAAAAACAGAATAGGGAAAGAGAAAAGTTGTTAATGTTGGAATACTCGTTGAGACATGATCAAACGTGTCAAAACACATTCCTACTTGTTGGTTTAAAAACCACAATTTTAATGCTGCTTGCCAGTCCCTGAAACTTGTTCCTACCATAAGAATGTTCCTGTAAATGAAACATTATACGATGTTACCATGCATCAGCCTCAAGTAATTTTCAGAAAGTAAAGATATCCAAAGGCCTTTCAAAATTCATACTGCAGAAAAATGGCATTTTTACATAAGAAGTAAGCTAGGAATTATTAATGAAGTGAGACTTGCACATAGTGATTTCAAAGTTTATTTCTATGAGCCAGAACGGCCAAAATCTTCAATCGAGTTATCAAGAGATGATAAGACTTAGGTCCTACAAATAAAATTTTGAGAAAGATCAAAATTGTGGTTTTTAAACCAACAAGCAAGAATGTGTTTTGACACGTTTGATCATGTTTCAGCAAATATGACAACATTAACAGCTTTTCTCTTTCACTATTCTGTTTTTGTCTCAGGTCTTGTATAAAAATATTTTTTTTCTTTATGTAAATGTGCTGAGGTTTCTTTTAGTTACTAAATTTACTTACAACAAAAATTACTGAAACCATACAAAATGTAGGGCTTAAGCATAATTATTTTTTAAATTAATTGCTAAGCTTTGCAAAAGGCTTTATTTTCTCTTACTATCATTTAACGATAATCAAAAAAATAAATTTAAATGACACTCTGAGATATATACTTAGCTGTGACTACAACATAACAATAGTTTGGCAGTATTGTTTTGACATGTTGCCCTTGCCATATCTCAGCTTGTAGTCAAATCTCCATCCTGAAATTTCTTGTGCATAACACTACCATACAATACTCTCAGAAACCAGAACTTCAGATTTTTATCTCGTTCCCCATCAGAGATATCAAAGCCTCGAAAATGCGATTTTTGACATTTTTGAAAAATTTTGGATTTTTTTTAGCGAAGAGAAAGCAAATCCTAGATCCTGAACTCGACGTGTGAGTACAAGTACTTTCGGCCTATTTGTAAAAAGAAAATTATGTCATGCTCACAGTTTTCCTTGCAAGAAAAATTTCCATTTGTAAACGGACAAATTTTGGAAAAAAACTGAAACTTTATGATTAAATTTCACCAATAAGAGTTTATTTTCGGAAACTACTCTATTACCAGATTTTTAGCCCAATGTGTTCTGTACCAATTGCTTTAATCCGCACTTGAATTGGAGAAATAAACGATGAATTATTTACAATTCCGTAAACCCTTCTTGTGAGAAAATTGCTGCAGACGATCAAACAAAGATGGCCGGCATGGACAAACAAAACTTAATAAAATTAAAATAATAGTCATTTTGAACTTCCATCATTTAGGGTTGGTGTACAAAAAATTTCAGATTTTTCAAAAATGGTCAAGCAACGAATAAGTGATTTTCTGGACCACTTGAAATTGATTGACCCAAGTAGAATGGCAGCCATAACACAAAAAACCAAATTTTTGAGTTGTGACACTTTTCAAGCAGGGGTGCTATATGAAAAATTTGGCTTTTAATATATGGCAAAATTTAAAACTGATCTGAGTAATTTAAGACCCCATTTGGAAATTTCAGCATCGATAGTTTAATATTTAAATAAATTATCCAAATAATTTTCTTTTCAATAAAGGGCAAAATTTGAAAATCATCTAAATTACCAAAGAAAAGCATTATGGCATAAAAGAAAATGCTCTATATTTTTCGAAAGGATAAATCAAATTTAACCAAAAACTATATAGCTAATTTCGAGTACCTGACGAATATACCAACATAATTACAAATTAGGCAGAGCCCTGCTTAAAGTCTTAAGACTTCTTGGCTGCTTAAATCTGCTTGGCTTCACTGAACATGACGACGGCAGCAGTTTAAACGGTTCCCTTTGGTCAGCTGGAGTGAGTGGGACACAAACTATTGGTTTTCTCACATACAGTTTATCCTCGTTAAGCTTTCGTGCAGCAGTAGAACGGCTAATTCGAATTCCTGTGGCAGCCTGAAGGTCTAAAACCAAATTTTTGTAGTCGCTTCACGGTTTCTTCGAGCTGACAATGACAGAAAACGGTCTTCGGATGCAGTTGTCGCTCTTCTACTCCCTTGACCAGGCTGTATATCAACGGATCCAGTGTTTAAAAAGCAGCTCAAAGCTCTTGATATGACACTTTGAGGAATATTCAAATCTTGGGTGACCTCCATTTGTATTTGACCTCCCTCAATTCTACCAATTATTCGCCACTTTTGACCTTCACTTAAATGATGCCTTTGAGCCATAACTAATGAATACTGATACACCGCATTCACTTTAAACATCATTACAGACCAGAATTCCAACATACGTTCATTGCGCACCACATTGTCAATCACCTAATTTCCATATTTCCGGCGCTAACGTATGCGCGGAAGTGCAATTTTGTATTCAACAGTATTTAATTGACATAAATAACTGCAGCATTGGGCATTGCTTGCAGTATTAACTTAGTGAGCATAATTTTTCTCATTATCCTTTAATTTTGATGACCAGTGTATATAAGATAAGTGTACGAATTAAAACAGAGCTTTTCTTTATTTTTCTTCCATGAATTAGGATTATAATTACAGACTGTAGATGATTTTTTTAAATGTATTTTGTATGCGTGTGTGTGTGCGCGCGCCTCTGAATACGTGTATACCATTGACGTCAGATGTCCCGATTTTAAGGAGATCCAAAAATCGACCCACTGAACTAACGTGCGAGAAATCAAAAGCCTCGATTTTTCATGATACACAAATTCTTTTAAATTTCTTCTAATATCATCCTATCCGTTAATCTGCTTCAAGGTGAACTTAACCTTTATGTACTGAATTATTAATTCATTAAAATTTGATCTTCTAAAGCATTTTTAGTGAATTTTTGAAACTACATTAGAAGATTTACATAATCATTTAATAAATTTTAGAAGGATTAGCTGATTTAGAAGGATTAATTAAATGTGAATTTATAGGGATTTTGTGAAATATTTATAACCCCACTCAAACCTTTGATTTTAAATATTTTTCTAGTATTTTGTAGAATTAGAAAATATACAAGTATAATGTTCTTACAATAGAAATATAGAAATATTTCCGCGTTGAAAAATCCCCAACGCCAAGAAAGTTGAAAAGATTCAAAAACAAAAGAAATCATCCTTTTAAAAATATTTTTGTTTTGTGTAACCAATAATGCTTTTGGAACAAGATAAACTAATGCATCTATAACTCACTCAAAACTGTATCACTACTAATCGATGTATTAAATGAATTTTATAACAAGTTATTTTAATGGTACTTATAAGTACCGTCAATAGATAAAGTGTTAATGTTGTAAAATCTGTGAAAAAAAAAAACTGTCTATAACGAAAAAAGTTATGATTCCGCAGAACGGAATATTATACACATCTATATGCTAAAACAAATATTTTCCCGGTGCTTAGCTATTCTGTTTTTGCAGACTTTAACCGCTTCAGTTCCGAAGCTAAAATAATAATACAAATCCTTATTCATTGGTTTTTTCCAAACAAAATGACATCATAAATAACAGAAAAAATATCTTTTCTGAAATTTATCCTTTAGGCACTTAGTAACTTAGGTACAAAAATATGGATCTAAATCTACAAACCCCATTAAAAACATCAATTTAATAACCATTAACCTAAATTAACGGAATCACAAATTTAAGAGCTTTAAACAAGTATATAATCTACAAATACTCAAAAAAATTTATTGAAAAAGATTTAAGTTAAATACTTATGAAAATTTCTCACTTTCTTGGTCATACTGTCTTTTGGGCATTTTTAGGCATTTTGCAAACTTATATGAAAATAACATTTATTTTATGTAGGAATCAGCTTAGATGCTGCCATTTATTCGTTTGCTTTGAAAGCAAAAAAAAAAAAAAAAAAAAAAAGCTATTAAGAAGTGATGTGAAAATGTAAATCGGACATTTCAGTTTTTTATAAGGAAAAGAACAGAGGTCCCCGTATGGGCACACAGGAACCGAAGAGATTAATGTTCTTTGTTTGGTAAAACCCGTGAAAACCTGTTTAGAACCGAATCCTATTGTGACGTTCCATATGAGTTCATGCAAAAACCAGATGGCCATTTGAGTATTACGCAGCAGCCTTAATTGGATCTGCAAGACGCATCATCGAAATAGCAAACTCCAGATGGTCGATATAAACATTTTTCATGAGTTGCTAATTCTCGGTGAAAAGTGGCTGACTGACACTATTAGAAATAAACTTTTTTAATGAGATAAATAAGACTCCCACGTGGTCACGAATTAAGACGGACTGTAAAGTCGAAGAGGCCCCGTGGATTAGATACCTTTTTAGATCCATCAAGTGCGGTCGTTTTTCTTGGCCGTCAAAAAAGAAGGGGGCGAGCAAGCCTCCGCTTGACTTTTGAAGTTTTTAATGTTCCTGTGACTGTTTTGATGTCGTGTGCTGTGTTGTTCTAACGTGAAATAAAATATAAAAGAAAGGAACGTAAGTTCACTTTATTTAATTTTTAGTTCTTCGTATGTTTTTATTTTACGTTACACTATCTTAAACGTTAAAATTCCATAGTCCCCTACACTCGCCGAAAGACTTTCTTCAATTTACGGAAATTTTCCTGGCAGTAGTGCTACCAGAATTTTTCCGTTAATAGACGAATATCCGTTTCTTTTTTTCTCCGTTACAAGACGTAAAATATACGTCAATTGAAGGAAACGGGGATAAAATTAACCCCTTTGGGACCATGGGTGCATATATGCATCTTCAAAACATGCTTACAGCGCTTATTTTTGGTATCAGTAAAAAATAACAGTAAAATTCTCCATTTTTAATTACCGCATTTTCATGATTAATAAAGTAAACTATTTAACGAAAAGTGGTGTACGCAGAATAGAATTCAGGTAAAAGATGCTGGTCCTAAATGGGTTAAAACTGTGACCTTGGAATTCAACCGTCTACCTTAGTGTTACGAGACCAGTACTCTAAGCACTCGACTACCGTTGTACAGTAGTAAAACAGTTTGAAGTAAATATATTTGCCTCAGATGAGTATGGCTTGATTAATTTCTTTAGAAGCTTTGAATTTTGAAGTTGATTTCGGTTAGATTTCGCCTTTAATGAGATTGTGGCTGGGGTTTTAATACTTTAGTATTAAAATAGGATAAAAGTATAAATTATAAATATTTTTATGTAGATTGCTAGATGTAAAATATCAATATTATATTTTATGAGTAAAATCGATTTTTTCCATTTAATCTTTTAATTAAAATATCTATTTTAAGTGTGTTCATTTAAAATATATTTTAAATGCGAATATTTTTTTTATAACTTGAAAAAATAAGTTGTGAATACTTTTAAATGAATGACAAAATTAATTGTTATTTATTTTTAAATTCGAAAACGTTTCTTTTCTTTGTTGTTGGTTTAGATTTTTTTATTCTTTTAAAATTAAATTAGAAGCCTTAATTTATAGAATTTTTGGTTTTTCATTTTTAAAATGAATTCGTATTTTAGTATTAACACGTTAAGCGCCATGTCAGTCACCGATGACTGACACTGAACTTTCAGTTTAAACGTGTCATTCACCGATGACTCACGTCTAAAATATGATATAAAACTAATATATATATATTGTTTTAAGTAATTACTGAAAAATTATTTAAAATTTACCTACCTTTTATTTATTACAGGATTATACTTTCTTAAAAATTACTTAAAATATTGTAAATTTTTCAGAGCTTCAGTGTCAGTCACCGTGGCACTCAATGTGTTAATAGAGCCAATACGCATGCGTGCTAGGAATGAACGGAATTTCTACTTCTTTTTCAAACTTTCGGGAAGAATTCGTGGATAAAACATGTTTTCTAGGAGTACGGATATTATTTGTTAAAAAATGAGGAATAATTTAGAGAATAAAGACGAGTTTTTCTGACAGTGTACGGAAGGAATATCATTCAATTACTGCTAAATGAGAAATATCTCCAAACCGGAATTTCATTTCGGTCCTTAGCGATTCCGCTTTCACAGATTTCACTGCATAAGATTACTGTGTTTATTTAGTACAGTAAAATTTACTAACAAGGAAGGTCTCCTTACCAAGGCATACTCAGAATAGTTTGAAAAAAAATTCTAATTAAACTACTTATGTATGTAATAAAGGATCAGTCAAATTTAGCGGCAGAATTACAGTAGAAAGTCTGTAAAAAATGCTTTTGAGTATTTGGCGCGAAAAGACGAAATTGTCACGTGATTTGGCAAACAGTACTTTTCCTCGCGCCAAAAGCAAACGATTTTAATGCACCTGAAAATTGCTTGTTAATTGATTTTTAGAATGCATGTAAATAGTATTTAATGAATTTAAACTTAAACAATGAGAGAGTTTAATAAATATATTTTTTGTATTGCATATTTATGTTGATTTTTATTTAATTTTATTTCTTAGAAAACAATTTCATACATAAAAAGTATTTTCATTCAAAATACATAAAAAGTATTTCATTCATTTCAAAGTATTAAGGAAAGATGAAGAATCATTTCAATATCAAAGAAGTCGTTGTTTCGTAGCAACAGAGTTGAATCGACAGTGCTTAATTGGACTTAATTTTGAGATTGAAATAATTTTAATTAATTGAAATTTTGCTTTAATTCATAAAATTTTATAGATAACTTTCATTATAAATATATATATATATATATATATATATATATATGACAAAACTATAGTTAAATCAAACTAAAACTGGAAAAACTAAAGCTATTTACATTAAATTTATTTAAACAAGTTCAATATGAAATATTTTTATCTTAAAGAGTACTTGACAAAAAAAAGTATTTTTTGAAAATTTATCCAGCGCCAACCGGCGATAAATAGCCAAATATCGAAATTTTCATTATTTTTTTACGGACGCTCTTTCGAGTTTCCGCAGAAATTTTTCTGTAAACATATCTAGGTAATCCTGATGAGTAGAACATTCTATAACATTATATAAAAATAGTATAATCCTGTAACATTCTATAATATTTTTTCAGATTTTTCGGAGTATGCCCGTATGGAGACCTTCCTTGTAAGATGAAAAGACAACAGCAAAAAGAAACCATTTTAGACAGGTTTCCGTCTTAACAGGTATAATTGTATAGCATTCCTTCCATAGGACCATGCATTTTTTACGTTACACATAGAAATCCGTTAGAGACAGGTTCCAAATTTGTAGGATTTACTGTATTTCTATGTCCCGATTTAGAAGACACGCTTTTTCATTTCCCTATCCCACTTTTTGTTACAATGGTACTGGTAACCCTCGTATGTATTGTACAATTTTTGACCCTAATAAAGAAAATCATCATAATAAGGAACATCAAACTATAACAATTATAACATTTTTAATTATATTTTTCAGTCTCTTCCACACTTTTATTTTTATGAACAATCTAGTTTTCTCAATATCTGCAGGAGAAAAGTAAAAAACTGTGCATATTCCACTTTTAGATATCTAACCTTGACATCTAAAAGCTTTACATATTTTGAGGAATCCTTGTGACAGTATAATGAAGTTAAGTTTCTTTTTAGATAGGTAATGTGGAGAAATAGATAGAAGATGCAGATTTCAAAAGTTTTTTATTAAACTAATGACAGATCTTTAAAAAAAATTTAATTAAATAATGAAGTTTTTCGCTTTATTCACTACAAGTTATGCTAAATATTATTAAAAGTTTCTTTTTTCTTTTTTTGTATTTATGAACTGTTCTGTACACAGCAACTAAAAAAGAAAAAGAAAACTAGTAATACAAAACATCACAATATAACGTTCTAATGCTTTAAATGCATTTTTCAGTCTGTTGCACACTTTTATTTTTATGAATAATCCTTTTCTCTCAATATCTTCGGGAAAAAAGATAAAAATCGTGCATATTCCTCTTTATGAAAACTAACCTTGACATCCAAAGGCTTTAGATGTTTTAAAGAAGCCTTGCGGTATTTTAATGTTTTTTTTTTTTTTTTTTTTTTTTTTTTTTTTTGTGTGTGTGTGTGTGCATGTGCATAAAGTGGAGAAGCAGACAGATAGATGCAAATTTCAAAAGAATTTTCAGTAAATAATGATAGGGCTCCCGAAAAAAAAAGTAAAATAATAAAGTTTTCACATTATTCACTACAAGTTATGCTAAATATTATTCAAAGTTTTTTTTTTCTGGTATTTATGGACTGTTCTGTACACAGCAACTAAAAGAGAAAAAGAAAACTCATAATACAAAACATCACAATATAACGTTCTACTACTTTAAATATGTTTTCAGTTCTCTTTCGCTGATTTATTTTTACAAATAATCTAATTTTCTCTATCTACTGAAGAAAAGATAAAAATGGTACATATCCCCTCTCTTCGATAACTAATCTTGACATCTAAAGGCTTTAGATATTTCAAGGAATTCTTGTGATATTCTAATGAAGTTATGTTTATTTATAGATATATAAAGTGGAGAAGTAGACAAAACGATACAACTTTCAAAAGAATTTTCAGTAAATAATGATAGAGCTCCCGAAAATAAAGTAAAATAATGAATGTTTTCACTTTATTCACTACACTTTATGTTAACTATTATTCAAAGGTTGGTTGGTTGTTGTTGTTGTTTGTATTTATGTACTGTACTGTACACAGCAACTAAAAAAGAAATAGAAAACTCATAATACAAAACATCACAATATAACGTACTAATGCTTTAAATATGTCTTCAGTTCTCTTTCGCTGATTTATTTTTATAAATAATCTAATTTTCTCTATCTGCAGGAGAAAAGATAAAAACGGTGCATATTCTTCTCTTCGATAACTAATCTTGACATCTAAAGGCTTTAGATATTTCAAGGAAGTCTTGTGATTTTCTAATGAAGTTATGTTTATTTTTAGATATATAAAGTGGAGAAGAAGACAAAAAGATGCTACTTTCAAAAGAATTTTCAGTAAATAATGATGAAGTTTTCCAAAATAAATAAAAATAACGAAAATTTTCATTTTATTTACTACAAGTTATAATAACAATTATTCAAAGAATTTATATATATATATAAATTTATGTAGTGTACTATACACGGCAACAAAATAAGAAAAGTGAAACTCATAATACAAAGCATCACAATATAACGTTCTAATGCTTTAACCCTTTATCTACTGACGGTACTTATAAGTACCATTAAAATAATTTGTTATAAAATTCATTTAATATATAGATTAGTAGTAGTGCAGTTTTGCATGAGTTATAGATGCATTACTTTATCTTGTTCCAAAAGCCTTATGGTTTACACAAAACAAAAAAATTTTTTTTAAGGCTGATTTCTTTTGCCTTTGCAGCATTTCAGCTTTCTTGGCATTGGGGAGAGGGGGGGGGGGGTATTTTTCAATTCGGAAATATTTCTATATTTCTATTGTAAGAACATTATATTTGTACATTTCCTAAATCTGAAAAATACTAAGAAAAATATTTGAAAAATATTTGAATTTGAAAAATATTTTAAAAGATTTGAATGGCGTTATAAATATTGCACAAAATCGCTATAAATTCAAATTTAATTAATCCTTCTAAATCCTTCAATCTTTCTAAAATTTATTAAATGATTATGTAAATCTTCTAATATAGTTTCAAAAATTCAGGAAAAGGGCTTTAGAAAATAAAATGTTCATAAATTCCTAATTCACTACACAAAGGGTTAAATGCATTTTTTAGACTGTTGCACGCTTTTATTCTTATGAATAATCCAATTATCTCAATATCTGCGAAAGAAAAGATAAAATTTGTGCATATTCCTCTTTACGATAACTAACTTTGACAACTGAAAGCTTTTAGATGTTTTAAGGAAACCTTGCAGTATACTAATGAAGTTTTTTTTTTTTTTTTTTTTTTTTTAATGTATAAAGTGAAGAAGTAGACAGAAAGATGTAACTTTCAAAAGAATTTTTAGTAAATAATGATAGAGCTTTCGAAAATAAAGTAAAATAATGAAAGTTTTCACTTTATTCACTACAAGTTATAATAACTATTATTAAAAGGTTTATATTTTTTGTTTTTATTTTTATTTTATTTTTATTTTTTTGTATTTATGTAGTGTTCTGCACACGGCAACTAAAAAAGAAAAAGACAACTCATAATACAAAATATCACAATATAATGTTTTAATGCTTTAATTTTTTTTTTCAGTATGTTTCGCACTTTTATTTTTATGAATAATCCAATTTTCTCAATATCTGCGAGAGAAACGATAAAAATTATGTATATTCCTCTTTTCGAAAAATAACCTTGACATCCAAATGATTTAGATATTTTAAGGAAGTCTTTGCGGTATTCTAATGAAGTTATATTTCTTTTCAGATATATAACGTTTGAAAGTAGATGAAAAGATGCAGCTTTTAAAAGAATTTTAGGAGAGTAATGATGGATCTTTCCAATATAAATGAAAACAGTGAGAGTTTTCCCTTTATTGGTTGCAAATTCTAATAACTATTATTCAAAGGGTTTTTTTTTTTTTTTATGTATGTATTGTGTTTGATACAACGCTAAAAAGAAAAAAGAAACTTATAATGTAAAACATCCCACTAAAGCTAATGCTTTAAATGCATTTTTCAGAACTTTCAAGAGATTACATTTTTACGAATAATCTAATTTTCTCATTATCTACAGGAGAAAATATAGAAATGGTGCATGTTCCTATTTTCGATAACTGACCTTGACATCTAAAATTTTTAGATATTTTAAGGAAGCCTCGTGAACTCGCATGAAAGTTGTGTTCCTTTTCAGATATATGATGTGGAAAAGTAGATAGAAAGATGCAGCTTGAAAAAGAATTTTCTTAAAATAATGATGGAGTTTTCCAAAAGAAATTAAAATAATGAAAGTTTTCACTTTATTCACTACAAGTTATAAAAACTATTACTTATTTTTTTATTTATTTATTTTTTGTATTTATGTACTGTTCTATACACGGCAACTAAAAAATAAAAATAAAACTCATAATACAAAACTACACAATATAACGTTCCATCGTTTTAAATGCATTTTAGTCTGTTTCACATTTTTATTTTTATGAATAATTCAATTTTTTCGATGTCTGCGAGAGAACAGATAAAAATTGTGAATATCCCTTTTTTCGATGACTAACCTTGGCATCTGAAGTTTTTTAGATGTTTTAAGAAAGCCTTTTGAAGCTTTCAGGAAAAATGCAGCTTTCAAAAGAATTTTACGAGGCAATTTTCTGGATCTTTTGAAAATAAATTAAAACAATTTTAGTTTTCACTTTATTGACTACAAATTGTAATTATTATTTAAAGCTCCTTTTTTGTATGTTTGTATGTATTGTATGTAGCACAATACATACAATTCCTAAAAAAGAAAAAGACCACTCATAATACAAAACCTCCCACTATCACGTTCCAATGCTTTAAATGCATTTTTTCAGAATCGTCCAGTAGTTTTATTTTTACGAATAATTTAATTTTCTGATAATTCAATTAAATTCAATTAAATTCAAGAGAAAAGATAAAAATTATGTATATTACTCTTTTCGATAGCTGGACTTGATATCTGAAGTTTTTTAGATATTTTAAGAAAGCCTCATTGTATTCTAATGAAATTATGTTCCTTTTCAAATAGATAACGCGGGGAAGCATCTAGAAAGATACAGCTTTCAAAAGAATTTACTGAAAATAATGATTGAGTTTTCGAAAATAAATAACAACAGTAAGAGCTTTATTTTATCGCATGAAAATTATCATAACCAATATTTGATGGGTGTGTGTGTGTGTGGGGCGGGGGGGGGGGGGGGGGGTTGTTTGAGGAGTTTTTTTGGTGTGTGTTTACTGTACCATACGCGACCCTAAACAAACAAACAAACAAAAAATAATAATATGCATCATCATAATATAACTCATATAATGCTTTAAATACATTTTTCAGTTTTGCCCACGCACTTTTATTTTTACGAGTAATTTACTTTTCTCAATATCTGCCGGAAAAAGTTCAAAATGGTGCTTATTCCTCTTTTCGACAATTAATCTTCAGATATAAAGAAAGGCTTCAGATATTTTAGGGAAACCTTACGGTATTCTAATGAAGTTATGTTTCTTTTTAGATGTACAAAGTGGAGAATTAAACAGAAAAATGAAACTTTCAAAAGTATTTTCAGTAAATAATGATGAAGCTTTCTAAAATAAATGAAAATAAGTTTTCACTTTATTTACTACAAGTTATAATAACTATTACTTCAAAGGTTTATTTATTTATTTATTTATGTAGTGTTATACACGGCAACTAAAAATAATTTTTGAGCTTTCATAAACAAATTAAAACAGTAAGAGCTTCATTTTATCGCATCCAAATTATCATAACCTATATTCGATGTTTTTTTGTTTTTTTTTTTTTTTTTTTTTTTTGTTTTGTTTTTTTGTTTTTTTTTTGGGGGGGGGAGGTTTGGTCGACAGATTTTGCGTGTGTGTGTGTGTGTTTGTGTGTACTGTGCCATACACGACCCTAAAATAATAATAATAATATGCTGTATCATAATATATCTCATCTAATCCTTCAAATACATTTTTCAGCTTTGTCTCGCACTTTTATTTTTACGAATAACCTAATTTTCTCAATATCTGCAGCAGAAAAAATGAAAATAGTGCATCTTCCTCTTTTCGATAACTAATTCTTAACATTCGAAGGCTTTAAATATTTTAGGGAAGCCTCGTGTATTCTAATGAAGTTAGGTTTCTTTTAGACAGAAGATGTACAGAAAGCTTTTAAAATAATCTTTTAAAAATAATTAATTCTTCCAAAATTAAATGAAAATAGCAAGAGCTTAATTTTATCAACTGCGATATATAATATCTATTAATCAAAGTATTTTCGTTTAGAAAACGTAATTTAGAGCCTCTCTAAGCGAATTTAATTTTAAAAGTTCACTGCCTAGCTTAAGACAACATACAGGTTTGAAAAGAATCATACGAACCTAATGATTAGATCTTTCAAAAATAAATGAAAATAAAAAGAGTTTCATTTTATAAATTGCGTGTTATAATAATAACTATAAAAAGCTTTTTAACACTTCCCAACGTAGATGGCAAATGTTTATGAAATCAGTTTGTCTGGCAGTATTTTACTTCACGTAAATATTCTCGAATTTCCATGTATTTTATATATGTTTTTTTTTTAAGTTATCTGTGGCATGTTCTGTATTGAAAATAGCATTTTCAGTTCGTTTACAGGGACGATCAAAAGAATTTCGTTACATTATGGTCTACGGGGGAAAAGGTGTTTGGAATTAATTTTAATGATTTTACACTATTTCAAACAAATTGAAATTGATACACATCATTGAGGTGCACTACAAGATGCTTAAGAAATATTATGGCGTGCATAGCATTTATCATTCATTTACATGGATACACAAAAATATTCTCGGACACAAAAATATACTCTACACAAAAATATAAAATTATAATTTGTTTGCTGAAAATGCGTTTTCCAGTGTGCTATGCATTTCTAAATTTAACAATTTTTTTGCATATTACTTGGGAGTGTATAAATTCCAAAGATCATATACAAAGCTGCACAAAAGCAGGGCCGAAATTAAGGGGGGGGGGGGGGGGGGAGCAGAGGGGGTATGTGCTCGGGCGCCAGAACGAAAGGGCACCAAATGGAGATTTTGTTTGTCCATTTTTTTTCGCGTCTGTGTTTAGCACGGTATTGTTAAAATCGTCCTGTCTGGGGTATGCTAAACCATAGAAGAATCTAAGTATGATATGGTATAAGAATCCTGTATAAAGCCGAATTTTTTTCGATTGTTGTCGATTCCGTTTGCAAGATTTTAATCAATCAATATTTGACAAAACAGATTACGTAGTTCATTCAGTATTACATATTTTATGATTACATATTTTAAATTTTAAAATAAGTCGACTATTAGAAAATTAGTAAAATTCTCTTTCCAAATAAACTTTTCGTAAGAGAGGGGGGTGCCAAAATCCATATTTGCCCCGGGTGCAAAAAAACCTAGTTTCGGCTCTGCACAAAAGACATCGAGTACATTTCCGTTTATTGGCGAAATTTGCTGAAATTTTCAACTGAGTTATAATTTTCCTAATTGAAGAAAATTTTAGCATACTACGTAGTATATAAACAAATCTATAGATTATATAATCCTCCATAAAATAATTAGTATATTCTTCGACTATAGATGGCAATTGCTGAAACTGGGTTTTCAAACGTGTTGCGGGTTTTCGAAATTGTTCACTTAGACATAATCTTTCATCTTATTAAACGATGACTTTTGTTACAGCATTCTGGATTTGTTGGAAAATGTCACATAATCTATGCTTGGCGCATGATTTTTCTTTCTTGCGTTTTATACGAAATAAAATAAAAATAGTTAATTTATAAAAGTTTCAATATACTTAATTCTAATGGTGTAACAGCTATTCCTTTAAGACAAGATGCAGCTTTGAAAATGATTAACCCTTTATCTAATGACGCTCCTTATAAGTAACATTAAAACAACTTGTTATAAAATTCATTTAATACATCGATTAGTTGCAATACAGTTTAGAATGAGTTCTAGATACATTAATTTATCTTGTTCCAAAAGCATTATTGGTTACACAAAACAAAAATATTTTTAAAAGGCTGATTTCTTTTACCTTTGCATCTTTTCAGCTTTCTTGGCGTTGGAGGGGGGGAGGGGATTTCAAATCGGAAATATTTCTATATCTCTATTGTAAGAACATTATTATTGTGCATTTCCTAATTCTACAAAATACTAAGAAAAATATTTAAAATAAAAGATTTGACTGAGGTTATAAATATTGCACAAAATTCCTATAAATTCAAATTTAATTAATCCTTCTAAATCCCCCAATCCTTCTAAAATATATTAAATGATCATGTAAATCTTCTAATGCAGTTTAACCAATTCACAATAAATGCTTTAGAAGATAAAATTTTCTGGAATTCATAATTCAGTACACAAAGGGTTAAAGTAAATCAGTTTCGGATTTTTCAAAATAAATAAATTATCAAATGTTAACATTTTTACCAATTGAACTGTAAATTCCAAATGTAAATTCCATATAATGAATTGTAAACTTTAAAATCCTTAGTACTATTACTTTTTAGTAAATATGCAACTTCCAAAATAACTAAAGTAAATCACTTTCGGATTTTTCAAAATAAATAAATTATCAAATGTTAACATTTTTACCAATTGAACTGTAAATTCCAAATGTAAATTCCATATAATGAATTGTAAACTTTAAAATCCTTAGTACTATTACTTTTTAGCAAATATGCAACTTCCAAAATAACTAAAGTAAATCGCTTTCGGATTTTTCAAAATAAATAAATTATCAAATTTTAAAATTTTTACCAATTGAACTGTAAATTTCAAATATAAATTCTATATAATGAGTTGTAAACTTTAAAATCTTTAGTACTATTACTTTTTAGCAAATATGCAACTTCCAAAAGAACTATACGAAATAGTAATTGCTTTTTCCAAAGTAAATGAAAACGATAGTTATTAATATTTTTACCAAGACAAATTATAACAAACTGTAAGTTTAATAATCCTTAGTATTATTGATTTTAGCTAAGATGCAGCTTTCAAAAGTATACAAAAAGAGTAATGGCTTTTCCAAAATAAATGGAAGTGATAATTTTAATGCTTTTATCATCTATAAATTATACTAAACTAATTTTGAAAATTCACATCACTATTAGTCTTAGCTAAGATATAGTTTTCCAAATAATTATACAAAGGTTTCTCCAAAGTAAAAGGAAATAGCATACTTTAACATTTTAACAAAGTGTAATTTTTAATAAACTATAAGTTTCACAATCCTGAGTATTATTAATTTTAGTTAACATACAACTTTAAAAAAAAAAATGATACAAAACAGTGAAGAAAAATAACAAATTTTAAGCCTTTATCAAACCGTAAATTATTATAACTTACTCAAATTCAACAAGACAGCTTATTTTAAAACTTTTTAAATAGATTAAATTTTAAACACTTGAGCGCATTACTTCCAGCCAAGATGAAGCTTTAAAAAAATAATATGGTAAGATTTTATCCAAAATTGCTGAAAATAACAAGAGTTTAATTTTATCAATTGCCAGTTATAAGAACTATTATTCGAAATTTCGAACAATAGCTTGAGAAATACAACTAATTAACAAACTTTCCAAACAGATTTAAATTAAAAAATCCTACTGACATTAGTTAAAGACAAAATTAACCCTTAAATGCCTGGTGTTGCTTGTCGGCAACATACCCAATTTAGGCTCTAAAATACTATTAGAATAATATTGAAGCTATAATGCCTAATGTTGCCAATAAAATACATTCTGAAAATATTATTAAATCGATTTTCAACATTTAAATGGCAACACTTGTGCTGTTTAAGAATAAAGATAAATTTATTTTTCAAATGCTGCTACTTGTTCTTTTTGTTTTGTTTGGAAGCTTACGAAATACGCTATTTTGACTTGCAGTGAGCAAGTAAAATTTATATTTCTTATTATAGTTCCTAAAATTCTTGTGTGTTTAATATTATAGAATTTTATCAAAGGAAATTATTTTTTCAATTAAACACCAGTATTGCCGATTAGTAACAAACTGTTTTTTACCCGTAAACTATACTTAAAACAAAATATGATTTTTTTAAGTATTTTCCCCATGATTTATTTAAAAAATTAAAGCCGAAAAACATTATTACAATGATTTTTGAAAATTCAGGCATTTAAGGGTTATTACTTAACTTACTTAAGTGGACGGTGGACGCTAATTTTTTTTTTTCATCATAAAGATATGAATTTTTGAGCAAATATACATTTCACCATAAGTATATTGAACACCTTAAAAGATATTTCTAATCTTATTATAATTTTAAGATTAAAATAATAATAATAATAAAATTTTAAAACAAAATTTTTAAATTCTCCATGCGTTTAATTTTTGAGATAATCTCTTGAATTTATATTTAAATCACTTAAAACTCTATTAGAAACAAATCTGTGTATCGATTTTTTAATTGCTTAAATGGTTAATTTTTGAGTGATTATTTTTATTTCGATATCGATTTTCATCAAAATTTGACTTTTAATAAATTAAAAATCCTATTTAATTATCTTAATAAAGTAGAATTTTAAAATGCATACACGATTTCTTTGTAAGTAATATCAGGATTCTTCCCTATCAGTTTTATAAATTTTAATCCAAAATTAAGACGCATGGAACATTTCAAAAATCTAAAAACGTTGAAAAATCAGCTTTGAGAAAAACAGATTTAAAGTATATTAAAGCGCCAAAAAATTGTTTATGTACAAAATTAAAACACTTGTAATTTTGCGAAAAATCATCGCATCTGCATGCGGTTTTTCACAAATGACTCTGTACAAATTGGGGAATAATAATATACACAAAAAGAAATTTTGATTTTACGGTCGATTTTAGCTCAAATAAAGATCCGCGGGTACCCTTAAATACTCAGAAATGAGTGTACAGTAAATTCTGTCTAAGGCGGACTCTGTGTAGGCCGGAAATCTGTCTACCGCGAAAATTTTTTCAAGTCCCGGCGAACCATAGAAAATTACATTAATTCATGCTGCATAAGGCGGAATCTGTCTAACGCGGAAACGGAAAGCATTTTAAGGTCCCACCGAAACCAAAATTTCGCATAAGGTGGAAAAAAGGATAATTTAAAAAAAGAAAGGCAATTTGATTATTAAACTTTAAAACTGATAAGTCAAATACTCAATGCCGTGCATGTTAGTTAAATTCCGTAACACTTTGGAAAAGTTAATTCAAAAGGACAGAAACTGTTTAAATTTTAAGGAATTTATGCTTGTGCCATTTTTTCATATGCAAAATTATATTTAAAAGTTAATATTTCTAGTAGAATGAACATTTATCGAAATATATATTTTCGAAAGTGCAATATATTATACTTAAAAGATGTACTCAAATTCAAAGTTATAGCGTTCTGTCTCATTCTCGAAGTTTATTGAAAGGGATGGGGGGTGGGGGGTGGGGGGGGTTGTCAGTTTTTTTTTGTGTATGTGTGTAAACAATTCCAATTCGTGTATTGCAGCAGTACTAATAAATTGAATAGCGTTTCTCATTTATCTAGAAAGACAAAAGATCTTTCTGAATTTCAGTTTTCAACCGATTTTCGAGTCAGGAAAATCAATAAAAAATCATCAAATTCGAGGGAGATTTTTTTTTTTTTTGGGGGGGGGGGGGGAGCTTTTTTGCATAAGCCGGAATATTGTCTACCACGGAAAATTTTCTCAGTCCCGATCGATTCCGCCTTAGACAGATTTTACTGTACTTTATTTATTTTAAATAGCTCTATTTACAGTTTATATGGGTCTGAAAATAATAATAACTGTTTCAGCGTATACATTAAAACGAACAATCATGAATGTGGAAAGCAGCAGCATATCAAGGAAAACTCATACATTATACATTATCGCATGTATTCTATAACAACGCATTAAAGACAATGAAACAACGTGATTAAAAAGAAAATTCTCTCATAGAAAAATCACACATTACGCATTATCACATATGTTCTTATACCCATTAAAGATGTCGAAATGATGTGGTTAAAAAGAAAGGAAAAGTTACGAAGTTTTAAAGCTAGTATTAAAATAAGTATTAATAATTAAAATAAAGAAAAAAGGTGAACATAGTGTATATTTATCATGAAAATACAGTTCTTGCACTTTGCAGTAAGGCTGGGCATTTGTACAGAAACACGGATAAAAATGAAGAGAATTTAAATGTATTCAAAAGTTTAAAAAAATAATAATAAATAAAACACTGCACGCTTTTTCATCATGACTTACTTTCAAATATTGCTAATGCATTATAAAGCACACAATTTCTGTAGTATCCTACATTTATGAAATAACTACAGATTGAAAATCATAGAGTTTTAAAATATATCTTAGGAAATGATTATTCATAGGTTGTATACAGGATATGGTTAAATTTCATACACTATTCAAATTGTACATAACTCAAAATGCATAAATTTTAATTGCGTCTGCAAAAACAAGAATATTTTTTAAATTATGGAATGCGTATGAATATTTTAAAAATATAACATCAATACAAACTGTAAAAAAACCACTGTAGATTTGCCGGAACAAACTCGATCACAGTGAATGTGCTGTATCTTTCTTTGGTTTCCTGACTATATTAACATGGAAAATACAGTAGTTGCGTAAAATTAACAGCACAATGTGCTGGCAATTTGGATGCATTTTTTTGCAGCACAAACTGCTGTCGTCCAAATTGCCAGTACATTGTGCTGTTAATTTTACGCAACTACTGTATTTTCCATGTTAATATAGTCAGAAAACCAAAGAAAGATACAGCACATTCACTGTGATCGAGTTAGTGCGCGAGATAAACAGTACTGTAAAAATGTCGTTTTTTTTTTTTTTTTTTTTTTTTTTTTTTTTTTTTTTACAGTGCATGACTTGAATATGTTAAAAAATTATATGTTACACGGGAACTTTTTGACAAGGGAAATTTATAATCTCGTCGAACAAAGCTATTATGTTGCAAAATCGAAACCTACAAGTTTTTTTGACTGTATTTCATTAATATTTTGTGTAATATTATTATTTTGACTAGTATTTTTCTTTATTTCAATTTTTAGTGATCATGAATGTTGGAAAATATTTTCTTCTTCTTTCTTAAGCTGTTTTCATAATTTAAAAGTATCATACATAGATGCAAACTTCAAAGAACTATTCTAATAAAAAATAAGAGATATGAGATTTTAAAAAAATGCATAAAAAATTCCATTTAATTTTAATGTTAAAAAAAAGCAAAAAGTGACAAAAATATATTTAAAAATATGTTATTCCCGTATATTTTCAATTAAAAGACAAAACAAAAATAATTTGCTAAGAGTATAGTTATTTAAATAAAACTAACATATTTTAGCACAATTAATAAATAATAAAATTAATAGTAATAATAAATATGCTAAAAGTCTATTTTTTTCCATGTTTAAAAAGTGTCTTCTTGCGTCTATAAAAGTGCAAGGCCTCTGTCAGAACTTAATAGTATGAAAATTCTAAAGAAAAAGGGAAAAAATATTTCCATTATTTACTATGTTAATCCTTAAAATACATTTTAATTTATTTCTAATATAAATAAGCATAAAATATTGCTTTTTATCAATGTATGTTTTTTTTATTTTGATAAAGCATCGAATGTTAACATATCCAGTATGTTTTTAAAAATGAAGGAAAGCCTAAGTTACCCAAAACAATGTACTATATTTAATTACTATATAAAAGAATTATTTTTATATATTTTATATTTTTTGCTTTAGACAGTGCGTTCTGTTTATTATATTACGTCAAACCTCCATACTCAGTCTCTTATTTTAAAAAGAATCACAAAATCATAAACTGAAGCCTAAAATGTATAATTTTGGAAATCGAGACGTCATTTGTTACATAGTACGTTTTATTAAAAAAAATAAAATAAAATAAAATAAAAATCAATTTTTATCACCAAGCATCAAGTTTCATTCAATATTTCTTTTGGGTTTGTGCAAAATCCAACAAAGAAAAAATATACTATTATTTAAGCAATTCGATAGAACTTACACAATTTTTGTTTTATGAACTCAAAAGATATTATGCCTCCAAATGTGAAGAAAAATATAAAAGATAAATCAGGTAACATGGTTATTATGTGAAAGAAAGTAGCGGCAAAGAAACTATTTTTATATTTTTACCATCTTTAAATAATTTATTTTACTATCAAACTCAAAAAATATCCGTCATCCAGACGTGAAGAAAAATGTAAATGAACTTCAATTCTTCTTTTTCAGTTAGCATGGTTATTGTGTGAAAGAAAGCAGCGACAAAGAAACTAATTTTACATTTTTACTCTCTTTATATAATTTGTCTTACTATCAAAATCAATTATTACGAAAAATAAAATAATTTCTTACTCAATATTTTGATAAAGAACTCTATTTTGAACACTGTATCAAAGAATGTAGCTATTTTTTTTTCTTTTGTGTGTTTTCTGTTTCTCATTTTTAAGAAGCCTTACTATTTACACAGTGTTTAAACTCCTACCTTTTAAATTGAAATTTGACTTTGTTCGACATTTTGAATATTTATACAAGATTTCATGTTTCATTTTCTTTTGTGGAAATCCTGCATCAGATAATGTAAATAATTACATGTTTATAATATTGTCATAAAAATGTGAAGAAAAATATAATAGATATTTAATTCTTCTTATTCAGGTAACATAGATCTTACGTGAAAGAAAGCAGCGCCAAATAAACTAATTTTATATTTTTACCATTTTTATCTAATTCGTCTTACTATCATAATCAGTGTTGACGAAAAATTAAATAACTTTTTAATCAATATTTTGATAAAGCTATTTTAAACAATAAATAAACGAATGCAGCTGATTTTTTAAAACCATTTTTAAGAAATCTTATTATTTACTCAGTGTTTATGCCCCTACATTATAAACAGAAATTTGACTTTATTCGACATTTTAAATATTTGTACAAAATTTCTTTTTTAATTTTGTATTTTAAAAATTCTACTTCAGATGAGTTTGTAAATAATTATGCATAATGATAATTTTTGTAACATTTTTCAAGCTTTTGTAACAATAGCACGCTTCTCTCAGGCTAAGCCTGTGAATGTAATAAAAACTTCTGCCTATAAAAATGTTATGTGAAATGAATTAACAGGTGTTGACTAAATTTTTTTAGAGAGTTATAAAAATTATTTTATAGCAAATGAGAAGAAAAATTTAAGATAATTTAAATTCCTGTAGTTAAGGTGAAGTTCTTAGAAAATAGGTAATGCGAAATCCATTGAAATAATTGATCTTCGCCGAATACAATTTTTTTCTAAAAAATTTGTTAATCTCTTTTCATGCCGAATTGGAAGTAAAATTAGGGGAAGTATATTTCTTATTTTTCAGAAATGTATCTGGCAATAGATGTAAAATTGAGTTCCATGAGCCCTTTTATTACGGGTTGGGACATATATGTCCCAGTGGATTATTTTTTATTCTATTCTTACTATGTTTCTCAAAATCACTTCACGCCAAATGAGAAGTAAACTTAGGAGAAGTGTATTTCTTATTTGTCAGAAAATGTATCTGCTAATAGATGTAAAATTGAGTTCCATTAACCCTTTGATTACGGGTTGGGACATATACGTCCCAGTGAACTATTTTGTATTCCATTCGTACTAATTTCTCAAAATCACTTCATGCCAAATGGGAAGTAAAATTAGGAGAAGTATATTTCTTATTTTTCAGAGAATGTATCTGCCAATAGATGTAAAATTGAGTTCCATTAACCCTTTGATTACGTGTTGGGACATATATGTCCCAGTGGATTATTTTTTATTTATTCGTACTAATTTCTTAAAATCACTTCATGCCAAATGGGAAGTAAAATTATGAAAAGTATATTTATTATCTGTCTGAGAATGTATCTGCCAATATTCGTAAAATGAGCTCCATTAAAACTTTGATTACGGGTTGGGACATATACGTCCAAGTGGACTATTTTTTATTCTATTTGTACTACCTTTTTAAAAATAATCTACATTTATACTGGGATGTTTTCAAGATAAATCTACGATAAAAATTGTAAATTGTGGTACGATTGAATGTAAAAATAGTCGCAAGTCCTGTACCTTAATCAAAGGGTTAATTTACCTTGACCAAGTAAGAAGTTTTATTTGGCATGCACCTAAAATCACTCCGTACTAAAAAAGAAGATAAAAGAAGGGAAATTCAATTCTGTTTACGAGAATCATGAAAAAAAAAATAAAGAGTATTTCAATTCTGTTGAACAGATTTTAAAAAACCTGTGCCTGCAAAGCAGTTATGCGAAATGGAGTAACTGACATTCATAAAGTTTTCTTCAAGATTTGTAAAAACACCATTTCATACAAAATTAATGGAAATAAATAAGATAATTTAAATTCTTTTAAGGCGGGTAAGGTCTCTTCCAGGAAAATAGGCATATAAAATGCATTGACAGGAGAGGAGAAATGCTTCACTTTACTTGCCACTGGCCAAAGAATTTTCTTACACGGCGAGTGAACTTTTAGGTAGTTTTTGAAAACTGCAAACTATAAGGATATGCCAAAACTTTTTTTTTTAACTAGTTAGCTATATTTTGCAACTTCTCAAATTACTGCGATGTAAACATGGTAGTAAGTTCTATTCTATAACTTTTTGAAAATGCATTGTAGTGATAGCAATTAACTATTTTTGCAGTCGCGTAAATTTTGTCATAACAATTTTATGTACGTTTCATTTTGTTGTCTGGTAAAATAAATCCTTGGTTGGTAAAAGTTTCTGAAAATTCCTCACTCCTGGGAGCATCTTGATCAAATTTAGAATTTCCGTCGAGATTTCTCAAAAAACATTCCATCAAATAGAAAGTTATTCGAAATGAGTTGAATTAACTTAACTTCATCGATTAAAATGTTTTCTTTGAAACTTACAAAAATCACTTTACACAGAATATGAATAAAATGAATTAAAATTAAGTGAATATTGTTTTTTGTTGGTGAGACAGAAGAAAATGACTGTCGATAAAAGTTAAAGAACATTAACTGATAGTCACCAAGTTTCGTTCAAAGCTAACCGCAAAATCATTTCATACCGAATGAAAAGGAAAAATTAAGGTAATTTTAATTCATGTCATGTCTCTTAGAAAACACCTGTGTGAAGTATATTAGAATTACTGAATTTCACCAAATATAAAATTTTCTATTGACTGTATATAGAATTTTCAAAAATCATTGCACGCCAAATGGTAAGAAAAAATATAATAGCATTCCCATGCCTGTCCATATCAAATAGAAAAATGTAAGATAATTTTAACTCTGTAGCCAAATTTAAAAAAAAATAAATGCATATATAAATAAATATAATAGATAAATAAATAAAAAGAAAGAAAGAGAACCCTTTGCTCATTAGAGCAGTAACACGAAATGTATTAAATGATACTTTCCAAACTTTTTTTCGGGGTTTACCAAAAATTCACTTCATATCAAATGAAAAAGAAAAATGAAGATAATTTTAATTCCTGTTGGATATCATATTTATCAAAAGTCCCCAATAGGAAATTTGCAGAAAAAATAAGGCTATTTTTAGTTTTTTTTTTTCAGGTAAAGTCCCTGACAGTCGAAAAATCTAGTGAAATGAGTTCGATTATCTGACCTCTAGAAAGTATAAGAACTTTTTACAGCATTTCAAAAAATTTTCATTCCCAATGTAGAACAAAAATAAAAAATCTGAATTTTAAAAAAAATGAAAAAAAGATTGATGTTGACACATAAATTCTTTACGGATTAAACTGTTATTTGAAGTGATTCGGACTATTTGAATTTCACCAAGTGTAAAATTTTCAAAATTATCAAATTTACAGGAAAAAGAAAAATATATCTCATTTGTAAATTATTTCTCCGAGTCTTGTAAAAAACACTTCGAAATTACCTCTAGCTTCATATCGAATGCGAAATAATTTTTAAGAGCATAAGAGATAAAATATTTAACTAACTTTTGAAGAGACGAAATGTTTAACTATCTTTAACCGAATACGAAATATTTTCAAGACATTCAAAGAAAAAATGAAGGTAAGAGAGAAAATATCCTGCAAGTGCTCATCTGTATCATATAGGTAATTTTTGCACTTACAAAAATTTCTGAAGAAAAATATAACTGTTACTGGATTGGCAACGGTTTTTCCAAGTAGTCAATAGAGTTATCTCAAGTAGTTCTTTTAAGTAACTTTTACTAATCATCAAGTTTTTTTTTCTTTCCGTAGTATAAGCACAGAAAAAAGTACTACATGTCTTAAAATATTTTTATAAACTCTAAAATATTTGGAAATTAAAGCGAAATGTCAAAAAAATTATAACAGACAAAATTAATTTTTGCAATAAATAAATAAATAAATAAATAAATAAAATAAAAAAAATTGTCCAAGTAAAGTGCTTATTCTTCCTTCGAGGAATTATTGGAAATTAACTCCGTCAACAAACCTTTACAGAACATCACGTTTTCTTCAAGTTTTCATACTTACGAAAGTCAAGATAAGAGAGGGCATATCCAACTTGATGAACATTCATTTTGTGCCTTGAAACATATTTATGAATTGAAAATCATCTCGCAGTTTATACGAAATGCAAAAATTATTTTAAACCAATGAACTAACATTTAGAGAACATCAAGTTTTCACCAATTCTTCATACTTACGAAAGTCAAGATAAGAGATGATATATCCAATTCGATGAATGTTCATTTTGTGCCTTGAAATATTTTTATGACCTCAAAATCAACTTACATTTCTTGCGAAAAATGTGAATTATTTTAAAATAATTCACTCAACTAACCTTTACAGAAAATCAAGTTTTCTTTAAGTCTTCATACTTACGAAAGTCAAGTTGAGAGAGGGCATATCCAACTTGATAAATGTTCATTTTGTGCCTTGAAACATATGTATGAACTGAAAATCATCCCGCAATTCATATGAAATGCAAAAATTATTTTAAACCAATCAACTAACTTTTAGAGAACATCAAGTTTTCACCAATTCTTCATACTTACGAAAGTCAAGATAAGAGATGATATATCCAACTTGTTGAATGTTCATTTTGTGCCATGAAACATTTTTATGAACTCAAAATTAACTTACACTTCATGCAAAAAATGTGAATTATTTTAAAATAATTCATTCAACTAACCTTTACAGAAAATCGAGTTTTCTTCAATTCTTTATACTTACGAAAGTCAAGATAAGGGAAGGAATAGTTCAACTTATTGAACGTTCATTTTGTGTTTTGAAACATATTTATGAACTAAAAATTATCCCATATTTCGTATGAACTTCTGGAATTATTTTAAACCAATCAACTAACCTTTACAGAAAATCCAGTTTTCTTTCATTTCTTATACTTACTAAATTCAAGAGAGATAGTATATCCAACTTGTTGAATATTCATTTTGTGCCTTAAAACGTTTTTATGAACTCAAAATCAACTCACACGTCATACAAAATACGTGAATTATTTTAAATTAATTCACTCAACTAACCTTTACAGAAAATCAAATTTTCTTCAACTCTTCATACTTACGATAGGCACTATAAGAAAAGGAATATCCAACTTGTTGAACGTTCATTTTGTGCCTTGAAACATATTTATGAACTAAAAAGCATCCCACAGTTCATACCAAATGTGGGAATTGTTATAAACCAATCAACTAACGTTTAGAGAACATTAAGTTTTCTTCAATGCTTCATACTTATGAAATTCAAGGTAAGAGATAGTATATTTAACTTGTTGAAAGTTCATTTTCTGCGTTGAAACATTTTCATAAGATCAAAATCAACTCAAACTTCATATGAAATACGTCAATTATTTTAAATTAATTCTCTCAACTAACCTTTGCAGAAATACAAGTTTTCTTCAATTCTTCATACTTACCAAAGTCAATGTAAGAGATGGTATAACCAACTTACTGAACGTTCATTTTGTGCCTTGAAACATTTTTATGAACTCAAAATTATCTCGCAGCTGTTACGAAATGCGCGAATTATTTTAAGCTAATTCTATGTACTTGATGTACTCTTCGAACGTACTGTTCGATGTACTCTTTGCAGAACATCAAGATTTCTTCAATTCTTCATGCTTACCAAAATCAAGATAAGAGAAGGCATATCCAACTTCTTGAATGTTCATTTTGTGCTTAGAAACATTTTTATGAACTCAAAATCATCTCGCAGTGGATACGAAATACAAGAATTAAACTAATTCAATCATTTAAGCTTTACAGAGCATCAAGATTTCTTCAATTCCTCCTAGTTACCAAAATGGAGGTAAGAGAAGGCATATACGAGGGTGGTTCAATAATTATTGTCCCGAGTGTGTATAAAATATTTGTACTGAGATGTTTGATGTGGAATATTGAAGCCTAATGCCTTAGAAACCTATATACTCAATTTGAGAACTGTAGCTGCTATATAAGCATATTTGTTTTCGTTTTTGGTGTGAGAGGTCGCACCTAGCTTGAAAGCGGGAGGTTGGGGGGTGGGGGGTGGGCGACAGTGAATGAGACGCGGTTACTGTAGTTTAGACTCGGGATCATGCTGATGTAGCCACGTCTCATTTACTGTCACAAATCTATCACAGAACTGCTTCAGGTCTTGCCCCATAAGCTCCAAACCAGCCTTTCCCCCCAACACCACCGCCCTTTCAAGCTAGGTTCCATCTCTCACACCTAAAAAGAAAAAAATATATATTAATATAGCAACTACCGTTCTGAAATTTAGCATATAGGCAAGACATTAGGCTTCAATATTCCACATCAACCATCGTAGTACAAATATTTTATACACACTCGGGACAATAATTATTGAACCACCCTCGTACAACTTTTGAATTTTCATTTTGTGCTTTAAAACATTTCTATGATCTCAAAATCATCTCACAGCTGATACGAAGTGCGGGAATTATTTTAAACTAATTCAATCAACTAACATTTACAGAACATCAAATTTTCTTCAATTCTTCATATTTACCAAAGTCAACAAAAGAGAATATATATACAATTTGTTGAATGTTCTTTTTTGTGTCTTTTATGAACTTAAAATCATCCAGCTATTTTAATGTGAAAAAAAAATTAGGAAAAATATAATTCTTTATTTAAAGAAAATTATTTTTTTTTAATCGGAGAAAAATTATCTGAACGGAGTTCAGTTAAATAGATTTAATTGACAAATTACTGAGTTTTGGTTTTAAAAATAAGGACCAGCGATAAAAAGATGTATATAAATATTAAGAATAGGAAAATTCTGTGCTAATACAATGTTTTCTTTATGCTCTTTTTTTCGGTAAATATGAAAGTTAAGAATATAAAATGTTCAATGTGGTTAGAATGATATATTTTATTCATTTTAGTGATTTTTTAAAAAAAATTTACATAAAATAAAATTCCAACAGAGTGTTCTGCAGAGCTTGCACATTTCAGCCGATTCATATTTCATCAAAAAAATTTCTGATGAAACTTCCAAATTCCTTGTATTAAGATATACAAAAATATAACAAACGAATGCTAGGAAAACTTTATATGAATAAATTTTGTAGACAATAGGTAAAAGGTATATAAAACGTAACAAATTATATTTTGTCTCCTAACGTAAATTATAAAGTCCTACCAGGAAAATATATACTTTTCTAAAACAACTAATTATTGTTAAGTGTTCACCATGTAGAACGAATGCTTTATCACATGTTTTTTTTTTTTTTTTTTTTTTTTTTTTACCCTATTTTTACCGGTGTCAAATAACACCTTTTAAGATTTCGACTTGTGGTTATTTTATTTATCATCTTGATTCTTATTATTCAAAAAGGACAATTTGAATTTGTTGATGGAACGTATGCTTGGAATGAGTTGAAATGAATTGCTGGAAATGAGTATCAAGTTTTCTCTGATAGATTAGGCTTAACAAAATTCGAAAGAAGAGACAAAATAGAGACAAATAATTCATTGAGAAGACATATTTTTTTAAATGTAAAAAAAAAATAATAATAAATAAAATAAAAAATCAGAATGTAGACACTTCAAAATAATATAAATATTATACATGTATATTACTAATAACAAAGAACCAAAATTTAGAAGTAAGAACGTAAACATACATAGCTTTCTATTAACTCTAAAATCTTTTTATTTAAGGGAGTTTTTAATACATTTTGATTCTGTAAGAAAAAAAAACTCTTTACAAGACTGAATTTGTCTACATTTATTTAATTCACTAATTGATAACCAACAAAATTTCTATGAGAACAATAATACGAAAATCATAAAAACATTTTACTACTGAAGATTTAAAAAATTCGTCACTGAAATTATTCCCTTTTTATTTATTCTGTAAATTAAATCTAAGAACCTTTAAATTTTTTTATGACACAAATTTTCTTAAAAATTCGTTGTCAATATGCTCAGTATTTTTTTTTTATGTGTATAAAAAATATATGATGCTAAAAATGTAAAAATATACAAATAATACACAATGATACAAATCTCCTAACAGTTTGATGTTAATGTGCTCAGTAATTTTTGTAATGTGTGGCAAAAGTATATGATACTAAAAAAATTTAATAAATATACTTTTCCACAAATTTAAACAAACTTTCTGTTTCTCAATACACAAAATTTTGAATTTAATAACAAATTCAAAATTCATTAATAATAATAAATTCATTACTCAGAACTCATTAATAATAAATTCATTATTCAAAATTCATTAATAATAAATTCATTATTCAAAATTCATTATTCAAAATTCATTATTCAAAATTCATTATTCAAAATTCATTATTCAAAATTCATCATTCATTATTCAAAATTCGTCATTCATTATTAAAAAATCATTATTCATTATTCAAAATTCATCATTCAAAATTCATTAATAATAAATTCAATATTCAAAATTCATTCTTAATATCAATTTATTTTTTAAGTGTTTCCTATAGATTTTTGGGCACTGAAAAGGAAAATGTTATTAAAAATTTCTTTCGCCCTTTAATTAAAAAAAAATTACTTTCAATTTTTGAACTATATGCACATTTTAATGACAACTATGATGACATTATATTATGATTTTATATGTATTTAATCTATAAGTGCATGTTTTGTCTTATTATGTCATTAGAATGTGCAATAAAGGAGTAGAAAGAAATTTTTCTTTGGTAATTTTGTTTATAAGACCTCCATGAATGTTCATACTAAATTTAATTCATGTTTATAAAATTTCACTTTAATTTTTCTAAAAAAATAATTAACACAGTAACTTTTCAATATTGTAAGATTTCTTTTCTTTTCTATTGTAAGATTTCTTTTCATCATTTCTTTTTACATTTCTTTTTGGAACCTACGTAAGGATTCATTTAATCATTTATTTTATTATTAAATTGAAAATTTTGTTCATAAGATCTTCATGAATTTAAATACCAAATTTAATTTATACTTATAAAATGTTTTTTCTATTCTTCTAAAAAGCAATCAACACTGTAACTTTTCAATATTGCAATCTTACATTTCATCTTTGAAAGTATTCATTTATTCATCATTTTTAATTACTAAATTCACAATTTTTCTTATGAAACCTTCATTAATTTTCTCTTTTATGAGCTTTTATGTTTATAAAATTTCTACCTAATATTTCTAAAATAATTTACAATATACTTTGACATATATGAAATATTTCGAGTAACACTAATATTTATTTACTATTGTATTACGAAGTATAGAATGACTACTACTGTTTTTCGAATTTTTACTCGGTAACTGATAGATTTTTATATCATATTTAGCGAAAATACATTAAAATGACATTACAGGAAATCAATATAGTACAATATTTCAAAAGAGGACTTATATTATAAAACTGCCTTTAAAAGATTACGTTATGACATAATGTATGAAAAAAATATGGAGAAAGGTATGTCAATGGAGAAATGTTCTACTTATGACCAAATATTTTATCATAATATATCTCTAATATTCTCCGATATTTTACATGAAAGTCACTGTATAATAAATAATATAATATGAAATTATATTACCAAAAAATTACAGTAGAAGTAAGTATAAAAAAATAAACAAAATAAAATCAGAAAAAGTCTTAAAGTTCGTCTTATGACACAATATGTGTGCTTCTTTGTGGGATGTACTTCTTTTAGGGAGAAACAGGTGAGTGAAAGTGCATGCTATTTTTAACCCTTTCACAGTCCGAGGATTTTCCTGTATTTTTATAAGAATGCTTGTAAATTTCAGGATATATATATATATTAATCACAGTTTGATGCTATAATATCTATAATATCACTTCTTTCTATATATGGTTCAAAATAAAATTCTATTTAAAATTTTTTTGTCTACAGCTATTTTAACATGATATCTAGAAACGGAAAAATCCGGGCCAGACGGTTAAAGGGTTTTAACTAAACATTTATTATTACTTAATGTTAATTTGTTCTTCGACATTTTATGTGGAAATTGATTTGTTTTACATAAATTTTATTGAAATTATGTACAATATAATAAATAATATAAAATAAAATTATATTTCTCAATATATATATATATATATATGTATATCGTAAAAGTACCATAAGATGACATATAAAACTTGTCGCAGGATATGTTATATTAATAGTTTGCTTCTTTCATATGTTATAATGATAATTTGCTTCTTTTAACCCTTGCCTGTGAAATATATTTGAGAAAAATGGGTCAAAAAATGGGAATTTCCCCCCCCCCCCCCCCCAATCTGAATGGTTTGAATGAAATTCGGGAAGAACTGCAAAATTACAAATGGCGCGAAACTGCCGAACTTTTCGCGGGAAAGTATCGCCATCTATTGGGAAAATGGTAAATTACATATTATCCATTGGACGAACTGAGTTCGGCCTTCACGGAATTGAAACACCGATTTTTCTCTTGCCTGAGTTCAGGTCGAGCATTTTAAAATTGGCGCATTTGCGTTGCCCGAACTTAGTTCGGGCGTCACGGGCAAGGGGTTAAGGAAATTCAAGTGAATTGAAAAACATGCTACTTTTGATGAAATATTTTATTATATTTAGTCAAAGATCTAAATATTTATTACACATTTCTTTGATATTTTACATGTAAATAAAAATAAAACTACAACAAGCAAAAAATAAAACTACAACACACTATTAATGAACAAAATACCGAAAATTATCGCGAAATTTGTTCTAAAACGATCACAAAAATATTCGTAAAGGCCGTTTTATGTTACATTATAGGAAATGGATTTATATGAGGGTGAATAAAAATAGATATCGGCTTTAATTAAATATTTTCTTATAGTTTAACATTTTATCGCTGAAACTCAATAATTTTCTTACAGTATTATTGCTGATAAAAATGAATATTATAGAGTAGGGATGCACAACCTGTGGCCCGCGGGCCAAAAGTGGCCCGCGATGGGTTAGCGTGTGGCCCGCGAGTTTCATTAATTTATGACTGGAAAAACTGCAATTTTTGCCCATAGGTCGCAGGAAAAAATCATGAATTTCGTCAATTTTCCGGGGGAAAAATTGAAATTTTCGTCAGCCGAATTGCGAATTTTGTCGATCAGGCGCGAAAAATCGCAAATTTCGCCAATCAGCCACAAAGAAATCGTAAGATTTTGCGTCGATGGGTAAGAAAAATCGCGAATTTCGTTGGTCGGGCAGGGAAAAATCGTTAATTTGGTTGATGGTGTGAGGAAAAATTGAAAATTTTATTGATCGACTGAGAAAAAAATCGTGAGTTTTGTCAGTCGCGAGAAAAAACAGTAAATTTCGTCAATTTGCCGCGGGAAAAAATTGCAAATTTCGTCAGTCAGCCAAGAATCGGAAATTTCGTCGACCGGGTGCAGAAAAATGGCAAATTTTGCCGATTAGGAGAGGAATAATCTAAAATTTCGGTGATCGGCTGCGGAACAAATCGCGTGTTTGTCTGCTAATCGAGACAAAAAATTGCGAATTTCGTCAATTTGGCGCGGAAAAAAATTGCACATTTCATCAGAGCCAGTTTTAAGAATCGCGAATTTCGTCGATCATGCGCGGAAAAAATCGCGAGCCTTGTCGATCGGGCTCGGAAAAATAGCGAATTTTGTCGATTGGGTTCGAAAAAATCGCAGGTTTTGTCGATAGGGATAAGAAGAATCGCGGAATTCGTTGGTGTGGCACGAAAAAATCGTGAACTTTGTCGATGAGGTGCGGAAAAATAGCGTAATTTGTCAATCTGGTGCGGAAAAATAGCGAATTTTGTCGATCGGGCTCAGAAAAATCACGAATTTCGTAGGTCGAGCTCGAAAAAAATCGCGAATTTTGTCGATCAGGCGTGTAAAAATCGAAAATTTCGCATCGGGCGCGAAAAATACCGAAAATCGTCGATTAGGCGCGGAAAAAAGCGAATTTTGTTGATGATTTTGTTGCCCCCTTGAAACCATATTTTCTATCTGATTATAGGCGATTTTATATGATTTATATGATTTGGGGCGATATTATATGATTTGGGGAGGTGATTATGAATCACCTCACCAAAATAGAATAATCTCCGTGTTACTGGTGTGGCCCTCGACAACCCAGGTATTTTTGTAAGTGGCCCTTCTTTAAAAAAGGTTGTGCACCCCTATTATAGAGGATATTATCATTGCAACATACATTTAAATTTTAGTTTAGTTTTAACTCAAAGATACTTGATTAAGAATACAAATATTCTAACTCAGTGAAGTCACGTTTTCTAATTATTTATAAGTTAGTCAAAATTCTAAAAAAAAGTTAATTATATTGTAAAAGAAAATAAAATTAAATGTTGTTAGGAACAAATAAACAGGATTCGTACGGGTACCGTTATTTTCCAGGTAATATACCAGTATTTTTTTTTTATAAAAAAAAATGTAGGGCAAACGCACGAAATTTCGCCTTATTTAAGAAGAGATTTTCTATAAGAAAATACTGGCACCAAAGAATTTACTGGTCTGGAAATTCCAGGACCCGTACGAACCATGATAAAGAATGACATTTGCATATATTTTAATTGAAATCAATTGTGTTTTATTAATTTGTTCTTTTTATACTCACTTTGTGTTGAGCAGGTTTGAGTAGGTTTGAGTAATATTTGCATATAATAAGATCATCAATATTTTTACCTTTCAATTTATTCATTTCAAATGAACAAAAAACTAAAAAAGTGAAAATTGATATCTTTAAAAACTATTTATATAATATTAGTTTAAAAAATCCATCACAGCTTATTTTATTCTTATACTTTTTGAAAAAAAAATGGCATTCATAAGGCTGATTTAATTACACTGGTGGACAAAATTTAAGGACAACTGTTATTTATAAGGATTACAGTTAGAAATAGATCCGCAGCAGCACTTGTAAATTTGCATGAATGCGGATTGTACTCTGTTTTGTGAAACTTATGCAAATTTTGTACTTCCGCTTTTGTCGATCACGTGACAGCAGATATAAGAGATTTTAGGCAATCGGCGGGTGTTGTGAGTTCTCATTAGATGTAAAAATTGAAGGAGATGGAATGAAGCTTGAACATTGAAATTTTGAACACGTCTTCCAGGCATCATTTAGATGATATTACTCATCGTAAAATAATTGGAAAGTTGGGAGAAGGACGCAAAAAGAGAGATGTTGCCTGTGAATTTAACATCGCGCACAGTATTGTTTCTAGGCTATAGGCGACATTCCAAAAGAGTGGAATATGTACTAGGCGCATGGCAGAAGGTTGTCCTAGCAGTACGGCGTCCCAAGAAGATCGCTATATTGTTATTTCGGCAAAAAGGAACCGACGCGCAGCACAGCTGGTCAATAAGCAAATCAACTTTGTGCTGCCACAGGAATTAAAATATCGCGGAAAACTGTTGCAAGACGTTTGAAAAATGGTGGACTATACGCCCGAAGACCTGTTGTGTGTATCCCACTCTCGAGACGCTAACGTAGCGCCCGTTTAGAGTGGTATCGTATGCATCGCAATTGGACTCATGACGACTGGTCTACCGTGTTCTTCTCAGATGAGAGTAGATTCAGTCTATCGTCTGATTGTAGACGTAAACTGATATGGAACGAGGTTGGTAGTGCTTACTGTCACGAAAATATTCTAGAAAGAGATCGATATGAGACTTCAAGTATCATGGTGTGGACAGACATCATGTTCAATAGCCGAATGGATCCTGTGTGCTTGACCAAGGGTCCATGACCGGTAGACGGTACACTGAAGACGTCCTGCTTCCACATGTTCAACTTTTTTGAGGTGCTGTCCGCGAAAAGTTTCGTTTTATGAACTATAACACACCTTGTCAATGCAGACAGTCTGTACAAGATTGTCTTGGGGCAGAAGATATCCATCGCAAACACTGGCCAGCACATTCCCCTGACCTGAATCCCATTAAAAATGTATGGGATGCCTTGGTGGGACGTATTGCTGCTCGAAAATTTCCTCCCACAAACAAGTAAACTCTCATCCGTGCAGTGAGGGAGGTATGGGTCAACTTCTCTCAACAGCTACTGAATCATGTTGTTCTGAGTGTGTGAAAGTTGTGTTGAAAATTGTCCCACATTACCGATGACCACATCCCTTATTTATATGGCACTGACGATTTTTAATTGTGAGTATTTTGCTTTCTTTGTACAGTCATGTTTTCGGACAATATTCACGTTTCAGAAAAAGAACCTCTGGTAATACCCTGTATACATCCTTTCAACAAAATTTTTATATTAAATCCTGTGTAACATTCTGTTAATACTACTGTTTGCTTCTTGACCCACAATCTCACGTAGATTCTCATTTACGTGTACATTTCTTCTTGGTCCTTAAGTTTTGTCCGCCAGTGTATATAGTATATATTTTCGCTTATTATAGCTCGTGCAAGGATGAAATCGTACATGTTTTGTGGAATCGATGGTAATTTGGGCGTGAAAATTCTGACATCGTTCCACAATTATTTTACTTTTCCTTGTATGTATATAGTATGGATATCTTTCATAAAAGGTTTGGGTATTATCTTTCATTTTTTCCCTATTTGTGTATAAAGAGTGTCGTTTTTACAATAGTTTTATATATAGGAAGATAGATATATATAAATATAGATATATAGATATTTATTTATAAATCAGAAAAATCAATCTTCTATTTAAAAAAAAATTATCAATGTATTTGTATGATTAAAGTGGAATGAAGTAAATGAATATGCTAAAGTAATATGAAATATAACCAAGATAACACTGGATATTAAAATTTTAAGAATCTTACCTTAAACTGGAAAGCTTTCGAACAATGTAATGTGGTGAAATTATCTTGGTCGTTAAGATTTAATGTAGCTAAAATAAAGCATTAAAATGATTCATATATGATGAAAAAAAATCCATCACAGCAACTTATTTTTTTTAATATATATTTTCTATAAAATATCTCACCTTTCTTCCAATATAATGCAATCATTTTTTGTATCATTAATAAAAGCCAATATATGAAAAACTTATTATACTGCTAAAATTAAATAGAAAATAAATGAATTTGGAAAAAACATTGAAAATATGATCAAGACAAAACTAAGTATGGATATGCTATTATTCTTACGTTAAAAACAACATGTAAAATTTCATGCAGAAATACAAAAGTTTCAAACAATGTAATGTAAAGAGATTCTTTTGATCGCTTATGATTTAAATACCGTCAGCCCGGGTAACTTTGTCTCTTTTTTTACTCTTGTTGTCTTTAAAAATCCAAAAATTGTTGAAATTTTTAATTAAACGATTTCTAATACTTTTTTCCCTAGTTTCAAGATATCAATCGTAGATTTAAAAATTCACATTTAGTATTTTTGAAGAATAGTTTTTTTTTTAAGTATAATATTTATAAAGTTGGACAAAGTCACCCCTGACTTAGGTGACTTTGTCTTATAACTAAAAAATAACAAAATAAGCATTAAAAATTTTGTAAAACAACGCAAACACACTATTATGATAGAATAATAAAAAATAATAAAAAAAATACGTCATTTCGAGATTAAAAAACACAAATTTTGTATGAAAATTAAAAGAAAAACGAAATTTTATTAAAAAATTAGCATTATGAACGACATGTTAAAACAATTAACAATTAAGACGGTAAGATTAATTTTTTTCAATAGAAAATAAAATGTTAAATATATTCACTGAATTCAGACACTGAAAACTATTTCTTTTAGAAGAAATAAGTCTCTTTTTTGTGGGGCGGGGGAAGGGGGCGGATGATTTTTTTAGAGCCTTATACCGTATTCTTAAAAAATAGTGATAGTATATGAATATTTTTCAGCGGCTTTTCTTTGACTTAGCGCTTTCTGCAGCCTCTCAACAATATATTAGGTAGCTTTCTTTACAAAAAAGCTACCTATTGCAGCCGTTCGGAGGAAAGCGATTTCAAAAAATTTTGGTATATTTTCATCGATCATGACCCCCAGACCCCGAAACCACCCTCCGTTCAAAATTGATATATATATATATATATATATATATATATATATATATATATATATATATATATAGTTGATTATCCCACTAATTTGGAATTAACGGAAAACCTTTTATCTAACAATACAATTAACTTCTTAGATCTTAAAATTACAATAAAAGACAATAAAACAATCACAGATCTGTTTGACAAACGTAAAGAATTTAAATTCACAGTTAATACATTTACAAATTTTAAATCTTGTCTACATCATTCTGTATTTCGTAATATAATACTTAATCATTTATATAGAATAAAATGTTTATGTTCTTCTCCTCTAATTAACAATAATATTAAAAAACTAATTTATGATGCATTAAATCATGGTCTTCCAAAAAAATTCATATATTCATTAATATACAATTAGTACTTTTCTTACATGATCTATAAACACAAATTAACACATGCGTAAACAAAATTACAAAAAAATTATAAAATAAAAAAAAATATCTATAAAAAATTAAAAATTGTAAAAGAATATAAAAAAATATTATAGGATGGTTGGGTGGGTAGATGTTAGAGTACGGAGGAGGGTGGTGTTGTCTGGATAATACGCAATGGTTAATTATTAAAAAAAAAAAAAAAAAAAAAAAAGCGGGGCTCTTGTATTATTACTATTTTTTTGTTATGTATTTTATGTGTATGTTGATTTTATATGTAAGTTGGAGATTTTCATTAATATTATAATTAGCTTAATTATTCATTAATCTAATTTACAATTATTTGTTATTAAATTTTAATTTACTTAGGACAATATCATATTAATTACTAATAGTATGCCACTCTTAGTTTATTGTTTTTGAATGTCCCATATTCATTCTTTATGGATTTTTATGGATGTCTGAAAATAATCCACATTCTATATTTGTGCGTTTTAAGTAATGGGATTTTAAGTATTATTTAACCTTCTATATACTTCCACATGTTTGTTATTTCCTGTTCATTTTATAAATATCTTATATATAATTCATTAAAAAATAATTTTTAGATAATTTTTAATAATTATTTATATTAATTACTACTGAATTTATTTTGTTTTATAGCATATAGATATATGCTATATATTATCAATGTTCTAACATTATTTAAACTCTTAGTTTAGTTTAAATAATTTAGCTAATAGAACATATTGTATGCTTTTAAATATTATTAACAATAGTTTTAAATACTTTGTGTGATTTATATTAGGTTTATAATTCTCTATATATAAGGATTTGTTTGGTTTTGCTGTTTAAACAGTTATTTACATTCACAAGCTTGCAAATTTTTATCTTGCGATAGATGTTTAATATAATTATTAATAGATGGCAGCACTAAAATTGTATTTTCAGATTGCCTTAATTTTTATTTTTCTATCTCCATTTCAGTTATAATTTATACACCAGGGTGTATTTTTAGCTAAATTTTGACGTTATTGTTAAACTGTTATCTATTAATTTAAAAGTGCATTTTAAATAATGTAATTAATATCTATTTATCTTATATTAGATTAAATTTGTTTTACAAGGTCTTTCAAATTTTATTTCAAAATGTATTAACTGCATCCTTTGGTATCATTTACTGTGATTTCTTAACTGTTTTATTCACCTTAATCTTTTTGATATACTGGAAGACATGTGCACATGGATTTTTGTAAAATACTGAAATATTAATCGGTATGGTATTTATTATTTCTATTTTATATCCTATAAATATTTAAATACGTTTTATTTATTCTTCCATTTCATATTATTTGTTTCTATTCTGCTTTCATTTTTAATCAATTCACTTGATTTTAGTGGTTGTTCTATAATTCTCTATGTATAAGGATTTGTTTGGTTTTGCTGTTTAAACAGTTATTTACATTCAACAGCTTGCAAATTTTTATCTTGCGATAGATGTTTAATATAATTATTCATAGATGGCAGCACTAAAATTGTATCTTTCAGTTTGCTATATTTTTTAATTTTTCTAGCTCCATTTCAGTTACAAATTATACACCAGGGTGTATTTTTAGCTAAATTTTGACGATATTGTTAAACTGTTATCTATTAATTTAATAGTGCATTTTAAATAATGTAATTAATATCTATTTATTTTATATTAGATTTAATTTGTTTTACAAGGTATTTCAAATTTTATTTTAAAATGTATTAACTGCATCCTTTGGTATCATTTACTGTGATTTCTTAACTGTTTTATTCACCTTAATCTTTTTGATATACTGGCAGACATGTGCACATGGATTTTTGTAAAATACTGAAATATTAATCGGTATGGTGTTTATTATTTCTATTTTATATCCTATAAATATTTAAATACGTTTTATTGATTCTTCCATTTCATATTATTTGTTTCTATTCTGCTTTCATTTTTAATCAATTCACTTGATTTTAGTGGTTGTTCGGGCACAGGGGAAAATTAATTTTAGCTTTAGCTTATTTTTCCCATAGAAAACAACCATTTTGCTTATATCATTGAATTCTGTGCCCTCGATAACGTAATTCAATGTATAAGCTTTTCAATTTTTGTCGGTGTCCACTTTTTTTTTTTTCTTCCATAATAATTCTTATAATATTTTTTTAATACTTACAGCTTTAATTCATAATAATTGACGGTGGCAGGTTATGTTTAATTAATGGTAATATATATATATATATATATATATCTGACATATGTCACACTGTAACTCCCGTAATTATGAACCGATTTCGATGTAATTTGGTGTGTACATAGTACATACCAATGTCTCGACCGAGTTCGTTGGCCAGCTTCATCCGCTGTTTTGTTTCAAAATGGCGGCCATTTAAAATTTTTAAAAAAATTTAAAACTTGAAATGTGGTACCAAAAAATTAAAAATGGAAAAATATTTTTTTCTTATGTATTTGACCTTTATACAAAGATTCCGGAGCACTTTTTGTTTCGTCTATATCTTAAAAAATGGCTGAGTTATAGCATTTTGAATTTCTAGCGTGGCTGATATTTTGAAACGTCCTGAATTTTGTCACGCGATAAAAGGCGTATTTATGAACCGATTTGGATGTAATTAGGTGTGTACATAGTACATACCAATCTCTCGACCGAGTTCGTTGGCCAGCTTCATCCGCCATTTTGTTTCAAAATGGCGGCCATTTAAATTTTTTTTTTTAATGTAAAAATTGAAATGTGGTACCAAAAAATTGCAAATGGAAAAATATTTTTTTCTTATGTATTTGACCTTTATACAAAGATTTCGGAGCAGTTTTTGTTTCGTCTATATCTTAAAAAATGGCTGAGTTATAGCATTTTGAATTTCTAGCGTGGCTGACATTTTGAAACGTCCTGAATTTTGTCACGCGATAAAAGGCGTATTTATGAACCGATTTGGATGTAACTTCGTTTATACATAGTACATACCAATGTCTCGACCGGGTTCGTTGGCCAGCTTCACCCGCCATCTTGTTTAAAAATGGCGGCCATTTAAATTTTTAAGAAAAATTTAAATTTGAAATGTGGTACCAAAAATTGAAAATTGAAAAAATATTTTCTTCTTATGTGTTTGACCTTGATAAAAAGATTCGGGAGCAGTTTTTGTTTCGTCTATATCTTAAGAAATGGCTGAGTTATAGCATTTTGAATTTCTAGCGTGGCTGACATTTTGAAACGTCCTGATTTTTCTCACGTAATAACAGGCGTATTTATGAACCGACTTGGATGTACCTTGTTGTGTACATAGTACATACAAATATCTCGACCGAGTTCGTTGGCCAGCTTCATCCGCCATCTTGTTTCAAAATGGCGGCCATTTAAAAAAATTAAAAAATAAAAAAATTTAAATGAGATACCAAAAAATTGGAAAATGAAAAAGATTTTTTTTGTATGTGTTTGACCTTAATACAAAGATTCCGGAACAGTTTTTCTTTCGTCTATATCTAAAAAAAAATGGCTGAGTAATAGCATTTTGAATTTCTCTTGTGGCTGACATTTTAAAACGACCTGATTTTTGTCACGCGATAACAGGCGTATTTATGAACCTATTTGGATGTAACTTGGTCTGTACATAGTACATACCAATGTCTCGACCGAGTTCGTTGGCCAGCTTCATTCGCCATCTTGTTTCAAAAGGGTTGCCATTAAATAAAATTAAATTTAAAATTCAAAATGAGGTATTAAAAAATTGGAAAATGAAAAAGATGTTTTTTATGTGTTTGGTCTTGATACAAAGATTCCGGAGCAGTTTTTGTTTCTGAAAATTTGTTCTTTTGTTGATATCATAAAAAATGGTTGATTTTGGCTCTTTGAAAATGGCTCTTTGAATTTCTAGCATGGCTAACATTTTGAAACGATCTTGTATTTGTCAAGCGATAACACGCGTATTCGCCTATTTCGATGTAAGAAGGCATGTGGATAGTATACATCAACACCTCGACCAAGTTCGCTGGCCTGATTCATCAGCCATCTTGTTTCAAAATGGCGGCCATTAAATTAAAAAATATATATATATTTAAAGTGAGGTGCAAAAAAATTAGAAATTGAAAAAGGTTTCTTTCTTAAGTATTTGATCTTGATATAAGGATTCAGGAGCACTTTTTGTTTGTCTTTACCTTAAAAAATGGCTCAGATATAGCAATTTCAATTTCTATTGTGGGTGTGACATTTTGAAAAATCTGATTTTTTGCATGCGACAGCACTCCTATATATTAACCGATTCCGATGTGAGTGAGCATGTGCACAGCAATTACTAAGGTCTCGACCAAGTTCACTGCTTAGCCTCATCCACCATGTTGTCTTAAAATGACAGGCACTTTAAGAAATTGCCGAATTTGGCAGCCAAATATAAGTTACTTTAAAGAAAAGCAGCTTGGATAAAGCTGACTAATTTCGCGAAATTCTCATTCATTATATTGATAAAAATTAGTATTGAATCTCCTATATTCGGTTTCCACTAAATTGAGCTTCGTGTGTTTGCATGATATAAGTTGGCTTTTTTTAAATAAGGATTATGAAAGCTACCTCTTCCTCCCGGCACTGGCCGGAAGGACTTTTTTTCTATAATTACGATTACCTGCTGGAGCCTCTACTTGTCCCTTTATACTCACTTAGAGGCAATATTACACAAGTATATGTACAAAAAATTAATATATATATATATATATATATATATATATATATATATATATATATATAATGTGTGGCAACTGTGTACCGAGACAATCTCACCCCAAATTCACATTCAAAGTGCCGGTTTGTGAATATATTCAATGTAAAACTTAAAATATTAAATTATTATATATAAATCTCATTCATTTGGAAAAAAGACATTAAAAAAAAATAACAAAAAAAAAACCAAGTATTTACCCCTTTACAGCACCAAGTATAAATAACTTTTCCAATAAGAAGTTTTCTTCAGTAAAATCGTGTGCTAAATAGTAAACAAAACAACAACCGTGTGCCAAACTCAAGTGTGATGCCAAACTCAATTTGTAAAATGCTAAATTAAATAATTTATGTTTAACCTACTGCCGCGACCTATCTGAATTCGACATTAGTAATTAGTATTATTCTAACAAATTTTATTTATTACACTTTATGTCTTTATCCACGGAGTGGAACAAAGTCAACCACGTTGATGGTAACCAAAATCAATCATTATAATAACTTAAGGTTATCAAAATGAACTAAGGAATAAAAAAAATAATAATGAGTGACGCATTTCAAAATTATTCATGTTTTTTTTTTTTTCTCCTTCGCAGCATTTATCCCTTTTTTCATTATATTTTTTGCAAAATAATTTTGTCTCACATAATCCAACATTTATATACTATACATACATAAATTCGTAACAAAATATTTACGCAAGAATTAATGTAATAGTAAAATTAAATAGGAATTGGACAAAAATAACATGAAATATAATCAAGATAGTACTAAGTATTGTTATTTAAAAATGAATACGATACCCAGAGGCGTCGCGATGGGGGGTTATGGGGGGTGAGCCTCTTCCCCTCCCCCCAATATATGTGAACTTGGGAAATTTCAGCTTAGAGCTGGAAAATTATAGATTTTTAAAATTATAGATTAGAAATTATTATTATTTATTGGAAATTATTGATTTTTTCTTATTTTTTTAAATAAAAAGTATAAAAAAAAAGATTTTTGATTATTTTGCTGAATACCTTTCTGAGTTCTGTAATAGTAAAATAGTTAAACTTTCAAAAGAAATACAAAAAGCAGCCAGACTCAATTTCTCATTATGTTTCTCTGTGCTACGAAAATATCATACATCTACCAGACCTGAATTTCTCTACTGTTATCCATCAACAGTGTCTCTAATACATTTCCTCCAAAACTTTCTTCCTTTCTCAAAAATCTAAAAGTATGAGGCTATTTTCATATGAAGTGCGATTATGACTCTTACACAATTAAAGACAAAAACTTTCATTAAAAGAACCAATAATTATAATTTTTATGTTTTTAGTTTCAGCATTTTTCTTTGGAAAGATTTTTTTTTTTTTTTTTTTTTTTTTTTTTGTATAAGTATTATTATTATTAAACAGACTTTGAACATATCAATTTAGTTGGAAAATAGAGCAATTTGTTTCACGTTGGGAAATTTTTGAATTATAAGTTGGTAAATTTTTTAACTCCCCCCCCCCCCCCCGAAAAAATTTTTTGTAGCTACGCCCCTGACGATACCTTTAACAGTTATTTATGAATTATTATTTTTAATATTTCTATCATAGAAATTATTTTTAGGGGGTTTTTTCATATATTTTCAGCAAAATAATTCGAGTTTTTCTTCACATAATACAATCTTTCCTTTTTCTTTTTCATATAAATCAGTAACAAAAATTTTAACATAAAAATTTATCTGATAGCAAAATTAAACAAGGATTGAACAAAAATAACATGAAAATTAAATCAAGAATATACTGAAAAATGATATTTTAGTAATCTTACCTCAAACTCAGCATACTGAGAAACTTTCAATCAGTGTGATGTGGCGAGATTCTTTTGATGGTTTATGATTTAGTATACCTAACATATCTTCAAAAGGAAATTTTTAGACTTTCCTTATTCCTCAGCTATTTCCTTTTGGTCTCCGAAATTTTGCACAAGTTCTTGGCTTATGGAGGTCTGCATCGAAGTCAGTTAATCAATTCCGAGACTTTCGATACATCACTGAGAAGTCGTTGAGATATCACTGGGACGTCGATGAGATGATGACGTTCAGATATCACTGAGAATATTGTCGTTTTTGGCCCTCCTCAGCGTTTGATCATTGCTCGAAAGCCTGTCCTCAGCACGCCTTCTGAGCAACAATCAAAAGGCGAGAAGACTAAATTCTTATTCTCTGTTGTAATCCAACGGGTATCTGAAAAGATTCAATAAAGAAAATTAATTTTATATCTAAAAGGCTTTAACCGCTTACCCAGCTATCCCGAGCAAGAGCCGACTAATCATTTTTGGGAACCGGAACAAACATTCACCATTATTTCCGAATGGTAATTTTTGCCTTATTTATAACAGAACTTGTGTGCTTAAATAAGACAACGATTACTGTTCGAAAATAGTTGCAAACCTTGCCCCTGTACCTTAATCTGGAGCTGATCCCGAAATAATTGGGAAGATCATAATTTGTCAAAAATAATTAACATGAATCAATCAAACCATCAGGTCACGGATATAATTTATTTATCATTCATAATTTATTCATATAATTTATTTATCATTCATAGTTTTTTTACTCTAATATATATTTTTACTTTTAGTTATTTTGTTTACTTTATTTATTAAAGTTTATTTGCTTTTTTTGGTTCACATGAATGATTATGATAGTAATTCGGAAAGTGACGATAATATCAGTCTTATCAATACTGAAAATAGAAAACTCGGGATAATTATTTACCAATCATTTTATGTAAAAAGAAAGTGTAATGTGTAAACTTTATAATGTAAAATACAAAACATTTGGATAAATAGTGCTAGAAAATTTCATGCCTTGCTACGCTTATTAAAAAATATAATTTTAAAAAATGGATTTCCAAAATTGCCAAAAAAAAGGACAATTAAGATTGTTCCCAAATTTAAACTTGTTATTATCTGACGTGATCACGAAATATGTTTCGTCGATAAATCAAAATATCTGAAAGAAATATATGCAAGATTTCTTTTGGACACACTAATTCTAAAATAATAAATAACATTCTCCTCATCTTACAATAAGATAATTTTCTAAAAACTGTGAAAGTTGTGGAATTAAACAGATTTTTGGTCGTTGGTAATCCTTAAAAAGTGTAGTCTAATAACAATCGGCAATAATCGAGAACATATAACGCCAAAGGAAAAATGAAAAACGCCTCTAATGACAAACTAATATTGGTTTATTTGTAGATAATACTGCCCGATATTGCATTAATTGGAAGTAACTCCATGAAAAACCAATAATGGTTAAATAGTGGTTTTATATTAAAAATAATTGTAACAAGTAACAATTAAATTTAAAATATCAAAAAACCCGACTGCGTAAAAGGCGAACTAATTAATTATTTCTCATCAATGTGAATTTTTTTTTATATTACTTACCTATTTTTTATTTACTTGTATTGATGACTTTTAAGTTGTGTTTAATTGTTAGTTCCTATCTATAAACACTGTTTTGATGAGGCCTATAGATTTTTATGATGGTTAGAGTTTCAGTAAAGCTAGAGATCCTACCTACACAACTTCCAGGTTATGTAATATTTAAACGGAGCTTCTGACGGTAAAATAGCCAGTGAAACATTGTCTTCATTTTGAAAGACCTATCCAATGATATGCCACTCTATATAGTGCGTAAAAAAAAAACAAAAAAATATTTTTTTAAAAAAATCGTCACTACCGCTATTTTGAATTTATAAAAACAAAACCCGTCCTTTCACCATTGGACGGTTAAGACGAATTGATAGAGATTTCATTCATTAAAATCCATGCAGCCATTGGGATTTTTCGAGGGTATAAAGAAATCCACATACCCAGATACGCGTGAAACACACAACCCTTCTTGGCAGCCAGGTAATAAAATGTCCTCAGTAAAGAAAAATCGTTTTCGCTTTGAAAATGTTTCAATAAAGAGCCAATGTTGCAGAAATACTAACTTTACATTGAAAATATTGGCAATAAATGGTAAGATATTTCTTTCCTGTATTTTACCAATATTTTCCAATACATTGCCGATTGCCGATGCAGACAATATTGGCCAAATGTAGTTTTGAAAGAGGCAGTACCATTGTTACCACCAAATATTTCAAGTATGAGGGAGAAAAGACATTTACAATTCTAGTAGCAAAATCCGCGTTGCCTAGCAATAAAAATAAAAGACTCGAGAATGCCTTTAAAAAATTGTAATGATACTGAAACTAAACAGAAATAAATTTAATTTTCAAAAAACATTGAATGAAATTATATTACTTTGCTGTATGGGCTTAAAAGTAAATGTAACTGGAGGTGAAAAAGTACTTTAAATCAGTATAATTATTGTAATAACTTTAGATGAACTAATAAATGTTATGTAGAACTGAAAATAATTAAACTTGGATTTATCTCGTTTTTTTTAAGGTAGGATTTTTATACTATAACGCAGTTCTTTTAATAGTATTTATTTCAGCTTTAAAATGAACATTTCACACTAAATTAACAGGAAAAGAATTTGTTTACATATTTTTTTCATTTCTAACCTAATATAATTAAAGGACTAACTCTTAAACTGAAATAAATATTATAAGAAAACTAAAATATAATTTCAATAAATATAATAAGGCGATGTAAAACAACTTAAATTCAATCAAATATCCCCTCTACACAGCATTTAAATATAATAATTAATGTCATAAATTATCACAAATTGCTATCGTGTTTTGAAAATAAAAACGGTCTGTTAAACTAAAATAATGTACTTCGACTCATTAAATATTTCTAAAAATTTGTTTTCATTTAATGTCTTTGAAAAAAAGTATACATTTATCAAATTTTTGTGATTTACAAAAGGTATATTTTTATCTTATTCGAGGTTTGAAAGCATAAAAAAAAAGAAATTTTAAAAATTCCTTCAAATAAGACTTGACGCTTATATAATAAAATGTTAAAGATAAGATCTATTCTTTAGGTTGAAAAAAATATTATTTAAAAATTATTTATTGAAAACTGTTGGATCCGAGGATGTCATATAAGTTCATAGAATATTTTCTGAGATGTTAATTCTTTTGTAACATATAACGATATTTCGCTAAAGGTGACAACTTAAGTATTCCATTTTTGATTATCATATTTTGATTATTAGCATAATGTGAAAAAAAGAAAGGAAATGGTAAACAAGGATATCGTCTGCCGTCCGACATGGGGAATAAATATTGTTATTCTAATATAATTTATTTTTGTTTGAATAATTCGATTTAATGATTTTTAGTTTATATATATATATTTTTGCAATGTAAAGAATATTCATATGACTTACTTCCTCATGTACGAAAGTTATTCTAAAAAGCTGCAAAATTTTCATATTATTGATCCATGTGAAATAATATTTTCCAAATTTGGTTAAAATTTAAATGAATGGACTGTCATAAAACATGGAGTTTTGAAAATGGAGTAGAGTCATTCCATCTCAATTCAACCAGACCTTGTAACCCGACCGACAGGGATTTGGATGAAACTCGGTGTATATAATAATTCTATCATGATATGAATGCATCAGAAATTTTTCCTCCCTATAGTTTGTGAGATATGGGGGGTCCAATTTTTGGATTTTTCTCAAATCGCACATTTCCGAGTCTGTATTTTTAGACTGCAGTTCCATTTTCAAAAAATTGTTTCTCTGGATATAAAATGCGAATCATCTTTAAAATATCACCGTAAGTACATAAAAAGATGCAGATTTTAATAAAAAATATTTAAAAAATTAATTTTAAATATTTAGGGTCAAAAAATTAAACCAAAGTTGAAAGTTATGGTTATTTTTACAAATTTTTGCGACTTTACGAAAAAGGCAAATGAAATTTCCAATTTATTTTTGTTTTAAATAAAAGTTTACACTTTGGGCTTTCTATTTATGAAATAAAAATGATGTCTTTCTCGTGGCTTATGCAAAAATTTTGATTTATTTTGGGATGCTGTACCTATCAAGACATAAAAATCTTTAACTTTGCTTTCGGTACCTAAATAATTGCTGCACATTTTAAATTTAAATTTATTAATCAATTTCATTTATTTTCTAAAATAAAACCTTAAAATCAGACTGATTTGTTTATACACGTAAACAAACATTAGCTTGTCAATAATGGCAAGCTCTCCAAATTTTTATCCAAAATCCTTTCGATCAATGAACCTTTATTGCCCGTATGTCGCCATTTCTTAATTAATTTCCGAATTTTAATACCTATGATGCCTCTAGTGAAACAATTGTCCAATCCAAAAAGCTAAGGTATCAGTTAAATTTATCGGCGGAATTTCAGTAGAATATCTTTAAAAAAATAAAATACTTTCGAATATTTGGCACGAAAATACGAAAGTGACACGTGATTTGGCGAGCAGGTTTTTTCCTCGCCAAAAGCAAACGATTTTAGTGCATCGGAAAATTGTTTATTAATTGGTTTTTAGAATGCACGATATTTAATGAATTTAAACTTAATCAATGAAAGACGTTATTACGTATTTTTTATATTACATATAGATGCTGCTTATTGCTGTAGTTATTTAATTTTATCACTGTAAAAATATTTTCTATGCTTTGCAAGTTGAAAATATCTATTTAAAGTTATAGCCAGTTGACATTTGATTGCCATAATACATTTCCATATCGAAGAAGTCGTTTCCATAGCAACAAAATCAAATCAACAGTGTTCCTATCTGCCTTATTTTTGAGCTTGAAGCAATTTAAATTTTGTTTTAAATCGTAAAATATGATATTTAAATTTTATTATAAATACATATAAATATATATGACAAACTATGGTTAAAACAAACAAAAAATGACAAAACTATAGTTAAAACAAACTAAAAATGACAAAACTAAAGGTATTTAAATTAAGCTTTTATGAACAAATTCAATATAAAAAGTTTTTTCCTTAAAGATTATTCCACATAAAAGCGTATTTTTTTTTCATCGTCAACCGTTGATAAATCGCCAAATAAACGAAAATTTCGTTATTTTTTTACGGACGCTGTATCGGAGTTCCGCCAAAAAATTTTTTGTAAACATATATATCCATATGAGAAGAACATTCTGTATTTTTTTTTTTTTTTCAGATTTTCCTGAGTACGCCCGTATGGAGACCTTCCTTGTGAATCTAACTTCAAAATAAGAGACCCACCATTTAAGAGGAGGTCCTTCCGATAAGGTTTGATTTTTGAGATATTTTCGGGAATTTCTCTCCCCCCCCCCCCCCTTTAAATAATGCACATAGAAAAAAAATGTTTAAGCATTGCTTTCGTTACACTTTTGTCTAAAGGTGTGAATATTGTCAGATATAAATTTCATATTTTAATTAATCTAAACTTCTCCAAAATTTATGAAGCATCACTGAGAAAAATGACAGTTTCAAATCTGAATAAATCTACGTTTTTATTTTGTTATGAAACTTTTTGTTTCAAATATGACTACCCAATGCTTTCAATTCTGAAATACCAGAAATACTCAGTTTCAAACAAAATTACTTTTCATTCGTTAAACGTAAGTAAATTTTACCAGTGTAGTTGAATCTATTCATATAATATCATTTGTTATGATTTCGAACGAAACGCTCCTTTTAGCAATAATTTATAACATGAAATGTGGCGAACTACATTTTTTTCGTGTTCGCGGAAGAACACTTAAAAGCCGTCGTAATATAATCGCGAAAGTGTAAATTTTATTCTTCAAAGTTCGAAATCGAAGAATGGATGAATTCGTAAAAGAAAGACTTCTCAGGTCGGATTTGAAAACCATCAACAATATATAAATGCAAACATCATGTATAATCGTGAATAAACATCATGAATAAAGCGTTATGTGCTCATATTTGAGTATGTCTATGTTTTCAGAAATGAGTATATACATGTTTCAAACTTGAGTAATTTTGTTTCGGAGCCATTTTGACTATGCGACATACTCAGATTTGAGTATTTTTTACTCAGTTTTGAAAATGTCGTTTTAGAGTGATGTTGTATACAGCGAATTATGTACACGATTGCACTATTAATATTCTTCCGAAACGAAATAATTTACACGGTTTCTTAAAATATATAGAATTAGTTGGATGTCAAATTTCTTATAAAGGAGACATATCAAATTTTCATAAAACGACAAATGCTTGAAATTGAGATAGAATTTTGACTCTAATCTTTCATTCATTTTCGAATCTATTTAAAAAGTTGAAATTATTAATTATTTTTATTTTTTGAAAATCTGCCTTCAAATTAAAAAAAATTACGGTTTAATTTGTAAAAAATAAAACTTCGGTAGCCTGATGGTTTAGACGTAAGAACGTACGCCGATTCAAAAAAGCTTGTTTCAAGAAAAATGCTGAAGTCCAGCACGCTCTATTGTCAGCCGTGCCACCCGTTCTTTAAACTGATATTCATGACGAAAGAAAAAACAGTTTTGAAACCATATTATAGAAACTTTAACCCTTTATGTACTGAATAATGATGTCATGAAATTTTTATCTTCTAAAGCATTTTTCGTAAATTTCGTGAAACTACATTAGAAGATTTACATAATCATTTAATAAATTCTAGAAGAACTAATTAAATTTGAATTTATAGGGATTTTGTGCAATATTTATAACCCCACTCAAATCTTTATTTTAATTTTTTTTTTTTTAGTATTTTGTAGAATTAGGAAATGTACAAATATGATGTTCTTACAATAGGAATATTTCCGAATTGAAAAATCCCCACCCCCACCCAAGTGCCAAGAAAGCTGAAAAGACGCAAAGGCAAAATAAATCATCCTTTTAAAAATATTTTTGCTTTGTATAATGCTTTTGGAACAAGATAAAGTAATGCATCTGTAACTCATTTTTAACTGTATTACTACTAATCGATGTATTAAATGAATTTTATAACAAGTTATTTTAATGGTACTTATAAGTACCGTCAGTAGATAAAGGGTTAAAAGTTCAAAAAGTGCAATTTTTCTCTTTCTGAAAGTTAATCAAAAGAATCTCCCCTTAAGTGATAATCGCCATGCCCTCTATTCTGACACATCCAGTACAAAAATGCATCAAAATCCTTCAAAAAAGGTATTACATAAACTATTTTCTCCAGATTTTTATTCCTTTTTCTTTCTACACTTTACCCACTAACAATATTTTACTAGATTTTTTACATTCTCAGAGGAAAAGAAAAGAAGAGCCTGTATTACAATATATCTCTGTAAAAACGAATTTTTTTTCTTATATTTTCAAATAGTAATTTTTTTCTGAATGATAGATTTTTTTTTCTATTTTTAAAAATAGAAAGGTGTATTTTAAACAGCTCCAAATATCACCTAAAAAATTAGCTAATAAGTTAAGTATTATATGAAGATAAGTATCTTAAGAATATATTAAATTTAGTTTTAGAAGAAAAAAAAAGACTATGAACAGTTGTTATGTTATCTAATATAAATAATCAACTTTGAAAAAAGAAATGATATTCCTTGGATATTTCTAGTTAAAGTTGAGAAATAATAAATTAAAAAATAATAAAAGGAAAAAAAAAAGAAAAATAGAGAGAGCGAGAGAGAGAAATCAGGGAAAATGATAACCTAGATAAAACAATAATTAAAAGATAATCTTCAGTAAATGCTTATGCCGTTTAATAGGAATTATAACATTAACCTTTCCAATTACTTCCAAAACATATTTTTGAGGGGGGAAATGCTGTATTTTAATATCGGCATAAATTTAAATTGTACAATGAATACAGTTTAAAATATTTAAAACTACATCTTTCATGCTAATAGTTCTACTTTAATTTGTCTTCACAAAACTATCTGGTGTTTAAGTTTTTCATTTTTCTAGAAAACCAGAAAAAAAAAAATCTAAAAAAATTCCTCGTGTCTAGAAACTTACTCTAGTCTGCTACTTAATATCATCTCAGAATGAAAGGAAGTGCATATTTTCCCAGGCGTTATCTGAGTCAAGGCCAAGGAGGAATATTTCTTAAATAAACCGCAAACACGTTTTCACCTCAAATCACCCGACCATGTTGAATTGCTTTTTCCTAAAAGCACTTCTTCAGTTTCATCACACTTGCTAAAATGTCCCTTGAGTATAAACGCAGTAATTGTAATCAAAGGAAACAATGTCTCTTTTTAAGCATTTTCGGCCGATAGGGGATTCAGATTTTATTTTTTATTTTACTTTTTTCCCTGTTGGATAAAGTAAAACTTGTAATTGTTTTTGTGAAGTGAAGCAGACGATATTTTAGAAAAAGTAAGTTGATATATCTCAGTTCTAAATTCCGTCAATTATCGTTTTCTGAAAATAGTTTTAAAAAATCAAGTATAAAAATATGTACACGCAATAAGTATTGTATTTTTTTTTTTTTTTTTTTTTTTTTCTTTTTTGCATTGCCCAATACGAAGACAACAGAGAGTTAGATGAAAATATTAAAATACAAAGGAATATACAGCAAATTCTGTATAAATTGGAATCGATAGGGACCGAGAAAATATTCCATCGTAGACAATATTTTGCATTAGACAGAGCTAACAGTATTGAAAATCGTTCTGCTGGACTTTAAAATCTTCACACGTTGCACAAATTTCCGTCTTAGACAAAGTTTACTATATTTGTATTAAGGAAGGAAAAATAAATACGATTCCTTATATAATTTTATTTATTTATCAAAAAGACAAAAAAAAAACTCATTATTTGAAAATTAATTTGCAGTAAAGGATGAAATCATTCTTTAAACGTCAAATAATTTCTTCAAATATTTCTTTTTTCTGTTACTAGATGATATATAAAAACTATAGGAAAAAACTTTCCATCATTATTCTTAACATATTTTAAATGAAATAAAAAAATAAATAAATTTTGTGTAGTTTCATATGAAATTATGCAAAACTATGACAAACTTCTAAATCAATATCGTTAATAAAAACAACTGATGCAAAAGGGAGAAATAAGCAAAGGAAAACATATATGAGGCGAAATAAAAGAAGAAAGATTAAATTTACAAACAAAAGGAAGGCTTTAGTACTAAAAAGTAATACTACGCAAAATCACACATTGAATAAATAATCCGATTATACGAAATTTTGTTATTATGAAAAATTGCATATTTTTTATTAGCCATATTTGTCTATTTATTCAGTGTTTCTATAGTTATAAATCTTCTTTTTTAACTTTTAAAGTAGTGTTAATTTCATCGAACATTTAAATTTAAAACGCCCCAAGGGATTTGAATAAGCTTCTAACTTTCTACAATAACTCTGTACAATAAAATTATTCAATTTCCTTTCAATTAGAATTGTCATTTAACAATATAATACGTTTGAACTTAAATGATATTTAAAATTAAGTTAAACATTTTCTTACGAAAAAATGTAAAAAACCTCAAATATATAATATAAATCATTAGTAAACTCCATCTTTCTGATTTAAAACAAATTTAATAGTTGCCAATATGCGTCTAAATATACTTTTAAATATAAACCGATTTAATAGTTATGCAAGAATTTAAAAAATATTTTTATATGAGTATCTACAATAATAAGAATTCTAAAAAAAAAAAAAAAAAATTAAAAAAAAAAATGAGTATATAAAATACAAGGTGTTCCCAAATTCGACCGACAAATTCAGAGGGAAGATAGACGGCATCAAAAGGATGAAAAAATACCATAGATCATGGGGTCGCAAATTACGTATTTAAACAAAAAGTCAGGGTATTCTGTCTTAATTCAATTTGTGTTGACGGCATTAACTTTCAGAAAACTGAAGTACATATTACAGCTTTTAATTCTCATTCTCGCATTTGTTGTAAATGTGATAATATCGAAAAAAGTGCTAGAAGTTTCCATTATGAGCGCAGCAGTATGAACTTGACGCACCACATTTTGGACTGCGATTGCCAGTTCGTACGGTATGATCTCTTAAAAAGTGTCTTTTCATACCGGTATAATTGTATTAGTGATACAGGGTATTAAATACTGGGTGTTCCAAAATTCGTCCGACAAACTAAGAATGGTGATAGAAAGCATCAAGAGGATGAAAAAACAAGTGGGTAAGTGTGATCACAGATCGCACAGAAGGTTTCGTTTAATATTCCTTTCAAAACACTTTATCCTTTTGTAAAATCGGTTGGTTTCATATTTCGCATCCAGGGGGCGCACTCTATTCTACACAAACCTCTATCCGAACGAAACTCCGTTGCACAACCTATCCGTAAATATATTAGTCGAGGGAATCGGGCCCATAGCACCCGAGATAGGTAGGCGCCCCCTGGCGATAAAAAATGGAATTGAAAGATGTAAGGCTATGTGCATAATATGAAAGAGTGATCAAAGGGGTGTCGGCAAAAGTTAGAAAAGTACACACCAGGTGCAATGGGGGGAGGTTAGAAAAATTGCTTAAAATACACAAGTTAGAGCCCAGACGGCCAAATATAAGACTTTTTCAAAATTTTATGATTTGTCGTTTGATGTGAGGTGTTCAGCTATAAATATGCAAAATTTCAAGTCTTCAACTTAATTAGGGTCTCTGTTAGAAAAAAAAAAAAAAAAAAGCTTAAAATACACAAGCCCAGACGGGTAAATATAAGACTTTTTCAAAATTTTATGATTTGTCGTTTGATGTGAGGTGTTCAGCTATAAGTATGCAAAATTTCAAGTCTCCAACATACATAGTTTCTGAGAACGGGCTCTGTGACGGACAGACAGACAGAGGAGCGAGACGAATAGGATTTCGTCAGATGAACGAAACCCTAATTACCAAATAACATGGGATCGCAAACCACGTATTTAGTTACAAATAGGCGTTTCATACTAACTAAACTTGAGTTGACGGTAATAATTTCGAGAAAAATCAAAACATTGCAATGAAAATGCTACGATATGTACTTTATTTTGGGTGGAATGTTATAATATCACGAAAAGTTCTGGAAAAACAGGGTGCTCAAGCAATCGATGTTACCACATGAACTGGCAGTGGCAGTCCAAAATGTGGTGCATTAATTTCATACTTCTGACGCGCATAATGGAAACTTCTACCACTGTTTTCGATATTATCACATTTGCAACAAAGTTGAGAATGTCTATAAAAAGTTTTATTATAATATACTTCAGTTTTCTGAAAGTTATTGCCGCCAACACAAATTGAAATAGGGCAGAACACCGTGTATTTTTTATTAAATATGTACAGTCGTGGAAAAAAAAGTAAACAACCCCTACTAACTCCTCAACAAATTATCGTAGACGAAAGTTACTAGTACCGAACGATTGGAAATAAAGTGTATTTTTAAATGACGTATATAAAATTTGCTTAGGGGGCCATCTACATATTAAAACGAATACAAACTTCATTTTTTTCAATGGCAATACCCAATTTTAAGCAGATATTACAAATCTTTGGTTCAAACTATGCCTAGACACCAAATTTCAAGTCATTTGAATGATAAGTTTTTGAATTATAAACATTCAAAATTTAGTGCTTCCAATGTTAAATTACATTTTCTTATTTTTATTTATAACTTCTGAAATTATGATCCTAATGTTTTAATTTTTTGTGTAGCAATAATACTAATAATATACCCAAACATAAATACGTTGAATTTGCAATTTTTATAATTTTCTGATATGAATTATGAATTATGACATTAATATTAAAAAAAATTATAAATTGCAACCTACATTTTTTTTTATGGATTCAGATTTATTAAGGCCTGCTTTATGGAAATCGAAAACTTCACATTTTTTTTCCCAAGTAGTTTTCAAATTATGCTTAAAAAACGGCAAAATGATGGTTTAAGAATATGATAGAAGTGACTAAATGTTTTGAAATTTCTTATGCTATCCTATAATCTAACAGGCTTAATTGACTGTTCCTTGATGATTTGATCAAGAAGGGAGCTCTCTCGGTTAACAATCGAGTACCGAGCTTCAATTTGGATACAGCCCTTAAAATGCGCTCCTTTTAAAATAATTAATTTCTCGGAAACTTGTCGTACAAATTGCATACAAATTTGTTTTTAGGCTAATTGAAGAATGTAGAGTTCATTTATGCTGTCAGAAATGTGTACTGCTATTGAAAAAAACAAAGTTATGGTTCGTTTTAATATGTAGATGGCCCCCTAAGCAAATTTTATATACATCATTTAAAAGTAGGCTTTATTTCCAATCGTTCGGTACCAGTAACTTTCTTCTACGATAATTTGTTGAGAGTTAGTAGGGGGTGTTTACTTTTTTATTTTCCACGACTGTACGTGGTTTGCGACACCATGTTCTATGGTAACTTTTCATTCTCTTGATGCCTTCTATAACTCCTCTTAACTTGTCGGTCGAATTTTGAAACACCCTGTATATTTAAATTGATTAAATCATGGTATTTGATGTTAAGGGGGCCGGTCACTCAGCTTCCGATTTCCCCTTACTAATGTAAAGTCTATGGGCATTGGAGGCATTCGTATATTTGAAATATCCCCTCGGGAAATTAATATTTTTAACTTCTATTTTTTGTGTACACTTCCTAAAAGATGTCTCTTTTTTCTTAGTTTTCAAAATATTTCTAAAGTGTAGACTTAATTTTATAGGAAGTGTTAAAATCTTACTCACAGCTCGCCCGATTTTAACACATAAAATATTAAATTCAGCATAGATTTTAGAAATATTTTGAAAACTAAGAAAAAAGATACATACTTTAAGAAGAGTACACAGAAAAAAGATGTTAAAAATATGAATTTCCCGAGAAGATATTTTAAATATACGAATGCATCAAAAGTCCATAGACTTACATTACGGAGGAGAATTCCGAAGTTGAGTGACCATCCCCCTTAACGAACTTTATAAAATCATGTAATGGAATAAATTTCTAGAGATATGTATGCTAATAAAAATAATTAATATTTAACTTAAAGTAAATATTGAACGCCAATGAAATATCATTTTCGGTACGATTAGCAGTTTTTTAATTTATCAGTTCGTTAATTAACTAATAAAATTCTATTTTCTGCCTTCATGAAGCTGTTTAAATTTTGTTTCTACCAAATATACAAGCAAAGTTATAGTTGTTTTAAAATTAGTTGCCAAAGTTATCGTTCGTGTTTTCTGAAAATGAAGTTGTTAATGACTAGCTTATCGTATAAAAGCATAATAAAAACATTTAAGCATATAATGACATGGAATTTGGCATAACTGTTGTACATTTATGATTAAACGGGACAGACGATGACCATTAATGTAAATTTTTTTTTATTAAAGGTTGTTTGCATTTAAAGTTATTGTCAATTTTCCGAATTTATCCCCCGAGAAATTATTTACATTCTCGAAGTTCTTAAATAAATAAAATATTTTTTACGAGAATTGCTCATTCCTCTGGAAGAAAATATTCCATTTACATTCAGTTTATATGAGTATATTTTTTTCTTTTGCTATCGAGTTTTCCATAAATGCTTTTATACACATTCGCCTGTTTTTCCACTTTTTAATTTTATTAATCAATTAACTCTTTTTTATTTTCTGGCTATGAGTTTTTTATTTTTATCTCACACATAATAAAATATGTAGTTTTAAGAATTGAATTTATTTTTAAATAAAAATGCTTCTGAAAATGCACATATATTTTTTAAATGATTCCAATCACGAAAATCTTCTGTAACATTTATGTGGTTCTGGAAAAAAGTTGATACATTTTTACTATATATTCTGTAGTGAATAATGGGGCATAATATATATTATTCCTAAGTTATAGTATATATTATGTTTCGCATAATATCACACATCATTAATGTAATTTTTTTTTATTAAAGGTTATTTGCATTTAAAATTATTACCAACTTTCGGAATTTATCCCCCAAGAAATCACTGACATTCTCAAAGATCTTAAATAATTAAAATATTTATACGAGAACTGTTTATTCCTCTGGAAAAAAAATTCCATTTACATTCCGTTTATATGAGTTTTTTTTTTTTTTTTTTTTTTTTTTTTTTGCTATCGTGTTTTCCATAAATGCTTTTATGCAGATTCACCTGTTTTTCCACTTTTTAATTTTATTAATCAATTAACTCTTTTTTATTTTCTGGCTATGAGTTCTTTATTTTTATCTCGCACATAATAAAATATGTAGTTTTAAGAATTGAATTTTTTTTTAAGTAAAAAAGCTTCTGAAAACGCACAAACATTTTTTAAACAATTCCAATCACCAAAATCTTCTGTAACATTTACGTGGTTCTGGAAGAAAGTTGATACATTTTGAATATATATTCTGTAGTGAAGAATGGGGCACAATGTATATTATTCCTGAATTATAGTACATAATATGTTTCACATAATATCACACATCATTAATGTACTTTTTTAAATTATTAAAGGTTGTTTGCAAAGTTATTGTCAATTTTCGTAGTTTATCCCCCAGAAATTATTTACATTCTTGAAGTTCTTAATTAATTCAAATGTTTTTACGATAATTGTTTATTCCTCTGGAAAAAAATTTTCATTTGCATGCATTTTGTATGAGTATCTATCACTACTATATCTACTATCACTACTATATTTACTCTATCACTTTAAGAAGAATATATGAAATATTTAAATATTTCACATTTAAATAAACTTACTTTAGTCCTTGTAGTTTAAAACCTAATAAAATGTGACCCAGGCATATAGGCTCGAACTAGCTTTATAAACATATAGAATATTATAGTTAATTATAGTTATAATAGCTATATAGTTATAATAACTATAATTATAGTTATAATTATAGTTAATTATAGTTAATTATAGACAATTATAGTTAACGCAATTAATTCTACTGCACCGAAGCCTAAATATATTTACAAACATTAAAAAATATATTATTAAAAATCCGTTACATATATCTTGAGTACTGATTAATGCATCATCACAGAAAATATATTTATACATACGAAATTTCACTTAAACATAAATATTTATTTTTGAAAAAATATGCATATATGGTTTTAAAAACTTCTTGAAATTAATTAATATTTTTGCGAAGGCGATACAAAAAATACGGGAAAATACGGAAAAAAACAGTATAAGATAAAAGCTTGAATGGTGATTTAATTATTTTTATGAAAAAAAAAAAGAAAGAAACTATACTAAAACTGAGAAATTGAACCATATTGAGAAATTGACTACATGATAAAGCAAGGATGTAATAAGTGACAAATTGCAAACAATGATTTACATTTGAACTCTAAATAACAGGAAAGATGCAAGACGAAAATATAATATTTGTATTGTACATATACAGTAAAATCTCGTTACAATAAATCTCTGTGGAACACTAATTAAAATCGCTATACTGAAAATTTCGTTAAAATGACAATCGTTATAACGAGATTCTATTGTATATATATATAATAAATTTGAAATCACAAATATATGAAGAAATTGATAAAGTTCTAAGGATGGTTTAGAAATGAACATATGAAACCAGTATGTAAGATAAGAAACTATGAATGACTCACAGAATCATCAGAGGAGCTTGTGAGTTCATTCATAGAAGATGCGTTATTTCATCCAATTTTGTCGGCATTAAGCCTAAAATGACAAAATTTAGCTCCTTATAACGCAAACATTACAGAAAATAGATAAATAGATAAAATAGATAATAAAAAGCTAAGAGATCCAAAGAAAGATACACCTCATACAGGATATTAAAAATTATTATGCATTAAAGAACATTTGCATCAGTCTACAATCTAAATGTCTCTATAAGTCATAAAGTTTATTGAACTTTTTATACAAATGCTTTAAATAGCTCATCTAGATTTTTCATATCAATTTATGAAAATAAAAAGAAAGGATAACGTTTTACAAAAAAAGCTTAAAGGCAACCAGATATACATATGTTAAAATGATTTAAGAAAAATCTAACAATAGCTGAACAGCAATATATCTAAGTATTAAAAATTTAAGTTCATAATTTTATAAAATGTTCCTGAAAAAAAAGAAGTTTCCACTACGCTTTAGGTTCAGCAAATTTTACATAATAACGACTTTGGGCTAAAGCTTGCAAAAATTATTCACCAAACGTTATATCTAAATAGCGAGAAAACATACAAACCCCCATTAGTGAAATTTAATTACAAGCAAAAGTTCTATGTGAGATAAATTGACAATGATGAACTGAGTTTGAATCTTCGACGATATGTCAGCTCAATTACAGAAGAATGCAATATTCTGAAACGAATGTATTAAGGGGTCTCAAGACTCTTAAAATTGAAAACAATGAAATAAAAAAGACCATTTTCAACATATAACATTTTAAAATGTATTTGATTTAATGACAAAATTTTTATTGGAATTGAAAGATATAATTATGTTCTTTCGTTCCATATATTTAAAAATTTGCAAGATACAGAATTAGCATTTACAGGGGGCTCCAAACTGTCAGACATTTGTCGAGCAAAAAATTGACATAGCAATTTACGCGCGGGATTACAAAATAAATTTTGCAACTAGAATGAAAATTTTGGTGCCTACTTATACTTCAGATTGTAATAATTACCCTGAACCTAAATAAATTTATATTTAAAGCATTTTTATATTTTAAATACAAAGTTGTAATTAGCTAATGCAAAATATAGAAAATTTCAACAATTTAATCACCTAAAAAAGTATTTTTTGAGCAATCAAAAGGAAATTTTAGGTTCCGTTTATACAGACTAATACGAAACATGTGTTTCGAAAATTTCATGAAAAAATATTCAGAAGTTTTTGAGATATCGTGCACGTTATGGCCAAAAACGTCATTTTCCGCATATGTACTAATAATTCATCACTTTGACATAAGTATCTAACTGCATGTATATTAATAGACGCGAGTACATAAGCATTTATCAAAAACTTAAATATTTTATGAAGTACAAATGTGCTATACTTTCCACATGGATTCTAAAAACAGATATTTCTGAATTAAACTTACATATGTAACTGCGTGTGTATTAATGCACACAGGGTAGATATGCATCTGGGCAAAATAATAAATCTTTTATAAGGCACAGAAGCAATATACTTTCTACAATGCTTTCAACAATTCATAATTTTGCAGTCAAGTCGTAATACGAAAACAGAGCACGTTTAAAATAAACACTAAAAAACAATCGAATGACAGCTAGAAAACTAAAAATCTATGCAAATGTTTCTATGCGATGCATATTGTATAAATTATCATTTTCAGGCAAGAGTTGATAAAAATGTTTCATTTACATTATGAATAGTCAGAAAGTATACTAACCAACATCACTCGAACCTAAATACGCGATTAGGCAAGGGTTGAATAGGTGACAAATTGCAAAGATGAGCTACTTTTGAACCTTGTATGACACAGACGTTCTAAATTTTCAGGCGGATGTACTATGATAATTCTTTGTCACATCTATAGATAACTGATTACTTTGGCATGCACGTGTAATTTCATACATTGTAAACATAGTAAGAGAGTGAAAAGGTCATATCGGCAAGAAATAATACGAACTTGAATTTGGACATAGCCCCTAAAAATGCTCATTTTAAAATAATTAATTTCCCGGAAACTAATAATACTAATTTCATGCAAATTTGGATTTAGGCTAATTGAAGGATGTAGATTCTGTTTATGGTGTCAAACTTGGGTATTGCTATTGAAAAAAAAAAAAAAAGTTGGGTTCGTTTTGATATGTAGATGGCCCCCTAAGCAAATTTTATATGCATCATTTAAAAGTAGTCTTTATTTCCAATCGTTTGGTACCAGTAAATTCCTTCTGCAATAATTTGTTGCAGTGTTAGTAGGGGGTGTTTACTTTTTTTTCCGATGACTGTACATAAGCATTTGACAAAAGCCTAACTATTTTATACAGGAAGAAAGCAAATAATTTCTATATGAATGCGTTTAACAACAAATTCTTATTTCGAAGTAAAGCTACCAAAATATAAAAAGAAAAGAGAACGGTTAATACAAAATTGTAAAAGCTGCCTAATAATAGTTTAAAATAGAGTAGAATTAAAATAGAGTAAAATTCAAAGTTTTATGCAATATGCATTTCATATAATATCTTCTTCAGGCCAGAATTTCTATAAATTGTTTGCGAATTGCAAGTAAGCAGGGTTCGAAAAGTACTGGAGCAAACTGGTACGATGTTCCGGTTCGTAAAATTGTGATAAATATTGTTCCGGTTCGTGAAAGTATGGAAAATACTGTTCCGGTTCGTGAAAGTATGGAAAATATTTTTCCGGTTCGTGGAATTATTAAAAAATATTATTACAGTTTCACACATATAGCTTACTATGCTCTCTGAACCGTTTTTTTTTTTTTTTTTTTTTTCTATATTTAGAATCTTGAATGATTTTTTTTTAATTGGTTTTCTACAGTTAAATATAAATTTTCTATACGGTAAAATCCCGATTATCCGGGTTAATATGGACTAAGCTCACCTCCGATAAGATAAAAAATTCGTATCTACCGGATTTACACAGATCGTCACTTACTAAAGAGATGAAATATAAATTTTCACTTCATTCATTCATTTTTATGGTATTAGTAACATTTCTTTGATGTACATTTCCGTTACTTTTAAGAAAAACGGGGATGAAATTGTTTTTTTTCTTCAATCGAACTTATGTAATGGATCATTTTCTGCTGATGGACTCATGTCTTCTATTATTATGCAACAGTCATTTATAATGACTGTTGCATAATAATGAAAGCTATCAGTCCATCAGAAGAAAATAACACGGTTAAAGCGGAAACTTGATTAAGCGGGACTCTGATAATCGGGACTTTACTGTACTTTCAAAAAAAAAAAAAAAAAAAAATAGCCACCAATAATTTTGGAATAGCGTTCTATTTCGTAGATTTTTCCATTTCGAGCCCTGCAAGTAAGTATACTAACCTCATCATTTGAACCTAAGTATACTATTATACAAGAGTTGAATATGTAATAAATTACCGAAAATAAACTATATTTGAACCCTAGATGGCATGAAAGCTGTATGGCATAAACGTCCTAAATTTTCAAATGAATGTACTATTGTAACACTTTCATGCATTTATATAGATAAGTATTACTTTGTCAAAATGTGTAACTTCGTGTTTTTAACAACAAAGTTACATTTTCAAGTAAGGCTACTAAAAAGCGAAAAAAGAGCACATATAATAAAAACGTTTAAAAGCAACCGAATGAGAGTTATAAGAGTTTAATTCAAAGTTAATATGTAATATAAATTTTGTAAATCATCTTTCTCAGGCAGAATTTATATAAATTATTTATGAATAGTGGGTAAGTATACTCATCACTTGAACCTAACTAGAATATAAGACAAATTATAAAGGATAAAGTATATTTGAACCCTGAATGATATGTCAGCTGCAGACACAAATGGTGTCAATTGTAAAACTATTATAACTTATATATATTGTACTATTATAACTCTTTCTCACATCTGTAGATAACTGATTACTTTGGAATACATATGAAACTGTGTTTGCATTAATGGACGCAGGGTACACATATATTTGACTACTAACTCTCATCACTTGAATCTAACTAGCAGCTTAGGCAAGGGTTGAATATATTGCAAATTGTCGAGGGTGAACTAGATTTGAATCCTAGATGGCAAGTCAGCTGGCAGACACAAATGCTGCCAATTTTAAAACGAATGTACTATTGTAACTCTTTCTCACATCTGTAGATACATACAGTTGAATACATATGTAACTGAGTGTGCATTACTGGACATACTGTGGCGCAAATACAAGTATTTCATAAGGCACAAAATAAGATATTTCCAGAATAAATACTTTAGATAGCAAATTAATATTTTTGAAAGAAGACTACAAGAACAACAAGCAGACAGATAATAGTTAAAAAGGTAAGAAAAATCAAGCCGCGAAGTCCTAAAATTACTAAATATAGAAATTCATAGCTGATACTCTGGTACAAAATAGGTTTAAAAAATCAAATTTTGTATGTAAGGCACATTTTATATCATATCGTCTTTAGGCAAAAATTTATATAGATTATTTACGAATAATTTGAAAGTGTACTATCCCTCACCTGTTGTATATTAACCCTCATCGGTTGTACATTAACCCTTAACAGTTGAACCTAACTATGCGATTAGGCAATGATTGAATATGTGACAAATTATCAAAGATAAACTACATTTGAATCCGAGATTACATAACAGCTACAAGATGCAAACTTTCAAAATTTTCAAACGAATGTACTATTATAAATTTTTATCACATTCATAGATAACTGATTACCTTCGCATACATACGCAGCTGCGTGTGCATTAATGGACATACTGTGGAGAAGTATTTCATAAGGCACAAAGTAAGATATTTTCTACATAAATACTTTAGACTGCAAATTAATATTTTTTAAAGAAGCCTACAGAGAACTAAGCAAACAGATTATTGTTAAAAAAGTAATAAAAAAAATCAAGCCACGAAGTCTTAAAACAACAAATAATGGAAATTAACAACTGATACGGTAATGAAATAACTTTGAAATATCAAATTTTTTATGTTTCGCACATGTTATATAATACGTTGTTAAGGCAAGATATATAAACTATTTAAGAATAATTTGAAAGTGTACTAACCCTAATCTCTTGCATAATAAACCTCATCAGTTGAACCTAACTATGGGATTAAGCAAGGGTTGAATGTGTGACAAATTATCAAAGATGAACTACATTTGAACCCTAGATGACATGACAGCTGCATGACACAAACGTTCTAAATTTTCAAACGAATGTACTATTATAACTCTTTCTCACATCCATAGATAACTGATTACCTTGGCATACATATGTAACTGCGTGTGCATTAATGGAATCGAAGCACAAATGCATCCGGCATTAAAAAAATTCGTTCTTAGGTCAACGACTCCGGGATTCCCGAACACTCATCTTATGAATGGAACCTTACCTGAACGGGCATCCTCCAGGTAGGGACTTCGAACTCAAGAATGAACGACATGGCGGAAGGAAACAGCTGCTGTAAAATTCGAAAAAAGGAACGTGACATGACACCCCATGACTTTGAACCCTGGATAATCCCGTAATAGAATCTTGAATCCCCCCCCCCCCCGGGAATATATGCCTTTGACGTCACAGGCAACAAGTGTGATGATGTCAGAAGCGCGAAACAATGACTCGATGGGGGTACATAAATAGACGAGCTTGTTTTGAAGATCCGGAGGTTGATTTCAAAATTTGATGGGAAGAGATAATGAGAGATGCACGGTTAAAAATGGAAAATGATGCATTTAGTCTACGATCAAAGTTAAATAAAGTACTTTCTAAAATAAACCAGTTCATTAAACTATTTTTATCCTTTATAAAAGTTTTCGATATTTTAAGCTTATTTCTCAAAAGGCCTATGGTATGAAAACTATTTCGATACAGAGTTAAAATTGGTCTTAGCATACGAGCTCTATATTTAATGACGGTCACTTATTTTATTTTATTTTCTCTTAAAAATCTGAAACCATGCATGTCCCAAAGAGAAAAGAATGTATGAATTATTTTATACTTAAATTCGTCACAAGTTATTCTAGATATTGAATGCTACAATAAAATTTTGTAAAATGATCAAATGATATGACAAACTTTATATATTTTTGGCAACTCAAAATTGATACTTGAGAATCATCTCTTAGTATTTCAAACACTATTTTTGTGAGTATTTGTATATCTTAAAATAAATATCTACAGAGGGTTCATTAAGATAATCTTTTGCAATTTAAAGTCAAGAAAAAAGCATTTACAAAACAGTTATTTGGAAAATATCTTAATTCATATTTAAGTTAATAATTGCATATATTTTTTTAACATTATATCTCCATAAATTTATATAAAAATCTTAGAGGGCAAAAGACAGAAAATTTTATCCTCGGTTTGTTTTTTTTGTTCAGAAAAATGTGAAGGGTAAATTGTCTTAGCATCATAAGAAAAAATAAATTCTCCTTTTTTTTTTTTTTTTTGCAGATTTCTAATTCGTTATCATAATAATTTATAACATTAAAAAAATCTTAGTCTAGTATAACAATCAAATCTAGTTAATTTTCAAACTTAAAATATTTTTGTAAATCCATTTTGTGCATTCTACAGAATGGATTTATAAAATTATTTTAAAAAATGTTTAGAATAATAATTAATGTTTAGAATGTATATAATATAAAAAAATATTTTCCACGTTCTATACATTTACCAGATCAAAATTGTATAGTTGAAAAAAGAAAAAGAAAATATCAAAAGCTTTAAAATAGCATATTAGTTTAGTATCAATATTTATTCTGTTAGTACAACTTTGATAAGGAAGAGAAATATAAATATCCGTTAAAGAACTTTTACAGTTTCTGTCATCATTAGCTTAGTTTTTTTCTCATCGGAATCTGATGTATAGAGCATAAATTAAAATTAAATGTTTTTAGTACAATTATTTTTATTACTATTACGTGTTTTCAGAAAATTTTACGAATTTTCAACATGAATAATGTTATTCTCTTCGATAACAATGCAATTTTTTCCTCATCGGAATCTTATAAATACGATTTTTAATCAGATTCACCGTAGTTGTTACAGTATTTATACTACTATTCGTTATGGAGTAAAATTCTACCAGTTTTCAACATCGATTGAGTTTACGATCATAATTATATAATTTCAGATGTTATAGTGGTATGAAGTGTGAACCCTAATTATCTTCTAAATTTATTATTTTAGCAAAACAACATGGATGAACCACTGCTCTAGTCTGTTTTTGAATGCCAGTATTTTCAAACAATAATATTTGTGTAAGATTTCTGCAATATTGCTAATAGAAGTAGAGGGGTCGATCCAGGAAAAATTTGGGGCCTATTTAGGGCCCTTTCACGAAAATCCATTTAATAAAATAGGTCCCTTCACAAAAATCTATTTAATTAAATAGGCCCCTTCACAAAAATAAATTTAATAAAATAGGCCGCTTCACAAAAATAAATTTAATAAAATGGGCCCCTTTACAAAAAGGAACTTAATAAAATGGGCCCCTTCACAAAATTCCTTTTAATAAAACAGGCCACTTCATGAAATTCCTTTTTAATAAAATAGGCCCCTTCATACAATTCCTTTTTATAAAAACTGTTTTAAAATATGTAATTTGACAACAAAACCAGGTCATGAAAAACAAAAACTTTAGTCAGAGGATTTAAAGAAGTTTTTGTTAATAAAATGCTTGGTTCGAATTTGAGTAAATGAATTTCAACTTTCGTTAACAAATGTTAATTTTCACAAATATAATAAAATTCGCAAAAATAACTTCAATTTTTTGCAAAATGAGCCCCAAGAATAAAAACCTGGAGCTACCCCTGAAGTATACCAAGAAGCTTATTGTTTTCAAGTATTGGTATTTGAAAGGGAGGTGAGTGAGTCCCCCTACATGAAGTTCTGAATTACTAGATAAAATATTATAGGCTCGTTTGCTGTAAATATGTATGTTTACATATTCATACGTAACTTCTAAATGCATTATTCATTGTGGAAAGCTTAAGAGTTAAAAAAGATAATTAATAGATTTTTATCACCCAAATTGCTATATTCATATCTTATTTAAACATTAATGGGCAAAAGATAATTACAACAATTTTGTTTACAAGACAATAAGTTCTTCAAACAGTCGTCCGCGTCGTACGTCTCCCGTCTCACATTTTTGTACAACAATCATCTTTAGTAAGTGTGCACAAAAAGATCTAGAAACAAAACTCAAAGACATTCAAAGCAAAAATGATATAAACAGAATTTTACCTAAAGTCAGATATGATCCAAAAAATGTGTCATAATTTCCATTATATTTCAAAAATATATTTACATATATATTAAAAATAATAATAAATAGAGCAGTGACGGTCTAAATTTTTATAACACTCATAAACTATTTAAAACAAATTCACAGGTTATGAGAAGATCTAGCTCTAAATATTTAGTAATGATCACCAATCTCTATTTCTGCATTGACATACATTTATCTTTTTTCTCTGTATTGCTGAAAATTCTCTCACAGTAACATAACATTAAAAGGTCATCTTTTCCTCTGAAAAATATCGGAAAAGTTACTGAGCTTGTGTTACACCCATAAGTCGCAAGAATTAAAAATCAATATCCCTTTATGAATTTTTCAACGGGGAATTCCAGACTACTTCAAACCCGTAATCAATGGCAATAGTGACAGCAGTATATAAAGATCTAGATTCAAAACAAAAAGAAATTCTAAATATAAGTGAAAATTCTCACACAGTAACATTTGACAATCATCTTTTCCTCTGAGAAGATGCGACTGCTACAAATCCTTAAAGCATGACAATAGTGACAGCAATATATAAAGATCTAGAATCAAAACTCAAAGAAATTCTAAATAAAAGTGGAAATTCTCATACAGTAGCATTTGACAATCATCTTTTCCTCTGAGAAGATGAGACTGCTACAAATCCCTAAAGCATGACAATAGTGACAGCAGTATATAAAGATCTAGAATCAAAACTCAAAGAAATTCTAAATATAAGTGAAAATTCTCACACGATAACATTTGATAATATTTTGATTTAGGATCAAATTTCAAAGAAATTCTAAGTAGAAGTAAAAATTCTCACACAGTAACATTTGCAAATCACCTTTTCTTCTGAAGAATACTAGAAAAAGTATAAGTCTCTGTTACAACCAGAAGACACAAGAATTATTTTTCTCCGGGGAATTCCAAACTGCTACAAACCACAAAAGGATGACTGACAGCAGTATATAAATATCTAGAATCAAAACTCAAAGAAATTCTAAAAAGAAGTGATATAAACAGGATCTTACCTGCAAGCAGACATTATCCAAAAGTTATGTAACTATTCTTGCGCCTTTAGAAGAATCCAATAATCACATTTCAATTATAAAGTGCAAAATTAAATTTAATCATGCATTTCCAAATATTCTTATCACAAGTAAAAAATCATCAGCAATAATCTAAACTTGTATAATTTTCATGGACTATTCAAGTATAAATTCAAAGATCGTAGCTCTGAATTTTTATTAATGATCACCAATATTTTTTCCTGCATTTACATATATGTTTTCTCTACACCACAGAAAATTCTCGTACAGTAACATTCGAAAATCATCTTTCCTTCTGAAGAATACTAGAAAAAGTGCTGAGCCAATATTACACCCAGAAGGCGCAAGAATTCCTAATCAATATCACTTTATGAATTTTTCTCCCGGGAATTCCGAACTGTAACAAACCACTAAAGAATGACAACAGTGCTAAATTGAAACACACTCTTGCGTCCAACTACCAACGCAGTTTTATATTTAGAGAAATATTCTCCTAACACTGTGAGGGAGGATGCTAAACTTAAAATAAATCTACGTCATCAACGTATAAAGTCGATTTTCTTCAAGTTTTGACTGATCACTTTTGATGTTGAAAACGCAAACAAAGCATTAGAGCTCAATAAATAAGAGCGTTTAGCAAAATGCGATATAGAAAGAAACAAATCAACGCTTTTTATGTTTTCACTATAAGGCAGGCGCAGAATCAATGTATAATTCGAAAATTGTTGACTTTGCCAACAATGTTTTTACATATGAAATATTTTTCAATTCTACCGTACATAAAAATTTAGAAACTTAAAAAAAAAAATCCATGAAGAAAAACTTTAAATGTTTGTTGACAGCCAAGAATAATAGCCTTGATTAATTATAACCTTGAATTATGTAATATTTTCAAATTTTTGATTGGCCAATAAATAAGAGCGTTTAGGAAAATTCGATATAGAAAGAAACAAATCAACGCTTTTTTATGCTTTCACTATAAGCCAGGCGCTGAATCAATGTATAATTCGAAAACTGCTGACTTTGCCAACAATGTTTTTACAAATGAGAATTTTTCATTCCTATTCTGTATAAAAATTTAGAAACTTTAAAAAAAAATCCACAAAGAAAACCTTTAAATGTTTGCTGTCAACCATGAATAATAGCCTTAATTAATTATAGCCTTGAATTATGCTAATATTTTCAAATTTTTCATTGATCACATTTGCAGTTGGAAACGCAAATAACATACAGCAATAAGTAACAGCGTTTTGTAAAAATTGATGTGAAAAGAAACAAATCAGCTTTTTAACGGTTTTCATATGTTTTCATAGGTATCAAAACACAATCACAAGAAGCAATGGGCATTTCAAAATTTACAAACAATGTTTTGACAGTTTTGATATTCCTCATTTCTATTGTACCTTAAAATAAAGTACAAAAGCAATCGGTTAGAAATTTCAAATGTTTATAGGGAGGAAAGAATTATAACACTGCGTGGTCCATTTATTCATTTCCTGCCAAATGTTTCTGATCATAGATTTTTGAAAAAATAATATTATAGCGTGAAAATAAAAAGTAATAAATGCAAATTTCAAAAATAAAATGACTGCTTGAAAATATTATAATGGAAAAATGTCTATAATTATATTTAAAAAATGATGCGATTTTTCCTGTTATTGTAGTACTTTGAAGTTTCGAGTGAGGACCTTTCTAAAAGCTGAATAAAAAACTTATTTCACTTTTTTAAAGTCCTCTTTCCAAAGCAAAAAATACGAAAGTAACAGAATTTTATATATATATATATATATATATATACGTTAAGCTTTTTTCTATACAAATATTTGTACAACTTTTCTTGTTACTTTTGTATTTTGAAATTTTATAAAACTTTTCAGACTATTTATTCAGTGAATCTTTTAGCCCCCAATACGCTATTTCTTTCGGCCAGCAATTAAAGTGTCTTCTCCAAAAAATAACGTTCCGTTGTATAAGCCAGTCGTAAAACAAAGCAGATGTATCATTGTATTGTTAAACACTCTACTGCAGTTTTTAGCACCGTTTGTTTAATGTTGGTAACTCAAGTACTCCATTTCTGTAGAAAGTAAAGGAAAAGTCTTTGGAAAATAGGAATTGTATCTTGTGCCATTTTCCCATAACAACTGAAAAAAAATGTAATTGAAATACGTGCTATTTTGAAAAAATATATAAATGAAGGATTTCTGATAAAACATGCTATTATAAACTATAATTAACTTTAAGAATCTATATTAATATTACAAACAAATGAAAGCATATGAATCATTAGATAGCCACTTTTTGTCAAATTTCTTGAATGACGACATCTCTTTTTTTGGATTTGTGTATTATTTAGCGATAGTGACGTCCTATGCATTATTTACTCCAGATGTTGTTTAAGACTAGATCGTAAATGAGGAATTCTCCCCCGGATGCTAATGACTACATTTTATATAAAATAAAAGAGCGTGTTTTAAGTCTTAAAACTGAAATATGTTTTGTATTACCTATATATATATATATATATATATATATATATATATATATATATATATAACCAATAATTAAACATAACCTACCACCATCAAAAACCGTAATATTATATATATATATATATATATATATATATATATGTATATATATATATTTTCAATCTGGTGCGACACTAAATTCTGAAAAAGCAGTTGTCTCTTGTTTTCTAGTTATTTCTATTCTTTCTACAACATCTCACATAAAAATATTATCAGATGAAATATTTAAATGTAAATGTAAAGCTGCTACCTTGAGCACATTTAACCTAAAAAATATCTCTAAAATCTGAACTGATTAACACCAACTTTAGAAAATTAATAGTTCCCAAATGGAACCCAATGAAGGAAATGCGTTAAAACATAAGCATAAATTTCAATATTAATTATCTGATCTATACATTTTATTGATATTTTCAAAAGTCACAGGTTTGTTTTATTGTTATTATTTTGAATTGATTTAGAATTTTTTTATTTTTTTGTTGTTGTTGTGTACTTCTTTTTAGAGCATATATGCAGCTATATATCGAACACAAGAATAAACTATTAAATAAAATTTCGAAATATTGTCACATCGTCATATCGTTATTAGAAACGTTGTTATAATTTTCATTGTCATAATCAATTTTTATGAAAAGAACAAAATGACAGTAACCGATTTCAAAGGAAAATATAACTCTGAAAAACAATTTCTTTTATGACAGTATTGTTATTAAAACATTGCTTCAAAATTAAAATTCATTTAGTTGCAAGTACAGTAGTAACACATTAAATATTTTTATGAATTAAAAATCATTAAAATAAAAGTATAAAAATCTAAGATTTTTTGATGAATTTTAGTTGATGTACATCAAAGAAAAAAATTAATGTCAGAAGCAAAACGCAATATAAAGTTTAAAAATAAATCTTAAGAACCCAAATAAAACCAATAAGGATAATATAACCAATAACTTACTTAATAAAAATTCTCTTTTTTTCAGATAAAATTCAATACAATTTACTGCAAAGCAAATTCTGGAATATTAAGTCTTATTGAGAAATCTTATAAAAAAATCTTGCAGATTATCAAAAAAAAAATCTATTTTTTTCCCATTTTATAAGAGACAAGATGTTATTGCTTTCAGGCGCCGGAAATAGGTTTCTCCATTTATGACACAAAAAATCCGGTCAAGAATTTTTTTTTTTTTTTCTATGTATGTTTCTTGTGATATGGATTAGGAAAATGAAAGATTCTTCATTTGTCACTATTACTGTTATTTGTTGAGAGTTTTTCAGATCATTATATAAATCATGTATGTCATCATCAATTATATATATTTTTTTCTAATTAATTTTTATTTTTATATTAAATATTGAAGTTTCTTTTATGTATGTTACATATTGTATTATAAAATACTATGTAAGTATACACTATCTATATGAATATATAAGATACATACAGAATGTAAGCATACAACGAAAAATTGAAAAAAAATATTATACAAATTATCATTATTAATAATCACTTTGGCGCGTAAATAAAATCTTAAACTACGGCTGTTAATTTATCTTTATTTTCGTTTACTTTCTTTCTTTCACTTTTCTCTCGAAAATCAGGTATTTTCACATTTTATAGTTCTTTATTATCATAGTGTTAAAATGTCTTTAACACAAAACAATAATGTAAGCCAATTTTATAAAGGATGTGTACTATTTCCACTTTACACTGACCTGCCATTAAAGTCTTGCACCGGTCGAGTTATACCCGATCGAAAGTTCTATTTAAATTCATCTCAAAACCCGAACCAAACCTCCAAAAAAAAAAAAAAAAAAAAAAAAATTAAAAATTTAAAAAAAAGGCCAAATCTTGACCGGAAGTTGACACACTTAAACCCAAAACCCACCTGAACAAATACGTAACCTCACACCTGAACCAAAACCGAAAATTGAATCATATTTTAATACGATTATCAAAAAATGGGCTACAATTATGCTTCTAATATCAATTTTATCTCTTATGGCGAAAAATGAACATACACACACACATATGTATATATATAGAGACTAATTAGAGTTCAAATGTATAGTTTTTCCATCTGAAAAAATATTCTGGGCTTTTAAAAAAGTCGGGTCAACCTAAACCCTACCCGCAAAAGTTAATCTCAACCCGAAACCAGTGTGAACCTCCAAAAATTACAGTCGACCCAAAGCAAAATCGATCCAAAACGGAAAAAAATTAATGTTCACACTAACTGTACCGAATAAGTTGTTAAAATATAAACTATATATCAAGAATATCAAAAAATCAATGATTTTCATATTAGCATTGTTGTTTTCATTTCAGTATATAATATCATTGTTAAAACAGCAGTAATATGTAGAAAATCTGTCCCACACGTGATATGGAATGGCTTTGCACAGGATAAGGCTAAACAAAAAATCTAGTTTTTCTTCCTTTCAAATTTGCATTTCAAATATTCACTTGAGATAAGAATTAATTTTCACAAAAGTTTAACGGTGTGAGATTAGAGCAAACTATGAAAAAGAAAGAAAAAGAAAGAAGAAAGAAAGAAAGAAAACGTGTTTCGAGAGCAACGTTATTATAAGTAGAAATATGCACAGTTTTGACTTCAGAAATTAAAATTAAACTAAATACATGAATCAATTTTGGACGAAGAAATCAGCTTCAAATTATTTTTTAAATAGAATTGACTTATAAAAGCATTTCTAATATATATATATTTATTATTAATAAAGAAAAAAGTAGGGGTATTATATTCTTGTTAAAAGATGTTAGAGATTTTTCTGAAGTCACACTAACCTTTATCCAAAAGTTAAACAATTGAAAAGTATAGTTGTGGATAGACTAGATACAGACTGTCGCTTTTCTAAAGGTTAAACTACTAAAAATAGAATATTATAAACCTTACCCCTTTTATTACAGTGGAATACGTAAGATGATGAATTAGAAAAATACATTAAAAATGTGCAATGGAATTTTATAAATTGCATTTTTGTTTTTAGAAATTTGACACAATTTTGCTTTGGATTTTTATTCAAATGTGAATAAATTTTCTAATAAAATGTTTTATTGAGAAATGTGATATTTATGCTTGAGAACAGTACAAATCGGATATTTTTTACTGTATATAAGCAGTGCATTTAGCTAGATAAGCAGAATTTAAAATACTCTTTTCAAAATCTCTCTGTGAAATATATTTTGTGCCCCACTTCGCATAAGAAGGGAAAGAAAAGTTGAATTTTTATTAACTTCAAAAGTATTTTCGTTTTTATAAAAGAAACATTTTAGAAACTTTTGTCGAAGTATAGGATTCGATTTAAACAACAAAAAATTGAAATTTAAATACTTCTATCTAAAAATTTTGAATTTTGAATTTATAAACTACACTGAAATTTAAAATGTCATTAACATTGTTTTTTAAGTTTTATGAATATGTATATGGGGCATTCTCACAATCTTTTGACTTTTATGCCCCTGGATAATAATTTTTATTTTAGTACATATTCTTGTGTTTTTTTTTTTTTTTTTTCATTTCATAAACTGAGGAACATCCCATTGCATGATTGCATAACAATATTAACGAGATAAATAAGTTTTGAACGATGTTGGGAGTCCAAATACCAGGAAAACTCGTATACCGTCCTGTGTCCCAGATGCTGATTTTTAAGTTTGGAGCTGTCTGTATAAAATTGTTTCAATAAAAGTAATTCGATGGAATTATTTTCCGAAACTGGGACTATTGTTTTATATAAATATGTAGCAAAAAATTAACCTGCACACATCTTTAGAGTTGTTTTTATTATTTTATCTCTGTCCCTGGGTTTTAGATTTATTACCGACCCTCTGGCTAAATTTATACAGAAAATCACTTCAGATGCAGCCACAGAATTTTTTTTCAAGTTTTTTCTCATGCAGAAGTATGATAGATAAAGGATGGCTAAAATGATTTCACAGGAAATGTACTTCAGAATTTTAATCAGCATTCAAATATCAACTTCAAGCATCGTGGCTTTATTGGTAGTCTTACCGTCCCCAAGTTTTATTCCTGCACTTTCCGAGGTAAATTAAATTATTATTATTTTTTTTTATTTAATCCAATGTAAATAACTGTTTCTAAAAATCAATGAACACTGCAGCTATCACTTAGTCTTGACATGATTTGTGTAAAAATAGTGGTAATTTTCCTTACCGTCCCATCCTTACCCTCCCTTTTTTTTTTCATTGCCGTCCCTTTTTTCCTATACCATCCCCTTTTTTTTCCTTCCGTCCCTTCTTTACCACATCTTTAAGACAATGTTATGCCAAAATTTTGTACTAAAAATACTACATTGTTATTATTTCTTATTTGAATATCTTATGGGCAGGGTCCGACAAACCCCGGGCGACTAAAAAATTCCTCTTGGCGACTAACATTTTTACCTACTTATTAATTTCAATTTTTTTCCTGTAACCAAAAAAATGTCACGTGCGAAAATATTTATTTTTAATAACGCGATTATTCGCAGTGGAACAAAATACACCATACCGGTGCAACAACTTTCCCTAATTTTTTCAGAAATCAGAGTTTTGCTAAGCCAAACTAGAGTGCGTGTTGAAAGAGCCCTGCATAGATTAGAAAACCTTAAAAATACTCCAGCAGAAAATGAAAAAAAAAATTAAATGATGTTTCATTAAGTGAAATGTACCAAAATGTGCAGTTGTCAGACATCTCACAAAAATAACAAATGGACGAGTGTTATTTCAAATCAAAACCTCAAAGGCATTGTTAATCTATATATATAATTTCTTGTTGGGAATTAAAGGAAAGGATATTAATTTATCTACTGTTTCAATGTTTAATTTCATCGTTTGTTTCTATTTAATTTTAACAATATAAAAGTGGTATTATCTAAAAAGTTTTGCTCAGTTTGATTTTTTTTTATTCAATAATTAACTTGTTCACTTCAAAATGACATTTGGATTACTCAAAAATAGCCGAATACGATTATGAGTAGCCAGTGTTCCATTTTGCAGTGAATGCGTTAATGTCAGAGAAAAGATTCTTCAAACTGGCTCCTAAGAATTTTTCCTGGCGCCTAAGAATTTTCAACTTTTGTCAGTCCCTGCTTATGGGTACTATGCAAATTCATTATAAGTAAAAATTTAGAAGAAAATAGAAAGTTATGGTGGTAAAATGGCAAAGAAAATTAAACTCGCAAGTTTAACTTAAACCTCAGTTAAATAAAAAATGTTTCGCTGCTGACCGTTTTTTTAATTATTTTGAATCCTTAAGGCATTCGCCTATCAGATTAAAATGTTATTTTAGCAAGTTTAATTTTACCAGATTATTATTCCCGGAAGTCAAAATGTGAGAATGCCCCTTATCTATTATTTTATTTTTAATATAAAAAGTCATTAACATTTTTTTTTTTACAGTTTTTTGAATATGCATATCCATTATTTTATTTTTAATGTGAAATGTAAACACTTTTTTCATACATTATAATTTATTTAGTAAATTTTCTCTCATACTTGAAAAAATATTTTTTTTGTCATGTGCTTTTTTTAACAGCTACTCTTCAAAATAATCCTGCGATTTTTTTTTTAAGATTTATTTTAAAAAGTTATTGGTATTAGTTTTTTCATATATTTACATCCTAATTATGATTATATTATTTTTTACCATAATTATTATTTTGAAATTGCTCAATTTTAACTTGCTTAAAAGGCGTGCAGCCAACAGAGTGAAAAAGTGACCAAGCTTTTAAGCAGGTTAAAATTGAACAATTGCAATTACTAAATTAAAGGAATGAGTGCCAAAAAAATATCTTTATATAGAATTATTATTTTGTTTTAATACGATTTCACAAAATAATCTATTGTGTTTTTTCTAAAAATGCCGCAATTGTTTTAAAAAATTATGCTTTGTTTAACAAATTATTTTTACTCTACAAAAATCAAATATGTTTCATACTATTTTTTTCTTTCTTGAAGTGCTAACAGGTAATAGAACTTGTCATTTTAAATTTTTATACAGGGATGCAGTGGGAGTACAGAGTGGTTTAAGTCGTATGCCTTATGAATTTTTAAAAAGAACTCCGTATACTCTCTCCATATCAAATAATGCTGTAGCCTATAATCTCTAGAGTACATTCTCTGTCTATAGCGTATACCTTTTGGTTTTCTTATGAATACACCACAGGTTGTATATTTATATATATATATAAAAAAAAAAAAAAAAGAAAAAAAAGAAAAAGAAAAAAGAAAGAAAGAAAGAAAGTAAAAAAAAGCGTTTTTATTATATTTACTCTTAGTTCTCTTTGATTATCTGTTTACTTATAAAACTGGATATTATGAAAGGTATCAACTGCTTTTAAACACCAAAGACTATGTTGATTTCTTAGATTTAATGTTATATGCTAATGCTTTTAACTTTCGCCCTTTTATTTTTTTTATGCCATGATGCAATATAAGTAAAAATCAAAATTAATGTAGCGTGAATTTAAATGAAAATTGAAGGCATGTTCTCACTCATATGTCAAGAATATGAAAAAAAAAGAAGAAGAAGAAAAAGAGTGAATTTAAGTTTGCAATCAGAGCCTCTCTTTTAAGGGAAAATACAAACCACTTAACTGAACGATAGCTGAATTCATTATTTTTATGAATTATCTTACATGTGCTAACAGTATGCTTCATCTGTACCGAAAATGGTTGTAAAAATTATAATTATATATAAATTTATAATTAGAACTTTTTTTATGAATTTTTTATATTATTATATTTTTTCATATATACGTTATCATATTTTTTCATATACATTATACGGAATGATTTTTTAAAAATAAAATTATCATATATTATATATTATATACAATGTTCATATAATTACTTATTTTTGTATCCTTGTATGATAACTTTATAATTACAGCCTTTCTTTTAAAGGAAAATGAAAAACATTTATTTGAAATTTAGAAAAAATAATTAATTTTTGAATTCTGTTGTGAGCTGGGTACCGTAGAGATGCTTACACTTGCTATCACTATTTCAGAAAAATAATATTTTACTTATTAGAGTATATGACATGCAGACAATACCAGGACAATACCACGACAATAACAGAGTTATGCTATTAAACAAGGCAAAGATTACAGAAGGCACTCAAAAATAAGCATTTCTATGCACCATGTATATCATTCATCAGTGTCGAAAATGCTTATGTGATTAATTTGTATCGTTACAACATTCTAAAAGTGCGTAAAATAAATAAAATAGATCGCAAGTTATAATAATTGCTTTATTTTCACCTATTATAAATTTAGTAATTTGCTTAAAGAAAAAAGATTAATATTTCGGAAATGCTTTAGACTTTTTTTTTTTCCCTTGTAGAAAATTATGCGCTTTGTGATCTAAAAGTAATATTAAAATATTTTTCCATCACAATAAATTTTAATTATATCAAAATAAAAGAATGAAATGCGTTTAAAATTTAATTAATAATTTTAATAATAATAATTAAGCAAAACTAAATTCAAAGTACCTTAGTTTTGTGTTTACACAATAATAATAATAATAATAATAATAATAATAACATTTGGAAAAAAATATTAATTATAATCCATGATTTAAAAAAAAAAAACAGAAATCGATTCCTAAATGCTTCAAATATGCCCATTCAAAATTATAGGTCATTCCGTTCAATAGTCTTTTATTTATGCTTCAAAAACGACCCACATTGCAATATGTTTTCCAATAAATAAAAAAAAAAAATTATAAGTGAAAGCTTCAAACTTTAAACCTGGATAATTCCTAAACTACTTGATCGAACGACGTCTCATTTGGTATAAAAAGCTAAAATTTACCGAAGAATCCAATTTTGATGTCAAAATTAGGTGCTAGTAAAGTTTGCTACAATTTCTACATGTAGATGACTCTTTAAACAAACGATGAGTATAGCATTAATGATTAGACGTTATTAGTAATAGATTGGTACCAGTCACATTTTTATATATTTGCGGCAAAGCTAGTGTCTAGTGTTTTTTATTCTTCTTCTTCTTTTTTTTCTTTTGATGACAGTTCTAACTAAATAGTAATAAAAAAACCACTATCTGCTTCAATTAAAGAGCCAATATCTTGCGCATACATGATGAGTATTGCATTAATGAGTGGACGCTATTACTAATCGACTGGTACCAGTCACATTTTTATTTGATGATTTGCGAAAAAGTTAGTGTCTAGTGTTTTTCTTCTTTTTTTTTTCTTTTGACGATATTGCTAACTAAATAATAATCCAAAACCACTAGCACCTTCAGTTAAAGTGGCAGTATCTTTTACTTCAAGTATTAATTTTCAGAAAGTATTGAATTTAACAAAACACATATTTTCCTCTTGAGTTAACAAATCTGATTGTGCCAAGCGTAGAATGGTACAGAATAAACTCGAAAAACGAAATTTTTACATCATTCAGGAAATATGAATGACTAAAACTCTATATAAACGCATATTCCCTTTTCCTATAATATGTATAAAGTCAAATTCAGATACTCAACTAAGGCTCTCTTTCTTTTATTTAGCTTTTTCCACTATAATAAGACATTCCCACGGTTGAAAGTAGGAAGTACACAAAAATTCTTCCACACTAAACATACGAACACATATGAATATACAATAGATTTCTAAAAAAGCGAAATATATACCCTCCTCTCCCCTTATAGAATGCGTAAACCAAAGAAGGGGCCATACCCATAAGTGTTACAGCATCGCTCCACAACACAGCAAAACATCGACCGCAATAAGTCTTGTAACTTTTTTAACGCACAAATGCGCACAGGAGGTTTTTTTTTTTTATTCCTGAGATCTTTCCTTTTGTGATAGGGCGCTACTTTGGGTATGATTTACGCTTCATCATGAGGGTTTTTTATAAGCGCGCGAAGTTTTTATTCACTTTTTTTTTCGCACTGATTTTATTACAGGGAATTCTTGTAGGAAAATAACTTTTTGCACGCAGTTTAGTAGCACGATGGTATTGTTAATAAATGTGGCCATTAAAAAAGCAGTGTCGCGTTACATGCTATTCTGGGTAACATGTAAGTTATATTGATAAAAATTCAGTGGACAATGTACGATATAGGGATTTACAGGATGCAGAATGTTGTGAAACTATCGATTCCGTCAAGCAATAAATTCAGATGCGAAATAACATATGAATCTAAAAATAAATTTTGTTAGATTAGGTTTCGGTTTTTGTATTTCAAATATAAATTTCTTTTTCATTGTTTCTATGTTTCTATATAACTATCGATTTCTTGAAAAAAAAAATGTATGTATATATATATGTGTATATATGAATCTAAAAATAAGTTTGTTCGGATTTTGGAAATTTAAATTTATTTCTGTTTTTCTTTATATTTTTGCATAGCTATTGATTCCGCATGCAGTTAATTTTGATAAAATAATTGTAAGATACGAGTCTAAAAATAAAGTTTGTTAGATTAAGTTTCAATTTTTGGATTTCAAATATGAATTTAATTTTCATTCGTTCTAAGTTTCTATATAACCATTGATTTCGTGTACGTGGGGGTGGGGGGGGGGGGAAGACATACGAATCTAAAAATAAACTTTGTTCAGATTTTGGATTTAAATTTATTTCTATTATACTTTATACATATATATTTATAGCTATTGATTTTGTCGTGGAATGAATATCGATAAAATAATTAAAGGATATGAGTAAAAAAAATAATTTTGTTAGATTAAGTTTCAACTTTTGGATTACAAATATAAATTTATTTTTACTATCTTACTTAACTCGACGTAGTTTTTGTATGGAAAGATGAAATTTCATAATCTATTTTTCACTCAATTCCTGTTAGGCTAGAATTATAAAAATTATGTACACAAGTGTGTTTCCTTGGACAATGTGCGATATTGGGATTAACTGGATGTAGAATATTGGTAAACTATCGATTCCGTCAAGCAATAAATTCAGATACAAAATAATATACTAATCTAAAAATAAATTTCCTTAGATTAGGTTTCGGTTTTTGTATTTAAAATATAAATTTCTTTTTCATTGTTTCTATGTTTTTATATAACTATCTATCGATTTCGTGGGGGGGGGGGGGGGGGAGAAACATACGAATCTAAAAATAATCTTTGTTCGGGTTTTAGATTTTAACTTTATTTCTATTGTTTTATATAAATATACATACATATTATAGCTATTTATTCTGTCGTGCAATGAATTTCGATAAAATAATTATAAGATACGAGGCTACAGGAATTTTCTTTTTACATTTAGAATAATTTAATGATCTTTTCTTATTTATTAACAATCGTCAAAAAATATTTAAAGTATATTCGTGTAGTATAAGGGTCTTTAACAATCCTAAAGATCGTTTTATATTTTTGTATTTTTATCATAACATATTCAAGTAAAATTTTTTCTTACATAAAAATGCTTTGAAAATATACTCAAATATCTTTAATGTCTTACGCCAATGTAAAAAAAAAAAAAAAAAAAAAAAAAAAAAAAAAAAAAAAAAAAAAAAGCCTTTTACTTTTTGTTTAATCTTACATTTCAGTATTTAACAAAAAAAAAATGTTTCAAGTAATTATAAAAAGAAATTATTTGTATGTTATAAAAATGTTAGCCTCTCCTCAGCATCAACTTTTCGTTTTTATTTATTTATTATTATTATTATTATATAAAATAACCATTAAATCTGGTATGTGAAAACAATTCGATGAAAAAATCCCTATTTTTTCTATTATTTAAGCAATAAATCAAATGCATTGTAGTAATTATGTTTTGATTTCTTAATCAAAATTTTCTTTATTTTGATTTAATTTTGACTGCAAGTTTGAATGTTTTCATCAATAATATTGCATTAAAACTATTTTTAAATGAATACGACTATTTCAGTGTCATTAGTTTATTATAGCAAAGTTTCTACTGAGAGTTTCCGTATATGTTACAGGATTTTCTTTGGTAATATTCGAGTTTTATCTAAAAATAAATTTTTTTTGATTAAGTTTCAACTTTTGGATTACAAATATAAATTTATTTTTACTCTTAATTTTATCGTTTACTTTTACTTAATTCGACGTAGTTTTTGTATAGAAAGATGGAATTTTATAACCGATTTTTCACTCAATTCCTGCTAGGCTAGAATTATAAAAATTATGTCCACAGGTGTGTTTCCTAGGACAGTATAGCATTTAATATTTTCAGAACTTAATTATAAATTAATTCATTCTTTTTTAATTCATTTTCCAGTTAACTTTCAGTTATATTTTTCTATTTTATCAGTGTCAGATAACTTGTAAATGTTCACATTATTTTAAAAAATTATAAAAAATAAATTCTGCATTTTTAACCGATCTCACAAAGTTACAGCCACGATTTTTAGATGTTATGAAGGGGTGCATTTCTACAAACATTTTTCTTCTTTAAAAAGACTAGGGAATCCAACCCAGGCTCCCTGGGTAATAGAATATAGGTTTAACCTCTTTTTAAGTCTAATAAATGTATACATTTAATATATATTTCTTAGATTGCTCCACTAACAACGCCTAAAACATGCAATTATATTCGCAAATAAAATTTTGAAATTTATTAAGAAAGATGCTTTCGTGGAACATGATCCTGAAACAAATGTTGAACTATTTATATTAAGTGCAAACGGATTTATTTTTCATAATCGTCTGCGCGCGACTGAAATAGATTTTTAAAAAATACAGGATGCTTTAAAATTATTTTTAAAACCATAAAAAATGAGTAAATTGCGATGCAGTTTTCAAACAAATTGCGATACAGTTTTTAAACAAGTTGAATTTCAAAATAAAGAAAATTCCTGTACTCGACAATGTGAAAATTGAAAATGTGCGATGTTTATAAGTTCAAATTATGGCATTAAAAGTAAAAATTTAGTCATCTGCTGTTGCCAATTTTAAAAGGACGTCAGCGGTACGCATGGATACGTTTGTCCTTTATAATATAGAAAGTTTTGGCACACAGTCTAGCATTTGTTTGATGTTTATTCAAAATAAATAATTTAGTTACAGAGGCTTTCAATGTCAAAGGTTCATCATTTCCTTCCTCATACACATTCACTTTCTAAAATGTTTATTAAAACAAATTCTTAATTTCCGATGTCTTAAATTTACCTTCTGAAATGTATAAGTCGTGTTTATCTCTGTTGCGTATGATTTTAATGACAGACATTCACCATTTCCTTCCTGAGACACACTGAGTGTCTATAACGTTTACAAAACAAATTGTTTTTTTTTTTTGTTTGTTTGTTTGTTTTTTGAGTTTCCCCTTTGAAATGAAAGGATAATTTTAAACAGCGTTTATGTGTGTTGGATTTCAATGTCAATCGTTCGCCAATTTTCTTCCTATGTTGAACTTTTGTAATTATTCGAAACTAAATTCAGATTTCTTATATCCAAAACTCTTCTTCTGAAATAACAAGTTGTGTTAATCGGAATGCCTATACGTTGGTGGATTACTTCAAGGAATTTTTGAAATCACATCCAATGTTTACTGTTAAACTCAGTATATAAAATTATCTCCTAGGGAATATATTTCTAAGATTTTTTTAAATATATCTTAGGCTGCAGTGATATATTTTAAGTGTGTTGTCTGTCACTAACTTAAAATACATATATGGTAAAATGAATTTGAAAAAAAAAAAAAAAAAAAGGAAAAAATTAAAATTTCCATTTACTCAGCTAAATGAATGAATATAAATTTTATTAAATAAATCAAAGCAGCTCTAGTTATATTAGTATTGTTTCCTTTGAGTAAGCACCCTTTAAATTCAAATATACTAAACAATGAATTACATAAATATCAGAAAATAATTCGTGTATTATGCTTCTGCTGCGAACTAGAGAAGATCAGAATTATAATCGTATGCATTAATTAATTTTACAGTTAATAGCTTAGACAACTCTCATTAACGAGTAGTGCGTTAAATTATCAATCCAAACTTCTTTTTTTTTCTTTTTTCCTGCAATTAAAATGTCAAAAATATAATATTCAAAGCTCATTCTACTCAAAACTTATTCAGTCATTTATTTGTCGTTCTCTTTTTTTTTAATGCATTTATGTGAATTTTCAGCGAATTTTCTAATTACAAGCTCTAAGACATAGCAATAAATAAATAAATAAATAAATAATAGAATAAACAAAAATGTAGTGTGACTGTATAATGTTATCCAATATCCTATTTCTTTGTAACCTATAATGTTATTAATAAATTAAAAAAATTACAGACTTTTGAATATTTCAATTTTTAAATTATTTTTAATTTAAAAAATTTCAATCTGTTGTATATTATACTGAATTTGTTTGAATAAATTTATACAGTAGGTCTAATGATAAATGGTAATAAGTAACAGTTAGTGACGAAAATAGATTTATCCATATTAATTAGACTAGCAACTTTCATTAATGAGTAGTGATAAAAATCTTAATCCCAACGTTTTATAAAATTTTATTCTGGTTTATTACTTTAAACGCCAAAGCCATATCATTAAGTCACATCGTAATCAGGAATATTTTTTTTTTATCTCTCTTTCTTTCTTTTTTCTTTTTTTAATGTATTTCTGGTGGTTCTCAACTGAATTTCCAGTAGCAAGTTAATAAATAAGATATAATAAGTAGATAAATTAAATAAATAATAAAATAATAATAATAATAATAAATTAAATGGAAATATAATATGGCTGAATATTACCTATATTCCTAGGGAAGACAATATTACAAAATAAAAATATTAAATTTAAAATATTACAAAATAAAAATAACGAGCATTTAGTTCTTGTATCTTTGCCATGTCAAAAAATATCTTAATACATACTTTTTTAACAAAATAAAAAAGAGAGAGAGAAAATCTGCGAGTTAAGGTTGAACATTTTTATCATAAGCAGTATTTTTAATTTTCGACTATCTGATGTATTGTTACTCAGAAAGTTTTTAAAGATAATTACTTTATTTTTAAAAAATATCTTAAGACATATTTTTTTTTACAAAAAAAGAAAAAAAAAAAAGGAGATAATCTGCGAGTTAAGGCTGAACATTTTTATCATAAGCACTATTTTTAATTTTCGACTATCTGGTGTATTCTTACTAAGAACGTTTTGAAAGATGATACTTTATTTTTTTAAAGATACTATTAAATTTTGAAACGAGTAACTTCTGTAAAGATTTAAAATATTTTTGATTATTTAAATCTTAATCGATATAGAACGACTTCTTAATAATACTGACAAAAGAAAATGCGAAATAAAATATTCCTGATACTAGACTATTATAACTTTTCAAGATTATAAAAATGAGATAGAAAAATGCGAATTTATTATAAAAACTTTAAGAAGAATTTTTAACATTTTCTTAATTAAAACCCTATCTATAACACAGAAAAGGGCTTTTGACCTTTTAAATTTTATTTTATTTTGCTTTTATTTATTTATTTGAAGTATATTCTTACAAAGTACAAGAATTTCCTTTTTACATTTAGAATAATTTAATTATCTTTTCTTATTTATCAACAAACATAAAAAAAAATTATGTATTTTCATGTAATATAATCATGTAATTTAACAACCCCAAAGACCGTTTCATATTTTTGTATTTTTATCATAACACATTAAAGTAACATTTTTTCGTACATTAAAAAGCTTTGAAAATGTACTCAAACATTTTTTATGTCTTACGCCAACGTGAAAAAAAATATATAGCATTTCACTTTTTGTTTAATCTTTTATTTGAGTATTTAACAAAAAAAAAAGGTTGTTTCAAATAATTATAAAAAGCAAATTATTTGTATATTATAAAAAAGTTAGCCTCCTCTCAACAACAACTTTTTATTTTTCTTGAATAAAGTAAGCATTAAATCTGGTATTTAAAACAATTTCGTAGAAAAAAAGTCACTATTTATTTATTTAAGCAGTAAATCAATTGCATTGTACCGTTTAATTATGTTTTGATTTCTTAATCAAAGTTTTATTTATTTTTATTTTATTTTGATTGAAAGTTTGAATGTTTTCATCAATAATATTGCATTAAAGATATTTTTTAAAGGAATGCGAATATTTTCAATGTCATGTTTTTATTATAGTAAAATTTCCATATGTGCCATAGGATTTTCTTTGGTAATATTTGGTTTTATCTTTAACTATTGGTTTCCTCTGAAATGGCTTTCCGAGTTCTTTAGTTGTAAGGGGTTTTTTTTATAGTATATAATATTTCATCTTTAAAAAATAAATTTAAAATATCATAATTATTGGAAGTACACAGATCAAGAAAATCCATGCATTTTTTAAATGTCTTAAAAAGTAAATTGCAATTACAAGAAAAATTATTTTTATTCAATTACTATTTTCAACATTCAGATGCCAGGAATTTAAAATTTCAAGATTTGGTTTTTTTTATTATTATTATTATAACATATTAACACAACCAATAACTTTATTAATTCGTCTGTTTGTTTACCATTTGTTCTCATAGTACATACCAGTAAATCTGAATCTTATGCGTCAAAACATAACTTTAAAATATAATTTATTTTTATTAAAAAAAAAAGCATAAAATTAGTTATTAATACCTCCCACAACATCTACGCCGTTTATCCTTATGATGCATATCAGAAAGCCTACATATCTTGTGTACGTTTAAAATTGTTCAATTTTTGTATAATTATAGAAATTATCTTAGAAATTACACTTTATTAACAATGAAACAATTGATGAAACATTACATTTATCAACTAAAAAAAAAATAACAATTTAAATGAATTTACCTTTATCGTACTATATTTTCGACAATTTACGCAAGTTAGTGATATGAATGTAATTTTGGCAATTACATCCATAACCATTATAGAGGCTGTGACTGTAATAGTTGTATATTTACAGTTATAAAACAAGATTAAAAATTTCATTGAGAATCTTAAATTTTATTCGTACTATAAATTTTAACATACTGTAATCTCGAATCTTCATAATAACTAATACTACATTACATTTCTGTTATTTTGAATTGGTTTCAAACCTTGTATTTTTCAGCTTTGTTTTATGTATTTTTAAGGTATGCGCATTTAATATATATGTAAATTATATGCATTTTAAGGTTAAATTACAATTGCTAATTCTAAATGAAAGATGTTGTTTATTAAAAATGCACTACACATTACAATTAATTATCATGATTCAATTATAACACAGCATTTTGATTTTCTCATAATTAATTAGCATATCTTTCGTATGTGTTATTATTAAATAATTTTTGCCTCTAAAATTGTGCATTCGAAACAGTTGAATAATTATATATCTAATTATTTTTCTAGGCAGAAATGATTTTTATATAGTTCTTTAACAAAGTTTTTGTTTTATTTTTTTAGTACTTATTTTAGTATAACATATTTTCATCTCATATAAGACTTGACAATATAAATACTCAATTACATTTTATATGTACTTTATATGAAAGATGAAATAAATGTATCCACAGCTGGCATTATAAATTCACAGAAATAAATAACTTTGGTCTACAAGAATATTTGAAAATTTTTTAAAAACATTTTTTATGAACATATATTTATATATTATAATTTAAAATTGGTATTAAAGATGGAACGCTACGAAAACATTACATAATTTGGGTATCAACGTTGCATTTTTCTTAGACTATTAGAGTTACCCATACTACTGTCATTTAATTATAAGTTTAAAAATCTAATACAATCAAAGATAAATCAGGAATTGTACATTGATTTTTGCGATATCTTAATCAGAAAAAGAATCAAAGAAATAACCAAAAAATTATTTGGACTTGAGAAATAATTATGGTAGAGAAAGAATAAATAAAGTATATGAGTATAAATTATAGCAAAAAAATTGAAAATATGACAGTAAAAACGTTTTATAAAAAACAAGGAAATCACTCATCTCAAGGTACATTTTCTTGGTTTGTTTAAGGGGGTCCGGGGCACAAAAATCTTCAAATTTTGCAAAAACATTTTATTTCATAAAAAATTTCTCTGTTTTTTCCTGCTTAAAATGACATTTAAATCATGTTTCTATTTGAATTAGAACAAAAATATTAATTTTTTAGTTTTGGTTTGTTTTCAAAATCTAGCTTTCAAGCAATGGCTGTCATGGAAACGACTTCTTGTAAAAATGCGTTTTTCTTCATGATAGGTTTTTTCACCATTTCTCATATTTAAATTCTTATAACTCGAGAACCGTTAAAGTTACCGGGTTCAAACTTGGAACATATCTTTTTCAATTATTTTACTTTAATTTTAATTCAGCATATTTGAAAAAAAAAATATTTACTTTTGAAAATATGATTTTTTTTTAAGTTGCACCACTTTTTTTGAAATTTTTTCGTTAAATATTTTTAATTTTTTTATAAATTAATATTTTTAAAAATGCTGAATCAAAATTAAAACTTATATATTTCTGTTTATTTAAATGAAAAAAAATTGAAATTCTATAAATTATATTTCGAGTTATAACGATTTTAAATTATCCCACTTTTTTAATATATTTTAAATTTAAATTTTTTTTTTTTTAAGTTCTGAGATGTTTTATCATGTGATTTTCTTTACAAATGATAAGGTTAACCATCATAAAAAAATTCAGAATTTTAACTCAATAAATAAAAATTATTTTAAAATGCGTCCCGGACCCCCTTAAATAATCATTGCATGCGTATGTAAAGTCCACTAGAACTAACAAGTAAATATATATATATATATATATATATGTATGTATATTAGAAACAAGCTTAAAATGAGTAATTCACATTATTATGCCTCCCCCCCGCCACACAGAAAAATACACACCAAAAGAAAGAAAAATGAAAACAATAGAATAATCAAGTTTATCGAATAATGGTGTGTATGCATCAAGCTGCAATACGAGGGAAAAACGATGTTGCTCATAATGCAAAAAGTTTGCTCCTACATACGTTGGATTTTCCCTACAAGTAAAAAAACGCATTTCAAGACATTTTAAAATTATTTAGAATTAATTGGTTCTTTTTTAACCGTTTAGGCAGCAAAATACATGTTTGTAATCTGATGAAGTAGTAAATGCACGCATAATAAATGACTGGCGAGTTAATTATATGATGAATCTTAAACAGATATTGCATAATAACGAACCTAATTTAATATATATATATACAAGATTTTTAAAAAATTAATTATTTAATTATTACATTAAAAATATAAATAATGGGAAAATTTTCGAAAATTATGAAAGTTATAATACGTGAATTTTTTAATGTGGTGTGTGGTGTGTGTGTGGTGTGTTTCCTAGTCAAATAAATAGTGAAGTAACACCTGCCTTTTATTTAGATTGAATTTTCCATGTATGAATTTTCCTCTTTATCCAAGAAATAATACTTCAGAAATTTACACTCATTCACAAAAACATGTGCCATTAGAATTTTACGAACGACAGCTATGGTAGTCTAAACAAAAATTTTAGATTGAAATTAGTTATTTTAAATACTTAGATGGATGATATTTATTTTATTTTATTTTATTTTATTTTTACATTACATGTTTTCAATGTTTTTCAATTTTTGAATAATCATATACTGCACTTTAAAAAAGTCGATTAAAATATATCCAAATTAAATACACTGAGTTTATTTTTAAAAATTGCGAAAGATATTTTTTGTATTGTATGAAACTTTAAATATGGTGCTTTTTCAATCAAAAAATCGTAAAGTAACTCCCGCATCCCATCTAGACTTAACTCCACATGCATGAATTTTCCTCATCCGCCAAAACAGTAGCGCTTCCGAAATTTACAGTAAATCACAAAAACATGTGCCGCACAAAATCCCATGTTTTGACTCAAAAATGATCCACTTCCCTCTCTAGCATCTGAGAGGATGGAGAACTAACTCCTCATCTTCCCTCCCGTATCATGGTAACTGTCGCTATGAGTGGGCGGAGATGATGCCGCAGACGACGTCATCAGGAATGCTCGGCATCTTCCCACGACCTCCGCATCACTGTCCAGATGCGCATCCGGTGCACAAATGACGTCACTTACCTATGATCCAATCTGGACACGCCTCTTGACTGGAAAACAATCACGAAATGGGATATGGAAATATCCAAGACCTTCAAGTTTTCACGATATATTTTTTTTTTCGCTACCAGTCCGAAAAAGTATCTATAATAAAGACATCAACCTTTATAAAAACCGTCCTGGAATTTTCTTAAATGAGAAACAGCTGGAAAAGCTAACAGTTATATTTATAGGAGTCAGCATCAGCACAGAACATGAATAGATGGAGGCATCTTCATAGAATGCCTCAGAACAAAGTGGACTGCACAGAACTGGGCCGTTCCCATTCTGAATGTTGTCCTTGAAATTTGGATCATGTAAAATGGCGGTAGGAGGTGCATGATTATTCCCAACAAATAAGTAACCAAGTTCCCGCGCTTTTCGCCATTTTGAAACATATCATTTTTAGATGGAAACTGGAAACTGAAACAGCAGCTTAATGTAGATGTATAAAAAGTTTTTTATCTCAACTCCGCGAATAATTCAAGCAATTAATTTAAAAAATGATACATAATTATATATATTATTTTTAAATTTTCCTTGAGGTTTTAAAGAAACTTCATTTTAATTACTTTACTTATTTAATATATAATAGTTGCAAAGTGGCAGTTGTGTGATTAAAGAACAGCTGAGATTTCACATACCACCAGCCCCGAGATTCAAGAGGAACCCCAAACCTGTCTATTTTTCTTTATGTGCCTGACTAGGTCAAGAGTTTTCGAACACAATTATCTCTTGGTCTCCATTACTATAGTTCGACTGTATACTGTCTGTACCAAGAACGCTGCTGAACCACATTTTTATATCCTCTATATTTGCGGTTTGTTTTTGTTTTGTTTTTTATTTTAGAATGCTCGACAAAATATACCTATACCTTATATTTTGGTGATTTTGTATTTTTCTGTAATTTATTTATTTTCTTCACTTCTTTCCATTGGATCTTTTTTTCCAAATGAAAATGTAAAAACAAGGTTGCAATGAAATTTGAAAATTTAAAGAAAAAATTGCCTTCGGAACCCATTATTATAGTTTGTATATTGTCTTATACCAAGTACGTTGAACCACAATTTTATATTCTCTAAATTTAGTTTTTTGCGCAATTTCGACAAAATATACCTACATAATAGGTTTCACCACATTTTTTTTCCTACAATTTTTTTTTCGCTTTTTGTATCGTATTTATTAGATTTTGAGGGAATGTAAAAACGACTTTCTATTGAGTTTTAAAAATTTAAAGAAAAAAAGCACTTCAGATATTGTTTAAATTATACAAGTTCCACGAAGAAGCGACAACTACTGAAAACTTTTAATGCGCTCCTATAAAAATCCACAAATATAAAACGTTGAAGATTACATTCATTTCTTCGGAAGAAACTTCCTCAACTCAATATGGATAAAGTAATAAATGTTACGCCAATAAAGTTATCTCTAGTAGACTCTCGTAAACAGGCTGACTTACCTTTAAAAGATTATAATAAAATATAGATGGCAATAATTAAGCAGGTTAAAATTGGCATATATATGGCAATATTTTTACCTTTATGCTTCCATTTTTTTAGCAGTTAATAATAAAATAATTCCTAAAATTATATACTATATTAAAAAAAACGTAATCTGTGGGAATCAAGAAGAATAGAACAGCAAAAAAGCCCTCTTAATTAAATCGCTTTACACTGAATTAATGGTCTTGACTTAAAAAAGAAAAATATAATAATAATAAAAGTTTTCAGAAGCTTAAAATGCTTAAAATGAGAAACTTAGCAAAGGCATTTTCCACATGGCAACTAAATGGAAAAAGGTTCCCGTGAAATGTATTTTTTCAAGTCATCACTTTGATGAGTACGTTACTGGTCTCAGTTCCCATTGAAATTTACAGTATGACATCCCGAAATCCGATAATATATACTTCATAACATAACACGTTCAAATTATAGACCTCGCGACAGTAAATTTCGAGGCACGCAAATATGAATTTCACGGTATTCATATGTCAAATTTTAAACATTTTATTTTAGTTTAATAACACATATTGATAAAAAATTTCAGAACATGTTATAAGACTTTTTTCTAAAACATTAAAAAAGTTATACTGTCAACCAAGGCAATAGCGGAGGGTATACGGGGGTATATGCCGTATATCCTCTGGATTTTTTAAAGAAGCCTCTAGCGTATGTCCTCTTTTCTCACGTAAAGCTATAGCGTATACCTTTTTCCCATAATGTATATCCTCTTCTTTTATTTTTACAGCTCCATCACTGCTGTCAATCTAAAATATTTTGTGAAGTCAAAAGATTTAAATATTACATACTTAATAAATATACATATTTTTTGCGTCATACGTATTCAAAACTCATACTTTAATACAAATGAAAAAAATAATATTTGAGAAAGGAATATTGAAAATTTTAAATATAACTAGCCACTGGAAACAAATTAAATTTTCTTTTTCCACACCACAAACAAGACCTTTGACAGTGACTCCCATAACTTTTATAACGTTATTCCATACGAAATATCTATTCTTAGTTGGATTGATTTTTTGTTTAGCGTGAAGGCGATATAAATTTACAGCCTATCATTCCTTTTCTCATTATTTAATCTAAACAAGGATAATTTTCCACAAACTCCTTCAAATTATCATTACAGATGACAAACTCAAATCTCCCATATGGTTAATTTTGATAATCCATATATATATATTTTTTCTACTGAAGCTTTTTTAAACAGCGCTGTAAAAAAATCGTTGAAAAATTTCCGTTTTTTCAAAAAAAAAAAAAAAAAAAAAAAAAAATCCGATGAAAATGATTTCGTGAATGTGTCAGAAAGTATGGATTTCAGAATATCTTTGAAAAAAAAAAAATACTAAACAGTCATTTTCTCTAAAGCTGTGGGATTTATTTTTATTCTTACACTGCAAAAGAAAACATCCGTAAAAATACAGAAATTATACTGTCAAAATACGGAAACTCCTTTTAGAGTGTAAAATATAAAAAAAAAATGCCAGAGACTTGGCGAAAACAATAAAATAACAAAACTTTTAAGACCATTATCTGCCAAGCATATTCTTAAATACTTATTTGTTAATTTCTGATTTACCATTGGTGATTCTTATTGCTTCAACAACAGATTTTCAATTTTAATTTTATAAAACTTAAGAAACTGTATATCGTGTGACTTTCAGATTGAAGACAAAATTTCTCCCATAATTATTCGTCATTACAAAATAAAAATTCGTAATTATACAAAATGGGAGAAAAAAAATATATGTAACAAATATATTGCTCAATATTTGATAAAAAGTGGTATGTAAAACACACCCAAACTGAAATCCGACTTCTTCTATAGAACAACATCAAATTCAATTCAAGAGAGTAAAACACTTGATCCAGACGTATTAAAATTATTTTTTACACCCTTTTATTTTACTTGATTCGTGTATGTAAAGATAAAATTTTGTAATCCACTTTTCACTCGCTTACAGATAGGCTAGAATTATAAAAATTAGGCACACACGTGTGTTTGCGATGACAATGCAACATTTTAATATTTAAAAAGCTTAATTATAAATAGATAAATCCACTTTAAGGAATGTATCGCTAGCCGGACGCAGATGATAAATCGCCAAATATTCCTTATGGTTGTAACTGTATACGAGTTAACGCATTAATGGCGTTAATTATGCACCAAACCATACTCACTTAAATATGCCAGTTGATTGTGAAACTGCAACAATGAAATGTTTTAAACACTAAAATGTAGAAAATTAATTATAAATAAAAGTTTAAAATCTAGTATTTACTTATTATGCTAATTAAGTTGCGATTATACGTTGAGAACACAATTTAGATAACCTTGATAGATGATTTAAACAAAGCTTCCCTACTGCCAAAAGAGAGAAAAAATTATGTATTTTTTTACATACATAAATTTGCTACTTTACGTTTTCTACCAAGCGCAAATAAAAGCGGTAACTTTCCCGCACCAAATTAACTTATTATATCAAAAATATTTTTAAACAACTTGAATTTCAATCATGAAACTAAGGATGATATTTAAAATAAAAATTTAATGCTTTTAAAAGAGGTTTTTTTTTTAAACTTTTATACGTACTCGTACATTATGATAACTTCCTTAAAAATAAATAAATATATATATACAGTCGGACCTCATTATCCCGACACACGGTTTTCACGTCACTCCGCTTATCACGTCAGTTTTTCAAATTACAGATTTTCTACATATGATTTTTATGTAAATAAACTCCGGATTTTACGTCGTTAAATACATTTAAACTCCGGATATCCCGACGGTTTAGGAAAATTATTCATTTTTCACAATCCATCTTATAAGCACGGAAATTAAGCGGTAAGAAATGTCTTAGCCAAACTTTTTACAAAAGTGTCTAAAATACCCATTCAGATAAATGAGAATTTTTACTTCAATATTCTTTATCTGAATAAGTAAACTCAAACACTATGAATGACGTACTTAAGCTCCTATAGACGTATCTGTCTACTCGCGATCTTTTTGTTCTGGTCAGACGACGCTTTCTTGTGGTTACATGGCGTTTTTCATTCGACTAAAACTGAAGCATTGCATTCAAACGATCAGAAATTATCTAACATCCATTTCTGAAGCAACGAATATTGATTACAATTCGTTGTATAATAATACTGAAAAAAGAATTGTAGAAAGTACATCTAGGGATAAGCAAATCTTAATTCAGCAATATTTCAAGTAACAATAAAAAAAAAAGTCATCATAAATCTGATTTTTTATTCTTTTCAATTCTGTTTTTGTGTTTATTTTGTTTAATAATAATATTTTATTGCTTACAACTGCAAGAACAGCAATGAGTTTTAAATTATCTTAAATTAATTAAAATACAGCTTTTATAAACATTTTTCTCCAACTCCGCTTACCGTGACACCCCGCTTATGACGACACTTTTTTCTGGTCATTAGAGTGTCGGGATAACGAGGTTCGACTGCATATAAAAGTAGAAAGAGGTTGCAGTTTTTAAATTCACAGCGAGGTTTAATATTTACAATGCAAGTGGTCATTACACAAAACATCAACAGTTAAAGAAAACAACAGGTAAGAAATAAATAAAATCACCCATAGCATTAGAGGAACGTTTACTTTTAAACATCATAAAAATACAGATGCGATTAAAAATTTTCATACACAAATAACATGTAAATTTACAGTACTTTTTCATTTTTACATAATCTGTTGCAAATTTCATGGTGCGTACGCTCCTTACATTTCTAAGGAGTATAATGCCAATTTTTTTCTTTATGAAAAACTTCGCCTTAGTAAAACGGAGAAAATTGTCAAAAATTCTGCGTTTATATAAAGAAAAGTTTACTGTTCAGAAATAATAGTACTTTATTCCTTGGAAATGTAAGGAATGTATGACCCTAAAACATTTTATGCTCTCTATATAACGATATTTTACACTATTTTTTTAAATCGGAAAATCTTTTTTCTCACTCTTAGTTAACTTAATATAATTTTTGTATGTAACGATGAAATTTTGTAATCAATTTTACACTAATTTCCTGATTTGCTAGAATTATAAAAATTATGCACACAGGTGTATTTCTGATGATAATACAACATTTTAAAATTTGTAGAACTTAATTATAAGTTCTTAGATTAATTTTAACACATTTTTCCATTTTCCAACCGCAGATGATTAATCGCCAAAGAAAATTTATGGTTACAATTGTTTACGAGTTACAGAAACAATGGACTTAATTATGCACTGAAATATAGCCATGGGCTGTGAAACTGCAACAACGAAATATTTTAAAAAATAAAAAGTAGATAATATAAATTAAAAAGAAAAGTGTAAAATTAAAACTATATATCTACCCTATAGATATATAAAATCCTAATGAAACGAATTTATGAAACGGATATCATGAAACGACTGAAATGTAACGAATTTATGAAACGATTCTAGAAACGACTGATTAAACAACTGATGATGTTTCACGGCAATTTCTCCTAAAATGCGGGGTGGCTGAGAGGTTCTGTTCTCGAAGCTGGTAGACGGGAAGTGATGGGTTCGATCCCAATCGCGCCCGTCGGCCTAATCGTTCGGAGTTTTCGTGGTTTTCTTCGAACCTTGGATTTCCAAGCGTTAATACGGGTTAGGTTCCCTTAGAAAGACCCCCACGAAGGGCACTCCCCCTGGTCCTATATCCCTCGTGCAGATAATTGGCCGTTATAAATACAACCAACCAACCTAAAATGCGGGATGCTTTACGATGACATTAACACCAAAAATCCGTATTGATCCGCAGATCTCAAAACTGGTATTAGAATTTATAAATTCGAATTAGTTTTCGAAATATTAATTTTTTTTCTAATTTTATATACTTTTCTCTAATGGTGGCAACTCAAATTTTAATCATAACAGATATTTCTTTTCATACTTTAGAAAAGGTCACTAACATTTTAAACTAATTTGGCGACCAGTTTGGCCTCTCTTAAATGTATGCTAAGAGCATTGATTTTTTTTTTTTTTTCATTATTATTTTATTTAATACAAAGCTTTCATTTAAAACTGAAACATTTAAGATAAATGGCTTTCACTTCTTCCTTTTTTTAAAAACGAAACGAAAAGAAAAAATATTAGGCACAGATGTCATATACGCAACGCTGTACCTAACTGGTGCCAAAATGGCGTTACTTTGCCTGACATGGTAACCCGGCTATTGTTGCTTATTTATTAATAAATGTTTATTTGAAATTATTTTCTTTTTATTTACAAAAAAAATGTTATAAATTGTTCTGTTCTATAGGAATTAATTAAACTTTTTTTTATTTATTGTTATTTCATTTTAAAAATAACAGAAAATAATTTAAAAATACATATGCAACAGATATTCGAAAACGAGGCTTTCGCCAAATTGTCGTAAAAAAAAAAAAAAAAAAAAAAAAATCACGCCAAACCCGGTGCGTATGTGACAATACAACAAATAATGACATTTAATTTCAGCTTCAAAGCAATGTTTTAATGGTACTACTTCTCCCGTCGACCAATTTCGCCAAATTATATAAATCGCCAAATTATACAAATTGACATAATTTTTTATTTTAAATAACGAAAGAGCAAATAAATTAGTATAACATTAATAAAAATACCAATAAAACGTCGAAATAAAAATCACTTGATGGCGAAACACGTGTAACTTCCTTAAAGTCAAGTGAATGTGACATTTACGATCAACCATTATTGGCATTTAATTTTATAGTTTGGCGACAGATTTTAGATATAACAGGCAACAGATTGTGAATTAAACACGAATACAACCATTGGATGTCTCAACAGCAACTGATTCTGCCTTAAATTTTTGCAATCAAAGGAATTGAATGGAAACCCGTTTACAGGGAGATCACTACATGTTTTTTTCAGTATAATTCAGTCTTCTCTAATCTTTTAAAAAGCGAACAGATTAGCGTGCTTTTAGATTCTGCAGTGTCTGAACGGGGGTTGGCGAGCGTAGCTTGCAGGGGGAAGAGCCCCCTAGTGCTCTTTTAACATTCAATAGTTCAATATTAATTTAATTTTAATTATACGTTGAGAAAACAGTTTAGAAATCCTTACTAGAGAGTTAAAACAATGCTTTTTTTTTACCTGTTTCCATATCTGAAAATTGAAACAGAGCAAAAATTATATATTTTTAAAATAAATTCACCAGCTCGCTGTTTCTATCAAGCATAAATCAAAGTTGAGAATTTTCAATAATCGGGTCTCATTTAATATTAACCTATTGGAATAGAAATTTTTTGGAAGACGTTATTTTTAAAATAAACATTAAATGCTTATAAAAGATTTTTTGTTTCAACTATTTTTATTTTTATTATTAAAGAATTTGATTAGTTAAAACATTCTAACATAGGAAATGTTAAACACGCTAAGAACACATCAGAAATTTATTGTTCATTTTGGGGATAGAACAGACATTGCAGTAATATTTCACAGTTTATTGAGTTTTTTTTTTTTTTTTTTTTTTTTTTTTTTTTATGGCAAAGCATAAATTTTTGGTAGACTCTTTTGAACATCTATGTGTGTCATTACAAAAGATGGAAACGTACACAGCAGTTGATGCTTATTTTCTATAGAATCCCGTCAATTAAACCAGTTCATGTTTATCTGGGCATGACCCAGAAAAACAAAGACTTTTTTTTCTCCCTTAACAGATGGAAATCTTGCTCCTCAAAAGAGATGTATATCAACAAACTAATTAAAAAGTCCGCGTCACATTATAGCGCGGCTGAGATAAACTACTTTTTTTAAGTAACTTTGCCAACATCTGGTGTTTGACGAAGGTATTTCATTAAAAAATATGCGTTAAAATGCAGTCTTTTAAAAATGTTTAAACATTATTGGTGCAAAAACGTCATATATATTGACTTGAAATAGTTTCTAACATGCGTTTTATTTATTTATTTATTTTTATAATAAAGAGGACATTTTTAATGAATTTTTTTATGTTTAACAGGAAATTTTTACAAACTCTTATTATTTGTAATTAATTTAAAATACAAAGAATTTTATTTTTTTCATTTTCGTAAAGGTATTTATTTGTTATATATTTTTTCTTGAATTTTTAATCTGGTTAATAAAATTATAAATAATTCTTTATTTATAATAAAATATTTGAAATATTAAACTCGGCTGTTATACTGTGCTATTTTTCTCCCTTAACATATATCAATCTTGCTCTTCAAAAAAGATGTATATCAGCAAACAGATTAATAAACACCGCATAACACTATAGTGTCAGTACGAGAAACTACTTTTCTTATGCACCTATGTCAACAGCTGGTGTTTGACTTGCATATTTCTTTAAATAACGTTCTGTGATAAAATACATTTTTTTTTTTTTTTTTATCTAGAATGTTTAAACATTATTGGTGTAGAAATCATGTTTATTTTGATGTGAAATAGTTTTTGCACGCGTCTCATATGTTTCTACTAATAAAAGGGAAAAGTTATTAAAAAAAACATTTTCTAAAGAACATGATTCAAAATAACTATTGTTTTTTTATTTTATATTTTTATTCATTTATTAATGTCTAACAAACAATTGCTACAAACACTTTGTTATCTAAAAATAAAAATAATAATAATAATAATGACGATCTAAAATGCTAAAAACATTAAATTACTTTAGTCTATTTTATTGTTTTATTTATTAGAGATAAATTTGGTTAATAAAATTATAAATAATTCTTTATATAAATTCTTCGGACTTTATTTATAATACAATATTTGCAACATTATACTATGCTAGTATACTGAGCTATTTTTCCCTCTTAACTGACTGAAATCCTTCTTTAAAAGAAAATGTATATCAACAATCTAATTAAAGTGGCTGCATTACATTATAGGGTCAGTAAAAAAAAAACTACTTATATATTCTACGCAACTTCGTCGACATCTGCTGTTTTGCTTAGGTATTTTATTAAATAAAATTCTGGGCAAGATGCAATATCTTAATCTAAAATTTTTAAAAATGTAGAAATATCTTTTTTTTCTGAAATGATACAGTTTTTAACATAAGTCTTGCATTTTTTGTAATAAAATAACGTAATTATAAAAATATTTTAATAAACATCATTCAAAATCACCATTCATTCTTTTTACTTCAGTTTATTTTTAATGTTTAACAAACAATTACAAGATCCTATTATATATAATTAATTTTAATACCGTCTAAAATGTTAAGGAATATTAAACTTAGTCCGTTTTTTTTTTTTTTTTTTTTTTTTTTTGTTGTTGTTGTTGCTGTTGTTTGTGTTAGAGACAAAGTTGATTAATGTTATTATATATGTCTTTATTTATAATATATATAATATTTTAACCATTAACACTCTATTACTTTTATGTGCAATTTTAAAAGTACAGGATTTATAAATATTTTTTTCAAGTCACGAGTACTTTTAGATTTTTCAAACTATTTTATTATTATTATTATTATTATTATTATTATTATTATTATTATTATTATTATTATTATTATTATTATTATTATTATTATTATTATTATTATTCTACTTTTTATCTCGCTTTATTTATTCTTTTACATATTACAATATGTAAATCTTATTTTATTTTTATTTATTTTTTAATTATTTTTTTTTATTTTTTTAATTTTATTTATTTATTTATTTATTTATTTTGAGAAGGGAAATAAAATTTGCTGTATTAATATTTTCTTAAATATTTAAAAACCCTAAAAAATTAGAAATAATTTTTATGTTTAAGACTGAAAACTTCCCTTTAACTAAACACAGAATAAAAACTTTAAGGATGAAAATAAAATTATTCAGTTTTATTTTTATTTCAATTACAGAAATATATCACACGAAAACTCTTTAATGAGATCTGACTTTTAACAAATAATGTGATATGTGATATTAAAGTGATAATGATTAAACGTGATCTTAAACTCTTACTGATGATTGATATTGGAAAACAGATATTATCTATTAGCATACCGAGATATAAATTGTACTTTTTGTTTTTATGCTTGCATGAATGTACAGAGCATAATATTTAAAAAATGAAATCGCAATCATCGATTTTTTTCCCCGATTCTAATTATAAAAATACTTCAGGCAAAAACGTTTTAATGAGAATCGACTTGTAACAAAAACATTCTGTATGTGTACTTCTACAACTCTTTATACGCGTAATATGATATGTGATTTTTAAGTGATAATAATAAAATGTAATCATAAAACATTAGTGATGATTGATAAAAGAAAACAGTCTTTAATTATTAGTATGCTGAGATGTAAGCTGCACTTCTTCTTAATTCATAAAAAACACAAATGTGTTTAACTATACAATATGAATGACATAATACTTTAAAGACGAAACTGAAATCGTACCTTTGTTTTTTCTGTCTCAATTACAGTAACAATTTCAGGTGTGAAATCTTTAACGAGATCAGACTCGAAACAAACAATAACGATATATGACTTCAATTGATAATTAATAAACAGATTTTAACAATAATATTTTAATAAAAAAATTTCAAAAACAAATTTTAACTGTTAGAATACTGAGATATAAATGGTTATATTTCTTTTTAAGTATAGTTAAAAATTTAAATGTTGTTTTTAAGTTACACATTATCCATAAGAAGAACATAACACTTTAAAAAAGAAATTGTAATATTTGCTTTTATGCCCAAATTACAGTAATATTTCAGTTGAAAAACCTTTAATGAGATCCGATTCGAAAGAAATAATAATAAATGTATTTAACTGATGATTAATAAACAGATTTTAACAGTAATATTTTAATAAACAAATTTCAAAAAAGATTTTTACTGTTAGAAGATTGAGATGTAAATGGTTATATTTCTTCTTAATTAGTTAAAAATTGAAATGCTTTTAAGTTGCACATTATGAATATAAAGGACAAAATGCACCTTCGCCGTATGTTCATCAAGCTTATATATCATAAAGCTGTAAAAGTAAATACATCATTTACTGGAAAATTAACCGAAATGATATTATTCTTAAATGAAATTATTCCTAAATGAAATTAGTTCTAAATACATTAAACTAAATGAGAATATTATTGTGCATCGTTTGCATATGTATCAGAATGCATTAAAGTAAATAAACATTTTACTTGAAAATTAACCTAAATTACATTATTCTCCAAAATAATAAAATATTCCTTGAACTTATCTCATACATCATTATTAAACGCATTTCATATTTTTCTGCTACATTTTCGTAAAATTAATCAGTATTAAAAAACTTAATATTACTTCACTGGAGAATTTTAATGCTTATGCCGCATATAAAATCAAATAAATTTAAGAAACGCGCAAAACACATTGAAAAATTCTAGTCCAGCTGGAGCAATTTTTTTGTATGCGCAGTTATATAAGCGCACAAATTAAGCTGACCCTGATTATAATATAAACTCTCGAAAGAAATCCTATGTGTAATTTTATAACATACTGATATATTACATGATAAAATTAAATATTTTTAAATTCAAAAAATTATTATTGTTAAAAAAGATATATTAATACATTTAATTTTGTAATATTCTGAATTTAAAAATTGTCATTTACTGAAATGGCGTGTATTATTTTTTTTTTTTAATTACAAACATTATTAAAAATACATATTGATACAATTTAATAAATTATAAATTTGAATATCTTATAATAACGTTAGTCTTTAAAGTTTATTGTAAATTAAAAACGCTACAGAACTTCAAAAGTCTCTCAATTTGTGAATTACTTTAAATCTATAATTGCTGTATATTATGTTACATTATGAATCTTTGTATGAATTTCCACAGCAAGTTAATACAGCAACACTTTTTATTATTCAAAACCGTAAGTTTTTTTTAATCCAGTGTTTTTAGCAATGTTCTTATGGTATTTACTTAGGTAGACAATAGTTTTTTCTCATTTTAGTAAGATAAGCTTTTGCAGAACGTTTGTCAGTACTTTTCGTTTCACCACAAAAGAAATCTGAAGTTCTTTATTGATACTATTATTATCATCATCGTTTTCGTTGTTGCTGTTGTTGTTGTTGTTATTATTCTTCTTATTATTTTTGTTGTTGTTTTTGTTGTTATTATTATCATCATCATTAGTAGTAGTAGACTTTTTTCTAGCAATTTTATGTTAAATGGCTGATTATTAAATATTAATTAATCAATAATGAACAAGAATTACTAAAAAAGAATTTTACGACTTCACATGCAGCAACCAATTCTATTTTTTACGAAACATAGAACTTATTATTATTATTATTATTATTATTTTTTTATCTACGTTAGCCCTATATTTTTGTTTATTCCTCATTATAATATAATCGAACAATTCTTTGCAGTTTTTATGTTTAGATTTCCTTCCTGTATCAGTGACTTTTAAAAAAATCGAAAATTTTTTTACCAAATAATTAATGCATATCAATTAAGTTTCAGTTAGTTAATAATAAATAATAATTATTAGAACAAAATTTTACAGTTTCATGTTCAGTATCACCTGTACTTTTCACAAAAGACATTATTTTTTACACATGCGAGCCCCTTAATTCTTGTTTTTTTCTCACTGTAGGATAATCCATCAAGTTTTGTAAATCGTCTGTGTAGTCGTTCCGTTTGAATGCTTTTTCTTCAAACTGTTTCATCATAAAGAGTTATTAATTAGTAATGAATTAAAATTATTAGAAAATTATTTCATTATTTCAGTTTTAATAACGGTCTACTTTTCAAGAAAGGTATAGTTTATGTTTTACTTAGACTAACCTCTTTACTTTTCTTTTCTTTTCCTCGCTGTATTATAATTCAAAAGCTTTTCTTAGTTCTTCTATCTCGACGTGCTGATCTTCCTTAGTCATTTTTTAAACATTTTGCGATAATGATACTTTTTGATCGTCAATTAATTAATAATAGATAAAAATTATTAGAAAATAATTTTAAAATGTCAGGTTTGGTTACGAGCTCTACTTTTTACGAAATATATAGTTTAATTTTTAATTAAGCTAGTCGTTTTACTTTTGTTTTTTCCTCAATGTAGGATAATTCAACACGTTTTTGTAAGAGGTCTGTCTAAACTTTTTATTTTGATTCAATGATTTTTCATCTAGAGATTTTATTATAAATGTTGCTTTAATTGCTAATTAATAATAATGACTGAAAATTATTAGAAAAGATTTTACAATTTCGGGTTTAGTAATAATTTAACTTTTCATGAAAACTATAATTCTTATTTTTTTACTTAATCTAGATCCTTTACTTTTTTTTTTTTTTTTTTCCCGTTGTAAGATAATCCAGCGCGTTTCCGTACGTCTTATGTTACATATTTGTTTTTCTTTTCAGAAGTTTTTCTTCAAAAGATTTTATGATAATGTCTGCTTATTGATTACCAATTAATTAAGAATAAGTAAATATTACTAGAAAAGAATTATATGATTTCAGGTTGAGTAATAATTCCCAGAGATATATTTTATTTCTTACTTAAGCTATCGACCGCTTTCTTCTGTTCTTTTCCTCATTGTAAGATAAATTCAACAATTTTTTCCAGCTTTTTTACCTGACTTGTCATTTCAGAGAGCGAGAAAGTTAAGCATATACTTTTATTATTATTATTATTATTATTATTATTATTTGATAGACATTTTTTGCAGAGACTTTTCTTCGAAAGGGTATAACGAAAACCAAATATATGTCCTGCAATGCATTAAACATTAAGGATGATTTATTTTACCAATGCATCTTTTTAATTAATCCTTTTTTTTATTTTAATAATGTATCTTTATATGTTTTGCAATTATACGAATAATTAAATCTTTTTATCTATTTTTATTGCGCACCTTTGTAGGTTTCAAAATCCTTTTTTGACAATTCGTAGCTTTGCAATTAATTATTCATTTTTTAACAATGTGTTTTTGTGACTTTTTGTTATTGTTCTGAGGGTAAAAAATCTTACATATAATATTATATATAAACCACATCTTTTGAATATTCACTGATATTTTTTAATCATTAAAACATTTTTTTAATGAAGCATTGAAAGTGTTATACAATTGTTTCGAGTAAATAATTCGGAAAGGGGGATATTTTTATTATTGTTTAACAATGTTTCATTTTAATTTTAAAGAAATATTCTTAACATCAATCGGGTTTTTCAGATTGTTAAAAATTATTATCAGCTATAAAAACATTTAGATATTTCATTGATAGTACTAATTTTGATTAAAAATTTTTTTAATTGCATCCGTAAAAATAAATGAAATAAATAAAATTGCAGCCATTGTATTTAGAATTATAGATAAAATATTCCTATTTTTAGTGATTAATTTCTTTAGATAAATAATATTTTTTATTATCTATTACTGTCATTTTTTATTGTGAAAATTTTAAATCGGATAAATGGACATTAGCAAGATCATATTGGGATATTTTCTAGATAGCAACTTCATTACTTACAAATGTGCCATTATAATAAATCAATAATGAGAGTTTACTCCCTTCGTAGCTTTACCAATCGATATCAATGATAAAATATATTTCATTCAAGGTGCATTCATTTGAAAATTGTAACAGATACATTTTATCATCGGAAAACTGTTTTCTTTCAAAATGTATTTTTATTCAGATATTCTATAATTATAACAGTTTGAAATTTATACAGTTGAAAACTAATTAAACTACTGTAGCAAAATAGGATTGTTGTTGTTAAATACAATTCATAAATTGTTGAAAAGAGTTATGTCGACATTTAAAATACAATAGATTTTCAAATCCATAGTAAAATTTGATCCTTTGTTTGAAATTTTTAGCATAACAAATGCACTATCATACAAAACCGTGTTATATGGACTCATCTTAAAATAAGCTATCCAAATAATACTTTTTAAACAATGTGTTTCATTGGAAATGAATTGAGTACTTGTGTTTTATTGTCATTTTCAAATTCAATGATCAAAATCGTTGCGTAACAAAATAAATATAAAACATAAGCAATATATGTCCCATTTCTATAATATTAACTTACTTTATCTAAAACAGTCATAGAAATTTCAAACAAAAATTAAATTTTCTAGGTGTTTCGTATTTTATTCGATTGTTTTCGCGGAAAATTTTAATTACACATTAAATATTAAAGGTTTCACAAAATTGTTTAATGCTAAATAGTTAGCGGAAATATTAAAAATTTATGGGAAACTCTTTTTTAAGTTATAATTAAATTGAAAGCAAATAAACATAATCAAATAAATTTTCGTTACATATTACTATTTTGAAACAATTTTTCTATTTTCTTCTTACTTATTTGCTTATTTCTAATTTTACAGAAAACCTATTTGTTTTTAGATTAGACGTAAACAACTATACAACTGTCAATTTTTTTATTGTGCTTTTTAGTTATTTTAACAATATTTTAGTAATTTACATTTAAACTTTAAATATTTAATTCTTTATATTTATTTTTAAAAAGCTAAAAAATAGAAAACGAATAATCTAAAAGTTCCTCTTCAGAGTTTTTGTTAGCTATAGCATGTATTTATACTACCCCTAAACAATTATATTTATTCAAAAAGTCTTAGACATCTTTTAAGCAGTTAAAACTGTATATAAAGCCTTTCAAGTCACATAACATAAACCGTTTCTAATAGACATGTGCATTAATTTCTATTATTTCAGAGCAATCCTTCATGAATTATCTGAGACAAGTAAATGTTGCCTTAATGTCTTGTGCATACATTTTGAAACCCTAATTAATTATTTAGAATTTTATAATTATGCTTGATCCGTCTTAGTAGTTCAAAATGGAACAATAAAAGTTTGAGAAAACTTCAATAAACTAAATCCGTACAATTAAAGATAAATGTTCACAATACACAGTTTAATCCAACAGTATTCAAATGTCTTAGGATATGTTCTTAAATTGGAGAATGTATCTTTAAACTTAATGCATTAGCTATTGTTTTAGATAAAAACGTGCATTGTTTTCTTGGAAAACTTATTTATTCATTTACATCAGATTGTTGAATGCTTGTTTAAATTTCATAACAGGAGATAATTGTCGAAAAGGTGTAAATTACACATTATTAATTATATCTTATTTTTTTTAGGTACGCTCGTAATTATATAAATACGTATCACCTATAGTTGTCGTCTGGCCCGTCCGTCTGTCCGCATATAACAGCGCAAAAACTACCCAACCGAATGGTTTGAAATTTAATATATATAATCGTTGCAGTATTTTGTTGAGTCATTTCAAATTTTATGAAAATCGAATCAAAACTTAAAAAGATATTAATAAAAGTTTTCTTCATTCTATTAAATCCTATCATATGTAATTACTCCAATAATATCCCATGATAGGTAATGATTCTAGGTTGCCATGGTGATTACATCCTATTTAAGATCGAGTCATTTTATTTCCGTATTACTGAATTTAATATCTATAATCGTAATAAATTTTGTATTCATGCATTTTTGCACAAGAGTGCAACAGCTATTGCACCAAGATCTGAATATTTATAAAACTAGTTATAGTACGAACGCACCAAATTTGCCCCACTTGACGTACAATTTCCGACTTGTTATCCATAATTTTAAATACTGTTACCGCTTGTTAATTTTTATGCTATATTGCATTATTTAAAGTACAGTCGTGGAAAAAAAAAGTAAACACCCCTACTAACTCCTCAACAAATTATCGTAGAAGAAAGTTACTGGTACCGAACGATTGGAAATAAAGTCTACTTTTAAATGATGTATATAAAATTTGCGTAGGGGCCCATCTACATATTAAAAAGAACTATAACTTTGTTTTTTTCAATAGCGGTACACAATTCTGACAGCATAAATGAACTCTACACCCTTCAATTAGTCTAAAAACAAATTTTTATGCAATTCGTATGATAAGTTTCCGAGAAATTAATTATTTTATAACCAGCGTATTTTAAGGGCTGTATCCAAATTGAAGTTCGGTGCTCGATTGTTAATCGAGAGAGCTCCCTTCTTGATCAAGGCACCATAAGCAGTCAATTAAGCGTGTTAGATTACAGGATAGCATAAGAAATTTAAAAATATTTAGTCACGTCTATGATAGACGGCCCCTTAAACCATCACTTTTCCGTTTTTTAAGCATAATTTGAAAACTACTTGGAATAAAAATGTGAAATTTTGGATTTCCATAAAGCAGGACTTAATAAATCTGATTCCATAAAAAAAAAATATAGGTTGCAATTCATAATTTTTTTTAGTATTAATTTCATAATTCATAATTCATATCAGAAAATTATAAAAAATTGCAAATTCAACGTATTTATGTTTGGGTATATTAGTATCATTGCTACACAAAAAATTAGAACATTAGGATCATAATTTCAGAAGTTATCAATAAAAATATGAAAACGTAATTTAACATTAGAAGCACTAAATTTTGAAAGTTTATAATTCAAAAACTTATCATTCAAATGACTTGAAATTTGGTGTCTGGGCATAGTTTGAACCAAAGATTTGAAATATCTCGTTAAAATTGGATATTGCCATTGAAAAAAAATGAAGTTTGGATTCGTTTTAATATGTAGATGGCCCTCCCTCTAAGCAAATTTTATATACGTCATTTAAAAGTAGACTTTATTTCCAATCGTTCGGTACCAGAAACTTTTGTCTACGATAATTTGTTGAGGAGTTAGTAGGGGGTGTTTACTTTTTTTTTTTTTTTTTTTTTTTTTTTTTTTTTTTTTCCACGACTGTACATTGCTTCTTTCGCCTTATTCCTTGATATACATTTATTCCATAATTTTTGTATAATAAACATGATTTAGAAACGTTAAGAGCATTTCTCTCAGATATGATTTTTTTGAATTAAATCTGCTTTATTTCTTCAACTTCATAAGACTATATTCGCAAAACAGTGCGAATTATATGTTGTTTTCTTCTTGTAAATTTCTTCATCTTACTATAAGATTTCCTTATTCGTGTCATTTTATACATATACTTTGTTTTATTTACAGTACAGTAAAGCCCCGATTATCCGTGAGCGGATGATCCGCGGTGCGGTTTATCCGCGAAGAGATTTTTTTTTCTTTAATTCAAGCCAACAGCAAGAAAAATACAATAAGCCCTACTAATAAATATAAACAGGAAAATTCATGTATTCGAAAGAAATAGAAGAATATTTCTAGATTTGGTTGCCATGTTTGAAATATCGGATATAAAGTCTTGATGCCTTTTCTTGATTTTATTAACCAAACATAAACACAACAATTAAAATATTTAACAATTAAATAAGACTATTATGATAAATTCCAGGAGAGTATATCAAGAATAGCTTCATTTTAGTAGTAGTTTGCAATTTAGAATAAAGAAAATGTGTTTCCAAAGCAAGAAACAAAAACAAGTGACTGATTTTTTTTAAAAAGATGTAACTCAACTGTTTTTGTATTGTATGTATGGCATTGTTTCTTGTTTACTGTTTTTTACTTTAGTGATTTAGACGTAAAGCAAACGTTTATGCTGTACTGTGCATATGTATGTATTTTAAACGTTTTATTATGTTTTTTGTACACTAAAATATAATTTTTATGTTGAATTTTCTGTTTTTCGTGTTTGCACCCCATTTTCAGTCTTTTTCAGGTTATCCGCGAATTTTGTTATCCGCGGTACCCTTGCCACCCAATTCCGCGGATAATCGGGGATGTACTGTATATTGTTTCTCCCAATTCAGTGATTAGTGAATATCCATTTTGTAATTTGTTTTTGACAAGGAATATAAATTTTGCAGGTCAATATTCTTTTACTTCTGCGAAACGCAGTACATTTATATGTAAAACTTATAGTTATACAATTACCGTACCTCAAAGATAAAAATATATAAATCACGTCTACATTTTGTCATTAACATTAGTTTTTTAGTAAAAGCTTTCGCATTCTCTTGAACATGAATTTTGATTATCTTGAAAAAGCGGCAGAACATTAGGTGCCGAAAAATATTTGTATTCATAAATAAATATTTCCCTAAAGAATGTACAACGAAAAGTATGTCTAACGTTTATTAAACAAATTGCATTTAACCATTACAGATTTTATATTTAGGGTTACAAAATGTGTCATTTAATTTTCAAAGAGCTTAAAATAGGGGAACTTTTTGAATCACTGTAACGACTAGAAGGATTATAAAAATGTTCTTTAAATTTTACTCTGCCATAAAATATAACTACAACCTTTAAAAATCTTTGTAAATTTCCAAGCATAAAACATAAATTGATGAAAGTTTACAAACCATGTCTTAATCCATTTCTCAAGATATTAATTACTCGGGTAACAATGCATTATTTCTTTATCGAAATGTATCTTTTTCATTGCAGAAATGTTCATCACCAATGTCGTTATTATTCTTAAATTGGTTAATAATATTTCACAATTTTTTTTTTTTTTTTTGCTTAATCATAATTTGTAAATTTGTCTTTATTTGGGATAAAATTACTAATCTGTGTGAAACAGTAAAAAACGTATTTCAACATAATTGTTTTCGTTTCAAATATAATTATTCACCGTTCTTTCAATATTCACCAGCAGAATCTCATTACACTTTTCAATTAACAGGACAATAATTGCGTATGCTAACTTGATTGACTAAAATTACTCTTTATTACACGAATGTGTGAAATTACTAATGAACATTGATGATAACATAAATGTTTATGTTTATAAGAAATACATAAAAAACCTTGGTAATCACTTAGGAAATAATTTGAGTACCTTAAATTAATTTTGTAATCTGATTTTTTGAGAATGTTGCTAAACACTGTCAATTTCAGTCAATATAATTATATAGAATACACTTAAAAATGCGATTAATTTAACTTTATAAAACAACTTTTTTTTATATTAATGTGTGACATCATTAATTTGCTTTTTCTTTTTTAATTTTAATTTTAATAAATAAATGAATTATTTGAAAAAAAAAAATAGACAGTCAAATGCATGAAATTAGTAATTGTGTACTATCCTTTCCAAACATAATAATTATGCAAAATAGGTTTGCAATCATTTAATAACTTAATTAAACTGGTCATTTGAAATGACTTTTTGACACTAGAATACATAAAATTAATAATAAAAATGTGCTCTTTCCAAATATAAGAATTGTATAAAATGGGTTGGTAGTCATCTAGTAACTTAATTAAATTGATCCTTTGAGATCACTTTTTGATATTGAAATGCACAAAATTAGCATGAACACTATCCTTTCCAAACATCAGAATTGCATAAAATATGTTTCTAATCATTTAAATAATTTAATTAAATTGTCTATATGAAATAACTTTTCGACACATTAAAGTGTGAAATTAGCAATGACCACCATTTTTTCAGTCATCAGGATTACATAAAATAACTCGGAAATCACTTAATAGTCTAATTCATAGTATTTATTAAATATAAACTTACCGCATCACAGCTCAGGAACTCCCATCAAGTTAGCCCACATCACACCTCGGGAGGAAAAAATCAAAGTCCAAAAATTCAGTCCATAGTCAACTAAAATATCAAAGTCATCTCACGAAATGAAGAGCCCCCAAAATATTTCAGCTTCACACCACAAGATCTGAACTAAGACTGAGCTTCCAGAATACTTGTTGCTCCTGTTTGAGACAGGAGATCAACTGGGGGAACGAACCACAGAGGGGTCTACAGCTCACCAATGACGGAGAGAAGTAGGTGGTACCTAAAAAAGCACCTTCTTGATATCCCCCTCTCCTTCATCCCCTGTACCAGAACGGTAACTGTGGCGCAATAGTAATGGAAGATGATGGGAAAATGCAATCTTATTGATGAGGATGAAGTGATTCTCACGGTTCTTGGCCAAGACAGACGCTATAACGGGACTTCCTGATACATTCAGGTGTTGCCCAATATAGAAATGCAGTGCTGACTGTGGTCCCCAAACGGTGCTATTTGAGATTAGGTTTCAGGGTTTGCAAAACATCGTCTGGCCCTGTTCAATGGCAAGGACACAGGTGGTTTTTGTAAAATTCCACTAGATTCTGGATAAATCTGAGAAAATATCATGATATCAGGAACAGCTGAATTTCTTGATGCATATATTAATTTCCTGACATAGATTAAAAGAGAGGGGGAATTTTCAATTTTATATATTTAGCAGGAGCAGTGATGTGGAAAATAATTTGTTGTAAGACAGAGTACCAAAGTAAAAATAATTTTGCAACTGCTAAGCCCAGTAAAAGTTGTGAATTTACATTATATTTGCCAATTTCTTGACGCATTTATTACTTTTCCTGATGCAGTACGTAAGCAAGAGTGAAGCTTAATTTACACGTATTTAGTAGATGTACAGAAACAGGAAATAATTTATTAGGGAGTTTGCGTAAATATACAATCATTTTGTAATTATTAAGCCACTTAAATTTATAAAATTATATATTAACCCTTTATCTGCTGACGGCGCTTACAAGTACCATTAAAATAACTTGTTATAAGATTCATTTAATACATCAATTAGTTGTAATACAGTTTAGAATGAGTTATAGATACATTACTTTATCTTGTTCCAAAAGCCTTTTTGGTTACACAAAACAAAAATATTTTTAAAAGGATGATTTCTTCAGCTTTCTTGGCTTCGATTGGGGGGGGGGGGGAGGGGGGAGATTTTTCAATTCGGAAATGCATCTACATTTCCATTGTAAGAATATTATATTTGTACATTTCCTAATTCAACAAAATACTAAGAAAAATATTTAAAATAAAATATAAAATATTTGAGTGGGGTTATAAATATTGCACAAAATCCCTATAAATTCAAATTTAATTAATCCTTCTAAATCCTTCAATCCTTCTAAAATTTATTAAATGATTATGTAAATCTTCAAATGTAGTTTAAACAATTCACGAAAAATGCTTTAGAAAATAAAATTTTCATGAATTCATAATTCAGTACATAAAGGGTTAATTTCCTGACATAGATTAGAAGAGAGGGAAGATTTTAATGTCATGTATGTAGCATAAGCACATGCAGTGATGTGGAAGGGTGTTTATTGTAAGGCACAATATGAAAATAAAATAATTTTGCTATTAATAATCACAGTAAATGCTATGAATTTCCATTAAATTTACAACCTTCTTGAAGTATTTAATAATTTTCCTTAGTGCATCGTAGAAACGAACGAAAAATTTGATATACATGTAGCAGTGTATCGTGCAAAAAATCATTTATTACGAAGTATTACATGAACATATATCATTTCTAATTGTTAAGCCATTTAAATTTATAAAATTACATTACATTTAGTATTTAGCATTAATTTCGTAAATTTCTTGATATACACATTAATATGGAATACAGATTTAGCAAGATGGAAATTTTCAATGGATAGCCTATGCATACTAAAAACAAGTGATATTGAAAATAAGTATAACAGAATGATAAATCCTTTTACAGAAGTTAAGCCAGCTAAATTTTCGAATTTTTATTAAGCTCAGAAATGTTGACGAATTTTTTTTAACTTATTTAAAAAATTTTCTTTGTCAGTGTATGCAATTTTCAGTCATTCAAATTTTTATGTGTGTAATCAATAACATTATATGTAATCTATATTTATAATTTTTCTTCTAACATGTAATATTTAATAAATTTTATTGAGGAAAGTTCACATTTTGACCTAACTTAATAAGTGAATAAATAAAACACACATTATTAAAAAAAAGAAATACAAAATTAAAAATTATTTTTTTTATTTAAATTTTTTTATGGAAGAAAATCATAGTCAGTTTAAGCTTTACTCTATAAATATCATTGTAATTACACTGAAATTTTAAACTACCACCAAAAGGTAAATAATAATAATAATAATAATAATAATAATAATAATAATAATAATAATAATAATAATAATAATAATAATAATAAACTTAATTTTCTAACCATTCCTATCCTCCCATTTCATTTTCTAACCACCATTAAAATCAAGATTCTGCATGAAAAATACTTATGAGAAAATAATAAGTTTTTTTTAAATATATTCTGTTGAAATTGAATTTTAGATTAAAAAACTAAGAATGCGCCTTAATTCAATTATTAAAATTCAACACATTAAAATTATTGAAAATTATAATACCTTGAGAAGAAAAGTGAAAGGTAACACTTTACATATCTTTACACAATAATCTTTCAGGTAGCTTTCAAAAGTATAGTACAAATTTATTTTAAATAAAATGCAATTTTACATTGAAAATTTTTTACATTCTCTGTAGAGAAAAACAATAAAATGAATAAATATTTTACATTTCCAAACACTTATTTTTACAGAAAAGATTAAATAAAATATTTTCTATTAAAAATGAAATTTCAGAATAAAAAACTCGAAGATATTATTTAATTCAAATATTAAAATACCTTAAAATTATAATTCCTATAGAAGAAAAATGAAATGTAATCCTATGCAAACTTTCAAATAGCTTTTAAGAAAGCCTTAAGAATTTACTGCAAATAAAAAAAGAATTTCAATTAAAATTTTTTTATACTCCTTTTAAAGAAAAATAAAAATTAAAAATAGAAAACAAGGGGGAAAAAATATGTACATACATTAAATTACTAACCACTTGGTTTGATTGAAAGTGAAATTCTGCATGAGAAATACTTATGGGAAGAAAAAAAAGTTTAAAGAAAAACATTTCTATTAAAAATAAAATTGAAGCTATTCTTTAATTAAATATTAAAGTGCAACACATTTAAATTATTGCAAATAATTTTGATAGAAGAAAAGTTAAAGATGTCAATAAATTTTCGAGTATATTAATCTTAGAAATTTATTTTAAATAAAATGAAATGTTTTCCTTTTAAATATAATTACACTCTCTTTACAGAAAAAAACACAAAAATAAATAAATACAGATATATATTTTTTATTTATAACTACTTATTTTGAATGAAAGCACGGCTCTAGCATAAAAAAAATGCGGAAAAGAGAAGGAAAAAAATATTTTTTTTTTAAACTGTCGGTATCGCTTAATTCAATTATTAAAAAGTAATACATTAAAATTATTGAAAATCATAGTTCTTGTACGAGAAATGTTGATGTAATAACCTCGATAAATTTGTCAGTAGAATTCAAGACTATCTAATAAATTCCTTGTAAATAAAGTGTAATAATATATCTAAAAAAATAACTCTTTTCAGAGGAAATAAAACTCCTAAAATAACTAAATAAATATTTGAAATTTCTAACCACTTATTTTAAGTGAAAGCCAGGTTCTGCATGAAAAGTACTTGTGAGAAAAAAAGAAGTCTAAAGAAAATCATATCCTTAATAACATTTAAAATAAAACAACCTTGAAACCTTAATTCAAATATTGAAATTCAACACGTGAAAAATTATTCAAAATTACAACTCCATAGAAGAAAAGTGAAAGACGCTATCTCAAAAAATTTGTAGCTTTCAAGAAAATCTTACAAAATTATTTTAAATAAAACGAAATTTTATATCAAAAGATTTTACATTCTCTTTAAAAGGAAAAAGGGATTTCATTGTTGTAATATAAATAATTTATATTACAGTGCTGTAATGGAAGATCTTAGATTAAAGATAATTAAAATAAAAATTGCTTATTTTAAACTCCTGTTAAATGAAAAGTACTGGTTCAAACGTATCCAAAGCTATAAATCAAATAACGCAATATCGTATTTCCTTATGTTACGAAAAAGTTCTAATCATCAGCAGACATTATTACGTCATAAAAACAGATTTATATGTAAAATGACAATTATATGACTATATATATATTATATAAATATATATATTTAATTTAATATATCAATTACTAATTTTTTTATAATACAATTGTATATATTTATTGACATATTTTTAATTATTATTTAATTATCATATATCGATCTCTAAACAGTATTTGCTTTAAAACTTAATCCATTAATAGTTATTAATAGTTTTTATTTTGTAACCACACTGATTCATTTGAATACATGGAGCAGTTCATTCTCAATACTAAATTATCTATAGAGGCCGCTGGTTATATATGATGGGAGTTTGCTTGGCTATGCTGCATATTGTTGATATTTGGCCCACCATCATATAAAAGAAAATTGGCAACATGTGCTGGAGATTTCCGATGTGTGTATTTGTTATGCCTACTGCTAAGACAGTATGGATTTTAATTTGGTAATTTGTTTTTTATTTTTCCTCTATCCTTTTTTATTTTGTTTTATTTTCAACTTTATTGGTGTTCAATGGTTTATTTCTCTGTTTTATGTGTGTGGTAGTCCCAAATTCATATTCTTTACCTAATCCATGGCTAATATGAAGATGAAATTACACATTTTATTTATGGAACTTAAAGCATTTGGGACCCGATGATTCTGTCTAAGGTCTTCAAATTTCCATTATTCCATTTCACTTATTCAATTCCTGCTATTTTTTACTATGTTTTCGGAATCTATGTTAGGTGTATTGGGGGGAACTGTATTTTTGTCAATTTGTTAATGTCATTTTATTCATAATTTCACTGTTTTTGTTGGTGGTCGATAATGTTTATTTAATGGTTATATACATATATATATACTAGAAGATTGGAATAATGCTGTGATGGTGCTACTTTACAAGAAAGGAGAGAAAGAAAACATTAAAAACTACCGTCCGATCAGCTTACTATCGGTGATTTATAAAATTTTCACCAAAGTTTTAGCGACAAGACTTGAATCAGTTCTGGACTCAGCTCAACCTAGATAACAAGCAGGATTCCGAAGTGGATTCAGCACAATGGATCATATTCAAACGGTAAGGGAACTCACAGAAAAACATAAGAAATATAATTTACCTCTCTGCCTTGCCTTTATTGATTATGAAAAAGCATTTCATTCATTCTACACATCAGCAGTAGTAGAATCTCTGGAAGACATTGGGATAAACAAACCTTAAATCAATATCATAAAGATTTACAAGAAAGCAACAGCAATGATCCGCTTGGACAAAGGAAAAGCAAAGATCAAGCTTGGAAGAGGGGTAAGACAAGGAGACACCATTTCGACTAAGCTTTTTACTGCTGTCTTAGAAAATATTTTCAAGAAGCTGGATTGGGAAAACAAAAGGATTAGAGTAAATGGAGAATATTTAAGGCATCTCCGATTCGCTGACGACATTCTAATTTTCAGTAACAGTCCTGAAGAATTGGAAAATATGCTAAAAGATTTGGCAGAAGCTAGCATTAATGTGGGATTAAAAAAAAAACTTGGAAAAGACTAAAGTGATGTTCAATTCATTTGCATCAAAAGAGAAAATCGTCTGTAACAACACTGAAATTAAAGAAGTGCGGAGTTATGTGTACCTTGGACAGCAAATATCATCGGATAATAGTATCATGAATGAAATCAATAGAAGAATAAGAAACGGATGGAGTGCTTTTGGGAAGATAAATATTATTCTGAAGAGTACCATGCCTGTTTGTTTGAAAAGAAAGGTATTTAACCAATGTGTTTTGCCTGTGCTAACATACGGAGCAGAAACATGGACGCTAGCAAAACGGATGGTACAAAGATTACAAACAACACAGAGAAGTATGGAAAGATATATGATAGGTATAACTAGAAGAGACAGAAAAAGAATAACCTGGATAAGAAGTCAGACGAAAGTTTTTGACATCATTGAAATAATTAAACGGCTAAAATGGAAATGGGCTGGGCACATTGCAAGAAGACAAGACAATAGATGGAGCACAAACACCCTTCAGTGGTATCCCAGAGATGTAAAACGGCCAAGAAGACGACCTCAAGTAAGATGGAGTGATGAAATCAGAAAAGTAGCCGGTGTAAATTGGATGACTAAAGCACTAGACAGGAAACATTGGAAAAATCTTGGGGAGACCTACATCCAGCAGCTGATTGAAAACGGTTGTTGTTGTTGTTGTTGATGATGATGATGATGATGATGATATATATATATATATATATATATATATACAGTAAAGCCCCGATTATCCGCGAGCGGATTACCCGCGGTGCGGTTTATCCGCGAAGCGAATTTTTTTTTTTTTTAATTCAAATCAACAACAAGGAAAATACAATAAGCCCTACTATGAAATATAAACAGAAAAATCAATGTATTCGAAAGTCATAGAAGAATATTTCTAGATTCGGTTGCGATGTTTGAAATATCAGATATAAAGTCTTGATGTCTTTTCTTGATTTTATTAACCAAACGTAAACACAGCAATTAAAATATTTTACAATTAAATAACACTATTATGATAAATTCCAGGAAAGCATATCAAGAATAACTTCATTTTTGAGATAAAAATTATTCCATACTAAAATAAAAATAATAGTTTACAATTTAGAATAAAGAAAAGGTGTTTACAAAACAAGAAGCAAAAACAAGTGACTGATTTTTAAAAAAAAGATGTAACTCACCTCTTTTTGTACAGTATGTACGGCATTGTTCCTTGTTTACTGTTCTTTAATTTAATGATTTAGACGTAAAGCAAAGGTTTCTGACGTACTGTGCAGATGTATGTATTTTAAACGTTTTATTATGTTTTTTGCACACTAAAACATAGTTTTTATGTTGAATTTTCTTTTCTTTTTTTTTTCGTGTTTGCACTCCATTTTCAGTCTTTTTCGGGTTATCCGCGATTTTTGTTATCCGCGGTACCCTTTCCATCCAATTCCGCGGATAATCGGAGCTGTACTTTATATATATATATATATTATATATAAATAATGAAAAATTATTGCACAACTGGCGCTAATAGCAGCTCATGTCAAATGCAACAAAATCTATTTCATCACTACTTTAAAATGCAAAAAACATCATAACTCCGAAAAGAAAGTGTATATCTGCAATATATAACTATAAAAAAACTCGTAAACTTTCAAAAATACAGGTAAAAAATAAACAAAAACACAGGCAAATAACAGTCTGTTCTTCATCAGTGGGAGGAACTTTGTTTTGTATAAATTTGGTTTATTTTAACCTCTTTGAATTTAGTTTCTTAAATGACAATAGTTTTTTCTGCATTGAGTGCAGGATGGACGTGTGTTCAGAAACCTGCAGACTTTTAACAGTGGGGGTGGAGTTAGGTCTGTCTGTCCTCTCACTGATGAAGAACAGACTGTTATTTGCCTGTGTTTTTGTTTGTTTTTTACCTGTATTTTTTAAAGTTTATGAGTTTTTTATAGTTATATATTGCAGATATACACTTTCTTTTCGGAGTTATGATGTTTTTGCATTTTAAAGCAGTGATGATATATATATATAAATTCTGTGGTATTAAAAACCAGCGAATGATAAACTTTATTAACCACCATTTTCCAATTTAAAAAAGTACAAAACATTTAAAATATTATCTAGGATATTGTACTGAATTATGAAAATTTGTAACACTGCAAAATTTTTTCATTGTTAGGAACACTTCATTGAGTTAGTTATTATAAAATCATGACATGCACATTTCAAAATGTCGCATTTTGAGGTAAGTGTGTCTTCAGCTGTCGTATATATTTTTAAATTTGACTAGTTTTTTGCATATTTCTTTGTACGTATAAATATAATAGATCATATACAAGACTACACAAAAGAATTAGAATACATTTCACTTTATTGACGGAAATTGCTGAAGGGGGATTTTCATCTGTATTATGCGTAAAGGCAAACTAAATTTTTTCACAATATGTAGTACATATACAAATCTATAAATCATATACAGGACAACACAAAAGAATTCGTATATTTTTCATGATTACAGATGGTAACTGCTGAACTTGAAATTTTAAATGTGTTGCATGTTTTCCAAATTGTTTACATAGACAATGACATTCATCTTATTAAACGCTGAAGTTTTGTTACAGTGTTCTGCATGTGTTACAAAGCGTTTCATAATATCTGCTTGACGCATGATTTTTCTTTCTTGTTATTGTATGTTTTAACCAAACAAGTAAATATAATTTCGTTCTAATGTTTTAAGAAAAAAAAACTATCTTGATAATATATATTATATATTCACACAATAATAGAAAAACTTAAAAGCGATCTCTAAAAACCTCGTTTCAGCAAGTAGTTTGATGTTAGAGACAATATTAATAGGCAGAATAATTTCAAAGATGTTTCAATTATTGTGGCAATACGCTAAATTCTGACTTGTGATTGTAAATCTAAATTTTGTAAACCAAGATCTGAAGACAAAACAAATCTCAATTAAAAGGACATAAGTGCATACTTTTATGTATATTTTTATCTTTTTAATGTACCTTTTTATATGCATGGTTTTCACGTGCGAAATAAACCAATTTTTTATGTTATTGTGTGTCATTTATTTGTTGAAGTGTACGTGAATAAAATTTACAAATTTTTGCCATCATATCTATTGATTCTTTGCTATTTTCTATTTTTAATGCTAAATGCATTTTTTACAACTATTCTTCAACTATTTCATTCTTCAGGGTTCATTTTAAATTTTTCATTTCCTTAATTTAAAATAGAAAAATAAGGAAAAGTCTTTCAGCAACATTTTTGCAAATAGTTGCATTACATATATTTAAGTATAGGATAATGCTAATTACCCAGAGCATATAGCTGACGGAGGAAAATATTCACGCTGCATTAGAAAATTTGAAAATGGACTCTGAATGCTCCATGATTCACCCATTTATGTTAAATATATTAAATATTAAAGAACCCAACAACTTCAAAAATTTTAGTTACAAATTAATGACAAATAGTATTTAATGAACAACTTTATCGAATTTTTTGAAAAAAAAATATTAACACAATATCAGGAAAACTAAAAAATAATCTCTGAAAATATCGGCACTGAGCAATTAGTTCGTTGTTAGATACAATATTAACAGGTACATAACTTCAAAGATGTTAGTCTAAAAATACGTAATATAGAGTAATGGATGAACATACATTTCGATCAATTTTTTAAGTATATATATATATATATATATATATATATATATATATATATATATATATATATATATATATATATTCACACAGCATTAAAAAAAATTGGAAACGAGCTCTGAAACCTCCATGTGTTTCAGTAATCAATTTAATCATAGAGTTAACACTCCACCTACAAGACGAGTCCAATGGACCCGACAGGTACATTCAAAATTATTTTACTCGAGTAAAAAAAAAAAAGACTGAAAATTCTGTAAATACTTGACTTTTTTACATATTTACAGAAGTTTCAGTCTTTTTCTTTTTTTCATGAGAAAAATCATTTTGAATATACCTGTCGGGACCATTGGACCATTTGGTAGACGGAGGGTTACTATTAATGAATGCAACAGCTTCAAAGATATTGGTTTAAAGTTCAATATAGTACAATAATGAATGACAACCTCTAACGGTTCTTTGAATGAGCTCTCTACCAGCAAATCAGAATTAATAAAATATTGACTAATATAAGTGAGATTGTGTGTGAATTTTGTGTAATAATACATCAATAATGCAATGTAACATCATGTTTATATTGCTTATCAAAATTTTGATATTTATGCGGCACTGATAAAAGATTATTAAAGGTAAAAAAAATAAAAATAAAACGCAGTAGTATTACATTATAATATTGGTATTATAATTAAAATACTCCTAAAGAAAAATTAATACTCCTGTATTATTAGTATTTTAATTTAACCTTGTTATTATAGCGAAAATTCCCTCAAAAAAAAACCAGTACTTCTGCATCAGTAGTATTACAATATAATATTGTCATTATAATGAAAATATTTCTAACAAAAAATACATAATTCTGCTTTAGTGGTATTACTTTATAATATTAGCATTACAATGAAAATACTCTACAAAACGAATCAGTTACTTCAACATTAGCAGTATCATGTTATAATATAGGGGAGGATAGTACACAGTGAGACGAAAATTATTATTACCTAACGAATGGCAAAGATTTTTATTCTTTTGAAAAAAAATTTGCTACATCTTTAAGCTACACAAATACGCTACACATTAATGTATAAATGGTTTTAAAAAAGTTATTTATAAAAGCACAGAAGAAGAATAACGAAGTATCGAAAATTGTCTCACTGGGTACACAGTGAGACAATGTATATATTTTCATACATCATACATTTTTACACTCTATCAATAATTTTCTGCAGTTTATGACTTCTAATTAATATTTCTAGATTTAAAAAATTTTAAAAATATGATCCTCGGGTGAACAATGGCAGACATTGTGCTACCTTCATGCAAATTTTCAGCCTCTTACGTTTAGTAGATTTCACTAGCCATCGCCCCCCCCCCCCCCCCCCACACACACACACAGAGAAAGAGACAGAGAGAGAGAAAAAAACCCTTCTTTTATTAATAAATAACTTTTTTTTATATCAGAACAACATAGTAGATACACAATGAGGCACGTCTCACTGCGTACCACAACTGTGTGTCTCACTGTGTACTTTCGTTACGTTGTAACAAAATGGATGCCATATCTGTTTCATCATCAATTTCACACCTTTGAATGCTTGTGTCGTTTTGTCGCCATAGTCTGTCATTAGATATAATTAGGTTTGGTTAAGTAAATATATGCTATAATGAAAGAAATAAACTCTAAAATGGACGTTTATGTAACTTTAACCCCTGTAAAATAAATAATTACTTACTATTTTGTTGACAAGTAACCAAAGTGCCTAAACTGCATCCACGTGTTGCATAAGATGAAGTGGTTCAGTGTGTGTTCCAGCTAAGAGAAAAAGTTATAACTATATGTCAAAATGGCTGCTGTCTCACTGTGTACCATGTCTCACTGTGTCCTCCCCTACCCTATGCATTTCAATGAAAATACTCTCAAAGAAAAATCAATACGTCTGCATTATTTGTATTACAATATAATATTGGCATCATAATGGAAATACTCTCGAAGAAAAACTTATACTTCTGAATTAGTAGCATCACAAAACAGAAATAAAAATGAAAATATCCCCAAAGAAAATTCTGAATTAGTAGTATTGCATTGTAAATCCCCTAAAGAGAAACAAAATAAGCGTAATATTGCTACTAGTCTAATGTACAGAAATCAAATTTTATTTAATAAAATAAGAAAGAAAAGAAAAGAAAATTAAAATTTAATATATAAAATCGTCAAAGTAAAGTTTAAGTAAAATATTATGTTACAGATTATAAAATGTTAAATGTGTGCATATAACAGAATAATAAATCACTTTTTCACTAAGAATAGAATTAATTTAAAAAGAAATTTAAAAATAGGTATATATTTAATATTTAGAAACGAATGTTAGACGAAATAGTTTAAATTGTTTGTCTATGTTTGATTGAAAACTATTCAAAACTCTTAGTTATCTCACTGCCGTAAGCCCCCCCCCCCCCCCTACACACACACACACACACACAAAAAAAAAAAAAAAAAAAAAAAAGAAATCCGATGTTAAGGCGAAAAGCTTGTAAAATTAATAAAGTCCTGTAATTTCTTACAAATGTTTAACTGTTTCTGTATTAGATTTTTCAATCCATAATTAAAGAAAAAAAAATTAATAATAATAATAGCAGAAATGAACAATACGCCACTACTTCTTTATACGTTTAAGTTTACATATGAAAATTAAGAGTATTAATGCATTAAATATTTGTTTCGACAGTCTTTTAATGTGCACAGTTAACAGACAAACCAATTTTATCATTAATAATATGCATAATGAACACAAAATAAGGAAACAAGCATATTTGCGAATACTATAACAAAATATTCATAAATATTATTCCAATAATCATGGTTACAAACAGGGCTCGACAAATATGATCACCAAGTCGTCGCTGGCGACCAAAATATTTTAACCGGCAATAGCATCCTCGGTTCCTCAACTTTTTTTTTTTTTTTTTTTTTTTTTTTTCGGTCGAAAAGTTATTAAAAGAAAAGTATTACGACAGCAACCTTGTCAAAAAAAAAACAGTTAAAAAACTCTTATCTAAGGTAAAATGCTCTGAAACTGAATTTTTAAGGATACTATTAAGTCATTTGGTCTTTCAAAGTTTTTCTTTAAAAAAAAAGTTCAACTGCTTTTCTTTTGCTATGAATACTTTATTCATTCAAATTTGGAATATGCATTTCGTGTTTTTTATATATATAATTTTGATAAGTTTATTTGAAAAACTCATTATTTGTAAGTTTATTGAACTAAATTATTTTATTCAGTGGGTTGAAATACACCTTGACATAAACTTTATTTTCTGTCATCGTTTCGCCCCACCAGTGGCCGAGAGGTTCTGCTCTCGAAGCTGGTAGGGGGAGGTGCTGTTTTCAAACCCAATCGCGCCCGTTGGACTAATCGTTCGGAGTTTTCTTGGATTTCCAAGCGCAAATGCGGGTTAGGTTCCCTTAGAAAGACCCCACGGAGGGCACCCCCCCCCCTCGGGCCTATATCCTTTGAGTAGATAATCGGTCGTCAAAAATCAACCTAACGCAACCTGTCATCGTTTCTTTATTTCTGCTATTAAAACGAGTTCATTCAGTATTTATAAAGTTGAGATTATATGAGATTTATATGAGAATGATTTTATATGATGATTTATATGATGAATGATTTATATGATGATTTATATGAGAAAAATTAGAATTGTTACAGAAAACTGGGAAAATCTATAACTTTAGGCACAAATATTTTAATATTTAATTTTTCAAATATGAATATCGATCTCATTGTAATGAGACAAGAAGATTTCAAAGTCAATAAATTATAATGAAATTTAAGAAACTTTCAAAGTATTAATTTTAAGGAGAATTCAGTGAACAAGAGTTTTAATTTGTCAGATTTCATCTGTCGTTCTCATGACTTCTTTTGCCTTTGAAATGTTATTGGAAGTGAAAGAACAGTTTCTTATAATAAAGCTTTCAAAGTTACAAATTATGATACATGAATCTATTCATGAGATAACATTACACTATACAATGTTTGTGTTTGCCAAATAGAAACTTTTAAGTCAGTTTTATCAAATTGCGAAACTGTATTTGAAAGTTTTTTTTAGTTACTTTTTCAATGAATAAATTGAGCATTTTTTCGGGGGGGGGGGGGGGGGGATCATTCAATATACTTTATTTACAGCTCACTTTCCTCCTGTATGAAAAGTCTTTTTGGGTGAAAAGGATTAGGGTCAAAAATCTTTAAAGTGTTTTTAATTTTAAAGAGATTATCAGTACAAAATTAATAAACATAATTCAATATACTTCACATGAGTAAAAAAGAAAAGAAAATCATCCAGTATACTTTATTTTTAGCTCGCTTTCCTCCTGTATGAAAAGTCTTTTTAGGTGAAAAGGATTATAGTCAAAAATCTTTAAAGTGTGTGTAATTTTGATGATTTTATCAGTACAAAATGATTAAAAATAATTCAATATACTTCACATAAGTACAAAAAAAAAAAAGAAAACAAAATCATTCAACATACTTTATTTATAGTTCCTTTGCCTCCTGTATAAAAAGTCTTTTTAGGTGAAAAGGCTTAAGGTCAAAAATCTTAAATTGTGTATAACTTTGAAGAGATTATCAGTACAAAGTGAATAAAAATAATTCAATATACTACACATAAGTAAAACTAGTATGTTGTGGCGATCACAAAACTTTCTTCTATCTCATACTTGTCAATACTTCAAAATTCATTATCACAGTGCACATATGCTCATCATGAGGATTCTAAAAAGATGAAATTCCGTGCATTAGTTCTTGAGCTATTACTGTCCCTGAAATCGTGTAAATCCATCAAAATTCAGCATAGCAGCGCCACCTATTGGGTGATTTACACCAGAACCTAATTATCATCAACATATGTCAATGTCTAGCTGAATATGAAGTTTGGGGAAAATCCGTGCATTAGTTCTTGAGATAGAGCTATTGCGCAAATCATGACAAATGCAGCATAACAGCGCTACCTGTTGAGCGATTTACACAACCACATAATCAGTATCAACATTTATCAAGGTGTACTTGAATCTGAAGTTTCATGAAAATTCGTGCATTAGTTCTTGAGATAGAGCTATTGAAGAAATAGTACAAAATGCAGCATAGCAGCGCCACCTATTGGGCAATATTCACCAACACGTAGTCAGCATCATTTCATATCAAAGAGTAACTGAATCTGAAGTTTGATGAAAATGTGTCCATTAGTTCTTGAGATACAGTGATTGCGGAAATTGTAAAAAAATGCAGTATAGCAGCGCCACCTGTTGAGCGATTTACACCAAAATGTACAAAACTTCAATTCATGTCAAGGACTAACTGAATCTGAATTTTGATGAAAATCCGTGCATTAGTTCTGGAGATTGAGCTATTGCGGAAATCGTGAAAAGGCTGCATAGCAGCGCCACCTGTTGAGCGATTTACGCCAAAAACTAATCAGCACCAATTTATATCAGGGGCTAACTGAATATAAATTTTTATTAAATTCCGTGCATTAGTTCTTGAAATAGAGCGCCCACAAAATTTGTGTCACATACAGACAGACAGACAAACAGATTCACCGACTCACAGACAGACATTTTGTAAAAACATGTTTTTCGGGTTCTCCGACCCCTAAAACGTGTAAATCCGTCGAAAACCGAAAGTCGAAAATTTTCACGAATCCAATACTTTCTTCTTGTAAAGATAGAAGAAAGTAAAAAGGAAACAAAATCATTCAATACACTTTATTTTTACCTCACTTTCCTCCTGTATGGAAAACCTTTTTGCGTGAAAAGGATTATGGTCAAAAACTTTTAAAGTGTGCATAATTTTGAAGAGATTATCAGTACAAAAATAATAAAAATAATTCAGCATACTTCACATAAGTGAAAAACAGAAAAAAAAACCTTCAATATATTTTATTTATAGTTCACTTTCCTCCTGTATGAAAAGTGCTTTTGAATGAAAAGGATTTGCTCAAAAATCTTTTAAATGTGAGTAGTTTAGAATTTTTAATCTGTGAAATTTCATCTGTGGTTACTTTAAATGTTTTTTCCTTCAAGTGTTTTAAAAAGCATGATTAAACTTCACCTTTTTAAAATTTAAAATTTTATGAATTATGGATTAGTGGTTTTATATTTCATGCACAGTACGCAATATATATTGGTTAGCAGTTAATAATTTTCAGAATGTTGCTGAATGAGATTTTTATGTTGTCCAATTTGGCATCTAACCATTACTATACAATTTGTATTTCCCTGAATGTAGGAAAAAAAAAAACTTGAGAAAATCATAGTTATGTCCCTTTAAGACCGGACTGCTTTTTGAGTTTTTTTTTAAACAATGATATAACTGAAAATTGTAACAAATAATTCACTATCTGTTGACAAAATTCATATAATATAGTTTCTGTTAACCAGCACAATCACTCGATTTCGGCATTTATGGAATAGATAACCCAAGAAAGTAGAATTTTAGTTAATACCTAAACCGCACGATCGTACGGGTCCGGTCTTAAAGGGTTAAGAAACCTAGATCTTACAAATTATTAATATTAAACCCACTACAATAACCAAGAACATGATATGTATAACAAAAATAAATTTTCGAATACAAATTATAAATCTGCAGAGATTTATTACAGGTTTTTTTTTGTTTGTTTTTTTCGTTTATTTAAAGAGGGGAATTGAGGCTTTTTCTAACTCTTTTCAGGCAAGCAAGAAAATTATACAGTGTTATTTAATTATATTCCACCATTCTCCTATTATGAATTGCCTTTTCTTATATATTAAAAAAAAATAGTACCAAAAAATTTCTTATGTAGTAACAATTTTGAGATTATCAGGAAAGGATATTTTGAATCTGGGCTCTATCCTTTATCATTCTTAAATTTAAAACTTTCATTTTTATTGCGTAATAGGGCGCTTTTGAAAACTAACAGTTCTTTTCTTTTCTCCATATAGAACTATGATAATACTAGCAGTGTAATTAAAAGTTTCGATATTTATTATTATTATTATTATTATTATTATTATTATTATTATTATTTTGTACTTTTCTACCTAAATTAGCAGTTACTGGGAACTCTTAAGCTAGGTGGCGGTGCGAATATCGAAGACATTGAGTATTTGAACGCAAATCTGAAATGCTCTAGTGAAGCTAGCATTAGCTCTAGTGAAGCTAATTTTTTTAAAAAAACTGTAAATAATATAGCATCACTGCCACCAGCAAAATAAATAAGTAAATGAATAAATAAATAAATTCTTTATTTCAGCGCACTTTTTTTTTCTCCTTAAATCTGGTTTTACTAAGTTACAAAGGATTCCGGTTTTCTCAATTTGCACAGTTCAGAATCAATAATAATAAAAAAAAGCGTATAAAATATATAGGATTTCTATACAATACAATAGTTTCTATACCAGTTTAATGATTGGGAACGTAAATCACAAAAGAAACAAACTTGAAATAGCGTAATGAGAGCTTGAAAACTACGAGCGGTCGTAGCATACGCTGAAAGTACTTATTCGTGTCCGATCACGAAAACTAAACAGCGTCGAGCGCGGTTAGTACTTGGGAGAGTGACCACATGGAAACCGCTGCAAGTTCCAATATTTCTATATCTACAGATATTTCTATAGCTCTTGGTGAAACTAGCTTATAGAAAAAAGAGCCATAATTCTATAATACTTTGTCTTTTTATAGAATTCTATAAGAAATTTTTGTAAGGGAAACTGCTGGGCCAGCAAAGGAATAGCAGTGGGATAGGTTCTAGCACTGCAGGAAAAGTACCGGGTTAAAATAATGTGATGGCATACCAATGCTGGCCTGCTGTTAGCCATCACTGATAAGCCAGCTGCATTCCGCACGGACACTTTTGTACTGGTTTAAGTAATGGCACCATTGCACTTTACCGCTAATGGCAGTGCTGGCTGCCATCTTTTTTCCAGCTGATGGCCCACTGTTTCTTTCTTTGCTGGGTCATTACATACATGTATTAAATTCGTTTGTGCTCTATTGAATGACGCATACATTAAAAATAATTAAACTTGTATAGGTATATTAAACATTTTAAAAACACAACTAATAATACATATAGATTAAATAATAAAGCATGTATTAAATATACACATAGTTTAAATATAATACATTGTTATTATATTGAAAAAGGGGCAAGAAATAGTGACTTTCCGTTTCTATTCATTCGAATTTTACATCGATTTTTTTTATGCATTAATGTCGGTTTGCTTTCGAAAAGTGAGGTATATATATATATAGTTTCAAAACTCGCCTTATTCGAAATTTAAAAAATCGAGTTTTCTCCATCAGCCTATTCTTTTGGTTAACCTGCATTAAAAAAAAAAAACAATACAATGTGAAAAAAAAAAAAAAAAAAACTAGTTTTATCGTAACATTACACACATCGCTGTTAACAAAAAAAGAAACGTATTTCATCTCAATAATATATTAAATGTTCTCGGAGATCTAATGTTTTTACAAAAATTTATTTTAATGAACATACAATTATAATATCCTTAACCCATTAACCGCCAATACCATAAGGTAGGGTTTCAACTTTTTTGCAGAAAGCTGATTGCCACCACAAATTTTTACTAGCAATCTTAACTTTACATAATCGCAGAGTTTCTGCCATTATTATTTTTGTTTTAATAACGGTAATTAGGCAATTGACTTTATTATTATTATTTAAACGTTGCGTCAACGCCGCATCATTAAGTTAAATCCTAATTTCATAATTTACAAAGAAACTTGTAGAAAGCATTCCGCTTTGAAAAGATTATCAAAATCGGTAAATTCGTAAGAAGATTAAAAAAAAAAAAAAAAAAAGAAAGAAAGAAAGAAAGCACAAGAATCCCGTCTTTCATTTTACTTCGATTAAAGTGAAAGTATCTATCACTGAATGTAACCCAAGAAATGGTGCTTCTCATGCGAATGCAGGATTTTATACACTGTAAAAAAAATACGATCAGTTTTCCTGTAGGAATCGGAAAAATAGTTGCCCTTATCGTACCGGAAAAATTTCCGACCCAGCTCGGAATAAAATCCGTAAAATACCGTTTTATTGACTATTTCCTTTTTTTTACGGATTTTATTCCGAGTTGGGTCGGAAAATTTTCAGGTACGATAAGAGCAACTATTTTTCCGATTCCTACAGGAAAACTGGTCGGATTTTTTTACATTGTACTTAATAACTATGATGCGCAGGACAAATCTTAAACCAAAAGAGGCTGAAATTTATGTACAATAACTTTAAATTTTAATTTTTAATTACATCTTTTGTTTATTCTCCATTGATTTTTCTTCTTCTCTTTTCCTTTTTGATAACTTGCAAAATATTATGCATTACCAAGCTATTGCAGTCTTGAGTTTTAAGGAAGATCCTTTTTTGGAGAGTGTGTTTTACAAGACTATTTCAGGTATTCTTATACAGAAGAGTCTCGATTATCCGAGTTAATATGGACCAAGCTGACCTCGGATAAGCAAAAAACTCGGATAAACCGGATTTACACAAATCATCACCAAATGAGGAGATGAATTATAAAATTTCACTTAATTCATTCATTTTTATGATACTAGCAACATTTCTTTGATGTACGTGTCCGTTACTTTTAAGAAAAACGGAGAATGAAATTGTTTATTTGAAAAAGCCCTTGATAGTTTTTTGTTGTTGTTGTTGTTGTTGAATGTCAATTTTGCTGCAGTTTTTTTTTTTTTTTTTTTTTTTTTTTTTTTTTTTTTCTGCTGTATCACGCTACTGCATAGCTACCAATTTCTAAGATTTTTTCTTACCACTAAAACTTTCGACTGACGGACTGATGGATCCCATCATTATTATGAAACAGCTATTATAAATGAAGTGTCAGGTGAAGATGAAAAAGCAGCCGTAAAAAGTTGAACTCTGATTTTCTGGCCAGAATAGGAAGAAAATGCCATTTTTTTTTTTTTTCCCAGAAAAAAATTATGGCAGGCCATTTTTTCAGAAAATCAGAGTTCTTACTTTTTACGGTTGCTCTTTCATTTTCACCTGACACTTCAATTATAATGACTGTTTCATAATAATGTTATCCAGCAGTCCATTAGAAGAAAATAACTCGGTTAAAGCGGAATCTTGATTAAGCGGGACTCGGATAATCGGGAATTTACTGTATTGGGTTGATGCAGAGTTTTTTGCGCAAAGTCGCATTACATGATGACATCGTAATAGTGGTTTTAATTAAAAATGATCGGCATAGGACAACTCGAGAAAATGGCAGAAATTCTTAGAATAAACCAGTCAGCAGTGGTAAGTTAATTACGTCACCTTGGAATGGTTAGCAAGTCCAAAGTAAGGGTGCCGTATGAATTAAAGGAGGAAAAATTAATTAAGGGAATTTCGGCTTGCGTTTCGCTGTTGAAGCGCTTCGAAATCGATCCATTTTTAAAACGGATATTTATGTGATGAAAAATGGATTGTATATTATATTTTTAAGTGTAGGAGATCGTCTAAGAACGGACATGCCCCTTCAACTAGCGCAAAAGTCAGTTGACATCCGAAGAAGATTTTGCTAAGCATTTGGTGGCACTTTAACGCTAATGTCAGACGAATTTGCACGTTTTTTGTTTCAACATGATAACGAAACAACTTCGCTATTTGGTGTTTCTTTTTCCTGTTGAAACAAAAAGTGTGCAAATAGTCGTTCGTCTGACATTAGCCTAAGGGAATCGTTTATTATGAACTATTATCTGAAAACCTGACCATTAATTGTAAAACATATCGTTTGAAACTAAGTGAATTACAGCGAAGCGGGACGACTTAATTCAGAACCAAACAACATTGTGATGGTAAAATGTTTACTCCTATAGAACATTTGAAAGAAACCTATGATCGTGGGATTTTACAGTTATTACAAAGATGGAGAAAGGTAATATGAACAGAACGATAGTGCATTTTACACTGATTAAATGTAACTGTTAGTAAATGAATTTTTGTCAAAAAAAAAAAAAAAAAAAGACGAACTTTTACATTAACCCGATACATTTAATTCTGAAAAATAAGCATTTATACAACGATCCTTAACCCTCTCGCTGTTCCACGGGTAGCATAAAAGCAGAAAAATTGGCTCAACCCACGATTTCCGCGATCTTTTTTTACGATTTAATTCTATATTAAAAAAATAACTGTTTTACAAAAAAATTTTACATATTTTAACTCTAAAATATAGGTAGTTTTGAAATAATAATTTGAACCTATTTTGAATTTTTTTAGGTAGATTTCGTATGAAATACTATACCTATTGGCGTCGTTCCTATGTTGGAATTTCTGAAAAAATTTTGCGGATCTACACCGATCATGACTCCTAGAACCGAAAACCACCCTCAGTAAAAAACTTTATATATCTATATATCTATATATATCACTTTCTTTTGGACACGATAACTTCCACAATTCTGCACAAATCTCTTCCAAACTGATACATAAAATCTCGGTCAAGTTCGTGAATGGGCAAAACCGGACCAAGGGGACGGAAATAGGGAGGGGTTTTGTGAAAACCGAAAAACCCCTATAACTTCTTTACTTTTGTACATATCAAATCCGTTTAAAGTTTTTATTACTTCAAAAATAGGGCCAAAAATTTGCGTATGACAGATTTTTGATAAAGTTAAAAATGGGCTCAAGGGGCGCAAAAAATAGGGTTTTTGGGAGAAAAAAAATCCTAGCTTCGTCAATTCTCAAGATATCAAATCCAATTAATTTTATTATACATCTCCTTAATATTATCTACAACTTTTATATTCACAAGTTTTTGATAGGACCAATTCGTACCGCAAAATAGTAATAATAATAATAATGATAATAATAATTAAAAATGAAAACAAAAAAAGGGTGGTGAAGAAGAAAAAATTCCATAACTCCTTCAATTTACAAGATATAAAATCCCCATGAATTTATTATATATCTTCTTAATATTGTCTTCAACATTTATATAGACAAGTTTTGATAGGACCAATTCCTACAGCAAAAACAAATTAAAAATACACAGCGATTGAAGATAAAAATCATCTTTTTATGGGTGTATTAAAATCCAAACTGCTTATTTTCTTACTCTTAAATTCATTTTTGCTCTCAAACGCATCAAATTGATAGATTCTCTTCTTCAAAAACTATATAATGTACCGTAATGATCGATTTTTTGATAGAGACAGAATATATGTCAAAAATGATGTCAAAGTGGGCATTTTGAACAGAATTTCCCGAAGCGATTGTGTTAGAAACGAAAAAAAAAAGCCCTACTGAGAAAATAATTGTTTATAAATCAAGTTTCAATTAATTGAACGAAAAACAAAAACATATGTCGCTTATAAAATTTTCAAAAATCACGTCAGCAAGTTTCGTATTTTTTCTATTAAAAATTAATCTGAAAATGTGCCAGAAAATTTCGAGTTGTTGAGAATGGAAAAGTATTTTTTTTAATACCGCTTTAACATGATTCTGATAAAACCAGCTATTATATAAAAAAAATAAAAACTCGTCAATAGCGGCCAGATAAAACTGTTAAAGTAGAGTTATATCTAATAATGATTTAGTTTTTGTTGGTGCAATTAATATACTTAACTTCGAAATATACTTCCGCCTGTAGGCCGGTCTGGCAGGGATTTTTTTAAATACGCAGCGAGAGGTTTGATACAACTATTCATACAACGATCATTGATATAATGTCATTGATACAGTGGCACAACTAATACAATGCTATCATTAATACTATGATCTCACACGCTTACATTTTTAATAGATTTGCACCAATATGAAAGATATAGTCGACTACAAATATAAATTGTGAACTATTTACTCCTATGAAAATATCCAAACCGTAATATCACTATTAGTATATAGAATAAAACGCTAATCCCTAAAAAATTTACATTTTTATTTAGTCGTTAAAAGGCTTCTTCAGTCAAACGAAAAGACCCGTTCGCTAATGCTAATCCTAAAAGATATCTCGTTATAAAGATATCTCGTTTGAATTTAAATATTTTTAAATGATTTTCTTTTTCATTGAATAGTTGAGATCGATCTGTACAAAGGCCATTGTTTTACACAGATGACATGACCTTCATACTAATATGAGAGGAGGGATGATAATTTTTTTTTTACATTACTAAACAAATTATTATTTTTTGACGTTCTCAGAGTGAATATTTTTTAAGGAAATGATGTCATTTTAGGAATAAACTTTGTACTTACCCAGCAAAGAAAGAAGTGGGCCATCAGCTGGAAAAAGATGGCAACTAGCCTTGCGATCAGCGGTAAAGTGCAATGGTGCCATTACTTAAACCAGTACAAAACTGTCCGTGCGGAATGCAGCTGGCCCATCTGTGATGGCCAACAGCAGGCTAGCATTGATATGCCATCACATTACTTCGATCCGAGACTTTTCCTGCAGTGTTAGTACCTATCCCACTGCTATTCCTTTGCTGTCCCAGCACTTTCCCTTACAAAAATTTCTTATAGAATTCTATTTAAAAAAAAAAACAAAGTATTACAGCCATTTTTTCAGTAAGCTAGTTTCACCAAGAGCTATAGAAATTTCTGTAGAAGTGTCTCTAGAAATATTTGAACTTGCAGCGGTTTCCATGTGGTCACTCTCCCAAGTACTAACCGCGCTTGGTGCTGTTTGGTCTTCGTAATCGGACATGAACAAGTACTCTCAGCGTATTCTACAACCGCTCGTTGTTTTCAAGCTCTTATTACACTATTTCAAGTTTGTTTCTTTTGCGATTTACGTTCCCAATCATTAAATTGGTATAGAAATAATTATATTGTATAGAAATCCTATATATTTTATGCGCTTTTTTTATTATTGATTCTCAACTGTGTAAATTATGAAAACCGAAATTCTTTGTAACTTAGTAAAACCAGATTTAAGGAGGAAAAATAAGTGCGTTGAAATAAAGAATTTATTTATTTATTCATTTACTTATTTATTTTGTTGGTGGCAGTAGTGCTATATTATTTAAAGTTTAAAAAAAAAATAGCTTCACAGTTTAAATTGTGTTAAGATATTCATTTCATATTTGTGTTCAAATACTCAATGTCTTCGATATTCGCAACGCCACCTAGCGTAAGGGTTCCCAGCAATAATACTGCAAAAGTTCGTGCACTTCCATTTAGTGATAGGCCAGCGCATGAGATAAAACGGAAGCCCACCAGAATTTTATCTGATGATTTCCAACAGCAAAGCTGATTGAAGCTGTCCAGCAGTGGTCATGCAGAGGTAGACCATTATCTAGCACTTCTCCATCATTGCCAGCACCTATCTTGCTGCTGGTCAGCAATTTCCTCTTGGCTGGGTAATGACTAACTTGCCCAAAGACAAAGCAGTAGCGCAATTCTTTTAAATGGAATAAAGTATTGAGGTACTTTTTCAGAAATTTTTAATTCCCAGGGTGACAATAATTATATATATATATGCAACCTGTGGCCAGAAAGTTCGGTGAATGAATTTTTATTTCAAATACAGTATTGTACAGCATCAAATACAATTTACTGTCCTTCAAAATAATCTCCATGGATGGTAATGCACTATTGGGAAAGAGTATATAAGTCCTGGAAACTCCTGTAAAACAGTTCTTTCGGAATGGCTTTCAGCTCGGTCGTCGTCGCCTAAGAAAACGAAGATACGGTCAGAAAAATCGTGCATAAAGACAATACTTTTCGCATTCTTTGACTCTAATGGTCTCATTCACAAAGAATTCCTCCCTGAGAGTACCACATTGAACACTGTTGCCTACGCCAATCTTCTGAAGCGTTTACTGCAATGGATCCGTCGCGTTCGCCCTGAGTACGCCACGCAAGGCTTCTGGACTCTTCTCCATGATAATGCCCGGCCACACACCGCCTTGGTTGTACGGCAGTTTCTGGCCGCGAAAGGAGTTGTGACACTTGGTCACCACCCTTATTCACCTGATTTGGCACCTGCAGACTTCTTCCTCTTCCCTAGATTGAAGTCAGCCCTGAAGGGAAAGAGATTTTCGGACATCACCGACATTCAACGCAACATGACGGCCGATCTGAAAGCCATTCCGAAAGAACTGTTTTACAGTAGTTACCAGGACTTATATACTCGTTCCCAAGAGTACATTACCATCCATGGAGATTATTTTGAAGGACGGTAAATTGTATTTGATGCTGCACAATACTGTATTTCAAATAAAAATTCATTCACCGAACTTTCTGGCCACAGGTTGTATATATATATGAATAAACGGAAGGCCCTGTTTAAAACATAAAACTTTTGAATTATTTTGAAAACAGAGAACCTTTTAAACCAAGCATAAATTGACTATTTAAAAAAAATTTTAATTTATGTCAAGAATCTTTTTATAAAAAGAACAGTGGAGAATAAACGTCCGGCTTTAAAGCTATTTGACGTGAAAATTCCTTTACAATAACAATGGGATCAAACATCGTGTTTCTGTTTTAAGAACTCTGCAGAAAATTTTTAGAGAGATATAAATATGTTTCGGGATTTATCAACTGTTAAACATCGTGTCAGTCTAACGCGAGCAATAAGTTTTAATTAGTACTAAAATGAATCAAATTAGTATTAAAATGAATCACATAACATACAACATTATAATTATTTTACTGCAATCTTAAATAGAAGTAGTGGCACAATTTCTAATTCTTTGTCCGATACAATATTTCCCGTATGCAGGGGTCGATGCAGGTTTTTTTTCTTGGGGCCTATTTTGTGAAAAATACAAGTTATTTTTATGAATTTTATTGTATTTTTGTGAAAAATAATATTATGAAAGTTGAATCGAGTTACTCAAATTTGAACTAAATACTCATTAACAAAAACGTCTTTACGCCCTTTTAAGTTTTTGTTGCTGGTGAACGGGTTTTATTTACAAATTACACATTGTAAAACCTAACAAAATAAAAATAATAAATAGTATAGTAAGTTTAAAAAAAAAAGGAATTTTGTGAAAAGGGCTATTTTATTAGAAGGAATTTTGTGAAGAGCCCTGCTTTATTAAAAGGAATTTTGCAAAGGGTCCTATTTTATTAAAAAGAATTTTGTGAAGGGGCTCATTTTATTAAATTCATTTTCGTGAAGGGATTCATTTTATTAAATTCATTTTTGTGAAGGGGCCTGTTTTATTAAATAGATTTTTGTGAAGGGGTCCTAAATAGGCCCCAAACTTTGCCTGGATCGACCCCTGCGTATGTAATTTAAATTTCGATATCAGCTTAACTTGCATATCGATTCATCCGCACATCACAATTATGACGAATGTTAGCTTCTACCAAAAAATATTCACTTGAGTTATCACCTTGGTTTATTTCCCAAACACCAATACTTGCTGATCGAAACATCAACTCTTCCTCACGAATTTCTGAAACCCTTTGTGCCCGAGGCAATTGGATTCCCTCTTTGTATAAACAATTTTAACCAAACAAAAATGTCTCAATCGACCTATCCCATTTGCATCTTGAAAATTACAAGGTTTATAGGAAGGGAAATCGAGATTTAAAAGCTCTTTAAATTGGTTAAAAAGTAAATATTGAAAAATACAACTTTCGAAGTTTATCATACACACTGCAACTTGTTTATGAATATTAATTCTAATAAAACACAAATTCAAAACTTACTGAAAAAACACCTGATGAAAATTGCCCAAGGTACTTGACCGTGGTAGCATAACAATCAGTGGTAGCTTAAGCATCGATAGTTATCGAATCCCAATTTACCATCTGTTTACTTTTGACAAGAGGCTCGATGTGTGCAACAACTTGTAGACATCGTTCATCCCGATGCACACATGAAATATGCTCCTTCATCGACAAGGATTAATGATCATTCCTTTGGACATTTTTAGGCCGGTGAGTGAACTCTGAGGACAGATTTCTTGGTCCACACCTGGTTACTTTTTTTATTCCATCGATATATTTGTGCCCCATTGGGGATTTCTCTTTTTTTATAACGAGTGAGATGGCACCAGGGTCTAAAGACCTTCTCGCTGTGATCCATTGTGTCCAAGCATAAGGCCTGCCTTTTTGGAACATGTCAACAAGTTGATGGATCACATAAATCACCGCACGGCAGTCGGCAGTTTTTCCTGCTTTTTCACGTGGGCTCCAGATCACACTCCACCAGTATTTTTTTATTCTAGATTTTATTCTTTTTCCTGGTTCATTCTTCCCACAGTCTGCTTTTTATTTGCGCAAAGGGCCAATTTGCATAGAACAACCAACGTTCCGGATGCTTTTAAAACCATTTTTCACGTCTTTTCTCTTAAAGTTAGCTTTTGCGTGAAATCTTGTTTTCATCTTGGTAAAGACATTGGTTCCGGGCACTACTACAGCAATTTGCGACTCGAGTGGCCCCATCAAGTTTTTTTAAAAGAGTCTATTTTATCTTCAAGGGCCACTATTACACGCTGAGTTCAAGCCAACAGGCGTCATTTAAAAATTTCTCTGCGCGCTCACATGAGGGTAAACAAATATTTGAGCACGTGGATACAAGTGGAATATAACATTGGGTAAAATAAACAAATAAAAGTAAATTTGCAGTTTATATATTTTTAACCCTCAGATGACCAAGTGGAAATTTGAAACATGAAAGGCCGTGTGGGGTCATTCAGTGACCCCATTGTTAAAAAACACATATTTATTTACCATATCAAATAAAACACAAAACTTAGCTTTTAAAATTAATTTAATAATGTATATAAGAGTTGGAGCTACAGAAAAAAAAAAATAGGAAATATTATATTGTTGGAACAAAGGATTGCCGAACATTAACGACCGGTTGGGGTGTCATTTACTGCCCCAAATCAAAATGTAATTTTTTATGGTTTTTTTTTTTTTTTTTTTTTTTTCATGGAAAAGAGGTAACTTTAGAATTCGTAATAAAAAAGTGCAAAACGCAGCTAAAAAACTACTGAAAGTGTAAAGTTTTATGTACTTTTTTTTTTCATGGGGAAAGCGATACTTCAGAATTCGTAATAAAACAGTGCAAAACTCAGCGATAAAAATGCTGAAAGCACTACAATTATTTTATAATTAAATATTCGTCAAAAACTTGCGCTGGGGTCATAAAAGGACCTCACTTGGTCATCCGAGGCTTAAAACACAAACATGCATTTTTCTTCTTTAACTTAAAACTTGAGTTATCACACCTCTTGAAGAAAGATGCATTTTATAATGAGTTTATAAGATGATAATGAGATTATAAAGAATGAATTTTAATTATACCGAGTTTAAGCCATCAAACATTGTTTGAAAATTTCTCTTTGAACTTGACTGAAGATAAACAAATATTAAACAAAAATACACGTAAGTACAAATGAAGTAGAGTAAATTAAAAGTATTAATGCCTAGATAGTCAGAATATTGTATTATTCTGCTTAGTTTTAAAAATATAAATGATATTTTGTGAATTTTGTACATAAAATTATTGCATTGTATTAAAATAAATAAATAAAATACATCTTCACTATTTTTAAATGTATTTAAAAAAATAAATAAAAGTAAATTTGCGATTTATATAAAATTTAAACATGCATTTTACTTCTTTAACTTAAAACTTGAGTTATCAGATCTCTTGAAGAAAGATGCATTTCATAATGAGATTACAAGATGATAAGGAGATTATAAAGAATGAATTTTAATTACAGTCGCTAAAATAACAGATAAATTATTTTAAGAAGAAAATTCTTTAAAAAATCGATTCTATATTCAAGGACAGTCATTGAACTAACTCCGAGTTCAAGCAGTCAAAAGTTGTTTGAAAATTTTTCTTTGAACTTGACTGAATATAAACAGTATTAAACAAAAATGCACAGATGAAGCATAATAAATTTAAAATATTGATGCTTAAATAGCCAGAATACGGGATTATTTTGCTTAGTTTTTGAAATATGAATGATATTTTGAGAATTTTTAACATAACATTATCGCATTACGTTAAAATAAATAAATAAAATACAATCGCAATATTTTTTAATGCATTTAAAAAAAATAAACAGGCATTTTTCTTTTTAAATTTAAACATTATATTGTGATTTTTCTCCAATAAAAGAGCATTTTATGAATAATAATTCACAAAATAACAGATAAATGAAAGAAAAGGATAGCTTTAAAAATCTATTTATTTTTCAGGGCCATTATAAGCTGATTTGCAGCCCACAGGCATCATTGGAAAATATTTCAATAAAGCCACGTGAGGTAACCAAATATTTTTGCACGTTGATATAAGTAAAACATGACAATAAGAAAATATTAATGCACCACATAATCAAAATATTGGACTATTTTAGTCATGGGCGTAATCTGACGGGGGCAAGGGGGGCACATGCCCCCCTAGCTTTTTAAAATCATGGGCAAAGTCGTGTTTTTGCCCCTCCAGTTTTTTTGTCTTCTTTTCTAGTAAAAACACATTTTTGTATTTATTTTTTCTCCTTTTTTACCCCAAATAATTTACGTACTATCGTGGCTGTAAATTAGAATTGGATAAATCACATTCAAAACTACCAGAATTAAAGTTTTCATGTTGACATAAGTAATTTCTGTTTTACGTCTTAAACCCTCTGCGTATTAACAGTTCAAGTAAAAATATTTTCTGTCTCCCTTTTTTTTCTCTTTGTATAAAGTAGAAAGACTATTTTCCCTTTTCATTCTCAGGGATGTTTGTTTAGCTTTAGATGCACGTGTGGCAAAAGATTTCATGACTACTGTGTCTTGTCTCTGAACATTGTCATTTTTTCTCATATTTATCTTCTCTCCTTGAATATGAAAAATATTACAAGCATTTCGTTTTTGATAGACATGAAAATACTTGTGTCGTATTAGTAATACAGTGGGTGGCCAAATAATTAGTTATATACCTAAACTTTACATTGCGAAGAACCCGAAGCTTTGTTTTGTTGTTGTTTACTGGTGGATTGTTAAACTACTTTCGGTACACATAGATTGAACACTTATGGGTTTATAAATAAAAACAAACTTTCGTTCATAAAATAGAAATTTATTGTGAAAAATCTTAACACAAGCTCTCCAAGGCAAATTCCTCAATATTTTGTCGAACCTCCCTTTACGGATTGTACTTCCCTTGACCTGCTATGCATACATTTTTTTACGCTTTCCTTTTAATAACTCATTATGGTGCCAGACCATAATCAAGGCTTTTATAAAATTTCTTTGGTTTGTCGTGTTTTCTTTTGGCACATTTTGCAAAGAATAGTTCATCATAAACAATTGAAAACATTTAAATCACCAAGTGTTTCCATAATATCATTGACGCACGTTATGCACTAAGAATACCCTACCAGTTGATAGCACCTATCAAATGTTACCTGTCAGTGTTGTCAGCACAAAACCATTAAACCAAGGTTGCCAATAAGAAAAGTTGTAGTGTAACTAATAATTTGGCCACCCACTGTCGTTTATTGTACACATAAACATGTTATGTGTGTGTAGATTGTGATGGAAAATGCTATTCTGAAATAAAAGTGTACAAACATATACGTGTGTTACGAATTGAAAAAGTGTCCGCTAAATAGAGGTGTCTGTTTCGGAGATCATATTGTATATAGATTTTTTTTACCAGAAAAAAATATTTTGGACATTCTTTTGAAAGAAAATGGGTCAACTGAAGTCCGACCCGCAAGAATCAAAACTGAACCCGAAACCTACTCGAATTCGAAACAATGAAAGTCAATCCGGTCCAAATCCGACTCGCAGCAAAAAAAAAGGAGGCACGCAACGGAAAAATATAAGCCCAACCCGACCCTAAACGAACCGCGGGTCGGCTTGGGTATGGTTTGGCGCTATATTTTTTTTTGTAATAAGTACCAGAAAATTGAAATTTCCTTCTTTCCCAATCTTCCTTCCAAATATTATAAATTATATAAAAATCCGCATTTAATATTTTATCAAGTAAAAACACTATGAAAAAACCCTCAGGGGAATCCACTATGAAAATATGTAAAATTAAAAGCATTTCAATTAAAATAAACAAATTAAAATCAGTATTTGATTTAAATTTTTGTATTGATAAATTATCTGGATTCATCTTAAACCAGTATGAGTGCGATTTAAATCCAATTAAATTTTCGACGAAATACTACAATATTACATAGTTCTAACAAGGAGAGGGTACAACCCTGATAATCACAGATTTTGATTATTTTTATATATCTTGTAGGGCAGAAGCCCCATAGTCTCAGGTTCAACGGACTTTATACAATGCTCCTTAGTTCTCGATAAACAAGGGGGGGGGGGGTCTAATATTATATCACAACTTAAATACTTACTCAGAAACAAAATTATTGCAGTGGTCATAGCACGATCGGTACGGCGTCTGTTTAATATTCGGAGTACTCACTACTCGTGCTCGATACCGGGACGGGCTGCATTTGATTTTCACATTTTTTGTTTTATAAATATACTTGTATTTATATTTCAATAATCTCATTGTCTAAAATTGTATATTGCGATTTCGCCACGGGATCGCGTAATAAAATCGCAACTTTCGTTGAACGAGGGCAGAAATTAATCGCGAATTTCGTGAAACGATTTTGAAATATAATCGCCAATTTCGGCAAACGATCTCACAAAAATCGCGAATCTCGGCAAACGATCTCGGAAAAAATTCGCGAAATTCGGCAAACAATCCCGGAAAAAAATCGCAAATTTAGGCAAATGATCGCGGAAAAAATTTCGAATATCAGAAAATGACGCGTGAAAAACATCGGAAATTTTGGCAAACGATCGCGGAGACAAATCATGCATTTCGGTAAGCGATCGTGTATTTCGGTAAGCGAAATAAAATCGCGAATTTCGTCGAACGATTGCTGTAAAATATCGCGATTTCGTCAACAGGTCGTGTACAAAAATCTCGAAATTCGTTGAAAAAGGAAATCGCGAATTTCGTGAAAAGATTGCAAAATAAAATCGCTAATTTCGGTAAACGATCTCTGATAAAATCGCGAACATCCGCAAACGATCCCCCAAAAAATCGTGAATTTAGACAAATGATCGCGAAAAAAATCGAAAATTTCGGCAAGTGATCGCCGAAAAAAAATCGCGAATTTCGGAAAACAATCGTGGAAAAATAATCGCGCGAACGATTGCGAAAAAAAAAACGCGAATTTCGGCACACGATTGCAGAAATTCACAATTTTCATAGTCGGCCGTGAAAAAAATCGTAAATTTCGGCAATCGGTAGTGGTGAAAAAATCGTCAAATAATCGCTGAATAAAATCGCGAATTTCGTCGAGTCATTGCGGAAAAATACCGCGATTTCATGAAACGGTCGCGTAAAAAAATCGAGAATTTCATGAAATGATTGTGAAATAAAATCTCAAATTTCGTCGAACACCCCAGAATAAAATTGCAAATTTCGGCAAACGATCTCGGAAAAAAATCGTAAATTTAGACACACGATAGCGAAATAAACGCGAGAATTTCGGCAAAAGATCGCGAAAGTTTTCCGTTACATTATGGTCTTCGGGGGAAAATTGTAAAATTCTATAGATCAAATAAAGCGCTACACGAAAGAAATCATTAAGGATGCCAGTTTATAGGGGTGAATTCCTATAGTGTGTTTGTCATTTTTTAGCTAAACCATATCTTATTATACATAAAAATGCTTTTATAATATGAATAAATTCATCTGCGCTAAAGAAGTCATATGTATTGCCATTGAAAATGCAAAAAAATGCACGATCAATATTTATGCGTTTTATTCTTTTTCTGCTGAACCAAATTTTACTGGATGTACATGATGTACATGGCTGAACCAAAGTATATTTTATATCTTGTCAACTGAAAAGTGATAATTACCTCGAAAAACCTTTTTAGTTGTTTCCTGCATTTTCCAGCTATTTAAATTTTAGTTTCGCTATGTGGAATGAGTAAAGCTCTATAGATCGTATAAAGGGTTGCACAAAAGAATTCGCATACATTATCTGCTATGGAAAGCAATTCTTCAAAATGGATTTTTAACTGCGTTCTGAGTTTTTTATATTGTTTATTTAGGCTCATTTCATCGTATGAAAGAAGAAAATTTCTTAACAATGTATAGATAATGTGGAAAAATTTTCATATTCTATAACCGATGCACAAATTTTCTTTCTTGCTTTTCTTAATTTGAAACCTGAACAGATAGTTCAAAATTTTTTATATTTAAAGATAATATCAATTTTTAGATTCGTAAGCTAAATTTCTCCTGTGTACCCTAAAAAAAACATTGCAGCAAAATTTCTGAGTCATTTCAATCAGAACGCTAGCTGCAGATTTTGTTTTTAAAAACTTTTATTATTTGTTGTCCTCTGACAGAAAGCGTTAAACATATTTATCACAATCACCTCCCACATCATCTTCATCATTTTAAAAATTCCTAAAAAGCCCAAAGCTTTGACACATTTTTAATAAGTTTGTTTGAACTCTTTTCTAATTGAACTTTTCATCAGACATAAGAGATATAACTGTTGTGCAGTCAATATTTCTAAATATTTCTTTAAAAATATGAAATGCTTAGTTTGTGATTTCTCCTATTTTCTTCGTATTACTAAGTTTAAAATTTATTTAAGTATTTAATTTAATTGTGTGTGTGTACATGGTTATAGAAGGGGCTGGGGGCACATAAATTTTTTCAAAAGCGCCTGCAGATTTTTGCCCCCCTAGTTTTAGAGCCCAAGTTACGCCTATGATTTTAGTTGATCTGTAATGTAAATAATGCTTTGTAAATTTTTTTACACAAATTTTTAATTTTATGTTTTCAAAATTCTACACAGTGAATTCAAGCTACCTCAAAATTTCTCAGTGCGCATATAATCACTAGCTACAACCTGTTTAATTACGTATATAATCAATAGTTCCTAAACAGGGTTGTACACACATCACAGAGTAACTTGAATGTATTATCACCTACAGGCAGTTATCCTTAAAAATGCTTTGCAGCGGTATTACAAGTTTTTTAAACTGAACAAAATATCATTTTTGATGCAAAGTGTTTAAAACATATCCCCTACGCTGGTAAAAATTTGCATCAAACTGCTCAGTCTTTTGACCGTTTTTACAGAAAACGGTCACATAACCGTAAATAAACTCTTTTGCGACCATAATATCGGCAATAATATGTCAGGACAGAGTCAATGCCGTAGACAATGGGGGATCACCAGGATTTGATTCCCCTCCGAAATTTCTGTCAAGATGACTATAAATATGCCATTAACCATCACTCACCACAGTCAAGATTCGAAAATAAACTACACTAGAGTCCCGATTATACGAGCTAATATGGAACAAGCTCACTTCGGATAAGCAAATAACTGGGATAAACCGGATTTGCACAAATCGTCATAAACTAAGGAGATGAAATATAAATTTTCACTTAATTCATTCATTTTTATGGTACTAGCAATATTTTGTTTTATGTACATTTCCGTTACTTTTAAGAAAAACGGGGAATGAAATTGTTTATTTGAAAAAGAGCTTGATAGTTTTTTGTTTGTTGAATGTCAATTTTGTTGCAGTTTTTTTTTTTTTTTTTTTTTTTTTTTTTTTTTTTTTTTTTCGCAGGAATACACTACTGCATAGCTATTAATTTCTAAGATGTTTCCTTAACACTAAAACTTACCAGAAAATTTTGCTTTATTCAGCCACCGAAATATAACAGTAGTCAACGATTAAATATGGCAAAATTTTTATTAAATTTTAGAGGTAGCAAAACCGTACAAATTAGCAGCTGCGTGAATTATTCTATTAGATTCTATTATTGTCATGAAAATTGCAGGTGTAACCTCTTCTATCTGCTCAAAGTATTAAATAGTTTTTTTCAATCGAACTTATACCTTTGGAATGGATCATTTTCTTCTGATGGACTGGTGGATTCCATTATTATGAAACAGTCATTGTAAATTAAGTGTTAGGTGAAGATGAAAGAGCAGTCGTAAAAAGTTAGAACTCTGATTTTCTGGTTGTCCACCAGAAGAAAATAACTCTGTTAAAAATAAAAAATCTGAAATTAGATAATGATCAAATCATGATCAAATCTCCCTACAAAATATTTTTCTGGCTAGGGTTTTGGATAGAGTTATCCGTTTTCTATAAAAGTGGTCGAATGAGTGGGCAGGTTGCTGCAAATTTTTAACAGTGTACATGCGAATTATTGTTGCCGCAGAAGTATTTTTAATGCATTTGTGAACAGCAATGAGTACAATTGTATAGAAGTCAAAAAGAGAAGCCAAACTTAGAAACGAACTTGGTTGGTGACGTGGCAACTTTGGTGACAATATTGAGTAATTTTGATGATGACTTGGTGATTTGGAGAGAAAATTCTGCTCCAAATACTTATTTGAAATATTACAGAAATCAAGGTACGACATTTTCAAGCGAATTTTGGAGAATAGAGAAAATTTTCTGTAATGTTTATTGTAATATAGAAATACTAATATAATTTATGAAGATTTTGTATATTCTCGTAATATTGGAAAGTGTTTTATCATATACGCGTTTCGCATGATATTTCTTTCGTGTTCTTTATCTGATTACTTGCTTATTTTTAATTGCTTAGTTTCATAGTGGAAATAAATATACACGATATGAAATCCCAAATTTATTTGTCACATCATCAGATCAAAGTTAATTGCATAAAACATATGAAATGAAAATGAAAATGTGGAGATATGTTAATTAAAGACTTTAGTGGGATTTTATTCTTATTACTATAAGAGCGCATAAAATTCGAAACACAGAAAACAGTATAAAGTTCAGGAATATTTAAAATTGCGTTAAAATAATGACTTGAAAATAAAAACTCGTCATAAATCAAATAAAAGCACAAGTCTCTACAAACTCCTTTTATAACTCTGAGTTATTCAACTTTATTTAAATCCAAACTTTTTTTGATAAAAAAAGAAGCTGCACAATTTTAAGTGAAGAAATTACATACTTATTTATGCCATGTATTTCGATTCGTGAAATATAAATAATGTATGGTATTTTCAAGTATTATTTAAAATGCAGATAAAATATTCTTTAAAAATACCAGAACTGATAAATTTCAGGAAAAAATAATTGACTAATCTCTAATTAAAAGCAGCTTCTCTTTAACCCTTCACTGCACGATTTTTTCTATTTTTATGAAAAAAATTATTTGAAATCTATATATAGGTCTAATAATGGGAAAAATAGGAAAAAAAAAATAATTTTCAAATTTTCAGCTAAAATTTGATATTTTGTGGCGTGTAACCTATGTATACAATTAGGGTTTTTAAATATTTTATTGCTATATTTTACAACTAAATGAGCTTAAATTAATTAATTTTATCTGCTTAATATTCTGCAACTTTTTAACCATTTTAAAATATGGTTATTATCCTCATCAGGGTAGGAAATCAAAAGCATATCTGAAGGTTTTTATTGGTTTAATCATAATTTTATTCGTTTTCTGATTGGCTTATACAATAATATGTATTGCCCTTTACTTTCAACACAGATGGATACCTTCTGTTGCCACTTTGACAAAAAAGTAATAAAAACTACAAAAAAATTCATAACTCAGAAGCAAATGGAGATACAGCTTTCAAACAAATTGCATTTAAAAGTACATTTTTTTCTCTATACGACGGTGTAAAAAGTAATATTGTGGGGTGTTTAGAAGTTTAAGAATGAAATTTCATTTAAAATGGGCCATCAGATTTTTTGGAAATCTGACGATGGAAAAGCCTTTTCCCGAACAGCCAAAGAAATGCTTGGATAATACACAAGTTTCAGGTGGATATTACGTACGAGTCGCAGGCGATTTTTTTCGCTTGGAATTTTTACGTATAATAACACTATTAATGTTTAATTCATGGCGTACGTAATGTATGATCAACTCCGTGCGATTTTTTATGTCTTAAATTTTAGTCTTTGAAAAAATCATTTTCCAAATGGTCGTTGTAATTTGTTAAATTGCTTTTTTTATATATATATTAATATTTTTAAGCATTCAGTAAAAATAATGAAAGTAAATTTTACCTTAATAGCTGGATCAAAAGAACAAATTCTATTTTTTTGTGAAATGCAGCCATCTGACATGGACAATATAAGTGTTATTCCCTTCTTTGGACTTTTCCGGACCAGAAATAGAGATCATATTGACCAAATTCATGGCACATAATAAGAATTACAGTGTTTTTAGGTATGTGCCAGATGTGGCACGTCGTGCAGTGAAGGGTTAAAAACTGTGTAAATTGTTGTTAAATTGTTGCAATTTTCTGTTATTATAAAATGTACTGAAAAGAAGTTTCTCTATTTAAATGTTGGAAAAATATTTTACGAAATAAAAATAGGCATGTTTATTTACAATAAAAATAAATCGTTTTTATATAAATAATATAAAACAATCTCAATAAGAAAAACAGTTTTTAAAAGTTGGGGAAAGGGAGGGATATTAAATATTTTAAGTTTTTTGTTATTTTAATTATTAAATGCTTTCAAAAAGCCATGATTTATCCTTAATAAAAGTTACCGTTTTAACAACAAAATGAGGGAGATACAAAATGAGGGTTACCGAAAGCATGTTTTACAAACTACACCAATGAATTTTAAAAAATATATATATATTGATGATGAGAAATCTTTTCAATTCAAAGACTAACTTTTATTAAAATAAAATAAATTAAATACAGTAAAATAAATAAATTAAATTATATTGCCTGCTTTATCAATCGTAAAAAATAGTAAATGATAGTAATAAATGGATTTCTGAATTCCGCATTTAAAAAATCATAGAATTTCTTTTACATTTACTATTTATTATTTCCTGCAGGATTGACTAATGTCAATAATATTCCATGGATATAAAATCGGGAAGTATTAAATAGCTTGGTAATCTACTCCATAAAAAAAAAATTAAAAAAAAAAAAAAAAAAGAAGAAAAAAGAGAGAGATTGAAATAAAAACGCAAGCAGTAGCAAAATTATTAACTATCCGGCTTACAAAGATGGTACTGATATTAGCCTGTAACAGATAGTTAATGATAGTAATAAATGTATTTCGGAATACCTCCTTACGTTTAAAAAGAAGATAGAAATACCTTTACATTTAGTATCTTCCATTTCCTTGTAAGGTTAGCTATTGATAATGATATTCCATGGGTATAAAATGAAAAAATAATAAACATATAGATAATCTACTTAACCTTTTTCTTACAGGCTAGAACTGGTGACTATTTTTACATTAACTCGTACCACAATTTACGAAAAAAATTCTCTATTGTAGATTTCTCTTGAAAATAACCTAGTATAAGTGTATGGCAGAGATTATTTTTCAAAAGGTGGTGCCAGTAGAATAAAGAAATAGTCGCTGGGACGACATAAGTTCCAACCCCTTAATCAAAGGGTTAATAAAAACAAATAAATAAAATAAAACTAGAGTGAGAGTTAAAAATGAAAGCGCTAGAAAAATTATTAACTATCCTGGCTTAGATCGATGGTATTGATTTTAATATGTCTATCCAAATGTTTAATAAAAATAATAAATAATAAATGAAGTATGTAGATGTATTTTCTAACTGTCCGTATCTTTATAAAAGGAAAAAAAAAATAGTTTTAAATCTATTATCTACTATTTTCTACACGGTTAACTAACGATAGCGATATTCCATGGATAAATGAAGAAATAGTAAATAATTTGGTAATCTATTTCATAAAAAAATAAAAAATAAAAAATAAGAGCGAGAGTTAAAAATGGAAGCGCTTTAAGAATTATTAACTATCCTAATTTAGATAGAGATAGTACTGATTTAAAAATAATATATGGATGTTTAATTATAGCAACAAATATTCAGTGATAGTAATAAATGTATTTCCAAATTCCAATATCTGTATAAAAGGATAAAATTACTTTTACATCTATTATCTACTATTTTTTACACAGCTAACTAAGAATAGCGATATTCCACTGATATGAAATGAAGAAATAGTAAATAACTTGATAATCTACGGGTATTTCATAAAACTAGTTGGACGTGGCAATCCCAAAACTTTCTTCTATCTCATACATGTTAATATTTCCTGAAAAATGCCTTATAGCAGCGCCACCGGTTAGGTGATTTTCACCAAAATATAAGAAGCAACAACATATGTCAACTTCTAATTGAATTTGAAGTTTGCTGAAAATCCGAGCATTAGTTTTAGAGATAGAGCTATTGTGGAAATCGTGAAAAAATCTGCATGGTAGCACCTGTTGGGTAATTTATACCAAAAACTTGCCAGGATCAATTTATATAAGGGACTAACTGAATATAAAGTTTAATTAAAATTCATACATTAGTTCTTGAGATACAGCTATTGCGAAAATCGTGTAAAATGTAGCATAGTAGCCCCACCTGTTGGACGATTTACACCAAAAACTAAAGAACACTAATTCATATCAGGGAGTAACTGAATCTGAAGTTTGATGTAAATTCGTGCATTAGTTCTTGAGATAGAGCTATTGCGTTAAGCATGAATAATGCAGCATAGCAGCGCCACCTATTGGGCGATTTACACCAAAAGTTATCAGCACAAAATTACATCGAGAAGTAACTGAATCTGAAGTTTTCTGAAAATCCGTGCTTTAGTTCTTGAGATATAGCTATTGTGGAAATCATGAATAATGCAGCATAGTAGCGCCACTTGCTGGGCGATTTACATCAAAAAAGTAGTCAACACCAATTTATATCAGGGACTAACTGAATCTAAAGCTTTATTAAACTCCGTTCATTAGTTCTTGAGATAGAGCGTCCTCACAATTTGTGTCACACACAGACAGACATTTTGTAAAAACATGTTTTTCGGGATCTCTGACCCCTAAAACGTGTAAATCCGTCGAAAACCGGAATTCGAAAATTTTTATGAATCCAACACTTCTTCTTGTAAAGACAGAAGAAAGTAAAAAAAAAAAAAAAATAAGAGCGGGAGTTAAAAGTGGATTCTTTCAATTAAGCAATCTTTGTAGCAGTTTAAATGTTGAACTCCAGATAACTATTTAAAATTCATTTTGTGTCAAATAATTAAAATGTAATTATTTTTTTTTTTTTTTTTTTAATATTGGTAGGATGTTTTATAATTTATTGCGCTTATACATAATTAAAAAAAAAAAAAAAAAAAAAAAAAAAAAAAACAGAGAGAGCTTTCCACAAACATCGCTTTTCTCGCAAAGATTAATTTTTTCGTTAAAAATACTCTTATTTCAGATGACCTAATATCAACGTAACCCTTTAACTCAGTAAGGGGAATAACCTGTTATGAGGAAAGGAGCGTCTAACATAACTTCATCCGTTCTTGAAAGTGAAATCTAGGAAATGGCACCCTTAACCTACTGATCTTGGTCCATCACCCTCAGGAAGCAAACATTTCTATACTCCTAAAGGAGGGGAACTTTCACCCGTGACCCTTTTCTTAAACGGCGAGCCCCTTACGTGAACACAAAAGGGTTAGCGTCTCTAAACCGTTTTCTTGCGACAGGTTCCTGAGGAGTGGCGATATTTTTCGATGTTTGGGCAAGATCGGGAATGCGTGATATGCGCTTACGATAAAAAGGTGTAGACAGGTTGGGGGTGAAGAGTTGAGGGAACTTGGGAAGCATGCTTGGGGGTTGGAAGAAAAGAGAAGGGATATTTTAAGATGCATGAGATGATGTGACATTAACCTTTTAGTGCGCAGCTTTGCATATATGCAAACAACAGTGTTTTCAATTTAATAGATTTTTTTATTCGTATATACCTAGTTCACACCTGAAAATTAAAATAGCAATATTTGCTTAAATTAATAACAGACATTCCGTATTTAAATAAAGTGAAATTAACCATAGGAACTTTCCAGTATAAAGCCAGATTCTCTGAACTACGTAATTTCATGAACGTATTCTATCATGGGAATTAAAGGGTTAGAAGTTAAGTTCTATAAAATAAATAATTATATAAAATAAGGTATTTGGAGACATACTTCTTAAAATAGTTGCTAATTTGCAACATTTTAGCGTAAAACAGCCACACGACAGTAATTTTTACTTATATTGCAGATGTGCAACAGAAGAAAAGATTGACGTATTATATGAGAAATGTATATCTGATTTTTTTCATTATTTTTCCTGTGTAATAAACCTTTCAAAGAATCATACATATTTTTTTTCGAAACAAAATAAAAAATCGCGCATTTAAGGGTTAAATACAGTGAAATACACCCTTAACACGACAACGTTTAATATGAAAAATTGGTTAACACGAAATGATATAGCGGTCCAGACAGCATACGATACAATTTAATGCATTTTTGTTCTTTTTACACGAAACAAAAATGGTTTAACATGAAAAACATTCGTTTTCGATGTTTTATGTGCACAATGGCTGAGAAATTGGTACGAAGACAAACTACTATTACGCTTCAAATGAAGATGAAGCTGCTTAATGCAGTTGATAAAAAAGAAGGACGAAAACAGAAATCTGCAAAGAGTTTTGCATTGCTAATTCTACATTATCAACAATAATAAAAGAAACAGGGATCCCATAACGTTAATGTTTGAGCGCAGTATGTTTAAACCTGAGAGAAAACGTATGAGAACTACTAAGCACGAAGATTTAGAGACAACTTAGCTTATTTGGTTCAAACAAGCTAGATATCAGAATGTTGAAGACACTTCGAAAGAAGATATCTGATCCCCCCTCCATAAACAATATTTTGTTTACTTGCTTTTTATCCGAATGGATCCAACTTACTAGTAGTTTAACAGGAAATCGAAATAAAATTTGATGACGTCGAAAATATTTGTGAGTTTTGTTCTTATTTTAAGAATGTTTTAACGCGAAATCCTTTTAACACGAAAATTATTTTCGGTACCCTCAGTTTCGTGTTAAACGTATTTCACTATAGTTTAACGTGCAAGTTTTAGAGATGAATTAGTAGCAGATCAAGGTGGAGTAGTCCTTGCAATACACTGAAAACTTGAAATGCAATATCTTCAGGCTTTTAGTAATCTAATAAGCTAAAAATACAACTTAAAAAAGGAAAAATATTTATTTTAAATATTTTTAAATGCATGGTGTGATATTAAGGGGTAGTTTAACTTACAAGATTTCGAGTTGGATTAGTGGATCAAGATAAATTAGTCATTTTAATGTACTGAAAACTTGATTTGTAATATCGTGTAACATTTAGTAATCTAATAAGTTAAAAATACAACTTAGAAAAAGGTTTGTTCCTTACTTTTTATGTTTTGTTTTATCTGCAGTTCTGTTTTTTGTTCTGCTGCTCAGTGCCGGAATTTCTGTTTCCAGATTACTGGATTTTTATCTTTAATTATGTTTCTTTTCTTCTCTGTTTCCAGATTTCTGTTCTGTTCTGAGTTTCTGTTTCCAGATTACTGGATTTTTATCTTTAATTATGTTTTGTTTTTTTTTTTCTTCTCGTCTCCAAGTTCCTGAGGAGAATCGATATTTTTCGATGTTTGGTCAAGATCGGAAATGCCTGATATGCACATACGGTAAAAAGATATACACAGACTGGGGATGAAGAGTTGGGAAAATTAGGGAAGGCTTCAGAGAAAGAAAAAAAAAAACATATTCTAAGATGCGTGAAGCATTAAGAGAAAGTTTAATAGGCGGTGTTTTACTGTAAGACAATGGACTGAACATAGAAATGCTTGAAATGGACTGAAAACTTGAAATTTAATTTTATGTATGATTTAGTTGTCTAATAAGCCATGCCTTATTACTATTTTATTTTATCTGTAGTTCTATTTTCACGCTTTTGCTTTGTGCTTGAGTTACTGTCTCAACTTCCTGAGTTTCATCACTGTAAAAAAAGACACATGTTTAATAATCTATGAAAATATAATATAACCATTGAGGAAATATACAATAGCCTCTTCCTAGTTATTAGCGTTTCCCAACAGCGTTCTTCACAGTTAGAAACCTCAGAAACCAATACATTTTCAAAATTTAAAGAAGCATTAACAGAAACCGGAATATTATTTTTAGGATGTAATCAGTTTTAAACATTTTCAGCTGCATTATTGATTTATACAAAGGGAATATCAATAGAATTATAATTTTAATGTTAAAGTTTATGCTGTTAATTTTTCATGTTTGTCCGTAAACATGTTCTTTGAACTTGAAAATATTTACTTGAGAATTGATATCATCCGAAGAAACTATATTCCTGGTTAAAAAAACTGATTAATAAAACTACTGGGAAACATTTCCAAAAACCTGTAGCTGCAAAAGAAATTTTGTTTTTATAAATGCTTCTTTAATCTTAATAAAGAAATCTTTTCGGAATCATAAGAAACTTGTAAGAGGTTATTGTACATTTTCACTCGTAATTACATTATATTTTCCTAAATTAAGAAACTTTTGCGTTTTTTGCAGAGTAATCTTTCATCTTTCTTTTCGTCCTCACGTTTCTGAGGAGTAGCGATATCTTTTTACGTTTACGCAAAATGGGAAATGTGTGATATTTGCGCACGATAAAAAGGGTGAGGACAGGTTGGGGAAGAGTTTTGAGAAATTGGGCAGCGTGCTTGGGAGAAAAAGGCTTACTAAGGGAAAGCTTAAACTACAGGATGACAAAACTAGCGACCAGTAATTGCGGAAGATATCATATTAACCAATTTTCAGCCAAAGGTGCGTAAACGCACCATTTCAATATATATTTTTTTATTAACACTGTGATGAACATTTTTCACTAATTTTGTTTTCTGCTATTTTTCAGGGTTCTGGAGACATCGTTAAGATGTCAGTAATTTAATTGGAACAAAAACGTTCTGTTGAGAAATTTTCGAAATACGCTAGTCTTTTAAAATTGAAATGGTTATCGACAAATTCGACTTGAAAATGTATAACTATTCCACTTGAGATTAATCATATGTTTTTATAATGGATTAAAGTTGCAAGTTAGGTAAATAAAGTAATAATAAAACAAATGTCATAAAAAAATTAAAAAAATTATTAATATTAAATTTAATGGTGCGTTAGCGCACCATTAACCGAATACATGAAAATGCCAAATGCATTTTATTTCTCAAATAAAATATTAGTTTTCATGCACGAAAGTTTTTTTTTTTTTTTTTTTTGTCTTAATTAATGTAATTTAAGCATATTTCAATGAAAATAATACCACATTTTATAAAATTTCTATGATTGGCCTAAAATGGGTTAAGGTGCAAGGAGTATCATTTTAGAAGTGTTTACAAATTTCATCCTTTAGTACACTGGCTTCCAAAAGTTAAGATACAGGGACTGTCGTGCTTTCGATTGAACACGGTTTGTCGAATATCTACCAACATTATTGGCGAATTGTTCTTGAACTTCTGGAAATGTAAAGAACATGTTTGATTTCATATTTCTCGGTGAAGATTTATCAGGGTACAATTAGGGGGCTAATAATAAATTTAATAATAAAATAATATTTGCGATCACCTATGTAACAGAAAAGGCTGGAAATGGTTTGTCACTGTGGTAAATGACTATTTGGGTCCTGTTCAACGTTTGTATGCATTTGTGTAAGCATGGCACTCATATTTGTGAAGATGTTAACGTTTTTGTGGAAAATTCAAAAGTTTTCTCGTTTATAGCATACAGAGTTTTCAGCCAAATTTAACACAACTTTCCAAAAACCTGACAAAGAACAGTAGCAACAATATACTGCAATTAAAACATGAATATATTGAATATTTGATGAAATATGTGCACCTGTATGAAATAATTTTTAACTGCTCATGCGTGTGATTTCGAAATTTTTATTTCATAATTTGGTAGCCAGCTATTTTGGGTAAATTCTATAAAAAGTCTAGTCAAATATTGTGAAAACTCAGAAAGATATAGTGAGTTGACTGAAAAGTTGTGGAAAAAACCCTTATAATAAAGCTATTTTTAGAGATGAATTCACTATATCGCCCCTATCTTTGTAAAATTTCTCGATATTTGACTGGACATTTTAGATAAGTTCCCCTAAATAGCTGACTACCAAATAATGAAATAAAATTTTTGAAATCTTCCACGCATGCACAGTTAAAAATTATTTCATACAAGTGCCCATATCTCATCAAATATTCAATATATTTATGTTTTAATTGAAGTGTACTGTTGCTACTGTTCTTTGTCAGGTTTTCGGAAAGTTGTGTTAAATTTAGTTGAAAACTCTGTATGCTATAAACAAAAAACTTTTGGATTTTTCACAGAAACGTTAACACCTTTACGGATATGAGTGATATGCTTACACAAATGCACACAAACGCTGAACAGGACTCAAATAGTTATTTAACGCAGTGACAAACCATTTCCAGCATTTTCTGTTGCATAGCTGATCGCAAATATTATTTTATTATTAAATTTATTATTAGCCTCCTAATTGTCGGCCCGACTAAATCTTCATCGAGAAATATGAAATCAAACATGTTCTTTACATCCCAGATGTTCGAGAACAATTCATCAATAATGTTGGTAGGTATTCGACAAACCGTGTGCAATCGAAAGCATCCAATCCCTATACCTTAACTTTTAGAGGCCAGTGTATCTGTTTTCAAAATATGTATTTATGGCAATTTTCTTTGTTTTAGCATTCATTTCTAACTGCGGAATAAAATACAGTAGACTCCCTCAAATCCGCACAGCTTGGGACCAGAGGTTGTGCAGATTTTAGAATTTTGCGGATTTCGGGTCATTGCTTTGTTTACATTCTTTAAACAGTAATTTGAATGTAATAATCCAATTGAAATTATAATGAATGCTTGTAATATAGTAAAATATCAAAATTAAGTAAAGTAATAAAATAAAATAAAAAGTAACATAATTTTAAAAATGATTAAATTATTAAAAGTAAAGGTCAAATAAATAATTAATAATGTATAATTAAATATGCATAATAAAGATGAGATACATTTTTCTTGAATTATTCAATAAAACTTTCCTCACAAAGATACCCTATTAATTCGCATCAAAATCATTAAAGTAAGGAAGTGGGTTTTTTTTTTTTTTTTTTTTTTTTTTTTTCAGGATACTTCCTTTATGAAAAACCATGAGTACAGTCATATTACATATTAAAATACATACAGAATGCTATAAAACTAAAAAATTCTGTAATTTTATCCTTGCATCTGAACTGAAAGTTACATTGTTTACATCTGTGATTGTGTGCGGATTTTAGGGAGTCTACTGTACATCAGCATGATCCTCCCAGTCAAATTATATAGTTTAATTTTTAATCATGTTGGGATATGCCCGATCCAATTCCCATACCTGCCAGTCATTTATTCTTCCCTAATTTGTTTTTATTTATAAACCAGGAAGGTATGAGTCCAAGCTATAACCACAGTGAATTATTTTTAAAAATGTATAAAATATTTTAAAATTCATTAAAAACATCGTAAACAAGGGCAGCTGTGATTATAAGAAAATGCTGAATGTTAGATTTGCTACAATGTTACAGAACGGAGGTTTAATTTATTTTCTGTTGTATCCGGAATTTATTGTAAGTTAAAATATGTTAAAGTCGAAAGAATTATGTTTTATTACTGTATGTTGATATGTTATAGCTGCAAAATTTCAGGTGTGACGCTAAGGAACATGAGAAATTATTACGTAAACGTGTTTACAAGGATACAATATACATGTCATCAACGATGGATTAGCTCTTAGAACGGATTGAAAACTTGAAATGTTGTATTTTGTAGTCTGTATTAAATAAACTAAACAAACTAAAGTTAATCGCTGTATTTTGAAAAAAGAGAAAATTTTTCTTATTTTCATTTTATTTGTAGTTTTTCTGTTGTTTTTGTTTTTAGGTTTGTTTTGGCTTCTGCTTCATGTCACTGATTTTTACCCGACGGCCAAGAAGGGTTATGTGTTTGACGCGTATCTGGGTATGTGGATTTCTTTATACCCTCGAAACATCCCAACGGCTGGATGGATTTTAATGAATGAGGGATTTATCGATTCATCTTAACCGTCCGACGGTTATAGGCTAATTTTTTTGTTTTTATAAATTCAAAATGGCGGCCGTACAATACAAAATGGCAGTATAGAGGAAAAAAATTTTACGCACCATATTGAGTGGCATATCATTGGATAGGCCTTTCAAAATGAAAACGATGTTCCATTGACTATTTTACAGTCCAGAAGATCCGTTTAAATAGTACACATCCTAGAAATTGTGTAGGCAGGATCTCTAGCTTTACTGTAACTCTAACCTTCATAGACCTCTATAGGCCTCATCAAAACAGTGTTTATAGATAGGAACCAACAATTAAACACAACTTAAAAGTCATCAATACAAGTAAATAAAATAATGAATTAAATTTAAAAAATCAAAAAATCTTTTATATTACTTACCTATTTTTTTATTTACTTGTATTGATGACTTTTAAGTTGTGTTTAATTGTTAGTTCCTATCTACAAACACTGTTTTGATGAGGCCTATAGATGTCTAGGAAGGTTAGAGTTGCAGTAAAACTAGCGATCCTACCTACACAACTTCCAGGTTGTGTAATATTTAAACGGAGCTTCTGACTGTAAAATAGTCAATGAAACATCGTCTTCATCTTCAAAGATCTATCCAATGATGTGCCACTCAATATGGTGCGTATTTTTTTTTTTTTTTTTGTCTCTACCGCCATTTTGAATTTATAAAAACAAAATCTAGTCTATAACGATCGGGCGGTTAAGACGAATGGGTGGATGGATGGAAACCTCATTCATTAAAATCCATCCATCCGTTGGGATGTTTCGAAGGTATAAAGAAATCCACATACCCATATACTCGTGAAACACATAACCCTTCTTGGCAGTCGGGTAAAAGATATGTAAGTAATATAAAAAATAGTTTCACATTGATGAGAAATAATTAATTAGTTCGCTTTTTACGCAGCCGGGTGTTTTGATTTTTTAAATTTAATTTTTACTTGTTTAATTAGCTTTCTTCACCCTTCCTAAATATGTTACGCACACACTCCATGGATTGAAAATAAGCTAGTTGTGTTATTAAAATTTCCTTTGTGAAGTTTATTGAATTGACTATAAAAGATTGAAATTTAGAGAGTGGCGATATTGTCTGTGTTTCAGCAAGATCGGGAATGCGTGATGGGTATTTGCGATGTATACTTGAGGAAGAAGAGTTGAAGGAAGTTGGGAAGCACGACTTTGGAGGAAATCAAATTACGAGTAAATACAGTATTTTAAGACGCATTAGCCATTATCAAGTGAAAGTTTAAAATGTAATTTTCCTTAACACATTTTGGATAATTGCACCATAAAATATAATAAATAAAGACACACAACCTTGCTTAATGGTACACAAAACACGAACTTTAATAAACTAAAAGATAAATTCTACGTTTCGAGCTGTTTCTACAGCCGTCTTCAGGAAATATGATGGTTAAATGGCTAAAAGCTCAGAGATGAAGGCTTTCTGTGCGAGAGACAATTTCTTGGACATTGACTAAAGATATGAAAACAAAAATGTAGTGGTACCATCCAGTGAATATAAATACTTATTAATGAAATGAGTTTCCAAAAATCTAGCATAATATCATAAAGTCATAATTCTGTATCTAATCGCAATATTTCAATTTAAACTTGAATCATGTTCCCAGAAACTTGAATGAAAACTTAGTTGAATGTGATTCTGGCTCTCATGTGTAGGTGGCAACACTTGTGGTTTCTTCAATCGAACTTTTGATTTATTTGGACTCATTTCATTAATAACTATTTATTTTCACTGGATGGCACCACTACATTTTTGTTTTCATATATTTAGTCAATGTTCGACAAATTGTCTCTCATACAGGAAGCCTTCATCTCTGAGATTTTAGCCATTTAACCATCGTATTTCCTGAAGACGGCTGTAGAAACAGCTCGAAACGTAGAATTTATCTTTTAGCTTATTAAAGTTTGTGTTTTGTGTACCATTAAGCAAGGTTGTGTGTTTTTATTTATGCAATTTTCCTCTTGTGAAGATGGATTAGTTCTTGGAACAGGCCGAAAAATCTGAAACATGTTAAATCTCAATAATTTGTAATGTTATTTTAATCTTATCTAAATTTTAAATGGAATTTGAATAGTCTAATAAACCAAAAATATACCTTTTTTTTTTCCTTTCACTCATGCTTTAAGAGTGATAGAGGGTTTCTATTATTTCCATTTGTTGAAAGAGTGTGAAGGATCACAAACACACCTGCAATAATAATAATAATAATAATAAATGCATGAACAATAAATAAATAGTAAGTAAGTAAGTAAATAAATAAATAAATAATGCTTAGAGAAATAGACTATATCTGATTATTAATAACATTAAAAGATTGAATTTTTTTTATACACTGAAAAAAATTCTGCCAGTGGTATCTACAAAATAAATTGTGGCTCTAGAAAAAATAGTTCCATGTCATCCTTGTAAATTCTAGTTCCCTTTGCTAGAGATCTCTAGTTATCCCTATTAAAATTCAAAGTCGTTTTACTATATTATCGTGATCAACTTTATTTAAAAATCTCTGCAAATAAATCCGAACATAAGAAGTGAGTTTTAGTAACTATAATTCTAGTTTATGGATCAATTCTAGAAATCATGTGATAATTTCTCGCAATTCAAACGATTCTCGATATCGCTCACCCACAAGAAAAGAGACACATCTCGACAAAAAAAATTTCACAGGAGAGGCAAAAGAAAATTTGCAAGATTTTACTGTAACATGAAATTATAGAACTTAGCACTACACGCAAGAACAAAAACGTGCATAAAAGCATAGAACCCTTAAGAATAAAAACGTAGGATGAGGTTTGGACGGTTGGGTAATTTTACCTCCCCACACAATCCACCCATCTTCTGTGGTCACAAATGGACATATAGCGTAATAAAGTGATTTCCCGTATAACTATACTTGTGAAACTTTTTGTGTATCAAGACGCACCAATGAAAGACCTATTAATGAAATAAAACGCAAAATGGATTTTTGTGAGATGTGCAACTTTCTTGCGGGTGAGCGATATAAAGTATCTTTTGATCACCTAGAAAACTACAGACAAGAAATTCTGGATCATTTCGTCTATTCAGTTTATTTGTTTACCTTATTCGCATAACTCGGAAATTTATATTTCTAGTTTAGGAATTTAGAAAATGACTACCTATTCGTTCTAGATGAAGAGGGTATATTTTTTTCTTTCAGTGTATTTTGGCTAAATATCATTTTTCTTGTAATTTTTCTACACACTTTGACTTATACCGTTTTTAAATACTATACGAAAATACGAATCGTAACGAGTTTCCAAATTGCAATATATTCTACCGATTTTTATTTTAAAACTTTTTATTTATTGTACTTTTGCTTTTTTGCGGAAGTTTAACAGGATTTGCATGATATCTGTATTGCATTATAAGTTGGAAGTAATGTGATGATTTGTTATATTAATCAACTTTTGCATTTTTTAGATAAAACGAATTCAACCCAATTCATTATGGTTATATTAAACACCTTGAATTATTATTACTATTATTATTATTATTTGAATGATTTTTTGCAATGTTGAAAGAATTCTGGAATTTTTTATCCAAACGAAATGATACATATTTTTTAATTAAAAAGGTTCTAAATCTTTGGTTATCTTATAGCGGAATAACAAGCTAAACATTTTATTTTTCTAATCCCTGGATTTTTATAGATTGTAATCTCTAAAACTCTATTAGTCTTAAATGATGCTTAAGTTAAAATTATGACAATCTTTTTTTTTTTTTTTTTTTTTTTTTTTGTAAGTAGTTTTTTTTTTAAATAATAAATATTCTTTTCCACTCTTATATGAAATAAGATTCAAACAACAAAAGGTAGTCAATGTTATCTGGAATAGATATGAATTCGTGTTAATAAATCCCGAAATTACTAATATCGTCTACTATATAGGAAAACAGTTTAATTATTCAATAGATATGTTTGCTAAAAATGGTAATTATTTGCAATTTATAGTAGCCCTTATTTAGGCATTATACAATTTTATTAAATTCAGTTCTAAAATGTATGATATATTTAATACCTGAATTCGCGCATTTTATTATGCACTTATATTGATCTGTTATTATTATATCTTATTTCGTTTTCCCGTATCATTCTTGCTTTTCTTCCTATTTTTTTTTTAATATCATTTTATTAAATCAAACGTTCAGATATTTTCTACATTAAGGGGGGGGGGGATATCCCAGAATTTTTTCTTAAAAGGAATTTCTTTTTTTTTAACTTAAAGTGTCTAAATTACACCCTCAAAAACATTCCTTGTCCGTTTCCTCCCTCCCCCCCACCCAATATTTAAGTCGTGACAACCAGTTTAATGGATTCATGTCACATTTGACAAAACCACTAATCAAAATTTTTAACACATTGAAACAAATATATTTGAATAAGTTTACCATCTCGTGCTTAAAGCGTTGAAGGCTATGAATGTTTTGTTATACATATATATATATACGAGGGCAATTTGATATCTCCGTGACTTGAAAAAAGGTGGCTGTCTGATTGCACTCTTATTATTATGCTTTCAATTTATTATCTGCGGCAACATTCGTGCAATTTGAAGGCGATATTTTAAATACATTGTGTGCTATTGGATTCAAAAGCAAACGATTGGCGTGTTTGTCTTGATTATGGAAAAAAAAGAATTTCGTCTTTTGATAAAACACTATTTTTTGCGCGGAAAACAATTACCGAAACTGAAGGAAAAGTTGAAAAAATATTATGGGGACTCTGCTCCATCACATGGTATGGTTAACAAGTGGTTTACGGAATTTCGCTGTGTCCGTACGAGAACAACAGATGCAGAACGTTCTGGACGTCCAATTGAGATCACGACTGAAGAAATGGCCAACAAAATCCATGATATCGTGTGAAAAGACCGCCGTGTGAAAGCATGTGAAATAGCTAAGAAGGTAAACATTCCAAATGAACATGTATTCAATATCTCGCATGAAAATTTTGGCATGAAAAAGTTATCAACAAGATGGGTGCCACGATTGCTGACAGTGGATCAAAAGCAGACTCGTGTAACCATTTCAAAGCAATGTTTGGACACGTTCGAGCGAAATTCAAGCAAATTTTTGGGGCATTATGTTACAGTTGATTAAACATAGATACATTACTACACACCAGAAATGAAAGAACAGTCTAAGCAGTGGACTTCTTCTATTGAACGTGCTCCAAAAAAGGCAAAAACAGTTCCATCAGCCGGAAAGATTATGACCACAGTTTTCTGAGATTCAAAGGGCGTAATCCTCATTGACTATCTGGAAAAAGGAAAAACGATCACCAGACAGTATTATGCTGATTTATTACACCGTTTTAATGCAAAATTGAAAAAAAAAAATCGGCCCCATTTGTCCAAGGAAAAAGTACTTTTTCATCAAGACAATGCGCCAGCGGACTTTTCTGCAATTGCAGCCGTTAAATTAGTTGAATTATGATACGAATTACTCCCTCATCCAACCTACTCTCCTGACTAGGCTCCCAGTGACTTTTTTCTTTTTCCAAATTTAAAAAAACGGCTTGGTGAAAAGAGATTTTCTTCAAATTATGAGATCATTAATGCCTCAAATGCCTATTTCGAAGAGTTTGAGAAATCTTTTTTTTTTTTTTGGAAGGATTAAAAACGTTAGAACTTTGCTGGAAAAATTGTATTATTATGAAAGGAGACTATGTCAAAAAACAAAATGCAGTTTGGTATGTATAATGGTTTCTTCATTTCATATTATATATATATATATATATATATATATATATATATAAGGAGTTCTTTAATCTAGAATTAATTAAAAATCTAAACAATGCATAGTAGGACGGTTTCTTGTGTGTTACTATTAACATTTTGCGTATCAATATATATATATATATATGAAGAAATTGATAAAGTTCTAAAGATAATTTAGAAATGAACATATGAAACCAGTATGTAAAATAAGAAACTATGAATGACTCACAGAATCATCAGAGGAGCTTGTGAGTTCATTCATAGAAGATGCGTTATTTCATCCAATTTTGTCGGCATTAAGCCTAAAATGACAAAATTTAGCTCCTTATAACGCAAACATTACAGAAAATAGATTGGATCTGGATTAATAAATTGGAACTGGATTAATAACAATAATGTTTAGAGTTGCCATCTTAAGTCCAAAAATAAAAAATAAAAAAAGGAATGAAAATGATTGAAGAAATCAAGAAAATACTTAGATTAACTTTTAGTTAAACTAGAATGACAAAATAGAAATAAACTTCATAAGTACTGAGTGAATACAAAATAAAATAAAGAAAAGGAATAAATTAATACAAATAAAGAAATAAAGAATTATATAAAAATAAATAAAAATAAATAAAAGGGCAATTGATTAAATTAATGTTTTAAAGACAAAAAATTGTAATATAAAAAAATGAGAATATAAATAACATTTAAAAAGATGAGGAATATTTGAGATAGTAAAATTTAGCCTTGTTTTATGTAAATAAATGTGAAAATTTAAAAAGCAATGAGGAATATTGAGATAGTAAAATATATCCTTAAATGATGATGCAATACGTGAAATTTTATTATGTTAAATGCATGATACCCAATATTTTTTTAAATATATATATAAACTAAAAATAAACAAAAAAAAACTAAAAATACAAAATATATAAAAAAAATTAAAATAGGTTGGCTGGGTGGGTAGATGTTAAATTATGGAGGAGGGATGAGTTGTCTCGATATTTTATATGCAAATGTTGATTTAATATTTTTAAAAAAAGGGAATGGTAAGTATTAAAAAAAGGGGGGAATAGCTTGTTAATTTTGTAGTTTCTATGTTTATTGTGGTCCTCATGAGGTTTGTTGTCCTAGCACTGTATTGAAATATTTATATTATATTGATATAAATTTAAGTCACTTTTACTGATTTGCTTCAATATATATCGATTTATAATGGTGGACGTTATTATAGTTTGATATTTGTAATTATCAGTATGAAGAAATGTTGTAATTTGTTTATATATATATCCCCCCCCCCCCCCATTTTGTAAAGTACATTTAAAATTTAAAACATTAAGGGGTCTTGTAGCTTTTAAATGCGTCGAAAATTAACGAAAAACTTCAAAGTTTGAATTAGTCTATCTTCAAAGCCTTTTTATGTATAAAGATGAAATTTTGGATATTGATTAAACTGATTGTGCTATTTAATATGCTACCATTATAAATTTATTAACCCTTTACAGAATTTGTGTATTGTTGAAATCATCATAGCTGTTTTTGTTACCCCATAAGTCATTGCGCGCATGATATCTTGAGAAAGTATGTATGGATTCGCATGAAATTCGGTAAAGATACTTATCATATATGTGTGTTTAAAATGATCAACTCTTAGGCTAAAATTATTTCATTAACTATATAAAAAAAAATATTTTCGTAAAAAATGGATAAAAATAGTCATAATGAATAAAAATAGTCATAACTAAAAATATTACCATTGTAAATACTTAAAAGTAGATCATTTTAAACACACATATTTGTTTAGTATATTTACCAAATTTCATGACAATCCATATATACTTTCTCAAGATATCATGCGCGCAATGACTTATGGGTTAAAAAAAAAGAGCTGTTTTGATTTCAACAATACACAAATTCTGTAAAGGGTTAATAAATTTGTGTTGGTCGTATATTACAAAGCATAATCTGTTTAATCAATATGCAAAATTTCATGTTTATACATAAAAAGGTTTTGAAGATAGACTAAATGAAACTTTGAAGTTTTTCGCTAATTTTCGACGTGTTTAAAAGGTACAAGACCCCTTAAATTTATTATGTGCATAATAAAAACATACTTTTATACCATAATTGTAACTTAATTGAAATTATTATTAATTTACTTAATATTTAATAAAATAATTAAAAATAATTGTAAACATTATAATATAGATGCTAAGTGCTTATTATCGATATTTAGTTGTGCTTTTTTAGTATGATATTGTTGTGTTTTAAGATGATTTAATCGTTTCTAATATTAGAAATAGTTTAAACATGGAATTGTTCTACAGTTATATCTGGTATTTACATTATTGACAATAAATGGCACCACTATAAATTATTTTATTTCAAGGTGATTGTGTTCTTTTAATTTTATGAATTTCCGCTAGATGGCAGCATTAAATAATTATTTATTTAATTCTAAGTAATATTGTTGCCATATTTTTTTTAATATTTTAATATTTCTCTGAGTTATTACCCGTGTAATTTTAAATAATTTAATTCTGTATATACTTTTAGTAATAATTTATTCCAGGTTCCTTTAAATGCATATAAAATTTTTATTAAAAAGACTATATATGTTAAATATAATTATAATATTTATTAGAAGTTGTGTATTTTCTGTGCACAGTGATGTTTTGCAGCCGTAAGAATTCGATTTTAACTGTTCCATTAATTAGGCGGGACTTTTCCTGTGTTAATTTTGATACTAGTTCGAGTTGTTATAAGGTCATTGCAATTCTCTTGCTGGGTATGTCGTTAAATTTAAATGTTTCTATATTTTCATATTGTTCATTATTACGGATCTTGTACTGATTAATATTTTTTTCTTAATTCAATTTATCTATCATGGTAAATTTCTGCTTTTTGGTGTGTGGTCGATTGGGTACATATGGAATCTAATTTTTAGCTTAATGCTGGATTCTATTACAGAAATGGACTATGCTTTTGCTTATATTGGTATTTCATGTACCCTTAAAAAAGTGAAATGTTATATAAGCTTCTGGCTACATCCTTCCATTTGATCTATTATTTGTTTACAATATGTCTTTTAATGGTTCAACATTACTTTGCTGGTTTTTGTTTCTTATGTCTTTAATAGAATATTTTTTCAAAATTTGGAGGTTTTTCATATGTTTATATGGATTAATCGTATGCAATGTGCTTGTCAATTAGCGGATTTTGCTTAATTTGTATTACTTGTATAGGGTTCCATCTGTATTTTGTATAATGTTACAGTTATGATTAGATGCTAAATTTATTAATTTATTGATTTAATTATCGTAATTGGAATACATGATGATTTGTAATTGTATTATGGTTATATATATATATAAAACCATTATATAATTACAAATCATTATCTGTTTCCAATTACTATAATTAAATTAATAAATTTAGCTATAATTCATAACTCTGACATCATAAAAAATAAAGATGGAACCTTTAACTAGTAATACAAAATCAAGCACAATAACACTAATTCACTAGCACATTGCGGGTAATTAATCCATATAAAACATATGAAAAACCACCAAATTTTGATAAAATAACCTATTAAAGACAAAAGAAACAAATAACCAGCGAAATATTGTTGAACCATTAAAAGACGTATTTTAAACAAATAGTAGATCAAATGATGGATGTAGCCGGAAGCTTATATAGCATTTCACTTTTTCAAGGGTACATGAAATACTAATATAAGCAAAAGCATAGTCGATTTCTGTAATAGAATCCAGCAATAAGATAAAGATTGAATTCCATATGTGCCCGATCGACCACACACCAAAAAGCATAAATTTAACATGCCCTATAAATTGAATTAAAAAAATTATTAATCAATGCAAGATCCGTAATAATGGACAATATGAATAAATTGTAACATATAAATTTAAGACATAACGAGCAAGAGAATTGCAATGACCATATTACAACTCAAACATGCATCCAATTTGAGCACAGCAAAAAGCCAGCCTAGTTAATTGGTACAGTTAAAAGCGAATCCTTACGGTTACAAATCATCACAGCTTGCAGATAATATTCACATTCTTATAAATGTAATAATTATAATTAAGATTTATGGTCTATATAATAAAAAATATTATATGCTATTTAAAGGGTCCTGGAATAAATTATTACTTAAAAGTACATAAAGAATTATATTTTTAAAATTAAACAGTTAATAATTAAGAGATAAAATATAATATATTAATTGTTTAATGTTTTTATTGATAAGATGTGATGAACATAAACTTTTGATTCTATACAAATGATTAATTAGTATATTACGGTAAACTGAAATATGTAGACAAGATTTAAAATGAGTAAATGTATTAACTTTGAATTGAAAGTCTTTACGTTTGTCATAAAGATCAGTAATTATTTTGTTTTGTGCGATTATGATTTTTAGATCTGAAAAGTTAATAGTATTATTTGTTAAAAAGTTTTCTGTCAATTCTAAATTAGTTGGATAATCAACTAGAAATTGAGAAATGTTTGATTGTTTAGTGTCAATTAAAATTATGTCATCAATATAGCGATACAGTAGTATATTATCATTACAGAAATTACGTTCATATTGATATAAATGTAAATCAGACATCAAACTGGATCTAGATCAACCTTGTGGCATTCCTTCTATTTGTAGATAAATAATATTATCTTCTAAAATACAGTTATTGTGTATTATAAAATTAGTTTAAGTGCGAAAATATTTTATATTCATATATGTAGGAAGAGTTAATTTATTTTTATATGTTTTAAATAGTGTATTAATTATGTTATGCAGGTCTTTAATATTTATATTATTAAATAGATCTTTGAAATCATATGTACGTATATTTTTTACACATTTTAATGTCTTTAAGTACATTAACTAATTAATAACTATTTTTTATATAATGTTTATTATCTATTTGTGTTGTTAGATTATAAATTTTTAATGAAATTTTTAATGAAATATTGTTAGCACAATGATTATATGTATTACATCCAATTGTAACTGTTTTGAATTTAAGTGGTGCCTTATGAAATTTAGGAATGAGTACTAAATATAGTTAAAATTAGTAGGAATAATATTTAATAGTTTATAATAAGCAATAATTTTACGATTGTTAACAATAACATCATCATTAGTTTTTTGGAAAGACTTATTTGATGAAATACAAGGTATAAGAAGATGGGGATAATAAGATTTGCATATGATTGCATAATTATTACGGAATTTGTCAATATATGTGATTACATAGTCTTTTTAATATTTTTAACTTGTTGGAAAATGTATTTGATATTGACTTTAACAAGATTAGATACATTTGCCCTTAGAGCATCAGCTAACTTTTCAATAACCAATATTTTGCATTGATTAAAATATATAATGGGTTTATTGTAATAAATAGAAATTTTATATATATATAAACAAATCAATATCATATGTAAATTGCTTTATAATTGAATTTAAATTAAGTTTTGATGGAAGTCTATATTTAGTGCCATATCCCATTAATTTTCTTAATGTAAAATCATTTACAATATTAAGATTACCAGTAATTATATGACCATGATCTTTATTAATGTATTGCTGTAGTGAGGGGTCGTTGCAGTTACAAGGGAAAGTACCTGTAGCAGATATATTTTTTGAAAAAGTATTATAATTGAAAATCTTTCTACCTAAAGAAATTGGATATTTAAATGTTCTAGATAATTGAATATTATGAATAGGAAATTTACATTTTTTGTCATTTATAATAGAATTAATATTAATTTTATTGGATATTTGATTTGTATAAGTAATTAGCATTTGTGTATTTGTATTTTTAAGTTTAGGTTTTTTTTTTTGTAAATTAATGTTAAATTGATTGACTCTGGTCATAATAAGATCAAAAAATATATCTGAGAAATGTATCGAGAAAGTTTTACTAAGAAATATATTTAAATATTGTGCAAGCTTTTTCTTTTTTATAGCAAAAACATATTTAAGAACTAATATCCAATTGTAATTAATTAAATATTTATTATAAAGGTTATTTAACTGTTTAATTATAGTATTTTTAGAGATAATTATTGAAGAAGAACATCTACCACATTTGTTACGTGTTGTTCTGCGATTTAAATTGCGATTTAGTGCAAGATAATTTGTATTATAATCATATTATTAATGGATGAAAAAACTTTAATATTCATATTGAATACTTCAGTATTAAGTCCGTATGGATAAACTGTATTATAATATTGCATGAATGAAGACTCCAAAATAAACGTTCTGATGTTTGTTTTTTTTTTTTTTTTTTTTTTTTTTGCAAGATTGATGTTGTATTTTTAAATTTATGTTTGTGGAAATAGTGAATTTCAGCAGTAGATTGTTTAGTCTTAGACTTATTTTTAATGTAATATGAGCGACGTTGGTTAATACGTCTATGTAGTGGACCAGATGATTATCCAATATACTCCATATTACATATATTATATTTTATACTATATACTAAATTAAATGCTTTTCAAAATTAAGGTAAACACGGATCCGAAACAATTTGTGATTGTGAAGCAAAGGGACATGTCTTGCATCTCTTATCCATACATTTTCTAAATATTAGAGGTGGTGGAGGCGAATAAAATAGGTGACTGGATGTCGGTCCAGGAACAACCCTATTAATGTTCCCGTACAGGGCACTACACTGCGAAGACGCTAAGTGTATTTTGCCAGGAACGAAAAATTTACTAAAAACAGCCATTGTATTTATTTTATGAGACATATAATAAAATAAAATAACAGAAAAATAAAGAAAGAAAAATTAAGGAAGCTATGTAATATAAATCTCGAATAATAATGATTTTTCTTGATTATATATATATATATATATATATAATTCAAAACCAAATTAAATGTTGTTGCTTTTATAGCCGCTTTAAGACCTTCAAACATTATTAGTAGAATATAAAATCATATTTAAGATAATTATAAAAGTTGGGATCAAAAATTTTAGCTACACCAGTTGACGACCAACCTCATTGACGCCTGAAGGTGAAAAGGCTGAATAACTCCAACCCCACTTTAAAAGTAAAATTTCTAGCAGGTTTCAAAAGGCGTGCCACACTTACATCCAATTTCACAGCATTAAATTAAAACTTCATTGTGATATAGTTAAATGCTTCCAAGCTAAAAAAAGTCATTAAAATAATTTCAGGCATTTTCAATAACTTATTCATTAAAATCTTCATAATATTTTAGGACATCTTTAATAAATGCTTAAAATATTCAAAATATTTTTTCATTGATTAGCTTGTATTGATTATTATCTTATATAATAATTTGCAAACATAAAATGCAAGGTGACCCCTGTGTCTGCAAGGAAAGTAAGAGAGATAAGTTTCAAAATATCAGCTCACTCATTACACACAAGTTTCCGCAATAGTCCAGCAGCAGGGAGCAATGAAAATTTCAAGTAGTCGTTCCGATATCCTTTACCTTGGCCAGACATTCTCAAATCTGTAGCTTCTATCTGTTATCTCTACTCCTTTACACAACCAGACTTTGCTATATCACAATATTAAAATATTTATCTGCTTAAAAGACGTTATAAAAACACGTAAAAAATAAATTAAAAATCTATATTGACATGTTTCAACTCTTTCACTGAGTAATCATCAGAATGTATAATATAATATGAATGCTATACATTCTGATGACGACTCTGTGAAAGAGTTGAAACATGTCAATATAGATTTTTAATTTACTTTTAATGTGTTTTTATAACGTCTTTTAAGCAAATAAATATTTTAATATTGTGATATGGTTATTAGTGCCTCGTAATTTTGGCTTATTACTCGTACTTATTTACAGACTTTGCTACTCAAAGGTTTCGTTTTGCCACTTAAAATTTGTAACTACCGACAAATTGCTGTTTCTGATATTGATACATCCTCGATCTGTTGTTGTAACAGGGATTATGTTGAGTTTGTGGATAGTTTTTATGACCATGTGACATGTGACTACAGGCATTCTGGAAATAATTTCTAATACAAATGTAATTTTTTAATGAACTTTGGAATAAAATTCAGACTCAATAGCAAAATTAGTTTTAATAAGGCTTTAATTTTTAATAAAGATATCGACAGTATTATTAAAAATGGAATAGTTTACCTATAAAGTCACTTTTTGAATGGAAATTTCCTTTTTCGAATCCTTTTAAGTTGTTTTTAAAGAAATATATAAATACTGGAAAATATTAATATCAAGTGTTTAATAAAAAATATTTTAAGTATAATAAGGATTTTCAAAGTAATATCATTATTGTAAAAGTGGATAAAGCAGCAAATAATCATGCTCTGTTATGAAAACAGTTCTATATTGAAAAAAAAAACTTGATGAATTGAATAGTGAAAGTTTTTATATCAAAATTGATATAGACAGTTTTATTAAAAATGGAATAGTTTACCTATAAAGGCACTTTTTTAGAATATATTATATGCCTTAGACTATGTATTTAAAGGTTGTACTTTATTTGCATTCTCATTCTCCTGTGCTTAATTTTTGTATTTTCTTATCCATTTATTTTTAGACTTGTGATTTCATTTAAATTGTATAAATATATTTACACACACACACACACAAACACACACACATATATATATATATATAATAATACAAACAATTTTGTCTTATTAAGCTGGAGCGTAATGTAATATGCCACAACAAAACACTATAAATATGACTATTATTTTCCCTCAGTCTGAAAATTTACTATCACTATTACCATATTTATGAAATACTGGCTTTTCAAATAAAATGATGACCATAACAACGCAGAAGTACAAACACAAAATACGACTCTTTTAAATAAAATTATGATAAGACTATCCTAACATAAAATGACGAACCACATAACAATCATTTGCAATAATTATAAGTCCCATGTTTGTTACTTTAATGAGAAAATTTAGCGCAAATCAGTTTTGTTTCATAGCATGTCAAACAAATGCTATGATTCTCTAATTAAACAAATAATGGTCTTTCAATTAAACAAATACCGTTTCGTTACTTTGATGGAGGAAACTTTGCTCACACAATTATTAATCAGCAGAAATAAAGTCAGGACCCATTTTCCTTATGAGCATGTTAGATGTTATTGCTTCGTTTAAATAAAAGAGCTAATCAAGAAAATAAAAGCCAAGAAGCAGATATAAAACAAGAACGAAAAATCATGCATTGATTATGTAACATTTTCCAACACATTCAGAATACTTTAACAAAACTTTACAATCTATTAAGGTTACACAGTTTACTGAAAGGTGATGTCTAAATAAACAATTTGAAAAACTCATAACTTATTTGGAAATCCAATTTCTGGGATTAACCCTTAATTGTCGGGAAGATATCCGATTTTTTTTTTTTTTTTTTTTTTTGCGCAACCCTCTATTATATAGGTATGTATGTTTACGACATGGCATGCCAAAAGTTAGTTGAGTTAAGGGGACAAGGGACCTTAAAATCCTTAAAAATATTTTTTTTTTTTTTTGTGAATTTCACCTAAATATTATTCAAGGGTACATTATATGCATTATGGCATGCATTTATCACAAAAAGAAAATTAAAAAAAAAATTATTTTTGAGAAAAAATGGAATTTTACGCGTCGTCTTAGAAATCTTCGAAATGCCCCTTGCGTCTTCCATATCAATGAAAATCCCCAATATTTTTTATAAAAGTTTGTTTTATATATATAAATAAAATAGAGCATCGAATTTTAAATAGTTAAATTTAAAGGTTAAAAAAAAAATTAAAAATTTTGAAATTTTTTCGAAAAAATTTCAAAAATTTTCAATTTTCAAATTTTTTTTAAACTTTTAAATTCAAATATATAAAATTTGGTGCTCTATTTTATTTATATATATAAAACAAACTTTTATAAAAAAAAATATTGGGGATTTTCATTGATATGGAAGACGCAGGGGGCATTTCGAAGATTTCTAAGACGACGCGTAAAATTCCAAAATATTTTTTTTTTTTAATTTTCTTTTTGTGATAAATGCATGCCATAATGCATATAATGTACCCTTGAATAATATTTAAGGTGAAATTTATAAAAAATAAAAAAAATTATTTTAAGGTTCCTTGTCCCCTTAAACGATTAATACAGTTGAATATTTTCATTCAGAATTTCTGTGAATAAACGGAAATAAACTTGAAAACTTTCGTGCAGCTTTGCATATGAGTTATATAATTTATACAAGCCAAGTAAAATTTAAAAAATTAGTTCAATTTAAAAATGCATAGCGCATTTGAAAACCCAATTTCTGCTATTAGCGTCAATAGTCTGGAAAATATTCGGGTTTTTTTTTTTTGTGCAGCCCTGTATATGATCTATATATTTGTATCTATACTACACAGTATGCTAAAAGTTAGTTCAGTTAAACGAATAGCACAGTTGAAATTTTCCATTCAGCAATTTCTTGAATAAATGGAAATGTACAGTCGTGGAAAAAAAAAGTAAACACCACGTACTAACTCATCAACAAATTATCGTAGAAGAAAGTTACTGGTACCGAACGATTGGAAATAAAGTCTACTTTTAAATGATGTATATAAAATTAGCTTAGGGGACCGTCTACATATTAAAACGAACCATAACTTAATTTTTTTTCAATGACAATACCCATTTTTAACAAGATATTTCAAATCTTCGGTCCAAACTATGCCTAGACACAAAATTTCAAGTCATTTGAATGATAAGTTTTTGAATTATAAACATTGAAAATTTAGTGCTTCTTAAATTACATTAAATTACATTTTCATATTTTTATTTATATCTCCGGAAATTATGCTCCTAATGTACTAATTTTTTTGTAGAAATAATACTAATATACCTATACATAAATATGTTGAATTTGCAATTTTTATAATTTTATGATATGAATTATGAAATATGAAATTAATATTCGAAAAAATTATGAATTGCAACCTAAAATTTTTTTGATGGATTTAGATTTATTAAGTCCTGCTTTATGAAAATCCAAAATTTCACATTTTTCTTCCAAGTAGTTTTCAAATTATGCTTAAAAAACGGCAAAATGATGGTTTAAGGGGCCTTCCATGATAGAAGTGACTAGATATTTTGAAATTTCTTCTGCTATCCCGTAATCTTCAATGACTGCTTTAGTGGCGCTTAAGATGCCTTGATCAAGAAGGGGGCTCTCTCGGTCAACAATCAAGTACCGAACTTCAATTGGGATACAGCCCCTAAAATACGCTCGTTTTAAAATAATTAATTTCTCGGAAACTTATCGTACGAATTGCATAAAAATTTGTTTTTAGTCTATTTGAAGGGTGTAGAGTTCATTTATGCAGTCAGAATTGTGTACTGCTACTGAAAAAGACAAAGTTATGGCTCGTTTTAATATGTATATTACCCCTAAGAAAATTTTATATACATCATTTAAAAGTAGACTTTATTACCAATCGTGTGGTACCAGTAACTTTCTTCTACGATAATTTGTTGAGAAGTTAGTAGGGGGTGTTTACTTTTTTTTCCACGACTGTACGCGAGAACTTTTGTGCAACCCTGTATAGGATCTGTAATTTAAAAATGCATACCACAACAGAAAACGAACTTTCAATAGTTATTGCTCGTAGGTTTCAATAGTTCAATTATTGTTCAATTTCTACTGTAGCCAATTTTTCGTGCGTACCTGTAAATGAACGACAGATTCTATGCACACCCTATTCTACAATAAGAACCGTGTAGAGCCTCAACGATATATATAAATTTCAGTATGTTTAAAATAGTATAATATCATTAAAATACATGGCAAAAAAATTTCCCCCATAGACCGTAATGGAATACTTTTGAATGTCTTTGCAAATGAAGCGTAAATGCTATTATACACTTCATTTTCAATACCGAACACGCCATAATGATACCCAATTACATCTATAAATTTCAGGTAAATCGAGCAGTACTTACAGGAGTTAGAGCACGGACAGACGGACAAACAGGCAAATCAAATTCTTAAACATTTTGCAACTTCATCGGAAAATGTTAAAAATAAAGCTATTAAAAAGTAATAAAAAGTGGAATGAAAAAAAAAGCGATTAAATATAAATAATAAAAAAAAAAACGGTGTTAAAAATTAAAATAAAGCGATTAAATAAAAATAAAGCAATTAAATAATTAAAAAAAAGTTGTTTTTAATTCACATCGTTTAGTTATTTTATTGATATACCTTTACCTATACTAACCAATTGCGACAAGCAAAAGGATTTTTTTAATTAAAGAAATAGGAAGCTAGTCAAAAAAATTTAATATCAACTGATAGATATAATTTTTAAAAAGAAGTAAAAGTAATAACTGTTAATGAGATAAACAGAATTACTTAAACAATATCATTTAGTTACTTCAATTGGCAAAATATTTACTGACACATTAATAATTCATGATTAGAAATTTTAAAAAAGTCCATTTTTTTCATTGTTACACCTTTTATATATTTTATAAGAGAAAAAAAAGTTAGCAAAGAAAATGAAAAAACGAAGGTAGATAAGAGGAAAATAAATTCTGGCAATTGACAAGGGATTTAAATTAGACAGTTTAAGACTTCTTTTTCTATATTAACTAGAAAGGTAGCCCGTCAAAAATGACGGAAATTTAGATATAAAGATATATACGACTCATGTGCAAGAATATGAGTTTTCTCATTTGTTCCGCAGTGATAGATGAAAATAACACATTTTAAGAACGAAACACATTTATGAAAAACTGTGTACAGTAGAAGACCACTTATCTGCACAGTTCCAAGTTTTCTGCAGATTTTTGCGGTCATGTCTATTCAATCTTTGTTTACATTTTTTTTAAATTCATATATTGGACAATTTAGATTATTAAGCCTTAAAAATAAATAAATTACACACTTGAAGTAAGGTAAAAACTATTAAAATATCGTATACGATTTCATAAAATGGTATTATATGGTATTATATGTGTGTGCTTCCCGATCTTGGTTACGACTTTGGCGAAATTGGCTGCAACTTGTCATAATTCTAATAGTGCGGTCCTCTATAACAAAAAAGTAACCAGTTTTTAGTAAAATTTCTGATATAAAGTAGTTTTCAAAAACTGGTGTAAAATTGCAGGCCGTTCTCATGTTATGCCAGTCCTGGGAATAATATTTCTAACACTGAAGAGTTTCCATGTATATGTGGAATTTAGAAAAGCTTCTCCAAAAGAAAGGTCCTGAAATGACATTGTAATTTCTCTAACTTCAAAGTTTAATCGAGCCCTGATGTTGTTTACTGAAATCTAATAAATACAGTTATTTTGAATATTACAACAGAATTAAACAGCTAAACTTATTTAACTTAAACTCGCTGTTACTTCCCGATGTTATTTTTTAGTATTAAGAAAGAAAATTATTTAATTTTTTCAAATCATGCACATTTATAATTTTTTTTCCGTCTTTAATAACTAAATAATGAAAAAATATGCTTTTGTTCTGATCTCATAAATACGACAATAAAATAATGTAACTAAGAGACATTGCAAAATTAAATCTTTGTGATTTCAAACCATAAACAAATGATACCGCCACCATTTTACATACTATGGCGTCATTAGAATATTCTCCATTGATTGTTGGAGAACTTACTTTGTGAATGATTACCTCAATGATTTAATATTTTTTACGGTTCACGATGAATGAATCACTTGTGTTTGTTTAGGTTTATGGAATGAGATATTAAGCCGTGAACCCAATTTCAATTAAAGTTATCCAAAGATATATGTATTTTTAATCGAAATTAAAAACAATGCTTTAATCTCGAAATAAAATGTTTTAGTTTGTATAATTGGTTATTTCTGTTAATTATTTATTTAGGTACTTTTCCATTATAGCGCATTTAAAAAAAAATCTTGGCGTAATTCGGGCATCAGAAAGTGAGATATGTTGCCAAAATATACAGCTATGAAAACAAATCTAATGAACTTTTATTTTTGTTTATATATGCACTTATATACATAAAAAATCGTTTCTAAATATATATATATTTTTTATATACAAATTACGGCACAGATTTCAGATATGAACTGGGATACCTATGGCGCTAAAATGGTGTTATTTTGCCGGCTATTGTTTTTTATTTATTAATAAATTGTTTAGGCACAGATGTCATATTCGCCCCATATTGGCGCGATTTTTTTCCGACGCCGATTTGGCGAAAACATCAACAGCATAAGCAAGAACATCCGGGTTACCATATCAAGCAAAATAATAACACTTTGGCGCCGGTTAAGTATACATTACGTATATGACATTGGCGTCAGAAAAAAATCGCGCCAATATGGGGCGAATATGACATCTGTGCCATTGTTTATTTACTTTTATTTTCTGTTTTTAAATTATATAAACTGTTTTGTTCTATAGTTATTATTCAAACTTTTATTTATTTATAGTTATTTCCTTTTCAAAATGATAGCAAATAATTTAAAAATATATAAGTAACTGGTATTCGAAAGCGAGATTTCTGCCGAATTGGCGTCAGAGAAAAATCACGCCAACCCCGATGCGTATATGACATCTGTGCAAAAAATACTTCTGTTTCTTTATAAAAATGGATAAATAGTTTTTTTTACATTAAATAAATTGTATGCATATGCAAAAAATTGCTTGTGAGTATGAAGCAGTAAATAGGTTGTCAGAAAATACGTTGGCAAACTTCTTTCTCGCCAAGAAACTTTTCTCCGAAGTATTGTACGTACATAAGTAATGATTGCTAGAAATGCATTTTTAATTATGATATGCGCTTTTATGTTTCACTACATTTATGCATACTATACCATGTGTATAAATGCTACAGTTCATATGCAGGGCTACACAAAAGAATTCGTAAGGGTTCCTGTGTATGAGAATAAATTGCTTAAAGGTGGTTTTTAAAGGAGTTATGCAGTTTTACGCTGAACTGCATTTAGATTGCTAAGAAATATTTGTAGAATATAGATAAAATGATATACAGGGTCACGCAAAGAATTGGATACATAACCGTCTATGGATGATAATATCTGGAAATATGATTTCAGTAGCTTTAAGAGTAGCTTAAATTAAATTTTAGCTAAATAGTGGCGTGTAATAACGGTACTATTGCTATGGACGGTAACTGCTGAAATCAATTTTTTAAAACAATTATGCGTTTTCTAAAATGTTTACTTAGTTATCTTATTTACCTTATTTCCCTAAATAACGAAGTTTTGTTAAAGCATTCAGGATGTGTTGGAAAGAGTTTCATATTCTATGCTTAACGCATGATTTTTCTTTCTTCTTTAATCTTATTTTGCATTTATTTTATTCTTAATTTTTAGTCTTATACTGCTTTATAGAAACTTTGGCACAGTTGTCATATATACCCCATATTGGAGCGATTTTTTCCGACGCCAATTTGGCGAAAACATCAACAGCATAAACAACAACATCCGGGTTACCATATCAAGCAAAATAACGACACTTTGATGATAGTTAAGTACCCGTTGTGTATATGACATCTGTGCCGAAACTTTAATATTTAATGTTTAAACTCTTCGCTCCACACACCTTGCATATAGTATAAACTATAACACAGATAGCGCAAAATAATAGACAGTTTGATACTTTTCCACTGTATGGGCTTTGGCATTTTTAAAAAAAAGTTTGGTGTAATTTGGGCATCAGAAAGTGAGATTTGGGTACTTTTCCGTTATGCGGATACCATTGTCGCCAAGCGTAATAGTTGGCGCAAAATGAAAGTCACGTGAATTACGGCATTTGAAAAATAAAAGAAAAAATATTGTCGTACTAAAGTGAGCATTTAAAAAATATAACATTTGAAAATTCCAGACTTTTACGAACTATTTCATTAAATCACAAATATATACTTAAAATAATTGAACAAATAACTGTTATAAAATAAAGCAATAAAATAAAACTCATATTAAACTGCTGGCATAAAATTACAAATATCTTTTAGCATTTTGAAATAATTGGCGCATTAGCATATATGGTACTTTTCCGTTATACGGACAGCATGCTAAAATGTATGCTAATGCGCCAATTATTTCCACCTTGATCGTAGATTTTTTTTGTAAACCATGCGAAACATTGTGATTTGTTATTTATGAAACGTGAATCGCGTGAATGATTATTGTTTAACCTTAACCTTGGAAAGCTTTTTAATCTGCTATTAATCGAATTAAAAATGCTTTTTTTTTTTATAAAGTTGTAGTTTACTTTTACTGCTGATGCTGAGATGGATTTTATCATTTGGCAATTACCGGATGATGAGAAAGTTGTGATAAAACTGTTTCAGGAATTTGGAATTCTGCATAATAAAAGATTGTGTTCAAAAAATCATGAAATGAAATTATGGATGAGTTCTGGAAATCCGAAATTGAGTTGTAGCTTACGATCATGCGAAGAAAGCGTAGAAATACGACAAAAAACTTGGTTTAAAGGATCGCGGGTGACTTTTCTTAATGCTTTGAGGTTTATATATTTATCGTGCAAAGAGTTGACATCGATTGAGTTTTGTGAGCTGCAACTTGATATGAACCACAACACAACAGTGGAATGGAATAGTTATTCGAGAGAAGTTTGTGCAAATGCTTTATGTTCTCGACCAAATAGAAAAATCGGTGGACCTAATAAAATTATAGAAGTAGATGAAAGTCATGTATTATTTATACAGATTGTTGGAAAGAATATAAAACAGATGAACTGCTAAGTGCTGGTTATGATCATTTCACAGTAAATCACAAATACAATTTTGTCGACCCTAATACTGGATGTCATACTCCAAATGTTGAAAGATTGTGGGGCAAAATGGCGCAACAAAAGACATCGGGAAGCTGTTCGTCATCATTTAGAGTCGTATCTCATAGATTTTATGTGGCTACGCCTTCATTCAAAAAATGAAATGTTTACTGCAATGCTGAAAGATATTTATAATTTTATGGCAGCAGTTTAATATGATTTTTTATTTTATTACTTTATAGCATAACAGTTATTTGTTCATTTATTTTAAGTATATATTTGTGATTTAATAAAATAGTTCATAAAAGTTTGTAATTTTCAAATGTTATATTTTTAAAATGCCCACTTTACTATCGAGAATGTTTTTTCTTTTATTTTTCAAATGTTTCAATTCACCTTATTTTCATTTTGCGCCAACTATTGCGCTTGGCGATAATGCTGTCCGTATAATGGAAAAGTACCGCATACATTTTGGCATGGTGTCCGTATAACGGAAAAATATTGAGAATTGTTGTCAAATCATATAAACAGCTATGAAAACAAACTTGATGAGTGTTTTTTTTTTATATGTTTATTTTATATATATATTATTCATGTTTTTATGTACAAATTACATCTGTTTCTGTATAAAATTAGAGAAACGGCTTTTTTAATCGTATAAATAAATCGTATAAATATCGAAAAAAAAATGCATGTGTATATAAAATGACACAGTGGATAGGTTCCGGGAAAATGTTGCCAAATTTCTTTTTTCGCCAAGGCACTTATACTGGAAAAGTACCTAAAGCACATTAAAATCGCGCAGTTAGGAGCTCATACAGTACAGCGTCGTCTATTGGCGGTTATTTTATTAGTAGCATCGGGTGGAAGATGTAAAGATGTACTTTAAATTCTCACCCATAGATTTTGAAAAAATATCTTAAAAGAGCGGAGTTTAAATTAAATTTTGGTGACCTCCTTTATGAAAGATTAATAGTTATAAATAGGAATTTCACCAAATCAGCCAGCTATTGCCAAATTGGCCAACATTTGTCGCTACTGTGGTAACCCTGCATTAGTATTTTTCAACAATTACTCATTTCAATGAGGTGGTCCTACCGGAATCGTGAGGGACACACAGAGACTTGGAGTTTATATAAATAGATATTTTATTTTTATTCCTTAGAAAATGCAGTTAGCTAAAAAAAAAAAAAAAAGAAGAAAAAGAAGATCAGGGAATGAACATGAAAAAAAAACAATAAAAACTACCAATGACGTAAAATATTTTAAATTAAAAAATTCTGTTTAGTTACTTTGACTGATGAAATTTTGATGCCACACTACTAATTGACCAATCATGGTAAATTTGACTTTTTTCACACTTTTTTAATATTTTGTCTTTCAGTTCTTAGTTAAAGAACAACCAAGAAAAATGAAGATCAAGAAATGGATATAAAAAACAACCATTAAAACTGTCTATGACATAAAAAATAGTTTTAAATTAAACGGTATTGTTTAGTTACTATGATGGATAACAATTAACTGGCAAACTAATAATTAACCAATGTAATTAACTCTAAGGATTTTTTTTAATTAATACTAGAGAAGCCAACACGGACTGCACGGGTTACAGAACATAGGTAAAAACCATTTTTTTTATATTAAAACTCTAATAGTTACTTCTTTTAAGTGCTAAAACTGTAAGATAAAGACATCAAAAACAGTAAAAAATAATTTAAAAAAAAAGCAATTTTACAAATTACAACGACCATTTGGAAAAGGATTTTTTCAAAGATTAAAATTTAAGACATAAAAAATCGCACGGGCTTGATCATACATTACGTACGCCATGAATTAAACATTAATAGCGTTATTACACGTAAAAATTGCAAGCGACAAAAATCGCCTGCGACTTGTCATATTTCCTTAAACTTACGTATTATCCACCTGAAACTTACGTATTATCCAAGCATTTCATTGGCTGTTCGGGAAAACGCTTTTCCATCGTTCAAGAAATCTGACGACCCATTTTAAATGAAATTTCATTCTTAAACTTCTAAACATCCCACAATATTACTTTTTACACCGTAGTACAGAGAAAAAAATGTACTTTTAAATGCAATTTGTTTGAAAGCTGTATCTCAATTTTTTTCTGAGTTATTGATTTTTTTTATTACTTTTTTGTAATCGTGGCAACAGAAGTATCCATCTCTGTTGAAAGTAAAGGGAAATACAGATTACTGTATAGACCAATCAGAGAACGAATAAAATGCGGATTCGACCAATAAAAAGCTTCAGATATGCTTTTGATTTCCAACTCTGACGAGGACAATAACCATTTTTCCAAATGGTTAAAAGTTTTAATGGAATGTTTTGATGTTTCGGCTCCATACGAGCCTTTATCAAAACAAATAAGGATATTCTAAAATTGCACGATCTATGGTGTAATAATTTGAAACGCTCCATTTTTTTCACATACTCTTTCACATTACGCACATTATTATTATTTTTTTTATTTGGATGTTTATTTCTTAACCATGGAGTAACTCAAGCCATAATTTTGGTAAGTTAAATGATGCTGCATTGTTACAAATTGAATCTTTGCATGTTACAATCTCTATGGTTTCTCTTATAATGAATGGATAGTATAGACTACAGTGAAAATTTGTCTTACTTTCATTGACATTTATTTGGATGGTTTCGTCTTGATATAATATTCCAAGGGCTGTGGTTTTTCTATTATACTTTATATCAGCTAGATGCTTCTTTTTTTCTATAACTAAATTTCCTGCTAGTCATACGAATATAGTAATTCTTTGATCCGTCTGCTCTAATAAATGGTATTTCATCTACTCCTGAATAATTCAGAAGTATAATCAGAATTCATTATGTATTATAGGCTTTGTAATTTGTTATATAACTCTAATAGATTTTTTTATATTTAATATATTTTCTAGATTGCTCATTAACAACACCAAAAAACATTTTTAAATTAAAAGTATCACTAATGTATTCAAATAAAGCTTTGAAAATTATTAAAAGCGATACTTTCGTATTAGCCTCATATCAAGAGTTATTAGCAGAAGTCGCCAAAGTTTTTGATACAGAGACCTGTTACATATCTGTTAAATTTGTGTTTTATTTATAAATTTTATTATTTTATTTATTGATTGATAAAGTTTCAATTTCTCTATGTAGTATTAGCCTGAAACAAACGCTCCATTATTTATATCGTTTTAATTTCTGCATTACGAATTAAATTTACATAATCGGCTAAACGCAATAGAGATAGATTTTTTTTTTTTTTTTTTTTTTTTTTATCACCCTTGAAAATTATTTCTAAAACCATAAAAAGAATCAGCAAATATAGATACAGTTTTTAAACAAATAGCCTTTAAAAGAACATTTTCTCCCCTATACGATGGCGTAAAAATTTAAATTCCGCGATGTTTAAAAGTTAAAAAAAAATTGACTAAAACCGAATTTTTTTGGTCAGATGTTGCTACCGCCAATATGACGTCAGTATTACTTCATAGGCATGATTTTTCTTTATAATGTAGATATTTTCTTTTGCCTGTTTAGTAAAGGAAATCAGTAACCCAGAAAATGAAAATAAAGCAGATATACAGGGCGATTAAAAAAAAAAAAAAACATTAGACAAACTTTAAGATAAAAATGTCCGCACGTAAAAAACACAATTTTTGTATTGAACACAAGGACACAATCTATTTTTATACTCTAAAATACAGGATATCTGATGTCTCTGTCCAATATGAACATAACTATAGCTCTAAACCATGGGTTCCTAAACTTTTAAACGAATGTACCAGTTAATCGAAGTTCATACTTCCGCGTAGCACCTGGAAATAGACGTAAATGTAATATAGAGAAACCTGCAAAAACAGAATATTACTCCAGTCTTTGGTCCTTCCGTCTGAGGAGGTTTTAATGTAAATATAAGTGCTAATTCTGGAGGTATTTGTACAATTTCATTTTCAGCTATGAACTACTTTCACAGACCCGCATTTTACATTGAAATAATTAAATTTAAAAATCATGTTCAAAAACAGTTTTTCTGCTAATTAAAATTGTTTCGTTCATTGATTTTAAATTTTGGCCATTATTCACACGTTTTCCATATAAACGCAACAATTATATGTTTATAATTCTGGAAACTTGATGGTATCATAAGCTAAAAGTGCAGATTTCTAAGAATTTACTATAACAACATTTTCTTGTTAATAAAGAGAAAAAAAAGATCTTTCCTGTCCTTAAATTTCATTCAAAAATGTCCAGGATACTAATTCAAGACGTTTTTATTTCATAATAATATGCTGTATTTCATTCCGCGTACAAGCATCGAACTTTCACGTGCCAGTAGCCTGAGGTTTGCATACCAGTACTGGTACGCGTACCATAGTTTGAGAACACCTGCTCTAAACGAAACTAAAGTTATTTGAAAGCAATTTTCAGCAGATTGAATTTCCTTTCTATGAAATGCAATGATATATCACGAAAAGTAATGATGTACAGTATTTTCATAAATGAAGTGTCAATGACATTCGGAAATATGAATAGTCTAGTTCAACGGTATTTGGAAAAGTATGGTAGCCAGTTCTACCATTTCGCGCGATATCTTTACATTTCACTCAAAGAAAGGTCAGACTATTTCAAATTTCGTTAAAATATCTTCATTATTGTTCATTGTTGTTGTGAACAAAAATCCGAATTCGGATTCAAGTGAGACATCTTGTGTTTTTGCCTGAATAAATGGATTGTGACGCTAGTTTTCTGTGCAAAAAATTGTTTGTTGTAGTGTGTACTACTACACATTAAAGTTTGTCCATTTTTTTTTTTTTTTTTACCACCTTGTAGAGAAACAAACGATAATAACTATCGGTGACATAAAAAGAATGGTTTTTAATTAAACAATGTAATTTAGTTTTATAGTGTAATACCTAGCTACTCACTGTATGAAGGTTGTCTAGGATTATGTGGATTGTTGAGTTTTGGTGTGAACGTGTTCCTCACTTGTGCGTGAGTGAACCTTCTATTTTGTCGCTTTTTTTACTTTCTCAAAGTATGTTTAAGTTTCCCTGAATCTGATTGTCGCGACTATTTTACGCAGTGATGTACTAGTTAGGTTGCTGTGGTCGACTAGTATAAATAGGCTGGTAGAAGTTTGATTCAGTGCATTTTGTCGGGTACTGTCCGTCGTGGAACTTTCTTCAAACCTCATGTCGGTAGCCGTACCGTTTGTCTTCGATAAGAGTGGAAATAGTTTCCGCAGTTTATTTAAATGCAAAAAAAAAAAAAAAAAAAAAAAAATGTCGTCAGATAAAACAGCAAAAAATAGCCAAATTCAAAAATCTAAAAATGAATAAAAATAATTAAAATTGAAATTAATTAAAATCTATTTTAGTAGTCGACCAGAAATCAAAAAATGCAATATTATTCGGGAAAATTCGATAAATATTGGACATCCTGGATACAGACCGATGATAAATATAGGTTACTAAGTCATATAAACATAATGGTTTTAAATTAAACAATATCATGCAGTTGTTTTCATTGATGAAACTTTTCCGCCATACTAATAATTAAATAATCGAAGCAAACTCAAGACACGTTTTTTTTTTTGTATTAATATTTTCACTTTTGGGGGCAAGGGAAAGGAGTTAGCCAAGAAAATGAAAGTCAAGGAGTAGATATAGAATATGTAAGATCCCCTTGCCAACACTCGCCCCCCCCCCCCCTTTTAAATCTCCCAGCAATAGAGGGTCGTGGGAAGCTCATGGTTTGGGTGAGGCAAAGGTCGACGCGCTAGGGTGGGGGACACTGGGAAGTCGCCTGCCCAAGTTAGATTTATAAAAAGACCATGCGTAATTATTCGTAACGAGCTAAATATTGCTCACGATTATGGGGGAGACAGAGGCCAAGTCAGTTAAGTAGACCATATGGATCTCGACAAGACCTTAACACGAATTATGGCGGGTGAATAGCAGCAACGGAAGTTATAAATTAAAATAAATCTCGGCGATAAAATCAAAACAATTATTTATTACAATGTTCTTTTTTTTTTACTTTTTTTACTTTTCTTTCTTTCTTTTTTTTTTTTTTAAGATTAATGCTGCACTGAAGTTTACATGTGTTAATGAAGAGAAACATTTGTTTAACACATTGTACTCATAGCCAATTCAATTAAACATAGACAGCCCTTGACAAGGGCCTCCGAAATTTATGGACCCCTATCTTCAATTTTGTGTCACGTATAATAAAGTTAGAAATACATTAATTCTTTTAATTTAGATTAACTAATAAATCTGAGGATCAGAGGTCTACTTAAATTTCGCAACATATTTTAATTTTTATCTCACTTTATACAATAATTGGCATTTTTCAATCTGCAGTTTCATAATTTTAGGATCAGGGCTCTACGTTATTTTCGCAACATATTCTAATTTTTATCCAACTTTATACATAATTGGCATTTTTCAATCTCCAGTTTCCTAATTTTAGTTTATAAGTACATTTCTATGCATATAAGATTTCCAAAAAATCTAATTTTTAAAAATTGTTACATTACATACAATCCTACGTAATTAAGTGCTTCAATTCCTAATTGTTGGTATTTTGAAGAATAAAAATGTACACTTATTCAGGGGGACCCTTCTCCGTGAAAAATACCACACACACACCTGCGAACCCACGTTGTCTCATTAAATTTATGTTTTCATTTACCAATAACTGTATATTTCAGTGCATTTTAAACTGTGATTGCATTAAGATAAACTTTTCGTTGTATGGAATAGTTTATTCTATTGTAATAACAATGCTGAAATATCTGCCAACCACGAAACATCGATGTTTGGTGTCAAAAGTTCGATAAAGTCTCGTGTAACAAAAATAATTCTGAAAATGTAAATTTCCCTTACGTTACTTACATCTAATTTAGAAATTCAATGTTTTTTTTTTTTTTGTTTTTTGTTTTTTTTCTGGAAAAAACAATTTTGATTGTACTTATAGAGTAATTTAAAAAAGAGCTCTTATATAAATAAATGAAAATTTATTTGAATACTAGAAGCATATCAAAATCATCCCTTTTTTTTTAAGTAAAATGTAATTTTAGTCTAAATATTCCCTTGTGATGACCAGTTAGATGAGCCATACTCAACGTGCGGGCCGCATGTGGCCCGGCTACCTTTTATGTGCGGCCCGAGGCACATAATCATAAATTCAGATGTTTTTAAAAAATTTTAAAGAACTTTGTTGTTTCTTAATATATTTTCATGGGAATACAAAATATGTCCTGTTATTTATAATTACTAATTTAGTAGTGCATATATGTAGTTCTTCAACCCTAATGAAACATTATTAACAAATTAATTAAATTTGCACTACATATTCCTACATTAAAAAATTTTTTGAATTAAACACTTACTTATGATAAAATATAAGTAAAATATGATAAAGTATATCTATTTATATAAAGTCTCTGTGTGTCCCTCACAATTCCGGTAGGACCGCCTCATTGTAATGAGTAATTGTTGAAAAATACTCAGGGTTACCTCAATAGCGCCAATTTCTGACCAACTTGGCGAAATAATAAGTTGTCATATATGAAGCCAACTTGGCGATAGCTGGCTAATTTCGCGAAATTCCCATTTAAAACCACTAATCTTCCATGATTGAGCTCACCGCAATTTAATTTAAACTCCACGCATTTAAGGTTTTTTTCGAAATCTATGGGTCAGAATTTAAAGTGTAATACACGAAAATGTAGGTCTTTACATCTTCATCCCAATGCTACTAATAACATAACTGCCACTAGACGATGTTGTACTATCCGATCTTCTAACTGCCGGATTTTAATGTGCTTTTGGTATTTTTCCAGTACAGGGGCTTGGCGAGATAGATAAAATGGGCCTTTCCTTGCAAAAATTCGGGTAACTCTGATTTTCGGATATTGTGTATAGGTTGACCCTCTAATGCAAAAAAAAAAAAAAAAAAAAAAGTTTTCGACCTTCTAGACCTTGTGTGTTTTTTACTATATCTAAAAAACCAAAAATTTTCGGCACTTTTTTTTATTTTTCTTGGTTAATTCGGTTCCAGTGCATTTTACAGAAAAACTTATAGTTACAATTTTGTAGAAGACAAAATTTTCTACAACATGCACTATTCCTGTTTGTGAATTGACGAAATAGGAGGCGAGATACGGAGCCGGGAAAATGGGGTACAATTTGCAAAAAGTGGGGGAAAAAACAAATGGCGTTAATTTTTCCCTAATAACTCATTTATATTTTTTTATTTTTCCATTTTAGAGACAAAAGTGTCGTAATAAACTTTGTAAAGTATGAAATATCCTACAAGTTTCATTCATTAGAACATTTATTACCTCTAAAAGACTCTAAAATCAGAACAACGCGATTTATGGTTAAAACAGGAAAATACCGCCAGGCAAGTCACTAATTTAAAAACGAAATTTAATTTTTGATACTGAAAAAACAAATCAATTAATTGATTGTAGTATGTACAGTAAAAAGTAATTGGAGAATAGTTGGGGGGGGGGGGGTGAAGTTAACCAAAAACCCTAGTCTGAAGATATAGGCGCCGCTCACAGTTTGGGCTAGGAATCGGAAGTCGAAAGTAAAATTAAATGCTGGGAATAATATAAAAATATACTGCAAAGATAAATAAAATATAATTTTAAAATTTTTAAAGGTTAAAGGATTATACAGGGCGATAGTAGAGGGGTAGGGCATATGCTTCATTCGCCAGAATGGAAGGCAAAGAGGGCGCAAAATGAAGATTTGGTTTGTCGTATTTGTATTAATTTGTCACAAATTTTTGTTAGTTAGTCAAAGTTTACATTAATGGTAAATTATCTCACATTGAGAATATTATTCCCAACATAAAGAGGACCAACAATTATGCTTATGCATACTAAGACGGAAACCTGTATAAAGCGGAATTGTTTACGGGGTTTTTTAAATTCAACTTTAAATTTTAAAATAAAGCAATGGATATTATAAACTTATAAATTCTGTAATGTAAACTCACTTTGCGCAGGAGGGGGAGTGTGTGTGTGGAGGGAGGAGGGGCAAAATCCATGTTTGCCCCAGAATAACAAAAAAAAGCTAGTTTCGGCCTGGAAGTATCGAATTAGAATAAGTGTTAAAAATGAATTCGGAAAGCCCAAAGTGCATGATTCTATACGTTAAAAGTAATAGCCGAAGAAATATTGACAATTAATCAAGTATATAAATATTATTATAATATGTGGCAACGCTCCTGATGTTATACTGGACCTTGAAGACTTTGACGACCTAGAACAAGCAATCGAGTCAAGTACAAGAGACGGGCTACCAGGGCCAAACAGCTGAGAAAGGAAACGTATATAAAGCGACTATCCTTACCATATATTTGTTGATTAGTATCTTGTACATGATATAATTAATTCGTGTTTCCAATATAAAAAATACAATCTCTTTGAAATGCATGAATCTCTTTTTAAAACTACTAAATTGCCCGACAGTATTTTCCTGTTTTTAAACAAAATCTTGTTGCTGTGATTTTCAAAGTTTATTACAAAAAATAATTACCTAATAAAGGAAACTATGGCCTACTCCATGCTCTAAAATGTTGATTATGACTGTTTTGATTCTGAAATGTACTAAAAGTCAGCTATAAAGCAAAAAATACCGTCATTTGGGGATTTTTGTAATTTCTGCAAATTTTACCCTATTTTCTCACTCTGTATCTATGGCCTCCTACGAGAACTGTGCTTTATATTTCTTTCCCAACATAATGTCTCTCTTAGAAAAGTGTTTTTTACTGTAATTTCTTGCGTATAAGTCGCGGCTATGTTAAGTCTGTTCCAAACCAGAAATTTTATTTAAAAAATGAAGTCAAATAAATGTTAAGCAGAAATAAGTCGCAATGTATTTAAAAAAAAATTCTAGTAGAAATCAGAGTTATGGTTATATTGTTTGTTCTACGTCGTCAAAGTCGTCCTGTATAACATCAGGAGCGTTTCCACATAGTATAATAATATCCATATACTTGATTAATTGTCAATGTTTCTTCGGATATTACTTTTAACGTATAGAATCATGCACTTTGGGCTTTCCGAATTCATTTTTAACAGTTATTCGATACTTCCAGGTCGAAACTAGCTCTTTTTTAAATTCTGGGACAAACATGGATTTTGCCACCCCTCCTTTCTCCACACACTCACACACTCCCCCTCCTGCGCAAAGTGAATTTACATACAGAATTTTATAAGTTTATAATATCCATTGCTTTATTTTGAAATTTAAAGTTGAATTCAAAAAACCGCGAAAACAATTCCTTTTTATACAGGTTTCCGTATTTGTATGCATAAGCATAATTGTTGGTCCTCTTTATGTTGGGAATAATATTCTCAATGTGAGATAATTTACCATTAATGTAAACTTTGACTAACTAACAAAAATTTGTGTGACAAATTAATACAAATACGACAAACTAAGTCTTCATTTTGCGCACTCTTTGCCTCCCATTCTGCCGAATGAAGCATATGCCCTCCCCCCTCTAGTTTCGGCTCTGTAGAGTCCCATATCTTTTTAAAATTTCTAAATTATATTTTATTTATCTTTGCAGTATTTTTTATATTATTCCCAGCGCTTAACTTTACTTTCGACTTCCGATTCTTAGCCCAAACTCTGGGCGGTGCCTATATCTATCGACTTGGTTTTTTGGTTTACTTCAGCACCCCCCCCCCCCTCCCCAACTATTCTCCAATTACTTTTTATTGTACGTACTATAATCAATTAATTGCTTCGTTTATTCAGTGTCAAAAATTAAAGATCGTTTTTAAATTAGTGACTTGCCAGGCGGTATTTTCCTGTTTTGACCATAAATCGTGTTGTTCTGATTTTAGAATCTGTTAGAGATAATTAATGCTCTAATCAATGAAACTTGTAGGATATTCCATACTTTACAAAGTTTATTACAGCACTTTTGTCCCTAAAACGGAAAAATAAAAAATAAAAATGAGTTATTAAGGAAAAAGTAACGCCATTTGTTTTTTTCCCCACTTTTTGCAAATTGTACCCCATTTTCCCGGCTCCATATCTCGCCTCCTATTTAGTCAATTCACAAACATGAATAGTGCATGTTGTAGAAAATTTTATCTTCTACAAAATTGTAATTATAAGTTTTTCTGTAAGATGCACTGGAACCGAGTTAATTAAGAAAAATTGAAAAAAGTGCCGAAAATTTTTGTTTTTTTCGATATAGTAAAAAACGCACAAGGTCTAGAAGGTCGAAAACTTGGTTTTTTTATTAGAGGGTCAACCTATACATAATACACGAAAATCAGAATTACCCGAATTTTTGCAAGGCAAAATGCTATTTCTACTGGAGTAACAATAATAGATATAAATAAAATGTTTATAGATTATGTAAATATACTTAAAATTTCATTAATTTTCTTTTCATAGCTGTTTATATCATTTCGCAAAAAACCTCACTTCTGAAGCCCAAATTATGCAAAACTTTAAAAAAGCACGCCAAGGCTCCTATTCCGGAAAAGCATCATGCTTTATATAGCCGGATACAAAAATTAAATTCTCGGTACTTTTCCAGTTTAGGGGCCTTGGCAAAGAAGGAAATTTGGCAACATATTTATATTCTGGCAACCTATTTACAGTTTCTTTTCATATACGCACACATATTTTTCGATATTTATACAGTTTATTTAACATAAATAAGCCATTTATCTAATTTTATACATAAACAGAAGTAATCTACTGCACATAGTTTTTCAAAAATATGTTTCGTTTTTAAAATGTGCTATTTTCATGTATCACTGTGGAACAAGCAAAAAAAAAAAAACTCATATTCTTTCATATGTATTGTATATATCTTTATATCTCATTTTCCGTCATTTTTGATGGGCTATCTTTCTAGTCTCTAATAATCCTTATTCGAATTACCATGGACATAATAGCGGCAAAAAGTTTCATACCGTTACTTCTAAACAACAATCTTCACAGCATATTTCCTCATCATTTTCAGTAGAAATCTACCTCGAAGTATATTGTTTGGAAATGGTAGTTTAAACATTTTTTTAGTTACGTTTCCAACGTTCAATTCAACTGATGATATTAACTACATTATTTTGCTTTGTTATATTTGTCACCTTACTATTTTAATTACTTTTCTTTTAAGTTATAATAAATGTTCTGCGGCCCGCCTAACGTTGCAAACATATGCTTGCGGCCCGCGAGTAAAAAAAGTTGAGTATGGCTCAGTTAGATCATTTTACATTGCACTATTCATTGTAACATGATACGTTCACAATTCAATTTAGTTACTTTATCATCCTAAAAAACGAGAGAAATCGATATCGATATCGATATTTTAGTATTTATATATATCATAGTAGAATCTAGTATATTTTTTATTGTTATTTACTTCACCGTTTCAGTAGAGACCTTGCCAAAAGAAACTTATTCATTTTGTCAATTATGCCTCAAAATGCCCACTTGCCCTTCAGATGCAACACTTTTTCTTATCTGTAGTTATTCAAACCTATTGCGTAATTTTCCGTAATCGAGCTCACTGCCAAATGTGGTACTTTAGCAAGTGTGATGTCACGCAATAGAGTGATTTTTGTGAACGTCCTTTAGTAGTATCTGCATTAAACTATATTGTTTCTAAAATCGTTTATGTTTGAAGCGAACCGTGGCTGTAGATCCGACTACAGAAGATTAGCGGACTTTGTTTTCCTCACTTAAACCTTTTTTCTTTTTTTAATTTTTTTCAATGCTTCCAATTTCTCGACAAGAACTTAACGCGAAATACGGCGGGTGAATAGCAGCAATGGAAGTTAGAAATTAAAATAAATTTTAGCGATAAAAGATAAACAATATATATTACAATGTTCTTTTTATTTTTATTTCAAAGATCAATGCTGCACTGAAGCTGATATTCTTTAATAATAATTATTATTATAATTATAATAATAAAATTCCTTAACTGCAAAGATTAAATCAGACATTAAAGTGTAACAGAATGCTAAAATGACAGAATGCGTAAGAAAAACATACCTCCACTCTTCTAAGCGAGCTGAAATGTTTCATTCTTATTTGCAAATTAAATGTTAAAAATTAGCAATGACAATTTTAAAGGATTACTAATAATTTAAATTTTATAAAAAAAATAATTTCATCTTAAATTATCAAATGAAAAAATAATTCAAATCTATACGTACCATTAAAAAAATTTGAAATCTAATACTTTACATGAAACGTTCGGACCCGCCTGGCATTGCCTTAACTACATATATAGCTAACTACCTTGAATGTAATGCACAAACTAACTTAAAGAGGAAGGGGGGGGGGGGTCTTCTTGCCATAGGCATTGCACTGAGCGATTGTAAAAAACGACAATCACTCTAACTATCTTAAATATAATATTAAACGAACCTAGTGTTGTGACCCAACTGCCTTCGAAGTCGTACTCAACGAAAACTGGCAATCGTAATAACAAGGGTCCTTCATTAATACATGAAACCGAGTTGTACAACGGTAACTTAAGGCAGAAAGAAATTAATAGATACTCCATCCTTCATTGCTATAGAAAGACATTCGGCATGCTTCCAATTCAAGGGAGGACAAATGGCCCCGAACATCTTCATTCTATTTCTGAAACAATCCATAAATAACACTTTCATTAAAACTTTGACAAAAAAAACTCTATTTCACATTTTTTTATTTTTTGAAACCATTCCCGAAGATTTCCACGATACTGGAATATAAAATGTAAGATTTGGATGGCCAAAATTTCAAAAGACAATCTTTTAATAAAAAAACAAAGCCCTCGTTTCGAAGGAAACGGGCATTCTTAAGAAAATTCAAAAATTGCTGAACAAATTCCTAATAATATTGATTGAAAAGTAGACAAATTTTACTATATTAGGCTAAAAGATAGAATTTGGGTGGCTTTCATGACTGACCCAAAATTCGTCGGCGAACCTGGAAATACGCGAAATTACCCTTTCAACGTTTAAAAAAGTCCTTCCGGCCAGTGCCGGGAGGAAGAGGTAGCTTTCATAATCCTTATTTAAAAAAAGCCAACTTATATCATGCAAACACACGAAGCTCAATTTAGTGGAAACCGAACATAGGAGATTCAATACTAATTTTTATCAATATAATGAATGAGAATTTCTCGAAATTAGTCAGCTTTATCCAAGCTGCTTTTCTTTAAAGTAACTTATATTTGGCTGTCGAATTCGGCAATTTCTTAAAGTGCCTGTCATTTTAAGACAACATGGTGGATGAGGCTAAGCAGTGAACTTGGTCGAGGCCTTAGTAATTGCTGTGCACATGCTCACTCACATCGGAATCGGTTAATATATAGGAGTGCTGTCGCATGCAAAAAATCAGATTTTTCAAAATGTCACCCACAATAGAAATTGAAACTGCTATATCTGAGCCATTTTCTTAAGATAAAGACAAACAAAAAATGCTCCTGAATCCTTATATCAAGATCAAATACTTAAGAAAGAAACCTTTTTCAATTTCTAATTTTTTTGCACCTCACTTTAAATATATATATATTTTTTAATTTAATGACCGCCATTTTGAAACAAGATGGCTGATGAATCTGGCCAGCGAACTTGGTCGAGGTGTTGATGTATACTATCCACATGCCTTCTTACATCGAAATAGGCGAATACGTGTGTTATCGCGTGACAAATACAAGATCGTTTCAAAATGTTAGCCATGCTAGAAATTCAAAGTGCTATAAATCAACCATTTTTTAAGATATCAACAAAAGAACAAATTTTCAGAAACAAAAACTGCTCCGGAATCTTTGTATCAAGGCCAAACACATAAAAAAAGTCTTTTTCATTTTCCAATTTTTTAATACCTCATTTTGAATTTTAAATTTATTTTATTTTAAATGGCAACCCTTTTGAAACAAGATGGCGAATGAAGCTGGCCAACGAACTCGGTCGACTATGTACAGACCAAGTTACATCCAAATAGGTTCATAAATACGCCTGTTATCGCGTGACAAAAATCAGGTCGTTTTAAAATGTCAGCCACAAGAGAAATTCAAAATGCTATTACTCAGCCATTTTTTTTTAGATATAGACGAAGGAAAAACTGTTCCAGAATCTTTGTATTAAGGTCAAACACATACAAAAAAATCTTTTTCATTTTCCAATTTTTTGGTATCTCATTTAAATTTTTTTATTTTTTAATTTTTTTAAATGGGCGCCATTTTGAAACAAGATGGCGGATGAAGCTGGCCAACGAACTCGGTCGAGATATTTGTATGTACTATGTACACACCAAGGTACATCCAAGTCGGTTTATAAATACGCCTGTTATTACGTGAGAAAAATCAGGACGTTTCAAAATGTCAGCCACGCTAGAAATTCAAAATGCTATAACTCAGCCATTTCTTAAGATATAGACGAAACAAAAACTGCTCCCGAATCTTTTTATCAAGGTCAAAAACATAAGAAGAAAATATTTTTTTCAATTTTCAATTTTTGGTACCACATTTCAAATTTAAATTTTTCTTAAAAATTTAAATGGCCGCCATTTTTAAACAAGATCGCGGGTGAAGCTGGCCAACGAACCCGGTCGAGACATTGGTATGTACTATGTAGAAACGAAGTTACATCCAAATCGGTTCATAAATACGCCTTTTATCGCGTGACAAAATTCAGGACGTTCCAAAATGTCAGCCACGCTAGAAATTCAAAATGCTGTAACTCAGCCATTTTTTAAGATATAGACGAAACAAAAACTGCTCCGAAATCTTCGTATAAAGGTCAAATACATAAGAAAAAAATATTTTTCCATTTTAAATTTTTTGGTACCACATTTCAAATTTAAAATTTTTAAAAAAATTTTAAATGGCGGATGAAGCTGGCCAACGAACTCGGTCGAGAGATTGGTATGTACTATGTACACACCGAATTACATCCAAATCGGTTCATAAATACGCCTTTTATCGCGTGACAAAATTCAGGACGTTTCAAAATGTCAGCCATGCTAGAAATTCAAAATGCTATAACTCAGCCATTTTTTAAGATATAGACGAAACAAAAACTGCTCCGGAATCTCAGTATAAAGGTCAAATACATAAGAAAAAAATATTTTTCCATTTTTAATTTTTTGGTACCACATTTCAAGTTTAAAAATTTTTTAAAAAATTTAAATGGCCGCCATTTTGAAACAAAACGGCGGATGAAGCTGGCCAACGAACTCGGTCGAGACATTGGTATGTACTATGTACACACCGAATTATATCGAAATCGATTCATAATTACGGGAGTTACAGTGTGACATAGGTCAGATATATATATATATATATATATATATATATATATCAATTTTGAACGGAGGGTGGTTTCGGGGTCTGGGGGTCATGATCGATGAAAATATACCAAAATTTTTTGAAATCGCTTTCCTCCGAACGGCTGCAATAGGTAGCTTTTTTGTAAAGAAAGCTACCTAAAAGAAAATATGAAAATCTCTAATAAAAGAATAATTAATCCCAGGTGCATTGGAACCTGTCTTCGTCTACCCGAAACCAAATATGCAGACCTCTACTTGCAGTATAGTTTCCTGCCTATTGCTCCAGACACGCAGACAAACACTTCTTTTATTGATACAGATATAATATCATCGACAGATAATGAGAATTACTAATAAGATTTAAACATACTTATTATTTTTCAAAACTTTTTGGATTACAGCAATGACCACCTCGGGAACTCAGCTTTCCTTTAGAGTGTTAATGCAATCCCAAGGGGTAGACCACATCCACTCCTCCCGACTCTCAACCAGAGTCTGAGAGGAAGCGTCAGGTCCCTGATCAAGCTGCTGATTTTTATTTCGGTTACTGTGAGATTTACAATTACAATCACAATTGGTTACCCAATTTTTCTGGGCGAACCGAAGATTTCACATCGAGATATAATTATACTGCTTTTTTAACAGTACATGACTATAATTTCGTTTCCTTCATATTAGGCCATTTTTTGTAAATTCATCCTGAAAGTCGAATAGTCCAATTTTTTTGGGGGACCGCCCATCATACTATAAATGCTATACACTTCATTTTCAATACCAAGAATTTCGCAGTAAACACCAACAATATCTAAAAATTGCATGACAATCTGAGTATATTTACGAGAGTTAGAGCACGGCCAGACGGCGGACTCATATTGTACATTGATAACCTGTGATATCATTGATATCATTTTTCAACACTTTCTAACATATCTCAAAAAAATTTATGAATTCTGTTTGTCTGTCTGTTTGTTGCTCAAACTCTGGCAAATATACTCGGATTGTCATGTAATTTCTATATGTTGTTAATGTTTACTATATAGTATTTGGGATTGAAATTGAAGTGTTTAGCATTTATAGTTTGTTTACAGGTGCGCACAAAACAATTCCGTTGCATTATGGCCTATGGGGAAAAATAGATCCCAATGCCTTTTATTGATATTACAATACTTCAAACATAATAAAATAGATATGCATCACTAAAACATACTTTCTCGGGAGTATTGAATACGTAACGTTTATAGATCAAAGAAAATAATTTGAAACTGGTGTGAATCAATAAGAACTAAGAGATCTCCTTAAAATACCATCAAAAACTTTTAAATGCGCCAGGCCTGTCGAAAGATCTGAGACTTTCTTTGTCAGGCGCAAAGAAGACGTGCTTCTACTATGAAAGCAGCAGCAAGACTGAAATGGCTGAAATTCCTGTTGGCTGTTTCTTCAGCTTGTTTCCTTTCCGTTATCTCTCATTTCGGTCTTGCTGCTGCTTTCATCTTAAAAACTCGTCTTCTTTGCGCCTGACGAAGAAAGACTCAGATGTTTCGAAAAGCCTAGCGCATTTAAAAGTTTTTGATGTTGTTTTAAGAAAATCTTTTAGTTCTTGTTTATAGATCGTTTACAGGCACCCACAAAAAAATTCCATTACATTAAGATCAATATGTAAAAATCCTTTGCCATGTATTTTAATGATGCTATGATAGCAAAGATAATGAAATTTAAAAAAAATCACAAAGGTGCACTACAACATGTTTTCTATAGATCGTTTTGTCATTCAGTTTTTGTTGATTTACAGAGACTCGCAAAAGATTTCGGCAACAGGAAGGACTTCAATGCATTTTATTATATGAAAAAAATGAAATCTCTCAATAATATTTGATTAGTGTTGAAGATTGTTTCATAATATATGCCTGATGCAAGATTTTTAGGTCTTCTTATTTGATTGGGTAAGTAAAGCATCTTTCACAATTAATGGTGTACATTGGAATAAATACACAATATGTTATAAAAGAAGACATTACTATTAATAGATATTGTTCAAAAATGTCATTGCAAAAATTCCATCAAATATTTGTAAGTCACATTTATACATTTTTGCTGCAAAGTACGTTAGAATAGGGAATTTTTTTATTCTTTGCAGCTGCAACAGGAAAGGCCGCATTATTAGCAAAAAATATATTTGAATTCAAAATTTGCAATTTCTTTAACAAAATGCTTCAGGAAAAAAAGCGAAAATCTGTTGCGTTAATAGGAAGATTGCGTAAGAAATACTACCCATTGCAATGTCCCCTATGTTGGAATTTCTGAAAACTTTTTGAAGATCTACGCCGATCATGACCCCTAGAACTCAAAACCACCCCCAGTTCAAAACTATATATATATATATATACATCACTTTTTTATGGACACGATAACTTCCATAATTCTGCACAAATCTCTTCCAAACTAATACATAAAATTAAGGGGTGGAAAATCTCGGTCAAGATCGTTAATGGGCAAAATCGGACGAAGGGGATAGAAATGGGAAGGGGTTTTGTGAAGACTGAAAAACCCCATAACGTCTTAATTTTTATACATATCAAATCAGTTTAAAGTTATTATTACTTCTAGGAAAAGGGCCAAAAATTTATGTATCACAGATTTTTGATAAAATTAAAAATGGGCTCATGGGGCAAAAAAAATGGGGTTTTAGGGAGAAAAAAATTCATAACTTCCTAAATTCTTAAGATATCAAATTCACTTAAACTTATTATGAATCTTTTTAATATTATCTACAACTTTTATATTGTCAAGTTTTTGATAGGACCAACTCTCACTGAAAAAAAAAAATTAAAAACGAAAAAAATGGGGGAGTTGAAGAAGAAAAAAATCATAACTTCGTCAATTCACAAGATATCCAATCCGCTTAAATTTATTGTACATTTTCTCAGTATTATCTACAACTTTCATACTGAGAAGTTTTTGATAGAATCATCTCTTACAGAAAAAAAATTAAACAAAAATAGAGGTTGACGAAAAAATTATCGTATTAAGAGTGTAACTCAAGTCCAAACGGCTTATTTTCTGACTCATTTTTAAATTCAATTTCGCTTCAAACGTATCCAATTGGCAAGTTCTCTTATTCAGAAACATATATAATGTGCTGTATCTGTCGATTTTTTAATAAAGGCAGAATATATTTCAAAAAATGCTGTTAAAGTGGGCGTTTTGAACTGAATTTCTCGATCGACAGTACTGGAAACGGAAAAAATGGTTGTACTGAGAAAATAATTGTTTGTAAGTCAAGTTCTAATTAATTGAATGAAAAATAAAAACACAGCTCGCTTATAAATCTCTTCAAAAAATCATGTCAGCAAGTTTCAGGTTTTTACTTTTAAAAATGTGTCAGAAAACTTCTAGTTGTTGAGCGTGGAAAAATATTTTTTTTGAATACCGACTTAATATGATTCTGGTAAAACGAGCTCTTACAGAAAAATGGAAATAAAAATTCATCAAAAGCGACCAGATAAAATTGTTAAACTGGGTTTATCTCTAATCTTGATTCAAATTTTGTTGGTGAAGTTAGTACTTAACTTTGAAATCTACATCCGCCTGTAGGCCGGCTTGGATTTTTTTTTTTTTTTTTTTTAGAATTCTCGATAGTTATTCGTATTTAGCTACAAATATTATCAAAACTAAACTGCAATTAATTTAATCAACACAATGTGCCAGTGACATGCTGGAGATATTTAAGGCGACAAAGGAACTTCAAAAAATTTTTCCCTTTAAATACTATCAAGGGCACACACTATACGCATTATGGCATATATGTATCACACAAGAAATTTTTAAAAATATTGTTTTGAGAAAAATAAGGAATTTTCTTGAATGTTTTAAGCGTTATGAAGAACTTTTCAAAGCGCCTAATGCGCATTCCATATCAGTTAAAATTTCCAATATTTTTTAGGCGAGGTTATTTTATATATACAAATAAAATTGTGCTTATAGTTTTTTTTTTTTTTTTTAACTAAATATAATTGGAAAAGTTAAAGGTAGTTACATAATATGATGCAAAAATGGTGAAATTTTCATAAAATTTAGAAAATATTCTTTTTGTTACATTTTTATTCGAATGTATAAAATTCGATGAACAGTTTTATTTGTATATATAAAATAAACTCGCATAAAACATATTGGTAAATCTAATTGATATGGATTGCGAATTGGGGCAATTTGAAGTTCTTCATAACGCTTGAAATATTCAGGAAAACTCCTTATTTTTCTCAAAAAAAAAATTATTTTTTTAATTTCTTGTGTGATAAATGTATGCCACAATGCATATAGTGTGCCCTTGAATAGTATTTAAAGTGACATTTTAAAAATAGAAAAATGAGTTTGAAGGTCCCTTGTGCCATTCGCAGTCAAAGAATTTTTTTTCTGCTCTGTCGAAAAAAAAATTATTTTTTATGTACAGTAGAACCTCTTTTATCGAAACTCTTTTGTCCGAAACTCTTTTAACCGAAACTCTCGGTTAACCGAAATCAATTTTGAAAAAAAAATTTCTACTATTACATTCTACTATTACATTCTACTATTACCTTGTGTGCAAAATTCACTTTGAAAGTTTTTTTTAAAACTATCATATTCCTTGTGTGCAAGTGGTCCTTTCCGAACTACGAGTATATATAAATATTTTCGATCCCTTTTCTTAGAGTTCCTTTGAATTTAACTTGAGCTCCAGTAAGCTGCGGAGTGGAACAAAGAAAACGAACAAATTAGCAATTCTAAAGCTTTTGAATGTTTTGAAAAAGGTTTGGCATGGCTGGAGCAGCAGAAAGACTGTGATACTGGTGAACTAATAATATTAAAAAACTCCGTGATAAAGCTTCAAAGCAAAGCCAATCGAAACTGCGACAAACAAAACATTTTTTCAACGCCTTGTGATATATGTAAAAGCTACTTAATTTCAAAATTGAAATTCACGTAATTTATTCTTGTTTCTATTTTGCTATTGTTTTCTTTTTATTAAGCACTTGTTATCATAATAAGAAATATTGCATATATTTCTCCTTATTTTTAAAATTGAAGCATTCTCGATTATCTGAAAATTTCGATTTTCCGAAAGAGGGTCGGTCCCAATTACTTCGGATAATCGAGGTTCTACTGTATTTGTAATCACAACAAAGAATAAAATATTTATATAATTTTTTCATTATAATGATGTTATATAAATCTTTATAAAATATCTATGTTATACAAAATTTTTCAATAATTATTTTTATGTTATACAACATTTTTCTAACTTTTACACTAAATTTTTTTTTAATATAAAATGATTAACAAATAACTATATATTGAAAATTTTGGTAAAGTTATGTTCCAAACGATATTAATCTTTATCTTGTAAGCCAAAACCAACAAGATCATTGAAAATTACAATGACGTAATTACTCCTGAATTACGAAACTGTCTTATATAATAACTGTCGTTATTATACTGTGCTATATTAACATTTTGGGGGTGACAGTGAATGAGACGTGGCTACTGTCGTTTGGACTGAGGAACATAGTGATGTAGCCACGTCTCATCCACTGTCACAAATCTATCTCAGAACTACTTCAGGTCTGGTCCCATAAGCTCCAAACCAGCCTTTCCCCCCAATCCCCCCACCTCTCAAGCTAGGTGCTTACACCTAAAACGAAAAAAAAAAATATTTTAATATAGCAGCTACAGCTCCGAAATTGAGCATATAAGCATCTAAGACATTAGGCTTCAATATTCCGCATCAACCATCGCAGTACAAATATTTTATACACACTCTGGACAATAATGAACCACCCTCGTATATTTCAGCTGATAATTGCCTTTTTAATGTAAACTTAAATACCTTTTCTCGGTCTTACTTCGCTGAGATAAATGTACGAATTGCAAACAAGCCGAATTATCTAAAAGATTTTATGGGATAGGACATTGTTTTAGAAAATTGCCAGGTGATCTAAACGAAGTTAAATTAAGTACAAATAACCTGATAAAAAATAAAAGTAAATAAACCGTTGCCAATGGGTTTTTTCCCTTCAAGTAGTGAGAGACGTAAACGGAAAGTAGAGAAAAAATAATCCATGACGGAAATAAGTTATAGGAATCTGAACAACCCCTGTTAAACCAGATGTGAACAATGTCAGCATCAGTGAATGTTTGAGAGAAATACATTGAAAATGATTTCACATGGCACATCCGCAGAGGAAATTTATGGGAAAAAATCGCGCTTAGTTTTCTTTGAGAATTTAAGAAGAAAATCTTGGTGTTTTTTGTTTGTTTGTGCAGTTTTATAGCACCACAATATCTGTAATTAAATTTTTGGGGAAAGTTGAACTTTAATGTTAAAATATAAGCGACAATAGTAGTAACAAAACAATATTTTGACAATATTGGAAACACACGCAATTTATTTTCAACATGCATGCGCTTTCAAACTTGAAAAATGAGGAATTAGATAGTTACTTAAACATTTTGATGCTTAAAAAATACATCTATAATTTAATTTTATATGAACAAAAAAATTATCAATGGATTACGTCCATCTTTTTAACATTTTTTTTTTTTTTTTTTTTTTTTTTGATTGAACTATGGATTTTTAACTCATGTTTTATTAGTTATTTTATTGTTTATAGTTTTAAAATAATCAATATTCTTTAGGAAACGTATTTAATTTGAACTGAAACAGTGCATTCACTAGATCTTAAGTTTCCACATTCTTATTTAATCAGTTTTCAGAAAGTTTTTTTCCTAAAAGTGTAAATTTCTAGGATGAAATTCGAAATTTATATTTGAAAATAATTTAATTTATAAAAGATTAAAAAAAAAAGAACATAAAAGAAATGGTACTGTAAAGAACACTGATCTATTTTTTATAGCCGATATATCACTTATAATCTTACTTATACCACAACAAAACGTTAGATGATTTTTAACTTTAAAATATTGATTTAAATATACGGATATCATTAGCAATGAAACTCAAAATCCCAACTATTTATATGACGATAAAAATTTTTATAAAAGATTTCTGCCATAAAATGCGTGTACTTCCTAAATTTTGATTCATAAAAAAATTATAGAAAATCTAAAAGAATTCGCATAACGTTTCTGAAACATTTCTAAAGTGTAACAAGATTTCAGTTTTAAAACAGAGCCTGAAAATTTAAAATAGCTTTATTAGTGGAATTCTGCTTTCTGACTATCTAAATCTATCTAATATAAAAAATCATTAACTAGTGTAAAATATTTTGTAAGTTTTATTTTAATGCTTTTGTTACATTTCAATCTTTGCCTAGCAAGAGAAGTCGTAAAATTATATTGCTAAATGGTAAAACAAAAAGTTCAACTAGAAAACAGGAATTCTGCTTTTTCAGAATTTAGTGTCGCCCCCGATGACAAAAAAATATATGTATATAAATATAGATAGAGCAGAGTCCCGATTATCCGACTTAATCGAACTTATACCTTTGGAATGGATCATTTTCTTCTGATGGACTGGTGGCTTCTACTATTATGAAACAGCCATTATAAATGAAGTGTTAGGTGAAGATGAAAAGTTAGAACTCTGATTTTCTGGTCAGAATAGGGGGGGGGAAATGACCATAATTTTTTTTTCGGCTGCTCTTTCATCTTCACCTAACACTTCATTTATAACGGCTGTTTCATAATAATAGGAGCCACCAGTCCATCAGAAGAAAATAACTCGGTTAAGCGGGACTCTACTGCAGTACAAAACATATTTCAATTTTAAGACTTAAAGCACACGTTTTATTTTATGTAAAATGACGTCATTCGCATCCGCTTAAGAATTCCACATTTACGATCTACTCTTAAACATCTACAGTAAAGCATGCATAGCATATCACTATCGCGAAATAATGCACAGATGCAGCAAAAAGATGCCGTCATTCAAGAAAATCGACAAATAAAAGGGGACTATCTAATGATTCATATATACTTAAAATTAAATATAGTTTATAATAGCTCCATTGTTTTAACAAAAATCATTCGTTTATATTTTTTTCAAAATAGCACATATTTTAATTACATTTTCTTTCGGACTTGTAAAATACCGAGGAAATTAGAAATAATTTAATTTTGTATAGCTTTGAAATAATATCAATACCTGAAAAGTTATTAAAGAAATACTGATTCGTAGAAAGCACAACTAATGAATAAAAATAACAACATTGGTTGTTTAAAAAAATCATTTATTAGTGTAAAATATTTTGTGAGTTTAATTTTATTGTTTTTGTTACTTTTCAACCTTTGCCAAATCAAGTCGTAAAATTATTAAGCCAAAACAAAAAGTTCCATTAGACTACGCCAAGATGGCGCGTTTCAATCTTTACCAAGACAAAAAGTTATGACCTTACTTAGGAGTATGAAGTTTCTTTTTTATATGCAATTTTTTTGTAAAAATACTAGGGGGCTATGCCCTCTACGAGCTATGCTCGCCAACCCCCGTCCAGACACCGCAGATTCTAAAAGCATGCTAATTTCATCGGCCTTAAAAAGATTGAATTATAATTTAAAAAAACAGTGACGGTCTCTCTGTAAACGGGTTTTCATTCATTTTCCTTTGATAGGAGATTTTTAAGACGAAATCAGCCGCTGCTAGAGATACAATGGCTGTTTTCGTCTTTGATTAAAAACAAGAAAGAAAAATCATGCGTACGGCATAGATTATGAAACACTTTCCAACACCCCCTGAAAATTTTAACAAAACTTCGTTATTTAGGGAAATAAGGTCAATAAGATAACTAACTAAACATTTAAAAAACTGATTTCAGCAGTTACTATTCATAGCCAAATATTTATTCCAATTCTTCGGAACAGCCCTGTATTTGATCTGTAGGCTGACATATATACCATATAATAGAAAATTTAGTTTAGCAAGAAAACGCATAACAGGTTGAAATTTCTCTTTCAGCAATTTATATAATAAATGGAAACATACTTGAATATTTTTGTTCAGCCCTGTTGTTTACCTAGTACCTTTATTACACGCCACTATTTAGCTAAACTTTAATGCAAACTAAATCACTCTTAAAACCACTGAAATCGCATTTCCAGAATTTATCATCTATAGGCGGCCATGTGTTCAATTCTTTGCACGGCCCTGTGTATCATTTTATCTATATTCTACAAACATTTCTTAGAAAACTACATGCAGTTCAGCATAACACATTTTAAACCCACCTTTCAGCAATTTACGGTCATACTCAGTAACCTTTACGAATTCTTTTGCGTAGCCCTGTATATCAACTATAACATTTACACACACCATATAGTATGCATAAATATAGTGAAACTTAAAATCGCATATCATAATTAAAAAAGCATTCTCTGCCATCGCCGCTAATATACAGTACTTCGGATAGAAAATACTTGTCTGAAATGTTTTGTATGTTCCTGTAAATGCATTGCACTTCGTATTATACATGAAATAACTTAAGTAAGCCTCACCGACGTATATCAATTTTATTATATATCAATTTGTATAACTAAAATACGCCGCAAACAATTTCCCCCAATACCATTTGTAATGGAATTCTTTTGTGTAGCCCTGTAAAGGAATAGTAACTATTCGTTGCACTGCATATGCTACAGAATATTCTGCATATTTTAGTGCACTTCGTAAATGCATATATTTTTTATTATGTTTGAAAGGGTGTAACATCTTTAAAATTCATTTGAAATGATTTTTTCCCATTGGCCGTAATGTAACGGAATAATTTTGACTGTCCCTGTAAATGAACTAAACATGCTACAAACTTCATTTGAAATAGTGTTCGTGCTGGGCTAAACGTCAATAACCAAAAATTTCAGTGCGATCCGAGTATGTTTACAAGAGTTAGAGCGCGAACAGACAAACCGAAATCAATAACACCTTTCAACTTTGTTGGAAAGTGTTAAAAATTAGTTAAAAATTTGAAAGTAAGCTAATGTAAAATGAATTAAAAACACAGAGTCTTTGTCTCTCGATTCTTTTTAACAACGCTATGAGAAAGTTCTTTTAAATGTATCGTTTTAAATCTGACGTAATCTTCACCAAAGTTTCCTTTCTCTTTTTAATATTCACATGAAAATACTTTTTTTGTTAGAAAGGAAATAGTCGCTGTCTTAGAATTCACGATAATAGTTGAAAAGATTGTCTCAAAATATGAAATAAATGTCTCGTTCAAATATATTTTTTAATTTAAAGTGTTTTGCCAACTTTTATTTATTTGGCCTTTTTAAATATGACGCAATTTCCTTCATTTGTGACTTTTAAAGCATAATAATGAATTTAGCATTTAAAAATTTTCTTTCCCTTTTAAAGTTCACGTATAACTGTAGTTTTTATGATGTAATTTTCAATATTTTCCTGATTTTTAACACGTAATCACTTATTTCTAATTTGAAAGTTTTTTCTGTTTATAATAGCCACGTGTAAATAATTTTTTTATTTGAAGGAAATATTATTCTTTGCGCTGTTTTTAAAATTGGCAACAGTTTAAAATAATTGCCCTTTTCTAAAATGTGTAAAAAGTATCTCTCGAAATACTGAAAATTTGAATTTAAAATGGAAATAAATCTTCAAAAAATGAGTCAAATTAAAAAGATAATTACAGTCTGCACATCGGGAACTGCCAATGTATAGAATGATCTAAAAATGTTTAAATTGCTATGTATAGTTTTTCTACTATAAAACTTTTTTAATAGAACGATTTTGACCATCTTTAACATTAAATATCTCTTAAAATAATTATTTAAAAACTGTCTGTATCAGCGTGTTTATAAAACATGTCTCTATAATACCACCGATTTTCATATTTTTGTATAAAACAGTTTTCTTAATATTAACGAAGAAAGAGCCCCGGTCATAGAAAATATGGATGCCGATCTAGAAGGAGTATACCCGGATGATCTACGCAGATTTTCATTGGTCCATTTCCAAATCAAAACTTTTTTTTATATATATAGAAGGACAAGTAAGGCATATACAGGTGTAACGCTGATACCTGAATTGTTAATAAAAAATAATTGATTCATAGACAGCATAACTAATAAATAAAAATAACAAAATTGGGTCATCTCGAACAAACAACAACAACAACAACAACAAAAATCATTGATAAGCATAAAATATTTTGGAATTTTATTTTATTGCCATCTTTTGAATTTGTAAATTATTTATAGAATACAAGAATTATTATTATTATACTTAAAATGATTCAGCGATTTCTTTCAGTTTTCTCGCTCATAACATTTACAATAACGTTGTTATTTTAATTGTTGGAAAATATGTTTTTTATAAAATTATCTTTCCGCAGATATATTGTTTATTGAATTTAAATTAATTTTTAAAACAAGTTAAGACGTAAAATTTACTTTATGAAGTCCTAACGGAGCTTTTGCACCAAGCTGACAATTACGTTTTAAAAATTAATCTTTATAATAATAAAATACTTTGCACGGCCTTAATAACATTTAAGAATAACATTTGTGTCACATATGAAAGGTGCCAAGAAATGCCTTATATCCCCCATGTGTCATGCATATAATATATTAAAATTTGACTATGTTTTATTATTTTACAACTAATCCTCCTAGAATATTGAACGCAGCAAGATGAAATTAACACAAATTATCAGCTTAGATCGAAGGATGTCATATAAGTTCCTAGAATTTAAAAATTTGAATTCATTTCCGAGTTACTAATTTTTTATAACTTTTAATACGTATCACGTTTAACATTTTGTGTAACATGTCATCTAAATCATATTTGAGGATAAAAGAGGGAAAAAGAGGAAGTAAAAGAGATTGTTATATTTTTAATGATGTCATTTTCTCCTTAAAAGAGAAAAGTGACATTATTTTCAATTTGAATAGATGGCGAAAAAAAATCAACAACTTGGTTAAGTAAAATTTTCCAAGAAAATTCAAAGAAAAAAATCATATTATGATGCATTCAAGCTTCATTAATCAATTTATTCTGGAGAAAGGTTAATCGTCTACTGCCATATTGACATTTAGAAATCAATTACATCGTAGATTTTTTCAAATTTACATTCAACAAAGAAGAAGATTTAAACTCCTTGCATTTAGGCGGACAATTATTGACCCGTATTCACTACCATTGAATTTAATGAAAAAGTTTGCAATGATTTATTTTTGAAATATGGCGGTTAAATCGTTCCACAAGGGCGCAAAAAGTAAAATCGTTTATCGGTAGAAAACGATATTTTTTTCACCTTGTAAATTATTTATTTCTATTCATAAAACTACAATACTTTTTTAGTAGTTTGTGAAAGTAACGTCATTTTCATTTCAGCAGCTCCGAAATTAAAAACCAAATCTTTGGGTTGATCATATATGTCTCTGAACCCTGTTATTGCATTTCGATATCAAAGGAAAATCTTACTTTCCAAGACAACAATACATATTCTTGAATATTTTTCAATGTTTAAATAATTACATAAATGAATAACGAAAACTAACTAAAGTTCATATATTTTAATAATATTGATTATCATATATTTGCAATACCTCCTTGACAGTAACATTAAAAGTCAAATATGGAATTTCAAAATTGATAAAGATTTTGTTTACCTTACAGTAAAATAAATTATTCCTTTCCTACACAAACAATAAAACAGAGTACTTCCTTCTGACAAATCGTATCCTTCTCTTCGAATCTTTTCTTCGAAATCCTTCTGACAAATCGTAGCTCATCTAAATAATAATAAAAACTTTTTTATTGCCCAAATACTGATTTTCTCTCTAATCATTCTATTTCTATATTGTCTTGGAAATCTTACTTTTCAAGACAACAATAAATATTCTTTAATATTTTTCTATGTTTAAATAATTACATAAATGAATAACGAAAACTAACTTAAGTTCATATATTTTAATAATATTGATTAACATATATTTGCAATACCTCCTTGACTGTAACATTAAAAGTCAAATGTGGAATTTCAAAATTGATAAAGATTTTGTTTACCTTTCAGCAAAATAAATTATTCCTTTCCTACACAAACAATAAAACAGAGTACTTCCTTCTGACAAATCGTATCCTTCTCTATCGGATCTATTCTTCGAAATCCTTCTGACAAATCGTAGCTTATCTAAATAATAATAAAAACTTTTTTATTGCCTAAATACCGAGTTTCTCTCTAATTATTCTATTTCTATATTGTCTTGGAAATCTTACTTCCCAAGACAACAATAAATATTCTTTAATATTTTTCTATGTTTAAATAATTACATGAATGAATAACGAAAACTAACTTAAGTTCATATATTTTAATAACATTGATTAATATATATTTGCAATACCTCATTGACTGTAACATTAAAAGTCAAATATGGAATTACAAAATTGATGACGATTTTGTTTACCTTACAGCAAAATAAATTATTCCTTTCCTACACAAACAATAAAACAGAATACTTCCTTCTGACAAATCATATCCTTCTCTATCAGATCTATTCTTCGAAATCCTTCTGACAAATCGTAGCTTATCTAAATAATCATAAAAACTTTTTTATTACCCAAATACTGAATTTCTCCGTAATTATTCTATTTCTATATTGTCTTGGAAATCTTACTTTCCAAGACAACAATAAATATTCTTTGGGTGAATCCATTTCAAGTGGTCCAGCACTGGTTGCTAGACCATTTTTAAAAAATCTGAAATTTTTTGTACAACAACCCTAACATGATGTAAGTTCAAAATGACTATTATTTTAATTTTATTATTTTTTGTTTGTGCATGGCGGCCATCTTTGTTTCATCGTCTGCAGCAATTTTCTCACAAGAAGGGTTTACGGAATTGTAAATAATTCATCGTTTATTTATCCAATTCAAGTGCGGATTAAAGCAATTTGTACAGAATACATTGGGGTAAGAATTTGGTAATGGGGTAGTTTCCGAAACTAACTGCTTATTGGTAAAATTTAAGCATAAAGTTTCCGTTTTTTCCAAAATTTGTCCGTTTACAAGAGGAAATTTTTCTAGCAAGGAATGCTGTCAACATGACATAATTTATTTTACAAATAGGCCGAAAGTACTTGTACTCACACGCCGAGTTCCAGATCTGGAACTTGCTTTCTCTTCGCTAAAAAAAAATCCCAAATTTTTCAAAAATGACAAAAATCGCACTTTTCAGTCTTTGATATCTCTGGTGGGGCACGAGATAAAAATATGATTTTTTTTTATATAAGAGTATTGTATGGTAGTGTTATGCACAAGAAATTTCAGGATGGAGATTTGACTACAAGCTGAGATATGGCAAGGGCAACATATCAAAACTAAACTGTCAAACTATTGTTTTGTTATAGTCACAGCTAAGTATTTATCTCAGAGTGTCATTTAATTTTATTTTTTTAGATTATCTTTAAATAATAGTAACAGAAAATAAAGCCTTTTGCAATTAATTTAAAAAATAATTATGCCTAAGGCCTACATTTAGTATGGTTTCAGTAATTTTTGTTGTAATTTTAGTAACTAAAAGAAACCTCAGCACTTTTACATATATACATATATATATATATATATATATATATACAAGACCTGAGACAAAAACAGAATAGGGAAAGTGAAAAGCTGTTAATGTTGGCATACTTGTTGAGACATGATCAAACGTGTCACAACACATTCCTGATTGTTGCTTTAAAAACCACAATTTTAATGTTGCTTTCCAATCCCTGAAACTTGTTCCTACCATAAGTATGTTCCTGTAAATGAAACATTATGCGATGTTACCATGCATCAGCGTCAAGTAATTTTCAGAAAGTAAAGATACTCAAAGCCTCTTCAAAATTTATACTGCAGAAAAATCACATTTTTTGCATAAGAAGTAAGTTAGGAATTATTAATGTATTGAGACTTGCACATAGTTATTTCAAAGTATATTCCTATGAGCCAGAAGGGCCAAGACCTTCAATAAAGTTATCAAGAGATGACAAGACTTGGTTCCTACAAATAAAATTTTGAGAAAGATCAAAATTGTGGTTTTTGAACCAACAAGCAAGAATGTGTTTTCACACGTTTGATCATGCCTCAACAAGTATGACAACATTAACAGCTTTTCTTTTTCCCTATGTGGTTTTTGTCTCAGGTCTTGTATAAAAATATTTTCTTTTTCTTTATGTAAAAGTGCTGAGGTTTCTTTTAGTTACTAAAATTACCTACAAAAAAAAAATTACTGAAACCATACAAAATATATGGCCTTAGGCATAATTATTTTTTTAATTAATTGCTAAGCTTTACAAAGGGCTTTATTTTCTGTTACTATTATTTAAAGATAATCAAAAACATAAATTTAAATGACACTCTGAGATAAATACTTAGCTGTGACTACAACAAAACAATAGTTTGGCAGTATTGTTTTGACATGTTGCCCTTGCCATATCTCAGCTTGTAGTCAAATCTCCATCCAGAAATTTCTTGTGCATTAGGACTGGGCGATGTAGAAATTTCTTAAATCGATTTATCATCCATCCAACATCGCGATTTAGTGCTAAATCGCGATTTAACACAGATTTTACATTTTAGAATATGGAAGCCTATTTTTTAATTTTTAGTAACAAAATACGATCTTTATGTGCCCCCCCCCCCCCCTCCTGTATTATTTAGTATACTTAGCTTTTAATTTACCAAATAATTTTGAAAAGAGGTATATTTTACACATAAAAAAGCTTTGAATGTCCCAAAACACGTTTTTTTTTTCCATTTTAAAAATTAGTGACCTATTGTAATACATTTTATAAACTCATTCTATAAGAAGTAATATAAAAGAAAATGATTTTTTTTTTTTTGTCTGACTTGTTATGCATGCTACAATCTAAATTCCTTAAGGGGGGGGGACTTCCCCTAGCCCACTCAAATAGCACTTCCTTGCTAACAGCCTACATACTTTTTTTTTTACAGACACAGATTTAAAAAGTTAATGAGGTAAAACAGAAGCATATTAAAAGACTTCAATGATGAATTTAAAAATTCATTTACCATGATGAGAAAAGTAGTAAAAAAAAAGGGGGGGGGGGAGATATGAGAAATAAGGTGCAATTTTAATCTTTTTAACTTTTAGATTAAAATAAGATTTGTTTAACATAAATGCTGACATTTATATAGCGGATGGAGAAGGATTGAAAGTGTGACCCTTGGAGCACATCACTGAAATTGCTGATTTTTTTCGTGGTTGTTGCCATCCTTTAAGATTAGTAATAAAATATAATCTTAAAATATATCTCATTTTAATGATAACAAAATGTCAAAAAAGCAAAAAATCGCAGATCTGCAGAAAAATCTAATGAATGCCTCTTCCAGCCCTCCCTCATTCTGCTGTAAAAATAAAGTTACTTGACTCATTACAGAACTTTATTAAAGTACTTTTAATTAATTACAAAATAATAATAAATTAAAACTAAAATATTCCCATAATACCTAAACATATGAAAATTAATTTTTCATGAAAATAATGCATAAAAATATAAACTAAAAATGGATGAATTTGGATAAAAATAGTGAATCAATTTCAGCAAGGTACTTGACTGGCATTGAAATTGGATGTCAAATCTGATGCATGACTATTTTAAAATATTTTAATTAATTAAGAATAATAAAAAATAAAGAATATGTATTAAAATATTACCCAAACATGTGGAAAACGAATATTTCATTAAAAGAATGCATAAAAATAAAAATTGAAATTCGATGAATTTGGATTTTAAATATGAAACTTTATTCTTTTTTTTTCCAACCATAAATACTCAATCAATTTCAGGAAAAAAATATTATTAGTAAAAGAAAAATATTTCATGTGGATCACGGCGAAATAGTGATACACAAAACAATGCATGACTATACCTTTAAAATAATTTCATTAATTACAAAATAATAGAAAATAAAAAATAAATGTTAAAATATTACTAAAACATGTAAAAAATGAATTTTTCATCATAAGAATGCATAAAAATATAAACTGCAAGTCGATGAGTTTGGATTTTAAATATAAAACTTTATTATTATTATTTTTAATAATATAAATGCTGAATGAATTTCAGGAAAACAATCTTTTGAAACAATGCAGGATTCTACTTTAAAACATTTTAATTAATTACAGAATATTGGAAAATAAAAAATACATATTGCAATATTACTCAAATATGTGAAAACTTAATTTATCATCAAAAGATTGCATTAGTATATAAATTGAAATTCGATGAATTTGGATTTTAAGATTTAAACATTACTTTTTCCTTTCAACTTTCCACTATATAAGTTCTTAATTTCTGAAAAATACACATTCCAATCTCGTAAACTCTGAATCTTGTTTACAAAATAAATAAATAAATATCAATTCTTACTTAAATCATCGTTTTCTTAAATCGCCTTTTTCTTAAATTGGATCCTGCTAAATCGATTTAACACCAGCTTGCCTTGTTTTCATTAAATCGTCTTTTTCTTAAATCGGAAAGCATGAAGGCTTGCGATGTTTGTTTAAATCGGATCGTCCTAAATCGATTTAACACCAGCTTGCCTTGTTTGTCTTAAATCGGAAAGCATTGGGGCTTGCGATGTTTGCTTAAATCGGATCCTCCTAAATCGATTTAACACCAGCTTGGCATGTAAGTGGTAGATACATCAAAGTAGATAAATCGGTTTTCTGATGTTAGCTCTGAATCAGTATTTTGTTTTAAATCGATTTAAAGCCAATGGCTAAATCGCGATTTAAGATAATGGCTAAATCGCGATTTAAGATAATGGCTAAATCGCGATTTAAGATAATGGCTAAATCGCGATTTAAGACATTGGCTAAATCGCGATTTGACATTAGCTAAATCGCGATTTCCGATTTTAGCTTGAATCGATTTAAGACCAATGGTTAAATCGGATTTTCGATTTAAGAGTTAAATCGATTTAAGGCCCAGGCCTATTGTGCATAACACTACCATACAATACTCTTATAAAAAAAAATTTCAGATTTTTATCTCGTGCCCCACCAGAGATATCAAAGCCTGAAATGTGCGATTTTTGTCATTTTTGAAAAATTTGGGATTTTTTTTAGCGAAGAGAAAGCGAGTCCCAGTTCTGGAACTCGGCGTGTGAGTACAAGTACTTTCGGCCTATTTGTAAAATAAATTATGTCATGTTGACAGCATTCCTTGCTAGAAAAATTTCCTCTTGTAAACGGACAAATTTTGGAAAAAAACTGAAATTTTATGCTTAAATTTTACCAATAAGCAGTTAGTTTCGGAAACTACTCCATTACCAAATTTTTAGCCCAATGTATTCTGTACAAATTGCTTTAATCCGCACTTCAATTGGGTAAATAAACGATGAATTATTTACAATTCCGTAAACCCTTCTTGTGAGAAAATTGCTGCAGACGATGAAACAAAGATGGCCGCCATGCACAAACAAAAATTAATAAAATTAAAATAATAGTCATTTTGAAGTTACATCACGTTACAGTTGTTACACAAAAAATTTCAGATTTTTTAAAAATGGTCGAGCAACGAAAATCTGATTTTCTGGACCATTTGAAATGGATTGACCCCTTTAATATTTTTCTATGCTAGATAATTACATAAATGAATAACGAAAACTAACTTATGTTCATATATATTAATAATATTGATTAACATATATTTTCAATACCTCCTTGACTGTAACATTAAAAGTCAAATATGGAATTTCATAATTGATGAAGATTTTGTTTACCTTACAGTAAAATAAATTATTCCTTTCCTACACAAGCAATAAAACAGAGTACTTCCTTCTGACAAATCGTATCCTTCTCTTCGGATCTTTTCTTAGAAATCTTTCTCACAAATCGTAGCGTATCTAAATAATAATAAAAACTTTTTTATTGCCCTAATACTGAGTTTCTCTCTAATTATTCTATTTCTATATTGTCTTGGCCATCTTACTTTCCAAGACAACAATAAATATTCTTTAATATTTTTCTATGTTTAAATAATTACATAAATGAATAACGAAAACTAACTTAAGTTCATATATTTTAATAATATTGATTAACATGTATTTGCAATACCTCCTTGACTGTAACATTAAAAGTCAAATATGTAATTTCAAAATTGATGAAGATTTTGTTTACCTTACGGTAAAATAAATTATTCCTTTCCTACGCAAACAATAAAACAGATTACTTCTCCTTCTGACAAATCGTAGCTTATCTAAATAATAATAAAAACTTTTTTATTACACAAATACTGAGTTTCTCTCTAATTATTTCCAATTCTGCGATTTTTTAACGCTTTGTGCATACTGAGAATACAAGACAACCTCGCACCTAAAAATAAACAGGAAATATTCAAAGTGCTATTTTTTTCCCCTTGATTCTTACTAAAAGTAAGTATCCTATCGAAAAATAAAATAAATTTTCTTACAAAAAAGTTTTACATTTTGAACGGAAAAACAATTTTATTTACAAATGCGATAAATTATCGTTAATTTTAAAAAAAAAAATTCAAAATTACTGCATTGGAAATCGGAAAATTTGTCTCATTTTCAATTAAGGAAAATGTGTTTTAACTAAAACAATTCTTGTAGAATAATATGCTTTTATCATAACGCCTAGCATCAAAAATTACTTAATCTGTAAGATTTAAGTTGTGCAGTTTCTCTTTAACCGACACTATAAATATACTTTTTCGAACAAAAACATTTTTGTTATCTTTGTAAAACATTTATTTTAATTTTTAAAGAAATAATAAATATTTTTTTACTGATTCGTGAAAGTAACGTCATTTTCAGCAGCTCCGAAATTAGAAACCAAACTTTAGTAGAATAATACACTTTTAACATAACTTCTGGCATCTCACGTCACTTAATCTGTAAGATGTAATTTTCGCAACTTCTCTTTAACCTACATTATAAATACTGCTTTTTCGGGCAAAAATTTTTTGTTTTCTTTGTAAATCATTTATTTTAATTCAAAAAACTTAAATACTTTTTTATAGGTTCGTCAGCGTAGCGTCATTTTCATTTCATCAGCTTCGAAATTAGAAACCAAATCTCAATAGAATAATATGCTTTTAACATAACGTCTGGCATCAAAAGTCACAATGCGTAAGATGTGATTTTCGCAATTTCTTTTTAACCTACATCGTAAATGCTAATTTTTGGAGCAAAAACCTTTTTGTTTTCTTTGTAAGCTCTTTATTTTAATTTAAAAAAAAATTAAATACTTTTTATACATTCGTCAAAGTAAAGTCATTTTCATTTCATCAGCTCCGAAATTAGAAACAAAATCTTAAGAGGATAATGCACTTTTAACATGACGGCTGGTATCAAAATCTGTAAGATGTAATTTTCGCAATTTCTGTTCAACCTACATTATTAATGCTATTCCTTACCTGAAATTTAGCCTATAATAAAATTCATGTTATGATTTATTGTCTAAATTTACAATAATATTAGATTTCATTTTCCGTCAGGAATCAAAGATCCCATGCAATGTAAATGCTACACATAGGTTTACCACGCTGTGTTTACTGCTGCATTAGTTTGCACAATATAAACCTTTTTTACACATATGGGACAATCAGGTGTATTAATAATAAGCCCTGACCTTCACAATTGTGTAGGTGATCCTAAAGTAAATAAAAAGACTATTTTCTGTTTTTGTGCTATTTAAAACCGAATCCGCACATTTGTATGAGTTAATTGGCTTCAGGTGTTTTGATAAGACACAACTAGGTGGCATCAGCTGCAAGACACGGTTAGATTTTCTGCTTTTAAAAAGATTATATCATCTGACAGCAATAGACAAAAAATATGTATTGTCGTAATTTCTTTTAAATATGATTTTTGGTGTTTGCTTAGATATAATTTTTCTTTTCATATATTTTATTCAAGATTTTAATTGATTTTGTCCTTGATAAATTGAATTAGGCTTTACAAAAGTTGAAAAAACGTTGTCCAGCATTTACCATTTCAAAAATAATTGCAATTCCTAATATTAATAAAATTTTTATTTTTAAGTGAATTTTTTAAAGTTATGTTTTTAGCAATTTATTTTTTATTAATTACATTTTTAAAGAGGATTCATTTTAAGTTAATATGTTTGTACTATTCATGATTTCTATTTAAAATAGATACTATTCGAGAAATAATATGCACATGTAACGAACTGTATGTTTCTATTCTGAGTTATAGATACCATATATGAGTTATAAGTTTTATATGAGTTATATGTATGGCACGAGATAGATTTTTAAATTTCAGAAATTCATTCCGTTTTGCCGACACAGCAAGTAAACCACCAGGAATGAATAATAAATTATGGAAAGTTCAGCAAATGCTCGACAGATTCCGCAATGTCTACTTGAATTTACCAAGAGATCAGGAAAATTTTTCCATAGATGAGCAGACGATCCCCTTTTTTAAGACGTGCCTCAGTAAAGCAGTATGTAAAAAACAAACCACACTCTGTGGTAACAGCATCATCTGGGATAGTTTTAAATTTTGTAGTATACCAGTGGGAAAGTACAGACCTGGTCCACAAGGATCTAGGCGTAAGACCTGCTGTGGTCTTTACTTTAGTCCAGACCTCGCCAGTGCATAGTTTTATGTACTTAGATCGGTATTTTAAAACAATACCGCAGCTGGAAAAACTAAAAAAAGGAAATTTAAGGAACAATCACAATTCAAACAAATAGAGTGAAGGGCATCCTATTTGTCAATGGCTCTTAAGAGGGGTTAGAGCATTGAGCACATCTCAGAAAATGGAATTGTAGTGGTCGAGTGGAAAGACAATAAGAAAGTTGTACTGGCGTCGACTTGTACAGGACGTAACTCGCTGCAGACCGTCAAGCGGTGGTCGAAGGAAGAAAAATTTAAAGTCGATGTCTCTTGTCCAGCCAGCGTTGTGAGCTACAACGTATCAATGGGAGGTGTGGGGATTTGCTATCAGCAAATGGAGGCATATCGAATCTAGTTTAAAAAAAGAAAGTAGATCTTGAAAAGACCGGTTCATTTACTTGACCTGGCTGTAGTAAATTCGTGGTTTATCATCAAACAAGATGCCAAAGCAAACGAGTTACCTCGTAAAAAACACTTGATTTACTATCATTTCGATTAAGTTCGGCTGAGAACCTGTTGGGTGTACTATTACCAAGAAAGAAAAGATCAAGGGCTGTCCTCAGCGATAGCTAAGAAGAAGAAATTGAATATCATGTTGCTGACTCATGCAGATCCAAATTCTACAATCCACCCATAAAGATACCATTTGAAAGTAAGGGGTTAGATGCAACTAGTCCCTGGCCTTGTTTCTACGATCTTAAAACTGCCAGGAGTTACCTGCTTCAAACTGTTCCAGCCGTACAAGAGTGAGATGCGAGAAATGTGATGTTTATTTATGTCTGTCCAAAAACAAAAATTGTTTCAAACATTTTCATCGTAGCTGATGAAAATTATCTTAATAAACAACAACGGCTTTTACTTAAACTTTTATTTTTAGATATTTGCGCACGCAATTCCAAACTACACAATTGTGTAGATTTAGTCAAAAAACGGCTGCAATAAGGCCGAACCTACACAACTGTGTGAGTCCACCCTTGGCATAATCTGACATCGGATATTTTTTTTTATATTTTTTTTTTTAGTCAAATACGATATTATCGATTAGGGGAAACCACCCAAACTTTTAATTTCTACCAAAAAAAAAAAAAAAAAAAACCTACTGTGCTTAAAGTGTATGACACCAATATATTCTATTTAACTGCATTATCATTATAAGTAGTGTATAGGCGAAAATGGTAAGATTTCTCTTTTATTATTTTTACTAAAAATGACTTAGATATACAAATAAAATGTCATTGGGTAAATATAGGGTATTTTAATAATATTGAGCGCTGATTCATATCTGCCATACTGCTTCATGTAGATAAGCTGTGCACTTTGCGCTATTAATGTCACGAATGATACAATTTAAAAAATTGAATTCGTATATATAACTTTACCAATCAGTTTGATTGAGTTAAAAATAATAGTGTATCTACGTACCCATAGAGTTCCATTACCTGCGCCTTATTCTGTCTAGCTGTCTACATGGCAAGAAAAAAGTTTTTGCCAATAAGGTTATCTGAACGAAATATGCACACCTGTTGTCAGCCCAGCCAGCTCAAACGGTAGAGCATTGATAGTGTAAGTCAAAGGTTCTTAGTTCGAGTCCCGTGTTGGGTCTTTTTTTGCTCATTTGGAAAAATTGAATTCGATTGAAAACTTTAGCATTCAGCATGACTGAGTCAAAAATAATGGTATGTCTACATACCCATCGTGTAAATCTAGTTCCATTACCAGCGGGTTATTCTGTCGAGCTGCCTACAAGGCAAAGCAGATGTTATTACCAATAAGGTTATCTGAGCAAAATAGGCCCGCCGGTTGTCAGTCCAGGTAGCTCAAACGGAAGAGCATTGACAATGTAAGTCAAAGGTTTTTGCTTCAAATCCCGTCTTCGGCATTTTTTCGCTCATTTGGAAAAATTAAATTCGTATGATAACTCTACCTACCAATCAGTATGATTGAGTCGAAAATGTAGTGTATCAAACGAGTTATTTTTTTTTTCTCTCTTTCTCTTAAAGAATGGAAAACAAAACATGTAGTAAAAGATTAATTTGATCTTATCCAGAATTCATAAAAATAAGTACTTCAAAATCACAGATAAAAGAGAAAGCATTTCCTAGATATTAAATGACTAGACGGTACTTTTTTTTCTTCTCTATACCATAGATAAGACGCTCATCCATTCAACTATGCTTTAGAACTTGCCTTCTGTGCCTTCTGTTACATAATGTTTACCAGCTTTGACATTTCCAGTACATGTACAGGTGGTAGAACCATTTAATGGACAAGGTGAAAAGCTGCAACGGTTTTTATGAAGACTACGGAGGGTTTAAGATTTCAGAAAACACCTGTTTATAGATCCCCCAATCTCTCGCTAGCTGAGCTTGATTTTAAATCTTATATTATTATGCCTTTCTGGCTGATACATGATATTTGCATGCTCAGCTGCTCGATTTCACATCTGTAATATTGCAAAAATAATCAAGAACTGTACACTGTCTTTTTAAATATTTTATTCCTTAATTCAAAAAAAAAAAAAAAATTGGTTTGGCCAATCTATTATTATGAGAGAAGGATTTCTCAACACAGTTTTTACATACTTTTGTAAATATTTGTGTTTGTACTTAATATCTTTCTATAATATTCCAAGATGATGTTTTAAAGATAAATAACAAGCACGACGCTATGAAAAAAGTAAGTAAAAAAGCCTGAACATACAATACATGTTGAACATAACGGCCTTACTTTAATGTAATCCTTCAAATATAAAACAATAGAACCAAAATGCCAAATATTTTTTCATTCGCGCTATGTAATTTTTACATCCAATGCAACAATGTTTCAAACCATACATGGAAATATAACAATCGTACATAAATCTTTCTAATCACTTTTGTATTAATTTAAGATAATACTGATAACAAGTATCAGCTTATGTTATTTAACTAATAGCAGACCCACCCGGTGTTTCCCGAGCATGGGATGATAATCTTAAACAATCCTAAAATTCCCTTACCGTTTCATGGGATTACTTTAAGTCTATCTCGTTACGCTGGTCTATTATTCCAAATGAACATATTTCCACATACCGAATAAAAACAAGTTGGAAATTGCTCGTCAAACGTGGCAAATGAGGTGCGTTCGTAGTATAACTAGTTTTATAATTATTTTTTGCACCCCATATTGTACTGAATGTATAATTTTTTGCACTTCATAAAGTGCGTAGTCTGTAGCATCATTAAAATGCACTTGCAATAACTTTTTTCCCATTCCCCGGAATGTAGCGGAACACTTTTGACTGTCCCTGTAATTAAACTATACATCCGATTTTCCTAAAATTGGAAAAGGCTCGACAAAATTTTGCAACAATTATATATTTAAAATTTCAGACCATTCGGAAGGCTGTAACATCATTAAAATGCACTTGAAATAATTTTTCCCATTGACCGTAATGTAAAGAAAAACTTTTGACTGTCCCTGTAATTAAACTATACATCCGATTTTCATAAAATTTGAAATGGCTCGACAAAATTTTGTAACAATCATATATTTAAAATTTCAGACCATTCGGTTGAATAGTTTTTGCTCTGTTATATGCGGACAGACAGACTGACGGACGGACGGACGAACTGAACGACGACTATAGGTGCTACGTATTTATATAACTACGAACGTACCTAAAAAGGCTACCGAAGTCACATGCGTCGTCTTAGCAATGGTTTTTAGCGATAAAGGGTAATTTAGGAAACCAACGCACAAACTCTTTCCTAATAGGAATTTCGCTGCGTTTCAAAAAAGAAAAAAAAATCGATGACTTTACTTTTTTTAATAATTAATTTAGAAAAGGTATTTCATGTATTTAAAAAATAATAATATTTAACGAACGTTTACTCCCTTCAAGTGTAGTAAACATAAGATTGAATGGATAAAATATCAAATAGAAATTGGCAGATAAAAGAATAACTTCGCATTTTCGGCAAATTGGAGACTTAAAAAAAAAAATCGCGAAAAATTAAAAACCGCTGTATAAATACTGAATCAACTTTTCTGATATGAGGACATAATCTACATTGACCTAAAAAATTTAATATGGATTACTTTTATGAGGTGATCAAAAGCATCAGCGTACTTGGAAAATTGGAGAAATAAGTGAATTGTTCCCTTCAGAAATATAAAATAAAAAAATAATCTAATTAAAAATATCTGAGCATCCGGTACATTCGGACCTATCTTCGTCTACCCGGAACCAAATTTGCAGGGACCAAACCAAAACCCGGAACCAAACCAAATTCGCCACCTTCACGGGCGATAGATTTCCCTAGTCATCACCAACACACACACATACACAGACGAATTTTCGTTTTCTTTTAGTAATATGGATTTCATTTTCTTTTCTCGGGTAGATATTAAATTTCAGTTCAGTTTTCTGAATAGAGACGGTTTATTTTGTTGCTTTCACCTAAAGTTAACCATTTTCTTGCATTTTCTCCCCAATCTAATGAGCATTACTTTGTCTTATTAAAAATTTCTCCAGCATAACGTTTATTAGGTCAATATTTAACTGAATAATCAATTTATGTATTACTTATTTTTATTGTTATTGTTTCAGTTAGCAAGATTAAATAAGTTTAATTTTACACAGATTATTGTTTTAAAACTTAACTAATCATTTTCTTTCAAAGATTATTATTATTCTTTATCATGTTTTTTAATAAACCCATAGCCATAAAATATTCTACCAATATGTTCCCAAATCTCTGCGTTTTCAATATTTTGTACACAATATGAATGATAAAGAGTTACTTTGAGTTTCACTATGCTATGTTACTTCATTCACAATGTTATTTTATTTCATTTTCACCATGCTATTTTACTGATATTATTGTCCCGTTACAAATCATTATTATAATCACACATTTTTAACTGTAAAAAGTTGTTTGAAAAGACATAATAATTTTTTAACTTTATCCGGGACACAAAAAGTTCGAAAAAATCATATTATTTACTTTATGTTTTAAAAAATATTCACGCTTTTTTATGACGTAAAACACATGTAAATATGATAATTAAATCAAACGATTAAACGCTTTTTGTGTAATACTGCCTGAGGTTGCCACGCTATCTTCGAGGATTTAATTACATTTATCTCAGACTTTATTCTTTTTATATTTGTCATATTTAAATTGATATATCTAAATTTCTATCAAAGATACAAAGTTATGAAACTTTGTACTACATTTTTTGAATTATATATTCTTTAAATTATTTTATTATATTGAGAGAAAATTTCGAAAATGCGATTCTTGAAATAAAGTATTCATTTAAAAAAAAAAGTTTTTTTCCGTTAAACATTTTTAAATTTTTTTTGTGATAAATACCGTATATTCTGTCATATAACACGTTCCAGCATATTACATGCATCTAAATTTTGATGCTGTATATTTCAATTGTTAAGTATATGCGAGCAGTAGGGTCTTGAATCAATAGGGTAATCCGATTTTACCCGAACCTGAACCGATCTGCGGTTCGGGGTCGGGCGAGTGGACGCTAAATCTTTTCATTACAGATCGAGTTCAGGTCGGTTTGACTTTAAATATTTCGGATTCGGGTTAGGTTTTGACTCTTTCAAGTCGAGTTCGGGTTGAACCGATTTTTTTTTAAAACAAAGTCCCGGATATTTTTCAAATTATACATATATATATATATATATTATATACCTATTTTTTAAATCCTAGTCGGTTTTTGTTAGATTGCATAAAATTCGTACCGCACTAGGGAAACATTGCAACTGGATGCATCAAAATTGTAGAATATTGCAGCTGTTAACAGGCTGAGTCACTATGCAGTTGGCAAATTTAATCAACTACATTAATTTATTGGTAGTAGTGAGATTGGCTAAGTCCAATCGAAACACCAGAGATTCATTAAGCAGTCGAATTATATTCCGATGGTCAGATCATACGAGTAGTAAGGCATAAGATTAAGAATTTCAGTGGTTTCACCATTAAAACAGAGCCAAATGTCACTTTAAAATGTTTATTCAGTCACATATCAAAACATGAACAACACATTACGAGAGTTATCGTATAGCCTGCCGGTTAGAGCACGAATCACTACTTCATGCTAAAAAAGATCTTAATCAACAAATTTAGATGATCAACTAGGCGCTAAGACACATGGTAACAGAGTTTTAAAACAATCGAACCACACAGAATTCTCTGCTCTGAGGTCATGCACGGTGGGTTTGTTAGCACCTGAGTAGGAAGACAGATTGAAATGTAAACTTCAGAACAAACCAATCAGATTCACTGACCGAGTCACACAGTGAAATACGCTCGGAGCTCATTTACTCAAACAATGTAGAGCTAGAGAGGAGCGTAATAGGGAATGAGTTCCGTATCTGCTCACGGAAGGATTTCAATGTAAAAAGTCCGACTCCGGCAATTGTGTGGGAAGTTGATTCGTGGAATGATATTAGAAATGAAAATAGTAAAAATGGCTTTTAAAAATATTCGAAAATAAAAAGTAATTTCTCTCAGAATATTATAGTTTTGGTAGCTGATAAAAATTAATGAAGAGATTAAAAGTTTTAGATTAAGATTTCGAATAAGATAATTATTAATATACGCGTTTTAAGTTTAAAAGAAATTAACTGGAAATTATTAAGAAATAGGGAAACAATGAGTATACAGGAAATTCTATATAATTTAAATCAATATTGCAAGTAAAAATTTTATATAACAAATATATATATATATATATATATATACAATATATGTATATGCAATTTTCTGCTCTTTTTTACTATGATTTTAGAATCTATGTTGAGTGTGTTCGGGGGAACAGTATTGTTGTCAATTAGTTAATTTCATTTTATTCAGAATTTCACAGTTTCTGTGGGTGGTTGGTAATTTTTTTATGGCTATATATATATATATGTATGTATATATATATATATATATCAACATCATCATCAACCGTTTTAAATCCACTTCTAGATGTAGGTCTCCCCCAGATTTTTCCAATGTTTCTTGTCTACTGCTTTAGTCATCCAGTTAACACCGGCCACTTTTCTAATTTCATCACTCCATCTTACTTGAGGTCGTCTTCTTGGCCGTTTTACATCTCTGGGATACCACTGCAAGGTATTTGTGCTCCATCTATTGCCTTGTCTTCTTGCAATGTGCCCAGCCCATTTCCATTTTAGCCGTTTAATTCTTTCAATGATGTAAAAAACTTTCGTCTGACTTCTTATCCAGGTTATTCTCTTTCTGTCTCTTCTAGTTATGCTTAGCATACTTCTCTGTGTTGTTTGTAATCTTTGTACCATCCGTTTTGTTAGCGTCCATGTTTCTGCTCCATATATTAATGCAGGCAAAACACATTGATTAAACACCTTTCTTTTCAAACAATGAGGCATGTTACTCTTCAGAATAATATTGTTCTTTCCAAAAGCACTCCATCCATTTCTTATTCTTCTATTGATTACATTCATGATACTATTATCCGATGATATTTCCTGTCCAAGGTACACATAACTTTGCACTTCTTTAATCTCAGTGTTGTTGCAGACGATTTTCGTTTTTGATGCAAATGAATTGAACATCACCTTAGTCTTTTCCAATGTCAACAGATACAACCTACACAAGAAAAACAAAAACAAAAGGCTGTGGCCTCGTCGGCAGTGGGTATTTCATAAAAGCACAGCAATGTTTCAGATTAAATACCATACAGAACAAACTATTGCAGTAGTGGCGGTTGGTTTCGGCCAGAGTGTCGTAATGCATAAATCATATGCCCAAAAACAATTGAAAGCATATCACGAACACTCCCTCACCAGCCCCGACTCCACAATAAACAGCACATCTCCCAATCTGAAGATACAGCTGATTTAAAACAGCTGTATAACATACACTAAAACAACATTTTTTTTTTTTTTCTTTCTCAAACCTGAGCCACACAGCCACAAAAAATAACCAACATCCAATGTTCCATAATCCGTCCATGCTCGTTCAATGTCTAATTTATATATATATATTTATTTTTTTTTTTTCGAGTGAGTATACGTGTTGCAAAAATGTAGGATAACAAATATGGAACGAGCATGGACGGATTATGGAACATTGAATGTTGGTTATTTTTTGTGGTTGTGTGGCTCAGGTTTGGGTAAAAAAAAATTATTGCTGTTTTTGTGTACATTATACATTTCTTTTAAATCAGCTGTATCTTCAGATTGGGAGATGTACTGCTTATTGTGCCGTCGGGTCCGTTTGGGGAGTGTTCGTGATATGCTTTCAATTGTTTTTGTGCATTTAATTTATGCATTACGACACTCTGGCCGAAACCCACCGCCACTACTGCAATAGTTTGGTGTGTATAGTATTTAGTCTGAAACATTGCTGTGCTACATTTATAAAATACCCACTGCCGACGAGGCCACAGCTTTTTGGTTTTCTTCTTATTGTTCAGGTTGTATCTGTTGCCATTTCTTTGTTGTTTTGTTGTTTATTCTCAGTTTAAGTATGGTGCGAGATTCTGGGTCTGCCGAATACATTTTATACATAATGTGCTATACATAATTTTTGTGGTTATTTGCAGCTGTAGCGCTGTATCGCATGAATGTTATTTTTAGTTTTAATTTTAGTTTTAGTTTTAAACTTTTCTTAGCTTATACAAATGCATATATATATATATATATGTATATATATATATATATTAATGAATGTCTATGTGTTCATTTTTGTACAAAAAAGATAAAATTAATATTAGAGATACAAATATAGAATAATTTTCATAATTGTATTAAAACATGGATTAATTCGTTTCTACTTCGGCTCCGGGTTTGAGTATTTCGGGCTCAGATTAAAGTGCATAGTTTTTAGGTCAAATTTGGAGTTCACGAAATTTTTATTCTCGTGTTCAAATAGGATTTCCGCTTTACTTTAGGCAGAAATTTCGTATTTCTGATCGGGTACAGCCCGACCTGCGCAGGTCTATAACGCTAAGAAACCTTCTTAAAGTATATAACAAGAAAAAAAAATTAAAAATATAATAACTAGTAGGAACATAAAGAAATAAATTAAAAATTACGAAGGAAGAATCTGCGAGATGATATATGATATAGTGTTCATTAATATATGAATCTGTTTTCTTATGCTGCTATCTTCCTTTTTTTATCCTTTATTTTTATACCCCATGTACAACGCATACCTGTAAAGTTTAAATCATTTTCTTGTATTAAAAGTACGCATTATACGCCGGAATATACGATACTTTTGTAAATCCCAAAGACAAAAAAAATATTTATTTTTTTCTGCTCAAAAAATGATATATGCAAAAAAAAAATTATTATTTAAGAAGATATAGCAAATTTTAAACACTTAAAATTTATTTTTTTTTTAAATTAAATTATTAATTTTTTTAGAACAAAAAACCCATTTAAAAGGGAATATAATGTAAATATGCACTTCAACAAAAAAATTGGAACATATATATAAAAATTAAAGAAAGTAAAATTTTGTGCCCTTAATGAAAATTAATTATAATTAATTACATTTAATTAGAGTCAATTAAAATTAATTATGAATAGCTATACTAATAAATAAAATAAAAATTCTTATTTAAAAATAAATGCTGCCCCTAGATCTGACGACAGGAGTTACTTCGAGCTAGTTATTTTTAAGAAATTATGTGTCCCGAGATAAATGCGGATAACTAGCTAAAAAATTAGGCAGGAAAGGAATATGCAATTTGCAACGATGAAACCAGTAGCTGCTGGGTCGGTGACCTAACCAAACTTCAAAGTGGCGAAATCCCCATAAAAAAATTCCCATTTTGTCAACAAACAGCTCTAAATAAGCCGTTGCATAATGCTTTTTTTTATCCGCAAACATTCTCATAGATTGGGATTGGGAGCATGGTGCGGATGAGACAGGTATCGCACAATAGGGTGTCTATATTGGGATATTTATCGCTTATTTGGCTGTAAAATGCCGATACAGCTGACATCAGTTGCATGATGTCGGAATTATCAGTTTTTTGAATTAACTTCATTGAACAAAATCGTAATAACAGCGACACCAAATCAAATTAATAATATTTCTGCTGCTAAAATTTGATGCTATACAGCGACTGATTCTAATAAAACACCGCAAAAATGAAATTACAGATTTAACTTTTTTTAAGCAATTTTAATCCTGCAATGTCCATAACGAAACTTGCATTTCCCCCAAATTTATAGGTTGTATTGTTTTTACGAAAAAAGAGTAATGCAAAATAAATTTTATCAAAAAGTACATGTGCAAATAATGTGGGATGTCGCCTATGGGTGACATACAAATTCAAGATCGCATTACAGCAATAAGTGTTAATCAAACATTCGAAATCCCAGAAATATCAATTGAAAATTTATTTAACTTTAACCTTCAAAACAAAACAAAACAAAACAAATATATATATATATATGAGACACACTGCTTTGTTGACATTTTTATCCCAAAACAAATCGGAAATTGTACGTCAAACGTGGCAAATAAGGTGCGTTCGTACTATAACTAGTTTTATAATTATTCAGATCTCGGTGCAACAGCTGTGCCACTCTTATGCATAAATGCATGAATACAAAATTTATTACGATTATATATATTAAACTCAGCAATACGGAAATAATAGGACTCCATCTTAAATAGTACGTCATCACCATGGCAACCTAGAATCATTACCTATCACGGGATATCATTGAATTAATGACGTTAGATAGAATTTAACAGAACGAAGAAAACTTTTATTAATATTTTTTTAAGTTCTGATTTGATTTTCATAAAATTTGAAATGACGCGACAAAATTCTGAAACGATTATATATAATAAATTTCAAACCATTTGGTTGGGTAGTTTTTCCACTGTTATATATGGATAGACAGACAGACAGACGGGCGGACCAAACGACTACTATAGGTGCTACGTATTTATATAATTACGAACCTAAAAAGGAGACCAACTGAAGTTCCTCCTTGTTTGGAGGAAATACAAAATTTTGGCAGTTTATAGTCTCGAGAGACATGGAGACAAATTCGACAAACATGGGACTTTTTACTGTGAATAGGTAAACTCTTCTAGATCCCAATAGGAACACCAGGGTACATATTCAGTTAAAATCTAAGCATACACGTTCTTTCAAAGACGTGTCACTTGGAGGTGACAATGGGGTTAAAGAAAGGGTGTTATCAAATTTGATATTGTATTTTTTTTATCTAAGCTCCACGCGTAACTCTTGAAAGGAGGCTTCAATTGGTATCCCCCCCCCCCTTCCTTTTTTTTCCAAAGCGAGAGACTTGCTGTTGCTTTTAATCGCCGGAAAATCTTCGTGTAATTTTTGATAAAAGCACTTCGATTATGCAATTTTTGTATTATAAAGAAGAATCTATTACAGATTCATTTATGTGTATCATTAATCTCAAATAGAAATTTAAACTACACTTATTTTTGCTTCAAGCCAATAAGTTTATTATTGTTTTTATAGGTTTATATAAGCTTTAGTTCAATCATGATATAAGAAAAATTCGTCATTAGTTACTGTTGCTTTCATTTGTTAAAAAAGGGTTGTTATATTCTTTATACGGGTCGAAAGTTACAGTATATTAATATATATGTTATAAAATTGATAAGTGCTTTGTAAACTTTTTCAATTAGTATATTTTTCCCTCAGTTGCTAAATCAAATTCTATATCTGCCCCAAATAGAACTTCAAATCATTAGAAACTCACCCATCAGAAACATCTTAATAAATATTAAAGATTCTGAAAGCAATGTAGTAAATTAGAAGTTGATTGGCATATTTATTTTGAAATAAGTACTTAAAATCATAACTCATAATAAACTTCAGTTAAAATAAACGTTAGATGATTACTTAAAGATCAAATTAAAATCATTATGTTAAAGATTCTCAAAAATGTCAAAATAAGTACTTGATAATCATAAATCACAATTAAAATTTCTCTAGTTGACATTTATCGAATCATAAATATTAATTCTTATAGAAACACTAAGATTGCAGGCAGTCTCCTGCTAGTAGCAACGGAGTCATGACTAGTGGGAATTATTCAGCTCCAATAAAGCAATGTGTACATGAACTGTGTGTGTGTGTGTGTTTTTTTTTTTTTAAGAATGACACCATCGACGACTCAAAAGCGTACTTTATAATATATATGCATAGTATAAGATGATTGGTTGGTTTGTTGATTAGGGTTTAATCGCACATAGTCCCTTTAGGGACATACTTTGTCACAAAAATAATTAAAACAAAAACTTCAACAAAGTTTAAAAGTTATCTTAAAACCGCCTCATAAAAATAAATGAACAAAGTCAACACAGCATAATAAAAAAATGTAATGTGATGATGTATGTAATTAAACTAATTTAATAAAGTCAAAATTCCATGCTTAAAAAAAATTACAAAGACAAATTTTCACAATTAAAATCTGTAAAATAATGAATGGTCTAAAACAATACACAAAGCTCAAAATGTGGGGCATAAATAGATTTATTTAAACCACAGATTGTTAAAAGAATCCCATTTCAAAACGCGTAGACTCATTCCTCAAAAACAGCATTTTCCTCATTTGTATCAGAGTCATAACTGTAAGACTCGGATTCCATAGCCTTTTCCGCATAACGGAGAAGATGTTTGGAATCCAAAGTAATGTATAAGACGGATGTAAGTAACTAAGGTGAATGAAAATATATAAAGTGCAAATATTTAAACATATAAAGTAAAAAAAAAAGTAAGTAAATATGGATATAATGTATTTAAATATCGAACTATAGCATGAAAGCAATTTAAGAATTTAAAAGTTTTTATTTATATTAGTAATCTGGCGCGCAATTAAAATCTGCCATTCAGACATTTTTTCCGAATGTCTCACTTAATTTATTAGTGGCAAGGACTTGAAATGATAACTGGACGGAGTAAATTTTATTAGTATAATCAAAAAATATTTTACGTTTGTCTACCTGTCTGCCTGTTTATTTAATGTCGTTCTATTAGTAACTTTCTAAAAGCAAATTAGTAGCTAAAATATTTGGACATTCCGCTAAAATACACAATACTAATTTACAATTTTTAAAATAGCCATCGTTTTTTTATATAGATTTTTTCTGTTTGGAGAAAATGCATCAAAATTTCTAAATTATTATCATTAATTATTATCGATAATTAAATTATTCTTATACTATTTTTCATTGTAGCACGCGTGTATCAAAAGAATGCAATGAATACAGAGCAATGCCTCTCAATAAATAGCTTAATTCAAATAGAGCACGTTCATGGCAAAATCGAATAGATCAACATATTTCGCAGGACCGCTGCTAGATATTCAGGAAAGTTAATACAATTTCCTTCCTGTAAAAAACCTGTTTTACTCACTTCCTGGTAAAAACTGGATTTTACCGGTAAAAAATAGATTTTACCGGTAAAAAATAAACAGTGTCGATAAACCTTCCAAACTAAAATTACCAATACCTTGATCAGCAATTTTTAGCCCCCCAATACGCTATTTCTTTCAGACAACAATTAAAGTATCGTCAATAATAAATATCGTTACACCTAACCATAAGCCACCGTAAAAAGAAGCAGGTGTATCATTGTACGGTTAAATGCTGATAAACTCTACTCCAATTTTTTATACTTCTAAGCATCGCACATTATCAATTTCTACATCTTCGTATAGAAGAAAAAAGTATTTTTAAATGCAATTTGTTTGAAAACTGCATATATATTTATTTTTGAAGTATTAATTTGTTTGTATTTTTTAATGCCATTTCTGTAATGGTGGAAACTGAAGCACTTCATTTCTGTAAAAAGTAAACAGAAAATAGTAGATTACTATAACTTTTTGTTGCCATTTTCTCACAACAACTGAATAAAAAATTGTAATTAAAATACGTACTATGCCAAGAATATCGTCTAATATAAAAATATATTTTAAAGAATACTTGAGTGACTTATTTTCTCCGTATTTGCATAATTACTATCAAAAAGCTGAAAGAATGCAATTTTATTAATCCGTATGTAATGGCATTTTCCGAATTTTGAAAAAAATATAAATGAACGATTTCTGATAAAACATGGAGCTATTATAAATTCTATTTAATTATCGATATCCATATTAATATTGCAAACAAATGAAGGCATATTAATCATCAGATACCCGAATCTTTTCTCGAGTTTCTTGAATGAAGACATCGCTTTTTGCTGAGTTTGTGTATTATTCCGCAGAAGTGACGCCATATGCGTACTTTTCTATAGATGTTGTTTAAGACTGGATCGTAAATGTGGAATTCTTCAGCGAATACAAATTACGTCATTTTATGTAAAATAAAAGAGTGTATTTTAAATCTTAAAACTGAAATACGTTTTAGGCTATCTATATTTATAGATTTTTTTTTCATCGTAGACGACACTAAATTCTGAAAACGCAAAATTCCGGCTTCTAGATGCATGAGCTGTCTACCAGAGGGAGGGGCCTAACGGCTCCAACCAATGGGAAAACTGCTCCATATGCACTTCCACCATCAGCATCTTAGAAATTCAGTGTTATGTTGCTTTACAGTGTTCGTTGGAGATTTAGCGGAGAGGTATTAACTCTCTGTAGGCGCTCTGTACGCTCAGTGTTGGCTTCTAGCTTGTCTTCAGTTTCTTTCGGTCAGCTCCATTTTGTTGTTGTCATATTTCCTTTAATAAACGAAAATAATTACAAACCATTTATTCATTTATTCATAGTAAATAAGATAACTCTTGCAGCAGTTTCTAACAGAGCTTTTCTTAAAGGAAAATCCAGCATGGTCTAAAAAAAGTAGACTTCATCATATCAGCTTTTTTATTTTATCTAAACCAAAACAGGGAGGTTCATATCACGTTAAACATATTCTTATGAAATTTCTACAATAGTTGATTTTCCAGTTGGTTTTAAGTGCAATTATAAAAACATTGATTCTATTGGGCATGGCTCACAAGAGTGCGACACCTGGAAATAAGACGACGACATCTGTCGAAAAATTATAAAAACTCATGTTTTCTCACACGATTATCTGCATCGTTTCCTATTCTTCGATTCAAAAAGTCTTTTTTTTTTTTTTTTTTTTAAGCACAAAATAATCTTCATGCATCAAATTTGAAATGCATGGAAGATCTGAAGAAAATTACATTTTTCGTTTTGAAAGTTTATAATTATTTATGTATGTTTAGCTATGTAGACGAAACGAGTATTCTAGCTCACAATGAATTTTAACTCATTGTGAAGATTAAAAGGTGAATCAGAATTTGAACCATGCACATTATGATCAGTAACCAACAACCTAGCTATTACACAAGACAAAGGGCGTAGGTATGTCTGCATAAGAATGATGAAGTTGTTTACTGAAGCAAAAACTACACTAGTAGCAAAAGGTAATAGACCAAGAAAAGGCCTTTCGTCTGCCACCAATGGACGGTCAATGGCCAATGATCGTAAACCACACTATAAGATGAATTTTTATCCAAAACGCATCGGAAAGGTCTCATCGCAATGCCCTCAATCGATGATGATCCGCAGGATAAAATTTGGATGGAGATGTTGTAAATTGCCGATAACATTTTTTGTGTTGTGATAAGTATCCTCGCAATTTCATCGGGAAATGTGATAATTTCAGTCTGAATTTATCTAGATGTTATTAGTCTCTAGATGTTATTAGAACGTAGGCGTTTGGTGAGTTTTGGATGAGATCCATGGCTAGCTAATTAAATACTGATGGTTTGATGCTGCTACTAAGATAAGTATTTGATGTAGATTTCTTTAAACTGAATTTGAGTCTCTATAAGATTAACTCTTTAAAAAATACTGAGCTTCTTATTCGTGAAACGGAAATCTTTAGTCCATTTGGAGTGTTATTTATTTCCATTTTTGGAAAAAATAATCAACTTCGTTTTTAGTTTTCATTTCCAAAATCAAAATTTTCCTAAATTCTTAATCTATACAAACCTCACAAACAAATATATTTTTTGAGATTTAAAGAAAAAATTATAAAATCAAAGTTTATTTTGCTGCCACTGATTTTCGGAAATCTTTCCGAGTATTTTTATAGTGTATATTTTCAGGTTTCTCAACACGGAATATAAGTTTTTTAATGCTATCAATTCTTAAGTAAACATTGTCTTTTTCAACGAACATGTTTTTCAAACAAACATGATAAATTAACATCATTAACACTAATATTAATATTATTTTGTTAATCTTGCATGCATAAACTCAATTACACAGCTGGAAATGTTTAATTTAAAATTCATAGCTTTTAAAAACCGATATATACATTTGAAGAAATTGCTTAATGCACTATAAAAACTACACGGAAATGTTTTCGAAAATCAGTAGCAGCAAAAGAAATTTTATTAATGCTTCTAGAAATCTCGAAAATGTATTGGTTTCGGAGGTTTTTAAAGATAAAAAACACTTTTCGAAATCATCGGTGTGTCGGAAGAGGTTATTAGCCTCCGGTACGGTATGCTATTTCTTTCTCCCAGCTTATTTTGTGTCCAAAAAATAACGTTACCTTACAGAAGCTAGCCGTAAAAGAAAGTATTACGATTGTATAATCTTTAGCAATTTTTTTAACTTCTAAGCTTCGCACATTTTCAATTTTTATACCGTCGTAATGGAAAAAAAAGTTCTTTTAAATGCATTTTGTTTGAAAACGGTATATCCATTTATTTTTGAAATATTAATTTTTTTGTAGTTTTTGGAGCCATTTGCTTAATATTGGCAACGGAAGTACTCCATTTCTGTAGAAAGTAAAAGAAAAATAGTTCTAAAATATAATTATATATTTTTGTTGCCATTTTCTCGTAACAACCGAAAGAAAATGTAATTAAAATACGTGCTATTTTGAAAAAAATATAAACGAATGATTTCTGTTAAAACAGTGGAGCTATTATCTATATATATAAAAGCCGTTCTCTGTGTGTATGTCCTCTATACAAATCTTCAATTTTTGATCGATTTGCACGAAACTTGATGTACATACGCTTTAGAACGTGGAAAAGATCACTGTCTACTTTAAAAAATCATCAGACCATTATTTATCCCTTTTTTCTACCAACTTCCATAATTTAAGATTACAGAAATATCTCTTTTTACATTTCTAATTAAATCTTTAGTTTTCGGTTGCCACAACCTAAAAAACGGTGCAATAATAAAAAAAATTGATAACACGTGTACTTTCTTTTTATAAGATAATAAAAATTCAGGCTCAATTGTTATAATTTTGCATTTCCGAAATTGTTGTCTTTCTATCAAAAAATGCACATTATTCATAAATAAAATAAAACTTTACCTAAACGTGTGTTCAAATGAGTAGTATCTTCATTTAAATTTTTTTCAGTTAAAAAATCTATTTTAATACATGCGTTTAAATTTCAAGAAAACAATTTAGGAAAAAAAAATCTTTTGGTAGATATGACGTCAGTATGTAATGTAAACTGACATCACTCCCTAATGATATTTTATTCTGAGGGGGAACTCTTGATCTTCTGAAATTAATCCATATTATTATCATCCATTGAAGCCACGCGAAATAAAATGTCAGTAAATGTTAGGTCATTTGCATGTATTTATTGCTTTATTCCGCGTATTGTCATCGAGATCGTAATATTTTGTTACACTCGCTAAGAAAACAAGCATTCTGATTTTAGAAGCCGAAACATTTTACTACATTACGTCAAAATGACGTTTTTTAACCAGAAACTCGAATTTTGCGAGTCTTAAATTAAAACAAGTTGAGGCTTTTCACAAAATTCAGGTAAAGCCTTATTGCATTCTAATATTCCGTAAGCGAGTCATATGTCAAGTATTCGCTGAAAGCATGAACGATGCTATACATTTTTAAACAATAGTTCATGCCATAAAACGTTTAAGTCACATTAGTTAAAGTACGCCAAAAACGTACAGCCTGATTATCGAAAATTAACCCATTCGCACTTACGAAGATAAAAATAGTTCAGCATTCTTTTATTTTGTTTATTATTCAATAGCGAAATTAGAAGTTGGCAAAAAAAAAAAAAAAAAAAAAAAAAAAAAATCCAAGATTAATAGGTATTTAATTGAACTACTGAATTTTTCATATTTAAAATAAAACTTTAACATAAGTACTTTGAATAGACGTACAAACTTAATTTAAATATATTTTGAAGGTAAAACGTTTAAGATAATTTTGAATAGTTTAATTTCAAATCTGTAAATTCGTATTATATTTTTTTATGGGTTTTCATTTCGTTTGCTGATTTAGTTATGGAATATTGCACGAAAAAACTCCCAAATGATGTATTATTTACATTGTTTTAAGAGCAATCGGGTTCATCTTTTGTAATTGGTTTGCACAAATATTTAAAAAACATTCTTGCTTTAAAAATTACTATAAAACACATAAAAAATCAGTAAAATGAAAATCACTTTTCAAACAAATAGCATTGAATGTACTTTTTGCTTTCCATTAGACGTTGAAAAAATCGAATGTGTGATGTTTAGAGGTTAAAAAAATTGCAGTAAAAGCAAAATTTATTAAACAAAAACCTAATTTGCAGAACAAATTAAAAAAACAAAATTTATTTCCTAAATTGTTTAAGCCCGAGAAGGGGCAGATATTGAGATATTTCATTCAATTCGTTCTACATTTAATGTTAAATTTTTGTAACAAATAAGTTAAACCAATTGAACATTAAAAAATAAAAAGGAAATTCATACAATATAATACTTTAAACACCTATATACTTAGATTCCGATCAAATGAAATCGAAATAAATCTTAGACTTTTTTTAAAGTTATGTATTTTGCATGTATCTTATCATATTATGTACAATCGTCATAAACATAATGCAAAATCGGAACGGAAATTGAACGGAATCTAAGTATATAGGTGTTTAAAGTATTATATTGTATGAATTTCATTTTTATTTTTTAATGTTCAATTGGTTTAACTTATTTGTTACAAAAATTTAACATTAATTGTAGAACGAATTGAATGAAATATCTCAATATCTGCCCCTTCTCGGGCTTAAACAATTTAGGAAATAAATTTTGTTTTTTTTAATTTCTTCTGCAAATTAGGTTTTTGTTTAATATGTCAAGTTTTTTAATAACTTCTGCATTCAGACGAACACATTTCAAAATTAATGGAGGGTATCATCATCAGGCTTTGATTTGTGCGATATCGCATCACAATTTGTGATGCAATTTACCTATGTATAATTCAAAATGTTTCACCAGTGCAGTAATGCAAGTTGCTGTAGTTTGGTCAAAAAATTACAATCTGAATTTAAAAAGTCTGCTTGAAAATGTAATTTTTATTTCCACTATGACGCCATATTCATCTTCTTTTTAATTCTTAAAAAAGAAAAAAACTATTTCAGTTTCTTCAGTTTCTTGTTTCACGTGAAAATCATTCAACTAAAAATAGGCAAATTATTATTACGGCTTTTGAATTATTTACAACAATGAAGGAAAAATGTTAAATTTTATTAGAAAATGTCCGTTGATTCTCAATGAAAAAAGCGAAATTTTGAATTATTAAGAAAAATATTTGAATAATGTAAATAAAAATTAGCCCATGTTACTCTCTAGATTGTAATCCACCTATATGCAAAGGCATTTTATGATCCGTTTTGACCCTGACGTCAGGCAAATGTTTTTACACTTTGAATTTATAATATTATTAGAATTAGCAAAGAATTAAAAATGAGTGGCATCAGGGACAAAAAGGTGGAAAGAAAAAATAAAAAAGTTATGATCTCCATAGGCTTTTCTATGTTAAATTAACATTGAGAAGTGACACTGGAAATAAATAAGTATTGCGCTGCCGCGCAATACTTAAATGAGTTAGGACATTTCCACCAAAAATATGATGCCAGCGTTACTCATGGACATGGGGATCATTAATATTGCATTCAGACCAAATGAGTTCTTTTTTCGTAATTTTGGGTTGCAAATTTAAGAAGATCCCTGCTTGAAAATTAATTTAAAATCAATTAAATTCAGAAAATTGTATCTTATTTTTATGATTTTTAATGATCAGTATTGAAATCAGAACCAATTAAAAGCTGAAAATTGAGATACAATTTTCAAATAAATTTCATTTTAAAGTATGTTTTTCTATTTAGTGTAAGAAATGAAATTGTGTGTGTTTAGAAGTTAAGAAAAATCAAAATAAAGCACAATTTATGGGTTAGGTCGTTGATAACATCAGTACGATTTAAAAATTTACGTTTCTGACTAACATAAATTTTACATTATAATGTATATAAAGGCTATACCAACGAGAATTTTACTAAATACTACGCCAATTGGTTGATGTTCTTTCTTCGGCTTATCGGTAAAGTAATATATTTTTCTGCTACACCAGCCAAGAAAACGAGCATTCTGATATTTAAAGCTGAGGGATTTTATTGTGGTTGCGATACAAACGTCGCAATTTCTGATCATTTTTATAATGATTTGTGAACGAAAATGCACAAATATCGGTTATTATTGCTGTATTATTTCATTTTAATTTATTATACCCGGAAGACCCCTCATAATTGACACGGGCAACGCCGGGTAATTCTACTAGTATACTATATTTAATTGTAAGTATCTATGAATCATTAGATAGCATTTTTTTTTTCGATTTTCTTGAATGACGGAATCTTTTTGCTGCATTTGTGCATTATTTCGCGATAGTGATGTGCTATGCATGTTTTACTGTAGATGTTTAAGAGTAGATCGTAAATGTGGAATTCTTAAGCGGATGCAAATGACGTCATTTTACATAAAATAAAACGTGTGCTTTAAGTCTTAAAATTGAAATACGTTTTGTACTGGAGTGGAGTGTCGCTTAACTGAGTTATTTTCTTCTGATAGACTGGGCTTCTATTATTATCTAACAGCCATTATAAATGAAGTGTTAGGTGAAGATGAAAGAGCAGCCGTAAAAAAAAATTATGGCCATTTTCCCCCCATTCTGACCAGAAAATCATAGTTCTAACTTTTTACATCATTTTACATTGTCCATCAGAAGAAAATGAAGTAATGGAAATGCCGGGGGTGACACTAAATTCTGAAAAAGCAGAATTATTGTTCTCTAGTTGTGTATTTCGTTGTCTATTTTTACAGTCAACTGTAAAAAAAAAAAAAAGAAAAGTTTCTTAATATACTAAAATATAATATAACAACAGACAAAAAAATAATATAACCACGTACAAAAATGTATACAGTAAACTTTTACGATTCTTCATCTGCAGAAAGCTGCGAAAACAGTATCTTTTTGAGATTTAAAGAAACATTTATTTAAATAATGTTTCTTTAGTTGTCAGTGATTTTCGGAAACGCTTCCGAGTAGTTTTTAAAGTGGATTAATGAGTTTTGACAAATCGGAATATTGGTTTTAAGGATTCTATCAATTCTCAATTAAGCGTTTTCAGTTAAATAATGAAATATATGCAGGCACATGCAAGAGTAACAATATGATATTAAATTTAATTATAATGGTAATATTGTTAATTTATCATGTTTGCCTGGAAAAACCAGATTATTGCCCTTGAAACTGTTTACTTAAGAACGGATTGAATACGAAAACCCTATATTTCGAAATGAGAGAAAAGATTGGTACACTATAAAAATTACTCGGAAACATTTCCGAAAATCAGTCGCAGCAGCAAAAAAAAAAAAAAAAAAAAAAATGCTTTCTTAAATATCGATTTATTTATTTATTTATTTATTTATTTATTTTATTTTATTTTATTTTATTTTATTTTTTGAGGTTTCTAAAGATAAAGAATGGTTTTCGGAATCGTTGGTAACTCAGAAGAGGTCATTGTATATTTTCGTTCGTTGGTTATATTACATTTTCCTAGATTAAGAAAAAGTTGTCTTATTTTACAACGCATACCTTATTCGACTTTCGTTTTTCGCAACCATTTAGAAATGTGAAACCATGCTTTTGGTAAAAGAAGAGCCATTTTTTCACTTTTTTTTATATATCTGTTGTTTCATTGCGTATTTACCAGTTTCCCATCGATATGACTATTTTTGTACCACTAATTCCGAATAGCAATCTTCGTGGTAAATTTCTTTGACATGTGCAATAAAATCTCACACAGCAGAATCATTAGGTGGTATTTCTTTAAATAAAATTTAACTCTCGAGTTTTAGTTTTATATATTTCTGCAAAAAAGATGAATACTTTATAAAGAGATATATTTATTTAACGATTTTGAAAAAAGAAATAGATAAACAAAGACAAAAATTTTATTATCTAATATGTTCAATCTTATATCCTTTATACTGGACAAACATTAAGCTTTTAATTCTTCTCGAAACTTTTAATCATATTACAACTTGATTTCCATGATAAAAGAGCTTTTCTCAAAATATCAAGACAGGCTTTGTTCCACTCCTCCAACACAATCTTCCAGAGTCTATCCAATGTTTTGGGATGCCACTTATAAAGAGCTTGTTTTAAAATTCCAAATGCACAGTAATCCACAGGAGACACGCCGGGGAACTTGGGTGGGAGGCATTTAAATGGATTCGCATCAACTCCGGTTTCTTTTCTCATTTTTTCTAAAAATATAGCAGTAGATTTACAGTTATCACTGGTTGTCTTATTCTGACGGAATTTAACAGAGTTACGATTGTTTGGGTAAAGTTATGGAATGTCTTCTTTGAAAACAGGCGTTACAACATATTTCTAATAGTATTATTTTTGCGAGTTATTTTTGAAATTTTTTCCACTTTCTTCATTTTAAATTTCGTTATAAGAGAATGCAGCAATAACCATAAAACCTTCAGCAAAACTTTCCTTGTTTTCTCTGACTTAACATTTTAGGTCTTTTTCTCTTTTGAAAGTACATTTGCTGAGTTTGCATTATTAACCTTTTTCCAGGCATATGTATAGCTTTAACATTGCTTTTTATTAAATAAGTCACTTATTTTGAATGTAAAAATATTAAAACCATGCTTTTTAAATCTTTTTTTTAATAATTTAATAATAGTATTTCTAAGAGAATTCAGCAATAACCATAAAACCTGCAGCAAAACTTTTCCTGTTTTCTCTGAGCTAACATTTTAGGTATTTTTGTCTTCTGAAGGTACATTTGCTGGGTATGCATTATTTACCTTTTTTCCTGTCATATATAGTATTATTTTTGAGAATTATTTTTGAAATTTTTTCTACTTTCTTCATTTTAAGTTTCATTATAAGAGAATGCAGTATAACTTTGACGTTTCTTTTCTTTTTTATTAGACATGTCGTTTATTTTACGTGTAGAAATATTAAAATCATGCTTTTTAAGCCTTTTTTTTAAGAATCGAACAAGAGTATTTCTCATCGGAAAGCACAAAAGCATAGCCTTCCATCCATTGTTTATTTTCCAGTGACATTTTTAAAGGAAAGAATATTTTTAATGATGCAAAGACTTCTGCAATGATTATATATATTAAATTTCAAACTATTCGGTTGGCTAATTTTTGCGTTGTTATGTGCGGACAGACGGACAGACAGACGAACGGACCAGACGCGACTATAGATGCTACGCATTTATATAATTATGAATGCACCTAAAAAAACAGTAACCAAAAAATAGAAAATATAAATTTTCAGAATTAAGAATTTTCCGTGAAAATATTATTTTTAGCTGCTTTATATAAAACTTAATTCTATATTTTTAGCTTTATCCATTTGTACGTGAAAAAAATAATAATTATTTGAAGCATGATTCCCCGTTTTCATGTAACCTAAGATAAAGGTAAGCGAAAAAAAAAATAATAAATAAAAAGTTCAGAAATTAGAGAAAGTAAAATTTAAAGGTTAAATTTCTAATGAAATCATAAGAGGAAACGCAATTTTTCACATTGATTCAAACATAAAATGTATAATGTGAACTTTAAAAAGTTCACTGTCTTACTTAAAAGGTGACAAAAATAATGACAAAGATGTTACAAGTTAACAAATATACATTTTATTTAAAACTTCTTAGTACTTTCAAGCCTTCCAATCTCATCATCAAAGAATATTTTAATAACTAAATGTTGATTACTTATACAAATATGTCACTTTGTTTTGAAAATGAGAGAGCCAATAATTATTAGAGTTGAAAGTAGAAGTAGCAGTTTCATGGATTAAATTTAATTACAGAAAATATATAATATCATTTACTGCAGTTCCATTTATTTTATGACACCACTCTGTTCTCATACGCTCTCTGCTTTCATCTTTTTCATTTTAAATGAGTAGCTGATTGTTTTTACCCAGGATTTCTGTCGATTCTCTTATAGTGGATACGTAATAATTGGATGTTGGTAATATGATTTTTGCATGATCAAAATCTGTTGCGATATTCTGATTGAAACTTAAACGAGAGAGAGCTTGTTAAAGTTCACATTATATATTTTATGGTTAAATTCCTCGTAGAAAAGAAATATTTATTTTTCTCCTTTATTTGTTTATTTCTTCATAAAAAGATAATAATTCGAATGTTAATTTCACACTTGGGAACATAGGTGTGGTATTTTCTTTTCTCTGATGCCCCAATATTACCCTTAAACTTCTAAAGCTAAGTGATCATGACATATATGGAAAAAAAAAAAACCTTTTTGTTCTCGAAAAAGTTAACATCTTTATTTAGAATTTTTTATTTTAGTATAAAATAATGCACAACTTTACATTTTAAAGAGTTTGAAGAAAAGAGAAAGTAGAAAAAAATACAGTAACCAGAAAATATAAAACTTCAGACTTAGGAATTTTCCGTGAAAATATTATTTTCAGCTACTTTATCTAAAACTTAATTCTATTTTTTTAGTTTTATACACTTGTACGTAAAGAAAAAAAAATTATTTGAAGTGTAATTTCACATTTTCATGTATTCCGAGAAAAAAATAAGCGAAAAAAGTGAGATAAGCGAAAAAAAAAAAAAAAAAACATCAGAAATTGGAGAAAATGACATTTAAAAGTACATAATACTCGTAGGAAAGAAATCTTTGTTCTTCTTCATTTATTAGTTTATTCATTACTTTTAGATTTATTTATTTCTTCGTAAAACGATAATAATTCGAATAGTATTAATTTCACACTTCGGAATATACGATGTTTTCTTTTCATTCCCCTTAAACTTCTAAAGTTAAGTGACCATGACATATGTATTTTTCTAAAAATATTTTTAATATTGGTTAAATTTTCGTGATTTATATTTAATATTTCTTTACTTTATTTATAACGAATATCTTTTAATTTATAGAGTATCTGCCAGCTGCTCTGAAAGTGGTTATGATATTTTATATTAGACAGCAAGAATTGGTCTTAATTTATAGGGCATGTGTCAGATCTGATTATGATATTTTATAGAAATGTTTTGCTTTCAATAAGATTATTAGATAGCAAAGAATACTATATACTTTCTCATTAAACAAAAAATATTTTCTAATTAAACCACGAATAATTTTAGCTGAATTTAAGTAAGTCTTCCTCATTCGCCAGCGAGTTATACTTTCAGATCTTTGATATGCCATTATTCTGAAATCTGTGTGATTTACATTTAATTTTTGTTTATACATTTATTTTGTTTATACATTTTGTTTATACATACATTTAATTATAGAAATATCTCTTAATATATAGGGCATTTGTCAGAACTGATTATGATATTTTATAAAAATTTTGCTTTCAATTAAGATTATTGGATGGAAAAGATGTTTATATTTTCTCATTAAACAAAGAATACTTTCGGCTGATTTTAAGGAAGTCTTCCGCATTGTTCAGTGAGTTTATACTCTTTGATATGCCATATTATTGCCCTTAACTCTCTAAAATCAGTGACTGTGACATTTTTTTTACTCTAATATCTCTTAATTTATCTCTTAATTTTAACTCTCAATTTTGATTATTGGACAGCAAGGAAAGACGTTTATATTTTCTTATTAAACAACCAATAATTTTAGCTGAATTTAAATAAGTCTTCCTCACGGTTCAGCAAATTCTACATTCAGATCTTTGACATGTTATTATTGCTCTGAACTCTGTGTGATTTACATTTTATATTTGTTTACTTTATTTATCTGAAATATCTCTTAATTTATAGGGCATCTGTCAGAACTGATTATGATATTTTATAGAAATTTTTGCTTTCAATTAAGATCATTGGATGGAAAAGATGTTTATATTTTCTCATTAAACAAAGAATACTTTCGACTGAATTTAAGTAAGTCTTCCTCATTGTTCAGCGAGTTATACTTTCAGATCTTTGATATGCCATTATTGCCCTTAACTCTCTAAAATCAGTGACCGTGACATGTCTTTTTACTCGGTACCTGTGGAATCACAGATTACCACATCAGTGGTTTTCACCTACTATTTTGAGTTTTTCTTTGTGTTTTTTTATGGGTTTTAAAAGAAAAAAAAATGTTTTTAGACCGACCGAGTGGAAAACTTTAAACTCAGGGCAAGTGTTCTCGAATTAATGGAGGTACAGACAGCACCTGTGGTTCGACAACGGAACTGCTGTTTGGTAAAAATGGAGCTGCTTTTCATCTTGCAAGCCAGACACCGCTATGAGAAATGTCATTGAACTTTTTTGTCACATTCTTTTTAACGGAATAAGATCACGATTTTTTTAAAAACTTCTCCCACTTAAAGAAGCAGGTATTCTTAAAGGTGGACGAACTATAGGAAAGGAGGCAAAAAAAAAAGTTCCATTCCTTTTTTTAGCAACGGCTGGGGTCCTGAGATTTTTATCGGGGCCCTTTTCTTTATGCAGATCATCTTTATTTTACTTTTTTATTCGAAATGAAAATAATAACTGCCGATGAATAAAAAATCTCGCTTCCCAAGCCGAGCTTCATTCGTGGGAACGCTGGTCTTAAAAAAGTTTGCTCCTTATTGTTGGTGATCGAACTATGACCCCAGGAGTTTCTTCCCCTACTGCACCACCTGAGAGTAGGGATGGAAAAAGTGGAACCTTTTCAATGGACTTCAGCACAAGTGGCGAGCGACGCAGGTATAAAAAAATCTGCTCAAGGTCTTCCCCAAGATGCTGCGCCAAGTGTTGAGTCAGGGCGACAAAGCATTTTCGCCAATATCAAAGGAGGTTACTTTGAACAGAAATCAAGTATCGGCAGGTGAAATTTATCGAGGAGGCCTGACTTACCTTATAAGTTTAGCTTTATACATAGATGTTCGAAAGGATAATCATTTGAAACATGGTTTTACAATTTTAAGTGCTTGGGGAAAGCAAAAGTGGAAAAAGATACAGCCACTAGAAGAAAAAAAATTAAACAAAAATATATAAATTTATCAAAATTTTTCAATAATCCGGTGAAACATCATCTATCTCAATGTTTACATAAAATTCAACATTATTATTTTAGCTTTCTATATTTCTACATGAAAGTTAATCATCTGAAGAATGATTTTTAATTTTCATATCTCTGGGGGAATGAAAAAAGGAAAGATATAAGCAAGCTTAAACTTTAAAAAATAAAAAATACCCGTGGAAAACATTATACTCTATTTCTTAATGTAAAATTTCTCTTCACTATTCCGGCTTTTTTATATAGAGCTAAAATAATAAAATATAGTAATAACCGTAACTGGAAGTAAAGATTGCTTTGTAATATCATAGATTGGCTTCATATCAGTCTGTTTGATGCCCTGCAAACTTCTTGTTCTGTAAATTAATATATATTCATTGCAAACCAAGTAAACTAATATCAAAAGAAAAACACACACATTTAACCAATATTGGTATTAAGTGAAAATATTTTTAGAAAAAGAGACAGCTCCTGGTCACTTAATTTTCATTTTTTAGAGATAATATAGAGATATCAAACAATAGAAAACATATAAATTGCTGAACAATAAGGATTATTTATGTAAATGGCAGGAAAGATATTCATAGTTTAATACGAAGGTACAAATATCTTTCTAATCAATCTAGATCTTTAGATCTCTATAAAATATCATAGTTCGGCTTCATATCAGCTGCTTAAAGCCTTATAAAATTCTTGGTCTGCAAATTAATGGATATTCATTACAAACAAAGTAAACCTCACAAATTTAACCAACATGGTATTAAGTAAAAATATTTTTAGAAAAAATACACATGTCACGGTTACATACTTTTATTATTATTATTATTTAAGGGTAATATTGAAGCATCAAATAATAGAAAGCATATTGCTGAACAATAAAGATTATTTACATAAATGTCACCAAAGATATTCACAGTTTAATGAAAAGGTACGAATATCTTTCGAATCAGTCTAATAATCGTAACTTAAAATAGAGATTTCCTCAAAATGTCATAGATCGGTTTCATATAAGCTGTCAGATTACCTAAAAGTTCTTTATCCTTAAACTTAAGGGACATTCACTAAAAATAAAGTAAACTAATATTAAATATAAACCACAAGATGTACCGGAATACTTTATAAAGTAATAACATTTTAATAAAAAGGACGTGTCAGGGTTATTAATTTTTAAATCTTAACGGTAATATTGAGGTGAGGTATCAAACAATACAAAGCATATAACTTTCTGAACAATAAGGATTATTTACATAAATGCCGCCAAAGATATTCATAGTTTAATGAAAAGGTAGAAATATCTTTTGAATCATTCTAATAATCATAACTGAAACTAAGATTTCCTTAAAATGTCATAGATCACTTTCATATAAGATGTCAGATGCCCGAAGTTCCTTATCCCTAAACTTAAGAGACATTTACAATAAAAAAAGGTAACCTAGTATTTAAAAAAAAAAAAAAAAGCACACGACTATTTTATAAAGTAAAAATATTTTAAGATGTCAGATGCCCGAAGTTCCTTATCCCTAAACTTAAGAGACATTTACAATAATAATAATTAAAAAAAAAAAAAAAAAAAAAAAAAAACACAAGAAGAACACGATTATTTTATAAAGTAAAAATATTTTAAGAAAAAAGACATGTCAGGGTCATTAAATTTAGAGAATTAAGGGTTAATAATGACACATGAAAGATATAATACCGTAATTCGGAGAAAAATGAGTGACATTTTAACTACACTAAAGATATATAATTTAATGAGAAGGTACAAATATATTTGGAATCAGTCTAATAAATTGAAAATAAAGTTTCCTTAAAATGTCATAGATTGAATTCATATAAGTTGTCATATGCCCAAAGTTCTTTATCCTTAAATTTAAAAAAACATTCACTGGGGAGAAAAGGTAAAGTAATATTAAAAATAAACCACAAGAAGCACCCAACTATTTATGTTTTATCATAGTTCATAGATATTTCATAGTTTAATGAGAAGGTACAAATATATTTGGAATCAGTCTAATAATCGTAACTGAAAATAAAGAATTCCTTAGAATTTCATAGGTCGAAATCATATAAATTGTCAGATACATACTAAATATGGGAATATCCATATGTGGAAAAATGCATAATCATATGTTTTGTCTAAATTTATATAAATTAAACTTTTAAATTGCATATTCTATACTATAATTAGTATTTTTATGAACTATTAAAAAAGTATATTTATTTCTTTACAGAGACTAATAACATTATAAGTATTATGAATAATAAATTAAGAATAATCGTATTTGAGTCTAAAAAACAATTTATTTCAAAATCATCTAGAAAAGGACTTTACATAAATAACTGTCCCCTAAATGGCTACTAGAAATGTGTGCCCATTTGCGCCTAGCGCCCTGTGTTTTTTATGTTACAAACATGCATAAAAAATAGGCTTGAACATATAATTTCACAATTTAAAAAAAATCATATTTCAAAGAAGTCTACAAGCTAAGATTATTAATTATTCATTTGGATCCTTGATACAAAAAATATAAATAAACTTACTTTTTACATTTCGCTATCTTGAAAATTGAAAAATCTTACTTCATACAATTTTCAGGCTGTAAAGAAGAAGAAAATTATAAAAACTTATTAAAATTCGAAACATCCGAAAATTGGGACTCTAGGCATAAATAGGTTAAAAGTGATACTTTCGTATGAGATATTAGCCAAAGACGTCGCCAAACATTTTTTTACTGACAGCAGTTTTTTTTTTTTTTTTTCTGATCATTTCAGTTATTTAAACGCATAGTTCGATTATATGGCTGTTGAATTTCTGTTTTATTTATATTATTTTTTTTATTGATACAATTATGGAATTTCTTTCTGGAATATCAGCAGGAAACAAATGCTGAAATATTTATATTGATTTAAGTGCAAACGAATTTACATTTCAAAATCGTCTGCAAGCGATAAAGTTAGAAATATATATATATATATATTTTTTTTATCATGCTTGAAAAATGTTTAAAAAAAACTCATGAAAAATGAGTAATTTGCAATACAGTTTTCAAACAAATTGCATTTATAAGTACATTTTTTCCTCTATTCTACAGTGTAAAAATTGAAAATGTGCGATCTTAGAAGTTTTAAAAAATTGCATTAAAAGCAAAATTTAATCATCTGCTGTTGCCAACATCAAAATGACGTCAGCGTTATTCACAGACACGTTTATCCTTTATAATATAGATAATAATAACAAACGTTTGTTTAATTCCCTTTTAGCCGAGGGGAAATGTACATTTTATTTTGCAAAAGGTTGGGTAGAACATTTTTTTTTCGGACTTATATATACAGAGGCCAGCATGGAAAAACCGAATTTTTCAACACAATTTCTCAAGGAAGAATTTTCTTGTGGCCAAAATACAACAAAATTTTAGGAGGGTTTTTTTTTTCTAAATCTCGAGACCCGTTGCCATCGAGTATTAATTGTTAATCACAATCTTAAAGAGGACAAAATTCTGTACAACTTTCATATTTACAACTTTTTTTATACACCCTATAGCAAGCACGGTACGACATTTCAAAAATAAGGCATTTTTTCACTTTTCTTCAAAAACCGCAGAAAATGCAGTTTTATCCCGATTATTTAAATGTTCCTCACAAATATTATCATATATGTCAACTTCTACATAGTGGTAGCAGTAAACTATCTATTGTTTCTACACTCTCTTCTTCATTTTCATCAAAACAGACATTTTATATTCAATAAATCTATATAATTTAACAAGTAGGGGAGAGTGTTGATGAGTAAGATATTTAGAATATTCATATATCATATATTTAGAATATCATCAATTTCCTTAAAAACATCAGAAAATACAATTTTGTCCCGATTATTCAAATGTTCCCCACAAATATTATCATATATGTCAACTTCTACATAGTGGTAGCAGTAAACTATCTATTGTTTCTACACTCTCTTCTTCATTTTCATCAAAACAGACATTTATATTCAATAAATCTATACAATTTAACAAGTAGGGGCAAGTGTTGATGAGTAATATATTTAGAATATTTAGAATATTAACTTTAAGTGTATACAACTGTTAATTTTAAAGAATTGTTTAAAAGAATACTTCAATATTTAGTAACTTATTGGCACAATAGTTTCACTAATAAAAAAATATTCTTGTTTAATTTTAATAGTTACACTAGTCTGCATGATATCAGATGATTAAAAACCAGTGACTGCCCTTAATGCATTTTTTATGTTGATTACAAAACTGTTCTTAGTTTTCTTGTATCAAGTATAGTTTGTTTGCAGTCGATCAGAGTTGATTGCGAAGATTCATCTCTGAGAACAAGCATTATGTGGTAGTCACACATAACGTAAATATACTTCTGAATACTTGCCAACTTATCTAACAATTTTTAGAATACAGTCTGATTGACATGAACCACTTGTAAACCACCAAACAATTTTGCTTCCACCATTACACATCCAATTAGGATTAGTGAAGCAATTTGTAAAGGCTCTACCACAAGATGGGTATTGCTTCAAGTACCTTACTATGAAATTTCCCTTCATCACACACGAAAAATTAAAAGCTGGAATTTTCGTTGGTCCTCAAATCAAAAAACTGATGAAGGACAAAGATTTTGAAAAAAACGATGAATGAGGTAGAAAAAGACGCTTGGAAAGCCTTCAAATGCGTTACTGAAAACTTTCTTGGGAATAAGAAAGATCCATATTACAGGAATATTGTTGAAACAATGCTGGAAAATTTCAAGAAGTTAGGCTGTAATATGAGTGTAAAAATGCACTTTCTGCATTCCCATAACGACTACTTTCCAGAAACTCTGGGACATTACTGTAAAGAGCACGGTGAGCGCTTTCGAATGTATATCAAAGAGATGGAGAATAGGTACCAGGGAAGATGGAATGCAAATATGATGGCAGATTACTGATGGATGTTGAAGAATGAGGATGAAGGAGGATCTGCAAGAAAGACAAAAAAAAAAAAAAGAAAGTTTGTTTAATTGAACACAGTTTGTTTTTCGTTTTATTAAAGAAATATGATGAACTAATAAGGACATTTTTACAGGATTTTTAACATGTTTAATGAAATACTTTATATGGAGTTGTGATAAATTTCTGATTGCATTAATAAAATATTGAAAGCACAACTTCTTATTTTTTGTTAAATTCTGACGTGATAGACAAAAATGAAAGTCATTTCCGTAATCAGCATCAAAAATTGATTCAGAAAAACTTGATCATAAGAAATCATCTGACAAAAAGTTTAAAAATGCAGACTGGTGTCATTTTTATAATGCATACATAATGTTAATGGGATCAATGGGATAGGTATGAAAAGTTGCGAAAAACATATTTTATTCCATAGTACATTGGTATATTTTATTTACCAACATATTGATAACATAGTTTTTAATGTTTTACTGTTTCAAAGATAGCAACATTGGATTACATAAACATAGCAAATAAAGCCTTTGTGCAAGAATATTAAAAAGCAGAAAAATAACGTTTAAAATTATTTGTGCATTTTTAAACGTTGTTTTTCTGCTTTTTAATTGGATTACAGTTCCATATAAAAGAGGAAGCTCAAAAAATAATTATATTTTATGTAACAAATACTTTTACCTTTTAAAAATATCTACAATAAAAATGACAGCAGATTATTTCATTAACTAATGATATTAGGTATTTATATATCTTGTAAAATTTAAAAATTCTATCGATAAAATATTTGAGATAGCTGTTTTTATAAAAATATTCAAAAGATTAATTTTAGTAAATATTGGCAATATTTTCCCACATATGTAAGCTGAACCTGAATTTTCGTTCATTGCTTTAAAAATTATGAAGATATTTTTGCAAGATTTTCATCATATTAACTTTGTATGAAATATGATGAAATCATTGGAAGTAACTGAATTTTGGTCAGTAACGTAATATATGTACCGCCACCGTTAGCTGCATTTTGAATAATGGAATATCTAGCTTACTGTTTGGATGTGAATTTTGCCAATTTCCAGCACTTCTCGACATATACCATGATGTTTATCATAAATAGATCCTCCAGCCTTTTTTTAAATGTTTACAAATACTCAGAAATATTACTTTAAAAAGTATACAGCTGAAAGACTTTCTTGCGTTCAAAACAGTTTAAAATTTAATAAAACTTGCAAACGAAATTTACGTTCATAGATTGAGCAATTTCATCCCGTCCAAGAAGTTAATAAATCGGGTCGGGGGCAGTAAATATGTTTTAACCTGGACAAGATATTACAATCAAAGAAACAGCTTCCTTTTAGATCGGTTAAAAAATTATTTGTATTTCACCAAATTGAGACATGGGTTGGTTTGGTGCCTGAATTGGTGTTGTTGATGAATTGAAATTATACTTTCTAATGAAAGATTCTAAGACAATTGAATTCAGTCTGTTTTATTCGTCATTAAACACCTACTCTTTTCGAAAAGATAACTACTATATAATCTGATACATTATTTATTAATGTTTAATATTTCAACATCAAATAATTTCAATATTACTAGCTGACCTTCCAGGCGTTGCCCGGGCCCGTGATAATAACCTTAACTATACGTAAAATCAATGTTGAATGTTTTTATATATATTTAACCGAAAAACTTTCGAAAAGATTATAATGTAAAGTATCCCACACTTTCAGTAATGTGCGCCCTTATTTCTGTAAGATTTTTTAATTTCAAATGAAAATCTATCCAAACGAAATAAGAATTGCGATCCTATTATCTTTAGCAGCGTACATCAAGGGTGCTATGCGCGCTCCAGTCTGTATTTATTTTATATTTTTAAACGGAAGATCGGCAGAGTCCGGGCTTGGTACCTAAAATCAGTGTTGAATGAATTTATATATTTAAGAAAAAATCTTTCCAAAGGAACCTAGTAATGGCCTTCTGCAGCTGAAACTGATTTTCTACTCACTTTTACTTTCCACATCGAGTCATTTACTATTTAAAAAAAAAGTTCTTATAGTTCACACGCATTGACATTTGAGTAATAAATATAATAATATCGAAACACATGATTAATTTTCATGCTAAAATATTCATATTCAGTTATAAAAAGTATTGTTTTTCTTCTAACAACACATAGAAATCCTACAGGATTTTTTATTTATTTATCTTTCAAAGTGAATATTTTATCCTTAAATATAAACCAAAAGTTTACTGTAACAATAACTAAAAGATTAGTTTAAGCTATCAAAATTTTAGATCAATAGACAATCAATAGCTCAATAGAACAATAGATTAGCAAAAATATGTTTAGATTATAACAGTAAATAAGCACATGCAATATTAACCTTATGGGAAAATGTTTAATTTTCAAACACATTACTTTTCTCCATAAATCTCAAAATTTATTAATTAAATTTTTACTGCATCATATCTAAATGGTTAACATATTGCTTTAAATTTTCAAGGCAATTGTATAAAGTTGTTTGTAAATAAAATGTGCGTAATGCAAATCCTATGGGGAAAAGTGAAAAGAAAACGAAATTCGGCAAAGTGACTTTCGGAAATAAAATTTATCAATGAATTAAAATACAAATAAAAGCACAAATAATTGTACAAAAATTACTCTCAGGTGCATACACATAATATAAAGATATTTAAAATACAAATTAAAAATGTCTTAAAATACATTAGAAAAAACCCAGGATGTTTTCAACCATTACAAGGTCGTCATCAGTAGGATTTAAATATTGTTACCATTTTCTTTGCACTTATTCGAGAATTGTCCAGAAGAAAAAGGTTCATCCGATCCAACAACATTTAAATCCTACTGATCACGGCCTTACAAGGCCGTTGGTTGAAAACGTTCTCAGTTTTTTTCTAATGTATTTAAAAATATTTTTAATGTGTATTTTAAATATCTTTATAGTATATGTATGCACCTGAAAGTAATTTTGTACAATTATTTGTGCTTTTACATGTACTTTAATTATTTAACTTAAGGTGAATATAGCACTACAATTTTAACTTTCATTTATTGAAATTAAATATGATCAATGCTCTTTTCAAAGAGTTAATAATCGTATCTTTTTAAAACGGAAGATGTCTTTCAAAAGTTAAACTATTGTGCCAATAAGTTACTAAATATTGAAGTATTTGTTTAAACAATGCTTTAAAATTAACAATTGTATACACTTAAAGTTACTGTCTAAATACAAAAATTGTCTTATTCATCCACACTCTCGCCTATTTGTTAAATTACATAGATTTATTGGATATAAAATATGTCTGTTGTGATGAAAATGAAAAAGAGGGTGTGCAAATAATAGATAACTTCCTGCTACCAATTTGTAGAAGTATATGTATGATTATATCTGTGGAGAACATTAAAATAATAGGAACAAAACTACGTTTTTCACGGTTTTTAGGGAAATTGAAAAAATTGTCTTATTTTTGACTGTCGAATTTAAACTGTCAAATTCCATGAAGCATGTTATATAGTTCAATCTTTTGATGAAAGAGAATAGTTTATAAAAAAAATATAAATAAAAATTGGGAAATCTTATGAACTTAATTTTTAAGTTTTGGATGAAACCAGAATATCCAAAAACTACACTTTTCTTTAACAATATACAGCACTTAAAAATATTAAAAACATAAACTAAAATCTGTACATCTCCTTTTCATATTTTATTCAAACTTTCTTTAGTTACTTGCATATATATTTTTTTCCATTTTTTTTTTTTATTTTTTATAAAAAATTTGTAAAGTTTGTAAAGAGAGCGAAAGGTTATCTGAGGTTATAATCATTCTTCAGAAAAATTTTAAAGTTATATTTCAACAGAGATTTAAATTTTTAAACTGATGGAATGTTTTAATTAATTTTGTTACAGTATTTGTAAGAATATTTTGACAAAATTAAAAATGCTAAGTAATTGAGAAAAAATTAAAAATTGCCGAATTCCATGGAGCATTTTATATTGTTCAATCGGTTGGTGAATGAGAATAGTTAATAAAAGAATAAAAATAAAAATTGGAAAATCTTATAAACTTAATTTTAAGTTTTTGATCAAACCAGAAAGTCTAAAAACTACACTTAAAATATTAAAAATATACAGCACTTAATAAATATACAGCACTTAAAAATATTTAAAACATAAACTAAAATGTATACATTTCACACTTTTCCTTTTCATATTTTATTCAAACTTTCTTTAGTTATTTGCATGTATATTTCTCTCTCTCTCTCTCTCTCTCTCTCTCTCTCTCTCTTTTTTTTTCTTTTTTTAACGTATGTAACGAGTGCGAAAGAATATCTGAGGTTATAATGATTTTTCAGAAAAATTTTAAAGTTATTCTTCAACAGAGATTTAAAATTTTAAAACGGATGGCATGTTTTATTTATTTATTTTACAACAGTTGTAACAATTTTTTGAGCTTTTGTGATAAAAATGAAAAGTGCTAAGTAATCGAAAAAAATTAAAAGCTGTCGAATTCCATTAAGCATTATAGTTCAATCGGTTAATGAATGAGAATAGTTAATAAAAGAATAAAAATAAAAATTGGAAAATCTTATAAACTTAATTTTAAGTTTTGGATGAAACCAGAAAATCTAAAAACTACACTTAAAAATATTAAAAATATACAGCACTTAATAAATTACAGCACTTAAAATATTAAAAACATAAACTAAAATGTGTACCTTTGATACTTTTCCTTTTCATATTTTATTCAAACTTTCTTTAGTTACTTGCATTTTTTTCTCTTTTCTTTTATAAAAAAATTTTAACGTATGTAACGAGTGCGAAAGAATATCTGAGATTATAATCAGTTTTCAGAAAAATTTTAAAGTTATATTTCAACAGAGATTTAAAATTTTAAAACGGATGGCATGTTTTATTTATTTATTTTACAGTAGTTGTAACAATTTTTTTTTACTTTTTGTGATAAAAATAAAAAGTGCTAAGTAATCGAGAAAAAAATAAAAGCTGTTCGAATTCCATGAAGCATTATAGTTCAATCGGTTAATGAATGAGAATAGTTAATAAAAGAATAAAAATAAAAATTGGAAAATCTTATAAACTTAATTTTAAGTTTTGGATGAAACCAGAAAATCTAAAAACTACACTTAAAAATATTAAAAATATACAGCACTTAATAAATATACAGCACTTAAAAATATTAAAAACATAAACTAAAATGTGTACCTTTCACACATTTCCTTTTCATATTTTATTCAAACTTTCTTTAGTTACTTGCATGTATATTTTTTTCTCCTTTTTTTATAAAAAAATTTTAACGTATGTAACGAGTGCGAAAGAATATCTGAGGTTATAAGCATTTTTTCAGAAAAATTTTAAAATTATATTTCAACAGAGATTTAAAATTTTAAAACGGGTGGTATGTTTTATTTATTTATTTTACACACTGTAAAAAAAAATCTGTAGTTCTACAGATGTAAAGTTACATGCTTACTAAGCTTTCACCTGTAACTGTACGAAAAAAGCTGCAAATCTACAAAACTAGTTTTTGTAAAGCTACAAAAATCTGTAACTTTACAAATGAATCTGCTAAAATTTCAGTAATCTTACTAAACTTTTATTTGTAATCCTGGCTGCAGTTACATGAAAAGTTCTCGGAATCCCAGTTTCCAAAAAAATTCTTAGTAACCTTACAGATTTTTTGATTTTCGGCGCAAAAGTGTGTCTGTTACATGAAATTTTGTTGTTGCCGTTACATGAAAAGTTCTAGGAATCCAAGTTTCCTAGAAAAACTTTAGTAACTTCACATATTTTTTTTTACAGTGCAGTAGTTGCAACAATTTTTTTACCTTTTGTGATAAAAATAAAAAGTGCTAAGTAGTAATCGAGAAAAAATTAAAAGCTGTCGAATTCCATGAAGCATTACAGTTCAATCGACTAATGAATGAGAATAGTTAATAAAAGAATAAAAATAAAAATCGGAAAATCGGAAAATCTTATAAACTTAATTTTAAGTTTTGGATGAAACCAGAAAATCTAAAAACTACACTTTTCTTTAAAAATATACAGTACTTAAAAATAATAAAAACGTAAACTAAAATCTGTACTTCTCCTTTTCGTATTTTATTCAAACCTTCTTTAGTTATTTGCATATATTTTTTTTCTCTCTTTTTTATTTTTTATTTAAAAAAAAAATATATATATATACGTATGTAAAGAGAGCGAAAGGTTATCTGAAGTTATAATCATTTTTCAGAAAAATTTTAAAGTTATATTTCAACAGAGATTTTAAATTTAAAAACGGATAGTATGTTTTATTTATTTTTATTTTACAGTAGTTGTAATAATTTTTTGACCTTTTGTAATAAAAATAAAAAGTGCTAAATAATTGATAAAAAATTAAAAGCTGTCGAATTCCATGAAGCATTATAGTTCAATCTATTAATGAATGAGAATAGTTAATAAAAGAATAAAAATAAAAATCGGAAAACCTTATAAACTTAATTTTAAGTTTTGGATGAAACCAGAAAATCTTAAAACTACACTTTTCTTTAAAAATATACAGCACTTAAAAATAATAAAAACGTAAACTAAAATCTGTACTTCTCCTTTTCATATTTTATTCAAACCTTCTTTAGTTACTTGCATATATATTTTTCTCTCTCTTTTTTATTTTTTATATATATAAAAAAAAAAAAAAAAAAAAAAAAAAAAAATTAACGTATGTAAAGAGAGCGAAAGGTTATCTGAGGTTATAATCATTTTTCAGAAAAATTTTAAAGTTATATTTCAACAGAGATTTAAAATTTTAAAATGGGTGGTATGTTTTATTTAATTTTGTTACAGTATTCGTGACAATTTTTTGAACTTTTGTCACAAAAATAAAAGTGCTAAGTAATTGAGAAAAAATTAAAAATTGTCGAATTCCATGAAGCATTTTATATAGTTCAATTGGTTAATGAATGAGAATAGTTTATAAAAAAATAAAAATAAAAATTGGAAAATCTTATAAACTTAATTTTAAGTTTTGGATGAAACCAGAAAATCTAAAAACTACACTTTTCTTTAAAAATATACAGCACTTACAAATATTAAAAACATAAACTAAAACGTGAATTTCTCCTTTTCATATTTTATTCGAACTTTCTTTAGTTACTTGCATATATAGTTTTCTCTTTTTTTTTTATTTTATATTAAAAATTTGTAACGTATGTAAAGAGAGCGAAAAGTTATCTTAGGTTATAATCATTTTTCAGAAAAAATTTAAAGTTATATTTCAACAGAGATTTAAAATTTTAAAACGGTTGATATGTTTTATTTAATTTTTTTACAGTAGTTGTAACAATTTTTTGACCTTTTGTGGTAAAAATAAAAAGTCCTAAATAGTTCAAAACTATTAAAAACTGTCGAATTCCATGAAGAATTTTGTATAGTTCAATCGGTTCATGAATGAGAATAGTTTATAAAAAAATAAAATTAAAATTGGAAAATCTTATAAACTTTATTTTAAGTTTTGGATGAAACCAAAAAATCTAAAAACTACACTTAAAAATATTAAAAACATAAACTAAAATTTCAACTAAAATGTGTACTTCTCCTTTTCATATTTTATTCAAACTTTCTTTAGTTACTTATTTGAAAGGGTGGCTAAAGTTCAAGCCTTATCTAATTTCTATATATTTTCCTTTTTTAGAAAAAAATAAATAAAATTACAATGCATAATGAAAGTGAAAGACAATTTGAAGTATATGCATATTTCAACAAAGTTTTTAAATTTTAAAGCGGATGATCTCTTTTATTTCATTTTTTTTTTTAAATTTTATAACGGTTGTGACAATTTTTTGACCTTTTGTAATAAAAATAAAAAAGTGCTAAGTGGTTGAGGAAACATAAAAAATAAAGTTAATAGCTCAATTTTGAACAGTTGTAATCTACTTTTTAAATATCATGCTCTCTGCAGCTGGACTTTGAAAGAGTTCAACCCAACTTAGTTCATCGAACTTGGCACGTGGATGCTTCGCTTCCTGTCATACGTTTTACTGGCGTACAGGAACTTTTGTAATACAGTACAGCTTGGTTTTGAAGTAGTATTATACTACATAAAGAACAATAAGTATACTAACTAAGGACAAAAGTTATCCTTTGAATTGAACAATACAACAACTTATGACAAAATTCATTGTGTGACTTAAACAATCAGATGACAGTCCATGATATGGCAATGATAAAAAAGGCAGTTTAAAATATTTTTAAAAACGTATAATTTAAATATAAGGGTTATTACAGATGTCTCCGTATTATCTAATAAAAGATCTATTTTGTGTATTATTTCTTTCTCCTGAACATACATCGTCAATAATATGACTCATTTAGGATTTTATGCTACACTATAAAAAAAAAGGAACAAAAAAGACAAATGTTTATTAATCTAGCTCTTATCTTTCTTAAGGTTTATAAAAATATAGTATGATTTTTTACTAGTTACCACTATTCCGAAAACCCTTCTTTGTCTTTCGAACCTTTGAAGCAATAGATTTCAAAGATTTAACGCTTTGCGGTCGTATTAAGTGTATACATAGATGTCAAGCTGGTCGGAATTATTTGTTGTTGAACGAACAGTAATACATAATATGCAATATTATGAAGAAAAAACAAAATTTATTAATTCTTTTTTAAACTTTAGATATATGTAACACAATAATATGTATTTTATCTTATGTAAAAAACATATTTTATAGTTCTCCATCGTGTGGTACCTTCCGAAGCAGTCTTCAACATGCAGCTCTTCATTTTTCTGTTTGAACAATATTTATTCTTTTCATCTTATATATCTCATCTTTTTAACACTTTCCAACAAAGTTGAAAAGTGTTTATGCATTCGGTTTGTCTGTCCGTGTGTCAGTCCACTACCCCCTACATATTAGTATGTAAGGGGTAGTGGTCAGTCTGACCATGCTCTAAATATACTCGGATTTTCATGCAATTGATAATCCACATTTAGGGTCACCTAACCATGTTTGGTATAGCATATGAAGTATGTGGGATTAATATTTCATTTACAGGGATACCCTAAAGAATTTCATTACATTATGGTATATGGAGGGAAAATCGTTTCCAGAGTATTTTAATCGTTTCCAGAGTAACATTACGCTGTTTCAAATGTATTGAAACTGATATAAATCACTGAGTTTCACTACATGATTACGACAGAATAAGGTATTCATAGCATTTGTCGTTCATTTACAGGGACACACAAAAGAAATCGGTTACAATACTGTCTTTGAGTAATAATTGCTGAAGTGCGTTTTCAATTTCGCTTTGCGCTTTTAAATTTAACTGTTTTAATTATATACAGTGAAGCTCAAAGTATTTGGATAATTTTCCGATTGTAGATGGCAATAGCCGAAATTGGGGTTTCAAGTATGTTATGCGTTTCCATATGGTTGAATTAGACATAATATTTTAACTTATTAAACTATGAAGTTTTGTTACATTATTCTGATTGTGTTGGTAAGTGTTTCATAATCTATGCTTGATACAATATTTTTGTTTCTTGTTTAAACTACTTTCAGTTTCACAGTACACTTCTTTTGGAAACTTTCTTTTTTCCATTTTTGAGTAATATTTTTAAAATATTTTAAGAAGCAAAAATGCCTAATGACACTTAAACACAATTTGTAAAATATTAATTCGAATTCTACGTATCTCCGAAGCTTGTCGACTTAATATAATATAAGATCTGTGTGTTACTTTGCTGTGGTTGCTGAGAGAAGACATACGACCGCAAAGGGTTAAAGAATCATTTCTGAAACAACATTTTCTTTTGCTGTGCGTAATTTTCGGAAATGTTTCCGAGTAGTTTTTATAATGTATTAATCAGTTTTCTCTATCCAGAATATTTGTTTTTAGGATGCTATAAATTCTCAAGTAAACATTTTCAGTCGCATAACTAAATTTATATGTGCAAGAACAACACAATAACTTTAATTTTAATATTAATGTTAATGCAATTAATTAGCCTCCGGTACGGTATGCTATTTCTTTCTCCCAGCTTATTTTGTGTCCAAAAAATAACGTTACCTTACAGACGCTAGCCCTAAAACAAAGCATTACGATTAAATACTCTTTAGCAATTTTTTAAACTTCTAAGCATCACAATTTTCAATTTTTATACCGTCCTATTGGGAAAAAAAAAGTACTTTCAAATGCATTTTGTTTGAAAACTGTATCTCCATTTATTTTTGAAATATTAATTTTTTTGTAGTTTTTGTACCATTTGCTGTACCATTTGCTTAATATTGGCAACGAAAGTACTTCATTTCTGTAGAAAGTAAAGAAAAATAGCACGTTTTAAAATAGTAATTATATATTTTTGTTGCCAATTTCTCGCAACAACCGAAAGAAAATGTAATTAAAATACTTGCTATTTTGAAAAAAATATATAAACGAATGATTTCTGTTAAAACAATGGAGCTACTTTACAGGGTGTCCGGTCTCAACGGTGTCCAATGGCTAATTCCTAAACCGTTAGTCATAGACATATAGTTCCAATTACAAACATGTTTTAAATCAGGTAAAGAAATATTTTAAAAACGATTTGGGTCAATAAAAACATTTCTTAAAAAATTACGAAATTTAAATTTTTATACGCTCCCCCGGTCCTATAAGTTATATTTAGTGCACTGACAAGTAAGACAAAAAAAAGTCTCATTCATATAACACTAAAATTGAGTGAGTTATGAAACTTTAAAAATGCATGACTTATGCCACTTTTCAGCTCTGAAAACAAATGAGTTCGGCTTGGCCTTGAGGGGTCATATACCAAGTGCTTAAAGTATTCGAAGATCTTATTTCATGTGTATCTGCGCTTTGAAAAAAAAATCGTACAAGTTTTACGATTAAGTTTCAAATTGGCTAAAATATCATATGTTTTATTTTGTCAGGATTTGAGACTGTTTCTTTTACGATTTCTTTTAACAAAAAGTATGCTATTTTTATGTTACTTCAACAATTATATGTATGTTTTTGCATTTCAAAATTTGTACTCGAACTTTAACCTACTTTAAAATTTCCGATCGAGATTACATTTTACATACTGGCGCAAATCTGATAACAATCTAATATTATTATGATTTTCGGTGGTTACCATTTATACTTATTTTACAGGATAACACAAAAAAATTCGGATAGATTACCACAAAAAGTATAAGAAAAAGTTTTATATTAGATATTACAAGACTGCGATTGTTGGGTTTTTAAATTTTTATGTATTTTTTAGCACTAAATCCGAAAATTACCTTAATTTTTAACCATCATGTCAGGATATTTCGCAAATCATAAATTGTCAAATTTAAAGAATAACAAAAATCTGATACTATAAAGTAGAGGAGATGGTTGTGTTTTTTAACTTTTGATAATTGATATTTACGTACTTTTAGCACTGAATCTGAAAATGACCTTCACTTTTAACCATCACATTAGAATTTTTTTGCAAATCGTATATGTGTATGTTAAAATATAGCGAAAATCTCATACTATAAAACATATATAAAACATTTTTATTTTATTTTATTTTATTTTATTCAATAATTTATTCGATATTTTTGCTTATCCTGGGCTTACAGCTAAACAGCTGAGCGGTCCGATGAGTGGGGGAGAAGATTCAATTTTAACTTTGAACTTTTTAACTTTGAAATTTGCAATTTGCAAAAAATCTTGATGTGATAGTTAAAAATGAAGGTCAATTTCGGAATCAGCGGTACAGGATATATGAGAATCAATTATCAAAAGCAAAAAAACATGACATAACCCAACTTTTGCCGGCTAGTGCAATCTAATAATATTTTAAAATACGTATAATTTTGTAAATAATTGAGTCTGTTAATTTAGCATAATTTTATTTAACAAAAATTCTGTTTTTCTCTTTCTTCTTAAATGTTTATTACAAATTGTATATTTTGCATTAATATGTCAGAATGATTAAAGATTTCAAATTTATATTGCAATGTTAGTTTTACTCTTAATCATTTTTTAATATATCTGACGAAACTATATTTCGACTAAATTTGTGAATGATCCCCAATTTGCAACAAAAAATATGCTCCATTTTTAAACAGCTATTACTCGGCCAATTTTAATCGTAAAATAACGGAACTTTTTTTGTATTACTTGTCAGTGTAAAAGAAAAATTTTACTAAATATAACTTATAGGACCGGGGGACCGTATAAAAATTTAAATATCGTATTTTTTTAAGAAATGTTTTTATTGACCCAAATCGCTTTTCAAATATTTCTTTACCTGATTTAAAACATTTTTGTAACTGGAACTGTATGTTTATGACTATCGGTTTAAAAATTAGCCATTGGACACCGTTGGGACCGGACACCCTGTATACTATATTTAATTGTAAGTGAACTATTTGATAGCCGTTTTTTTTTTTTTTTTTTTTTTTTTTTTTTGTCGATTTTCTCGAATGACGGCATCTTTTTGCTGCATTTGTGCATTACTTCGCGATAGTGATGTGATATGCATGTTTTACTGTAGATGTTTAAGAGTAGATCGTAAATGTGGAATTCTTAAGCGGATGCGAATGACGTCATTTTACATAAAATAAAACGTGTGCTTTAAGTCTTAAAATTTAAATACGTTTTGTACTGCAGTAGAGTCGCGCTTAAACGAGTTATTTTCTTCTGGTGGACTGGTGGCTTCTATTCTTTTGAAACAGCCATTATAAATGAAGTGTTAGGTGAAGATGAAAGAGCAGCCGTAAAAAAAAAAAAATTATGGCCATCTTTCCCCCATTCTGACCAGAAAATCAGAGTTCTAACTTTTTGCGGCTCCTCTTTCATCCTCATCTAACTCTTCATTTATAATGGCTGTTTCATAATAATAGAAGCTATCAGTCCATCAGAAGAAAATGAAGTAATGGAAATGCCGGGGGCGACACTAAATTCTGAAAAAGCCTGTTCTCTAGTTTTAATATTTATGTGAATGCTGTTACTTTCTCATGATTTTTCAATACGAAATTGTTTACTTGAGAATTAATAGCATACGAATTGATATTTTGGGTTCAGGAAATTTATTAATACACTGTAAAAACTACTACGGAAGCCTTTCCGAAATTTTCGGGCAGAAAAAATAAGAATAAAAAAAAAGTAAACCATTTGGAGGTGTACATACTATATGTTCTAATCAGTTGTTCGTAACCCTTAAATGCACATTTTTTTATTTTGCTTCGAAAAATTTATATACGATTCTTTGAAAGGTTTATTACACAGGAAAAATAACGAAAAAAATCAGAGATAGATTTTTCATATAATATGTCAAGCTTTTTTTCTGTTGCACATCTGCAATACAAGTGAAAACTACTGTCGTGTGGCTTTTTTTACGCTAAAATATTGCAAATTAGTAAGTATTTTAATAAGCATGTCTCCAAATACCTTATTTTATGTAATTATTTATTTTGTAAAGCTTAACTTTTAACCCTTTAATTCCCATGATAGAATACGTTCTAGAAATTACGTAGTACAGAGAATCTGACTTTACACCAGAAAGTTTCAATAGTTAATTTCGCTTTATTTAAATAAGGTAAGTCTGTTATTATTTAAAGCGAATATTCCTATTTTAATTTTCTGATGTGTATTAGGTATATACGAATAAAAAAAATCTATTAAATTCAAAACACTGTTGTTTTCATATATGCAATGCTGCGCACTAAAGGGTTAAACTGTTGTCCTCAACACATCTTCAGGGAGACCGTGAAGACTTGATGTTCAATGCAATTTTTTTAGTTAGTTGCAACGTACACTGTAAAAAAAATAATGCCAGTTTTCCGGAAGGAATTGGAAAAATGGTTGCCCTTATCGTACCGGAATAATTTCCAACCCAGCTCGGAATAAAATCCGTAAAATATCGTTTTACGGACTATTTCCTTATTTTTACGTATTTTATTCCGAGCTGGGTCGGAAATTATTCCGGTACGATAAAGGCAACTATTTTTCCGATTCCTACCGGAAAACTGGCAGTATTTTTTTTTTTTTTTTTTACAGTGAAGGGGAAGTCATGTGAATAAAATCACACAAAAACTTCTTATAAACGGCAAAATCCGGAAAATCTTTTTAGAATGTAAAAATATATAAAATCCCAAAGGCTTAAAGAAAACGATAAACTAGGGAGACTTTCAGTACAATTATCTCTCAAGGATATTCTTATATTAATATTCGCTGATTTCGAGAGTACTCACGAAATCAATTCATCTGAGAAAAAAATTCCGTAAAAGTACTGAAATTGCAGTGACAATGAACGATTATTTATTTATTTATTTTTATTTTTATTTTTTTTCATAGTGCAGTTTCGATTTTCACGGGTTTTACTGTACAGGCATCCCCCGACTTACGTTAAGTAATGCGTTCCGTAAACTTTTGCGCAAGTCGAATTTGTAAATTCCTTAGGTAAAATTTTGTCAGAAACTGCAATATTTATTATTTCTGTATAATAAATACATTATTTACACAGTATTATTTTATAAATAAAGTAGCATGCAGCAGTATTTACTTGGATATAAACTATAAAAGTATGAAAATATATAAAAACAAACTGAAAGAATACTTTTCTAATAAAAAAGTATCTTGTGGAATATGGGATTTATAAATTTAACATTGATGAATTAATGTATATCGATTTTGAATCTACATCAAACGAACAGCTCTGAAACTGGAAGAAAAAATACACTCGTTCCTCTTCACCGAAACTTTAAAATTAGGTTTCGTTATGGTTTGAATTCAGCTAACAAAATTGTGACGGTTAAACAAGGGGTTTTTTGGCTCATTTTAATCAAATTTGTGTTTGTTTTGTCAAAGATTTGATTGTATAGCGCAATAAAAATATAACTATATCTAATACATAAAACTATATTATTGTTGGGGTTTTTATCTGCATATTTTATTTATAAAACTATTATCAAAAATATGCAAATGCGTATCAAACACGCTAGTATGTTCATAAATGTAATTTTCGAAATTTCTCACGTAAGTGCGAATTCACGTAAGCCGAGTATTGCGTAAGTCGAAGGATGCCTGTATATCTTTTTTTTTGTGCGTATACCATGTATTCAATATTCTGAAGAATTTCAACTTTAAACATTGGAGGTTCGTGGCGAAAAGATGCGAAAAGAGTTCCGTGGTAACTAAAAATCTTAGAACGGATGCCTAGATAATTACACTATCGTTAAATTTAATATATTTTCTTAAGACTACACACATGCAATTAAGAAATTTTTTATATATCACTCAGTTTTTTATATCACTAATTAAAAGTTTTGTTGTTACCTTTAAAATTTCATTTTTGTTGTTGTTCATTCGGTACAGAAATTTTTCCAATGCAGTACAGCTTGATTTTGACTACTATATGAAGAACAATACGAAATCGTAATAAGAACAACACGATAATTTTAATGTTAATGTTAATGCAATTAACTTTAATTTTTATGTTAATGCTGTTAATTTAGCATGATTTTTTAAAACGAAATTGTTTACTTGAGAATTAATGCCATCCAAAAAATTTATATATCGGATAAGAAAATTTATTAATACACCGTAACAAACTACGTGGAAACCTTTCCGAAAATTTCGGGCAGCAGAAAAAGAAAAAAAAAATGTTTCATAAGTGCTTCTTTAACTATTGTAAATCTGTTGGTTTCTGGGGTTTCTATAGATAAAAGAACGCTTTTCAAAATCGCGAGTAACTTGGAGGGGGGTTTAATATTATATTTTCGTAAACTTTAAAAAAAGATAATATCTAGGTTAAAAAATATTTGACATTTTTTTTACAGTGTCAGAAACTTACATGAGAAGGACATGAGAAACATGAGAACATCAGAAGAACATGAGAACATCAGAAGAACATTAGAACATGAGAAAGGACATGTAAAAAAAAAAAAAAAAAAAAAAAAAAAAAAACTAAGAATGCTGTTAAAAATTATAGAATCATTAGTTGTTTTTTTACTAGAACGTAAGAAAATTAAATTGATAGATGTTTGGGGGTAAATTCCGTTTTAGACACATTTACGACCTGTTAGGTATGCTTTTATGGTATTTCTTTGTGGGGACCACGCATTTTCCCGTTTAAGGCAGGTTTCTGTTATAGGCACACTGTAAAAAAAAACTTTCGTTCATTGACAGTTCAGTTTTTGATTTTTACGACTACGATTTTTAATGCTAAATTTTCAGTTTCTTTATTTCTATGGAATTTATTTTTTTATTACACGGCAAAAGAAAAAAGTCTAAAAATACGGAATTTGTACTGGGAAAATGCGGAAAATCTTTGTAGAATTTAAAAATATGCAAAATTTCAAATCCTTGATGAAAACAGCAAATTATTTAGACTTTTAGCACGATTATCTGTGAAGGATATTGTTAAATCGATATTCGTTCATCTTCTGGCACAGTCACGAAAACCATTTATCGGAGAAAAAAGTTAGGTAAAAATACGTAATTTGCACTGACAGTCAACGATTTTTTTTTTTTTTTTTTTTTTTTTTTTAAGTGCAGTTTTGATTTTTACGGATTTTACTGTAAAATTTTATTTGTGCGTTTATCATGTATTCAGTATTGCAAAGCTTTTCAATTTAAAATATTGAGGGTCCGTGGAGATTGAAACAAGTGCGAACGAGTTCTGTGGTAACTAAGAATTTAAGAAAGCGCCGTCTATATAATTACACTATTGTTAAAGTTAATATATTTTCTAAAAACCACACATGCAATTAAGAATTTTCTTTTATATCACTTATGAAAGTTTTGTTGTTAACTTCAAAATGTCATGTTTGTTATTACTCATTTCGGAACAGAAACTTTTGTAAAGCAGTACAACTTGGTTTGTATACTATATAAAGAACAATAAATGTATTAATTAAAGTCAAAAGCTATTCTATAAATTTATCAATTAAACAACTTATAACAATATTCATCGTGTGGTTTAAACAATGTTTCATATACAATTGTCTATGATGTATCAATACTAAAAAGTCCTTCCGGCCAGTGCCGGGAGGAAGAGGTAGCTTTCATGTTCCTTATTTTTAAAAAGCCAACTTATATTATTCAAACACACGAAGCTCAATTAAGTGGAAACCAAATGTAGGAGATTCAATACTAATTTTTATCAATACTAAATCATTATGAATGAGAATTTCGCGAAATTAGTCAGCTTTATCCAAGCTGCTTTTATTTAAAGTCACTTATATTTGGCTGCCAAATTCGGCGATTTCTTAAAGTGCCTGCCATTTTAAGAAAACATGGTAGATGAGGCTAACCAGTGAACTTGGTCGAGACCTTAGTAATTGCTGTGCACATGCTCACTCATATCGGAATCGGTTGATATATACGAGTGCTGTCGCAGATAAAAAATCAGATTTTTCAAAATGTCACCCACTTTAGAAATTGAAACTGCTATATCTGAGCCATTTTTTAAGATAAAGACAAACAAAAAATGCTCCTGAATCCTTATATCAAGGTCAAATACTTAAGAAAGAAACCTTTTTCAATTTCTAATTTTTTTGCACCTCACTTTAAATATAATTTTTTTTTAATTTAATGGCCGCCATTTTGAAACAAGATGGCTGATGAAGCTGGCCAGCGAACTTGGTCGAGATATTGATGTATACTATCCACATGCCTTCTTCCATCGAAATAGGCGAATACGTGTGGTATCGCGTGAAAAATACACGATCGTTTCAAAGTGTTAGCTATGATAGAAATTCAAAGTGCTATAGTTCAACCACTTTTTAAGATATAAACAAAAGAACAAATTTTCAGAAACAAAAACTGCTCCAGAATCTTTGTATCAAGGCCAAACACATAAAAAAAATCTTTTTCATTTTCAAATTTTTTAATACCTCATTTTAAATTTTAAATTACATTTTTTTTAAAAAATGGCAACCCTTTTGAAACAAGATGGCGAATGAAGCTGGCCAACGAACTCGGTCGAGACATTGGTATGTAGTATGTACAGACCAAGTTACATTCAAATCGGTTCATAAATACGCCTGTTATCGCGTGACAAATTCAGGTCGTTTTAAAATGTCAGCCACAATAGAAATTCAAAATGTTATAACTCAGCCATTTTTTTAGATGTAGACGAAACAAAACCTGTTCCGGAATCTTTGTATTAAGGTCAAACACATACAAAAAAAATCTTTTTCATTTTCCAATTTTTTGGTATCTCATTTTAAATTTAATTTTTTAAAAGGCCACCATTTTGAAACAAGATGGCGAATGAAGCTGGTCAACGAACTCGGTTGAGTTATTTGTATATACTATGTACACACCAAGGTACATCCAAATCGGTTCATAAATACGTCTGTTATCACGTGGCAAAAATCAGGACGTTTCAAAATGTCAGCCACACTAGAAATTCAAAATGCTATAACTCAGCCATATTTTAAGATATAGACGAAACAAAAACTGCTCCGGAATCTTTGTATCAAGGTCAAATATATCAGAAAAAAATATTTTTCATTTTTCAATTTTTTGGTACCACATTTCAAATTTCAAATTTTTTTAAAAAATTTAAATGGGCGCCATTTTGAAACAAGATGGCGGATGAAGCTGGCCAACGAACTCGATCGAGACATTGGTATGTAGTATGTACAGACCAAGTTACATTCAAATCGGTTCATAAATACGCCTGTTATCGCGTGACAAATTCAGGTCGTTTTAAAATGTCAGCCACAATAGAAATTCAAAATGTTATAACTCAGCCATTTTTTTAGATGTAGACGAAACAAAACCTGTTCCGGAATCTTTGTATTAAGGTCAAACACATACAAAAACAATCTTTTTCATTTTCTAATTTTTTGGTATCTCATTTTAAATTTAATTTTTTTTAAATTTTTTAAATGGCCACCATTTTGAAACAAGATGGCGAATGAAGCTGGTCAACGAACTCGGTTGAGTTATTTGTATATACTATGTACACACCAAGGTACATCCAAATCGGTTCATAAATACGTCTGTTATCACGTGGCAAAAATCAGGACGTTTCAAAATGTCAGCCACGCTAGAAATTCAAAATGCTATAACTCAGCCATTTTTTAAGGTATAGACGAAACAAAAACTGCTCCCGAATCTTTTTATCAAGTCAAACACATAAGAAAAAATATTTTTTCAATTTTCAATTTTTTGCTACCACATATCAAATTTAAATTTTTCTTAAAATTTTAAATGGCCGCCATTTTTAAACAAGATGGCGGATGAAGCTGGCCAATGAACTCGTTCGAGACATTGGTCTGTACTATGTATAAAAGAAGTTGCATCCAAATCGGTTCATAAATACGCCTTTTATCGCGTGACAAAATTCAGGACGTTTCAAAATGTCAGCTTCGCTAGAAATTCAAAATGCTATAACTCAGCCATTTTTTAAGATATAGACAAAACAAAAACTACTACGGAGTCTTTGTATAAATGTCAAATACATAAGAAAAAAATATTTTTCCATTTTCAATTTTTTGGTACCACATTTCAAATTTTAAATTTTTTTAAAATTTTTAAATGGCCGCCATTTTGAAACAAAATGGTGGATGAAGCTGGCCAACGAACTCGGTCGAGACATTTGTATGTACTATGTACACACCGAATTATGTCCAAATCGGTTCATAAATACGAGAGTTACAGTGTGACATAGGTCAGATATATATATATATATATATATATATTGATATATATATATATATATATATATATATATATATATATATATATCAATTTTGAACGGAGGGTGGTTTCGGGGTCTGGGGGTCATGATCGATGAAAATATACCAAAATTTTTTGAAATCGCTTTCCTCCGAACGGCTGCAATAGGTAGCTTTTTGTAAAGAAAGCTACCTAAAAATAGTGCTATCAATACTAAAAACAAAATACTAAATGAGAATAAATGTAACTAAATGTACTAAATGTAAATACTCTCTCTCTCTCGCCCAGGGTTTGAAAAAAACCAGCCAATTGGGCCCACTAATCAAAACGCAAATTTTTTCGGGTTTTATTGGTTTTTTCTTTTTTTTTTTTTTTTTTTTTTTTTTTTAGAGAACTCAAACTTCTAATTTTCTTGTGCATAATACGTAAATTATTCATTTATGGGTGAAACCTGAGTATAATTTTGCATTGATTAAGTATGAATTAACAATATGTATTTTTAAAAAATCAAGTTAATATAAAAGGTAAATTTGTATCTCATGGGACTAGTTCACAGCACTAAGGATATACTATTAAGCTAACTACAACTGGATTTTTTTTTCTGTAATTCTTACCTTAAGTTAAACAGGCTAAATTTATACCGATTCTTTCATTCACTACAATCAGAAATCAATTGAAGACAACAACATTTTTATAAGTATATATATATATATAGTATATATATATATATATATATATTTTTTTTTTTTTTTTTGAAAAAAAAGCTGGATTTATAATAATATTTTTTGAAAATTTTAGCAATATTTTCTGTATAGGAGAGCTGGGGTGATGAATGGGATATTCGAAATATTTCAGGTAATAAACATTTTTTTTAAGTTGCTTCCTATTCTCATACAGTACATTGTAATACAATATGTTTGAAAGCAGTATATTACATCTACACTTACCATAGCATGCTTTAGAACTAAAAGGAAAACAACTGGATGTTTTCATTTTTCTTCAAAGTTGCACTTCCTGAAACTCTGCTTAAAAGTATTTTTTTTTTTTTTACATTTGAAGTTGTCAAATATCTTATACAATATAAATAATTAAGTTATGCTGTAGTTATTTATTTGAAGATTCAATATTTAGTACAAACTTTAATATGTTAATTAAATATAGCAGAACTCTTTCAAATATCGTAATACAATATGTTTGAAAGCAGTATATTACATCTACAATTTTATTTTTTAAATTGTCATTAAAACTGAGCTTTTAACTTTACTTTTTACTTTTATTCACGCTCGGAAAACTATTGATTTTTACAAGGGGATACCAGCAAATCGTCACAACTGTTGTAACTTTTTATAATAATAAATTTAAATAGATCAACTGTTTTAATAATTTTAAAACTTTGAAAAAATATGCTTGTAATTTCAGATTGTTTCTACATCTTTAAGTTATTATTATTATTATTATTATTATTATTTTGGCCACTAAGTGTTTAACTATTTTATTAAAATATTTTAAAATAAAAAGTTAAAATAGATCATCGATTTTAATATTTTTAAAACTTTGCACCAATATGCTTAGAACTGCGTATAAATATGTATACTAAAAGAAAGTTTCGGTCTCTGTGTCTGTGTGTATGTCTATCCGTAACAGTTAGCAAAATTTACGGCACGTACGAGGTTCAGAATTTTTGTGAGGATAGCCCAAAGTATCTCCTGATGCACCTGAGAGTCAGAATTTTTAATTTCTAATAATTAGTTGAGTTATTAATTAACAATCGCAACACACTCTCATTAAAAACTCATCTGGGTCCTTGCGAGAGGAGAAAAAGCGCTAGCGCATGCGTAAAAGCCTTATTTACGCATCGCGAGAGAATGAAGGTCGAAAAGAAGTGAAGAAATTTGGGGGGGGGGGTATTTTGTCATTTTTTATTAACTTACATCGGCCAAACCGCTTAGTAAAGATAAAAAAGGGAAGACATATTCTGAAAGATCGTCTCAAATTTTGCAATCAATTAAAAAATATGTCAAAGTTAACCCTTTGAGAAAAAAATTAAAAGGGGTCGCTTTTCCGAAAAAGTTTTTCTCCTTTATTGAAACGCCCCTCCAGGGCGCAAATTCAGAGGTACCGACAAACCAAAAAAGTGTTCTTAAAGCTGAATCCTTCTTCTAATCGATGTTGCGATCTATTTTTAAAAATATGAATTTTAACTCTTTCAAATATAACGGCAAACTTAGGTCCCTTCGCGTCGCGCGGAGAGGATATTTTTTTACTCTAAAAGTAACTAAATGTCCGTATTTTAACATAATCTTCTTAGAGCATCTCAATAGACCAGATTTACATCACCTACAAAAATTTTGAAACGTTCGGACGAGTAGAAATATTTTTTTCAAAATAAAATGTGTGAAAATTTCAACTAAATCATTAAAAAATCTCGGCGCGGTTTCTCTCGCTTTCAGTACACATAGACTCCAAAAATCAAATTACGCAGAAAATAAAATACCAAATAGCATATACTTTCAATTCAATATTTTTTCGCGATTACTTTCATTTAAAAATATAAATTCAAACAAAATGGAGTTAAACATATAAAATCATACAAATGTGAGGTTAATTTAAGGGCCCGAGCAACGCCGAGCGGGTCAGCTAGTGCAAATGTAAGCTTAATGCTCAATATGCTAATATAAGTATCAGGCTAAAATACTCCAGCCTCTCTTCTGTTTGCGTTTAATGTTCTTTGAAAAAATCTATAAAATGCTCAAAATAAAAAGCATCTTCTATGGAAGAAAATTAAGAAACTGCTCAGAATAAACCCAAACATCATGGATTATATTACATGATCTAAATATGTAGTAAATTTATATTCCACTGTTTTAAATATTTATCAATATATATAAAATGTGACATTTTATGACTTTTTCAGTAGAATTTATAACACAGGTCTGCGAAGCCGGTTTTTTTTTTAACACTTTCCAACATAGTTGAAGAGTGAATCTGTCTGTCTGGCCATCTGGTTATGCGTAAATATACTCGGATTGCCATGTAATTGATATACGTTATTGAGATTCACCATGACATGTTCGGAATTGAAAATGAAGTTTGTACCATTTATAGTTCATTTACAGGGGCTGTCAAAAGTATTCCATTGCATTAAGGACTATGGGGAAAAAAATCATTTGTGATTTATTTCACTGGTGTTATAATATTTTAAACATAATGAACCTTATATACACTGGTCATCAAAATTAAAGGATAATGAGAAAAAATATGCTCACTAAGTTAATGTTGCAACCAATTCCCAATGCTGCAATTATTTATGTTAATTAAATACTATTGAACTCAAAATTGCATACGTTGGCGTCAGAAGTATGCAAATTAGATTATTGACAATGTGATGCGCAATGGACATATGTTGGAATGCAGGTCTGTTGTGTTGTTTAAAGTGAATGTGATCAGTATTCATTAGTTATACCTCAAAGGCCTCATTTAAGTTAAGGTCAAAAGTGGCGAATAATTGGTAGAATCGAGAAAGGTCAAAAACAAATGGAGGTCACCAAAGATTTGAATATCCCTCAAAGTGTCATATCAAGAGTTTTTAGCCGCTTTTTAAGCACTGGATCCGTTGATAGACAGCCTGGTCAAGGAAGACCAAGAACAACAACTGCATCGGAAGACTGTTTTTTGTCATTGTGGCTCTAAGAAACTGCGAAGCGACTACAAGCCCGTTTAAACTGTTGCCCTCGTCAAGTTCAATGGCGACAAGAAGACTGGCCTCATGTGTTGTTTACTGATGAGTCCCAGATATAGTCTGAACACTGATTCTAGACGTGTTTTGATCTGAAGAGATGAAGGAAGACGCAACTTGCACTTCCCTTATCCGTGAAATATCCAGTTCGAGCCCAGTCTTCTTGGCTCCATTGAACATGACGGCAACAGCAGTTTAAACGGACCCCTTGGGAAGCTGTAGTGAGTGAGACACAAACTTTTGGTTTTCTCGCATACAGTCCATCCTTGTTAAGCCTTCGTGCAGCAGTATAGCTGCTAATTCGAGTTCTTGTGGCATCCTGAAGGTCTGAAACCAAATCTCTTGTAGTCGCTTCGAGGTTTCTTCGAGTCACAATGACAAAAGCAGTCTTCGAATGCAGTTATTGCTCTTGGTTTCCCTTGACCAGGCTGTTTATCAACGGATCCAGTGCTTAAAAAGCGTCTCGAATTTCTTGATATGACACTTTGAGGGATATTCAAATCTTGGGTGACCTCCATTTGTTTTTGACCTTCCTCGATTCTACCAATTATTCGCCACTTTTGATCTTAACTTAAGTTATGCTTTTGAGCCATAACTAATGAATACGGATCACACTCAGACACCACATTCACTTTAAACAACACTACAGACCGGAATTCCAACATACGTCCATTGCGCACCACATTGTCAATCATCTAATTTGCATATTTCCGACGCTAACGTATGCGCGGAAGTGCAATTTTGAGGTCAATAGTATTTAATTAACATAAATAATTGCAGCATTGGGCATTGGTTGCAACATTAACTTAGTTAGCATATTTTTTCTCATTATCCTTTAATTTTGATGATCAGTGTACATTATTGGGGTGCACAAGAAGAATTATATTATGGTCTACGAAGAAAAATCGTTTGTGGCGTATTTTATGAAACATAGCGAAATTGATATGAATTTCTGAGGTGCACTAATACATTCTTTCTGTAGAATATGTGGTACAAAGCATTTACCATTAATTTACAGAGTCACACAAAAGAGCCCGGCTATATAATGGTCTACGGGGCAAAACTGTTCGCAGCGTATTTGAATTATCTCGCGTTATTTCAAACATGATGAAATTGATATACATTACTGAGGTTTACTACAAGCTTGCTTTTAAATATGATGAGCATTGCATTTATCGTTCATTTACACGGACACACAAAAGATTTTGGATACAGTATTGTAACCGAAATGTTCGCTATTAGGGATGATTGCTAAAACGTTTTCGGTTATAGCATGCATTTTCAAGTTTAACTAACTTTTTGTATACTACGTGGTGTGCATAAATTATATAGACCATATGCATGCCTACAACAAAGAATTCGGGAGCATTACTGAGAAGGAACGCGAATTGCTTAAAGGTGTTTCTTAATTTCAGTTATGCATTTTCAAGTTCAACTACATTTAATATTCTGTGAGATGCTTGTAGTATATAAATAAAATCATACACAGGGCTATGCTAAGACCGGCATACATGACCGTCTATGGATAGTAAATTCGGGAAGTGTGATTTCAGTACCTTTAAGCATATTTTTGCCTGAATTAAATTACATTTTAATATGTTGTGTGCATAAAAATCTGTACACTCTAAATAAAAAGGAGTGACTATTTACTCTATTGAAGAGTCAAAATATGCCCAACCTCTTTAGAGTGTCTATTCACTCTGGGCAAAAGTTGAATTTTTGACTCTCTGAAAGAGCGAATGCCTAATTAGTCCAGGCAATAGAGACCGTATAGGGGCTCTACCTACCAAAATTCATGGTAGTTCTGGAAAAAGGCTTACTATATGTTTTTTGGGTCCCTGAATCCGAATTTTTAACTTCCCACCAAAATTTCCCCCCGGCAACCGCCCCAAATTTTGGTAAAAAGCCCCCCAGAAAAGGTTTTTATTAAAAAATCAATTGTTTTATTGTTTTAGGTAAAAAGTATCTAGAAATTTAGAAAGAAGACAAAATTTGCAACAAATTAGATATATGACATTATGACTTAGGATGAAGGGGAAGGGGGGATCTGCCTCGGAACATGCGCGCGGTGCTGCGTGAACTAAGTTGCAAAATTCCACTTAACCACTCACACGTTTACATTCGCCTTCCCATCTCCCCTCCGAACTTTCTCTATAAGGTTTACTTTAAGTTTTTTGGGTCGCTGAATCCGAATTTTGAACTTCCCCCCAAAATTTTCCCCCCGAACCCCCCCCCCCTCCCAAATAGTTGTTTTTAACTTAAATTTCTTATTGTTTTAGGAAAAAAGCATTACGAAATTCAGAAACTAGACAAAATTTGCAACAAATAGGATTTATGACATTATGACGTAGGATGAACGGGGAGAGGGAGGGCTGCCTCTGAACATGCACTGCGGCGCTACGTGCACTGAGTTATGAAGTGCAGGCAATAGGGGATTTTACCTGGAAAAAGTAATACTAGTTCTGGATTTCGACTCACTTTATGTTTTTTAGGTCGCTGAATCCGAATTTGTAACTTCCCACCAAAATTTCGCCCGGCAACCCCCCAAAAAATTGATTTTTTGAAAAAAATTGGTTTTTGAGAAAAGAGCGCGGGGAATGTTCCGAAGCAGCCCTTCTCTTCCCGTTTATCCTTCGTCATAATGTCATGTATCCTATTTGTTGCAAATTTTGTCTAGTTTCTGAATTTTGTAATACTTTTCCCCTAAAACAATGGGAAATTTAAGTTAATAAAAACTATTTTGGGGGGGTTTCGGGGGGGGGGATTTTGGAGGTAAGTTAAAAATTCGGATTCAGCGACCCAAAAAACTTAAAGTAAACCTTATAAGGAAAGTTCGGAAGGGAGATGGGAGGGCGAATGTAAACGTGTGAGGGGTTAAGTGGAATTGCGCAACTTAGTTCACGCAGCACCGCGCGCATGTTCCGAGGCAGATCCCCCCCCTTCCCCTTCATCCTAAGTCATAATGCCATATATCTAATTTGTTGCAAATTTTGTCTACTTTCCGAATTTCTAGATACTTTTCCCTTGAAACAATAGAAAAATGTATTTTTTTTAATAAAAACCTTTTTTGGGGCGCTTTTTACCAAAATTTGTGGGGGGGTTGCCGGGGGAAATTTTGGTGGGAAGTTACAAATTCGGATTCAACGACCCAAAAAACATAAAGTAAGCCAATTTCCAGAACTACCATTACTTTTGCTAGGTAAAATTCCCTATTGCCTGGACTAACTCCTGGGAAATGAATAGCCACTCTAAACAGGGGTGAATAATCACTCTTTTGTAGGAATGACTAATCACTCTTGCTAAAGGAGTGTGTTTTTCACCCCTGGTAGGAGTGAATAGTCACTCTTTCAAAGGAGTGAACATTAAATTTTTATGCAGTGAATTCTGTTTTTATGGGCATTTTAAAAGAATCACATCTTTCAGAGCATGCAATGAAAATAAATACAAGCGTGGTAAAGATTGGAATAAAATACTTTATTGATAATATTTATTTAATTCATAGTTTGTAACATTAATTGAACTTTTAAGTAAAAACTCAAAGTATGCATGTGAATTAAATTAGATTACTGACAGGAAAAAAAAAACTAAAATATTTTACTACAATCTTATCTCTTGTGTTTGCTTTCATTGCATGCCCGATAAATATCTGATAATTTTAAAAAGCTCATAAGGGCAAGTAATTAACCGAAATCTTAATCAGTTAGTATTATTGTTTTCTTTTTAGATACCCATTTAGTATTTTAATAATTCTCGTTATGTACATTAATTATGTTCTCTTTTTTTTTTTTTTTCATGTGTAATTCAAATTTGAAATATTTAGATCTCAGTATTTATTGCTTTTGAATTTAAATATAATTAAACGTTAAAGTTTACCGTATTTTAGTTAAATTTAAAGTTTTAGTAATAACTGTATAATAGGTGAATGTTATATGACTAACAACGTGAGATTTCAAGTTTCGTTTTAAATATAAAATCTTACCTTTTTACCGTACATTTTAGCAAAATATCGCTAGTTTTGAGTAAGTATATGTTTCGCTTTCTTCTAAAATATTTTTAATTTTTTCCACTTAAAAAACAATGCTTATCAACTGACATCTCTTTTTAATAAGTTCTCAATGTGATCTAAATATTAAGAATGTGTAAGTTTTTTTTATGTGTTGGATTTTTGCTTTATTAAATATCCATTCATTGCTTTATTAAATATGAAAATGGAGTCTAGAATTTTATATTCTCTGGAATATGTATATATTTTTCTTTTAAACATATTACTTAAATTAATCATGATTTTGAATTTTCTTCCGCTATTGCTGAAAGAGGAATATTAATATAACGCCTATTTATAGAACGACATGATAAGCCATATTTATTTAAATTTTTTATTCCCGTATATACTGTATTTTGTGAATATGAGCTAAATAGATTTAGTATGTTTATAGGAAAAGATTAATCTGGGACATAGTAAAAAGAAGGAAATATAAAACGAAAAGAAATGATTACATATGTACTGTTCTTATTCTTTGAAAAACAAATTTAATTTTAAAGGTAGTTATTTATCTCTTTAAAATATATTCAATCTTATATTATATAAGTAATACTATGAACTTTTTAAAAAATATACTAAAGCAGTTTTATCTATAAACATCAGGTATAAAAATCACTTTATTTCAATGCTTAAATATCATGTTTTATTTTTTAGTGCCAATAATTACGTGTATCAAAAACGTAGAAAATGCGTTTACAATAGAAGGAAATTTAACAATGATTCAGAATGTCTATAGAATGTCTATATCAGAATGTCTATGGCAGTAGAAAATTCCACTCGTTAAAGAATGTATTTTTATAAAGTTCACTCCAAAAAGAGTGAAAATGCCTGTCACTCTTTCAAAGAGTGAATTTTTCACTCCTTTCAATTTTAGAGTGTATGTAATATACAGGGCTGTACAAAAGAATCCAAGTATATTTTCGGCTATTGCTGAAAATTGCTGAAGGTGAATTTTCAACTTTGTTATGGGTTTTCTTACTTATCTTCTTTAGCTTGTTAAACAGCTAAGTTTTATTAAAATATTCTGGAAGTGTTGGAAAGTGTTTCATAATCTATGCTTAAGGCGTGATTTTTTTTCTTGTTTTTTCCAAATGAAGGCTGCTTCTTTTTCTACATAATTTCAGCTATGTTGTTATTTTTTTCTTGGATATCATAGGTTTTACAAAGAAAAATAATATGCTTATTTGTAAGATAAAAAAAGAGGTTGATAGAGGTTTGGATAATCGGAAGTTCGATTAATTGAAGTTCGAATAATCATGGTTCTACTGTACATTATAATGATATTTAACTTTGCGGGAACCATGGGAAACGTTACTAATTAATCAAATAATTACAGCTTATTACCCGACTGAAAAGAAGGTTTATGTGTTTCACGCGTATCTGTGTATGTGGATTTCTTTATACCCTCGAAACATCCCAACGGATGGATGGATTTTAATGATTGAGGTCTCTATCAATTCGTCTTAACGGCCCGATGGTTATAGGTAGGTTTAGTTTTTATAAATTCAAAATGGTGGCCGTAAAATACAAAATGGCTGTAGAGGCGAAAAAAAAAATTACGCACCCTATTGAGTGGCATATCATTGTATAGGTCTTTCAAAATGAAGACGATGTTCCATTGACTATTTTACAGTCAGAAGCACCGTTAAAATATTATACAACCTGGAAGTTGTGTATGTAGGATCTCTGGCTTTACTGCCACTCTAACCATCACAGGCCTCATCAAAACAATGTTTATAGATGGGAACTAACAATTAAACACAACTTAAAAGTCATCAATACAAGTAAATAAAAAAAATAGGTAAGTAATATAAACAAGTAATATAAAAAAAATATTTTAAGTCAATTCAACTTAGGTCAATAAGATAATTTTATTTCTCCCATTGTTCTTTCCTCTTGAGTGGCGCTTAAAATGCCTTGATCAAGAAGAGGGCTCTCTCGGTCTTAAAATACATTGATCAAGAAGAGGGATCTCTCGATTAATGAAAATTATTTAATTTAATTTATTTAATGAATTAATATTTGAAAAAAGCTGGATTAAAATCAAGTGTCATCCACTACAAGTTTAAAAAAAATTATTTGAGCTTGATTGGACGAATAATAAGAATTTTATTGACGATTGAAAATTTTAACAAGTTATATATAGCGAGAGTGTGAGCTAATAGTAGGAATTGAAAACAAAATAGTTTCACATTGATGAGAAATAATTAATTAGTTCGCTTTTTACGCAGTCGGGTTTTTTGATTTTTTAAATTTAATTTTTAAGAGAATTTTTTTTATATACAGATTTTTCTTTTATTCTTTTTCTTTTTTAACGCTTTTCAACAAAGTTGAAAAGTGTTTATGAATTCGGTTTGTCTCTCCCTCTGTTTGTCCGAGCTCTAACTCGCGTAAATATAGTGCGATTACCATGAAAATGATACATGTCTTTGGGGTTTACTATGGTATGTTCTGTATTGAAAATGAAGTGTGTAACCCTTACGGTTCATTCCCAGGTACACTCTAAAGAATTCCTTTACATTACGGCCTATGGGGAAAAATCGTTTGCTGTGTATTTTAAAGAGTTTTAAACATATTTATATCTTTTAAACATGTTGAAAATTATATATATCACTCAGGTGTTCTACAAGCGCTTACTGTAGAATCTGGTACGCATATAACTTATTGTTCATTTACGGAGATACACAAAAGTATTTTTCTACAGTACTGCCTCGGAAGAATAATTGCTGTCTGTGCTTTTACAGTTGCGGTACGCACTTTAACATTTCAGCAATTTTTTGCATATTACTTGGTGTGTATAAATTTTATAGATCATATAAAGGAATACACAAAAGATACAGAGTATATTTTGCACTGACTGAAATTGTTGAATGGGAATTTTAAACTGCGCTGTGCAAGTTAGTACTCATACAGTCAATCAGGGTAACTTTGATCCGCATTTTCTCTATTTTCATATGCCACACTCTTATTTGAAGAATATTGTCGCAACTAGGGGCATAAAAGAGAAGAAATGATCCTAAATTATTGCTTGACTATAAAAAATTAAGGAATAATAAGGATAAAAGCAATAAAAAATGGATTTTTAGCCTGGTTCAAAGTTATCCAGCCATTTAGGGTAACTTTGCACCATATGATAAATTTTTATATAAAATAATTAATTATAAAAAAATGTATTGTAGTCAGGACAACTTTAAACACCAAAAAATGTTTTCAGATATGTAAAGACTGCGAATTTACATTTCCCAACATCACAAGATTTGTATAATTTATGATATTACAACAAATATCAGGCATAAGAAAAGTGGAAGAAGAGAACCATGAACTTTTAGAAATAAAAAAAAAAACTGTTTATTGTTCATATAAAACATAAAAATGCATTGGAAAACAATTTTCAATGTTTTAACTCAATAATATATCCATAGTTACAGTAATATATGCTAGTATTAGTATTATTCAAAGAAGAATAAAAAATGTCGAATGTATGAAACGTCAAATTTGAGTAGCTTCGCCCCGAAAAACGCCTTTTAATGGATTTTATGTATTTTACACATATTTGTGAAAATATTTACATGTTATATCTAATGTTCATTTTCGGCATTTATATAAGATATACCTGCAAATATGGGAAATTTTTGACAGTAGCACCTATAATTAGTAAATTATAAGCATCAGTATAACTTTGAGCCGGCTCAAAGTTACCCTGAAAATGTGGTAAAATGTTAGTGACTTCTTATTTTACATTTTATTAACTATTAATAAATGAATAATCACAAAATATTAACACATTTACAACATTTAGATAATAATATGTCTTATAAATGAGTATATTGTTACTTACTATGAAAGTTTAATTGGATTACAACAACTTCAAAACAGCATTCAAAATTATCTTGAAAACAGTACTTTACAAAAATAGTTAGATGATGCAATTAATTGCGCATAATGTTGCTAATTTATTTTCTAAAATAAAGAGTAGAAATCCCAGTTTAGAACCTTGCCAACAGAGCACAGTTCTGGAGTTTATTTAGTCTTTTAGAGTCAAAAATATTTAAAAATAGGAGGTGGTGCAAAGTTACACCCCGTGGTTCAAAGTTACCCTGATTGACTGTAATTGATCTAACTTTTAGCATACGATGTAGCATAAATACGAATCTACAGTTTTCTAATGATTGATATACTGTATTCTGAATATGTTGGAAAGTGTTTTATATCTATGCTGGACGCATGATTTTTCGTTCCTTTTTAACTCTGCTCTATCTTCTGTGTTGACTTCCTGAATATTCATTCTCAGTTTTTAAAAAATTAAATAAACCCTTACGTGATCTAAGAAAAAGGTTGGACTTTTTTAACCCAGCGCATCGAAAAATATTAGAGATATCTGAAATGATGATGGAAAAAATAAATAAAAGCATTATTTTACAGTCCTTTGATAACTATCTCTGAAGTTTGGCTTTATGAAAATGTATCCATCCTTTCCTAAAATAAAGCTATCATTTTCAAATAATTCAAGAACAACCCAAGAATTTTAAAACGAAGCTCTCCCGCTTAACAGTAATATGCTTACATAACATTTTTATTTTCTTCAAATAAAATTCTTAAATTGGCAGAGCTGTGAAAAAAAGTAATTCCAATAGTTTTATATAACAAAGGATTTTTTATTACTTAAAAACAATCGTCCGCTTTAACTCTTTTTTTTTTCTTTCTTTTCACTTTCTTCTACTTTCTTTTAACTTTCTGTGAAATAGTAACAGGAGTACTTTAAAAAGTCGGAAAATAATAGCTCTTATCTTTTTTTAGAATCTTGTGTTCTTGTATTTTTCTGAAGAGCTGTGAAAACTTAGTTTAATCATTCGGCAGTTTTTGAAAAACATTTAACTGGAGCAAAGTAACGTTCTTTTTGCGGATGTTGCTTGGACCTCTTCATTAAATTTTTAACCGCTATGAATCTTTTTTAGGTGCGTTCGTAATTATATAAATACGTAGCACCTATAGTCGTCGTTCAGTCCGTCCGTCTGTCCGTCTGTCCGTCTGTCCGTCCGTCTGTCCGTCCGTCTGTCTGTCCGCATGTAACAGAGCAAAAACTACCCAACCGAATGGTCTGAAATTTCAAATATATGATTGTTGCAAAATTTTGTCGAGCCATTTCAAATTTTATGAAAATCGGATGTATAGTTTAATTACAGGGACAGTCAAAAGTTTTTCTTTACATTACGGCCAATGGGAAAAATTATTGCAAGTGCATTTTAATGATATTACAGCCTTCCGAATGATCTGAAATTTTAAAGATATAACTGTTGCAAAATTTTGTCGAGCCCTTTCAAATTTTAGGAAAATCGGATGTATAGTTTAATTACAGGGACAGTCAAAAGTTTTTCCTTACATTACGGCCAATGGGAAAAATTATTGCAAGTGCATTTTAATGATATTAGAGCCTTCCGAATGATCTGAAATTTTAAAGATATAACTGTTGCAAAATTTTGTCGAGCCCTTTCAAATTTTAGGAAAATCGGATGTATAGTTTAATTACAGGGACAGTCAAAAGTTTTTCTTTACATTACGGCCAATGGGAAAAATTATTGCAAGTGCATTTTAATGATATGAGAGCCTTCCGAATGATCTGAAATTTTAAAGATATAACTGTTGCAAAATTTTGTCGAGCCCTTTCAAATTTTAGAAAAATCGGATGTATAGTTTAATTACAGGGACAGTCAAAAGTTTTTCTTTACATTACGGCCAATGGGAAAAATTATTGCAAGTGGATTTTAATGATATGAGAGCCTTCCGAATGATCTGAAATTTTAAAGATATAACTGTTGCAAAATTTTGCCGAGCCCTTTCAAATTTATGGAAAATCGGATGCATAGTTTAATTACAGGGACAGTCAAAAGTTTTTCTTTACATTACGGCCAATGGGAAAAATTATTGCAAGTGCATTTTAATGATATTACAGCCTTCCGAATGGTCTGAAATTTTAAAGATATAATTGTTGCAAAATTTTGTTGAGCTATTTCAAATTTTAGGAAAATCGGATGTATAGTTTAATTACAGGGACAGTCAAAAGTGTTCCGTTACATTACGGGGAACGGGAAAAAAAATATTGGAAGTGCATTTTAATGATGTATCAGACTATGCGCTTTATGAAGTGCAAAAAATTATACATTCAGTACAATATGGGGTGCAAAAAATAATTATAAAACTAGTTATAGTACGAACGCACCTCATTTGCCACGTTTGACGAGCAATTTCCAACTTGTTTACTTTCTTCTATCTTTACAAGAAGAAAGTATTGGATTCGTGAAAATTTTCGACTTCCGGTTTTTGACGGATTTACATTTTCTAGGGGTCAGAGATACCGAAAAACATGCTTTTACAAAATGTCTGTCTGTGAGTCTGTAACTCTGTCTGTATGTGACACAAATTCTGTGAGCGCTTTATCTCAAGAAGTAAAGCACGGAATTTAATAAAAATGTATATTCAGTTAGTCCCTGATATAAATTGGTACTGATTAGTTTTTAGTGTAAATCGCTCAACAGGTGACACTGCTATGCAGCTTTTTGCACGATTTCCGCAACAGTTCAATCTCCAGAAATGATGTTCATCAAACGTCAGATTCAACTAGTGCATGACATGTATTGACGTTTTTTTTTTAATTTTGGTGTAAATCGCTCAACAGGTAGTGCTGCTACGCTTCATTTTTTGCGATTTCCGCAATAACTGTAACTCAAGAATTAATGCACGTATTTTCATCAAACTTCAGATTCCGTTAGTCCTTGATATGACTTGGTGCTGTTTACATTTTGGTGTAAATCGCCCAACAGGTGGCGCTGTTATGTTGCATTTTGCAGGATTCACATGACTTTAGAGACAGTCATATCTCAAGAACTAATGCATGGAATTTCATATCTTTAGAATCCTGATGATGGGCATAGATTGCCATTTTGGCACTGTGATAGCGAATTTTGGAGTATGAGACATGTATGAGATAGAAGAAAGTTTTGGGATTGCTACATCCGACTAGTTTTATTGCTGGGATTAGAGGTAAAAATTGAAAAATTACGTTAGACGCCTATAAGTGGGAAACTAATTTTTCAGTGGTTGTTTTTCTAAGATATATAAGGTGAAACCCCAAGTAACTGACACCTTAAGGATTTTTTCTTGTTCAAATCATTATTTCAAAATTTTAAATCCATTTTATCCTTATCTTTCTTTTTGAAATGATAGGAGAGATACATTAAAAAATTATTGTTGACAAAATTTTGAAAATGTATACCTTGTATCATTAAAAACTATTTTTTTTTTTTTGTAAATATGCTCAATAGTTCCAGTAACTGTCTCCAACCCTATTTTGAAAACCGGTAACTGACACAAAATTGAATACCGTCTGACACTTTATTAGCAAAGATAATTTAAAAAAAAAAAAAAAGTTATTTTATATTTCAAGGAATTTGTGTTTTAAAAATACGTGTTAACCTTTATTTTAAAAAATCGTAAACCTTTTTAACACTTTCCAACAAAGTTGAAAAGTGTTTATGACTTTGGTTTGTCTGGCCGTCTGACCGCGCTCTAACTCCCGTAAATATACTCGGATTGCCTTGAAAATTTTGGATGTTATTAATGTTTTCCATAGCATGATCCCTATTTCAAATGAAGTTTCTAGCATATTTAGCCATTTACAGGGACAGTCAAAAGTTTTCCGTTACATTACGACCTATGGGAAAAAATTATTTCAAATGATTTTTAATGATTTTACGCACTTTTAAACAGAATAAAATTGATATGCATTTATGACGCACACTAAAATATGTATTCTGTTAAATATGCGATGCAAAGAATAGTTATTGTTCATTTACGGGGCTAAAAAAGGAATTCCAATACATAATGATATAGGGGTGTAGGGAATTGCTTGTGGCGTACTTTAATTATGTTAATCTATTTCATATATAATGAAATTGATATACGTCGCTGAGGTTTACATACTATAAATTATTTCATGTATAATATGAAGTGTATATAGCATTTACAGGGAAACGCAAAATATTTCAGATACTATATTGTATCCGAAGTACTGTACAGTAGCGATGATTGCTGGAAATGCATTTTTAATTATGTTATATGCTTTTATGTTTCACTATATTTATGCATAGTATATGGTGTGTATAAAAGCTGTAATTCCTATGCAGGGCTACACAAAAGAATTCGTATTGGTTACTAGGTATGACTGCAAATTGCATAAAGGTGGTTTTTAAATGAGTTATGCATTTTTACGCTGAACTGAATTTAGTTTACTAGGAAATGTTTGTTGAAGATAGATAAAATGATATACAGGGTCACGCAAAGAATTGGATACATGGCCGTCTATAAACGACAATTTCTGGAAATGTGATTTCAGTAGTTTTAAGAGTGTTTTAGTTTGAATTAAATTTTAGCTAAATAGTGGCATGTAATAAAGGTACTTGGTAAACTACAGGGCTGTACAAAAGTATTCAAGTATGTTTCCATCTATTAGTATAAATTGCTGAAAGATGAATTTCAACCTGTTATGCATTTTCTTGCTAAACTAAATTTTCCCATTATATAATATATATATCAACCTACAGATCAAATACAGGGCTGTTCAAAAGAATTGGAATGTATATTTGCTACGGACGGTAACTGCTGAAATCAGTTTTTCAAATGTTTTATGTGTTTTCTAAAATAGTACCTTATTTCCCTAAATAACGAAGTTTTGTTAAAGCATTCAGGAAGTGTTGGAAAGTGTTTCATAATCTATGCTTAACGCATGATTTTTCCTTACTTGTTTATATATGATATCATACTACAGATGCATGTGTCCTTTTTCTCAGGTTTAAAATTATTAGTAATGCAGATATCCAACAACTGACACTTAAGAACCAGTAACTGACAAGTGGTGTCAGACACTTGTAGAACAACTTAAATTTTAATAGTCCTTTCTACAAGATAAATTTCCTTTATCATTGCGTTTTTTAAACAGTTCAAAATCATAGATTTCAAAATTTTTAATATAACCAATAATTCACACCTGTGTCGGAGACTGGTGAAACGAAATTTCTGGAACCAATAACTGCCCCTCCCGCTCCCCCAATTACGCTAAATCAAATAAATACAAACTATAAATCATGGCCTAATGTATCATAGGCATCTTTTAACTAATTTTAACAAGTATAACTTTAAGAAAAAGATTAGGACTGTTGAATTACATATACATTAAAAAAAAACACTATACCCTAATTTTAGAAAGAAGATGGTGCCCTCAAGATGGCACTTTTTGCGTTCTCAAAAGTTTCTTTCTCACTGAATATGTTTTTGGCCTGCTAGTTGTGAAAACATTGACTTCAAAATAAAAATAAATGCCTAAGTTACCATTAGACAACATTACTTTGCAAAATTTTACAAGAAAATGCTCATTTGAGTGAGATTTTTGCTGGTATTGGTGTTATTTAAGACGGCCGATTATCCGCACAAGGGATATAGGCCCTTGGGGGAAGTGCCCTCCGTGGAGTCTTTCTAAGGGAACCTAACCCGTATTTACGCATGAAAATCCAAGGTTCGAAGAAAACCACGGAAAACTCCGGACGGCTAAGCCGACGGGCGCGATTGGGTTCGAACCTAGCATCTCCCGTCTACCAGCTTAGAGCGCAGAACCTCTCAGCCACTGGTGGGGGCCAAGATTTTTTCCTGAAGTGTCAGTTACTGGTTAATTGTCAATAAATGGGGGTTTCACCCTATATTGACTCGTGACGTTTATTACTTTCATTACATTCATATATTTTTCATTCATACAAGAAGAAAGTATTGCATTCGTGAAAATTTTCGACTTTCGGTTTTCGATGAATTTATACGTTTTAGGAGATCCTGAACACGATTTGGTGGTTTTGAAAAATGTCCGTCTGCGAGTCTGTGAGTCTGCCTGTCTGTAGGGACAAAAATCTTTCTGTTGGTCTATCTCAAGAACTAATGCACGGAATTTCACAAACTTTAGATTCAGTTAGGCCTTGATATAAACTGGTGCTGATTAGTTTTTGGTGTATATCGCCCTACAGGTGGGCGCTGCTGTGCTTAATTTTTCACGATTTCCGTAATAGCTCTATCTCCAGAACTAATGCACGAATTTTCATAAAACTTCAGATTCAGTTATTCCTTGATATGAATTGGTGCTGATTACATTTTGATCTAAATTGCCTAACATAGGTGACGCTGCTATGCTGCATTTTTCACGCTTTCCACAATAGCTCTAGCTCAAGAACGAATGCACGAATTTACCTCAAACTTCAGATTCAGGTATACCTTGATAAATATTGGTGTTGATTATGTTTTGGTGTAAATCGCCCAACAGGTGGCACTGCTATGCTGCATTTTTCACGATTTCCGCAACCGCTCTATCTCAAGAACTAATGCACGAATTTTCATCAAACTTCAGATTCAGATAGACGTTAACATAAGTTGTTGCTGATTAGGTTTTGGTGTAAATCGCCCAACAGGTGGCGCTGCTATGCTGCCTTTTGCATGATTTACACGATTTTAGCAAAAGCCCTATCTTAAGAATTAATGCACGAAATTTCGTATCGTTAGAATCCCCGGGGTGGCCATAGATTGCTATTTAATTTTGGTACTGTGCTAAGGAATTGTATTAACATATATGAGATAGAAGAAAGTTTTGGGATTGGCAAATTCGACTAGTTTTAGATTGTATACTAACAGCCAAAAAGCCTTTTTATATGCAAAATACCAATAAAGTATGCTAATAAAGCTTTGAAATTTATTAAAAGCGGTGATCTCCTATTAGCGCATGCCAGAAGTTAATAGCCGAAGAAATCGCTTTTTTCGTAATGATAATTTCAATGTTTAAGCATGTAGTTCGTTTACATATTGTTAAATTTGCGTTTCACTTATATCTTTTACTTTTTTATTTATTTTTGTTGGTGAAGTGTTAATTTCGTTATGGAATATTAGCTGAAAAAAAATACCAATCTACTTAAGTTATTTTAAATGCAAACGGGTTAATCTTCCGAAATCGAGCTGCATGCAATATATATATATATATATATATATTAATCATTATTGAAAATTATTTTTTAAATTATGCAAAATCAGTCAATTGAGATACAGTTTTCAAAGAAATTGTATTTGAAAGTACTTTTCCCCCATATTCGATCCTTGATGGTGTAAGTTGTCTTAGAAATTCAAAAAATTGCAGTAAAAGAAAAATTTATGATGAGTCATTGTCACCGTCAATATGACATCAGTGTTATTCAGGGACATATTTCCGGTTTATAACACAGATACAATCCTTTTTTTTTTTTTTTCAATATTCACACATGGGGCTTTCTCACAATCTTTTGACTTTCGGGAAGAAAAATCTGATGAAATTAAATTTGCTAAAATAACATTTTAATCTTATAGATGAATGCCTTAATGATTCAAAATAAAGAAAAAAATGGTCAGCAGCGAAAATTTTTTTATTTAAATGAGGTTTAAGTTAAACTTGCGAGTTTAATTTTCCTTACCATTTTATCACTATAATTTTCTATTTTCTTCTAAATTTTTACTTATCTACATAATCAATTTGCATAGTGCCCACAGGACATTCAAACAAGAAATGATAACAATGTAGTATTTTTAGTACAAAATTTTAGTAAACATTGTCTTAAGGGGGTCCGGGACACATTTTCAAAAAATTTTTATTTATTGAGTTAAAATTTATTGAAATTTATTGTGATGGTTAACCATATCATTTGTAAACAAAATCGCATGATAAAACTTCTCATAATTTTTTTTAATTTAAATTTTAAATTTTGTTAAAAAGGTGGGGTAGTTTAAAATCGTTATAACTCGAAATATTATTTATAGAATTTCATTTTTTCATTTAAATAAATAGAAATATATAAATTTTAATTTAGAGCCAGCATTTTTTAAAATATTAATTTTTTTAAAAATTAAAAATATTTAACGAAAAAATTACAAAAAAAGTTGTGCAACTTTAAAAAAAAAAAAACTCATATTTTCAAAAGTAAATATTTTTTTCAAATATGCTGGCTCAAAAGTAAAGAAAAATAATTGAAAAAGATATGTTCCGAGTTTCAACTCTGTATCTTTAACGGCTCTCGAGTTATAAGAATTTAAATATGAGAAATGGTGAAAAAAACTATCATGAAGAAAAACGCAATTTTATAAGAACTCCTTTCCTTGACAACCATAGCTTGAAAGGCAGATTTTGAAAACAAACCAAAACGAAAAAATTAATATTTCCTGTTCTAATTAACCCTTAAATGCCTGGTGTTGCTTTTCGGCAACATACCCAATTTAGGCTCTAAAATACTATTAGAATAATATTGAAGCTACAATGCCTAATGTTACCAATAAAATACATTCTGAAGATATTATTAAATCGATTTTCAACATGTAGATGGCAACACTTGAGTTGTTTAAGAATAAAGATAGATTTTTTTGTTTTTCAATTGTTGTTACTTGTTCTTTTTATTTTGTTTGGAAGCTTGCGGAATACCCTATTTTGACCTGCAGTGAGGAAGTAAAATTTATTTCTTATTATAGTTCCTAAAATTCTTGTGTGTTTAATATTATAGAATTTTATCAAGGGAAATTATTTTTTCAATTAAACACCAGTATTGCCGATTATAGTACACTGTTAAAAATTTGCAGCATTCTGGCAGGTCATTTGACCGTTTTTTCTGAAAACGGTTACACAGCCGTAATTTTAACACTATTCTGACTATATTATTGGCCATTTTAAGGTCAGAATATAGTTAAATTATGGTTATGAAACCGTTTTTTCAAAAAACGATCGAATGACCTGCCAGAATGCTGCAAAAATTTTAACAGTGTAGGAGAGCTGTTGAACATTTTTGAGTAGGTATTTGAGGCACCCTGAAAATTTGTGCAGCACTTTTTTGTAATGCCTGAATACAAAATCGAATGTCTGGCTGAAGGATCGTGGCCCAAAACCTGTGCCAGGTGTCAAGTGCCATTTTTTGACACTACCCAAAAAAAGTATTTGAGGCACGCTGAGATTGAAACAGAATAATATTTATACTTAGAAAAAAATATTTTGAAAATGACAGACACTTTAGTCGGCCCAAAACCTGTGACAGACACGTGTCAAGTGCCATTTTTTGACTACCCAAAAAAGGTATTTGGGGCACGCTGAGATTGAGGCACAATAATATTTATGCTTAGAAAAAATATTTTGAAAATGACAGACACTTCAGTCGGCACAAAAATTGTGCCAGACACGTGTCAAGTGCCATTTTTTGTCTGGCACAGGTTTTGGGCCACGATCCTTCAGCCAGACTTTCGATTTTGTATTCAGGCATTACAAAAGAAGTGTTGCACAAATTTTCAGGGTGCCTCAAATACCTTCCCTAAAATGTTTAACAGCTCTTGGACTATTAGTAACGAACTGTTTTTTAGCCGTAAACTATACTTAAAACAAAATATGATTTTTTAAAGTATTTTTCCCATGATTTATTTAAAAAATGAAAGCCGAAAAACATTATTACAATGATTTTTGAAAAATCAGGCATTTAAGGGTTAAGATAAAAACATGATTTAAGCATAATTTTAAGCAGAAAATGGCAGAGAAATTTTTAATCCAATAAAAAAAAAAAATTGAAAATTTGAAGATTTTTGTGTCCCGGACCCCCTTAAAGGGGTGTTAAAGAAGAAACGGAAGGGAAAAAAAAGGGTATGGTATAGAAAAAAAGGGACGGTAATGGGAAAAAAAAAGGATGGTAAGGATGGGTTGGTAAGGAAAATTACCACTATTTTTAGGCAAATCATGTTAAGACTAAGTGATAGCCACAATGTTCATTGATTTTTAGAAACAGTTATTGATATTGGATTAAATTTAAAAAAAAAATTAATTTACCTCGAAAAGTGCAGGAATAAACCTTGGGGACGGTAAGACTACCAATAAAGCCACGATGCTTGAAATTGATATTTAAACACTGATTTAAATTCTGCAGTAAATTTCCTGTCAAAGAATTTTAGACATTCTTTCTCTAGCATACTTCTGCATGAGAAAAAACTTGAAAAAAATTCTGTGGCTGCATCTGAAGTGATTTTCTGCATAAGTTTAGCAAGAGGGATGGTAAGGAATCTAAAACCCAGAGACAGAGTTCAAAAAATAATATCAACCGTAAAAATGTGTACAGGTTAATTTTTTGCTACATATTTATATAAAACAATTATCCCAGTTTCGGAAAAAAATTACATCGAGTTACTTTTATTGAAATTATTTTATACAGACAGCTCCAAACTTAAAAATCAGCATGAGGGACACGGGACGGTATAGGAGTTTTCCCGGTATTTAGACCCCCAACTTCGTCCAAAACTTATTTATCTCGTTAATATTGTTATGCAATCATACAATTGGATGTTACCCAGTAAATGAAATAAAAAAAACACAAGAATATGTACTAAAATTAAAAATTATTATTCATAAACATAAAAGTCAAAAGATTGTGAGAATGCCCCATATAAGATCTCGGGCGTTATAAAACATTTTATATTAGCAGTACTGTATACATTTACTGTATACTGATGTATAAAATGTGTAACACACTTTTAGAATCAATGAATGTAATTTTTCTATCTTCTCATACAGTAAAATAAACCAAAAATTTACTTTAGAGTCTTGAGCAAGGCTTGATTCTAGCCGGGGACGGGAGGCTAACGGAGCAGTTGCCTCGCACTCACATTTTTATAAGGCCCTCGGAGTTTAAAAAACAGTTTTTTTCCAACCTTTCTTCACATGAGTACAAATTGCAACAACAAAAATGTCATTAGGGCTCTTTCAGTTATTCTTTTTCAGGGAGCCCAAGGTACGCTAGTCGGGTCCTGGTCTTAAGAAAAAATATTTACTTGCTATATTCTTTTTTCGTACTATTTTTTATGTAGCAAGCGGCTAACGCCAATTTTCAACTTCCCCTGTGCAGGGCCCGCTTAGACTATATAGGGCCCCGAGGCAAGCATGATTCTGAGACCCCCCCCCCTTCTACTTATCAATAGAAATTATTCGTGAATTTTTTTTATGTGACCTAATACTAAACTTAAAACCTATTGTATATATACATAAAATTTGCACCAGGTACTTATCACATCTATACAGGGTATCACATAAAAGATGGTCACAACTTTAAGAAAAATGCTAGTAGGAAAAAAAGTAGAAAAATGATGGATTGGTTGGCGGGAGTATTTGTTTGGGAACATTCCTTGGCTTATCTGCATATACATTATATAACCATTAATCACCGGACACTTTCAATTTTAGACATTTTGTCGAATATTTAAAAATATACTTGTCGGATTCTTCTGGAACTTTAGGATTATAAAGAATATGTTTGGCCTCAGATTTATCAACGTCGATTTGATAACGAGGACAATTAGGGAGCCAACAAAAAATCAAAGAAAAATAATAATATTTGGGATCACCCTGTAGATTAAAATGCTCGCAGCCGAATACAAACATGTGAATACTATACAACATGTTTACTGATTTTTGTAAGAATATCACGTATATTCATGGAGATATAGCAATTTTTTTTTTTAAGTTCAAAAAATTCTTGCATGATTTTAGCTTATATCATGCAGATTTTTCAACCAAATTTAAAGACAGTTTCAGAAAAACTGACAAAATGTAGTAGAAACAATATAGTGTAATTGGAATATAGATATATTAAATATTTTATGAAATATGAGAAATTGGATGAAATAAGTTTATCTGCGCATGCGCAAACTGTAACAAAGATTTTTTTTTTTTTTTTTTTTTTTTTTTTTTTTTTTTTTTTTTTTTTACATAATTTAATAGTCAGAACAACTCAAAAAAAAATCAAGTCAAAGATCGTGAAAATTCAAAAAGATATCGGCGATAGAATGAGCTGATTTTTAGAGCCTCTCTAAAAGCAGCTTCGTTCTTCTTTATTTTCCTTTTTTTGCGGAGGGGGGGGGGGTGCTGGGGAGGCACGGGGTAAGGGAAGCAAAGAGGGGAACATGACGCTTTAACTTCGTGAATCTTAGAAGATGTTATTGGTCAAAAAGAGTTCTGGTCACTTTGACCAATTTTAATCATTTAGAACTCTCTAATGAAAATACTGATTAATCCTATGGAGGACCAGGGCAACTGCCCTGCATGCCCCCGTATAAGTTAAGTCCTGAACCTGTGTTGATGCTATATAATGCGAGAAATAGAAAATATCTGTTTTACAAAACTACGATTTTTTTTAATTCATATTTCATTTATCCACTTTTTTAAATATTTATATTAAAATTTATACAGTTGAAAATTATAAATTAATTTAATGACATTCAATTTCCATTAATTATTTTTAAAAACCTTTCCACTGAAATGTTCAAAATTTAGCCTAGTGTGCATTTTTTTTTTAAGGGATTGCTTTAGTGGGATATTTTTTCCATAAATGTAAATGTTGTAGGACAATTTCAAACAACAAATTTAAATTACAATTATCAACGTGATTTGATTATTTAAACAAAAAAAGAACCGGGAAATCAAGTGTAGAAGATAACACTTTTAAAATTTAATTCATTGTTGATTATTAGTATAAAAAATCTTACAAATTACCAACAGAATATTTATTTTACTTTCGAAAAATAAAAGTTCACAAAATTCCGTTTACTGGAATGAAGTTGCATCTTTTTAGCTCACAGGCTATCAAAAAGCCTGAGAACTAATGTGCCCGCAGGTTCAGTATGTACGTACGTACAGTACAGATGTACGTATGTATGTACGTAACGCAATAACTCTTGATAGAAATATCCGATTTGCTTCAATTTTTTTTCTAGGTTCATTCTGATAAGGCACTTCCCTGATTAGTTTTGGGGTTCATTGGTTAAGTATAAAATGTGGGGAACGGGCGGCTAATCCCCCCCCCCTTAATTTAGATAAATGGGTTTGTCATGCAGAATTATCCGATCTGCTTCAAATTTGGTATACCGGTTTATTCTGATAAGGCGCTTCCCTGACTAGATTTGGAGGTTTATTGATTAAGTAGAAAGGGGGAAATGGGGGAGATAATCCCCCCCTTCATTTAGTCATGCAGAATTATCGGATTTGCTTCAAATCTGGTATACCGATTTATTCTTGTGGAGCCTCAGATAGAGCGTGGTAGCACGGTAGGTGTCTCTTCAAAGGCGTATAACAACATTTAATGAAAGAAAGAAAAGTTTTATTTGACATAAAACAAAAGGTTGATTCTTGATTAAATATTCTCGTACAAACACAACAAATAAAAGGGTTGATGTAAGGGGTTGATGATTAATAATAACAATCTGTAGGAACAGTCAACTAAGTCCCAATAAAGTCGATAAGAATTGTTCATAAATAACAAAGTCTCTGATATTTCTTCAGTTACGATTTAGAAAGTCTTTTCTAATGTGTAAAGAACAACTTTCAGCTTTGACAGCTAGTTTCCGTATTTAAGAATTCGACTTTGTCCCCGAATGAGTGTGTCACATTCGTGGACCTCAGAACTTTGGCTACTCTGCACCCCCAATGCATCTCTGAAATCTTGAAGGGGACTGTCCGCGGATGCTAGATGCTAGGGGTTGGGAAGAAAAAAACTTTACGGAAAGAGCAGATCCAGCCCTTGACCAGGACGGGTAAAAAATGTTTCGGCCAGCTGGTGCGCCGAAACTTTAGATATTTATTTACTTAATGCTCTCAGAAATACGGGATAGATAGGCAGTGAGCCTAGCCCGTTGATGTGCTAGTAATCTGTAAATATATTTTTTGTCTTAATGTATTAAATGTTTTTTTTTTGTTTGTTTAGAGGCATGCGTCATCATTGGTCTCATCAGTATTAATTATTATCGGGAACAACCGCACGGGAAATCGCTTCGTGACAGAGTGTTTTCTCTTACCGTCGGACTTGCCTCCGAGAAAATAAACGTTAACCGGAGTATGTCACCCTCAACCCAGGTGAAGACCTGCAACTTATTCTCACAAGAGTCCAAACTTAACTACCCTATTTTCTAATCAGGGATCTCACAGATGATCCCCTAATTCTAGAAAACAATAGTGACTCGCTCGCCACTAGAAATGCTTCGCGGTGATGTCACCAGCAAACTGTCACTTTATAGGCTGACCATGTACCTGCTTTCTTTCTGGAAAACGTAATTTCACTATCTCTCGGGCGTGGGAAGATTTCTCCAGCGTCTTCACTACTTTCGCTTTTGCGGAGCATGAAACAAATACTACACCGGCTCTTTATTCTTCTCGCTGTCGCAGAACTGCCACATTCGAAGATGTATTAGGATTGATCGTTTTTGTTTGATTTCTCCGGCAAAAGATGGAACTTAGAGAAAATCTCAGTCTGTTTTCAGAAACACATGGGATTTCCTATACCCATTAGTATCTGCATATATTTGAGGGTTTCTTCCGTAAAATAGTACAAACAGTCTGATTTTCTACATTCTGATAAGACACTTCCCTGATTAGATTTGGAGGTTCATTGGTTAAATATAAAGGGGAGAAACGGAGGGAGGCTAATCCTTACCTTAATTTATTTTTCGAGGGATTATTCTTTGAAATAAGAGTATAATGCACAATTAGTATGAATAGTCTGTGAGCTTAATGCCATCAGTTAAACTGGGCACTTTCCTTTTTATTTGTAGTAATATTTCGCAACGTTGGAAAAAAAATAATAATAGTCTGTTTAAAATTCTTTCAAAACTTTAATGCGCTTTTTTTAATTTAAATTATTCATTCAAAAAATATTTTCAATACATTTAAAATGTAAACAAGAAAAAAAAATACCTCATATAAATTTTTATTTACAGACTAATGTAATAATTTGAAATTATGACAACTTAAATTAGGTAAAATTACTTACACAATAAGAAGCTCTACTGTACGTCATCTAAATATTCAAAAATGCTCCAAGCAAAAGTTTTTTCACATTTTTAATTCTACTTTTTTAGACACTTAATATATTTAAAATGAAATTTTAATTTTGAAAATTTCGGCAAGTTAATTGCATTTATTAATAAAATGTTCAACAAAAAATCATAAATTGTTTGAGAAAGAAAATATAGTTAATAATTGCGTTTAAAATTAGAATTTCCAGTGCGAATGTAACCTTTTCCTCCTTGCCTTTTATTTATTTTTTTTTCCTTTTTGAAAAATACAATTAGTAAATTAGTTTAACCGAAAATAAAATGCCGAGTCTGTTTGATCTCGTCTGTTGAATTCCAGATTACATTAACTTTAATCCAATGGGTTTACAGAAAAAAAAAACTCCTTCTTTCCCTCTTGACATAACAGATGAAAGTAAGATTCAACCATAATGCAGTTTAATAAAATAAGAAACTACAATTTCCCCTACAAAATTTATGCTTTCATATCATTTTAAATATATTTTTTCTATTTTTTTTCTTTTTTCTTTGCGCATTTGCGGTTTGTTGAGAGGGATATATAGTTAACAATCGTATTTACAACTATAAATTGCAAGTGCAAATTTAGCTTCTTCCTCTTTGTCTTTTTATTATTATTATTTCTTTTTGTAAAATATAATTTGTTTAAGCGAAAATATAATTAAAAGCCTTTTGGATCTCGAAGAAAAATTTCAGCATTTCAGCATATGTAAAGCTTAGTAATAAAATATATTTTTAAAATGCGATAACGATCTTTCCAGTCTGATAATCCAATCTTTGGTAAGTTTTCTCAGTAAAATCAAGTTTTAAATTTTGTGCACAGAAAATTATGACGTTAAATGAAAAAATGCTTTTTTACATTGAATTATATATTTTAGTGGTAAAAAACACAGATAAGCAACAGAATTGCTATGAAAAATAAAATTGTGCAGTTTCAAGACTCATGTTTAATATTAGGCACTCCAAGATACATTCGATGTATAGACGATGTAACGCGCTACATGCAACATACCTTTGTCTAAGTTGATGTGAAAAATTACCTCCAATTTGCTTCTGTAAAACTCATAAAGCAAATATGCAGTTAAATGCGCATTTATATTACATAAACAAGTAATATAAAAATTTTGTTTTTAAACTCAATTCCTACTTAGGTCATCAAAGAAAAATTTAATATAATCCCTTAAGCTAATATTAGTTTTTGTTGCATTAAAATATCTCAATTTGTTGATTTTCTATAAGCAAGTAGGTTTACAATGGAAGTCTATGGGAATTTGGCGAAATATTAGAGATATCGCCAAGTTGGCGTCACTTTTGGCGAATCATTTTGGCCGCCAAATTTGGCGGTATATCGCCAAGTTGGCGACAAACTTGGCGGTATTTAGCGACAGAACAGGGTCCCCCCCCTTTGGTAACCCTTTTTGAAAATACTTTAATTGATCTTCAACAACCAATGGCCGACATTTTGTTTCCCATGCAAAACTAAAATTAATTAATTAATTAATATTTGAAAAAACTGTATTAACATCAATTGTCATCCAGTACAAGTTTAAAAAAATTTATTTCAACTTGATAGGATGAATAATGAGTATTTTATTAACGACTGAAAATTTGAACAAGATAAATATATAAATTAAACAAAAACATAATTTGCAGAACAAATTAAAAAAGAAAACAATTTATTTCCTGCATTGTTTAAGCCCGAGAAGGGACAGATATTAAAATGTTTCATTCAGTTAGCTCTTCATTTAATGTTACATGTTTGTAACAAATAAGTTAAACCAATTGAATATTAAAAAATAAAAATGAAATTCAAACAATATGATACTTTAAACACCCTAAAAACTTGGATTCCGTTCAAATGAAAGCGAAATAAATCTTGGACTTTTTTTAAAGGTTTGTATTTTAGACGTACCTTATGATTTTATGTACAATCATCATAAACATAATACAAAAATCTCACATACAAATATTTACAACTAATAAATGGAAAAAGCCTAAGATTTATTTCGCTTTCATTTGAACGGAATCCAAGTTTTTAGGGTGTTTAAAGTATCATATTGTTTGAATTTCATTTTTATTTTTTAATATTCAATTGGTTTAACTTATTTGTTACAAACATGTAACATTAAATGAAGAGCTAACTGAATGAAACATTTTAATATCTGTCCCTTCTCGGGCTTAAACAATGCAGGAAATAAATTGTTTTCTTTTTTAATTTGTTCTGCAAATTATGTTTTTGTTTAATATGTCAAGTTTTTTAATAACTACTGCATTCAGACAAACTCTCAGATGAACTCATTTCAAAATTAACGGAATGAACCACCATTATGGTTTGATTATCGCATCACAATTTGTGGTGTAATTTACCAATGATTAGTCCAAAATGGTTCATGAAAGTAATAATATAAATTGTCGTTGTTTGGACAAAAACTTCCAATCTGAGCATAAAAAACCAAAACTTACTTAAATTTAATTACCCCCATTTTCCACTTGGGAACGCTATGAATTCAGAAATAGTGTTATATCTTTAATGCTAATATTTAACAACAGTATAGCTGTTATACAGTAAGACATAAAAAAAAAGCCAGTTTTACTTTAAAAATATTTACCCTTTTTGCTCGCAGGGAACGGTGTAAACTCAAAAGGAAATTGTTACCTAAGTTAAACTTCTGGTATTTATTTTGCTGCAACACCAGTAATTTCTGTGCCAGGCAAAAAAATGACAAAAAAAAAAAAAAAAAAAAAAAAAAAAAAAGACCTTGAGGGAAAATTTAAGATAAAAAATGCCATAGACATAACGTTAAAAGTCCCCATCTTTTTAAAATTTACAAATAATGGACCCCATCAGTGGTGACGTCAAAGGCCACTCAATTCCGCGTACCAACAATAAATTGCATCCAAATAAACCACAGATTTCAGAGACAAATAGGGAGGAAACGTGATGGTTCCGCATGAAGCTAAAAATGTAACCTTGAAATCAATTAAAACCTGTCACAATTCGGTCCAAACAATTGAGTGTACATTTAAAAATCTCTCCCATTCCAAATAATTCAACCCTGGTTCCCCATGCTCGTCTTGTTTGGGCCGAATGATTTCAGCGATATCTGGCTTCATATTGACGCCTTTTTGACGCATAGTGCATTTCTTATACACTCTTAACTTTCTGGGTTTGTTTGGATCCAATTTGCGGTTCATACGCGCAGTTGAGTTGCCTGTGACGTCACACTGATGGGATCCATTATTTTTTATTTCTTGTTGATACAAAAAAGAAATTGCCTATGAACAATACATATATTACACAGCGAAAATGTCCGTGTGTAACACTGACTTAAATATTGACGATGAAACCGGTAAAATAAATTTCATTTATTTGAAAATTTATTAACTTCTAAACGTCTGAAAAATTCAATTAATACGCCATCTTAAAACAATAGAAACAGTCCAGAATTGGTTTCCAGCTAATATTACTTAACGAAATTAAAACTTCATCTATAAATAAATAAAAGAAAACATAAATAAATCACATAATTAACCTCTTTTTAGTCGAACTAGGCGCTCGTCTGTACGTAACTTATAGCCACGTTTAAAAATCAGTATCGGTAAAATTTATTTAATTTTTTTGACGTCATATTCACCTACTTTCTGTATTTACTCATATTAATGTTTCTTATATTACTTTTATTTCCACTATGACGCCATATTCATCGTATTTTTAATTCTTTAAAAAAAATTATTTTAATTCCGTTTTTCACGTGGAAATATTTCAACTGAAAAGTAATTGCTGGAGACAAAAATTTATCACAGCATTTAAAATTTTTGCAACAATGAAGAAAAAATGTTACATTTTCTATTAAAAATGTCCGTTGATTCTCAATGAAAAAAGTGAAATTTGGAATTATTAAGAAAAATATTTGAATAATATACAAAAAAATTGACCCTTGTTTCTCTCTGAGTTATAATTCACCCATATGCAAAGGTATTTTGCCATTCGTTTTGACCCTGACGTCAGGCAAACGTTTTTAAACTTTAAATTTATAATATTATTAGAATTAGTAAAGATTAAAAAATGAGTGGCATCAGGGACAAAAAGGTAGGAAGAAAAAATTAAAAAGTTATCATCTCCATAGACTTTTCTATGTTAAATTAATATTGAGAAGTGACACTGGAAATAAATAAGTATTGCGCTGCCGCGCAATACTTAAATAAATAAATAAATATAGGGAGAGTGTGAGCTAATAGTAGGAATTGAATAATATACAGGGTGTATCTGAAATGTTTCAACAAACTTAGGGGAATGATAGTACTCATCAAGACGAGCAAAAAAATGCAATGAACATGGTGTCGCAAACCACTTATTGAATCACAAATACAGGGTGTTTCACCCTAACTGAAGTCGGTCATAATTTTGCGAAAAATTAAAATATTGCCATAAAAATGAAACGATATGTACCTTATTTGGTATGAAATGTTATAACATCACAAAAAAAAAAGTGGTAGAAGTTTCCATTATACGCGCCAGCAGTATGCATTGGACGGACCATTCTGGACTGTGATTATCAGTTCATACGGTATCATCGATTGCAGGGCCGAAACTAGCCTTTTTTGCACCCTGAGCAAACATGGATTTTGGCACCCCCCCCCCCCCCCCCGCTCTTCCGAAAAGTCTATTTACAAAGAGAAGTTTACTATTTTTCTAATAGCCGACTTATTTTAAAATTTAAAATATGTAATCATAAAATATGTAATACTGAACTACGTAATCTACAATGGCGGATGTCACGGGATCATGATCCCCCTCTGAACACCAACAAAAATATTCTAAAGATCATTTTTTAAATGAAATATACAGTTAGAATCCGGATTATCCGAGTCCTGCTTAACCGAGTTTCCGCTTTCGTCGAGTTATTTTCTTCTGATGGACTGATGGCTTCTATGATTATGAAACAACCATTATAAATGAAGTGTTAGGTGAAGATGAAAGAGCATAACTTTTTACGGCTGCTCTTTCATCTTCACCTAACACTTCATTTATAATGGCTGTTTCATAATAATAGAAGCCATCAGTTCATCAGAAGAAAATGATCCATTCCAAAGGTATAATCCTTCATTTGGCGCCCCTTGGTTCTGGCGCCCGTGGCACATGCCCCTTCTGCCCCCCCCCCTCCCCTTCCTTACTTTCGGCCCTGGTCGATTGTGTGAGTACCCTGTTTTTCCAGAACTTTTTGTGATGTTATCACATTTCCTACAAAATAAGGTACATATCGTTACATTTTTATTGTAATATTTTAATTTTTCGCAAAATTATGACCGACAAGCCGACTTCAGTTAGGGTGAAACACCATGTATTTGAGACTCATTAAGTGGTATGCGAAACCATGTTTCATTGCATTTTTTGTTCGTCTTGATGAGTACTATCATCCCCCTAAGTTTGTTGAAGCATTTCAGATACACACTGTATATGCACATTTAACTGTATGTTTGCTTTATGAGTCGCATATTAACCCTTCACTGCCCGCTTTTTTCTATTTTTATGAAAAAAATTATTTGAAATCTATACATCGGTCTAATAATGGGAAAAATAGTAAAAAAAAATTAATTTTCAAATTTTCAGCTAAAATTTGATATTTTATGGCGTGTACCCTATGTACACAATTAGAGTTTTAAAATATTGCATTGCTATATTTTACAACTAAATAAATAGGATTAAATTAATTAATTTTATCTGCTTAACACTCTGCAACTTTTTTTATATTAATATTTTTAAGTATTTACTAAAAATAATGAAAGTAAATTTTACCTTAATAGTTTGATCGAAAATTTTTTTTGCATCCGAAAAACAAATTCTAATTTTTTGTCAAATGCAGCCATCTGACATGGGCAAAATAAGTGTTATTCCATTCTTTGGACTGTTCTTGAGCAGGGATAGAGATCATATTGGCCAAATTCATGGCACATAATAAGAATTACAGTGTTTAGATATGTGCCAGATGTGGCGCGTTGTGCAGTGAAGGGTTAATCACATAGAAATCGCAAGTACAGCACATAATTATTAATTAAATGTTAATCTGATTTAATAAAGATATTAATTAAAATATTAAATAAAATTATTTAATTTAAAAAAAATGGTTGTTATAAACATATATAAATAAAAAATTGTTTTAAACTAATGAATTTAGTAAATTTTATTAATACTTTGTAAAATTCACACACAGCCCTCCATTTTATGTGAATACATATTGCTCACCTGCAAGAAAAGTGACATATCTCACAAAAATTCATTTTGCGTTTTATTCCACTGATAAGTCTGTTGCTATACAAACAGTTTCATACGTGTAGTTATACGGAAAATCACTTTATTACACTATATGTCCATTTGTGACCATAGTAGAGGGTGGATTGTGGGGGGTGTTAAAATTTCCCAACCCTCCAAACCTCATCCTACGTCTTCATTCTTAAGAGTTTTATGCTTTTATGCACGTTTTTATTCCTGCATGCAGAGCTTAGTGCTATAATTTCATGTTACAGTAAAATCATGCACACTTCCCCCCCCCCCTTTTTGTCTCTCCTGTGACATTTACTTTTGTCTAGATGTGTCACTTTTCTTTCGGGTGAGCTATATAGGGAACAATAGGAAACTTTATGCCGATACCCATGTTGATTGTCCGCCCCAATTAACCTCTGGAGCTATGGGAAGCACAGTGTCATTTCGGTTATTTCAGTTAAAGGCAATCCAATATTATTAACAATGATTTTACAAAAAATCTGAAAATGCTTTAACATGAAAAAATCAGCATATGAATAAAAGTAAAAAAATAAAAAATTATCTAAAAATACTAAAAAACTCTAAACACCTCTCTCAGGCGATAGTAGATAGCCCATGAGAAATGGAACGTCTTCTTTTCAGTTAAACTCAATCCCTCTATTAGCAGCATTCCTAACAACACAGCCAGTTGATGTGATGTCACAAATGTCACAGTCACAATAGGGACTAAAATATTATATTATTGTGACCCTCATGTGGCCGATACTTCTTGACTCAACTGTGGTGTCACCATGAGCTAATTTTAAGTCACGCGTTGCAAAAGTTACAAAACAATGTCAATCTCAACTTGTGACAAAACGGGCCTTTTCAACTTCATAGTGACTCATTTTACACATCATGTGACGTGGTCGTGGCTAGTAAAAACTCCATTTGGGTCACGTTGCTACCGAATTTTGGTCACATAAGGGCCACATTGCTATTAGGGATATGATTTAATTATGAGTAATTAATTTGAAATTACTTTGATGCAAATTAGCCATGGCAGAAAAAGGATTTAAAGATACTAAAATGCTAAATAACCCTTTATGCTAAAGGTCTTTGAAATAATTTGAGATAAACGCAATCCAATATTATTAGAGCATAGGATTTAATAACGAATAATACGAAAATCCTTCGACACGAACAAATAATCCATTTGGGCAAAAGTTAAAAAGGGTGTAAATATACTGAAAAGATCTAAATAACCCTCTCTGACAGCACTAGATATCAGATAAGAAAGGAAAACGCGTTTATAAAAAATACATGTCGAGCGAAGTATTATGCGACACAATCTTATCGAAAAGCCTTTTGGTACATTAATCCATCAAGGAACCCCTATCATGTAAAACTTAAAAGAAAAAAAAACACATTCTTTGAAAAAAGGGTAACTTTTGAATAATAACATTAAAAGAGAGTATAAAAGTAACTTATATGCATTAGACTAGTACTTTCGAGGGTTGCGTATATATAGCACTACCCACACATCTCAGGGAAAGTATAAACTTTATATATCGACGAAAAAATCGTGTCTTAACTATCTTGAATCGCTGATTTTTTATGTGATATCGTGACATCGGAAACAGTGTTTTTTTAGCATCACGTACGAGAAACGCAAAAAAATTTTAACATGTTTGCACACTCTCCTGTGATAGCATTACTTCCTAATCCGCCCCTGTGTTACATCCCACACAGTCTTTTGTCCACCACATCGGAAGTCGCTCGTTTAAATATTTGCCATCATAGATGCTTCTTCCGCCTCCTAGGATTCCGTTAGAGAAGCAAGAAGAACGGAATGTATCCCGGAAATCGCCTCATACTCCCCTCATACCTGGGAAAAGGCGGTTACGTCATTTCCCTGAGATCGGGGAACCAGATGGTTTTTTAGAGATGAATCTCCCTCCACAATCTTTTGATTAATCATAAAGCAAAAACGGTATGGAAAAAAAAGTAACTGTTCTTTGCCCCGTTTCCACCTTTTTTCCCAAAGATGAGGGGTGGGGGGTTCTCTAAGTCTCGTCAAGTTTTTGTCCTCATAGATTGAAAAAAACATATATACAGTTTTTTTGTGCTTTTAAAAAACCATCAGATTGATCGAGATTTCACTGTAAAAAAACTGGAGTCAGGAAGAGTAGCAACGGGCGAAAAATTCGAAACACTGAATTTTTTAGAAAATTCAAGCGGAAGGGGAAACGATGGAACGTGGTGACATTCATTTCTTCTGATTGTCCTTGCCTTGGATTGTTCCTACGCCGGATGGAATATTTTCCGAATGGACCCCCGCAATCCATTGTACCAGACGCAAAATGAACAACTGTTATTCAGATTAACTCTATTCGAACATTTATTTCCTCATACTTTATTGGCAGTTTAAAATTGATTCTTCAAGGGAAAAAAATTCAATGCCACGTGTTGATAGCACATCCTTTTCTACTCTTCCTCTTTCCTGTTAACTGTTTGGCAGTCTGGAGAAATATTTCTGAATGACGTATAGAGACAGATTTCCCTTTCAATCATCTGATAGTTATGAGAGGAAAGGTGGTAAATTACCTGCAAATTATGCAAATATTACCCTAAAACGATCGGGTTATTTTCTATTCTTTATCATTTTTTTTTTCATATCAGCGATATCAACTATAGAAAGTGGTTGAAGTTTCAATGTGGAAATTATTTTGTATGATTCTAATCGATAGACTAAGCCTTTAATATGATATTTTATTATTTTTAAAGTACATATTCTTGTACTCTTTTGCTTTTCTTTTAACTGCTTAACAGCCTGGAGAAATATTTCTCAATGACGAGTATAGACAGATTTCGCTTTCTATCCTCTGATAACTGTAAGAGGAAAGAAGCTAATTACCAGCATATTATGCAAGTTTAAAGCAATCGAATCATTCTCCATTCTCCCTGCGACTACATTTATATCAGCACTTACAGTTATAGAATATATTAAATGTGATTGAGGTATTAAATAAGGAAAATGTTTTGTATTATTCTTTTTGTATGACTGAGTCTTTAATGTGATGACATTGTCATTTTAAAGTACCATTCGTCATTATCTTTTGTACCAGATGCAAAATGAATGACTGTTGTCAATCAGGTGACACCATGGACAAATGGATAATCAGAAGACATTCAGTTTTTAGGATTATCCGGATGGAATATTTTGCGAATGGACTCCCACAAGCCATTGTAAAGAGGTGAAATGAACAACTGTTGTCCAGATTAACTATATTCGAAAATTTACATCATTAAACTTTGTTGCCAGGTTAAAATTGATTCTTCGGACGGATTTTTTTTTTTTTTTCAAATGTCACGCGTTGGCACATCCTTCTCTACTCTTCTGCTTTACTTTTAACCGTTCCGCAGCATGGGAAAATATTTCCGAATGGAGAATAGATACAAATTTCGCTTTCAATCATCTGATAGTTATAAGAGAAAAGGAAAGGTAGTAAATTACCAGCAAATTATGCAGATATTACTCTGAAATTATGGGATTACCTCAATTCGTCTCTCTCTCGCTCGATCACCCTCGATATGACCGGGCTTTTAACAATCATGACATAAATTATCTTTAACCCTTTATGTACTGAATTATCAATTCATCAAAATTTTATCTTCTAAAGCGTTTATCGTGAATTGTTTAAACTACATTAGAAGATTTACATAATAATGTAATCAATTTTAGAAGGATCGATTTAGAAGGATTCATTAAATTTGAATTTATAGGAATTTTGTGCAATATTTATAAACCCACTCAAATCTTTTATTTTAAATATTTTTCTTAGTATTTTGTAGAATTAGGAAATTTACAAATATAATGTAACAATAGAAATATAGAAATATTTCCGAATTGAAAAATCCACCCCCCCCTCCCCCTCCGACGCCAAGAAAGCTGAAAAGATGCAAAGGCAAAAGAAATCATCCTTTAAAAATTTTTTATTTTGTGAAACGAATAATGCTTTTGAAACAAGATAAAATAATGTATCTATAACTCATTCTAAACTGCATTACAACTAATCCATATATTAAATGAATTTCATAACAAGTTATTTGAATGGTACTTATAAGTACCGTCAGTTAGATAAAGGGTTAAAGCTAATATCTGCATTATAAAGCAAAAACATGCCTGTGAGTAACGTTGATGTCATATTGACGGTGGCAACACTGACTAATAAATTTCACATTTGATGCAATTTTCTTTAACTTTCATCTTATAATTTCAATTTTTACACCGTCGAATAGGGAAAAAAAATATTCTTTTTCGGGGGAAAAATCGAATTCGAATAGTAAAAAATAGATTCAATTTGTTTCGAAACTTTATCTCAATATACTGATCTTGTATGATTTTACAAATAATTTTCAAGCATGATTCTTTTTAAAATATATCTCTATCGCATGCATGCCGATTAGAAATATTAACTCGTCAATATAAATAGTCCAGCATTTGCAACTAATTTTCCATAACTAAATTAAAGCCTCATCAATAAATAAATGAAAGAATATAAATAAAACACAAATTTAACACACATGTAATCGGATGTAATCATGCTTAAACCACTGATATTTTCAGATTTAAAAAGGCTGCTGTAAGTAGCGAAATGTTTGGCAATTCCTTCGGTTTTTAACTCCTGATTTGTGGCTAATACGAAACTATCGCTTTTAACAAATTTCAAAGCTTTATTTTAATACATCATTGATATTTTTTATGTAAAAATGCTTTTTGGTGTTCTTAGTGATCAGTCTAAAAAACATATTAAAAATAAAAATCTATTACACTTTTCAATTAAAAGATAATGGTTTTACCTATGTTCTGTAGCCCGTAAAGCTGGGAGTGGATCCCCTAGTTCTTATAAAGAATATCATCTTCTACTACTTACTCTTTCAACTGTTATTCAGATTAGTGCTATTAAAAAGTTATTTCCTCATACTTTATTGAAAGTATAAAATTGATTCTACAAGATTTTTTTTTTTTTCAATACCGCGTGTTGATAGCACATTCTTTTCCACATTTCCGCTTTCCTGTTAAAAGCTTGGCAACCTGGAGAAATGATTCTGAATGATGAAAAGCGATAGATTTCTTTTTCAATCATATGATAGTTAAGGGGTCTCAGGACTCTTAAAATTGAAAAAAAATGAAAAAAAGGACCATTTTCAAAATTTAATATCTTAAAATGTATTTGCTATTAAGACACAATTTTAAATGGGAATGAAAGATACGAGTATGTTCTTTCATTTCAAATATTTGAAAAATTGCAAGATGCAGAATTAGCATTTACAGGGGCCTCCAAACTGTCAGACATTTGACGAGCAGAAAATTGGCATAACAACTTATGCGCACGATTACAAAATAAATTTTGCAACTAGAATGAAACTTTTGGGACCTATTTATACCTCAAATAATAATAATTACACTGAACCTAAATAAATTTGTATTTACAGCATTTTTATATTTTTAATACAAAGTTGTATTTAGCTAATGCAAAATTTAGAAAATTTCAACAATATAAACCCCTAAAAAATATTTTCTTTTTACAATAAAAAGGAAATTTTAGGTTCAGTTTATACAGACTAACATGAAACATATGTTTTGAAAATTTCATGAAAAAATATTCAGAAGTTTTTGAGATCTGCCCAAAACGTCATTTGAAGAAAAATGACTTCAAATTTTTGGAAACACCGCTTCAGCTATTGAGCGAGTATAATTCTAAATGCCATAACTTCTGTACTAATGGGAATTTTAAGATAATAATTATATCAAAATGTTCAGAAAACATAGAAGTTTAACATATAAAAAAATTAAAATTTTGAAAATTTTAGAACTTTAAGAGTCCTGAGACCCCTTAAGAAAATAAAGGTAGTAAATTATAGACAAATTATGTAATTATTATCCTAAAACAATCGGGTTATTACTTATTCTTCATCGAACATTTATTATATCAGAGATAACAACTGTAGAAATGGATTGTAGAATTCAATGTGGAACTTATTTCGCATATTTCTCATCGATACGACTGAGACTAATATAACGCCACTTAATTTAACACTATTTCTACCACGATTTTGTGTAGGGGAGGGTAGTACACAGTGAGACGAAAATTATTATTACTTAACGAATGGCAATGATTTTTATTCTTTTGAAAAAAATTTTGCTACATCTTTAAACTGCCCATTTACGCTACACATTAATGTATAAATGGTTTTAAAAAAATTATTTATAAAAGCACAGAAGCAGTATAACGGAGTGTCGAAAATTGTCTCACTGTGTACCACAAGTGGTACACAGTGAGACAATGTATATATTTTCATAAATCATACATTTTTATACTCTATCAATAATTTTCTGCAGTTTATGACTTCTAATTAATATTTCTAGATAAAAAAAAAATTAAAAATATGAGCCTCGGGTGGGCAATGGCAGACCTTGGGCTACGTTCATGCAAATTTTCAGCCTGTAGATTTCACAAGCCATCGCACCGCCCCACACACAATCAGATAGAGAGAAAAAACCCTTCTTTTATTAATAAATAACTTTTTACGTCAGAACCGCATAGTAGATACACAATGAGGCACGTCTCACTGTGTACCACAACTGTGTGTCTCACTGTGTACTTTCGTTACGTTGTAACAAAATGGATGCCATATCTGTTTCATCATCAATTTCATAGCTTTGAATGCTTGTGTCGTTTTGTCGACGTAGTCTATCATTAAATATAGCTTAGTTTGGTTAAGTAAATGTATGCCATAATGAAAGAAATAAACTTTAAAATGGACGTCTTTGTAACTTTAACCCCTGTAAAATAAATAATTACTTACTATTTTGTTGGACGAGTAACCGAAGTGCCGAAACTACATCCACGTGTTGCATAAGATGAGGTGGTTCAGTGTGTGTTACAGCTAGGAGAAAAAGTTATAACTATATGTCAAAATGGCTGCTGTCTCACTGTGTACCATGTCTCACTGTGTACTCCCCTACCCTATACCTATTTCTACCAAAAGGTGTCTTTTGACACCTTTGCATTTTAATGCAAATAAATGCGTTTCAATGCAAAATTTTAAAAAAAAAATGGGATTTCAAATTATCAGTTAAATATAGATAATTTGAGCAATATATTTATTCATTGACGCGTATTTGTTAGAGATTATTTAAATAATATTTAATTTTAAATTTATTGCAGATTATAAATTCTAGCTTAATTCAACAATTTGCAAAATACAGATATACATAAATGTAATAAAATATGTTTTACGTCAACAAAGACATCAATTTCAAAATATTATCTTCATTGCTTTTAATTTTTATTAGAAAATTAAACATTTTAATATTATTAACTAAACAAACTTTCAGTCTCACGTATAAAAATTCAATCATTGTAACAACAACGGTATTCATAAATACAGCAGTGTAATAAAATTCTTTCCTTATTCGATACCACAGTTTTTACACGAATGAAAACAAAATTCATGTGTATTGAGCTCACTACCAGAACTGGAGAACAAAACGCGTTATTCAATTTTCAGAACTAGTCACTGCAATGATCTACACTAAAATACAATATGGCGGAAAACAAGGGAATATCAGAGTTTTGCAGTAACTCGTGTATTTTCCGTTACAACTAAAAACGAGATTCTCTAATATGATTATAATAAATATGAGGTTGTAAAATGGTGTTCATATTTGTGTGTACAATTGTTTAAATTTAGAAATTATGCAATCCTCAGAAATTAGAAACTTTGAAAACTTTAAGGTGTCAAAAGACACCTCATGCACTGTAAAAAAAAAAAAAAAAAAAAAAAAAAAAAAATATGTAAAGTTACTAAAGTTTTCCTAGGAAACTGGGATTCCTAGAACGTTTTATGTAACGGCAACTAGAAAAATTCCTGTAACAGACGCTGTTACAGGAATTTTCGTTGTTGCCGTTACATAAAAAGTTCTAGGAATCCCAGTTTCCTAGAAAAGCTTTATTAACTTTACAGACTTTTTTATCTTTTTTTTTTTTTTTTTTTTTTTTTTTTTTTTACAGTGTGGTAGAAATACGTATACCATGTGCATATTTTTCGATCCAGGATGAGTTGGAGGAAAATGATATCGCTGAATTAATTTAACATCTATTGTACGAAAAGTAGAAAAATAATTATGGAGAAATGATTAAACTTAGAGAGTAATTTTAAGTTAAAATCTGAAAGGTGTCTTTTGACACCTCTTCGTAGAAATAGTGTTAAAATAAATCTTTTCTATCCTTTCATTTTTCTTTAAACTCTTTGTGAGTCAGGAGAAATACACCCGAATGACGAATATAGATAAATTTCCCTTTCAATCATCCAATAGTTATGACATGAAAGATTTCAAATTACCAGCAAATTATTCAAGTATTACCGTAAAACAATCAATATATTCCCTATTGTCTCTTCGCCCTATTTACATCAAATCTAACAAATATAGAAAATATTCAAAGTAACTGAGGTATTAAATGGGAAAATTATTTCGTATTATTCTCATTCATGTGTTTTCATTCACTTGTGTCATTCTACAAAAAACGTTATTTTGTCGGTAACATGGTAGCTATTTTATGACAGAATATTTTTGTTTTTATGTTTTAGAGATTTTACATAACAGAACATATTCAAAATATGGATTTCAGGAAGATAGATGATTTGTTAATATTTTGTATTTTATTTTTATTTTTTTAATTAATGGAGGTATATTTGTATATAGTAGGAGAGCTGTTGAACATTTTTGAGTAGGTATTTGAGGCACCCTGAAAATTTGTGCAACACTTCTTTTGTAATGCCTGAATACAAAATCGAATGTCTGGCTGAAGGATCGTGGCCCAAAAACTGTGCCAGACAAAAAATGGCACTTGACACGTGTCTGGCACAGTTTTTGTGCAAACTAAAGTGTCTGTCATTTTCAAAATATTTTTTTCTAAGCATAAATATTATTCTGCCTCAATCTCAGCGTGCCTCAAATACATTTTTTGGGCAGTCAAAAAATGGCACTTGACACGTGTCTGGCACAGTTTTTGGGCCGACTAAAGTGTCTGTCGTTTTCAAAATATTTTTTCTAAGTATAAATATTATTCTGTCTCAGTCTCAGCGTGCCTCAAATACCTTTTTTTTTGGTAGTCAAAAAATGGCACTTGACACGTGTCTGGCACAGTTTTTGGGCCACGATCCTTCAGCCAGACATTCGATTTTGTATTCAGCTATTACAAAAGAAGTGTTGCACAAATTTTCAGGGTGCCTCAAATACCTTCCCTAAAATGTTTAACAGCTCTTGGACTAATACCTCCGTTAAATATTATAACTAATTTCAACTATTGGCATCTTTACCTTTTATTTCGTGAATGTAATAAATATATTATTTAACTCAATTATGTATATTTTTTTATGAAAATTCCGTATTTTTTTTATGATTTTTTTTAGGTGCGTTCGTAATTATATAAATACGTAGCACCTATAGTCGTCATCCGGTCTGTCCGTCTGTCCGCATATAACAACGCAAAAACTACCCAACCGAATGGTTTGAAATTTAATGTATAGAATCGTTGCAGAATTTTTTCGAGTTTTTTTAAAATTTATGAAAATTGAATCAGAACTTAAAAAGATATTAATAAAAGTTTTCTTCATTCTATTGAATCCTATCATACACAATTGATTCAGTGATATCCCATGATAGGTAATGGTTCTTAGGTTGCCATGGTGATGAGGTCCTATTTAAGAAGGAGTCATATTATTTCTGTATTACTGAATTTAATATTATAGAATCGTAATAAATTTTGTATTAATTCATTTTTGCATAAGAGTGCAACAGCTATTGCACCAAGATCTGAGTATTTATAAAACTAGTTATAGTACGAACGCCCCTCATTTGCCACGTTTGACATGCAATTTTCGACTTGTTTTTTCAAAAATAAATATGTTTGAATTACAGTTACAAGACTTTCTTGTACCCTACGTAAGAATAAAATTCTGTGAAATAATTTCCAAAACATAGTAGCTTTCGCAATCTAATAAAAATATTTGATGCAGGAGGCATGTCTTTTTGAGAATGTGCACATTGCTGGTTGTTAGTACTAATTTTGAAATACTGAACTAAGAAATGGTCACAAACTTTATGCATGCGCCGTTCTATAAGGTAAGCATTATTTATTTAATAAAGTCCTGCTTTTAATTCCCGTGCCTTTTTTAGGTACATTCGAAAATATAAGTAATCGTACATAGCACTTATAGTCGTCGTGCAGTCAGTACGTCTGTCTGTATGTCCGTCCGTCCGCATATAACAGAGCAAAAACTACCCAACCGAATGGTCTGAAATGTTAAATGTATAATTGTTGCAAAAATTTTTCGAGTCATTTCAAATTTTATTAAAATCGGATGTATAAGTTACGCGGACAACTGAGCCATGATTTTCCAGGATTCTGGAGATTCTGGCAATTCAGCTTCAAAAGGCTAATATTCATTTGGATTAAAGTCTGAACTTTTGTAAATGTGTTCAGTTAGGTTCCCTCTATCAGCCGGAAACGTTCAAAATTACATTTTAATATCTAAAAATAAGAAAAAATATATATTTAATATTTCTTTCCTCTTGGGTCCAGTTGCCCCATTTATTTATTTATTTTGTGCATGAGTGTTCTTTTATTAAAGAATTTCTTTTTCTTTAGTTGACAAATTAATTCTAAAGTATATGCTTAATATTTTATTTGTTAAAATCTTAGCAAAGCTGATGACCTGTGAAAGATTTTAACACTTCAAACAAAACTAATTATATACTTTAGAAATATTTTGACAACTAAAAAAAAAAATAAATAAAAATAAAAATAAATAAATAAATAAATAAATAAATATACATCCCTCAAACAGAGTATACAGAAAAAAAAGTTTAAAATATTAATTTTCAGAGGAGATATTTTGAAAATACGAATGGATTCCACCTCCGTGATTTAACATTAGCGTGGAACATTTGAGTTCTCACTGACAAGGAAGGTCTCCTTACAGGGCATTCGCAGAATATTTTGAAAAAAAAAAATACCAATTAAACTACTTATGAATGTAATAAAGGATCCGTCAAATTTAGCGGCGGAATTACAGTAGAAAAACTGAAAAAAAAAAAAAAAAAAAAAAAAAAAGCAATTTAACAAATTACAATGACCATTTGGAAAATGATTTTTTCAAAGACTAAAATTTAAGACATAAAAAATCGCACGGAGTTGATCATACATTACGTACGCCATGAATTAAACATTAACAGTGTTATTACACGTACAAATTGCAAGCGACAAAAATTGCCTGCGAATCGTCAGATTTCCTGAAACTTACGTATTATCCACCTGAAACTTACGTATTATCCAAGCATTTCATTGGCTGTTCGGGAAAAAGGCTTTTCCATCGTCAGATTTCCAATAAATCTGACGACCCATTTTAAATGAAATTTCATTCTTAAACTTCTAAACATCCCACAATATTACTTTTTACACCGTCGTATAGAGAAAAAAAAATGTACTTTTAAATGCAATTTGTTTGAAAGCTGTATCTCAATTTGTTTCTGAGTTATTAATTTTTTTTTTGTAGTTTTTATTACTTTTTTGTCATACTGGCAACAGTACTATCCATCTCTGTTGAAAGTAAAGGGAAATGCAGATTACTGTATAGACCAATCAGAAAACGAATAAAATGCGGATTTGATTTCCTACCCTGACGAGGACAATAACCATTTTTCCAAATGGTTAAAAAAAAACACTTTCGAGTATTTGGCACGAAAAGACGAAAGCGTCACGCGATTTGGCGACCAGCTCTTTTCCTCGCCTAGCAAACGATTTTAATTCATCTAATTGCTTGTTAATTGATTTTGAGAATGCATGTAAATAATATTTAATGTGTTTAAACTTAAGCAATGAGATTTTTTAAAACATATATATCTTTTTTTGTATTATATATTTATGTTGCATGTTGCTGCAGTTATTTAAGTTTAGCAATGTAAAAATAATTTCATACATAAAAATTATTTTCATATTGAAAAGTATATTTTCATATATTTAAGCGTATTCCGAAATAAGGGCCAGATGAAGAATGCAGCAGTTTTCCATTTCAATATCGGACAAGTTTTTGTTTCCATAGCAACAAAATTGCGTTGACAGTGCTTAATTAGGCTTAGTTTTGAGATTGAAAGAATTTTAATTAATTTAAATTTTGCTTTAATTCATAAAATTTCATAGTTAACTTTCGTTATAAATATATACATGACAAAATTAGAGTTAAAACGAACTAAAACTCACAAAACTAAAGTTATTTTAATTAAATTTATTTAAACAAGTTCAACATGAAACGTTTTTACCTTAAAGAGTATTTGACATAAAAAAGTATTTTTTGACATTTTATTCCATCACCAACAGGTGATAAATCGCCAACTGACGAAATTTTCATTATCTTTTTACAGAGACTCTATCGAGTTTCCGCCGAATTTTTTAAAATAAATATATCTATCCTCATGAGTTTTCCAGATTTTTCGGAATATATCCGTATGGAGACCTTCCTTGTGAGCAACATCCTTAAGGTTCCTGTTCCGTCAGGCGAAGACACTCGCGAGCTAATGCTATTCCTATGAAAAGGCTCTTTTCCAATATTTAATTTGCATTTCGATATTTTATGTACTTTTTTTTTGCATTGGATAGCTGAGCTCGATCTCTATATTTGCTTCTTTTTTTTCTTTTTTTTTACTTTTTCGATTTTGGTTGTAGTTTTTTTATAAGATGACACTTTCACTTTCAGAAACGATAAATTTTTTACTTAAATTTTTACTTTTTAAAAACTTAACTTATTAAAAAGTAAATTAAAAAAAAATCTGCAACCAAAATCGTAAAAGTAAAAAAGGGCAGATGTAGGGATCGAGCTCAGCTATCTAATGGAAAAAAAAATATTTAAAAATATTGAAATGTTTGAAAAGAACCTTTCCATAGGATTAGCATTAGGACGCGAGTGTCTTTGCCGGACGGGATGAGAACCTTAACTGTTTGGAAGCCTGAAGAAATATTTCTCAATAACAGATATAGATAGATTTTCCTTTCATTTATCCAATAAGTATGATAAATTAACAGCAAATTATACTTGTATTAACCTAAAACAGACAAATCATTTTCCATTTTCTGTCCGGCAATTTATATAAGCAGTAGCAGCAATAGAAAATAGATGGTGTGTTCACAAAGTTTCAAGACTGGTCTGATAATTCAAACTTTATTAAACATATTTGTACAGCGAACTAAAATTTTTCGAAATATGACCCTTGGGCATCAACACACCGCTGCCAGCGTTTTTTCCATTGTTCATAGGCCCCATATAAGTCTTCGCACGAAAGGCTGTTAAGGGACCTCGTCGAAGCTGCCTTGATCTGGATCGTTGGAATCGTGTCGAATCGCTTCCCTTTCAGGTCTTTCTTGACCCGGGGGAACAAAAAAAAGTTGCTGGGAAAACATTCGCGGCCGTAAGGGGTTTGCAGCAGTATTGCCACGTTAAATATAGCCAAAACTGATGGAGCACTCCAGAGAAAAAATGACCTGACCCGTCTTGTCCGTCCAGACATCAGAAACGATTGGATTGTTCCCCACGACAATGCACCCTCTCATACGTCGCTTGCCACCGCCGAAGTTTTGCCTTTAACGTGGCAATACTGCCGCAAACCACCTACAGACCCGACCTAGCTCCAGGACTTTTTTGTGTTCCCCCGGATCAAAAAAGACCTGAAAAGGAAGCGATTTGTCAGGATTCCAGCGATCCAGGCAGCTTCGACGAGGTCCTTTAACAGCCTTTCGTGCGAAGACTTCTATGGGGCCTATGAACAATGGAAAAACGCTGGCAGCGGTGTGTTGATGCCCAAGGGTCATATTTCGAAGAATTTTAATTCGCGGTACAAAAATGTTTAATAAATTTTGAATTATCAGACCAGTCTTGAAACTTTGTGAACACACCAATGTATTCAAAGTATTAATTGGGAGACTCACAACCGTAGTAGACCAAGTCCATGAAATACGCCATTTAGAAGGTGCATAATACCTGTTTTATCATCTCCCTCAGAAAACCAAGTCTGTAAACAGATGACATATGAGAAAGTATATGGAAACAAACTTGGTTCAGTGTTGATGCCCAAGGGTCATATTTCGAAGAATTTTAGTTCGCGGTACAAAAATGTTTAATAAATTTTGAATTATCAGACCAGTCTTGAAACTTTGTGAACACACCATATATTCAAAGTATTAATTGGGAGACTCACAACTGTAGTAGACCAAGTCCATGAGATACGCCATTTAGAAGGTGCATAATACCTGTTTTATCATCTCCCTCAGAAAACCAAGTCTGTAAACAGATGACATATGAGAAAGTATATGGAAACAAACTTGGTTCAGTGTTGATGCCCAAGGGTCATATTTCGAAGAATTTTAGTTCGCGGTACAAAAATGTTTAATAAATTTTGAATTATCAGACCAGTCTTGAAACTTTGTGAACACACCATATATTCAAAGTATTAATTGGGAGACTCACAACCGTAGTAGACCAAGTCCATGAGATACGCCAATTAGAAGGTGCATAATACCTGTTTTATCATATCCCTCATAAAACCAAGTCTGTAAACAGATGACATATGAGAAAGTATATGGAAACAAACTTGGTTCAGTGTTGATGCCCAAGGGTCATATTTCGAAGAATTTTAGTTCGCGGTACAAAAATGTTTAATAAATTTTGAATTACCAGACCAGTCTTGAAACTTTGTGAACACACCATGTATTCAAAGTATTAATTGGGAACACACAACCGTAGTAGACCAAGTCCATGAGATACGCCATTTAGAAGGTGCATAATATCTGTTTTATCATCTCTCTCAGAAAACCAAGTCTGTAAAGAGATGACACATGAGAAAGTATATGGAAACAAACTTGGTTCAGTGTGGGAGTGGATAAAACACATTCTTTGCACCTTCTAAATGGACTATCTCTTTCCTTTTTTTTTCAAAATGGACTTGGTCTACGATGATTGTGAGCCCCTCAATTGATGTATGAAAAAAGGAAATTATTTCATATTGTTCCCTTATTGATATTAATGGGCTTCTGATACGATGACATTATCATTTTAAAGTACATTTTCTTCTACTCTTTCGCTTTCCTATTAACCCCTTGAGGGGCAAGCAATTACGTTTGTGAAATGCTGAATTCCTACCGGAATCTTTGAAAAATTCTATTTCAAAATAAGTAAAAGCAATTTTACGGCTTTTTTCCACAAAGTTAGAAAAGGAAACTTAATAAAATTTGTCTGCTGTAAAACTTCATTAATCGTAGGTGGTATATAATATATACCGGTGCCCCTCAAGGGGTTAACTGTTTGAAAGCATAAAGAAGTATTTCTGAACGAGGAATAGAGACAGATTTCCCTTTCAATTATCTAATTATGAAAAGGTGTAAATTACCGACAAATGATGAAAATATTAATATACAAAGGTTGGGTTATTCTCGATTCTTCTCAAACTTTTCTATGTGTATCAGCAATAGCAATTGCAGCAAATATTTAAAGTGATTGAGATATTCCAAGTAAAAACTGTTTTATGATTAACTTTCTTGTCGATAACTAATCTCGCCGATGTTCTTATTGATATGACTTATGGCATATAGTATTTTTGAAGTGTTTACACATCGATTGGCTGAGCTATTTAGCTATGCTTACCTGTCTTTGTTGCAAAAACCACATTCTTTTGATATTTATCATGCAGAGATTCAAGGGAAAAATATTTTTCATCCTACATTTTAAGATTTGATGCCCCCATTTTTTCTTTTTTGTAATTTTATGTACCCTAAGATACTGAAAAGTAGATACTGAAAAGTAGTCTACTGATAAGTAGAAAAATGCAACATTACTTTGTTTGTCAAAAAAGTTTCATAATTCAAGCTATATGTTAGAATATCCAAAATTTTATTACATATAATATAAGAAAAGAAGGAGAAAATCACAGCAAAATCTGTTTACAATTTGGTTGCGAGCATTTTTTTACTAAAAAAATTTGATTGGACAGAAAATGTTTTTATTTTAAACTTGTAAAGGGAAATAATTTAAAGTACATTTTGATGTTAACTTGCAGCAAAATGTTCTAACAATCAAATTACCGTAAATTTGGCTATGATATTCTCCCTTTTCCTCGTACATGCATCCAGTGTAAGAAAAGAAAAAAAACCACAGAAAAATCTGTTAGCAATTTGGTTGCCAGCATTTTTTTACTGCAAAAATTTGCACAAACACACTATTTTTTTACTTTAAACTTGTAAAAGAAAATAATTTAAAGTACATTTTGCTATTGATTTGCTGCAAGATGTTCTGATAACCTAATTACCGTAAATTTACTTGCAATTTTCTTCGTACATGCATCCAGTGTAAGAAAAAAGGGGAAAAAATCACAACAAAATCTGTTTGCAGTTTGGTTGCCAGTATTGCTTTGAAGCAAAAATTTGCATCAAAGCTGCAATTTTTACTATAAACGTCTAAGTCTACTTAGCTTTTAATTTACAGCATAAAATGCTGGCAACTAAATTGTCTATAGATTTTGCAGTGATTTTCTCAGTTTTGTTTGCTTAAAGTGTATAAAAGATAGCTTCATAATTCTTCTTTTTGTCTTCAGCGAAGCCAGTAGTTATAAAACATCTATAAAGGGTGAAGCAAAAAATATAGAATAAACTTTAACGGACGGTAGAGCATACTACAAGAAAATAATTTTAATATAGGATAGGGTCACAATCTTTTTTAGTCCCTCCAAAATACACTGTAAAAAATCATAATGCCAGTTTTCCTATAGGAATCGGAAAAATAGTTGCCCTTATCGTACCGGAAAATTTTCCGACCCAGCTCGGAATAAAATCCGTAAAAAAAAAAGGAAATAGTCAATAAAACGGTATTTTACGGATTTTATTCCGAGCTGGGTTGGAAATTTTTCCGGTACGATAAGGGCAACTATTTTTCCGATTCCTACAGGAAAACTGGTCGCTTTTTTTTTTTTTTACAGTATACAGCCTGCCTCATTCCGTTCCGAACATTACTATTGTTTATAACTTTAACAAAATTAAAGACATTTAAATAAATTTTCAACAGACATACTACGCTTTGTGTGAAAAGGCATCATTAAAAGTGATGGAAGTGTACACTGTAAAAAAAAATACTGCCAGTTTTCCGGTAGGAATTGGAAAAATAGTTGCCCTTTTCGTACCGGAATAATTTCCGACCCAGCTCGGAATAAAATACGTAAAATAAGGAAATAGTCAGTAAAACGGTATTTTACGGATTTTATTCCGAGCTGGGATGGAAATTATTCCGGTACGATAAGGGCAACTATTTTTCCGATTCCTACCGGAAAATTGGCATTCTTTTTTTTACAGTGTACAGCATTGTACTGCATGTATTGTCAAGTACATTCGGAAATATGGCGCATCTAATTCAGACTATTTGGATGGGGTTACTGCCTCTTCTCGTGTCATTGATTTTTCACACAGAAAAAGTAATTCTGTTAACAATTTCTTTAAAATAACTTCCTTATAATTTCAGTTATAATCAAAATCCAAATTGTTTGAAGTGAAACACCTTTTACATTCTAAAAAATAAATGCGTAAATTTAAAGATTAAAATAGGTACACTGATGATACAAAAACGATTTGTCTATATGTGTACACTGACACGCAAATTGTCAAATACACGCCTTGTGTGTCAATTTCAAAATACACATTGTTCTGGTATTTTGATGATAACTCATTAAGCTTCTGAAGTGTGTAAAATTTATCAAATAACTCTCAAATACACAGTTTAATGTGTAAATTGCACATGAGTACACATATCTATGTGTAATATGCAAAAACGACATATTTTTATATTCGTAGTTTGGGATGTAATCTGTGAACTAAATGTTTATAATAAGTACAAAAATACAAGACAAAATTGCATTAAAAAAATTCATGTGCTTGGTGTGTTTACCACCTTAACCATTCAGCTACAATAACACAGGCTAAGTTTTCAAGCATCATTATTTATTGAGTACACATAAGTACACATATTTCTGTGTAATATTCTGTTGTTACACATATTTTTGTGTCATATTCTTACATATAATCCTGTATAATATTCTGTTATTACACATACAGCTGTGTAAAATTCTTACACATATTTCAGTATAATATTCTGTTCTTACGTTATATCTGTGTAATATTCTTACACGTATTTATTTCTGTGTGATATTCTGTTCTTATATTTATTTCTGCGTAATATGCAAAGTCCACAGATATTTGTGTAATATGCAAAATGTATAAATCTTGCATATTCGGGTTAATCCGTACAATTTTCTACATTTACAAACTTGTTTAAGTTTTTGAAGGGATAACAAATTACTCACTTCCATTAAGCCGATAAACACACATAAATACAGGTAAATTTTTGCCACAAGAGTGTAAATTTTATGACAAAAGTGTAATTTTACAAATTTACACGTATAATACCTATGTAAAAGTGACTAATTTACACATATATTTTTAGAGTGTATTTTTGAATAAATAAATGGATTGTGATCCAAGTTTCCATTACAAAAATTGTTTTTTGTAGTGTACTCTACCATCCACAAAAGATTGTCCAGTATTTTTTGTATCACCCTATATAAAATAAAACTTACGATAATAATAAAAAAAAATAACTATAACAAAGAAAAGGGACAATCTAGGAAGCTGGGGCCCACCGTACTGTATTTACTCAAATCTTCTTCCTTGTTCACTGACTTTTTTGACTTGAAGGTGCGGTTCCCTTTCAGCAGTGCCTGTGATTTAAAAGTGCGAGCATAAAAAGCAATGAATGCGAGGAATTCGCATTTTTTTTACTTCTATCTGAAAAAAAAAATGTTATAAAAAAGTTAAACTTCACTACGGAGAAAAAAAGTTAAGGTTTTCAACGGTAAATCTTAAGCAAACATATCAAGAAAGAAAAAGTCAAAGTGAAAGTGTTTAAAATAAAAAAGAAAATAACGTTTATTTATTTTTTTATTTTTTTTTTTTTGAAAGAAATGTGGACAAGAAAATATACTGCAATTATATCAAGGAATAAAATTTATTAATCAAATATAAGCCATTCAATTCCACAGTAAACACACACATATACATATATTTGTATTCATATATATATATATATATATATACCGGGTGCCTTAAAATGGATAGATTGATTTTAAAATTCAATAACTTGCAAATGGTGACAGCTATTTAAAAAATTCTTGCAGGAGGATTATGTAAAATGCCAGGAGTTTTTTTACTGCGATTCTCGATGTCATTTCAAAATAGAAGCGATAGATGGCACTGCAAGCAGTAGGCGCTAATGCCAGCCCCGATTTTTTGGCTCTTCTCCCAGTATTGATGAGAAAGAAGGAGGATAAACATACGGATTGGGTTAAGAACAAGATTACATTGGCGACTAAGAACCAATTCATTTATTTAACCTCCCTTCTTTCGCATCAACACAGAGAGAAGAGAGAGGCCATAAAATCTGGCCTGGATTTAGCGCCTATTGCTTACAGTAATAAACGCTTTCAGTGTGACGTCAGTCATGACGTTTTGGTTAGAAACTGACTTTTTTATTCCAATAGGGTAGGGGAGTACACAGTGAGACATGGTACACAGTGAGACAGTAGCCATTTTGACGTATAGTTATAACTTTTTCTCCTATCTGGAACACACACTGAACCACCTCATCTGATGCAACACGTGGATGTAGTTTCGGCACTTCAGTTACTCATCCGTCAAAATAGTAAATAATTCTTTATTTTATAGTAGTTAAAGTTACATAAACGTCTATTTTAGAGTTTATTTCCTTCAATATGACATATGTTTACTTAAACAAACCTAGCTATATCTAATAATAGACTATTTCGACAAAACGACATAAACTTTTTAAAGCGATGAAATTGATGCAACAGATGTGGCATCCATTTTGTTACAACGTAAAGAAAGTACACAGTGAGACACACAGTTGTGGTACACAGTGAGACGTGCCTCATTGTATATCTACTATGCGGTTCTGATGTAAAAAAAGTTATTTATTAATAAAAGAAGGGGTTTTTTTCTCTATATATATATTTGTGTGTGGGGGGGGGGGGGGGGGGGGGCGTGTGATGGCTAGTGAAATCTACTAAAAAGTAACGTAAGAGGCTGAAAATTTGCATGAAGGTAGCCCAATGTCAGCTATTGTCCACCCGAGACTCATATTTTTAAAAAAAATTAAATCTAGAAATATGAATTAGAAGTCATAAACTGCAGAAAATTATTGATAGAGTGTAAAAATGTATGATTTATGAAAATATATACATTGTCTCACTGTGTACCACTTGTGGTACACAGTGAGACAATTTTCGATACTCCGTTATGCTGCTTCTGTGCTTTTATAAATAATTTTTTTAAACCACTAGGGGGCTCGGCCCCCTACGAGCTACGCTCGCCAACCCCCGTCCTGACACCGTAGACTCTAAATGCACGCTAATTTGATCGGCTTTAAAAGGATTTCGAAAGATTGAATTATAATTTAAAAAATAGTGGTGATCTCTCTATAAACGGATTTCTAAACATTTCTCTTTGATTGGGGAATTTTAACGCCAAATCCGTTGCGGTACTACTTGATTATCCCGTCGACCAATTTCGCCAAATTATATAAATCGCCAAACCACTCGCCAAATTATACAAATTGACATAATTTTTATTTTAAATAACGAAAAAACAAATAAATTAGTACAACATTAATAAAAATACAAATAAAACGTCGAAATAAAAATAACTGGATGACGTATACACGTGTAACAACATTTCAAAATAAGCTAATATAAAAGGAATTAAATAAACAGAGTCTTTGTCTCCTGGTATTTTTTAACAAAGTGAAAAGAAAGTTCTTTAAATGAGACATTTTAAATTAATCGTTTTTAATCTGACATAATTTTGACCAAACTCTTCTTTCTCTTTTTAATATTCAAGTGAAAATACTTGTGTTAGAAATGAAATATTATTTGCGCTTTCCTAACAAAAATAGTTGAAAAGTATCCTCTTAAAATATCAAATAAATGTCTAGCGCAATTTCTAAATTTAAACCGTTTTGCAATATTATTTTGTGTTCATTTTATGTAATAACTGTAATGTGACGTAAATATGACGTAATTTCTCCTATTTAAGACTTATAACGCATGTTAATAAATTTATTGTTTTACAAATTCCTTTCTCTCTTAAAATTCACGTATAATTATAGTTTTTATGACGTAATTTTTAATAAGTTCCTGCTTTTTGTACATAATTATTTAATTATAATTCCAAATGTTTTTTTCTGTTTATAATAGTCACGTGTAAATAAATTTTTAATTTATTTACAAGTATAAATATATTTTTTTTGAAGCAAACATTATTGTTTCCGCTGTTTATACAGTTGGCAACAGTTTAAATTAATATCACTTTCTAAAATCTGTTAAAAATATCTCTAGAAATGCTGAAAAATCTGAATTTAAAATAGAAATAAAACCTCAAAAAATTAGTCAAAATAAAAAAATTAATGCAATCTGCACTCCGGCAAATTCTAATGCATAAAATGATCTAAAAATGATTAAATTCCTATGAACAGTTTTTGCTCCTATAAAACTTTTTTAGTGGGACGATTTTGTCCAACTTTAGCATTAAATATCTCTTAAAATAATTCTTCGATCTAAAAACTGTCTGCATCAGCGTGTTTATCAAACATTTCTGTATAATACTACCGATTTTCATATTTTTGTATGCATTATTTTTCTTAATATTAACGAAGAAAGACCTCCGGTCACAAAAAATTCAAAACCGGTGGCGGCGGCGGTGACAGCGGTAGTTACTTTTTTTTAGAATAGAGAGATTTATTCATTAATGTATAGCGTATTTATGTAGCTTAAAGATGTAGCAAAATTTTTTTCAAAAGAATAAAAATCGTTGCCATTCGTTAAAACAATAATAATTTTCGTCTCACTGTGTACTACCCTCTCCTATATCTTCCAATTAATAAATAAATATATATTGGGTTTCTGAAATTTCTAAAGTCAAGAGAATGCCCTTCGGAAAGCTTATTGTATATTTTTGTCCATGGTTATTTTCGCAGATTAAGAAACACTTGTCTTTGTCTTTTTTTATTTTTTTCCGTATACGGCAAGCTACATAAATCTTAAAAGATGTGAAAAGCGAAAATATGAGTATTAGTATAAAACTGCTTGGGTTAAATTTATTTATGGAATGTTTTATGCTCAAAAAGTAACGTTTTCCGTATAAGGACACGTATTATATTCAATGGAGAAATAAAATATCGATATACAATAAATCTTATGCTCATAACAACAATAATAATAACAAAGAAAAGGGACAATTTAGGAAACTGGGGCTACTGTACTTTCCTCATACCTTCTTCCGTGCTCTCTGAGTTTTTTGACTCCGAGGTGCGGTTCGCTTTCAGGAGTGCCTGTGATTTAAAAGTGCGATCATAAAAAGTACTGAATGCGAGGAATTTACAATTTTTTGCTTCTAGATGGAAAAAAAAAAAAAAAAAGCCACAAAAATGTTAAACTTTGTTGGGTAGGGGGAAAATGACTTGAGTTTAGTTTTTGAAAGTTGTAGGTTTTCGAAGGTAAATTTTAAGTAAATATTGTATGAAAAAAAAAATAAAGTAAAAGTGTTTTATATATGAAGTAAAAAAAGCAAGATTCAAAATAGTGGTTATGCGGATTATCTCTTAAACCGCGGATAACAGAAACATGCTTCCAATTACAAAATGTATTCAAATCAAATACAGCTTTTAGATATGGCATATATTTTATAAGAAGCTATGTGCAGATTAAAATACGAAATTCAAGTAATATACGTTCTTTTTTACTACAACTTACATTTATAAAATGTCGTTTTGAATCTTAGAAAGACATTAAAATATCCCATTTCATTACGACAAAAACCTACCAAGTTATAGACTGATTTTTATACATTTTCACTGTTTTCTGACGCTAAAAACGCTTCTTTCAATATTTCCTTATATATATATATATAAAGTAACGATTTGGAAATGGACCAATGAAAATCTGCGTAGATACCTCGAAACGCATTGAATGGTCGGGGCTTTCTGAAACTACAAGGGGGTTACCAATGGGGAACCCGGCTCTGTCGCCAAACGTCGCCATGTTTGTCGCCAAATTCGGCGACCAAAATTAGTCGCCAACTTGACGCTATTTGCAGCATTTTGCGAAATTTCCATAGACTCATTGAAATCCAAAAGAGTTTACTTGCTTGCAGAACATCAACAAATTGAAATATTTCAATGCAACAAAAACTAATAATAGCTTATGAATAGAGCTTAATTAAACTATTTACATTATTTTTAAGCACAAACACTAACTATTTATAATATTCGTAACACTATATATATAATTTTACACATATATGTTGTTTGTTGTACAGATATATGTTTTACACATAAAATAAATGTTGGCGGAGAAAAAGCGGCGAAATAAAAATTTCAGAGGAGCGGAGATTTATATGATAAGATTATTTACTGTAACTGCAAATTAGCGACTTCATTACAAAGATAAGGAAAAAAATTCCAAATAACTTTAATAAACTTGTTACTTTTTAAATTTAACAAATTTTTAATTTTTAATTTTCTATTAATTTATAATTTTATTTAATTATAAATTTATTTAATTTGTAATTATTCAAATAAATTACAAATTTTACCTTTTTTCAATGATTTTATATTTAATAATTTTTATAATTATGAAACTCTGTAAGCTCTAATGATTATGTGCTTGGAGATAAGGAAATAAAAATGTCAGGAGTTGGGGAGGAGCGCGTTTTTATCAAGTGGAATCTAAAAATTGAATGTATAAAAAATAAGGATCGCGAAGCGATATAGAATGGAAACGCGAAACAATTACGTCTGGGGTTGGCTAGAAAATAGAGATTACTTCACGATACCGAATGGAATTGCGAAGCGATTATGCAGGGGGTTGGTGAGCGTAGCGAGCAGGGGGGCGGAGACCCCCTAGTGTTCCCAAAAATAATTACATTTCATAAAATTAAAAGCATCATCATTAGGTAATTTTTCTCCGTAAACTAATGGGATTCAGGCACTTTTCCAGTATAAGGGCTTGGCGTATTTTTTAAAGCTTGCCGTAATTTGGGCTTCAGAAAATGAGATTTGTTGCCAAATGACATAAACAGCTATGAAAACAAATTTCATGAACTTTTAAGCTTGTTTGTATATATAACTTTATATAGTCTGTAAACATTTTATTTAAATGTATATTATTGTTGTTTTTTATACGCAATTTACTTCTGTTTTTATATAAATATAGATAAATGGCTTCTTTATATTAAATAAATTGTATAAATATTGGAAAAATTGCTTCTGTATATGAAACAGTGAATAGGTTCCCATAAAATATGTTGCCAAATTTTCTTCTCTCGCCGAGGCCCCTATACTAGAAAAGTACCGGGATTTTTTTTTTATATATATATACTTCTAGTATAGTAGAAGACACTTTTCTAACATCGTTGAAAAGTGTTTATGAATTCCGTTTATCTGGTCGTCTGTCTCGTCCAAGCTCTAACTCATGTAAATATACTCAGATTTCCAAGTTATTGAGCACTACTATGACATGCTCAGTATTGAAAATGAAGTGAGTTTGCAGGGTCACTCAAAAGAATTCTTTTACGTTATGGACTGCAGAAGGGAATTGTTTGCGATGTATTTAAAGGAAGCAGGACGTTTCGGTCCCGACACTTCGGTCCCGCCATTTCGGTCCCGCCGTTTCAGTCCCAAGACATTTCGGTCCCGAGACATTTCGGTCCCGAGACATCTCGGTCCCTGGCCATTTCGGTCCCTAGCCATTTCGGTCCCTTGCCATTTCGGTCCCTTCTCTAGCAAACTGAAATTTTGTGCACTTGAAATAGGTGGCATAATTTTATAGGGGCCATTGTAGAGATTTTTAAATAAAGGCCTTAAACTTTTAGTAACAGCTCACACAAATTTCGTTTGGTAATCATTTTAAAAAGCAGTTGGGGGGATTGACATTTTCTATATTTTAGTGTATTATAAGTATAAGGTCCTGATAAATCAAAACATTTATAACTCGATCTATAATTATCGCAAAACACTCATATTTTGTATGGTAAACGTAATCTTTATAAAAGGAGGGATATTATCGGATTTTTTAACTGAACCCCCTAAATTTTAGTATAACCCGATTAGTCATGGGACTCGTCATATAAGGACTCGAAAGCGCAAACACTTATAACACAGATCAAACTTGTCGCAGCCCACACAAATTTCATATGATAATCGTAATCGTTTTAAAAAGCAGGGTGGGGTGGGGGCTTTGTTGACTTTTTCTATATTTTAGTGTGTCTTAAGTATAAGGTCCTTATAAATTATTTATAACCCTTTCTATAATTATCGCAAAACACTCATATTTTGTATGGTAAACGTAATCTTTATAAAAGGAGGGACATTATCGGATTTTTTAACTGAACTCCCTAAATTTTAGTATAACCCGAGTATAAGGACTCGAAAAAGCAAACACTTATAACACAGATCACAATTGTCGCAGCCCACATAAATTTCCTATGATAATCGTAATCGTTTAAAAAAGCAGAAAGGAGCGGGGGCTTTGTTGCCTTTTTCTTTATTTTAGCGTATCTTAAGTATAAGGTCCTGATAAATTAAAACATTTATAACTCGATCTAAAATTATCGCAAAACACTCATATTCTGTACGGGAAAAGTAATATTTATAAAAGGAGGGACATTATCGGATTTTTTAACTGAACGCCCTAAACTTTAGTATAACCCGAATAAAAGGACTGGAAAACGCAAACACTTATAACACAGATCAAACTTGTCGCAGCCCACACAAATTGCGTGTGATAATCGTAATCGTTTTAAAAAACCGGGAGGGGGGTGGGGGGGGCTGTGTTGACTTTTTCTATATTTTAGTGTATCATAAGTATAAGGTCCTAATAAATTAAAACATTTATAATTCGATCGATAATTATCGCAAAACACTCAAATTTTGTATGGTAAACGTAATCTTTATAAAAGGAGGGATATTATCGGATTTTTTAACTGAACCCTCGAAATTTTAGTATAACCCAAATATAGGGGCCCGAAAACCGCAAACACTTATAACTCGGATACAAATTGTAGCACACCATGAGGACCCCAGAAGCCAAGAGATACAAGTGACAAAATTTTGATATGGAGTAAATTGAGTTCAACGTTTATCATCAATAGTAACTGACTGAATTAAAATAAAAACTGTTGCTTATTTCACGGCGGTCTTTGAACTGTTATTTCAATTACTGTGAAATAAAAATGGAATGGAGTATTTTTAAAAATTTAAGTACAGATTAAAGATGTTAAGTAGTTTAACGGGCTTAATGGGACTCTTCACTCACTTGAAAACACCAGCTTCGTAATGTTAAACCTATGGGCAGGTTATTTTCGAATTTCAGGTTAACCCGAGAGAACTCGCTGCATGAGGTTTTCTCTCACCGTCGTACTTTTTTTATGACTCTTATTTAAACAATTTATCATTTTAATTAAAATTTAAAATTTTTATTTCAGTTATTCTACCTATTTGTGAGTAAGAGTACTAAGTCAAGCAAAAAAAAAAGATATTAAGCGAATGTAAAGTAAAAGAAAAGCAATTGGGCGCCGTGAAAGAAATTCTCTCTAGCGAGTTCTCCCGGGTTAACATTTGAATATTTTTAACCCGGAAGAACTCGCTGCATGAGATTTTCTCTCACAGTCGTACTTTTTTAAGACTCTTATTTAAATCATTTTTCATTTTAATTAAAATTTCAAAATGTTTTACAATTATTTTACCTATTTTGTGAATAAAAGTACTAAGCCAACCAAAAAAAGTTGATATTATATGAATGTAAAGTAAAAGAAAGCAATTGGGCATTCTCACTACCGAGTTCTCCCGGGTTAAACGATTTTTTTCCCCCATAGGATAGCTGAGCTCTATCTGTAATATGGCTAGTTTGTATTTTTCCGATTTTTGTTGCAAAATTTTTTAATAAAAGTACTTTCGGAACCAGTTTCGAAAGTGAAAGTACCTTAATTTAAAAAATCTGCACTCAAAATTGAAAAAGTACAAAATAGTGCTATTAGAGATAAATTTCGTAATCGCATTAGTTAACGTGGAAATGGAAAACATGAAACTTAGCAATTAAATAATACACTAACCCTTTATGCAACGACGGTTCTTCAAAGTACCATTAAAATAACTGTTTATAAAATTCATTTAATACATCGATTAGTAGTAATACAGTTTAGAATGAGTTATAGGTACTTTACTCTATCTTGTTCCGAAAGCATTATGGGTTGCACAAAAGAAAAGTATTTTTTAAATGATGATTTCTTTTGCCTTTGCATCTTTTCGGCTTTCTTGACGTTGAAAGATTGGGGGGGGGGGGGGGGGAGGTTCTATTGTGTAAGAACATGACATTTGTACATTTTCTAAATCTACAACAAGAGTGAAACAATGTGAGTCCTTAAATTATTAAAGCAATTATTAAATTATTAAAGCATTTATTAAATTATTAAAGCAATTCTTAAATTGTTACACATTAATCTGCAATAGTTAAACAAAAAATAATTCAGTCTTTACACTTGTAAGGTCTCTAAAGATGTAGCACTTCGGGGAATATTTAAAATTGATATATTTTATTAATTGATTAATATCATCTTAGAAAAATTGAAAATATTCATAGATAAATTGTTAAATAAAAAAATTCTCAAAAATTAAATTGCTTTTATTAAAGGTATTTATTAATAACAATTCAAAATGATTTAAATGATTAATTGTTTATATAACTAATTTATCAATTATTTGCTTAAAAACTATTACATGAACTGTATAATATTTATTTTAGGGTAAATGCAAACATATTTTTTAAATTTTCGGCTATTATAATGATATTAACTTCATTGGGATGTATAAAAATGATAAGGATTCTGAAGATAAATATGTTGTTTATTCATTTATTAGTTAGTTTGTAATATTTTTCTTGCTCTTTAATTATAATTAATTAATATCTTGCTTTTTGCGAATTGTAAACTATAACTGTATTTAAAAAAAATTAAAATCTGCATCTGGACAATAATGTCACCTAACACTGTTAAAAATTATTTTTATGTTTTTGTGTAATGTTGCATTATTATTAATGTTATTATTATTATGTTTAATTAATTAATTATTACTTAGATTTTATATTTTTGACTGATTTTTCAAAAAGTTTCTATTTTATTTTTTTGAAAATAATAAATCAAAAATTTTGAATGAAAACTTTAAGTGTGATGAATAATTGCTATTAATTAACTCTCAAAACAGTTAGTAATTTTAGTATAAAAATTAAATTAATATTTTACTAAATATATATTTTTTAATTTAATGTATCCTTAATTTATTAAATTAACAACATTATTAATATGCATTACAAATTTCTACTTTAAAATAAAATCGATACATAATATATTTTATATTCAATTTATCCTTATATTTTATAGTAGTAATAAACTGAAATTTATCCTTTACCTGTTTATTTTTATATTTAAATTTACCGATATGTAAAACTATTAATATAATTATTAATAAAAGTAAAATAAAAATATATTATTTTTTTCTGTGAAAGTGTGAGGAAAAGGGTAATATAAAAAAATAAATAAATAAACGACAAATATAAAAAAGCTTAGTTTTGTCAGCTAAAATTTACAAATAAAATTAATTAAAATAATAGTTACATTATTATATAAAATTAAAAATAGTAATCTTATTACAAAGAAATAGGCCCAGATGCAATAAAATTAGCTCACAAAAATCGTCTTCAAAGGGTGAGAAGACTTAAAAAATTGCAAGCAATAATAATAATAAAAAAAATGGAGTTTTCTGAGTGGAGTTTTCTGAAAACAAAATATTTTTTGTAGCTCGCCTAGTTACCAAATCACTATTGTTTTCCCAATGTTTATAATGGTAAAGTAACTTATGAGGACAAATTTATAAGATGCAACTTTGTGTTATAAAAAGTAATAAGAAAAATTAAATTTGTGCTTCAATAAATATATCTCATTTCTGAATTATTAAAGGAGAGGGTGTAGAGGGGTGATTTGAGGAAATATTTGCATATAATAGCTTATAAGTGTCTAATTGAATTATTGAAGACATTTATGATTAATCTAATTGGAAGAAGAAAAAAATAAGCACAGTTTAATTATTTAATTAATGATAATTTAAACGTTCTAAATGATGTATGAAAACAACCAAAAAAACATTTATGGCAGTTTATAGTACATATAAATACCTAATAATAATAATAAACAAATTTTCAGCTCGCTGTGATTTCATAATCACGAGTTATAAAAGTTTAAATTTATCGGACTGTTATATTCAGATTTTTATAAAAATTTAAGTGGAGGGGGGGGGGGGGGGATATTTTTTAAAGGGGCCCAAATAATGTTCAAATTGCAGCGTTTGGCGGGCCCACGACAATTAGAATCCGAGTTATAAGGTGGTGAGTGCCAAAATTGCAAGGGACCGAAATGGATAAGGACCGAAATGGCCAGGGACCGAAATGTCTCGGGACCGAAATGTCTTGGGACCGAAATGTCTCGGGACCGAAATGTCTTGGGACCGAAGTGTCGGGACCGAAATGTCGTGTACCCGTATTTAAACGATGTTACTCTATTTCAAACATATTGAAATTTAAATACATGACTGTGGTGCACTACAAGAAGTTTTCTTCGGAGTATAGTGTGCAAGGCATTTTATCGTTCATTTACGAGGACACAAAATAATTCTATTATTACAGTCTATGAATGATAATCGCTGGAAGAGCGTTTCATTTGTGGCATGCGTTTTTAAATTTAAGTAATTTGCTTTATGATACTTGGTGTGTATAAATTCTGTAGATCATATACAAGGCTGCACAAAAGAATTCGAGTATATTTTGTTTTATTGACGGAAAGTCCTAAAAGGGAATTTTCCACTGTTTTATGCGTTTCCTAACTGAACTGAATTTTAGCATACTATGAAGCATATATATGCAAAGTCTATAGTTCATATACAGGGCTTCACAAAAGAATTTGAATCTTTTTCAGACAATGGACGTAATTGCTGAAATTGTATTTTCAAATGGATTATGCGTTTTCCAAATTGTTTTCTTTTTAGATACTATCATTTTTCAACTTATAAAACGGAAAGTTTTGTTACAATTTTCTGAATATGTTGGAATGTGTTTCATAATCTACCGGGTGTTCTAAAATGGACCGGCTGATTTTAAAATTCAATAACTTGCAAATGGTAGTAGCTATTAAAAAAAAATTCTTGCAGGAGAGTTCTGTAAGATGTCGTGAGATTTTTACAGCGATTTTCGGTTTTACTTCAAGATAGCAGCGATAGGTGGCGTTGTAAACAGTAGGTGCAAAAACAATAGTCCGATTTTTTAATCGCTCTTCTCCCAGCACTGATGCAAAGGAAGGAGGTTAAATATATGGAGTGGGTTTCACTCGCGAATGCAATCTTCCTCTTAGGGATCCACTCCATATATTTAACCTCCTTTCTTCGCATCAATGCTCGGAGAAAAGCGAAGCCAAAAAAGCGGTCGTTAATTTAGCGCCATCTATCGCTGCTATTTTCAACTAAATCTGAGAATATCAATAAAAAAAAAAAACTCCTGACATCTTACATCACCCTCGTGCAAGAATTTTTTTTAATAGTGTCACAATTTCCAAGCTATTGATTTTTAAAATCAGTCAGTCCAATTTAGGACAACCGGTATGTTTGATGCATGATTTGTTCCTCAAGTTTTCTTTTTAAAGTCTTACTTAGACGTAGGGCATTTTATTTTTCTAAATATAAGTTATAGCAAAGAGGAGTCACATAGAACAAGGCTTCTCCCGGTCCTTTTTTTTTTTTATCCAGTATTTCTCAAGAAAATTTTCGTGGTAGGTTTTTACAGAATTTTCAACAAAAAGAACTTTCAGAATAAGTTTCTACAAAATTTCCAAGACAAAATCCAAACAAGTAAGGAAAATCATGCGTACAGCATAGATTATGAAACACTTTCCAACATTCCCTGAAAGCTTTAACGAAACTTCGTTACTTAGGGAAATAAGGTAAATAAGATAACTAAGTAAACATTTAAAAATCTGATTTTAGTAGTTACCCCCCATAATCAAATATGTATTCCAATTCTTTTGAACAGACCTGTATTCGATCTGTATGTTGAAATATATACTATATAATGGGAAAATTTAGTTTAGCACGAAAATGCATAACAGGTTGAAATTCATCTTTCAGCAATTTATACTAATAGATGGAAACATACTTGAATACTTTTGTACAGCCCTGTAGTTTACCTAGTACCTTTATTGCATGCCACTATTTAGCTAAAATTTAATTCAAACTAAAACACGCTTAAAACGACTGAAATTACATTTTCAGAAATTATCACCCATAGACGGCCATGTATCCAACTCTTTGCCTGGCCCTGTATATCCTTTTATCTATATTCTACAAATATTTCTTAGTACTCTAAATTCAGTTCAGCGTAAAAATGCATAACACATTTAAACCCACCTTTAAGCAATTTATGGTCATACTCAGTAAACTTTACGAATTCATTTCTGTAGCTCTCTATATGAACTATAGCATTTATTTATACACACTTTATAGTATGCATAAATATAGTGAACAAGTAGATAAGTGTGATCGCAGATCGCACAGAGGGTTTCGTTTAATATTCCTTTCAAAACAGTTTATCCTTTTGAAAAATCTGTTAGTTCAAAATTTCGCAACCAGGGGCGCAGTCTATTCTAAACAAACCTCTATCCGAACGAAACTCCGTTTTATATACTATCCGTAGATATATTACTCGAGGGGATTGGGCCGATAGCAGCCGAGATAAGTAGACGCCCCTGGCGGTAAAAAGTGGAACTAAAATATGTAAGGCTATGGTGCATAATATGAAAGAATAGTCAAAGGGGTGGCGGCAAAAGTTGGAAAAGTGCTCCTCGGGTGAAAAGGGCGGAGGTTAGAAAAATTGCTTAAAATACACAAGTTAGAGCCCGGAGGAGTAAATAATATAAGACTTTTTGAAAAATTTATGATTTGCCGTGTGGTCTGATGTATTCAGCTATACGTATGCAAAAATGCATGTCTCCAACTTAATTAGGGGCTCTCTTAGAGAGAATTGCTTAAAATATATATGTGGTAGCTAAAAGGGTTAAACGTAAGGCTTTTTCAAGATTTTATGATTTGTCGCCTGGCCTCAGGTGTTCTGCTATAAGTATGCAAAATTTCAAATCTCCAATTTTATAAGTTAGTTAGAATCAGTTAGAAAGAATTCAGGCTCACTTAGAAAGAATTGCTTAAAATATGCATGTGGGAGCCCAAAGGGTTAAATGTACGATTTTTTCAAAATTTTATGATTTGTCGTATGATATGTGGTGTTCAGCTATAAGTATGAAAAATTTCACGCCTCTAACCTAAATAGGGGCTCACTTAGAAAGAATTGTTTAAAATACACATGTGGGAGCTCAAAGGGTTAAATGTACGGCTTTTTCAAAACTTTATGGTTTGTCATTTGATGCGAGGTGTTCAGCTATAAGTATGCAAAATTTCACGCCTCCAACCTAAATAGGGGCTCACTTAGAAAGAATTGTTTAAAATACACATGTGGGAGCGCAAAGGGTTAAATGTATGGCTTTTTCAAATTTTTATTATTTGTCGTTTGATGTGAGGCGTTCAGCTATAAGTATGTAAAATTTCACGCCTCCAACCTAATTAGGTGCTCACTTAGAAAGAATTGTTTAAAATACACATGTGGAAGCCCAAAGGGTTAAATGTATGACTTTTTCAAAATTTTATTATTTGTCGTTTGATGTGAGGTGTTCAGCTATAAGTATGTAAAATTTCACGCCTCCAACCTAATTAGGTGCTCATTCAGAAAGAATTGTTTAAAATACACATGTGGGAGCCCAAAGGGTTAAATGTACGACTTTTCAAAATTTCATGATTTGTCGTATGATGTGTGGTGTTCAGCTATAAGCATGCAAAATTTCAAGTCTCCAACATGTATAGTTTCTGAGAACGGGCTCTATGACAGACGGACAGACAGACAGAGGAGCGAGACGAATAGGGTTTCGTCAGATGAACGAAACCCTAAAAAAGCGCATATCATAATTAAAAATGCATTTTGAGCAATCATTATTAATATACAGTAATTCGGATACAATATAGTGTCTGAAATCTTTTCAAATACAAACAATTTCCCCTATATCATTATCAGGGATGAGATTCTTCCGACTTTTCTTAAATTTTTGAGAAATTTTTTGATTTTTATTTGTAAAAAAAAAAAAAAGACTTTTGCGGTTTTTTTCTTTAAGGCAGCGAAAAAATGCGCCAAACGAGACATATCACGTCAGAATTGCATCGCATTTTCTCTACGATTCTTTGACGAAATTCGCGTTTTTTTTGACAGAATTCACGTATTTTCCTCGATCTTTCGACGGAATTCGCGTATATTCCTCGATCTTTTGATGAAAATCTCGTTTTTTCCGCTTTCCTTTGACGAAATTCGCGTTTTTTTTTCGCTATCCTTTAAACTAAATTCGTGTTTTTTCAGCGGCCCTTTCACGAAATTTGCGTTTTTCCGCGATCCTTTGCCGAAATTCGTTTTTTTCTTCACGATCTTTTGATGAAATTCGCGAACTTTTGGCAAAATTCCCGTTTTTTCCGCGATCTTTTGGCGAAATTCGCGTTTTTTTCGCGATCTCGTGACAGAATTCACGTATTTTCCTCGATCTTTTGACGGAATCTGCGTATTTTCCTCGATCTTTCGATGAAAATCGCGTTTTTCAGCTTTCCTTTGACGAAATTTGCATTTTTTCGCTATCCTTTAAACTAAATTCGTGTTTTTTCAGCGGCCCTTTCACGAAATTTGCGTTTTTCCGCGATCCTTTGCCGAAATTCGTTTTTTTTCTTCACGATCTTTTGGCGAAATTCGCTTTTTTTTCACGATCTTTTGACGAAATTCACGTTTTTCCGCGATCTTTTGACAAAATTCGCGTTTTTTCCGCAATCTTTCGACGAAATTCGCGTTTTTCCACGATCTTTTGACGGAATTCGCGTTTTTCCAGCGACCATTTGACGAAATCCACATTTTTTTCAAGCCCTTTGACAAAATTTGTGTTTTTTAAGAACAAAAGATCTTCTTAAAACACCATCAAAAAATTTGAAATACGCTAGGCCTTTCGAAAGATCTGAGTCTTTCTTCGTCAGGCACAAAGAAGACGTCCTTCTACTATGAAAGTAGCAGGAAGACTCTTTCATAGTAGGAGGACGTCTTCTTTGCGCCTGACGAAGAAAGACTCAGATCTTTCGAAAGGCCTAGCGCATTTAAAATTTTTTGATGGTGTTTTAAGAAGATTTTTTGTTCTTATTCATTCACACCAGTTTTAACTTATTTTCTTTGTGTTTTTTGTCTGTTTTGTGCAAGATAGGATTTCGCGTGCGGTCTTTTAGTTTTTTACCATATTTTAGCTTGCGCATATTTTCAGACTTTTTGTTCCTTACCCACTCTCATGCCTGCATTATGAACTGAATTCTTTTGCTTGGCCCTGTAAATGAACAATAACTATTATTTGCACCGCATATTCAACAGAATGCATATTTTAGTGGACTTCATAAATGAATATCAATTTTACTATGTTTGAAAGAGAGTAGCACCATTAAAAATCATTTGAAACGATTTTTTCCCATTGGCCGTAATGTAACGGAAAACTTTTGACTGTCCCTGTAAATGAACAAAACATGCTACAAACTTCATTTGAAATAGGGAACGTGCTATGGTAGAGGTCACTAACATCCAAAAATTTCAGATCGATCCGAGCATATTTACGAGAGTTAGAGCGTGGACAGACGGACAGACAAACCGAAGTCATAAACATTTTTCAAATTTGTTGGAAAGTGTTAAAAAGAAATTTATTCTTTGAAAATAGTGGCGTTTAAGAAACGGCTAGACTGATAATCCTGTATTTTAATATTCATATTTACACTTATGAAACAGAAATAAGTCGCAGAAAAAAATATCAAAATTAATTAACTCGGATTGTTATTAGATCGCAAGGCGAGTGCACAAACCATCACCTCATCGAGTTGACGATTCTAATTCCAGGATTAGTTAAAACTCGATTCGCATATTAAAATGCAATTGATCTGCCAAGTCATATCTTGGTGAAAAACTTCTACAAACCAATTTTAGTGGTTGACTGGTAGGTTTACCACTGTGTTTTTCTGCTCCCAGTCTTCCATGTTTTCATACCTTTGAGTGCAGGATAACGCAATGATAAAGCTACCGATCACCCCCCCCCCCCCTAAAATCGGATCTGCTCAAGGGCGGATCCAGCCACTGAAGGCTGTTCCTATATCCAATATCCAAAATGGATACTTTTCTGATATTTTTAGGAAGCCATTTTCATTCGTAAATATACAAAAATGCATTAATATTCGTAAAAATATAGAATTAACACATTTTTATCGGGTACCAAGAAATTGAAGAATTTACCCCTTTCTTCATTTAAAGAATCATTCAAGAAATTGAACATTTTAAGCAATTTTTTAGGACTTGACAGTTACAAAAGTGCCATTATGAGGAAGCAATTGGCTACGGCGGCCTGAAATTCAGTTTAAAACCCCACATTTTACGGAGATTTCCCAAAAGATTCTTTGCCTTTATCGTGAAATTGAAAACGCTAATCAATCACATTTGTTCTGAATAAGTGTTAGTCTTACTTGAATAAGTTTAACTTGCAAGTGTCTTACATCTGAGATTAAAAATGACTTCATGGATGTGTCAGAAATTACCTATTTGGGATTTAAGTAGAGCTTTAAAGAGTCGGAAAGATTGAAATAATTTAATATATATTTCATTTTTTAAATGTCCTTTAGAATTTTTTTTCGTTCAGGAGGGGGGGGGGGGCGTCATTATAAAAGCACATTAAAATCTATATTTACATGTTTCAGCTCATTTTCTGAGTCGTCATCAGAATGTATAACAGAAAATTACAAATGCATATGAAAAATGGAAAAAATCATCGAATATAAACAAGTAATCATAACGCGCCCTATATTGTCGCGATTGCTCGTGTTCCCTCTGTGTCGCGACGCCGTAAGTTATCCAACCATTCAACCCATAAATTCGGGATACGAAAAGATAATGTATCGTTACAAACTCCTGAACCTCTTAAATAAATTTCAATGGACTCTCTTATGAATAATTGTAAATAAAAATTAGACCTGTAAATTATTTTACTCTCGTTAAAAAGTATGTTAATGTTCTCTATTTGATTTAGCCGGGATAAAGCAGTATTACCTCTATTATATTTTATGTCCGCTATATGTTTTTTACATCTGATATTGAATTTTCGTTGAGTTATACCTATATAATGATTTTTGATTCCTCCCTCACTAATAAATGGAATCATATAAACACCTGAGAGGTCATCTCTATTAATAGGATCAATTTTAGTATTTAAAAGCATCTTTAATTTCGGAGGCTGCTTTACGATCAAACATAAACCAAAATTTCTTAAATGATTTTTTATATGTTCAAAGAAACCCGGGAAATAATTTGCTACAACCCTTTTCATATTAACTTCATTAATAGTTTTATTTTTATTTTTAGAAGTATCAAAGGAACTCTGAATCAATTTGTTAATTAATTTTACCTGATATCCATTATCACTAGCAATACGTTTAATTTTCTCTAATTTATCCGCCAGATTTATATCGGAAGAAATTCTGAAAGCACGATTAATTAGGAACCTGAAGGTGGATAATTTATGAGGAATTGGGGTGCATGCATCGGAAGGTATAACGTTTAAATCCTCGATAGGTTTTCGGTAAACTGAACGAATTAATTCATTCCCCTTTCTCTGTAACTCAATATCTAAAAAAGGTAATTTTCCCTCTGTTTCCAGTTCAAAAGTAGATTTAATATTATTGTCAAGTTCATTTAACTGCTGTATGAAAATCATTAACTCATCTATATTACCTCACCAAACAATAAAAATATCGTCTACATAACGTAACCATACTAAAGGAACTACCTCAAAATGTTGATAATTTTAGATTCGAGGGGCGTAATTTAAATTCCGCCAGAAGGCCAGATATTGGGGATCCCATCGGAGCACCACATAATTGTTCATAAATAACATTATCAAAAATAAAAATATTACTTGAAATAATTAAGTTTAAACCACTCTTTAAAGTATTCTTCATGGGCAGATCAAAGGTTTCTGCATTATCGATAAAATGTTCTTGGTTCTTGGTAACTTCTATTATATCTATGGATGGATAAAGAGAAACAATGTCCAAACTTGCTAAAATACAGTCTTCAGAGATGTTGAATTTCTTGATTTGCTCAATGAAATCTGTAGTAAAGTCCACTGTAAATATGGAAGGAGGCAACAATTGTTGTAGTAGGAGAACGTATGCTTTTTCTAAGAAACAGGTAGGACCTTGGCATTTTGTCACAATCGGGCGAAGAGGACAATCTTGTTTATGATCTTTCATTTTACTCACTAATCTAGGTAGGACAGCTAATTGTTTAACCTCAATTTAATTTTCATGAAATCGGGCCATTTTCCTTTTTCAATGATTTCCTTGGTTTTGTCACAAATTTTACGTAATGGGTTATGCTTTACGGTTTTACATTTCATTTTATCGATGCAATCCTGAAAAGGACAGCCGATTAGATTTATCAGTCTCTATTATGGAAATATCTTTGTATGATCTTATTATCTTAATGGTTTTAATCTGTTTTTCATTTTTTGATCTGCATGATATATTGACAGGAGTATTAGAACATTTATTAAATTTATTAGCTGCGTTAAAAAGTATATTCCTTACTTCTTCTCTATGATTTCTAGGAGCCGCTTGAACGATATGTTCGCATTCAGTAATCACTTCGGTAACATTAGGATGTCTTTCGAAAATAAACTTCGGTCCAAGCCGTAAAACTTTATCTTCATATTGAGTAAACTTATGATCAGATAAATTAACATATTCAACTTGTTTTCTACTGTTTTTTATTGTAGTATTCCCTTTCAATCTATTAATCTTGTTACTCTGTGTTATCATTTTCCTCTTATTTTGTAACTCTCTATAGTATACCACTTTTTTGAATAAAATATCTAACAGTAAGAGGGTAACTGTCATTCATTCTCTCATATATAGATTTAATATAGATTTTTAATTTACTTTTAATGTGTTGTTATAACGTCTTTTAAGAAAATAAATATTTTAATATTATGATATGATTAGTAGTGAACGTAATTTGGACTTACTACTCGCACTACTTATTTATATTTGTATGTATAACTCATTTATAAAACACCTTTAAGCTGTTTTCTTTCCTACTCAGTAACTCTTTCTAATTCTATTGTGTAGCCCTGTATATGATCAATAACCTTTATACATACAACGCAATATGCAAAAATTTAGTTACATTTAAAAACTCATATCACAACTAAAATTGCACTTCCAGCAATCATCGCTAATATACAGTATTTCGGCTACAGTATAGTATCCGAAATCTTTTATGTGTCCCTGTAAATATTATACACTTTCTATTATACAGAAAGTAATTTGTGTTAAACCTCAGCAACGTATATCAATTTATGTGAAATAGTTTAACATAATTAAAATAAACCGCAAACAATATTTCCCCCTATATCATTATGTAACGGAATTATTTTGTGTGACCCTGTAAAGGAATAATATATTTTCTTCGCACCGCATATTCTACAGAATGTATATATTAGTGCAATTCAGAAGTACATATCAATTTCATTATAATCGAAAGGGTTTAACATCATTAAAATACACTTGAAACTATTTTTTCCCATTGGCCGTAATGTAACGGAATATTTTGACTGTTCCAGTAATTGAACTACACATCCGATTTTCATAAAATTTGAAATGGCTTGACAAAATTCTTGAATAACTATATATTTAAAATTTCACGCCATTCAGTTGGGTAGTTTTACATACGAACGGACGGACAGACAGGCGGACCGGACGTCGACTATAGGTGCTACGAATTTATATAATTACGAACGCACCTACAAAGCTCGAGTCCAACCTAGCCCGAAAGTAATAAAATAAAAGTGCCTGTAATCCGAGTCTGTGCAGGTCTTTTGTTTGTATCTCCATAAATTAACAATTAAATATTCCTCAAACGAGGGATTTTAGAATTGCCCTTGTGCGACTGACCTTCTAGCACAAATCGATCAGATGGAAGTTCCCAAACAGACCCTCTTTCCCATTCCGTACATCCATTGTACTAAATAATAAACGAACAGATGTCAGCGAATTTGTTTCTTCCTAAGTTTTGGGGAATTCAGGGGCTATTTTTAATAAATTGTTATATAATGCTTGTAACTATTATTTTGATGCATGCATGACTGTTATAGATATTTTACTTTACCCAGTTTTTTGAGTGAACAGTAAAAAATAACAAGTCGGAAATTGTACGGCAAATGTGGCAAATGAGGTGCGTTCATACTATAACTAGTTTTATAATATTCAGATCTTGGTGCAATAGTTGTTGCACTCTTATTCAAAAAATGCATGAATACAAAATTTATTACGATTATATATATTAAATTCAGTAATACGGAAATAATAGGACTCCATCTTAAATAGGACATAATCATCATCACCATGGCAACCTATCATGGGATATCATTGAATTAATGACGTATGATAACATCAAACGTCATTAATTCAATGATATTAATTCAATTAATTCAAAAATAAAAAGACGGAAATTGTACGTCAAATGTGGCAAATGAAGTGCGTTCATACTATAAATAGTTTTATAATTACTCAGATCTTGGTGCAATAGCTGTTGCACTCTTATTCAAAAAATGCATGAATGCAAAATTTATTACGATTATATATATTAAATTTAGTGATACGGAAATAATAGGACTCCATCTAAAATAGGACGTAATCATCATCACCATGGCAACTTATCATGGGAAATCATTGAATTAATGACGTATGATAACATTTAATAGAATGAAGAAAACTTTTATTAATACCTGTTTAAGTTTTGATTCGATTTTTATAAATTTGAAATAACTCGACACAATTCTACAACGATATATTAAATTTCAAACCTTTCGTTTGGGTAGTTTTTGCGCTGTTATATGCTGAAAGACGGAAGGACCAGACGACGATTATGAATGTTACGTACAGTAGAACCTCGATTATCCGAAGTAATTGGGACTGACCCTCTTTCGGAAAATCGAAAATTTCGGATAATCGAGAATGCTTCTATTTTAAGATTAAGGAGAAAATGTATGCAATATTTCTTATTCTGGTAACAAGTTCTCAATAAAAATAAAGCAATAGCAAAATAGAAACAAGAATAAGTTACCTGAATTTTAATTTTGAAATTAAGTACCTTTTACATGTATCATAAGGGTTTGAAAAAATGTTTCGTTTGTCGCAATTTCGATTGTCTTTGTTTTGAAGCTCTATCACGGAGTTTTTAATTATTATTAGTTCACCAGTAGTCTTTCTACTGCTCTAGCCATGCCATGCCAAATCTTTTGCATTCAAAAGCTTCAGAATTGCTAATGTGTTCGTTTTCTTCGTTCCACTCCGCAGCTTACGGGAGCTCAAGTTAAATTCAAAGAAACTTTATAAAGGGGATCGAAAATACTTATATATACTCGTAGTTCGGAAAGGACCGCTGGCATACAAGGATTATGATAGTTTAAAAAAAAAGCTTTCAAAATGGATTTTGTGCACAAGGAATGTGATAGTAAAAAAAAAAAAAAAAAAAAAAAAAAAAAAAAAAAAAAAAAAAAAAACTTTAAAAATGGATTTCGGTTAATCGAGAGTTTTGGTTAAAAGAGTTTCGGATAAAAGAGGTTCTACTGTATTTATATAATTTAGAACGCGCCTAAAAAACAGTCGAACCCACTTACTGCAATGTCAATTAAGACTAAAATACCAATTAAGGTAACCAAAGAAAGTGACTTAGCCAAGCTAGGGGAATTAATCCATAATTGTAACAACTTTGCCACTTTTTGCATATTTTATAAGAGTCCTTTTTAGGGTTTCGTTCACCTGGCGAAATCCACGGAGGAAATTAAGCCGAAAAATGAAGTGGACATTTTAATTCGAAATCCCATCTCAGAAAGTATTGGTCCGAGAAATTTGTAAAAGATATAGGCGGGAAAAAATCTACTTTATTTTGGTATAAAGTTCATATTTCTGCGACGTGTGTAAGTGAAAATATCCACTAAAAATCGATCGATAAAAAATAAATTTATTTATTTGGGAAGACAAGGAAAAGAGATTTCATTTTGTCGCGAAGGAGGTGTCAGACATGACGGTTTTCCGTAATAAAATATTTTAATACGAAATTTAAACTTTTTAAATATTAAATTTTTTTATTCAATTTTCTGGCATCCGGATGCGAAATTGTTTGCCGATTTCATACATACCCAGTTCAAACTCCTAGCTTAATTACAAGCTGAGATATTAATTATTATTTAATTAATCGGTTTCATTTCTAACAAATACGTAGATTAAAAGTCCTTCCGGCCAGTGCCGGGAGGAAAAGGTAGCTTTCATATTCCTTATTTTTAAAAAGCAAGCTTATATTATTCAAACACACGAAGCTCAATTTAGTGGAAACCGATTATAGGAGATTCAATCCTAATCTTTATCAATATTAAATCATTATGAATGATAATTTCGCGAAATTAGTCAGCTTTATCCAAGCTGCTTTTATTTAAAGTAACTTATATTTGGATGCCAAATTCGGCGATTTCTTGAAGTTCCTGCCATTTTAAGACAACATGGTGGATGAGGCTAACGAGTGAACTTGGTCGAGACCTGAGTAACTCCTGTGCACATGCTCACTCACATCGGAATCGGTTGATATATACAAGTTCTGTCGCAGGCAAAATATCAGATTTTTCAAAATGTCACCCACATTAGAAATTCAAACTGCTGTATCTGAGCCATTTTCTAAGATAAAGACAAAACAAAAAATGCTCCGGAATCCTTATATCATGGTCAAATACTTAAGAACGAAACCTTTTCCAATTTCTAATTCTTTTGCACCTCACTTTAAATATAATTTTTTTATTTAATTTAATGGCCTCCATTTTGAAACAAGATGGCTGATGAAGCTGGCCAGCGAACTTGGTCGAGACATTACGATATACTATCCACATGCCTTCTTACATCGAAATAGGTTAATAAATACGCGTGTTATCACGTGACAAATATCAGATCATTTCAAAATGTCAGCCATGCTAGAAACTCAAAGTGCTATAATTCAACCATTTTTTAAGATATATACGAAACAAAAATCGCTCCGGAATCTTTGTATCAAGGTCAAACACATAAAAAAAATCTTTTTCATTTTTCAATTTTTTGATAACTTATTTTAAAGTTAAAATTTAATTTTTTTAAAAATGGCAGCCCTATTGAAACAAGATGGCGAATGAAGCTGACCAACGAACTCGGTCGAGACATTTGTATGAACTATGTACACACCGAGTTTCCTCCAAATCGGTTCATAAATACGAGAGTTACAGTGTGACAAAGATCAGATATATATATATATATATATATATATCAACTTTTGAACGGAGGGTGGTTTCGGGGTCTGGGGGTCATTATCGATGAAAATATACCAAAATTTATTGAAATGGCTTTCCTCCGAACGGCTGCAATAGGTAGCTTTTTGTAATGAAAGCTACCTAAAATGAAGGCATGTGCTTTTTTAACCACGAAATAATTTAAATTAGGAAATCTAACAATTTGCATGGGGTTTTTGAACAGCGCTATGAGACAAATATAACTTATTTATTATCAGAAAGTTTACAAGTATTCATACCACTATTTTCTAATAGTAATTTCAGAAATTATCTTAAATTCTTGGTTAAGACCGCGACCCCCTCGACTAGTATTGGTTAAGACCGCCCCACCCCCACCCCCGACTAGTATATCCCCTCATAGGTTGTTTAACGGAGTTACGTTCAGATACAGTTTTGTTAAGAATAGAGTGCGCTCCCTCGTGGTGGAATGTGGAACTAACAGACCGCGATTTCATTTAAATAGGAAATCTAACAAGGCGATCTGTTTGAAACTTTAAGATAGTTTATAACACATAAGAAAAAATTTATAAAACATGCCGCGTGAAATTTCGGGCAGGTGGGGAGAAGGGGGAATGGCAAAATATTTCTTTTTTTTTTACCTTTTTGTTTCATACCGTTTCAGGTGCGTTTTTTTTTTGACGGAGTCCTCAGATACATGCTACTTATTAAATATAAATATGTCAAAAGTTAAATTACCACTATTTCCGAATAGTAATTTCAACAAACATCTTAAATTCTTGCTGAAGACCGCCACCCCCTCGAGTAACATATCTACTGATAGGTTATGTAAAGGAGTTCCGTTCAGATACACTTTTGTTAAGAATAGAATGCTCTCCTTGGTGATGGAATGTGGAACTAACAGACCGCGATTTCATTTAAAGTAGGAAATCTAACAATGCGATTAAGATACTTTATAGCACATGATAAAAAAGTATAAAGAAGAATGGCGTGTCGCATTTCGAGAGGGGGGGGTGAGGGAGGAGCGCGAACAAAATTAGGAAATGTAGCTGGACGATCTGTTTGAAACTTTAATATAGATTATAAAACATAACAAAAATTTTAAACATCAGGCCCCGTCAAAAACCATGGCGACCATTACCCCACTTCGCCCCTCCTAAGGCGGGCACTTTTCTAAATTTGGCAGATACCCGTCATGTGATATATCGTAGCATTTCGTGAGGAGGGGGGGGGGGCATGAACAAAATTAGGAAATTATAACAAGGCGAGTCTGTTTGAAGCTTTACGATAGTTTAGGAAGGGTTTGCCAAAATTTAGAAGGTGTTCCATGGCGATAAATGTACTGGACGTTTTGAAAGGAATATTAAACAAAACCCTTTGTGCGATCTATGATCACACTTACCCACTTGATTTTATGTTACTGCAAATATTGCTTTACATTATAGAAGCAAACCTGTGTTTTCTGTTGCTTCACGTTACAGTGATGTAAAATACCCAGGTATTTATTTAAAGGTAAATACCTAGGGTATATACCCGGGTAAATATCCTGTTTGGGTATTGACCTGAGTATTTATTCTTCAATTAAATATAACTGTGAAAGACACTTATAATGCTTTTAGTTACGATGGATTGATTACTAAAAAATAATGAAAAATTAAGAACTTTAAACTTCTTACAACTTTTAAATTTTAAAGAGCTTTAAATTTTTACATTCAAATATTGAATTCGAATGTCTTTTTAACACTTTCCAATAAATTTGAAAAGTGTTTATGACTTAGGTTTGTCTGGCCGTCGGGCCGTCTGTCCGCCTGTTGCGCTCTAACTCTCGTAAATATACTCGAATCGTTCTGAAATTTTTGGATGTTAGTGACCTCTACCATAGCACGATTCCTATCTATCTATATTATAAAGGACAAACATATCTGTGCGTAACGCATACGTCATTTTGCGAATGGCAACACTTTGAAATTTGAAATAAAATTTCGTCTATATTATAAAGGACAAACATATCTGTGCGTAACGCATACGTCATTTTGCGAATGGCAACACTTTGAAATGTGAAATAAAATTTCGGGTTTGCAATTTTCTCTACTGCAAATTTTTAAACTTCGAAACATCGCACATTTTAAATTTTTACACCGTCGTATGAGGAAAAAATGCTCTTTTAAGTGCAATTTGTTTGAAAGCTGTATCTCAATTAATTTTTGAAAAATTAATTTTTTTGTAGTTTTTAATACCCTTTTTCTAATCGTGGCAACAAAGGTATCCCATTTCTATTGAAAGTAAAGGTAAAGGGAAAATAGTCAAAAATAGGAGATTACTATATCTTTTTGTTGCCATTTTCTCATAAAACCTGAAAAAAAGTTGAAATTAAAATACGGCCTATGTCAAGAATATTGTCTGTTATTCCGCGGTAATGACGTCATATGCATACTTTCCTATAGACGAAGTTTAAGGCTGGATTGTAAAAGTGGATTGCTTTAGCGGATGCAAATGACGTCATTTTATAAAAAAGCGTGCATTTTAACTCTTAAAACTGAATTATGGTTTGTAGGAATGCGTTATTTTCACTGCCCAGTTGCTTTGAAATTCTTCACTTTTGAAAATAATGTAATCGAAATCACACACTGATAAAACGCAATGTTTTACAAAAATTTAGAGTGTCTTTATAAAAGAGAGGTGACATGCAAATAATAGCGATTTATATTACAGAAATTGATGATTCTCGCCTGGATGGATTTGCTTCGCCGAGTTAGACAAGCAAACAAATAATTCAAGGTTTAAAATAATATCACGTTCCCCAAGTTTTTGTTCAAAATTCTGACTACTAATAAAATTTATTGCTATCCTTTAAAGTTGTTACTGTAATTTTATCAAAATAACATGATTTGCTTAATTTAATTTTTCATAATTTTATATAATTTATATATATAAAACACAAGTGTGTCTTTTAGTCATCTGCTCTGATCTTTCTGCTGAACCAATTTTACTAATATATACATATATATTAACTGAAAGCTGTTCATTTGTAGATGTGATCACACTACCTATTTTTTTTTTCACTTTTCTATTTTAATTTTAAAAGCATTTTATGAAATTTCTTCAAAATGGTGAAAATTAGATAGCCTTCATTATTGCAGGCAAGAGAGAAATAATGAAGTTTATTTATCTTAATTCATGCCATTTTCTGATAAAAGTTCAAAATTGTTGATAAAAATTGTTGTATAGGGTTTAATTTATAGGGACATTTTTCCTCATAAATTTTCTATATTGTTTTTCCTTCTGCATGTGTACTGATACTAAGTTTCAGACACTAGACGAAATGGTTATTTAAGTGAAAAAGAAGTCATATTTAAAAGAAAACGATCATTTTCTTAGATAAAACATTGATTAGCATTTGTTTCTGACTATTTTTGCATAACAAAGTTAATACTTCCGTTAAAAACAAATAAAAGAATAATATTGAAAAAAGACCAATCTGACATATTTGTGAAAGTCAAATTAATGAAATTAATACTTCTTTTATAAACAAATAAAAGAATAATATTAAAAAAACAAAAATCTAACATATTTGTAATCGTGCCATTTAAATTTTTAAATCACCAAATAGGATTTTTTTTTATTTAAAATGAAATTTGTTTGCAAAGTTCATCTCAGTTTACTGATTGTCTATGGTTTAAAGAACAATTTTAAAGTATGAGATATTTTTAAATTTACCTATATCTCGCGGAGCTCGATTACGAAAGATTAATCCGTTTGCCCTTAAAACAAAATAAAGAGTTCATCCTTTTCTTATGGTTAATATCCATTAAAAAAAAAAAAAAAAAAAAACTTCGCTTTGAATAAATAAATAAAATAATATAAATAAAACAAAAATTTAACAGACATGTATAAGCTCTGAAATTATCAGAATATCAAAGGATGCCGTAAGTAGCAAAATCTTGGTCAAATAACTCTTAATATGCGGCTAATAAGAAAATATAGCTTTTGATAAATTTCAAAAATTTATTTGATTGTATAATTCGTATTTTTTATATGAAAAATGCTTTTTTAATGTAAGTGGGCAGTCTAAAAAACTTATTGCAGATAAAAAATTATTAGTTTTCAATTTTAAAAAAAAATGTTTTCACCTATATTCTGTAACCCGGGAAGCCCGGGTGCGATCATCTAGTCTATATTATAAAGGACAAACATGTCTGTGCGTAACGCATACGTCATTTTGCGAATGGCAACACTTTGAAATTTGAAATAAAAATTTAGTTTTGCATTTTCTCTACTGCAAAATTTTAAACTTCTATGCATCACACATTTTAACTTTTTACACCGTCGTATAAGGAAAAAAATTCTCTTTTAAATACTATTTGTTTGAAAGCTGTATCTCAATTTGTTTTTGAGATATTAATTTTTTTGTAGTTTTTAATACAAATTTTGTAATTGTGGCAACTGAAGTACTCCATTTATATTGAAAGTAAAGGGAAAATATTCATGGTTTATTATTTTTATTCATTATATCCTTATTGATGCCATTTTCACATTACAAATAAAAGAAACTTTTTTATAATTTTTGAACAGAAAATTATGTCAGACATTAAATAAAACACGCATTTTTCTTCATAAATCAGCTACATTTTAATATTTTTACATTACGCTGATAAATGAGTTTGAGGCGCTCGGCAAAATGATTCATTGAGTAAAAATGATATATTTAAAACAAAACGATCATTTTTTTTTTTGATAAAACTAAATATTTGACCAATACTATAAATGGCGAATACTATGACAACTAAAGTCAAATTTCTGAATTTTTTTTTCGCGGGTACTCAGATTAGAACTTAAGGTTTGTGCGAATGTTCACATGAAAAGTTGTATCGGACAAACGTGACTTTAACTTTGGAAATGCATTCATTAATAATCTATTCTTTTGCGCGTTAAAATACTTTCAAATTGTGAATTTGAGTGGTGCGTATGTAAATTACGAGAATGTGAAAATAACGTACAGTTTAGATTTTATGGGGGAACATTTTATGATGTTACAAAGCGAAATACTTTTTACTGATTTTTCATCCCGTAAAAACAAACATAAGAGCTCCATCGATAACTTCATCATAATTACTCATCTTAATTACGTAATCTAATACAGTTTAATTTTTCAATAATTTAAGCAGTTGAAGTTTGTAGAAATAATATTTTGGTAATTTTGGGTTTAAAATATTATTTGTTTTAAGAGTTAGACAACCAATGTAAGATGATTTTTTTGTTGTAATTATTCTTGTAGGTTTATTATAATTTCGATCTGACAGTTCCTTTCAAATATTTTAGTACGTCGAATTTCGACGGGTTGCAACTCGTACTAATAAAAGAAGAAATCGCTCTGTGTGTGAGTGTCTATGTGTGTGTGTGTGTGTGTGTGTGTCTGTTGGCGATGGCTAGCATAACGTACGGCACGTAGGAGGTTCAAAATTTTTGTGAAGAGAGTCCAAGGCCTCTCCTAATGCATCTGTCTTTTAGAATTTTAATATTCTAATTAATAGCTGAGTAATTAATTTACAAACGCAACTCACTTTCATCAAAAATACCCTTTTTTCTCGGCTTTTTTAATCCGATTGCTTTCGGTTGGTTGGTTGTATAAAATTTTCTCAGAAGAAATTAAATAAACCGGGATAGCAATGACATTGGGTGTGTTCAAGATGCATGCGCGCCGCGTGCGCGAGCTTAGGGAGAAAGCAACATGGAGTGGGTCTTTATCATGGATGCAATAAACGTTCAGCGCGTTCACGAACAAATCACGGTTTGATTAATTACGGTACTAATTATAAAGATAATTTGTACAAATCGAAAACGAGCTAGATGGCTGAATGGATAGCGCTTTGAACTCGAGAAAAGGGGTTATAGGTTCGAATCCTTAACGCCGCAAATTGTTTTATAAGTTTTTTTTTTTTTTTTTTTTTTTTTTTTTTTTTTTTTTGGTTGTTTTATATTTTTCATAATAAATAAGATATTTTTGATAAAGATAAATTTTTATATTTATAATACAGAAGCATATTTATTTCTATTATGATAATAAAATGCTTATTTAAATACCAGAAAATGAGGTATTTCACAGTGAAAGTTTTACATTTGAAGGCCTTTTAATATTCAAAGTGATATTAATCAAATGAAAAAATAAGTATTGCGCGAAAATATACGTTATCGCTTAGGATAATTTCTTGATGTGTTTCTTTCCTCTTTTTTTTTTTTTTTTTTGAGTACTTTAAGAGTGAATTTTTGTCAAGACTAGGATGCAAAACATATTTTACGGTGTTAAAATCAACATGGAAAATATTATAAAAATAAAATGTAATAGATGTACAATATTTTAATTAAAAATATCTGCACATACAGTAGAACCTCGATTATCCGAAGTAATTGGGACCGATCATCTTTCGGAAAATAGAAATTTTCTGATAATCGAGAATGCTTCAATTTTAAGATTAAGGAGAAATATATGCAAAATTTCTTATTATGGTAACAAGTGCTTCAGAAAAGTAAAGCAATAGCAAAATAGAAACAAGAATAAATTACCTGAATTTTAATTTTGAAATTAAGTACCTTTTACATATGTCACAAGGGTTTAAAAAAAGGTTTTGTTTGTCGCAGTTTCGATTGCTTTTGCTTTGAAGCTCTATCACGGAGTTTTTTAATATTACTTCACCAGTATCGCAGTGTTAGGCCCCTATATCTAGGGCCCCTTTTTAAGCATTTACACCATTATTGCGCATTTTTAATAAATATTATTCTAATGATTATTTCATATCCTATGATTAATTTTGACAAATTGAAGATCTAAAACGCTAAGTACTAAAACGGTTTAACATGTTTTCATGTTAGGGCCCTGTTCTCAACTATCAGTTGGCCCCTTTTGGGCCCCCTATTATAACTCCCTTAAAAATAGTCCGATTCACTAGCCCTTTATTTCTAACAACATCTTAGGTTCTCCAGCTATTACACGAACAAAAAAAAAAAATTCAGACTTCAGCTACCACCAATTTTGAATATTAATCGCCTTCTTGGGCCCTTGGTGAAGCTTCTTTAAAAATGATCCGAGTGCCTTGCAATTTTCTTTACCATTTTTCTAGCATCATCTGATTACTTTAAAAACTACTAAAAAGTATATTTATACTAAACTACATGACACGTGAGTTCCTGACCCTCTGAGATCCGGTACAGGGCCCCTTGAAGCTTTTGCACCATAAATTGTTAATAGATTGCCCCTCTTAATCCGAGCTTCATTTTTACCATTTTGCATTTAGTCATTCTCCTGTTACTATATTCCAGTTAAAATCCTGGGGCACCTTACGGTCCTGTAAGACCTGATCCGGGTCCCTACAGGTGTGCCATGCATTTTCACCCCCTAATTTTCTCACCTTCTGATTGCATAATTTTAAAACTGAGTCATGGACTCTTCTCCCTAGACAAACACCCTCATATTTTTATTGGAGCTCTAGGGCCCCTTTATAAGCATTTACACCATTTTTGCGCATTTCTTTAAAATATTATTCTAATGATTAATTCATACGCTATGATTAATTTTGACTAATTGAAAATCTAAAACGCTAATTACTACAACATTTAAACATGTTTTCATTTTAGGGTCCTACTCTCAACTATCAGTTGGACCCTTTTGGGCCCCCTGTTATAGCTCCTTTAAAAATGGTCCGATTCACGAACTTTTTTTTCTAACAACTTCTTAGGTTCTCCAGCTACTACATGAACAACAACAAAAAAAACTTGCAGACTTCAGCTACCACCAATTTTGAATATTAATCGTCTTTTTGGGGCCTTTGTCGTAGCTTCTTTAAAAACTATCCTATTCTATTGCAATTTTCTTTAACTTAGTTTTAGTGTCTTCAAGCTACTTTAAAATCACTACTAAATTTTCGTATACACAACTACTTTCTAGATAACACTTTGGCCCCCAGGGCCCGGTCTTTCTTTATACCTCAGCTACCACTTTTTTCGATCATTAATCTCCTTTTCCAGCATCAACTTACGTCTACTCACTACAACCGTAAATTAAAAATCGCGTTACTTTAAAGGTATCTTTAGATAAGAGATTTCATCAATTTATTAAATATGTTTTAATGCTAACTGTAATTCATGAAATTTACAAGGGGAGGGGCATCTTCCACCGCTTGGGGGCGCAATATTTCCTCGGGTTTAAGGATCTAATTTCAACGGGATTTGCTTCCTTCAACTTAGATTACAATTCAGTTACTTTCTGTATTATGAAATTTTATCTTGGACTTTAATTACCAACATTTTCTAACATTAATTCTGCATTCTTTTTTTATTATTATTCTATGGGCTTGATTCCTACGAGGTTTATCTCACTCAACTTGGTTTTCGATTGTCTCCAGCACGTGCGGGCACTTCCGGTAAATGTTGCCATAGATAGCGGGGAACTAGATTACAGGTTCCTTCGAAAAGAAGTTTGATGGGAACACACTAGATGCTGCGGAAGGAAATGGCGCCTCCGAAATTAGGTTCATTTAAAAGAATTTCCAAAGATATAAAATCATACAAACTTAAGTTTTGTTTAAGGTTATTATTTACAAATCCCGGGCAACGCCGGGCGGGTCTGCTAGTTTCAAATAAAGTTTCTAATGTGTTCAGTTGATTTACAGGGAGAGTCAAAAGTTTTCCGTTACATTAAGGCCTATGGGAAAAATCGTTTAAAATGGTTTTTAATGATCTTACATACTTTCAAACATAATGAAATTGATATGCATTTATCAAGTGAACTAAAATATGCATTCTATAGAATATACGGTGCAAAGAATAGTTATTATTCATTTACAGGACCACACAAAATAATTCCGTTACAGAACGATATAGGGGTGGCAGGAATTGTTTGTGGCGTATTTTAATTATGTTAAATTATTTCATGTGTAATGAAATTGATATACGTCGCTGAGGTTTACTATAAATTATTTCATATATAATACGAAGTGCATAGCATTTACAGTTACACGCAAAAGATTTCAGATACTATATTGTATCCGAAGCATTGTACAGTAGCGATGATGACTGGAAATGCATTTTTAATTATGTTATGTGCTTTTATGTTTCACTATATTTATGCATAGTATATGGTGTGTATAAATGTTGTAATTCATATACAGGGCTCCACAAAATAATTCTTAATGGTTACTGGGTATGATTGCAAATTGCTTAAAGGTGATTTTTAAATGACTTATGCATTTTTACGCGGAACTGCATTTGGTTTACTAAGAAATGTTTGTAGAACATAGATAAAAGGATATACAGGGTCACGCAAAGAATTAGATACATTGCCGTCTATAATGATAATTTCTGTAGTTTTAAGACTGTTTTACTTTGAATTAAACTTTAGCTAAATAGTGGCGTGTAATAAATGTGCTAGGTTAACTACAGGGCTGTACAAATGTATACAAGTATGTTTTGATCTATTAGTATAAATTGCTGAAAGAAAAATTTCAACCTGTTACGCGTTTTCTTGCTAAACTAAATTTCCACATTATAGTATATATATCAACCTACAGATCAAATACAGAGCTGTTCAAAAGAATTGGAATACATATTTGGCTATAGACGGTAACTGCAGAAATCAGTTTTTCAAATGTTTCATGGGTTTTCTAAAATGTTTACTTAGTTCTCTTGTATACCTTATTTCTCTAAATAGCAAAGTTTTTTTAAAGCATTCAGGAAGTGTTGGAAAGTGTTTTATACTCTATGCTTAACACATGATTTTTCTTACTTGTTTAAATTATTAAAAAAAAAAAAAAAAAAAAAAAAAAAAAAAAAAAAAAAAATGTATCTATACAAAAACATTTTATTAAAAAGATTATTTTAATTAAATTTGTGTATTTGTTGCACATAATATATGCAATACAGCTTCAGCTAATGTATTAAATGCATACATATACTCCAATCGCTACCACGCTAATATATTACGATGGTAAGCCCCCAATAAAGAGGACGAATTTTCTAATTTTTCTTCGCCAGACTTTTCTTTCCCTGATACACTCTTTTTCTCTTCAAATAACTACATCCTTCTAAGATGAGTGCTATCTAATTTCATATGATGATCAATTTCATAAATAAATAACATGCAAATCTGCCTGTTTTAAGGTGGAGTCGGCCAAAGGAAAACATTGTTTAAAAAATGACCCCGAGCATTTTACTCACCAAATTTTCACAGAAAACAACTAAAACAGACATGCGATAGGAAATTATGTATTCTTTCATGTTATACAGGGTGTCCGGTCTCAACGGTGTCCAATGGCTAATTCCTAAACCGTTAGTCATAGACATATAGTTCCAATTACAAAAATGTTTAAAATCAGGTAAAGAAATATTTTAAAACCGACTTGGGTCAATAAATACATTTCTTAAAAAATTACGAAATTTAAATTTATATACGGTCCCCCGGTCCTATAAGTTATATTTAGTAAATTTTTCCTTTTACACTGACAAGTAATACACAAAAAGTCCCGTTATTCCACTATTAAAATGGACCGAGTAATAGCTGTTTAAAGTTGGAGCCTATTTTTTGCTGCAAATTGGGGGTCAGTCACAAATTTAGTCGAAATATAATTTCGTCAGATATATTAAAAAATGGTTGAGAGTAAAATTAACATAGCAATATAAATTTGAAATCTTTAATCATTCTGACATATGAATGGAAAATATACAATTTGTAATAAACATTTAAAAAGAAAGGAAAAGCAGAATTTTTGTTAAATAAAATTATGCTAAATTAACAGCCTCAATTCTTTACAAAATTATACGTATTTTAAAATATTATTAGATTACACTAGCCTGCAAAAGTTGGGTTATGTCAAGTTTTTTAGCTTTTGATAACTGATTCTTATGCATTCTGTACCGCTGAATCTGAAATCGATCTTCATTTTCAACCATCCCATCAGGATTTTTCGCAAATTTCAAAGTTAAAAAGTTCAAAGTGAATCTCCTCCCTCATCTCATCGGACCACGCAGCTATTTAGCTGTAAGAATCCCACGATAAGCAAAAATATCGAATTGAATATTGACTGAATAAAATAAATATTAATGAATATTATTGAATAAAATAAAATAAAATAAAATAAAATAAAAACAAAAAAAGTTTTACATGTGTTTTATAGTATAAGATTTTCACTATATTTTAACTTACACATTTATGATTTGCAAAAAGATTCTAACATGATGGTTAAAAATGAAGGTCATTTTCAGATTTAGCGCTAAAAAGTACGTAAAAATCAATTATCAAAAGTTAAAAAACACAACTATCTCTTCTACTTTATAGTATCCGGTTTTTGTTATTCCTTAAATTTGACAATTTATGATTTGCGAAATATCCTGACATGAATGTAATTTTCGGTTTCAGTGCAAAAAAATACATAAAAGTAAAAAAAAAAAAAACAATCGCAGTCTTGTATTATCTAATCTAAAACTTTTTCTTAAACTTCTTGGCGGTAATCTATCCGAAATTTTTCGTGTTATCGTGTAAAATAAGTATAGATGGTAACCACCGAAAATCATAATAATATTAGATTATTATTGGGTGTGCGGCACTATGTAAAATGTAATCTCGATAGGATATTTAAAAGTGAGTTAAAGTTCAAGTGCAAATTTTGAACTGGAAAAACATACATACGGTTGTTGAAGTAACATAAAAACTTATAAAAATAACATAATTTTTGTTAAAAGAAATCATAAAACAAACAGTCTCAAATCCTGACAAAATAAATATATTATTTTATCCAATCTGAAACTTAATAAATATTAACTTAATCGTAATACTTGTACGATTTTTTTCAAAGCGCAGATACACATGAAATTAGATCTTCGAATACTTTAAGCACTTGGTATGTGGCCCCTCAAAGCTAAGCCGAACTCATTTGTTTTCAGAGCAGAAAAGTGGCATCAGTCATGCATTTTTAAAGTTTCATAACTCGCTCAATTTTAGCGTTATATGAATGAGACTTTTTTTTCTCTTACTTGTCAGTGTAATTGGAAAATTTTACTAAATATAACTTATAGGACCGGGGGACCGTACAAAAATTTAAATTTCGTAATTTTTTAAGAAATGTTTTTATTGACCCAAATCGCTTTTATAATATTTCTTTACCTGATTTAAAACATTTTTATAATTAGAACTATATGTCTATGACTAACGGTTTAGGAATTAGCCATTGGACACCGTTGAGACCGGACACCGTGTATATAAAATTTAAGAAAAAAAGCTTAATGCTCATCTATATACTGAAATTGTACCAAACTCTAATATTTTCAGTGCAAACACAATAACCTTGACATCATATTTGGCTTTTTCATTAAATTTCGCTTTAGGAAATCAAACTGCAAACCATTTAATCAATTAGTTCAGGAATTTTTCAAGAGATTTAAAATTTAGAACTAATGTTAAATTCATTTTTACTTTCTTCTATCTTCAATAGAATAAAGTATTGTAATCGAAATTTTTTTCTACTTTCGGTTTTCGACTGATTTACACGTTTTAGGGGTCAGATATCCCAAAAAACATATTTATAGAAAATGTCTGTCTGTCCGTGTGTCCGTGTGTCCGTCTGTCCGTATGTCCGTCTGTCTGTCGCCATTGTACCATCAAAAAGTGTATGAAGTTATGCATAGAATTGAACCAAATTTTAGATTTTAAGTTTTTGGCTATGGCAAGCAGATCCTCCCTGAATTTGGAAAAAATTCGCCGGTAGGGGCGCTGTAATAGCGATTTTTGTGCGATTTTGAATATTGTACCATCCAAAAGTGTATGAAGTTATGCATAGATTTGAACCAAATTTTTATTTTAAGTTTTCAGATATGGCAAGTAGGTCCTCCCTGAATTTGGAAAAAATTCGCCGGTAGGGGGCGCCGTAACAGCAATTTTTATGCGATTTTGAATATTGTACCATCCAAAAGTGTATGAAGTTATGCATAGAATTGATCCAAATTTATATTTAAAATTTGTGGCTATGACAAGATGGTCCTCCCAGAATTTGGAAAAAATTCGCCAGTAGGAAGCGCTGTAACGGCGATTTTTGTGCGATTTTGAATATTGTACCATCCAAAAGTGTATGAAGTTATGCATAGAGTTGATCCAAATTTTTATTTTAAGTTTTTGGCTATGGCAAGCAGATCCTCCCAGAATTTGGAAAAAATTCGTCTCTAGGGGGCGCTGTAACAGCGATTTTTGTGCGATTTTGAATATTGTACCATCCAAAAGTGTATGAAGTTATGCATAGAATTGATCCAAACTTTTATTTTAAGTTTTTGGCTATGGCAAGCAGGTCCTCCCAGAATTTTGAAAAAAATTCGCCGGGGGTGGCGGGCACTGTCACAGCGAAACCATCCAAAAGTGTATGAAGTTATGCATAGAATTGAACCAAATTTTTATTTTAAGTTTTTGGCTATGGCAAGCAGATCCTCCCTGAATCTGGAAAAAAATCGCCGGTAGGGGGCGCTGTAATAGCGATTTTTGTGAGATTTTTTAATATTGTACCATCCAAAAGTGTATGAAGTTATGCATGGAATTGAACCAAATTTTTATTTTAAGTTTTTGGCTATGGCAAGCAGATCCTCCCTGAATTTGGAAAAAAATCGCCAGTAGGCGGCTGTGTAACAGCGATTTTGAATATTATACCATCCAAAAGTGTATGAAGTTACGCATAGAATTGAACCAAATTTTTATTTTAAGTTTTTGACTATGGCAATCAAGTCCTCCCTGAATTTGGAAAAAAATCGCCGGCAGGGGGTGCTGTAATAGCGATTTTTGTGCGATTTTGAATATTGTATCATCGAAAAGTGTATGAAGTTATACATAGAACTGAGCCAAATATTTTGTGTTTGTTTTGGGTCATGGTTTGAAGGTCCTCCCTGAATTTGGAAAAACTCCGCCGGAAAGATGCGCTATAATTACGATGTCTGTACCATTTTCACTATTGTACCATCGAAAATTGTATGAAGGTATGCATAGAATTGAACCAAATTTTTTGTGTACGTTTCTGACTATGGTAAACAAGTCTTCCCTGAATTTGAAAAAATCTGCCGGAAGGGGGGCGTTGTAATAGCGATGTTTGTGCCATTTTCTTTATTGTACCATCCAAAAGTGTATAAAATTATGCATACAATTGAACCAAATTTTTTCGCGCATGTTTTTGGCTTTGGCCAACAGGTCCTCTTTGAATTTGGAAATAGTGCGCGGTAAAGGGGCTCTGTGATATCGATTTTTGTATGCTTTTCTTGATTTTTCGTAGTTCTATTGTCCATCGGCGGCACGTGCAGAGGCGGAAATTCGCTTTTTGCTAAGCCGGTTATTCGCAAACATCTGATAACAACAGAATAAGCAAAAACTTTTAATTTTAACAAATATCATGATATTGATAAACTCGTTTTTAGTTCGTTTAATTGACTGAAACAGAAATTTAAGATGAAAATCAAAGTTGGGATAGTATTGAACTAATAATATTGAAGTATTAACATGTGTAACTAATTTTTGAAATATTATATATAAGATAGAAGAAAGTTTTGGGATTGGTACATCCAACTAGTTAATCTTTGCAATACGGTTTAGTTTTTAAGCATAATTCCATAACTACTTTGCAGAATAAGCTATAATTTTAATAGTTCGCATATTTGCAGCTTTTATAAATCTATTTTCGTTAAAAATATTCATAGGTTAAAATTCCTAATTTTTCCAAAAAACAAATATTTTTTTAAACAATAAAAAAAAAAAATGAAATGTAACTAATGGTTTTTTTAACAGAAATCAATTCTTGAAAGTTTCAATTATGATAATATTAAAGTTACAGCTTCTTCCGCCTAGTAGTTCTTGAGTTATACTTAAAAAACTCCCCGCATTGTAATCTATTTTGCAACAATTAAAAATAAACTTAACATTAGGAGCTCTAAATTTTAAATCTTCATAATTACTGAGTTATTTCATCGAATGGTTTCTCAATTGATATTCTAAGGTAAAATTTACAAAAAAGCCAAATGTGATGTCAAAATTAGGTGCTCGTATTGAAAATTTCAGAGTTTGGTGCAATTTTAATATGAAAATAACCCTTAACCCTTTTTTTTTCTTTTTGGTAAACGTAATGTGAAAAAGTCATAATTTTCAGTGGAACGGCTATTTCTGTTTTTTCTCTGTTTATCTGTATTTTGGTTGACTGTCCTTGCATCAATGGATTTCAGTGGCGTAGCTAAGGGGGGGGGGGGCAAATTGAGAGAGTTTTAAACCGAAATTATCCCACATATTTTGACAATAAATAAAAATTGTTAATTTTTTGTGTGTGTGTGTGTGTGTGTGTGACTGTGTGTGAATGTTTTCTTTAGTAAGAAATTTCATTATATCCAAACAATGAAGAAGGAAAAAGCTTCTGTAAATGTTTCTAGGGATGGCTTAACACACTTCGTACCTAAGATAATTATGTACCTGAATTGAGGCGCAAAATGATGAAACAAGGGGCGCCAAATTGAGAGGAGCTTTAAACCGAAATTATTTCACATACTTTGAAAATACATAAGAATTGTTGACATTTTCTTTCGTGTGTATATGTGTGAAAGTTTTGAAGAGATCCAGTGGAGGTGGGAGGGAATGGATCCACAAGTGTCAATCGATGATGTAGGTTTCTAACTGTCTAGCTTCCAGTTTATAAATCAAAAGGCCTGTTGCCGACTTGGCGTTTCATTTCTCGTACAGTCGAACTTGGATAATTCGAACGTCTTTAATTCGAATTCGTGGATAATTCAAAGTTTTTTGTCGGTCCCTTGAAACTTGTATTCAGTTAATGCTAAAAAATCTTGGTTATTTCGAAGCCCAACTTCTTTAATTCGAAGTTTGTACCTTTTCAAAAATGACAAAATCTAGTTTCAGTGCAGTTTATTTGAAAAGTGGACGGGTTATTTGCAGCTATTGTGAAAATTGTTTAGGGAAGAGAAAGGGGATGGGAGAATATTCTTATCTGTTCTAGGACACAGAGCAGGGATAAAGGGAGGAGGAACGTAAACCACCCGTGCCTGTCCTTGGATACGAGTGGTCCCCGCCCTTTTCCTTGTAAGTGACACATGGTACTCCTCCCAATGACGCCAGTGCGATAAATCATAGATGACACGCGTTGCAATTCCTTCGAAACCAGGACTGTAGTCGCTTGAATTTTCTTCATTGTGCATTTAGTTTTGTGGTGAGTGTTCAGTGCAAGCATGTCGTTGAGTAAGCCCCGTTTCCCGTATAAAACCTTACCTTTCGATGAAAAAATTGCTGTGATTCGTGAGGTAGAAAAGGGTGTAAAGATGAAATGCATCATCGCAAAAGAGTACGGAATAGCACCTAACACTCTTTCGACCTTTTTGAAAAATAAAGAAAATTTTTTTGAAATCTAATCGAAATCGCAAACGAGCTAAAGAACCCGATAATCCTAATGTGGACGAGTGTGTCTTTAAGATGTTTAAGCAAGCGCGGGACAAAAACATCCCTCTCAGTGGAACTCTTGTTCGTGCAAAAACGGAAAAATTTGCTGTCAGCTTAGGAAACAACAACTTCAAAGAGAGCTCCGGATTTAAGGAAAGAAATGAAATTTCCTTTAAGTCTGTGTGTGGTGAAAGTTCAAGTGTAGACCAAGATGGAGTAAATGTGTGGAAGGAAACAGTTGTTCAAATCATTGATCATACACAAGACAGAGACATTTTTAATGTCGACGAAACTGAACTTTTTTTCAAATATACCTCTGCAAAGACTTTGGATTTTAAAGGTGAAAAATGCAGTGGAGGAAATCGCAGTAAAGACCAAATAACCCTACTTGTGGGAGCAAACATGTACGGCACTGAGAAGTTACATTTACTGATGATTGGAAAATAAAGTTGTTTTAATAATGTCAAAACAAAGCCTATATAATAGCGTTCTAATACGAAAGCATGGATGACGACTAACATTTTTGAAGAATGGCTGCTAGATCTCAATCGCACGTACCAAAGAAAAAACAGGAAAATAATTATGTTTATTGATAACTGCAAGGCTCATAAATCGATACCCGCTATGGAAAATGTCACGGTTGATTTTTTCCGCCAAACATAACCTCAGTGGTGCAACCAATGGATCAAGGCGTCATTAAAAATCTGAAGCATTTCTACAGATGGTTAGTCGTTCAACACCACCTTACTGAATCCTCCCAAAAGCTCTCCGTTACCCTCCTTGATGCATCAAGAATGCGTTTAAATGCATGGTCCAAAGTGAGCCAGAAAACAATAGCAAATTGTTTACAGAAAGCAGGATTTATCAGGGACGCTGTCCCTAGCGAGCTTTTAGATGAAGAAAATTTACCTCCCCCAGTTGCATGGGACTGCAGCATACCATTTGATGTCGACAATGATAAAAACATAGATATTTGCGGAGAGCCATCTGAAACAGATATTCTACCCGAAGTTCTAAACAATAAGAACATTGCAACAGAAGACGATGAAGATATTGAAGATAAGGTAGAAGAACAGAGGCCAATTTCAACTTCAAGTGAGGCAGTCTTTGATCTAGAGGAATATCGTCGTTATGTAGAAAGACAATCTAACGTGAGTGAAACTGTGTTTCGAACTGTAGATATCCTTGAAGACTTTGTTAAAAAAAATCAAGTAAGCACTTTAAAGTAATGTGAAATATCTCGATAAAAAGCTGTAGTTTTTTTATTTAAAATTAATAAACATATTTTTTTTTTCAATTTTTGTTACGATTTAATATTTTACGACATAAAAATAATTTTTCTTGGATAATTCGAAGTTTTGCAGTGGTCCCTTGCACTTCGAATTATCCAAGTTCGACTGTATTAAAGAGAACGTTGTTCATTTGTATACCAGCTGACCCACCAATCGATTTTTCCAAACAAACCGCGTATGATTAAAACCTCTATTCATATTAAAATTTTAAAAATGTATAAAGAATCTTTCAAAATGAACCTCTGGGATGGATCCCCACTGTCTCCGGCAGCGTAGACCAGATCTCCTACGTACGCTTCTGTAACCACTAAAAGCCTACATTCAAATTTATCTCTTTCAAAACGAATTTCCGGCACGTGTTCCTCTTTCAGCGTCTCCGTATAGCAGGCGTGCTGCGCACACGCCGAAAAATCTGAGGAGAATCGTAAGATGAGTTGAAAGAAAAAAATTCCGCAGAAATCGGGCTCAAGAAACCTGAAATAAAAATGCCCACTGACGGTGGAAGGTAGAACTGTAAATTGTAAGACAATCGAAAACCAAGTTGAATGAGCAAAGTCCAGTTGAAATTGGGTTTATAGAACCCGAGATAGGAATGCGTCCCCTGCACTGGAAGATGGAGCTAAAAACTGCAAGAAAATCGTAAGCTAAGTTGAATGAATCAATTTCCGTTGAAATCTGGCCAATAGAATCCGGGAAAAGAATGCACCGTTAATGTTTGATAATAGTGGTAAAAGAAATCTATATTTTAGTAAACACACTTTTAAATGTAAATAAAGAGGGAAAACCCTCGTAGAGGAACTCTTAACTCATATCACGAGAATCTTGCCACAAAACACATTAATAATCTTCGATTAAATTGATAAAATGTTTTTAAATTATGTTTTTAGCATTTGGCAACGTTTAATAATTAAGTTGATTGTCTACATGTCATACAATCTCTGATCCATCGATTTTCGGAAATTAAATGAGGGGTCGGCCGGAAAGGAGATCTCTTTTTAGTTCGGTTTTTAATGAATGTTCGTCACTGTATGGTTCTTTCTCCGAACTTTTGAACTGTCGTCGGCAATTTTTTGAAAAAATTAAGAAAAATTACCGACTGCCTTGAGCTACCCTTACCGAAATTTTCAGACTTACACGTGCGGTAGATATTTCTAGCTATCTCCGTCACGCACACAAAATTGGTTTTCACGCTGATTTTTTTTTTTTTTTTTTTTTTTTTTTTTTTGCATTCCATATAAATATTTTCATGTAATGGGGGCTTCTGTGAACCAATGCAAAATGGATTTAATTGGAAGAAAAACAAAGAAAGATATTATTTTGTCTTTATCGGAAATTCCATTTTTCCGCCGAATTGGCCTTGAGAAAAGACATAAAATGTGGGCGACCTATCCCCAAATTTTCCCTTCTTAAATCGTATAAAAAACAAAGCAGGACTTTTCAGTCTTTCTACTACGGCCAGTACAAATAGCTGTTTTCATCGTTTTCAAAGTTAAAATATTTCATATATACTTAAATTCAGCGCATGTGCATAGACAAAGCTGCAGCTATATCTATATATGTAAGGAATAACTGGGAAATTATTGAGGGGTAAAGAATTTGACTCTGGAACCTCTTTGGGAACCGAACTCGTTTATTTCCTTGCTGCATCTTACGATCTTCTTCACGAGTTCGATCGGATGTCCCTCGAGCCATTTCCGTCGATTTCGAGACCTACATGGTCGTTGGCTGCACGCACCTATGGGCAAAATGTAATCTTTTTCGAGCGCGTTATTGCTAATATGTTGGGGCTTGTAATATTTTCCAGCAGGGACGAAGGTATCAATTCGGAGGAACATTTAGTTTAACCCGTTAGGGACCATGAGTGCACCATATGCACCCTACAAAGAGCATACAGATTTTGTTTTAGGCACCAGTAAAAAAGAAAAGTAATATTTAGTTTCTTTAATTAGAGCATTTTCGTGATTGTTTAAGTAAAGGTAACTTCTTTTAAATACGTGGTGCCAACGAAATAAGATTTGTGTAAAAGCCGCCGGTCCCGAAGGGGTTAATGGGTTAATTCGCTCTTGATTGATCTGTGGTCAAGACTCGCACAATTTCCGGGATCTGTGACGTACAAGGCTTTAACCACAAGCGAAGGAGAACTGTCCAAACGTCAGCATTTTCTATCTTAAGTTACTCTCTGACAGAGTTGGGCAGTATCGAAAATACATGTATTTGAAATACATTTTCAAAATACATTTGTATCTTGTATTTTGTATTTTAAACCGATAAGATCAAAGTATTTTTGTAATGTATTTTCTGATGGTTTTACAATGTATTTTGTATTTTGAAAATACTCAAAATACATTTTTTCCAAATTTCGAACTGCCATGTTTAAACCGCACAGAGAAAAGCTGAGATTCATTAAAAGGATATATGGGACTATCTGTTTTGATTAGTTTTCAAATTCTGTTCTGGAAGTTAATATAAACACACTTTTCGACTATTGCTGAGACAAGGAGGTTGATGAATATGATGTTTTGATACAGTAAACGTATTCTTGCTGATTAGTTACAAAAATAACTTTTATATATCTTAATGTTGCTGTGAGAATTACAAGAAAGAAAAAACATGTATTGTGATAGACCGGAAGGATCTTAAAGAGTTGCGCAGGTGCAGCGCTCTATTACCAACAGTTGCCCATTGACTGACCACACATATAAGGAGCTTAATTTTTAATTTCTGGTGTAGTAATTATATTTAAAAATATCGAAAAAGGATTTTTTAAAAATTCGCATGTTTCGTTCATTAATATAAATTTTGTTAGACAGTAACCGCAAGAAAATTGCTACAATGAACTTTTAAAGGAACGATTTGACTATGAAAAAATGAAATTTATCTTTGCAAATTTTGCATTCGAATTATTCCTACTTTTTATGAATATTTTATAAGTACTTTCTTTTGACGAATGTAAGAGCTTTCATATTTTTTCTGCTCTATATTAAAAGTTTCAAGACTTTCATAGTAAGTGCAAATGATTTCTTATTTCTTTGCGCTTATATATGGTTTGATATTTTAACTGAGTGTTTTAATTTTAAAACTACTTTATATGAATAATAATAATAATAATACGAATAATAATAATAATTCAACCTGTGTTAAAAATTATCTAATTTTTTCCTTTATATTTTTGCATTCAGTAATACATATTTTAAATTTCGTATGCATTATTTCTAAAATGCACCATAATCGAAAAGTTGTGCCCCAAATATTTTATTAGTGGAAGGCCTAAAAAATCTTGCGTAGTTGGGAGCTCTTATTAAACATACGCGCATTATATAAAAACAAGTCGGAAATTGCTCGTCAAACGTGGCAAATGAGGTGCGTTCGTACTAAAACTAGTTTTATAATTATTTTTTGTACCCCATATTGTACTGAATATATATATTTTTTAACTTCATAAGTGCATAGTCTGTAACATCATTAAAATGCACTTGCAATATTTTTTTCCCATTCCCCGTAATGTAACGGAAAACTTTTGACTGTCCCTGTAATTAAACTATACATCCGATTTTCATAAAATTTGAAATGGCTCAACAAAATTTTGCAACAATTATATATTTAAATTTTCAGACCATTCGGAAGGTTGTAACATCATTAAAACGCAATTGCAATATTTTTTCCCCATTGCCCTTAATGTAACGGAAAACTTTTGACTGTCACTGTAATTAAACTATACATCCGATTTTCCCAAAATTTCAAATGGCTCGACAAAATTTTGAAACGATTATATATTTAAAGTTTCAAACCATTCGGAAGGCTGTAACATCATTAAAATGCATTTGCAATAATTTTTCCCATTGGCCGTAATGTAAAGAAAAACTTTTGACTGTCCCTGTAATTAAACTATGCATCCGATTTTCATAAAATTTGAAATGGCTCGACAAAATTTTGCAACAATCATACATTAAAAATTTCAGACCATTCGGTTGGGTAGTTTTTGCTCTGTTATATGCGGACAGACAGACAGACAGACGGATGGACTGAACGACGACTATAGGTGCTACGTATTTATATAATTACGAACGCACCTAATAAGAAAATACATTTAAACACATTTAAATAATTTTATTCGTTGTGATTGTACATATAAGATTATTATAAAATATGTTATTTTGTAGACATATACTAAGAAAGACTGATTGAAAAGACTGATTCTAGACTAATTTGTTTTTACATTCTTCTAATAAATAAGAAAAAAGTATTGGAAGCGAGAAAATTTTCGACTTTCGTTTTTTGCTTGATTTACACGTTTCGGGATGTCTTGAACGCGATTTAACTATTTTTGGGAAATGTGTGTATGTCTGTTAGTCTGTGTGAGACAAAGTTTTGTGGCCCTACAATCTCAAGAATTAATGCATGGAGTTTAATAATAATCAAACTTCAGATTAAGATACACCTAGGTATAACTTAGCGTTGTGTTTATATCGCCCAACAGGTGGCACTGATATGCATAATAATTTTATTCCATGATAGCTATATTGTAAGAACCAATATACAGAATTTCATTTAACTACATATAGGCCTGAACAGAAATACTTGCCGATTAACTTTTAGTGTATATCGGTCAGCAGGTGGTGGTGCTATGCTGGGTTTTTCATGATTTCCGCGATAATTATATCCAAAAAACTAATGGACAAAATTTAATCATATTATTTTATATCTTCAAATAAATTAATGCTGATAAAATTTGGGGTGCATCGCTCAAGAGGTGGCGTTGTTATGCTGCGTTTCTATTATTATTGTAACATGTACGTAAAATTCTTGTTTTTTTTTCCCCTTCCATGTCAAAATGATCATATTTGTAAATTAAATTTAAATGAAATAAGTACCACGTAGATTAAATGTACCTTTTTAAAATAAATTTTTTGGTTCGTAGTGTTGATTTTAAAAAAATCTGAAGTTGTCAGGTGTGCCGTGAGAGCTGTATCTCAAGAACTAGAGTACGGAGTTTCATCAAACTTCATCATATTCAGTTAGTATGGATGACATTTTGGTGTACATCGTCCTACACATGATTTTTTTTTTCTGTGTTGTGTTATTTTTTTAGGATTTTCGAGATTTTTATATCTCTGCACCTATTGAATAGAATTGCACCAAACTTTTTATGCTTTTTCTCAAAATCAATACTGTCTCAATTTTGGCTTAGGACACTCAGTAGCCGGCGGTGCTATCCTATGCCTCGTGAAAGAGATTCCTGATCGGATCCACAATCTAGAGGTCTGCACGGGTCGGAATTTACAGACCCGGCCCGTTTATATTTTCACAGTTCACGACCCGGTCCGTAAAAATATCAGTGAAAATAGGCCCGGCCCGCGGAAAAATCAATTAAATGAGGCCTGACTCAATTTCTAAAAAAAAAAAAATCATATTTTTCAAAACACACAATTAAGATTCTTTTAAAGAATACTGCATACATATTTATGGGATAATTTTACAGTATATTTTAAAATTACTATGCGTTCGCGAGACAGAAAATACACAATAGCAACATTAATGGTTACTTAGAGTCTTAGACGTTTCAACATTCAAATAAAGATTCATTAAAAAAATAATGTAGTTTAGAATAAAAGAAAAAAGGAGGGTTAAAAACAGGATAATTTTTGAAGCTGTATAATAAAAAACAGATTTGTAAAACTATATTTCTGCCATTTAATAAGGCTTTTCTCAAATCCAAAGGAGCTTTCTGACACATTTCTGAATTCATTTCTTTTCGGAAACGCATAAGATTGGCAGGTGTTCTTATTCAGAAACTATGTAATCGAATAACGTTATCATTTTTTGATAAAGGCAATATATCGTTGAGAAAATACTGTCAAAGTTAAAGTTTTGAATGGAATTTCCAGAAGCAATAGCACAGGAAATGAGAAAAACCTGCAGTCACGTGACAAGAATCTCTTATATCTCGATAAGTAATTTATTTATAAAATTAGAAAAAGTGTTTTTCGATTCCAAATCCCTTCAATAGTCAGGCCTGTCAATTTTAAGCCTTTACAGTAAAAAATTAGTCAGGAAATTTCTCTTTGTTGAGCAGTGAATTTGAGAACCACCTTGAGGTTTATTTCCAAAGATTCCGTTAAGAGAAGTTCATTGACGTTATTAATATTTTTACACAACATATTGCCTTCTCTACACAACACATCCTGAGAACAATAAAGTCCAGTTCAGGCCCTGTTTGAAAATGTAAAAAAAAAAAAAAAAAAAAAAAAAAAAAATGCAAGCCTGATTTCAGCCCGGCCCGAGTCTGCTGAAAAAATTAAGCCATGGCTCAGACACCGTATAACTGTCCGATACTGATCTCTACGCTGGACATGTTACATTTCTGTATTGATGTTGTCAAACTAGCATCGGCTCGTAACGCACATTTATACTTAATACTTATTCTCGCGAAAGTCACATTCATGGAAAATGGCTCGTATTTTAAAGGCTTCGATTAAAGTTTTATAGCGGCCAGGTAGGCCCGCTTAATTTCTTTTATCGGCCCTGCCCATTTATTTTCTTTCTCGGCCTGGCCCGTTGAAAAAATTGTTCTAATTCTATCGACCCGGTCCGGTTGAAAATTCGCCTTCATTTTGCTGGCCTGGCCCGCGGACCGGGCCCATGCAAACCCTTACCACAATCAATTCATGCAGTTATTTCTACTGAGTAACTCTAACTACCTTTAAAGAGTAGTTTATTCATTATTAGTTATTCTTGCAACTTTCATACACTTTTAAGCCCATTGTTGCTCCAATCTTACAGTTTTGTTTTTGTTATCTTTTGTTGAGTTTTAATTAATTTTGCTTGAAATTTATAATTTCTAAAAATTTAATCAGTTTTGTAAGTCAGCTTTGCATTTGACTAGTGCAATTTAATGCACAATCTATTTTTTTTTTTTTTTTTTTATGTATTTTGTATTTTAAATGTATTTTCAAAATACATGTATTTTGTATTTTGAATTTTTGAAATTTGGAAAGTATTTTGTATTTTGTATTTTAAGTTGAAAAAACAATGTATTTTGTATTTTGTATCGAAAATGGTTTTTCGATGTATTTTGCCCAACTCTGCTCTCTGATTTTAATGAAGGTGCTGGGTTCGAACCCAGTCGCGCCCGTCGGCCTAATCGTTCGGAGTTTTCCGTGGTTTTCTTCGAACCTTGGATTTCCTTGCGTTAATAAGGATTAGGTTACCTTAGAAAGACCCCCACGGAGGGCACTCCATCCCTTTGAGCCCATATCCCTCGTGTTGATAATTGGCGTCATAAACACAACCAATCAACCAACCTCTGATTTTTAATGGTGAACGTAAAAAATATTATGCTGGGAAACAAAGTTACAAGGTGTGAAACGGATTTTAGAATATAATATTTAAAGTTAGGAAAACGAATTTAAGAATTTTAATTTATATTTTTGAAATTTAATTTAAATTTTGAATTTTAAAAGGATTTTAATTCTTATCCCTTTCATCTTTATATTTAGTAAATATCCTTCTATATAAATGGGATAATTGTCATGCGACTGCACTCGTATTTATTAACCGATTTGGATGTGATTGGGCATGTGTTAAGGATTTATTAAGATCTCGACCAAATTCGTCGGATATCTTGATTGCCATCTTGTTTCAAAATGGCGGCCCCTTAAAGATTTCAAACTAAAAAAATACACATACAAAAAATTATAAATGCAAGTTTATTTCTTGCTTAATCGTTAGGTCTTGATAGAAGGATTCAAGAACATTTTTTGGTTTTCTTTTTATCTTAAAACATGGATGAGTAGAGCAATTTGAAATTCTATGATGGCTGCCATTTTGAAACAGAAGATTTTTTTTCTCCCATAATCGTGCATAATTTATGAGTTTTAGCAAATGTGTTTTTTGTAAATTTATTTTCATTGTTGCTAATCCCATATTCTTAAACAACAATCATATCCGTGAACGTACCGATAAGTTTTTGAAGTTCCCAATCATATTCAGTACTGATGAATACTAGAAATATTTTATAATCGGGTTCCACGCATTTTAGTTTCGTGTGTTTGAGCTGAATCCTTAAAAACAAGGAAGAGTGAAGCTATCTTTTCCTCCCGGTACAAGCCAAAAAGACTTTTTTTTCTTCTTGAGGAAAAATAATGTGGTTTTTTTTATTATTATTTAGGGGGGGGGGGGGGGGCGCAAAATTTCTTCCTGCCCCATGCGCCAAAAAAACGTAGCTACGCCACTGCTGGATTTAAATCCAGCTAAGATCTATTACAGAATGGAGAAAACTAACGTGTTTTTTTATTATTATGATTTTTTTTTTTTTTTTTTTTTTTTTTTAAGTAGATTTCGTAAGGAATACTACCTATTGCAGTCGTTACCATGGTGCGACTTTTGAAAAAATTCCTTCATAACTTTTCATTATAGGACCCCAGGAACCCAAAACCACCCCCACCTAAAAAGTTTATATAGATATATGTATGTATGTATGTATGTAATACTAAATTTTGTCCGCACGATAAAAGCACAATTATACACGGATCGTCTTCAAACTCGCCAAACACTTTGAGATGGCTAATATCTCGGCAAGGATTGCAAATGAGAAAAATCGGCCCAAGGCAGTAGAAATGGTGAAGGATTAAAAATTTTGAATAACGCCTTAACATGATTCTGGTAAAACCAGCTCTTACAGATAAATGACAGGAAAATTTTAAAAAATCTATATATATATATATATATATATATATATTGCGTTATCGTATCTCCATACATATAAGGAGGTTTACCGTAGGGTAGGGGGCACTGTTCTGACGCCAAATGTTGCCAAGTTTGTCGCTAAAAGCGAAGCCAACTTGTCGATATCTCTAATATTTCGCTAAATTCTCAGCATAGACTTACATTGTAAACCAATAGGGTTTACTTGCTTACAGAAAATCAACAAATTGAGAAATTTTAATGCAACAAATACTAATATTGGTACTACTTGATTATCCCGTCGACCAAAAATCTATCGCCAAGCTATAAGATTTGCCAATAATGGTTGATATCACATTCACTTGACTTTAAGCAAATTACACGTATTTACGTCTTCAAGTGACTTTTATTTCGACGTTTTATTTCTATTTTTATTATTGTTATGCTAATTTATTTGTTCTTTCATTATTTAAAATAAAAATTGAACTTTTAACTTCGAAATCTACTTGCGCCTGTAGGCCGAGCAGGCGGTTTTTTTTTTTTTTTTTTCTATGTTCGTTTTTTTGAATAAGGGTTTTTTTTAGCCCCCGGTACGGTATGCTATTTCTTTCTCCCAGCTTATTTTGTGTATTCTAAAAAATAATAATAACGTTACCTTTCAGAAGACAGCCGTAAAACAAAGCAGTACGATTAAATACTCTATAGCAATTTTTTAAACTTCTAAGCATCGCACATTGTCGATTTTTATACCGTTGTATTGGGAAGAAAAAGTTATTTTAAATGCATTTTGTTTGAAAACTATATCCTCATTTAGTTTTTAAATATAAATTATTTTGTAGAATTTAGAGCCATTTGCTTAATATTGGCAACGGAATTACTCCATTTCTGTAGAAAATAAAGGAAAATTAGTTGTAAAATACTAATTATATATTTTTGTTGCCATTTTCTCATAACAACCGAAAGAAAATGTAATTAAAATAAGTGCTATTTTGAAAAAAATATAAACGTATGATTTCTGTTAAAACAAGGGAGTTATTATAAACTATATTTAATTTTAAGTATCTATGAATCATTAGATTGCCTTTTTTTGTCGATTTTCTTAAATGACGCAGCTTTTTGCTGCACTTGTCTATTATTTCGCGATAGTGATGTGCTAAGCATGCTTTACTGTAGATGTTTAAGAGTAGATCGTAAATGTGGAATTCTTAAGCGGATGCGAATGACGTCATTTTACATAAAATAAAAGGTGTGCTTTAAGTCTTAAAATTGAAATATGTTTTGTACTGCAGTAGAGACCCGCTTAACCAAGTTATTTTCTTCTGATGGACTGACGGCTTCTATTATTATGAAACAGACATTATAAATGAAGTGTTAGGTGAAGATGAAAGAGCAGACGTAAAAAGTTAGAGCTCTGATTTTCTGGTCAGAATGGGGGGTGAATGGTCATAACTTTTTTTTTTATTACGGCCATTTTTTATAATAATAATAATAATAATGTTTCATAATAATAGAAGTCATCAGTCCATCAGAAGAAATTGAAGTAATGGAAATGCCGGGGGCGACACTAAATTCTGAAAAAGCAGAATTCCTGTTCTCTAGTTTTTTTTTTCCATTTTCTTTGCAATAAAGACACTGGAAGTAGTTATACAGATAATACATTATGGTGTTAAGTTTTTCACATACTAAATTAATCTAATCTTCATTTGATTGAAAGGATTCAATTAGTTCTAAACTGGTTTTAGAAAGGTAACTTTATTTTTTTTTTAAATACGAATCTAAAACACATCCTGTAAAAGTTTTTTCTTTAGCTGATAAGCTTCTCCATTAATTGCCATAATTTGGTATAAAAACATATTATATTTTATGCTTTTAACCCTTTACAGTTCTTTGGGATAATATTTTTACACAATAGGTTTATTTTCTCATTGTTGCTTTCTAAAAGGTTAATGCATCTTATTGGTTCTTTTGCGCACGTTAATGTATCCCAACATTTCTACTAAGGCTCCTGTTTCCTACTCATTTCTCCATGTGGCTAGTAATGGTTATAGTCTAGTTTTTGTCTTCTGTTGGAGCATGACCGCCACCATTTCTCTCTTTTTAGCTCACAGGCTATCAAAGCCTGAGAGCTAATGTGCCCGCTGGTTCTGTATGTATATATGTAAGTAACGCGATAACTCTTGATAGAAACATTTGATTTGCTTCAATTTTTTTTTCTATGTTCATTCTGATAAGGCGCTTCCCTGATTAGTTCTGGGGCTTCATTGTTTAAGTATAAAGGGGGGAAAGCGGGCTATCCCCCTTCCCCTTAATTCAGATAAATGGGTTTTTCAAGCAGAATTATTCGAGTTGCTCCAAATTTAGTGTACTGGTTTATTATGTTAAGGAGCTTCCCTGATTAAATTTGGAGGTTCATTAGTTAAGTATAAAGAGGAACGGGGGCTAGCCCCCCCCCCCCCCTTAATTTAGATAAATGGGTTGTTCATGCAAACTTATTCGATTTGCTCCAAATTTGGTATACCGGTTTAATATGTTAAGAAACTGCCTTGATTAGATTTGGAGGTTCATTAGTTAAGTATAAAGGGAAGAAAAGGGGCTAGACCCCCTCTTAATTTAGATAAATGGGTTTTTCATGCAGAGTTATTCGATTTGCTCCAAATTTGGTATACCGGTTTATTATGTTAAGGAGCTGCCTTGATTAAATTTGGAAATTTATTGGTTAAGTATAAAGGGGAGGACGGGGGCTAGTCCTCCCCCCCCTTAATTTAGATAAATGGGTTTTTCATGCAGAATTATTCGATTTGCTTCAAATTTGATATACCGGTTTATTCCGATATGGTGTTTCCTTCATTAGATTTGGGGGTTCGTTAGTTAAGTATAAAAGGGAGAAAGGGGGCAAGCCCCCTCTTCTTAATTTAGATACATGGATTTTCATGCAGAATTATCCAATTTACTTTAATTTTTTTTTTTCTATGTTCATTCTGATAAGGAGCTTTCCTGATTAGATTTGGAGGTTCATTAATTAAGTATAAAGGGGGGTAAGGGGGGTTAGACCACCGCCTTAATTTAGCGATAAGATTTTTTTTATGCAGAATTATCTGATTTGCTTCAAATTTGGTATACCAGTTTATTATGTAAAGGAGCTTCCCTGATTAGATTTGGAGGTTCATTGGTTAAGTATAAAGGGGGGAAATGGGGCTAATCCCCTTCATTTATTTTTAAGGAGCATTATTTTTCGAAATAAGAGTATAATATACAACTAGTGTGAATAGCTTGTGAGCTCAATGCCATCAGTTTAACTGGGCACTTTTCTTTTTATTAGAGTAAATTGCTGTTTTCTGTTACAAAGTGTTACAATTTATATGATGCACATCCTACTTGCATTACATACTGCAACTACAAGAACGGAAAGAAAATTTCCTTCTGCTGTTGTACTGGTTCGTAGGACGGCCTTTTTTGTGACTGATGAAGAAAGATTTTTTAAACGCGTTGCATTATCTTCTTTTTTAATATGTATTAAGAAGTGTCTTTCTTTGTTATTACGAGACAAAAATTTAGAAGCTCTTTTTATGTTAAAAAAATATTTAGAAAAACAATTTCGTCTAAAAACAAACTTTAAAATAGCTTGAGCATTAAATGTTTAAGACTGCTAATAACTCCCCCATATAGTTCCTGGCAATTACAAGAAATATTTTTTTTTTTTTTTTTTACCTTTTTCGTCTTAAATTCGACTGAACGTTGCATGTAAATGGTTACTTCGTTTGATGATTCTCACTTTATCAAATACATTTGTTAAAAAAAAAATTGTTAATTGACTGCTATCTTAAAATATCAGAACATACTGAATGGAAAAGATTTGCAAGCCCACTCAATCGGACAACATGCAGGTATTTTTCTTTAATTAGACTGAATACTGGTATCATATTTGAAACATTCTAGCCTATGATTTCAAGAATTTTTTCAAGATTATGATATTTACAGCGAAATATGAAAGTACACAGTTTTTGGATATTTACCCAAGCCTTGTGTAAATACCCAGGTATATACCCAAAAAATAAAATACCTACCCACTGGGTATTTACCCTTCTCAAATCACTGGTCACGTATAGATAAATTAAAACATTTCTATGCTCAGAAAATATTTTGAAAATCATCAAATGTCGGTAAGTTATGTTGAAGTTTTTATACATTTTGTGTTTTATTCATTGGAGTAAAGTTTAAAAATTATGAGACATTTAGAAGCAAAGAAAAATCGGAGCAAAGATTTAGAAGAGAAGATGATCAAAATGATAGGGCAGGTCGCAAGATCTAGTGCTAATATAGAGCTTATACTTACAGTTCCGTCACTGAGGAACATATTTGTGCGTTATGGATATCACGCGAATTTAAAACTGTGAATGTAGAAGAAATAAAAAGTAGCGTGCATTCTGGTATGGGTTATAATCTATTACTGATGTATACAGTCGTGGAAAAATAAAGTAAACACCCCTTACTAACTCTGCAACTAATTATAATTGAAGAAAGCTGCTGCTAACAAACGATCGGAAATAAAGCCTACTTTTAAATGATGTATATAAAATTTACATAAGGGGCCATTTACAAATCAAAACCAAAGCAAACTTTGTTTTCTTTTTTTCAAAAACACGACCCAATTTTGACAATAGATTTTAAATCTTCGGTTCAAACTATGACTAGAAGCGAAATTTCAAGTTATTTGAATTAGCTTTTGAATTATAAACATTCAAAAATTAGAGTTTCAAATGTTAAATTACATTTTCATATTTTTATTAATATGTCCTAAAATTATAACATTATTGTGATAATTTTTTGTGTGGTTATAATACTAAAAAACCCAAACATAAATACATTGAATTTGTACTTTTAAAAATTTTATAATATGAATTATGAAATTAATATTCGAAAAATAAATGAATTGCAACCTGCAATTTTTTTAAATAGACTTATGTTTATTATGTCCTGCTTTATGCGAATATTCTCAATTTCAAATTTTTCTTCCAAGTAGTTTTCGAATTATGGTTTAAAAAAATGCAAAATGATGATTTAAAGGCCCGTCTATGATGTGCAGAAAAGTATAATTCGAAAACGAGTATATTTTACTCGTTTTGTTGAAACATTTGGGCTGGCAATAGTCGAAACATATTAAGTGAGTGAAATGGTCATGTTGGCAAGAAATAATACATTAATAGAAGTGAAATAGTCATTCTGTAGTATTTCAATAATCGAATACAGAACTACAATTTGGATACAACCCCTAAAATAGGCTCATTTTAAGATAATTCTCTTAAAATAATCCTACGAATTTCATCAATAAATTGTTTTCAGGCTAATTGAAGGGTATAGAATTTATTTATGGTGTCAAACTTGGGTAACTGCTATTGCAAAAACAAAGTTTGAGTTCATTTTGCTATGTAGATAGCCACCTTCACAAGTTTTATATACGTCATTTAGAAGTAGACTTTATTTCCGATCGCTTGGTGTCAGCAAATTTTTTCTACATCAATTTGTTGCAGAGTTAGTAGGGGATGTTTACTTTTTTTTTTCACGACTGTACAGTCCTAGAAGAAAGAAAGAAAAAAATCCCTTCCAGCTCGGCCTACAGGCACAGGTAGATTTCGAAGTTAAGTACTAATTTCAGCCACAAAAATTAAATCAAGATGATTAGAGATTAACGGAAATGTGATTTTTTTCCTTCTACAACCCCCCCCCCCCCTCTCAACTAAAAAAAATTATTTATTTATTTATTTTTAATTAATTTTTTTTCTTTTGCTATAAGAGTTGTTCAGAGTAAGAGTAAGGGTTGCTGTAAGCGTTGGGGATAATATTAAGAAGATTTATAATAAATTCAAGCGGTTTTGATATCTTATGAATTGACGAAGTTAAAGTTATGAGTTTTTTTCTTCTTCAACGTCCCCCCCCCCTTTTAATTTTATTTTTTTATTTATTTATTTTTATTTATTTATTTATTTATATATTTATTTTGTAAAAGTTGGTTTATCAAAAACTTTTCAATATAAAAGTTGTAGATAACATTAAGAAGATTTATAATAAATTTAAAAGGATTTGATATCTTGTGAATTGACGCAGTTATGAATTTTTTTCTTCTTAAAACCCTATGTTTTTTGCCCTTTGAAGCCATTTTTAATGATATCAAAAATCTGTCATACATAAATTTGTGGCCCTTTTCCTAGAAGTAAAAATAATTTTAAACTGATCCAATATGTATCATAATTAAGAAGTTATAGGTGTTTTCTGTTTTCACAAGACCCCTCCCCATTTCCATCCTTTTTGCCCGATTTTGCCTATTAACGAACTTCACTGTGATTTTCTGCCCCTTGATTTTATGTATCAGCTTTTTGTATCAGGAAGAGATTTGTGCAGAATCATGAACGTTATCGTGTCCATAAAAATAGATAGATAAATAGATAGATATGTTTTTAACCCAGGGTGGTTTTAGATTCTACGGTCATGGTCGGCGTAGATCTGCAAAAATTTTTCAGAAATTCTAACATAGGGGACAATGTAATAGATAGTATTTCTCTCGAAATCTATCTAAAAAGCGCACCACTTCATTTCCTCGCAAAATTGTTTCATTCAATAATCAGGGAGACCGTTCGTCTGAGAACTGTGTCTACTCTCCGAATATGAATGCAATTTTTGAAATAAGGATCGCCTACTTGTTAAAAAATGAAATTGAATTCTCAAGAATAAATTCTCAAACGGTAGCACCAACTTTTGACAACATGTCTGAGTTCTGTGGATCAAGGCATCCCGAAAAAAGGGCATAGTTTATATGCTTTTTCTCAAATCTTCATAGAGTTATAGAATAAAATGTGTTAGTGATTTAACCATAAATTTCGCAAAATAAAATTAGGATCTTACATGGAGTTCTGGGCGGAGCCCGATTAAGGTTAAAGGCCGCTTAAGGTCCAGCACTTTTTCGGGACCTCCTCGTGCCAAAATAGGTAAATTTCTTTCCCCCGGGAGTATTCGAAGGGTTATCATTAGATTATCATGAGATTGCTAAGTTAATCAAAATCGTTTTTTTCTTTTTGAGAAAATAATTGCAGGAAACTACAATATAAAAAAATATTTTTCTAAATCATTTTATTAAATTACCGCCCCCCCCCCCTCCTCCTCAGCAATGGGCCCAAGGCTATGGCCTGGTTGGCCTGTGCAGTAATCAGGCCCTGGGCCTGGGAATATTCAATTAGTTAAAAGAAAAATTGCACAGATATTCTAAATAAAGAATAAACTCACTTTAGGTGAAAGAAAATTCCACAAAAGTTTCCCGCTTACTTTCAAAGATTTTCTATTTTGTGGATGCTTTGGTAATAAGAGACGGTTCCTTTAGTTTAGACTGTCGAAAAGTAACATATGTCAATATCTCGAAAAATAATTATTGAAATGAGCTCTAAACTTATAAACCCATGTTTCTGACGATTGTGGTTCATTTAGAAAAAAAAAACACTAAAAATTCACAAAAATTATTGTAGGTCATAAATCAAAAATTTTCTGAATATGAATTCGTTGATAACTTTTATAATATAGAATATTCTTTTGAATCGAAAAAAATGCATGGGATATGCTGAAGTGCATTCATTGTACTCTTAAATATATATATATAAGGTCGGATGATTGTTTGAGAAAATATAAATCAAAGTCACGTGTATTTAACATTACCATCCTCAAACTTTGACCTCTTCTAACTCTATGAAAATTTAACAAAAAATATAAGAAATATACCTTTTGTCGGACTGCCTTGATTCAACTAAATCAAATATGATGTCAAAAGTGGATGTTACGTTTTGAAAATTCAAATTTGGTACAATTTTTAATATAGAGCTGAATCCTATTTCACAAATTCCATTTATATTCGGAAAGTAGACACAATTTCAAGTTGAATGATACCTCTCGTATCTCTCTGTGGCATTTTGGTGATAAAACAACAGGGAGTGGTGCGTTTTATTTTCCTTTAGAATTTTACAAAGTCTCAATAGAATTCATTAAACTATTTCGTGATAATATGCATTAACCCTTAAATGCCCGACTTTTCAATAATCGTTTAAAAAATGTTTTTTGGCTTTCATTTTTAAATAAATCATGGGAAAAATACTTTTAAAAATCCTATTTTGTTTCAAGCATCGTTTACTGCTAAAAAATAATTTGTTACTAATCGGCAATACTGGTCTTTAATTGAAAAACTAATTTTCCTTGATAAAATTCTATAATATAAAACACTCATAAGTTTTAAGAACTATGATAAGAAATAAATTTTACTTGCTCACTGCAGAACAAAATAGGGTATTTCACAAGCTTCAAAATAAAACAAAAAAGCACATATAGCAACAATTGAAAAAATAAATCTATCTTTACTCTTAAACAGCACAAGTGTTGCTATCTACATATTGAAAATTGATTTAATAATATTTTCAGAATGTACTTTATTGGCAACATTAGGCATTATAGCTTCAATATTATTCTAATAGTATTTTGAAGCCTAAATTGGGTATGTTGCCGAAAGGCAACACTCGGTATTTAAGGATTAAATTATCAGACTGGGAAAAAAAATATAGTATTTCTTTTTGTTTATTGTGCAATTTATTACTTCAGTTGTATTCAATGTTTCGATCCAGTTTCATTGTCGTAAGATTCAATTTGAATGCCAGTTTCGCCCCCATCTCAAATTGGGTCCTCATGTATTATCCGCGGGCCATGTCATATTCACTTTGCCAACAATGGTGCCAAAAATATTAATTACTGTAACACATTTTTTTCTTTTTGCCTTCTACATTTTAACTGCATAGTTAATATTATACAGGGTGTCCCGAATTCATGAACCAAACTGTAAGGAAAAGTAAAGTATACATAAGGAAGCAATTTTGGCATAGCAATGTGGGGTCGGATATGAAAAATTTTAGTGAAAAACAAGAAATGCTGAAGAAATGAAAACGAGCGTTTTATTGACATAACAATTACAGTAAGTGCTCAGATGTGCCACCACCAACATCGATACATACCTGGCAGCGTCTAGTAAGTGATTGGCGTACCCTTTTGAAGATTCCAGATGTCTCATCTATGAGACACCAGTTGACTCTGATGAGGGCCTCATTGCGAGACTTTCAGTCGTTGCTGCAAATGTTCATGAAACACTTGGAATCTGCGAAAAGGTACGACCACTTGCTAGACGCTGCCAGTGGCATATTTGAGTACTTACTGTAATTCTTAAGTCAATAAAACGCTCTTTTTCCTTTCCTCCGCATTTCTAATTTTTCGCCAAAACTTTTCACGTCCGACCCCACATTGCTATACCAAATTGCTACTTTATACACACTTTAACTTCCCTTACAGTTTGGCCATGAATTCGGGGGCACCTTGTATAGTTGCCATTTGCTTTCTACATTTAAACTGCATAGTTATATTTTGTAGTTGTCATATTAAAGGTAATGGCAGAAGTATTTACATACGTATAACTGTATAATATGATAGAGCATACATATAAATATAACACATTATATTCATTGGTTACGTAAATTTATATTATATTCATTCTGATGAGAATAACAACCCGCTGGAAATAAAACTACCATCGTTAATATCGTTATTGCTAAAAGCCATCAATTTTTGATGTTATGTATTTTATAAACGTACCGGGTGTCCTAAACAGGATCGACTGATTTTAAAATTCAATAACTTGCAAACGGTGACAGATATTTAAAAAATTCTTGCAGGAGCGTTATGCATGAGGTCAAAAGCTTTTTTAAAGTGATTTTCGATTTTAGTTCGAATTACAAACAATAGATGGCGCTGTAAGCAATAGGTGCTAAATACAGGCTCGATTTTTTGGCCTTTCTCTTATTCCATGCGGAAAAAGGAGCTTAAAATGTACTGAGTGGGTCCCGAAGTACCAAAAATCGAGCCTGAATTTAGCGACTATTGATCACAGCGCCATCTATTGTTTGTAATTCGAACTAAAATCGAAAATCACTTTAAAAAAAAAAAAAACTTTTGACCTCATGCATAACCCTCCTGCACGATTTTTTTAAATATCTGTCACCGTTTGCAAGTTATTTAATTTTAAAATCAGTCAGTCCTTTTTAGGACACCCGGTATATTAAATTGCTGTTTTGTATTATTTAAATTTGCTTTTATATTATTTATGATTTTTAGCGATGTTTTGTATTTGTTAAATATACATTAAATTACCATTTTGAACACGATTGAAAATTGACAACGATAAACAAATTGGCGATTGACAACTATTTTTGGCGATCTATCTACCTGGCCCGGATAATACGCATCTCAAATTGCACGATCACACTTGTGGCAAACAAACATCAGCTTGAGGTAGGTTACCCCAGTCACGGAAAATTTGTCATTTCAATTTTGAAACAGAAAAAAGAAATCACGGTCAGAAAAATACCCTAGATTAACAAAGACATATTTTAACGATCGTGGCTTGGCGCAAAATTAAAGCGGTTCTGAAAAAAATATTTTCTCCGCTCAGTAAAGCGAAACTTTCCGATACATTTACGGACTCGTTTTTAAATGCAAAAGCATGCCACTTCCGGGCATGACTATTGAAGCAATTTGGAATCGAATGGTGATTTTCATTTTTTTTTTTTTTTTTTTTTTTTACTTGTCGAGTTATAATCGATTGATGTCATGTGACGACGTAAATTTCACTTTTCCCGCGATATCACGTCCAGAAATTTTGTTCAAAATGCCGACTATGACAGTATTTTCTAAACGATCTTCTGCCTTTACTGAAAAATGGAAAACACCATTCGATTATATAGTTTTTGAATAACACCTGCTAATTTAATCCGTTGCCTAATTAAAAAGGATTCAGAAGTGTGTCAGAAAGTAGCTCCTTTAGACTTGAGAACAACCTTAACAACAATGTAGCAACCATATTCGCTTTTCTGCATGGAAAACTGTTCATGGTATCCTCCAAATATATGATTGTATTTCGCACTCATCTTTGACGCCAACTTCGATATGGAATCAATTATGGAAAATTGCTGGCAAATTTCAGGAAATTTTGTGTTAAAATGCGTCAATTTGATAACTACTCTAACAAAAAATCTTTGCTTTTTTTTATGTATTTTAATGATTCGGTACTTTTATGTTGATCGGTCTTAAATATGCCCACTAGCATTTTTTTCCCGCCAACAACAGTTTTTATTTTTCGCGTGTGTCAATTAGAACCAATGCTTTGATGTTCAAATAAAATGTTTTGAATAATTTTTGGTACTACTTGCTTATCCCGTCGACCAAAAATCTATCGCCAAACTATAAGATTAAATGCCAATAATGGTTGATCGTAAATGTCACATTCATCACTTGACTTTAAGCAAGTTACACGTGTTTATGTCATCAAGTGATTTTTTTTTTTTTTTTTTTTTTGTCGTTGGCACAGATGTTATATACGATGTTGGCGCGATTTATTTCTGACGCCAGTGTCATATACGCAACAGGTACTTAACTGGCGCCAAAGTGTCATTATTTTGCTTGATATGGTAACCCGGATGTTGTTGTTTATGCTGTTGATGTTTTCGCCAAATTGGCGTCGGGAAAAAAATCGCGCCAATATGGGCGTATATGACATCTGTACCTCGACGTTTTATTTTAGCCCAGTGGTAGAGGAGCAAAAAAAGGCCGAATTCGGAATTAATTAGGGGAAAGCTGGAAATTGTTTTAATCCCTTCAGTTTAGGTCTGGAATGAATATGCTATGTTTTGCCCCTCGTACTAGGTGAGCGTTAAGAAATATAAAAGAATTATAGTCAAAAACACATTTTTTTGCATACCATAATAATATCTCAAAACAGCTAACTCTGTCAAAAACATTGCCAATGCAAATGTTATAGAGCTTAAACTTCTGAGTAAAATGAGTACCTACACTCAATACTTATGTTGAATATTAAGGTCACAATTCTACTTCAAAGTTTTAGACCCATCATCGGGGGGGTGGCCTCAGAATTAATTAGGAGAAAACTGGAAATTGTTTTAATCCCTTCACTTTAGGTCTAAAATGAACGTACTATGTTTCCTTCCTCGTACTTGAGTGAATGTTAGAAAATATGTACATATTTATTTTCGAAAAACAAGTTTTTTTTGTTTTTTTTTGTTTCCTTAACAATATCTCAAAACATCTAACTCTATAAAAAACATTGTTAATACTAATGTTGTAGAGCTTAAAATTCTGAATAAAATGAGTACCATCATTAATATTTTTGTTCAACATTAAGGTCGCAATTCTATTTCAAAATTTTGCCTTAATCTCTAATCAATAGCTTGAAGCCAGGAGAGACCAAGTTAACTTAACAATATCTCAAACTTAGCTAACTCTATCAAAAACATTGTTAGTACAAAGGTTATAGAGCCTAAAATTCTGAGTAAAATGAGTACCTACACTTAATATTTTTGTTCAATATTAAGGCCGCAATTTGAGATATTGTTAAGTTAACTTGGTCTCTTCTGGCTTCAAACTCTTGATTTGAAAAATTTTGAAATAGAATTGCGACCTCAATATTGAACAAAAATATTAATGATGGTACTCATTTTATTCAGAATTTCAATCTCTACAACATTTGTACTGACAATGTTTCTTATAGAGTTAGCTGTTTTGAGATACTGTTAAGGAAACTAAAAAAAACGTGTTTTTCGAAAATAAATATGTACATATTTTCTAACATTCACCCAAGTATGAGGAAGGAAACATAGTACGTTCATTTTAGACCTAAACTGAAGGGATTAAAACAATTTCCAGTTTTCTCCTAATTAATTCTGAGGTCATCCCCCTGATGATGTGTCTAAAAGTTTGAAGTAGAATTGTGACCTTAATATTCAACATAAGTATTGAGTGTAGGTACTAATTTTACTCAGAATTTTAAGCTCTACAACATTTGTATTGGCAATGTTTTTGACAGAGTTAGCTGTTTTGAGATATTGTTATGGTATGCAAAAAAACGTGTTTTTTGACTATAATTCTATACATATTTCCTAACGCTCACCTAGTACGTGGGGGAAAACAGCACATTCATTCTAGACCTAAACAGAAGGGATTAAAATAATAAAACTTTGTAAAAAATCACCATAAAATTAAAACAAAACACAGGACGCGTTTCGAGCTAAAAACATAACAGCTCGTCATCAGCTAAGCATACACGTGTCCGTAAACGAACAAGTTCAAAAATGAACTGTTTTATTATTTTAATTGCTTCATATCGCCAGTTTTCGGTGCTGTTTCGCTCTAAACAGAAGGGATTAAAATAATTTCCAGCTTTCCCCTAATTAATTCCGAATTCAACCCCCTAACCACTGGGCTATTTGTATTTTTGGTACTTCTTAGTTATCCCGTCGACCAAATTACTGTCGCCAAATTGTAAGATTAAATGCTAATAATGGTTGTCATTAATTAATTAATTGTAAGATTAAATGACAATAATGGCCAATAAAACCATTAATTCGACGTTTTATTTGTATTTTTATTAATATTTTATTAATTTATTCGTTCTTTCGTTATTTAAAATAAAAATCATGTCAATGTGTATAATTTGGCGATTTATATAATTTGGCAAAATTGGTCGACGGGATAACTAAGAAGTACCGTATTTTTATTAATGCTATACTAATTTATTTGTTCTTTCGTTATTTAAAATAAAAATTATGTCAATTTGTATAATTTTGCGAGTGGTTTGGCGATTTATATAATTTGGCGAAAATTTGGTCGACGGTATAACTAAGTAGTACCTAATTTTTTTAATTGTGTGTTTATAATAAAAATTGTGCGTTTTTATAATAAAATTGTGCGCTTTATAAAATAAACTGTTTCATAATAAAATAAAGCTAAGCACAGCCTAACAGGTATACGAAAACGGGGTGTTCTCGCCAAAATAGCTCAAAAAAAGAATTCGCGCCAAACCCAGTGCATATGAGACATCTGTTCTATTATTTCTTTCTTTTGTTTTGTTTTTTCTTTTTGAAATGCGTGAAAGGTTTTTATTTTGAATGAAATGGATGCAATTATGAATTATGGCAATGAAAACAATAAATATTAGGTGATTTATAACCTTCGCCAAGCTAACATAAAAGTAGCAATGGATCCTCTCATCAGTTGTTATCATACATGCATAAAAGAGTCAACAATTATTTATTTTTAACAAAACATATAAATATACTTTCACGCATTAATGAACCATGAACAGTAGACATGTCATAGAAGTACTATATAACATAAATGAGCATCACTCATCTTGAGAAACTTTACTGTCTTTGGTGAGAAAAATAACGTTTGAAAAATTCATAGATAATCCAACAAAAAGCAACTGACGGCATATGAAATACAACACGAGGTCGTATGCCAAGTAAAAATCCTTGTAAACCATGTGTCTGGTAAACAACAAAGGCAGCTTGTGCTAGGCCTCTTATAACATTATTTTTTGATTCGAGCATCACAGCACTTTCTTGAGTATTCAATAAAGTTCTGCAAACATCTAAAGGGTTGGTTGCTGCTGCTGCTACTCCTCCAGCTATTGCACCACTAATTAAGTGACTTTTAGCATCAAATACTCTCGAAGGATTACTGATGTTTTGGCATAATTCGTATGTCACAAAATGTATGGCTCCATAAGGGGCATCAATTGCCATCTGTGTCGGAAGACTGCGGTATAAAGCTTTCAAACCTTCCGTACGAATTACGTGCCTAAAACAATGTAGACTATTCTTGTAAGCACTGGAATGTACTTGCATTCTCTGTTTTATTACGTCAGCTGGATTCATGACTATGTTGTGATTTGTGATTGCCAATGCACCAGCTACGCCTTGAGCTACTGGGTTTTTATATCCCCCTTCTGTACCACTAAGGATTCTTTTCATTTTTTCATATGTAACATAATAAAGAGCATGTGCGGGTACGGAACATACAAATGGAGCAGGCAATCCTCTAAAAAACTTGAAAACACCTTCATCCTTAATTATTTGTTTAACACCTGAACTAATGTTTGGATATATAGCTTCAGGATGAGGCTTCAATACTTGCATTCTTGTTTTCATGAAGTCAAGTGGATACATGGCCGAATATTCGACTAAACCCGTCAGTGCGCCAGCTATAGCATGGTGTTTCGGATTTGATGTATCTTGGTGATCCATTATAACTGCAGTTACAAGATATCTACTTTTATTAAGCTTAACGGAAAATACTCGCAAATAAGGCGTTGTCGATTACAACAGTATTTAGCAGAATTCTAATGATTTTTAATTTTTAGAGCAATTTCAGTGCAAAAATCGCAATTATTCTTTTCACAGCTTAATAACTTTGGTGGAACTCATATACTAGAAGCATTTTTAGTGAACTAAAATGTCAAATAACCTTCACATCACAAAGACATCGTAAACATTTTCAAAATAATAATTCTTTTCAACATAATATTTGAGTTGTAAATAATATATAACACATGTCTTACTTTTTGTTTCAGAAAACTATCCTAGCGTTTTTCTAAAGATTTTTAAAAAGTAAGTTTGCATAAGTCTGTAGCGAAAAGTGTAAATTATCAATAAATCGATATTATTTATACGTATTCCAATAATGAATATAGCTCTCTAACAAGTATCAAAATACCATGTAATTCATTAAAAAGTGTTGCCAAAATTTCATTTAAAAATAATTAATTTAATGAAAATATTTTCTTTTAGCTTTATCGATTATAAACATAAGGTACAGTAAGGTCTCAGTAAGTACAAAGAAACCTCCTGTCACTGAAAATGAAATCATGTTAATCGGAAAACATGCATTTGCAGTCGTAAAACTTGAACATTTTCCTACGATTACATTAAAAAAATAATAAAAATAAAAAAAATTATTTTCGCGAATTGACATTAACAGCTTGATATTTAAAAGTTTTGTCAAATTATAAGTATGGAGAGTATAATAGCTCATTTTACACTAAAACCCAAATACATTGAGAAAGCTATAGTTAAGCTGCAAATTACTTACTTGCTTCGATGTAATTTATTAATTACTTTAATACTTACTTACTTACATCACAGATTATTTACTTAATCTGTAATGCGGATAGCAATAAGGGGTTGTCACGAAAAGCAATATGTTGCGCCAAACTACTTGCGCTAAAATTCGCCAAATAAATCGGTTGAAGTGAATCGCCTTGATGCCAAATGATCGCCAAATAAATCGCGTTGAAATCGGTTTTCAACAAAGTTGAAAAATGTTTATGGATAAACTTAAATTTACACTATGTGCAAAACTACTTAAAAGATGACAATATTCAAAAAGATGCTAAATTACTTTAATACCTTAGTACTTTCAACCATAAAAACATGGTCTTCATCAGAGGAATTTATTTATTTATTTATTGAATAACAAACATACAACTTGTGTGCTTGACATGAGAGCCCGCTTATAAGTCGGAGACAAGATAGCACAAGGAAATAATCAGAGGAATATAAGAAATACTATTGTTATTAACGTCTAATTTTCAAAATCCACGTAGATGGTGACGAAAGGGGTGAAAGTGAAAGTCAATTTTTAGATCCGGGAAACAATGGGAAAATAAAACATGGATATAGGAAAGTGAATATTACTCGTTTTATGATATTTTAAGCAAACTGAGCCAAATTCTGGGTATATTGTAGGATAAAACATCATTAGAGTAAGTCTTTCCTATATCCATGTTTTATTTTCCCATTGTTTCCCGAATCTAAAAATTGACTTCCACTTTCACTCCTTTCGTCACCATCTACGTGGATTTTGAAAATTAGACGTTAATAACAATAGTATTTCTTATATTCCTCTGACGAAGACCATGTTTTTATGGTTGAAAGTACTAAGGTATTAAAGTAATTTAGCATCTTTTTGAATATTGTCATCTTTTAAGTAGTTTTGCACATAGTGTAAATTTAAGTTTAACTTTTAAAGATGAATTAAGCATTTCTATTTATTTATTTACTGATGTTTATGGATATTCGGTTTGTTTGTCTGTCCATGCTCTAACTCGTGTAAATACACTGATTGTCATGCAATTCATATAGGAGGGACTCATAACCATAGTAGACCAAGTCCATTTTGAAAGAAAAGGAGATAGTCCATTTAGAAAGGCGCATAAAATCTGTTTTATCCACTCCCGCAGTAAACCAAGTCTGTAAACAGATGACATATATGAGAAAGTATGTAAAAACAGACTTGGTTTACTGTGGGTGTTGGTGTTATTTATGACAGCCGATTATCTGCATAAGGGACATAGGCCCGGGGGGGATGCATTGTGTGGGGGTTTTTCAAAGGGAATCTAACCCGTATGTACGCATGGAGATCCACGGTTCGAAGAAAACCACAAAAAACTCCGAACGATTAGGACAACGGGCTCAATTGGGTTCGAACCCAGCAGCTCCCGTCTACCAGCTTCACAGCAGAACCTCTTAATCACTGGTGGGGCTGGTTCGCTGTGGGAGGGGATAAAACAGATTTTATGGACCTTCTAAATGGACTATCTCATCTTTTTTTTCGAAGTGGACTTGGTCCACTATGGTTGTGAGCCCTCATATGTTATTTAGGTTTACTACGGCATGTTCGATGTTGAAACTGAAGTGTAGGATCACTTATAGCTTACTTACGGGGGCAACTCAAAAGAATTCGTTACATTACGGTCTATAGGGGAAAATCGTTTGCAGCGTATTTTAATGATGTTGCATTATTTCAAACATACTGAAACTGATATATATCACTGAAGTGCTTACTGTAAGATGCTTACTATAGAATATGGTGTGCATAGCATTTATTGTTTATTTATAGGGATACACAAAAGAATTCGGTTACAGTACTGTACCATGAACAATAATTGCTGGAAGTGCATTTTCAGTTGTGGTAACCGTTTCAAATTTAACTAACTTTTTTAACATTACTTGGTGTGTATAAATTTTAATAAATAATATGCTACACAAACGGTATAGAATACATTTCCGTTTATTGACGGAAGTTCTGAAGGGGAATTTTCAACTGAGCTATGCATTTACTAATTGAAATAATCCTTAGCATAGCATACTAAGTAGTATATATACAAATCTATACATCATATACAGAGCAGCACGAAAGAATTCCACTATTAATTCTAATTGCTGAAATTGGATTTTCAAAAGTGTAATAATTTTCCATATTGTTTACTTAGACCTCTTAGAGTTTGGTTACAGTATTCTGAATGTGTTGAAAAGTGTTTTATAATCTATGCATGAAGCAGGATTTTTCGTTCTTGTTTTTAATTTAAAAATTACTTCGTTTTATTAATAGTATGTTTCATGAAAAATGCACAGAAAAAAATGAAGTATTCAAAAATGAGTAAATTGATGTACTCATATCGAATTGAGTATGTTTGGATCAAAAATAAACTTGTGCTTTCTCAATTTTGAGACATCACATGTTGTCAAAACCCAAACGAAACGATATTTTTGTACAGTCGTGGAAAAACAAAGTAAGCACCCCCTACTAACTCCTCAACAAATTATCGTATACTGTAAAAAAAAAACGACATTTTTACAGCACAAGGTACTGTTCATCTCGCACACAAACTCGATCACAGTGAATGTGATGTATCTTTCTTTGGTTTCCTGACTATATTAACATGGAAAATACAGTAGTTGCGTAAAATTAACAGCACAACGTGCTGGCAATTTGGACGCCAGCAGTTTGTGCTGTAAAAAAATGCGTCCAAATTGCCAGCACATTGTGCTGTTAATTTTACGCAACTACTGTATTTTCCATGTTAATATAGTCAGGAAACCAAAGAAAGATACAGCACATTCACTGTGATCGAGTTTGTTCTGGCAAATTTACAGTGGTTTTTTTTTTACAGTGTAGGGGGAAGTTGCTGGTACCGAACAATAGGAAATAAAGTCTACTTTTAAATGATGTATATAAAATTTGCTTAGGAGGCCATCTACTTATTAAAACGAACCCAAACTTCATTTTTTAATGGCAACTAGGGGGCTCTGCCCTCTACGAGCTAAGCTCGCCAACTCCCGCTCAGACACCGCAAACTCTAAAAGCACGCTAATTTCATCGGCTTTTAAAAAAATTTCGGAAGAATGAATTATTATTGAAATAACAGTGGCGATCTCTCTGCTAACGGGTTGTTTTTGTCTTTGATTAAAGATCAGTGAAACATGTAAAAATAAGCTAATAACTATAAAATGAATTAAATAAACAAAGTCTTTGTCTCTCGGTATTTTTATAAGTTTTTAAATAAGACATTTTAAATGTATCGCTTTACATTTGACGTAATTTTCACCAAAGTTTTCTTTCTCGTTTTAATAATCACGTGAAAATACTTTTGTTGTTAGAAAGGAAATATTATTTTTGCGATAGGAAATATTAATTTGCGCTATCTTAGAATTCTCAACAATAGTTTTGTTTTAAAAGGTTATCTCAAAATATCAAATAAATGTCTCGCGTAAATATATTTTTTAATTTAAACTGTTTGGCAATACTATGAATTGGCAATTTTAAATATGACGTAATTTCCTCCATGTAAAATTTTAACGCATATTAATGGATTTATTATTTTAAAATTGTCTTTCTCTTTTAAAATTCACGTGTAAATATAGTTTTTATGACGTAATTATAAATATCTTCCTGCTTTTAATACGTAATCATTTAATTCTCATTTGAAAGTCTTATTCTGTTTATAATAGTCACGTGTAAGCAATTTTAAATTTGAAGGAAATATTATTCATTCCGCTGTTTTAAAATTTTACAGCGGTTTAAAATAATACCCTTTTCTAAAAGTTGTAAAAAATGCCTCTGAAAATGTTGAAAAATTGAAATTAAAATAGAAATAAAACCTCAAAAAATGAGTAATTAAAAAAATAAATGCAGTCTGCACACCGTGCGCTTTTAATGTATAAAATGATCTAAAAATGATTAAATTCCCATGTATAGTGTTTGCTCCTATAAAACTTTTTATTTTAACAAGATATTTACAATCTTCAGTTCGAACTATGCTTTTGTTTTAAGTATGGTTTACGGCTAAAAAACAGTTTGTTACTAATCGGCAATACTGGTCTTTATTTGAAAAAATAATTTTCCTTGATAAAATTCTATAATATTAAAACACAAGAATTTTAGGAGCTATAATAAGAAATAAATTTTACTTGCTCACTGCAGAACAAAATAGGGTATTTCGCAAGCTCCCAAACAAAACAAAAAGAACAAGTATCAACAATTGAAAAAAGAAATCTATCTTTATTCTTAAACAGCACAAGTGTTGCCATCTACATGTTGAAAATTGATTTAATAATATTTTTATAATGTATTTTATTGGCAACATTAGGCATTATAGCTTCAATATTATTCTAATGGTATTTTAGAGCCTAAATTGGATATGCTGCCAAAAAGCAACACCCGGCATTTAAGGGTTAAATAATTACTAATTTTTATGCGTCATTTTTCATTAATAAAATATAATTAAAATCGAACGTATTTAAATCAGCAATATTTGTATTATATAATTAAAAAAGATTTTATCTTTTCTTATAAATTGAAATAAAAACACGTTACTAACTTCTTTTACTCTTTGGGAAAGAACAGAGATGAATTCTACCAAAAAAAAAAAAAAAATTTCTTACAATTACGAAAACTACAGCTATTTGATGACCAACATTTTGCCAATTTAACAAATAATATTCGTTCTAAAAAGAACTGTTTTATTTAAATAATTAACTACAATAAATAAAATAAATAATCACGAATAGAAATTAATAGAATATTCTGTATGCTGTTAGAATGTAAATACCTGCAAACAGATGAAAGCACGGCGTTTGAGCATGCGCAGTTATTTCATAGATGTACAATTAATAGATTATCCATAAAGAAGAAAACAGTTAAATATATTCCTATAGTTCAACCCCGTCCGCTACGTGGGGTGTGACCTTGATTGATGTGACCTCGCCTTTAATCTTGCGGTTACCTCTCCCATTTAAGATAGGACGCTTACTTTGTATGCTGCTTTGGTGTTGAGATGGATTACTTCGTGAAAAAAAAAAAAAAAGAAGAATGGAATTTCAAGATTTCGGCGATAACTTTGAAAGTTATTAAGATTTAAATTATGTTGTAACAGTTTCTATTGCTGTTTTGGCAACACACTTTTTGTATGTGTAGTTTGGCAACACCTATTTTGTTGTTCTTGTTCTTGGATGTGTTCCTGGCGTATGTCGCCGTGCCATGTAATATACTGTACTTCTTTTATCCATTAAACTTAAGTAATTTAACCGAGTAATGAGTAATTTGATAAAAGTAATGCCGAAAACTTCGGCTATAACTTCGAAAGTAATAACTTTGAAAGTAGTGCTCTGTTAAATATTCAATACGTTTTTTTTTTTTCTTGTTTAGTGTAATCTGCTGTACCTTCTGTAAATATTAAATTAATGTAAATAAATATTAAGTTACACACAGTATTTTAAAATAATTTAAAAGTGCTTGAAAAGAAGCTCTTATCATAAAAATGTTTGTTTAGCGTATCTTAATAATTTTGCTATTTTTCCTTAATAAATAATCAAATGTTTCTTGTGAACGGTTTTGATCCGGAAATAAATATCAGCGCAATTTTACTTTAATCTGTATAAAGTGTCAGGGAGCGAAGCCCATTTGACAGGAAAGATATACAGTCGAACCTCTATTTAACGAAGTCGCTAAATCCCGGAAAAAAGTTCGTTATATGAAAAATTCGTTAAATAGAGATTCACCGTTTAAAATATTTTAATCTACATAACACAGATTTTAAATTCATAAACACTAAATATTTTTAATAACAGTAATTAATCACACTTTTTTTTTATAATTATATCTATTTGTTTTATTTATTTTACCCGCCAATACCTATCATCAATTCATTTTTTCTATGTGTTTAAATCTTTGAAATCTGCGAGGAAAACAAAACGTTGTCCGGGAATACATTGTATTTTCAGTTTAATATAAATAGTTTTACATTAAAATTAACGAATTTGAATGACACTATCGTATTCAATATTATTATAAGAAATAATTTTAACCATACATTATCACATGCGTCCTTAAATTTAATTTCTGAAAAACTCTGTTAATTTTACCTGAGTTTTTCATTTTAAAAAGTGCTTTCTCTCATAATACGTTTCGCATCTTTGCAATTCGCCAAAAACCCCTTCATGCGTATTTTCTTTAAACTGCAATCCGCATCAGATTGTTTCAAATGATTTTAGCATTTCATCATACGATGTTTTGTTAATTCCTGCATCATGATCATTTCCATCTTCATCATATTCGTCTTCATCGCAATTCATTACTGTATTGTTTTTATTTTTCACACTGTCGAAAATATCCAATTGGGTTAGAGTTTCCGAGGTCTCAATTTCAGAATTAAATAAAATACAATCATCAATCAGCACATCATAGTTAATTTCTTCTTTTTTTTTCAGCTGTATCCACATTTTTTAAAATTACTCTAAGGGACTATCGTCTTCGTCCTTCGTACTTACCGAATTCTCACTGCTGACAAAGGAGGCGCCTGGTAAAACCAGTTCAAGGCCATTGAACATCATAAAATGTGTTAAAAGAAAGATTAAGCTTGAAATATCCAGAAATATTTTAAGAAATAGGGAGAAAAAAAAATTTAGATCACAAGAAAAAGTTCGTTAAGTAGAGAGTGCACTTCGCTATTCGGAGGTTATTTTACGAAGAAATTCGCAAAATGTTCTTGGTTCCAAGGAAAAGTTCGCAAAATGGAGAAATTCGCAAAATAGAGGTTAGTTAAATAGAGGTCCGACTGTATTTTTTCTGTTTAACTTTACTTTTGAAAGTGTTTTATTAAATGTATTTTTTGCTCATTTTTTTACCTTATTTTGGTTTCGCACGTGTTATTAATCGGCCATCTTGGATGCCATCTTGTTTTACTTCATATTTTTATGACAAGAGCATTGCTTTCAAATACTTTTAAATTATTTTTAAATACTGTGCATAATTTAATATTTATAGAAGGTACAACTGATTACATAAAATAGGGGGGGGGGGGATAACAGACAGTACTTACTTTCAAAATACATACTTGAATACATTATATGGGGTCAGAAATGAGCACATAAACGCTTCATATATGAATACATACATAAGATCAAAAATGAGCACATAACTGTTCGTATTTAAATACATCCATAGAATCAAAAGTGAGTACACGTGTTTCTCAATTTTGAGTACATTTGGATCGAAGCTATTTGGAGTATGTGACATATTTAAAATTGAACACTTTTTACTCAATTTTGAGAACCCATTTTTACTTTCTTCTATCTTTACAAGAAGAAAGTATTGGAAAGAAATTTCGACTTCCGGTTTTCGATGGATTTATACGTTTTAGAAGGTCCTGAACACGATTTGATGGATTATCTTTATTAAGATTGACGATCGTTTCGTGGCACAATCGGCGACATTTTCAAAATCATTCACGATAGAAAATATTTTCACATAATTTAATAACAATAAACATAGTAAACAATGTCACGAGACATGATGCATAATGAAAAACATTGCAAACATAAAATTAAATTAAATTAGCTATTTGCGAGCGTGGATTAATTTTCACATAATTTAATAACAATAAACATGGTAAACAATGTCACGAAACATGATACATAATGAAAAACATTGCAAACATAAAATTAAATTAAATTAGCTATTTGCGAGCGTGGATTAATTTTCATATAATTTAAAAAACAATAACATGGTAAACAATGTCACGAGACAACATGCATAATGAAAAACATCGCAAAACATAAACTAAAAATAAAATAATCTTGGCTATTTGCGAGCGTGGATTAATTTTTACTATTGTTACTATAATCACATATCATCTCTTTCCAAATATTAGGTAAATCAAGGGACACTGAATCATTGCAAATATTCTTGTTGCGTAAAAATATCTCTATTGATTCTCGGATTATGGATGGTAAATAAAATCTTGATGTATAAATTAACTTGCTATTCTTAAAATCGATATGTAAAGGTTCTTCGCTGTACTGGCCAAAGCTGTGGTTCTTCTGTTGTATTTGTTGTAATTTTAATTTTATGTTTGCAATGCTTTTCATTATGCATCATGTCTCGTGACATTGCTTACTATGTTTATTGTTTTTAAATTATGTGAAAATATTTTCTATCGTGAATGATTTTGAAAATATCACCGTTTGTGCGACGAAACGATCGTCAATCTTAATAAAGATATTTTATCACTTTTTATAGCATTATTCAACTTAATCTGTTTATAAGTGATTATTATACATGTTTTTATAACGATTTGATGGTTTTCGGAAAATGTCTGTCTGACACAAATTTTGTGGACGTTCTATCTCAAGAACTAATGCACGGAATTTCACAAAACATTGGATTCAGTTAGAACTTGATATAAACTGGGGCTGATTACCTTTGGGTGTAAATCGTCCAAAAGATGGCACTGCTATGCTGCTTTTTTGACGATTTTCGCAATAGCAATATAGCGATTCAATACGATATAGCGATATAATACGATAGCAATATTTCAAGAACTAAGGCACGGATTATCATGAAACTTCAGATTAAGTTAGTCCTTGATATAATTTGGTGCTCATTACTTTTATGTAAAAATCGCCCAACAGATGACACTGCTATGCTGCACTATTCATGATTATCGCAATAGCTCTATCTCAAGAACTAATGCACAAATTTTCATCAAACTTCAGATTCAGTTAGTCCCTGATATAAATTAGTGATGTTTAGTTTTTGGTCTAAATCGCCCAACAGGTGGCGCTTCTGTGCTGCATTTTTCCCACTTTCTGCAAAAGCTGTATCTGAAGAACTAATGCATAAATTTTCATCAAGCTTCAGATTCAGTTAATCCCTGGTATAAATTGGTACTAACTAGTTTTTGGTGTAGATCGCCCAACAGGTGACGCTGCCATGCAAATTTTTTTCAATTTCCGCAATAGCTCTATCTCAAAAACTAATGCACGGATTTTTATCAAACTTCAGATTCAATTGGAAGTTGACATAAGTTGTTGACGACTAGATTTTGGTGAAAATCACCTAACCGGTGACGCTGATATGCTGCATTTTTCAGGAAGTATTAACATGTATGAGATAAAAGAAAGTTTTGGGATTGCTACATCCGACTAGATTTCAGTGTGATAGCACCCAAAAAAGTCTGGAAGAAAGCCCGATGATGTTATGCTGCATGATTTTTTGACCAATGGACATCTCCATTTCTATAAATTATACTTCGAGCAAAACCAGAATGATATGACGTGCTCAGATGATAAAGGTGGTAAGTGGCACAATCATCATTTTGAAAAAATGAGCTGTAAAGTTCCAAATATCTGTTTGCGTTTATTGTCAAATGCCATCATGTTCTTGATGGAAATCAACTGCAGACACAATTTTAGTGGTTGATTTGTAGGTTTCCCATTGTGTTTCCCTGCACCCAGTGAAGTCATAAAGGTATGAAAGTATAGAGGACTGGGTGTAGGAAAACACAATGGGAAGCCTACCAATTAACCACTAAAATTTTGTCTGCAGGTGATTTGCACCAAGATATGTCTCGACAGACCAGTTCGGTTTTATAGGTTTTCGAGTTCTAACTAATCCTTGAATTTCAGTCGTGAAATCGATGAGGTAATGGTTTGTTCAGCCGCCATCCGCACTATACGTATGCATAGTAAAATATTTAGTTTTATAAAATAAAATTATCGTTTTATTTTATATATGATGTCATTTTCACTCAATGAAGCATTTCGCTTAGTGTCTCAACCTCAGTATCAGCGAAATGAAAAAATGTTGAACAGTTTTATGAGAAAAAATGCGGGTTTTTTTTTTTTTTAAGCGTAACGATGTTTTCTGTTCAAAATTTTTAAAAAAGTTATTTTGAATTGTAATGAGAAAATGGCATCAATGAACATTAAACAAAAACATAATTTGCATAACAAATTAAAAGAAAAAACAATTTATTTCCAACTTTGTTTAGGCCCGAGAAGGGACTGATATTAGGATATTTCATTCAGTTATTTCTACATTTAACGTTAAATTCTTGTAAGGAATATGGTTAAACTAATTGAACTTTAAAAAATAAAAATAAAATTCAAACAATATGATACTTAAACCGCCCTAAAAACTTAGATTTCGTTAAAATAAAATCGAAATAATTCTTAGACCTTTATTTATGTTTTTATTTATTTATTTAAGATTTGCATTTTGCAATAAGGTTATCATTTTCAATAAACATGCGAAATCTGCAATACAAATATTTGCAACTTAAAGATGGAAAAAAGGTCTAAGATTTATTTCGATTTCATTTTAACGGAATCTAAGTTTTTAGGGCGGTTTAAGTATCATATTGTTTGAATTTTATTTTTATTTTTAAAGTTCAATTAGTTTAACCATATTCCTTACAAGAATTTAACATTAAATGTAGAATCAACTGAATGAAATATCCTAATATCAGTCCCTTCTCGGGCCTAAACAAAGTTGGAAATAAATTGTTTTTTCTTTTAATTTGTTATGCAAATTGTGTTTTTGTTTAATATGCGAAGTTTTTTAAATAGGTAATGCAATTAAACGAATTAATGCCAAATTTAACATAATCGATGTTTGATTTACGCAGTATCGCATTACAATTTGTGATGCAAATTTAGCTAACGATTATTTAACGGCAACTCCAATCGTCAAAACTGTTCCACCGATCGTCTAATGATACAATTTTTCAGTGCCATGGTTTTTGTAACAGAAAAAAAAAAAAAAAGAAAAATAAAGTCATTGAAGATTAATTTTAGATTTTAAAAAAATTCCATAGACTTATCATTAAATGTCTCAATATTTTTTTTATTTATAAATAATTATATTTTCTTTCTTGTTGCAACAAAAAGAAACGACCTATTAACAATATATATATTATACAGAGAAAAACATGTTAGTTTGTAACGCTGACGGCATATTAATGCAACCTATAAAATAAATTTCGCTTTTACAAATTTATTAACCTCTAAAGATCGAACAATTTCAATTTTACATCGTCTTAAAGTAATATAAATAGTACAGTATTTATTTTTGGTTAATATTTCGTAAATTAAAATTTCACCAATCAATAAATAGATACAAGAAAAATATAAACTAGAGAACAGGAATTCTGCTTTTTCAGAATTTAGTGTCGCCTCCGGCATTTCCATTACTTCATTTTCTTCTGATGGGCTGGTGGCTTCTATTATTACGAAACAGCCATTATAAATGAAGTGTTGGGTGAAGATGAAAGAGCAGCCGTAAAAAGTTAGAACTCTGATTTTCTGGTCAGAATGGGGAAAAAAATGGCCATAATTTTTTTTACGGCTGCTCTTTCATCTTCATCTAACACTTTATTTATAATGGCTGTTTCATAAGAATAGAAGCCAAAAGTCCATCAGAACAAAATAACTCGGTTAAGCGGGACTCTACTGCAGTACAAAACATATTTCAATTTTAAGACTTAAAGCACACGTTTTATTTTATGTAAAATGACGTCATTCGCATCCGCTTAAGAATTCCACATTTACGATCTACTCTTAAACATCTACAGCAAAGCATGCATAGCACATCACTATCGCGAAATAGTGCACAAATGCAGCAAAAAGATTCCGTCCTCAAGAAAATCGACAAAAAACCCGGCTATCTAATGATTCATAGATACTTACATTTAAATATAGTTTATAATAGCTCCATTGTTTTAACAGAAATCATTCGTTTATTTTTATTTTTTTTTTTCAAAATAGCACGTATTTTAATTACATTTTCTTTTGGTTGTTACGAGAAAATGGCAACAAAAATATATAATTACTATTTTAAAACTATTTTTCCTTTACTTTCTAAAGAAATGGAGTACTTCCGTTGCCAATATTAAGCAAATGGCTCCAAAAACTACACAAAAATTAATATTTCAAAAATAAATGGAGATACAGTTTTCAAACAAAATGCATTTAAAATAACTTTTTTTTTCAATACGACGGTATAAAAATTGAAAATGTGCGATGCTTAGAAGTTTAAATAATTGCTAAAGAGTATTTTAATCGTAATGTTTTGTTTTACGGCTAGCTTCTGTAAGGTAACGTTATTTTTTGGACACAAAAGAAGCTGCGAGAAAGAAATAGCATACCGTACCGGAGGCTAATAAATCACAAAGTTAACAACTTTTTATTGGATCTATGCACTCATCTGTATATAACTGATATTTGTGTTTTAAAATTAATATCGTTAAAATATATTTCAAATTTTTGTTTTAAGTTTGACGTAATGTTCACTTACTTTCTGTATTAAATCAAATTATTGCGCTTTGTATTACTAACAAATGTTTGAAAATGTCATTTTTATTTCTACTATGACGCCATATTCATATTATTTTTAATTCTTTAAAAAATTATTTCAATTTCATTTTTTCACATGGAAATATTTTAACTGAAAATTAATTGCTGTAGACAAAAATTTATTAAGACTTTTGAATTTTTGCAACAGTGAAGAAATGAAGTTGAATTTTATAGGAAAATGTCCATTGATTCTCAATGAAAATAGTGAAATTTGTAATTATTAAGAAAAATATTCGAATTATATAAATAAAACATAGCCTGTGCTATTTTCTGTGTTATAATCCACCCATATGCAAAAGCATTTTACCATCCGTTTTGACTCTAACATCAGGCAAACGTTTTTACACTTTAAATTTATATTATTATTAGAATTAGCGAAGAATAAAACATTTGTGGCATCAGGAACAGAAAGGTGGGAAGAAAAAATCAAAAAGTTATGAGCTCCATAGGCTTTTCTACACTGTAAAAAAAATCACTGTATCTTTACAGCAAAAAATGCTGGCAATATGGGTGCCAGCAAATTTTGCTGTCAATTTACAGCAGTTTTGTTTTTCACGGGTAAACAGCAAACTTGTAAATTTACAGCACTTTTACAATTAATTTTACAGTAATTTTGTTTTTTAGATTTTACAAAAAATTGTATTTTTTCAGCATATTTTGCTGTTAATTTTACAGCACTTTTAACAAGATAACAGTAATTTTTTAGCCTTTATTATTATTTATTTTATATCGAAATAAAATTAAAATTTGCTAAAAAGGTGCATTTAATGTCACAAATATAAAAAGATGTTAATAAGATGTTGTTACATAATAAAACAGTTTTTAAAAACTTAAAAATCTCCAAGATTTCGTGCCGAGCGCTTTCGATCACTATCGCTATTCGATCAGTAGGTGATCGAAAGCGCTAGGCATGAAATATTGGAAGTTTATAAAAACTATTTTATTATGTAATAACATCTTATTAACATCTTTTTATATTTATGACATTAAATGCACCTTTTTAGCAAGTTTTAATTTTATTTCGATATAGTTTTCAAGGTGAATGCGACATTCTAACGGTATATGTTTCTGTTTTCATATATATACATTTTGTATTTATTTTATTTTATTTATTATTATTATTATTATTTGTAGATGTACGTTTGCATCCTCCTCCTCCCCCTCTCCCCCTGCTCGCCCTGCAATGTTTATTTACTTTGATTTTTTTTTTTTTTTTTTTTTTGTATACTATGATACATCTTTTAAAAACTAAGAGCTCTATAAGTGTTATCTTTATGTCTACTTATATCATTGTTTTAATAACATTATTATATAATAAATTCTGTTATACATGTGTAAGATACAAATTTAGCATCATAAAGCAAAATAATAAATAAAATAGGAAAATACACCGAAAAAAGCAATAAATCGTAAATTTTAAACTGTTGTAACTCATTGTAAAGAATTTTCCTTATGTGAATTTCAAATGTACTGCGTAATATAACATACATTGAGAACATTCAAAATACCTAATTTCAGCATCTAGTGCTAATTACTTCTTATTGTTCGATAATTATCAAAAGCAAAATTTGATCTGATGCTTTTGAATGCTGCGATAATAGTAAGCAAACTCTTGGAATATTTTATGGATCAATAAAGAAGTGTATCCAGCTTACACACAATAAATTATTTCAAAATTACATATAAACTAGTATGTTGTGGCCATCACAAAACTTTCTTCTATATAAATCACATCAATTAAATCATTTAAATAGTAGAAGAAATTATATCAATTTATTCATATAAAAGTATACCTGAATTTGAAGTTTGATGAAAATTCGTGCATTAGTTATTGAGATAGAGTTGTAGGGGAAATTCTAAAAAATGCAGCATAGCAGCGCCATCTGTTGAGCGATTTGCACCAAAACACAATCAGCACTAATTCATATTAAGGTATACCGGAATCTGAAGTTTGATGAAAATCCGTGTATTAGTTCTGGAGCTAGAGCTACTGTGGAAATCACAAAAAATGCAGCACAGCAGCGCCACCTGTTGAGCGATTTATACCAAAAGGAACAAACCATCAATTCATGTCAAGGACTAACTGAATCTGAAGTTTGATAAAAATCCGTGCATTAGTTCTGGACATTGAGCTATTGTGGAAATCGAGAAAAATGCTGCATAGCAGCGCCACCTGTTGAGCGATTTACAGCAAAACATAAACAGCAGTAATTCATATCCATGTATACCTGAATCTGAAGTTTGTTGAAAACCCAAGCATTAGTTCTTGAGATAGAGCTACTGCGGAAATCACAAAAAATGCAGCATAGCAGCGCCACCTGTTGAGCGATTTACACCAAAAGGTGCAAAACGTCAATTCATGTCAAGCACTAACAGAATCTGAAGTTTGATGAAAATCCGTGCATTATTTCTTGAGATAGAGCTATTACGAAAATCGTGTAAATGCTGCAAAATGCAGCATAGTAGCGCCATCTGTTGGGCGATTTGCACCAAAACATTACCAGCTCTAATTCATATCAAGGATTAATTGAATCTGAAGTTTTATAAAAATCCGTGCATTAGTTCTTGAGATAGAGCTAGTGCAGAAATCGCGAAAAATGCAGCATAGCAGCGCCACCTGTTGGGCGATTTACACACCAAAAACTAATCAGCACCAATTTATATTAGGGACTATTTGAATATAAATTTTTATTAAATTTCGTGCATTAGTTCTTGAGGTAGAGCGCCCACAAAATTTGTGTCACATACACACAGACAGACAGACAGACTCACAGAGTCACAGACAGACATTTTGTAAAAACATGTTTTTTGGAATCTCTGACCTCTAAAACGTGTAAATCCGTCGAAAACCGGAAGTCGAAAATTTTTACGAATCCAATACTTTCTTCTTGTAAAGAGAGAAGAAAGTAAAAATGAAAAGAAATGCGCGTAAAAAACTAGCATCTATAAAATGTGAATAACTCCGACGGTAAATCGGACCATAAGTCGTAAAATTGTTTTTGAAATTTTAATAAACTATAATAATACATTAAATAAATAAAAACATTTAAATTAGTACAAAAAGCGTACTTAAATCTTTTAGACAATTAAAAAATATTGTATAATTTAGATTAGTAAGGTATGTTAAAATACAAATAACGGAAAGAATGAAATTGCGAAAAATATATAATAGCAAAGCAAAACATATCTCAAAAATATTGATTTTTTTTTTTTTTTTTTAATCTGGATACTTTGACACATAAGTAAATAATAACTAAGTCCTATGATGGAAAAAAGAAAAGAAAAATAATATTTTTTTCAAATCTAAATTGGAAATATTCTCTTTTGTTATAATTTAAGACAAAATATTTAATCCTTATACAAATGATTCAAAGCTACTGTCAGTCATCGTTTATATATATGTACTCAAATACAAAATTTGTATCTTACATTATATAAGAGAACTGCCTAATTGATACAGTTATTAAATCAATGATACGAATAAACATAAAAATAAAACTTACTCTGATTCTTTAAAATATGTAATCCAGAATTGTATTTAAGTATCCAAAATCGCCATTTTGAATTCATAATAGGCACATATTCACACCGACGCTAACACTCGTACGACACTACTTAACGCTAATAATAACCTGCTTTGGCTTGACAGTGTGCCTGTAGGGTAGGTATCTCATCTGGAACGTAGTCCAGGCGGTTTTGCATTGTTGAAATAACAGCAGTTTACTGTAAATCGATACGGAAGTTAATAAAACGCTGTATTTTAGCGATTCACAGCCAAATCAGCTGTAATTTTTCCCGTTTTTTTTTTACTGTGTATGTTAAATTAACATTGAGAAGTGACACTGGAAATAAATAAGTATTGCGCTGCCGCGCAATACTTAAATACCTATACAAATATTATAAAGAAGTAACGTTTGGCCACGCCGCTAATCGCTTGAGAGCGTAGGTGGGGGCGGGTTCGAATCCCGCCGGCTCTGTTGCACACTCTTTGTGGAACCCCCAGAATGTAATTCTCTGGTGTTGTAAATTTCCTTGTGCTATCTCGTCTCTGTATATCGACGATGACTTATAAGCGGGCTCTGGTGTCAAGCACGCAAGTCTGATGTATGTGTTCAATAAAACAACAACAAGTAACGCTTGTTTGTAGGGGCTAATCTCTGGAACTACGAACCAATTTCAAAAATAATGATGTCAAAATGCTGGTGACCATCTCTGCTCCAACATAGGCTCTATTTTATGTCGGTAGAAACTTAGAGAAGAGATAGGGGTGGAGAGATGTTTTAGTAACCCAAAAGTGGAACCAACATAATAGTCATGTAACTGCAATTAGTCAAGGGGTTTCTATCGCCAGGTACTACCAAATGTTTTCGAAAGAAAAATAAGCATATTAGAGTATCGTTAAATTAAAGTGGGGAAGAGTTCCATATTGTGAGCTGGCTTTTGGGGACGATAAATGTTTCAATGTGGTTGTTGCGATCTTAAACCTTTGGAGTTGCTTTCTTCATCATTATATGATAAGGGAGTTTTGCTTCATTCTTACATGGATTTTACTTTCGTGACGTCAAACCAGAATGCTTATCAGTTATTCTAGCTACTATGCAGACAAGTTTTAACCTCGACCTAGGTTGCATGTGTAAAGCTTTACAGAGATTTAGTGAGTGTTCTTTGATAAAGAACGACATTTTGAAGTTATATTATAATATATTGCGTATTTACTATTACAATGATTTTTTTCGATATATTTTCAATAAATAAACATTAATAACACATACTATATATAGCTTTATGCTAATATTTTAAAGTAAACACAGTTACCGCCAGCAGTTGAATTTTAGCATCGAGATTATGATCGCTGCATAAAATCCAATCTACTGGTCTATAAGTGGCACAGATGTCATTTATCCCATAATGTAACGATGTGGTGGAACCAACCCAAAAGTTATATCGCCCCATATTGGCGCGATTTTTTTCTGACGCCAATGTCCTATACGCACCGGGTACTTAACTGGCGCCAAAGTGTCGTTATTTTGCTTGGTATGGTAAACCGGATATAGATGATATGGTAAAGAGGTTTTCGCCAAATTGACGTCGGAAAAAATCGCGCCAATATGTGGCGTATATGACATCTGTGCCGATAATTAATAATATTGCATATTTTTTATAATATTTACTTATTTAATATATTATATAATTTATTATAATATTTTTTCTTTATTTGTATATGTAATAGTCTGTAAATATATTTTGATATTTTCGTTTATTTTTATACGAAACACTCCATGGTTATCTTCAAAAATCCGGATTAAAGAAGATTTATCTTTCATATTTCACGAGTCATTTTTGGTAAGTTTTTTCGCTCGTTTATTCGTCGTTTACAATTTGTTATAACAAAAAATCCTCCGAGGTATTAGATATGTTTATATATTTACATTACTTGTTGAAATACTGAAAAACACCGTAAAGTATTGTTTCAACATCGTATTTATTTTTTGAATATGACCCAGTATTAAATATATGTGTGTAGTATTAAAAAAGCAATGTTTTTCAGTCCTCTTAACAAAATTGTATGATTCTAAATCTGCAATGGCTCTTTGGCGCCATTTTGGATCTTTTAGCCAACCGGGCCAACCAGCACACAACATGGAATTCTCTCTTAAAGGGAAAAGCTTCTTCTAGTATTTTAAAACAGATTTTAAGTTGCTTTGTTCTATTGCATTTATATTTTTATACTAGTTACTTCATAGTTTCATTTGGTACATTTTTTTATCTATATTGTTAACAAAGAGTGCTCTGAAATTCTTTTCACTAGAACACGCCTTTTATAAAATATGAAAATGAAATATGAAATGTAAATTATAAACCCGTTTTTCATACTGTATAGTTCCTTTTTTTTGGCACAGATGTCATTGGCGCTATTTTTTTCTGACGCCAATGTCATATACGCAATGAGTACTTAACTGGCGCCAAAGTGTCGTTATTTTGCTTGACATAGTAACCCGGATGTTGTTGTTTATGCTGTTGATGTTTTCGCCAAATTGGAGTCGGAAAAAAATCGCGCCAATATATGACATCTGTGCCCTCTTTTTTTTCCCCTAGATTCTATACAAAAATGTTTTTTTTTTTTTTTTTTTTTTTTTTTTTTTTTTACTTGTATATATTAAAGATTCCATCTGTTACAGCTAGTGCAGTCATTAACACACATATTTGCTAATATAACTTGGGAAATAATATTGTAAAAAATTATTAAATACTTTGATCTAGTAGTTGTTTAACTGAAAATTTAATTAATGCTCAACACTGACTAGAAAACAAAATACTATTTATATAGCTCACGTATTTAAATTATGCTTATATTGACAGGAATATATTTTCGTCAAGCTTCGGTACATTTGGCGAAATATTGCCAAATATAACGATCGCCATAAATGAAGCCAACTTGGCTGTAGTTCACTAAATTGGCGAAATTCTCATTCAAATTCAGTACTGACGAACACTCGGGTTGGAACTTCTATAATCGAGTTCCAGGCCTTTTAGCTTTGTGTGTTTGAGTAAAATTAGCTGAATTTTTAAAAACAAGGAATGGGGAAGCTAGTATGAATTTATATATTTTTAATGAAAATCGTTCCAACCAAAGTAATTCCCGTTATAGTAATCGCCGATTTAATTTCTGACATTTAGATATATTAAACTTTCAATTCTGACCAATGGTTTCCGAAGAAACCTAAATAGTAGAAAACATTTACTTATGATTTCAAAACTGGAAGTGCATTCTGGGGAAATTTTTCTTTTCACCGAAAACTAAAATACTAGAGAACAGGAATTCTGCTTGTTCAGAATTTAGTGTCGTAGTCGTGTCAGCATTTAAAAAAAATGGCCTTTTTTTTTTTGTCAAAAAAAAATTATGGCCATTTTTTTTTCCATTCTGATCAGAAAATCAGAGTTCTAACTTTTTACGACTGCTCTTTCATCTTCACCTAACGCTTCATTTATAATGTCTGTTTCATAATAATAGAAACCACCAGTCCATCAGAAGAAAATAACTCGGTTAAGCGGGACTCGGATAATCGGGACTCTACTGTAGTGAAAAACATATTTCAATTTTAAGACTTAAAGCATACGCTTTTATTTTATATAAAATGACGTCATTTGCATTAATATAGATACCTAAAATTAAATATAGTTTATAACAGCTCCATGTTTTATCATAAATCATTCATTTATATTTTTCTCAAAATAGCACGTATTTTCATTACATTTTTTCAGTTTCTATGGGGAAATAGCAACAAGAAGATATAATTGCTATTTTTTCAACTATTTTTTCGTTACTTTCTACAGAAATGGAGTACTTGAGTTGCCAAAATTATACAAATGTCGCTAAAAACTACAAAAAAATTAATATTTCAAAAATAAATGGAGATGCAGTTTTCAAACAAATTGCATTAAAAAGTACTTTTTTTCCAAATACGACGATATAAACATTGAAAATGTGCGGTGCTTAGAAGTTTTAAAAAATGCTGTAGAGTATTTAATCGCACAATGAATCATCGGCTTTTGTTTTACGGCTGGCTTATACAAGGTAACGTTATTTTTTGAAGACGACACAAAATAAGCTGGGTGAAAGAAATAGCATACCGTACCGGGGCTAAAAAATCTGACGAATTCGCGAAGTGACTTCAAGAAAAGATTTTTTTTTTTAATAGTTTAATACTGATATTTTTGTAGCCGAAGAGATCGTTAGAAAGGTAAATGTACGCCTGTTAAGTGTGAATTTTGTTTTTGTATTTCGATTTCCAATGCGGAGGCAAAATTTTAAATATTGCAGAAAAAACAAAAACCTCGCAAGTAGCATTCCGAAAAGAACTTTTTGAAAGGATTTATATTAATACTTTTTTAATCGAAGACATCCTTAAAAAAGTAAAATGTAAGCTGGACTTTTTAAAAGAATTGATATTTTTTTTAATCGAAGACATCCTTAAAAAAGTAAACTGTAAGCAGTAAGTAGATATTTTTTGGTTTTTCGTACTTCGATTAAAAACAAAGAATGCAGATTTTTAAAAATTGAGGAAAAAACGAAAATAACGGCTTTTTTTTTTGTTTTGTTTTTTGTATAATATAATTTTTTTAAACCGAAGACGTCGTTGGAGAGATAAAAGTACGCAGTTTAAGCGGGCATTTTTTTGTTTTTTTTTCGTTTTTTGTTCAAAAAGCCGATGCGGACTTATAAACACTCGGAGGAGAAGATAACACGAATTCGACGTACAGAAAATAATATTTTGAAATTGTAAATATTATTATTTTTTAAAGAATTACACCGTTAGAAAGAAAAAAATACGATAGTCCAATGGGCGTTTTTTGCTTATCCGTATTTCGATTAGTTATGCCGATTCGCGAATGGACAATTGGACAAACGCGAAATTATCGGAATGTTTTCGCACTCTCGTTTCTTTCCTGCTTTGAAATCTTCGGAACGGCAAGTTTTTCCGGAGCGCCTTGTTTTTTACTCTACAGAGTAGTAGTAATTTTGGGGTTTAATTAATATCTCGGCTAATTATCAAAATATGAAAAATTTGATCCTCAGGTGCATTCGGACCTGCCTTGGATTATCCTCAACGAAATTTTCAGACTTCGACGGCAGCAGATTTCTCCACCTATTGCAAACAGACAGAGAGACACACGGACAAACATATTTTTATTTTAGTAGAAGAAGTCCGACTTCCAATCTGGGCTTCCTGGGTTACAGAATATAGGTGAAATCCATATATATATGTATTTTTGTTAACTCGAATAGATTTTTTACGTTTAATATATATCTATACTAATAAAAGAAGAAATCGCTCTGTGTGTGTGTGTCTATGTGTGTGTGTATGTGTGTGTGTGTGTCTGTTGGCGATGGCTAGCAAAATGTACGGCACGTAGGAGGTTCAAAATTTTTGTGAAGAGAGTCCAAGGCCTCTCCTAATGCACCTGACTTTCAGAATTTTAAAATTCTAATTAATAGGTGAGTAATTAATTTACAAACGCAACTCACTTTCATCAAAAACACGCTTTTTTCTCGGCTTTTTTAATCCGATTGCTTTCGATTGGTTGGTTGTATAAAATTTTCTCAGAAGAAATTAAATAAACCGGGATAGCAATGACATTGGGTGTGTTCAAGATGCACGCGCGTCGCGTGCGCGAGCTTAGGGAGACAGCAACACTGAGTGGGTCTTTATCGTGGATGCAATAAACGTTCAGCGCGTTCACGAACAAATCACGGTTTGATTAATTACGGTACTAATTATAAAGATAATTTGTAGAAATGGAAGGCGAGCTAGATGGCTGAATGGATAGCGCTTTGAACTCGAGAATCGGGGTTATGGGTTCGAATCCTTCGCGACCAAAATTGTTTTATAAGGTTTTTTTTTTTTTTTTTTTTTGGTTGCTTTATATTTTTCATAATAGATAAGATATTTTTGATAAAGATAAATTTTTATATTTATAATACAGAAGCATATGTATTTCTATTATGATAATAAAATACTTATTTAAATACCAGAAAATGAGGTATTTCGCGGTGAAAGTTTTACATTTGAACGCCTTTTAATATTCACAGTGATATTAATCAAATGAAAAAATAAGTATTGCGCGAAAATATACGTTTGCGCTTAGGATAATTTCTTGATGTGTTTCTTTCCTTTTGAGTACTTTAGGAGTGAATTTTTGTCAAGACTGGGATGCAAATCATATTTTACGGTGTTAAAATCAACATGGAAAATATTATAAAAATAAAATGTAATAGATGTACAATATTTTAACTAAAAATATCTGCACATACAGTAGAACCTCAATTATCCGAAGTAATTGGGACTGATCATCTTTCGGAAAATAGAAATTTCCGGATAATCGAGAATGCTTCAATTTTAAGATTAAGGAGAAATATATGCAAAATTTCTTATTATGGTAACAAGTGCTTCAGAAAAGTAAAGCAATAGCAAAATAGAAACAAGAATAAATTACCTGAATTTTAATTTTGAAATTAAGTACCTTTTACATATATCACAAGGGTTTAAAAAAAAGGTTTTGTTTGTCGCAGTTTCGATTGCTTTTGCTTTGAAGCTCTATCACGGAGTTTTTTAATATTACTTCACCAGTATCGCAGTGCTGGGCCCCTATATCTAGGGCCCCTTTTTAAGCATTTACACCATTATTGCGCATTTTTAATAAATATTATTCTAATGATTATTTCATATCCTATGATTAATTTTGACAAATTGAAGATCTAAAACGCTAAGTACTAAAACGATTTAACATGTTTTCATGTTAGGACCCTGTTCTCAACTATCAGTTGGCCCCTTTTGTGCCCCCTATTATAACTCCCTTAAAAATAATCCGATTCACTAGCTTTTTATTTCTAACAACATCTTAGGTTCTCCAGCTATTACACGAACAAAAAAAAAATTTGCAGACTTCAGCTACCACCAATTTTGAATATTAATCGCCTTCTTGGGCCCTTGGTGAAGCTTCTTTAAAAATGATCCGAATGCCTTGCAATTTTCTTTACCATTTTTCTAGCATCATCTGATTACTTTAAAAACTACTAAAAAGTATATTTATACTAAACTACATGACACTTAAGTTCTTGACCCTCTGGGATCCGGTACAGGGCCACTTGAAGCTTTTGCACCATAAATTGTTAATAGATTGCCCCTCTTAATCCGATCTTCATTTTTACCATTTTTGCATTTAGTCATTCTCCTGTTACTATATTCCAGTTAAAATCCTGGGCACCTTACGGTCCTGTAGGACCCGATCCGGGGCTCTACAGGTGTGTCATGCATTTTCACCCCCTAATTTTCTCACCTTCTGATTGCATAATTTTAAAACTGAGTCTTGGACTCTTCTCCCTAGACAAACACCCTCATATTTTTATTGGGGCTCTAGGGCCCCTTTAAAAGCATTTACACCATTTTTTCGCATTACTTTAAAATATTATTCTAATGATTATTTCATACCCTATGATTAATTTTGACTAATTGAAAATCTAAAACGCTAATTACTACAACATTTAAACATGTTTTCATTTTAGGGTCCTACTCTCAACTATCAGTTGGACCCTTTTGGGCCCACTGTTATAGCTCCTTTAAAAATGGTCCGATTCACGAATTTTTTTTTTCTAACAACTTCTTATGTTCTCCAGCTACTACATGAACAACAACAAAAAAAAAAACTTGCAGACTTCAGCTACCATAAATTTTGAATATTAATCGTCTTCTTGGGGCCTTTGTTGTAGCTTCTTTAAAAACTATCCTATTCTATTGCAATTTTCTTTAACTTAGTTTTAGCGTCTTCAAGCTACTTTAAAATCACTACTAAATTTTCGTATACACAACTACTTTCTAGATAACACTTTGGCCCCCAGGTCCCGGTCTTTCTTTATACCTCAACTACCACTTTTTTCGATCATTATTATCCTTTTCCAGCATCAACTTACGTCTACTCACTACAGCCGTAAATTAAAAATCGCGTTACTTTAAAGGTATCTTTAGATAAGAGATTTCATCCATTTATTAAATATGTTTTAATGCTAACTGTAATTCATGAAATTTACAAGGGGAGGGGCATCTTCCACTGCTTGGGGGCGCAATATTTCCTCGGGTTTAAGGGTCTAATTTCAACGGGATTTGCTTCCTTCAACTTAGATTACAATTCAGCTACTTTCTATATTATGAAATGTTATCTTGGACTTTAGTTACCAACATTTTCTAACATTAATGGTGCATTCTTTTTTTATTATTATTCTATGGGCTTGATTCCTACGAGGTTTATCTCACTCAACCTGGTTTTCGATTGTCTCCAGCACGTGCGGGCACTTCCGGTAAATGCTGCCATAGATAGCGGGGAACTAGATTACAGGTTCCTTCGAAAAAAAGTTTGATGGGAACACACTAGACGCTGCGGAAGGAAATGGCGCCTCCGAAATTAGTTTCATTTAAAAGAATTTCCAAAGATATAAAATCATACAAACTTAAGTTTTGTTTAAGGTTATTATTTACAAACCCCGGGCAATGCCGGGCGGGTTTGCTAGTATATATATATATATATAGCCATAATATAATTACAAATCATCATCTATTTCCAATTACAATAATTAATTCAATAAATTAATAAATTTAGCAGCAAATTATAACTGTAACATTATACAAATTACAGATGGAACCCTATACAAATAATACTAATTAAGCAAAATCCACCAATTGTCTAGCACATTGCATACGATTAATCCATATTAACATATAAAAAACGACCAAATTAAAAAAAAAATCTATTAAAGACATGTGACACAAAAAACGAGCTAAATAATGTTGAACACTTAAAAGACATATTGTAAACGAACAGTAGATCAATTGGAAGGATGCAGCCGGAAGCTTATATAGCATTTCACTTCATCAAGGGTACATGAAACACCAATATCAGCAAAAGCATAGTCGATTTCTGTAAAAGAATCCGGCATAAGCTAAAAATTAGATTCTTTATGTACCCGATCGACCACACACCAAATAAGCTTAAATTTACCATGACATATAAATTAAATTAAATAAAAATATTAATCAATACAAGATCCTTAATAATGAACAATATTAATTTAAAGAAACAATTAAATTTGAAGACATACCAAGTAATAGAATTGCAATGACCCTATAAAATCTTGAACAAGTAGCAAAATTATCACAGCAAATGTCCCGCCAATTTATTTTTACAGTTAAAATCGAATTCTTACGGTTGAAAAACAACACAGTGTGCAGAAAAAATACACAACTACTAATAAAAATAATTTACATATATCGTCTTCATTATAAAAATCATTATATGCATTAAAAGTATCCTATAATAAATTATTACTAAAAATATATAGAATAAAATTATTTAAATTTAAACGTGTAATTACATAGAGAAATATTAAAATATAAATAAATTATATGGCAACAATATTATTTAGAACTAAATAAATAATTATTTAGTGCTGCCATCTAGCTGAACTTATTAAAAGAACTCATACATCTTGAAATAAAATATTTTATAGTGAGTGCTGCCGTCTGTTGTAAATAATGTAAATGCCTTATATAACTGTAGAACTATTGCATCGAATCTTAAAACACAAAAGAACATACTAAAAAAGCACATCTAAATATCGATAATAATCATCATCTATATTAGAATGTTTATAATTATTTTTAATTATTTTATTATATATATATATATATATATATATATTTAGATTTTCCACGAACAATACCAACAATCATGTTTATATGAAAAATAGCATTTATGTAGACAAATAAAATTTTGAAATTTATTAAATGCGATACTTTCGTATTGGCTTCGTGCCAGCAATTAACAGTCTAAGAAATCACCTTGATTGTCGCCTCGTCGAAGATTGCAAGCCTTTTTCCTTCTGATAATTTCAGTGATTTACGCGTGATTCGATTACAGGTCTTAAATTTGTGTTTTATTTATATTTTATTATTTTATTTATGGATTGATAAAGTTTAAATTTCGTTATGGAATATAAGCCGGAAACAAATGCTGAACTGTTTTATTTATATTAATAAAGTGCATACAGATGTATCTTTTGTAATCGTCTGTCTACAAGTGACAGAAATTGATTCTTTTTTTCAATCATTCTTAAAAACTATTTTTAAAACAATAAAAATTGAGTAAATTGCGATACAGTTTTCAAATAAATTGTGATATAGTTTTAAAAAAATTGCATTTGAAAGAAAGTATATTTTTTTTCTCTATTCGACGCTGTAAAAATTGAAAATGTGTGGTATTTAGAAATTTAAAAACTGCAATAAAAGTTAATTGGGATGAGCGAAGCGAATCCTGTACTAGACTGCACAAATTACATTTTGTCGTACACTTTACAAAAACACTATTCAGTATTTTGACTTGAAATTAAACATAAAAATAAATTATGATCTGTAGATTTGCACTATTTTATTTTATTTTATTTTATTTTATTTCTTTTTTACAGAATAGCCTTAAAAAATTTATTATTTTAATTGATTTATTTCACATGTTTTTCCATTACGGACTCATTTTTGCAAATAAAAAATGAAACACGTATATTTTCAGAAGAAAAAATAAATCATGGAGTTAGTGATTATAGATAGAATCATGATTAATTAAATAAATGAAATATATTTTCATTATTCCGCCAAAATATCTCAAAAACTGTTTTTTAAATTTAATTAAGGAAAAAAATATTTTTGGACTTGATACAAATAAATATGATCTGTAGGTTCTGACAATATTATTTCCTTATCGAATGATTATAACAAAAAAACATTTTTTATTATTTTGCTGAATATATTTTTCCATTATACGCATTTATTTTTGTAAACGATAACGAAACTTGCGTATTTCTTGCAGTAAATAAAAATCATTGAGTCAGTAAAAATAAATAAACTCATGAATGATTCAGTACGTGAAATATTACCGTAGCATCAAAATTTCTCATTTTTTTTAATTATTTAAATAAGGAAAGGAACCTATATATCTGCATTTTGCGAAGACGAAATATTATAAATATTGAAAATAACTGCAGTATTTATACTTCAAACCGTAAAAGAACATTAAACTTTCTTATATTAAAAATTTATGTTATTTGTGAGGATAATATACATTTTAATAGAATACTTTATTAAGATTGGTTGGAAATGGAACATATTTTGGTGCTCATCCCTTTTAATCATATAATAGTTTCACGATTTCTTTTATGAAATTTTTAAAATACCTTTTTTATGGAAAATTATAGCATATTTTTAATGAGTTAAAATTTGTTAAAATTCAATTATTTACATTCAATTCTAAAAGTATTTTTCAGTGTTAAGAATCCAAATAAACAATTTATTCTTATTATGTGAAATCATTTACGCAGACGATACTTACGCATTTTAAAAGAATTATATTATGATTTTTTTTGTAAAGTGGCAAGAAAAAAATTGGAAACAAATAAAATGAATTGTTAAATTCGTTATATAAAGTGTTATTCGAATTTCGAATTCGAAGGTTGAATAACAATAATATAATAAGTTCCTAATTCTTAGTAATCAACGAGAGCAGATTTCAAATGTTTTTCCAGAAAATAGGATTTTGGAGAAGTAACTTTCTTCAAGCTCTCTTCGAATATATTATTCTAAGATTGCTATTAAAGATTATTTGATGTGAATTACAAAGATTGAAAACATACTTATTTCAAACCATTTACGAAAACACCAGAGGCTATTGGAAAATGTAAAAACATCTTTAAAAGAGCTTTTAGTTGAAAATTTAAAAATATTTTGTAAAATTTTGCTTCGAAAATATTTTTATTTATACCAGTCTTATATTATAAATAAAAAATTCCGAGGAAATTCTTAGTCATTTGGCTGAATTTACATTTCTAAAATTAAAATGCGCCAAAACATAAAGTAACGTTTTTGCTTAATACAGATGCAAAAATAATGTAAAACAATATTGTTACTTTCAAATATTTATCATATTAAATAATGCTTCACGAATCCAAACAAAGCATGGCTTTTGCTAATAAAAGTTAAATTTAATCGTCTGCTGTTGCCATCGTCAAAATGACAACAGCGTTGCACGGTCAACCTGTCCTTTATAAATATAGATAGATAGGCATATTTATAGAGTGGAATGTGGGATGAGTAGTAGAAGTAGTAGTAGAATGTAGAGTAGAATGTATAGTGGGTCCTGTGTCCTGTGTTATTTAAGTCGCAGTGCTTCAAATCAGTAATCTTATTTATTAACTTCCATCAGTTATGGTACAAACGATAAAGATCCAAAATTTTGACTGAAAATTGGAAGTAATATTTTTAAAAATACTTTTCCTCTTTGTTTATATCATTCAAATAGTATCACATAATGTTTCGTTTTACATTTTTTTTTCTTTAGATAGGAAAAGTTATGCAGTAAAGGGTTAAGATTATTTTTTTAATGGAAAAAAGTGTCTCAACTACTGTAAACTTTTTGCCAATGAAGATAAAGTAACATGAATTTAAAAACGCTATTGATTGCGAGGCCCTTATTAGCTAACTAAGGGTCGGGCAATCGCCACTCCGCCCCTCCTTTAAGATTGAATGCATTGCGGGCATCTGTGTTATGCAAATATATGGGGGGAAAACTCTTACAATTCGAGTCTAATTAACGCACATAGTACTTTGGTAAGGAAGTATCAATTTTCAAAAGGGAAAAAATAATGAATAAAAAATAATGTATGTAAATAGAAATAAGGGTTCCCCTCGTTTTATGCCGTTAAGTAGCATATTAAAGCTTTTAAAAGGAAGCACGTATTCCCTATCTCTTTTTAGTAATCATAAATTGCTAATAATTTCTTGTTTTTCTTTTTTTTTTCATATTCCTTTCTGATATAAACTAGAAAAATACAGCCACAAAGACACGTATCTAAATGATGTTCATTAAAAGGGTGATGTTCCAGTCACAAAGCTTTAAAAAAATCAGATTTTTTTAGACTTCATTTTTCAAGGCAAACTATATATTTTAAACAAAATTTTGTATAACAAAATATCGGTACAAGAAGTGCCTTTAGATTTTTCATTTAAAATATGTTAAAAAGAACTAGATATATAGTAATTTTGATATGATGCTAATAGAATACAGTAGAACCTTGATTATCCGACGAAGTTAGGACCGTAATCATCTAAAGATAAGGAAGGTAAAATAAGAAAAAACGTAAAAAGTATGTGAAATTTCTTATATGCATTTTTTAGAAGCATTGAAAAGCTGGAGGGTTTTGTTTTGTTTTTTAGATAGGGGGTCGTTTTCTTTCTTTTTTGTGATAGTTTTACAATTTTATCTCTTTTTACTTTATTCTATATACTAGCTGACCAGCCCAGCGTTTCCCGAGCCCTTGATAATAACATTAAATGAAACTCAGATTTGTATGGTTTTATATTTTTAAGTCTATTTTGTCTGAATTTATACGTTTAAATGAAAAAATCGCGAAAAATATTGAACTGAAAGTGTATGCTATTTGGTATTTTATTTTCTGCGTAATTATGTTTTTGGAGCCTATGTGTACCGAAAGTGAGTGAAACCGCGACGAAGCACTCAGGTTTTTACTGATTTCGTCGAAATTTCCACAGATTTTATTTTATAAAAAATATTTCTACCGGCCCGAACATTTCGAAATTTTTGTAGGTGATGTAAATCTGGCCTATTGAGATGCTCTTAAGAGATCGAGTTAAAATAAGGTCATTTACTTACTTTTAGCATAGAAAAAATATTGTATCCGTGAGGCGCGAAGTGACCCGAGTTCGCCAGTATATTTGAAAGGGTTTTAATTCATATTTTTAAAAACCGATTACACCATCGATTAGAAGAAGATTTCAGGTTTAAGAGCATCTTATGGTTTGTCGGTACCTCTAAAATTGTGCCCTCGAAAGGCATTGCCATAAGGGGGGAAAACGTTTTTCTGCAAAACAACCCTTTTTTATTTTCTTTTTTCAAAGGATTATCTGCGACATCTTTTTGCTTCAATTGAGACGTAAGAGTACGATTTTTCAGAATACGGTCTTCCGTTTTTAACTTTACTAAACGGTTTGGTTGATGGAAGTTAATAAATAATGAAAAATATTTCCCAAAATTCCTTTTTTCCAATCTTTATTTCCTTCCGATATCTGAGTGCATGTGCGAAGGCTTTTACCCTCTCTAAAGGACATACATGAGTTTTTAATGAGAGTTCTTTGTAATTTTTAATTATTAAATCAGCTAATTATTAGAAATTTAAAATTCTGAGTGTCAGGTGAACCGGAAGAGGCCTTCGACTAACCTCACAAAAATTTTCAGCTTTGTAGCGCGGTAGTATTTCGCTAGCTATCGGTGGCAGACACACACACAGACAGAGCGAAACTTTCTTTTATTAGTATAGAAAAGATAGATGCATAAGAAGAAAGTACTGAATTCGTTTTAAGTGTGGCAACAGCTTTTTACATAAATTAGCATAAAAATTTTGATTTAATTTATTTCACTTTCTTATACATACATAAGCAGAAAGTATTGAATTTTCAAATTGCGGTTTTAGATGGACTTGGATATTTTGAGTACTACGTCCTAAATGCGATTTGACTGATTTTGGAAAATGTCAGTATGTCTGCATATGACACAAATTTGTGGCCTGCTCGGTCGTTAGGTCGTCACTTTATCTTTTTTTTTTTTTTTACAAAATCTGACATAAGAAATGAGCATAAAGGCATTTTTCTCCCTCCACCCTACCTGTGCGCGGCAAGCAGTGGTCTTCCTCTTCTGTCTACTTTTAATGGAAGAACCAAGTTTAAAAGGCATTTTCTAACTCATGCACACAAAACGCTATTCTTTTCCGCTCTAGATTAGAATGTTGGGGAGCGGGGAGAGGCTTCAATAAAACAGTAAGAAAAGGTATAATCCAGCCTCTGTGGCATCTAAAATTGGATACAATGCTAAAAAGTGCTCACTTTTTTTTGTAAATTTCAAATCAGATTTTTGTGTTTAGAATTAAATCTGATTAATCTAATACTCTTTAAAGAACAATAACATATAAGTGATTATAAGTCATTCATTTGAAGTAAATCGAAAACAAGTAATTTTAATAAAATTAAAGAATAATATGTATTTTTTAAATATTTTTTCTTCTCTTAAAATTCTTGGCGCCGTTATTATCATGGCGCCCATAGAACTATAGGGAAGTTTCTCTGATTAGGTGAACTTGATCGCGAAAGATTAACTTTTTAAAAATCTTCCACTATCTACTCTTACATGTAAAATGAAAAAAAAAATATTTCATTTCGACCGTTTATAGTTAATTAATATGGAAATGTTTTGGAACTTTTACAATTAAATATCTTTCTCTAAAAAACTTAATTTTATTTTACAATTTGTCTAATTCTTCAGCTTTTCTAATACTTTCTTAGAACGTCTTCAAGTGAAAATTTATTAAGAGTAACAGTCTAAGAGTCAAAAAATGTCAACGTCAAAAAATACGTCATTTTAGCAAGGTTTATTTTTCTATTTGACCTTCCGTTTCAGGGTGTACGTATACGGACAGTCTGGCTGGCGGGAGACGTTGCATTTACCTGTGTGTATAGCGGTTATACAGGTGAAAAAACTTAAATTTCGTCATTTTAGCATGACTTTTGTTTATAACACCTGTTTCTACTAACTATTCATTATATTAATCCATTATTGCCATACGTTGCCAACGTTGCTCAGACCCTGCCATATCCCGATTTATAAGTAAAAAAAGTCATCTTCACGTCATTTTAGCAAGCTTGAAAATTGCAACATATTATTCTTTGGCTATCAGAGAGCCCATAATTAATTTGCCAGACACGAATTCGGTTGCAAAGTTAATGCCAGACGGCTTTAAATGTGGCAACGAAAATGCCTGTCTGGAGAGTGTTTTATAGGTTAAAAAACATATTTCCCCTTCACATCATTTTAACAAGCTTAAAAACTGTAACATATTATTCTTTGACTATCAGACAACCTAATATTAATTTTCCATATGCAAAATCGGTTGCAAAGTCAATGCCAGACGACTTTAAATCTGGCTACGAAAGTGCCGGTTCGAATAGTGGTTTATAGGTAAAAGTATGTCCGCTTCGCCTAATTTTAGCAAGCTTGAAAATTGCAATACATTAGTCTTTGGCTACCAGACAACCCATAACTAATTTTCCAGACACAAATTCGGTTGTTAATTTAATGCCAGATGGCTTTAAATCTGGCACCCTGTAGGATGAGTGGTTTACAGGTTTTAAAAAATATGTCATCTTCACGTCATTTTAGCAAGCTTAAAAATTGCTCTTTCGCTGCCAGATTTAAAGCCGTCTGTCATTAACTTTGCAACAGAATTTGTGTCTGGCAAATTAATTATAAGTTGTCTGATAGTCTGTATATGTTATGATTTTCAAGCTTGCTAAAATGACGTGAAGATGACATGTTTTTTTTACCTATAAATCGGGATCTGGCAGTGTCTTGGCAATGTCTGGCAATAATGGATTAATATCACGAATAGTTAGTAGAAACAGATGTTATAAACAAAAGTCATGATAAAATGACATAATTTTGAAATTTTTTCACCTGCATAACCCCTACTCCCACAGGTAAACGCAACGTCTCCCACCAGCCAGACCGTCCGCATACGTGTTACAACATAAAACGGAGAAGCATATAGAAAAATGAGCCTTGCTAAAATCAAGTGACGAAAACGTTGCTTAGATTATAAATATAAACATAAAATAGAAGCATAGGGCACATTTTTTTAAAAGTTTTAACTTATTTAAAGTAACTTTGTTTTTCTACTTTACAATGCTTTACAAGAAATTTTTCTCTTAAAAATGTAATGACTTTGTAGATTAATTAGAACAATTTTGATAATAATTGAATTTTCGTGATTTGAATAATTAAAAAATAATAATTTTATTGGAGTGTTATTTGATAATTAATAATTTAATATTTATTTTCATTTGATTAAAAAAACATTAGTAAGTACTCTTAATATATTTCATCGAAATGCTTAAAAAGCAAATAATAATATTTCATCTTTGATCTTAAAAATTCAAACTATATTTGATCAAATATTAAAATGAATGATATCTGCAAGTGTTTTTTCTCCCCTTGAAAAAGTATTATAGCTATAAATAACTATCTCAAAAAAGTTTGATTTTCTAATTTAATTTAACTTTTTTTTTTTATCTTTTCAAGTACATTCTTAGATCTCCCGTGAATTTATTTAGGCGGATTGAATATATTTTGCAGAATTTATTTTGAAAAATAAATTTTGTGAGTTAAAAGTAATGTAAAAGGAAACATTTTCTTCGGAATAGACTTTTATTTTCCATTAAAAGTTTTATAGCTCTAAAAAAGTTTGATTTTCAAATTTATTAAGAGTAAATGTAACATAAAACGCAAACACATTTTATTTTTTTTTAAGTTTTTATTACCTAAATTTCATTTTTTTAATGTATTTAAAATAGATTTTAAATAATTTTATTCTTTATTCAATTTGAAAAATAATTGAATAGTAATCGAAAAGAATGATTACTCTGCAAGTGCAATTTTTGGAAACTTTTATATAAAAAAAAATATCTCTCTATTCTAAAAAAAAGTAACTACCGCTGTCACCGCCGCCGCCGCCGCCGGTTTTGATTTTTTTGTGACCGGAGGTCTTTCTTCGTTAATATTAACAAAAATAATGCATACAAAAATATGAAAATCGGTGGTTTTATACAGAAATGTTTGATAAACACGCTGATGCAGACAGTTTTCAAATCGAAGAATTATTTTAAGAGTTATTTAATGCTAAAGTTGGACAAAATCGTTCCACTAAAAAAGTTTTATAGCAGCAAAAACTATACATTGTAGTGTAATCATTTTTTGATCATTTTATGCGTTAGAATTTGCCGGAGTGCAGATTGCATTAATTTTTTTATTTTGACTCATTTTTTCAGGTTTTATTTCTATTTTAAATTCAAATTTACAGCATTTCTAGAGATATTTTTTACAGATTTCAGAAAATTGTACTAAATTAAACTGTTGCCAACTGTATAAAAAGCGCAAGCAATAATGTTTGCTTGAAATTAAAAATTTATTTACACGTGACTATTATAAACAGGAAAAAACTTTCAAATTAGAATTAAATAATTACGTATAAAAAGCAGGGACTTATTAAAAATTACGTCATAAAAAGTATACACGTGAATTTTAAAAGAGAAAGGATATTGTAAAATAATAAATTCATTAACATGCGTTAGAAGTCTTAGGAGAAATTACGTCATATTTACGTCACATTATAGTTATTACATAAAATGAACGCAAAATAATATTGCAAAAAAGTTTACATTTAGAAATTGCGCTAGACATTTATTTGATATTTTGAGAATTAATTTAAAATGTCTCATTTAAAAGAACTTTCTTTTCGTTTTGTTAAAAAATACCAAGAGACAAAGACTCTACTTAATTCCTTTTATAGTAGCTTATTTTGAAATGTTGTTATACGTGTATACGTCATCAAATTATTTTTATTTCGACGTTTTATTTGTGTTTTTATTAATGTTGTACGAATTTATTTGTTCTTTCGTTATTTAAAATAAAAATTAGTATATCAATTTGTATAATTTGGCGAAATTGGTCGACAGGATAATCAAGTAGTACCGCAGCGGATTTGGCGTTAAAATTCCCCAATCAAAGAGAAATGAATAGAAATTCGTTTATAGGGAGATCGCCACTGTTTTTTAAATTATAATTCAATCTTTCAAAATCTTTTTAAAGCCGATCAAATTAGCGTGCATTTAGAGTCTGCGGTGTCTGGACGGGGGTTGGCGAGCGTAGCTCGTAGGGGGCCGAGCCCCCTAGTTACTTTTAAAAAAATTATGTTTTTGAAATTTAATTTGAACACTTTTCGCGTTTTTCATGTACTTTCTTAAACTACCAAAGAATTTATTTAGCCAACAAGAACATATTTTGTGAACATGTTCAACATAATGTTCCATCAGGTTAGATGTGATCAATTGTTATGTCTGGTAAATTAAATTACGTAGGTTCAGGGTTCGTAAATATCATGATATTTTTGAAAATATCAAAAATATCCGATATTTTGATATATGCTATATTTTTAATATCTATCGGATATTTTCAAAATAGTCAAACTTACTGTTGATTATGAATGTTATAAGACTTAATACAAGTTAGAAGCTACAATGTATTGAACTTCGCATGAAAACTTAATAAAAACAATATTCTAAATATTTCCCCCTCAAAAAAAAAAATAAGAAGAAGAAGAAGAACAAAACTGAAAATCAACTACTTGAAAGCAGAAACAGTCTGCTTTTTACACTCACCTAAAAAGAAAATGTCATGTCTTCAAATTCAGTATCCAATATCGTGAAATCTTTATGCTTTAGTTCACGATATTGGATCACAAGAAAATTTTAAATATAAAATAATTTCGTTTAATTGAAAAATTTGAACATAAATGTAATTCCGTGCGTTTTTTTTATTCTCCGACATACTTGTGCAGTCTAAACTGAGCTAAACAAAAACCTGGAAATATTCATTCAGTTAAAGCTGCAAATAAATGATCACTTAAATTTGGCAGTTTATCTTTCAATGGATTTTCTGTGTTGATATTGTTTCATATAATTAGCGGTTTTGTATTTAAAAGATTCAGATTTAAGCATAAAGCTTACAAAAGATTTTTTTTGGAGAGGAAAGGGTCTAAATAAACAATTAAATTTAAAAAAATCAAAACACCCAACTGCGTAAAAAGCGAACTAATTAATTATTTCTCATCAATTTGAACTATTTTTTTTTTCAAATCCTACTATTAGCTCACTCTCTCGCTATAGATATCTTGTTCAAATTTTCAATCGTTAATAAAATACTTATTATTCATCCAATCAAGGTCAAATAATTTTTTTTAAACTTGTAGTGGATGACACTTGATGTTAATCCAGTTTTTTCAAATATTAATTCATTAATTAAATTAAATTAATTAATTTTCCATAATCGAGAGAGCCCTCTTCTTGATCAAGGTATTTTAAGACCGAGAGAGCCCTCTTCTTGATCAAGGCATTTTAAGCGCCACTCAGAGGAAAGAAGAATGGGAGAAGAAAAACATTCTCTTATTGACCTAAGTAGGAATTGACTTAAAATATTTTTTTTATATTACTTGTTTATATTACTTACCTATTTTTTTTTTTTTTTTATTGTTTACTTGTATTGATGACTTTTAAGTTGTGTTTAATTGTTAGTTCCTATCTATAAACACTGCTTTGGTGAGGTCTATAGATGTCTATGAAGGTTAGAGTTGCGGTAAAGCTAGAGATGCTACCTACACAACTTCCAGGTTGTGTAATATTTAAACGGAGCTTCTGATTGTAAAATAGTCAATGGAACATCGTCTTCATTTTGAACGACCTATCCAATGATAGGCCAATCAATAGGGTGCGAAATTTTTTTTTCGTCTCTACCGCCATATTGTATTTTACGGCCGCCATTTTGAATTTATAAAAACAAAACGCAGCCTATAACCATCGGGCCGTTAAGGCGAATTGCTAGAGACCTCATTCATTAAAATCCATCCAGCAGTTGGGATGTTTCGGGGGTATAAAGAAATCCACATACACAGATACGCGTGAAACACATAACCCTTCTTTTCAGTCGGGTAAAAAGTCACTGAAAGAGAGATGGAAATTGGCTACGAAACGGCATAGTATCTAAAAGCTGAAAAATTCATTTATACTTGTTTTGACTGAAAACATAAAAAAGATCATATAGAAGGATATTTTGAAAATACATATAAAATATGTAAAAATATCGAAAACATCAAAGCTAATCATATTTTAAAAATAAATATCGGATACATATCATGATATCATCATCAGCAGCAGCCTTTTGCAATCCACTGCTGGATTTAAGTCTCCCCTAGATTTTTCCATTGTTCCCTGTCTAATGCTTTAGTCATCCAATTAAAACCGGACACTTTTCTGATTTCGTCACTCCATCTTACTCGAGGGCGTCTTTTTGGTCGTTTTACACCTTTGGAATACCTGTGAAGGATGTTTGTGCTCCATCCTGTCTTCTTGCAATATTCCCAGCTCATTTCCATTTTGCTGTTTAATTCTCTCGATTATGTCAAAAACTTTCGTCTGACTTCTTATCCAGGTTATTATCTTTCTACCTCTTCTAGTTATGCCTAGCACACATCTTTCCATACATCGATCTGTTGTTTGTAAGCATTGTACCATCCGTTTTGTTAGTGTCCATGTTTCCGCTCTATAAGTTAGTACGGTCAAAACACATTATTTAAACACCTTACTTTTCAAACAAAAATGCATGTTACTCTTCAGAATAATATTGTTCTTCCCAAAAGCACTCTATCCATTTCTTATTCTTCCATTGATTTCATTCATGATACAGATGTCAGATGATATTCCCTGTTCAAGGTACACATAACTGTACACATAACCTTAATCTCAGTGTTGTTAGACGATTTTCTTTTTTGGTGCAAACGAATTGAACAACACCTTATAGTCTTTTCCAAATTTATTTTTAATTTCACATTAAAGCTAGTTTCTACCAAATCTTTTAGCATATTTTCCAATTGTTCACGGTTATTACAGAAAATTAAATAGTCGTCAGCAAACCGGTGATAGCTAAGATATTCTCCATATATATCCCGATATTATAACTAAGGATCGACCGAAACAGGTTTTTAAGATCGAAACAGAAACAAAAACCGAATTTCGGTAATCTTCCTATTTTCGGCCAAAAACGAAAACGAAAATGACCAAAATAAATTTAATTAATACATACATAAATATACATAATTATTAATTAATTATACGTGTTTATTAAATGTTAGTATATAAACCCGTCAAAATTGACGGAATGTGAATGAAAAATCTTCAAAACAGTGTTTTAGATCATGAAGATAGAATATAGAGGAGAAAAATGAAGATAGGCTTTCAATCACAGGACTTGTACCCAAAAATAGTACCCTGTTTGCTGCGCTGGTGCTCCCAAATTAAGCACCACGTGATTTAGATGTAGTTTCAATTATTCATTATAGATGGCAGCATCAAACGTCATTATGTATGTCATTATTACCCGACTGAAAAGAAAGGTTATGTGTTGCACACGTATCTGTGTATGTGGATTTCTTTATACCCTTGAAACATCCCAACGGCTGGATGGATTTTAATGAATGAGGTCTCTATCAATTCGTCTTAACGGCCCGATGGTTATAGGCTAGGTTTTGTTTTTATAAATTCAAAATGGCGGCCGTAAAGTACAAAATGGCGGTAGAGACGAAAAAATTACGCACCCTATTGAGTGGCATATCATTGGATAGGTCTTTCAAAATGAAGACGATGTTTCATTGACAATTTTACAGTCAGAAGCTCCGTTAAAATATTATACAACCTGGAAGTTGTGTAGGTATGATCTCTAGTTTTACTGCAACTCTAACCATCATAGACATCTACAGACCACATCAAAACAGTGTTTATAGATAGGAACTAACAATTAAACACAACTTAAAAGTCATCAATACAAGTAAATAAAAAAAAGTAGGTAAGTAATATAAACAAGAAATATAAAAAAAAAATATTTTAAGTCAATTCCTACTTAGGTCAATAACAGAATTTTTTTTCTCCTATTCTTCTTTCCACTTGAGTGGCGCTTAAAATGCCTTAATCAAGAAGAGTGCTCTATCGGTCTTAATATACCTTTCTTATATATCGGTCTTAATATACCATTGATCAAGAAGAGCGCTCTCTCGATTATGGAAAATTAATTAATTTAATTTAATTAATTAATTAATATTTGAAAAAAACTGGATTAACATCAAGTGTCATCCACTACAAGTTCAAAAATTTATTTGAGCTTGATTGGATGAATAATAAGTATTTTATTAAAAATTTAAAGTTTGAACAAGATATATATAGCGAGAGAGTGAGCTAATAGTAAGAATTGAAAAAAAAAATAGTTTCACATTGATGAGAAATAATTAATTAGTTCGCTTTTTACGCAGTCGGGTTTTTTGATTTTTTAAATTTAATTGTTTATATAATTTTATTTTTGAGATTTGAAAAATTCCACATGATCAATAAATATGAATGAAAATATGAAAAAATGCTCGTTGACAAAGGTATAGGCCCTGTTTTTTCTTTTTAATTTTAATTTCATAGCAAAAAAAAATTCTATCAACATAGCTACATTTTCTGGTAACACTTAATCACGAAAATTGTACATTAAAAAATATTTTCTGACTTAAAAAAAAAAGATGCATCATTTTATTAATAAAAAATTATTATCCTTTGATTTTGTATGGCTACAACAAAGATATTATGTAAAATACAATTTAAAATAATATTTAAAATACAAAAATTTGAAACGAAAAATGTCTCCTTTGAAAATATCAGAATTACATCCCAACTTTAAATATTATAGCATGAAAATTGCATTGCATATGTAACTAATATATATATATATATTATTGGAAAACTTACGTTTAATTCTATAAAACTTGTTATAAAGTATATTTACATATTCATATTACCGAGTAGAAGACCTTTTTCATGTATATTATTTTTTAATCAGCATTAATTTTGTGACTTACAAATTATTTTATTACCCAGAAACTGATTTTGAATTATTCTATAACACACTAAATAGCAAATTTGTAATGATTTTAATCTGCATCATTTCTGAAAGTAAATTTCATAATAAGTAAACTAAATTGCAAAAGTAATGCAAAGTTTAATGCAAAATTGTAACTATTAATTGCATTAATATGATTATTTTATTTTCCTCAACAAACTTTCTATGTAAAAACGATATTATAGATATCCCAAATATTTTAATTACAATAAGAATTGATAAGAAATATTAATTTTATTTGTCATGCCTTCAAAGCTGATAAAATGCATAAAAAAAAAATACAATTTCAACAGACAGTTTCTTTGTTTAGAATGAATGCCGGTAGATGACGCCAAAACAATTTTTATCAACGAAACCTTAACCCAATACAAAATAATTCGCAGGAATGATTCACAGAATAGTTCATTGAGTTCAGCTTATATACTGAATTCAAACTTACTGCTTATAAATGTAAACAAAGGGGCATAACGCCTTTCAAAATATTTATAGGCTTTAATATGCTTTTACAAATATTTTAAGAGTAGAATCGGGATGTCAACCATATTTTTTTTTTTAATGAATCGCTCAAAGAGTCATTCATTTGTTTCTGGATTTGGAATTTGTGCTTCTCAATGGCAACCTGTTGTTGGCAGCTGCTTATTTTAATTTATAGCTTAAAACATTATAATGGTATAGGTTTTAGAAAAAATAACGAAGCAATGATGTAATACATATGATACAACGTATATTATTATGAGTCGAACAATTGCTTTATTTACGGAATCGGAATGCTTAAGCCTAACATGGACGCGATATGTTTTTCTTATGAAAGATTATCAGAATCCGGATGAGTTCACCTCGGAAGTATTATACACTTAGCGCTATTATATATATAATACATAATTATTAATTAACCATACATGTGGCCCAACTTGGTTTTCTGTGCCTCTGACTAAAACAATTTATTTCCATATAAAATAAAATGTGATTAGTTCATCAACGACACAGAATGATTTTTTAATTATACGACTTCCATTTAATTAGAAAATATTTAGATACACATACCTCGATTTATGTTTTATAATGATTTTTGTAAATGATCATTTTTTATGCTAGAACTTTCTCAAAGAGTATTCGAAACACTTCTAAGGTTTCAAACTAAAAAATCTCTAGTACTGTTAAGTCTGCAGCTTTTAATGAGCACGTGAAAAGTGTCTTCAAAGTTTAGTCATGTATGCATTGCTTGCTTTATAATTTGCCAGTCGTGACTGATAATTATAAACAGTGAAGTTCATAGCAATCAATAAAGAGTGTCTCATTTGAGTCGATACATCTCAAATCAATGAGTAATGTTGAAAATTTCCGAAGGAAGAAACGAGATTTTTCGAATACAGATAGTTTCGGTCAGACCGAATATCGGACTTATTTTCGCCGAAAACGAATTCTAGGCGAAACTCAGATTTTAGGCCGAAAACGAAACCAAATTTTCGGTCGATCTCTAATTATAACCGAACCTTGCGTACATTAACTCTATTAATAAGACACGTCTTTTCATTAAATATTATTTTGTCTTAACGATTATTTTTGTTATTATCTACATCAGGGTTCTCGCTACCGCTCGCCATTGCGCCAAATCGCGACAAAATGCTTCATTTGGCGAGTAAACTAACAATCAGACTCTCCAAATTGCGAGGGCTCATTTTCTGCTCTGTTTGTGTGTGCCAATACTCTCGAGACTTATGCGCGTTTCTGAACGACTGATGTAGCTTTACATGCTTAATCGCAGACGCGTCATTTGTATTCCTCTATTTATAGAGATACAGACTCATTATCAATTCAGTTTAGCAACAGCTAAAGACACAAAAAGGATTATGCGATAGGTTTTTGTCAGTTAATCACTGTCTATGCGCATGCGTAGCTCTGGTAAAAACATAAACAAAATTACTTGCAACAAGTGCCATATTGAAAAGTTTTGATGAAATGTGGTGTTGAAATTAACCATACTATTTATTTGTTGTACGTAAGGTATCATTGGCTGATCAATTTTTTTATATCGGTCGAAATCTCATAGCAATTTTTAATGTATGTTTTCACAATGGAATAGATAGCCAAAGATAGCTGTTTTTAACTTTTATTCAGACTGCTTAAAGAATGTCTGAAACATTTACACATCTAGGAGGCATTTAGAATGTATTTATTTTTAATAGTTTCTGTAGCGGATAGTTGAATTTCTATTTTTTGAGTAATAGCAAATAATTAGGTCATTTTAGAGCATATTAAAAAAAAAATGGATACAGTAAAGGGTTAAAGGTAGATTTTTCAGTGTTTCACGCCGAATCTATTTTGCTAACATTTATTTTCATTTGGCTACTGTTTTTTATTTCTTATTCGCCAAATCGCTAATGTTGGTCAAAAGCCAGCGGGAACACTATCTACATGTAGTAATGATAGTATATCTCTATACATTTATTATTATTTCTTTATGTTTCAGCATTTAGTAATAATAATAATAATAAAGGTTTGCTTAAATCTCTTTACACCGTCGGTCGGCAGTTATTTTATCTGAAATATGTATTTCATTTTTTAAATATAAAATAGAGGCTAATTTTTCAAACGAATAATTTGCTGTAAAACATAAAAAAAATTCTGGAAAGATGTTATGTCTGTTTAATCCTGTTATGATACGACAATTCCTAACCGTCTTCAATTCTTCCTTAGCCTATTGTTACATGAATAGTACAGGGCGTCCTAAAATGGACTGACTGTTTTCAAGATTCAATAACTTGCAAATAGTGACAGTTATTAAATAAATTCTTGAAGGTGAGTTACGGAAGATGTCAGGAGATTTTTTTAACTGTGATTCTCCATTTTAGTTTAAAATAGCAGAGATAAATGGCGCTGCAAGCAAAAGGCGCTAAATCGGGGTCCGATTTTTGGCCTCTCTTTTCTCAGTATTGATGCGAAAGAAGGAGATTAAATATATAGAGTGGTTCTCAGTCGCCAATGCAATTTTGTTCTTAGAGGCCCAGTCCATAGGCCAATAAATTATATGTATATAGTTTATTAGCCCCCGATATGCTATTTCTTTCTCCCACCTATTAATGTGTCGTCTCCAAAAAATAACGTTACGTTGTATAAGCCAGTCGTAAAACAAAGCAGATGTATCATTGTACAGAATAATCTCTACTGCAATTTTTTAAACTTCTAAGTATCGCACATTTTTAATATTTATACCGTCGCATTGGGAAAAAAAGTACTTTTAAATGCAATTTCTTTGAAAACTGTATCTCCATTTATTTTTGAGATATTGATTTTTTTGTAGTTTTTAGCACCATTTGTTTAATTTTGGCAACTCAAGTACTCCATTTCTGTAGAAAGGATAAATAGTTGGAAAACAGCAATTATATCTTTTTGTTGCCATTTTCTCATAAAAACTGGAAAAAAAATGTAATTCAAATGCGTGCTATTTTGAAAAAATATAAATGAACGATTTCTGATAAAACATGGAGCTATTATAAACTAAATTTAATTTTAAGTATCTATATTAATATTACAAACAAATGAAGGGATGTGAATCATGAAATAGCAGATTTTTTTTTTTTTGTCCAGTTTCTTGAATGACGAAATCTCTTTTTTTGGATTTGTGTACTATTCAGCGATAGTCACGTCCTATGGATATTTTACTGTAGATGTTATTTAAGACTGGATCGTAAGTGGGGAATTCTTCAGCGGATGCGGATGACGTCATTTTATGTAAAATAAAAGCGCGTGTTTTAAGTCTTAAAACTGAGCTATCTATATTTATATACATATATATTTTTGTTTCATCGGGGGCGACACTAAATTCTGAAAAAGCAGAATTCCTGTTTTCTATTTATTATCTCCTTCTTTTGCAACAATACTGAGATAAGAGAGAAGCCAAAACTCGGGCACCGATTTAATGCCTATTGCTTGCAACGCCATCTATAGCTGCTATTTTAAACCAAAACCGGGAATCGCAGTAGCAAAAACTCCTGACATTTTACATAACCCTCCTGCAATATTTTTTTTTTTTTTTAATAGCTGTCACCATTTGCAAGTTATTGAATTTTAAAATCAGTTAGTCCATTTTAAGACACCCAATATAAACTAAAGATTTCAGTAAATGAGATATTCGTTAAATTTCAATAAACGATAACATTTATGATTTGGATAGCTACTTTTAATATTATTAAAAAAATTAATTTTTCTTAAAAGTAAGATTTAAAAAAAATCTGATCAGAAAGGATTAAAAATAATTTAAAGGAGAAATTTTTTAAAGGTAATTATAAACGTAGCATAAAAAGTCTTCGCTAATTGAAAAAAATTCTGTTTTTTCTCCACAGTCTTTACTAATTTGCATACATTTTTCCTTTTAAAATGCATCAATTTAAACAATTATTATAGTAACTGAATTTTCGAGATTTGAATATTTTTAAAAATATTTTAATATATAATAATTAAGTTTGATTTTATAACTTAATTTGAATATTTTTTCAGCCTTTAATTTTCTTTTATACAAAAATACCAATAGACTTACTTTGACTGATTGAATATAAATTATGGAAATCGTATGAAAATAGATTTTACTAATTAAAAGTAATATAAGAGAAAAAAAAAATATATATATATATATATTATTATTATTATTATTATTATTATTATTATTATTATTATATTATATATATAGATATAATTTTAAATATAGTATTTCCTTTTAAGAAATTATTTCCACTAATGATTTTTTTCCTCCCACTCTCCCCACCCTTTACCTGAAATTTTCATAAAAGTTAGAATTAAATTATAAATTAATCGGAATCATTTTGTTAGTTGAATTTTTGTAATTTTACAAATTTAAAATATAGTTTGAATAATTATTAAAGATTTAATATAACTTAATTATTTTTTCCTTTGTCCAAAAATGTCGATAAACTTACTTAAACTTATTGAATATATAGATTATGAGATAAATGTATGCCATAATTCATATAGTAGTGTGCATTTGAATAGCATTTAAAGTGCAATTTAAAAAAAAAAATGAGTTTGAAGGTCTTTTGTTCTTTTAAAATCAGTCAGTAATATTCTTTCAGTTTAAAATTATTTTTCCACTATTTAAAATTTCTTTATGTTCTACTTATTTTTTTTTTATTATTATTATTGCTTTACAAAAAATTTTCCACTTAAAGAGGGATAATTTTGCAAATAATTTTTTAAAAATTTTGATAATAATTAAGTTTTTATGGTTTGAATAATTAAAACAATAGTTTTAATAATACCATTTTATTACTTTTTATTAGTCTCTCCTTAAAAATGAAACAGGTTTAATGTCGATCAATAACAATGTTTTAGAATAAATCTTTCCACTATTTGAAATGTCCATATTTTCCCTCTTACTTTTAATTATTTTGCCAGAAATAATTAAAATGAAATCATTGAATAATTTTTATTTGAATATTTTTAAAGTTTTGATAACAATGGGATTTTGTGAAATGAATAATTAAAAAATAATTTTAATAATAATTAAATTTAGTTTTATAACATAAATTTAATATTTGTTCACCTTTATAGTTTTAATTTTCTTTTACTATTTTACTCTTACTACATGACTTTACTACATGAAAATATTCCCTTAAAAATTAAGTAAATTTGAAGTCAATCATCCTTTAATTTAAAATGAATGTTGCCGCTATTTAAAATTTCCTTTTTTCACCATTGCTTTACATTATTTACCTGAAATATTTTTCTTAAAATGCAATAATTTTGATAATAATTGAATTTTCGTGATTTGAATAATTTCCTAACTAAATTTGAATACTTTAAAAATTTCGTGTTTTGTTTTCACTTTTATGTTTTTTACTATTTAATATAAAAATCTGCCATTTAAAATAGAACAAGTTGAATATCAGTCAATAAAAATCCTTTAATTTATAATGGATTTATAATGGCTCATAAGATGTAACTGTGCAAATTTCACCTGTACTTTTGGTCTACTTAAAAGAAAAAAGTAATAAAAAAGAAAAAGTTCGAATGTTAAAAAATTACTTTCTAAACAATTTTTGTTACTTTCCTAATATTTTATTTATATAGTGAAACAACAATTATACGTCTTTCAGGGGGCCATTCTAAAACTACCTATAACTGAGAAAGATATACAATTAAAATTGTAGTCGCCTAAGGCGTAAAGTCTCTGACTGTAGAAATATAATTCTGCAATCATACAAATTTAATTTTGCTACTGTTTTCGGTTGTTTAGCACTATATTTTGAAGAAAAAAAAGTTAAAACATTGAAAACATTATTAAATAGTCATTTTTAAAACTGAAAAGTAAGAGTAAGAATTATCAAACCTTATATGGGGCATTCTTACAATCTTTTGACTTTTGGGGGAAAAAATCTGGCGAAATTAAACTTGCTAAAATAACATTTTAATCTGATAGACGAATGCCTTAATGATTCAAAACAAAGAAAAAATGGTCAGCAGCGAAAAAAATTTTAACTAACTGAGGTTTAAGTTAAACTTGCGAGTTTAATTTTCCTTACCGTTTTACCGCTATAACTTTTTATTTTCTTATAAATTTTTACTTATAATGAATTTGCATAGTACCCACAGGACATTCAAATAAGAAATAATAACAATGTAGTACTTTTAATACAAAATTCTTGTATAACATTGTCTTAAAGGGGTGTTAAAGAAGGGACGGTAAGGTAAAAAAAGGGTATGGTATTGGAAAAAAAGGACGAAATGGTAAAAAAAGGGACGGTAAGGATGGAACGGTAAGGAAAATTACCACCTATTTTTAGGAAAATCATGTTAAGACTAAGTGATAGCCACAATGTTCATTGATTTTTAGAAACAGTTGTTAACATTGGATTAAATTAAAAAAAAAAAAAATTAATTTACCTCGAAAAGTGCAGGAATAAACTTTGGGGACGGTGAGATTACCAATAAAGCCACGATGTTTGAAATTGATATTTAAATGCTGATTTAAATTCTATAGTAAATTTCCTGCCAAAGAATTTTAGACATTATTTCTCTAGCATACTTCTGCATGAGAAAAAACTTGAAAAAAATTCTGTGACTGCATCTGAAATTATTTTCTGTATAATTTTAGAAGAGGGATGGTAAGGAATCTAAAACCCAAGGACAGAGTTTAAAAAATAATAACAAGCCTAAAAATGTGTGCAGGTTAATTTTTAGCTACATATTTATATAAAACAATAGTCCCAGTTTCAGAAAAAAAAATACATCGAATTATTTTTATTGAAACAATTTATACAGACAGCTCCAAACTTAAAAATCAGCATCAGGGACACGGGACGGTAGATGAGTTTTCCTGGTATTTGGGCCCCCAACATCGTCCAAAACTTATTTATCTCGTTATTATTGTTATGCAGTCATGCAATGGGATGTTCCCCAGTATATGAAATTAAAAAAACACAAAAAAGTGTATTAAATAAAAAAATGTTATTCAGGGACATGAAAGTCAAAAGATTATGAGAATGCCCCATATCAGTTGCACACCTTAAATTAGTACCTTTTTTTTAATCCATTATCGAACATAGAAACACATTTTAATTAAACTAATCTTTAATCATCGTCTGACGTGACGATTAACTTTAAAGTCTTAAGGGGGCGGTGAAAGTTTTAAAAAAATTATTTTAATTTTCATAATAGAGATTTGAAATTTTGTGCAAATATACATTTCACCATAAGTATATAGAACACCTTAAAAGAAATTTCGAATCTTATTATAATTTTAAGATCGTTTAAAAAATTTCAATTTTAAAACGAAATTTTAAAATGTTCCTTGCGTCTTAAGTTTTTTATGTATTTCCTCGATTTTGGAATTTAATCACGTAAAACTATATTATGAACAAATCTGTGTATCCATTTTTTAATCCCTAAAATAGTTAATTTTTGGGAGATTTTTTTTCCATGTAGATTTTCATCCAAATTCTGCCTTATAATAAGTTAAAAATCAAATTTAATTGTCTTAATGAAGTCGAATTTTAAAATGCATATACAGTTTCTTTTTAAGCGATATCAGGATTAATTCCTTATCAGTTTCACGGATTTTGATGAAAAATTAAATAGCAAGTAGCATTTCAAAAATTAAAAAAAAACTGGAACATCAGTATTGAAAAAAAATCCCTGCCGGCTCGGGCCTACAGGCGGAGGTAGATTTCGAAGTTAAGTACTAAATTCACCAACAAAACTTAAATCTAGATTAGAGATAAACCCAGTTCCTTCACTAAGAAAGAGCTCTAGGGAGCTAAACATTTTGTGAAAATTTTAATATACATGAATACACACACACACGCATGTATATGGAATAGGTTTAAAAATTCAGAGAACCTCAAAGTGTTAAAATATGTTAATATTTCCATAGTCGGGTTTTTATCATGTTTTAATACGTTTCTTCAAACTCACATGACGTTATATATTCACCTGTTGAGGTCCATTATATTTCCAATATGACGCAATATTTTTTTTTCCTTTTTTTTAATTCGTCAAACTATTTATTTCATTTTGAGTTTTCATGCTGAAATATTGCTCTAGAATACTTATGACGTAATATTCAATTTGTTTTCAATTCGTCAAACTGTTTATTTAATTTATTTTTTTTTCTCGTGAAAATCTTGCAATTGAAAAGCAATTGTTGTGGTGAGAATTTTATTTGTTATTTTTTTAATTGTTGGCAACGGCTATAACGATAAATATTTATTTTCTCCTGTCATTGTTGCGTAAGAGCTGGTTTTATCAGAATCTTGTTAAGACGGTATCCAAAATTTTAACCCTCTCCATTTCCATTCCCTTGGGTCGATTTTGCCCATTTTCAATCCCCGCCGAGATATTAACCATCTCAAAGTTGTTGGCGAGTTTGAAGACGAACCGTGCATAATTGCGACTTTTATCGTGCGGACAAAATTTAGTACATACATATATATATATATATATATATATATATATAAACTTTTTAGGTGAGGGTGGTTTTGGGTTCCTGGGGTCCTATAATGAAAAGTTATGAAGGAATTTTTCAAAAGTCGTACCATGGTAACGACTGCAATAGGAAGTATTTCTTACGAAATCTACCTAAAAGAGATTTAAAGTATATTAAAAGGCCAAAAAAATGTTTGTTAATAAAATTAAAACACATGCAACCTTGCGTAAAATAATCGCATTTGCATACGGTTTTCAACGAATGACGTAGTACAAATTGGAGAATGATAATAACACACAAAAAGAAATGTCGATTTTGGGGTCTATTTTTGCTCAAATAAATGTCCAGGTTCACCTTAAGCAAAGTATTATGTATGTAGCAGGACCTTATTATCGCATGGGCAAATCGGGACTTTGCCCAGGGTCCCTGGACTTCAAAAGGCCTCCAAATCCATATATTAATTCATAAAATATTTACTTTCTTTTTTCCAATTCCTACTCCGAAAATTTTCAAATACAAAATACAAATTTCATCTTTAAAAGATTCTACTAAACTTTCTGAAAAACAAATTTCATTTTGAACTCACAGAGTTCAATGCTTTCGTAAAGTTAACCTCAACCACTATTAAATAAGAAATAATATTTTTATTTTAATAGATTGTATTAGCAAAGAAATTAAATCGTATCTAAATTTCAGTGGTTGAAAATAATCAGTTTTAATTTTCATGAGATAAATTTTCTACCGTATTCAAAGATTTTTCTTTTAACTTAAAGTTAAATATGAAAAACAAATCCAAAATTGTCATCTTTTTACATTTCTTGTGAAGTAGAATGTATTTGATTTGATATTATGTTGTGTGTAGTACAACTTGAAAAGATTTAAAAGAGGGTAACTTTATTAACACATATTTACATGTTAGAGTTTTTGACACTCTTTCATAAGTTGAAGTTGTTATATTCATCTTAAAGTAATATAACAAGTTACTAAAGTTATATAAAGAGTTTTGTTCTGTACTAAGAAATAAAAGATTATTTTTATTAATTAAGGTGCTTAATTTAGAATTGAGGGAGCTGAGAATTTTCTTCTATTTAAAATCCAAGGTGCTAAAATATTGTTTATGCATTACACATATAACTGACCAACAGTTCTATTTGATGTTGCAATGATTCTAATGGGGCTGCCTAATTTATCTTTACCCAGGGCCCCAATTAGTCATGATCGGGGCCTGGTATGTAGTTAAGTCCCTGAAAAGTTCACTTACTGTCACTAGTATTGTAAGAAACAAAAAAAGTTCTAAGTGTGTTAATGCCCACTGTACATACTTTTCGCACCACCCCCTCTACAGGTTCCACGAACTTGAAATAACCCCTGTATCAGTCACTCATGTTCTTTGTTTTTCATCTTTCTCCAAATATTGCTAGCAGAAAAAAAAAAAAAAAAAAAAAAGAACGAAAAAATTTTTGAGAAATTCGGTTATTTTATTATGAAAGAAACGACGTATAACCAAAACATTACAACATTAAAATACATAGGGATGAATCGGGATCGCACTGAAGCGACCTATAAACGCCAAAGACGTATAAATTATAAACATATAAACTTTGCTTTACTGTATTTTATTTCTTTGTTGTTATCAATTTTGAAAATCCACTAAAACAATAAATAAGAAGAAAAATTAGAAAAAGAAGAATTTCACGTGACCCATTAACAAAAATTTTAATTCAATCAAATATTTAATGGAATTTATATTTTGTAAATATTTATTAAAAAAAAAATAATAATCACGTAATAACAATGAATCCCTTTAAATGGAAACTATTCTCGACTTTACAGACGGATAATTTCGCACGCATATTAAAAGGTCATAATTCAAACTTTTAATGTTTTCTCATTGCAATTCATTTTTAGATTTTTTTCCCACATTAAACAAAAACTTACATTTAACATGAAATTGTTATTAAATAAATTAGAAAAGTAATTCTACTGCTTACATGACGTCATTCTTGAGGTTCGAAACCGTGGGTTTTTTTCCCTGTTTGTTTATTTGACCAGCAACGATGACGCAGATTCTAGTAGCTATTTAACAATATTCACTTTAACAATTTTAGAAATACAGCGCCATCTGTTATCATTAAGGAAAATCATAATAGTCAAAGAAGCTGTTAGTTTTACTTCTTTAATTGAATATACGGAGTACTTGCCGCTCGGTCCAGAGGTCTGCACGGGCCGGGCCTTACTTTTTTCCTGAAGAATCGGGCCGAGCCGCACCTAACATATTTTATCCGTTCCGAGTCGGGACTAGTTTCATTTTCCCTAGTCTTCACGGGTCAAAATTTTCAGTCCCGGTTTTGACCCAGCCCGTATGAAAATCATTGTCTTGGCGTGGTCAGGTCCGTTCAAAGATCAGTAAAATTTGGCCTGGCCCAAAAAATTTTTGCAAAAAATACATACATTTATAAATCGCCATTATTCTACAATTAAACATTAAAAATTATTCTTTTTAAAGAGTAGTAGATTTCTAGGCTTATTAAAATATAGCTAAATTAAAGTATAGTAAAACGTGTAAAAAAGAAACTGCCTTTAACGGAATCTTGTCTTAAATGGAAAAATGTGTTGATTCATACAAAATGAATATACAAATACAAGAAAAGAATATATAATACATTTATTTACACCTGCTAAGAAGGAAACTTGTCTATAACGCATTTTTTTTCTTTCCTTTGCAGTTCCGTATTAGAAGGTTTTACTGTATAGCATTTTTCTTTTTTTTTTAAGTCTTCAATACATGAATATGTATTAACAATATTAATGATAACTGAACATTTACATACAACAAAGAGAGATTCATTAAAAAATTAAATATCGCAGCGCACGGCACTTCTATAAAAATAAAGATTATAAACATGAAAAAGAAGCTAAGTATTTTGGCTCAGAACACCTCGGACGAGACAAAGTTTTAACCAAATCGACGTAAAAATCAATGTTTTGTAAAAATTTACCTGTCCCGAAATTTTTATTTTTTTGGGCCGGGCCGGGCGCGGACCAAACTTTTAACTTTTATACCGAGCCTGACTGGGACAATATACTTTTTTGTACGGGACAGGCTCGGGTCGAACTTTTAATTTTTATACTGGGCCGTTTTTGATATACTGACTTTTTTTCTGTGGGTCGGACCGAACCTGAAAATTTCGCCCCGTGGAGACCTCTATCTCGGCCAAAATCAAAGATAAGACAAATTTTAAGAAGTGAGAGGCAGCAGCATTTATAGGAAACCAGGGTTGCAATCAATTTATTCAATTCAAAATATGGGGTGCCTGTCTCGCTCGAACCCGGATTTCTTTTTCATAACATAACAAAAAAAAAAAAAAAAATAACGAAATTTTCAACAGATTTATTTACCTTGTATTACTCTTAAAGCATACAAAAAGGTGTTACTTTAACACCTCAACTTTAAAACTAGTCGTTGGGGGCCACAGTAATACTTACCCAACATGGATATAGATAATTAAACAAAAACATAATTTGAAGAACAAATTTAAAAAACAAAATTTATTTGCTACATTGTTTAAGCCCGAGCAGGGACAGATATTAAGTTATTTCATTCAATTAGTTCTACATTTAATGTTAAATTTTTGTAACAAATTAGTTAAGCCAATTGAAGATTAGAAAATAAAAATAAAATTCATAAAATATGATACTTAAAATACCCTAAAAAAATGGATTTCGTTCAAATGAAATCGAAATAAATCTTAGACATTTTTTAAAGTTTTGTATTTTGCATGCATCTTATCATTTTATGCACAATTGTCATAAACATAATACAAAATCTGCAATACAAATATTTTAAATTAAAAATGGAAGATGTCTAAGATTTATTTCGATTTCATTTGAACGGAATCTATTTTTTTAGGGTGTTTTAAGTATCATATTTTATGAATTTTATTTTTATTTTTTAATCTTCAATTGGCTTAACTAATTTGTTACAAAAATTTAACATTAAATGTAGAACTAATTGAATGAAATAACTTAATATCTGTCCTTTCTCGGTCTTAAACAATGTAGGAAATAAATTTTGTTTTTTTAATTTGTTCTTCAAATTATGTTTTTGTTTAATATGGTCAAGTTTTTCAATAACTACTGCACTCAGACGAACGCATTTCAAAATTAATAGAGAGTATCATCATCAGGCTTTGATGTATGCGGTATTGCATCACAATGTGGGATGCAGTTTACCAGTGTGTAATTCAAAATGTTTCACCACTGTAGTAAAGCAGGTTGCGGTAGTTTGGACAAAAACTTCCAATGTGAACATAAAAAATCTATAATCAAATCATAAAAAATTAACTTCACTTAAATTTAGATACCCTATTTCCCACTCAGGAACGCTATGAATGTAAATGTAAATTGTGTTGAATCCTTACTGCTAATAATTGACAATATTATAGCTGTGATACAGTAAAAAATAAAAAATAAAAGTTTTACTTAAATTTTTAAACCTTAATCTCTCCCAAGGGAAACACATCAGAAAATTATTACCTAAGTTTAACTTGGGGTATAAATAGTTCTCATCTCGAAAAGAAAATACATTTTAAATTTTAAGTTATGTAATTCCCCACTAAGTTCGCTACCTGCGTAAAAATAGCTATCCATTAAAAACTTTTTACTAAAATATAAACTTGACCAAAGCAAAAATTTATTCTGAAAATACCCTTTCTATTTCCACTATGACGCCATATTCACCTTTTTAATTTTTGAAAAAAAAAAAAAAAAAAAAAAAAAACTAGCTCAATTTAATATTTCACGTGAAAATCTTTCACCTAAAAAGAAATAAATTATTATTACGGCTTTTGAAATTTTTGCAACAATGAAGTAAAAATGTTATATTTTCTATGAAAAAATGTCCGTTGATTTTCAATGAAAAAAGCGAAAATTGGAATTAATTGAATAATGCAAACAAAAATTCGCCCATGTTTCTCTCTGGGTTATAATTCACCCATATGCAAAGGCATTTTACCATTCGTTTTGACCCTGAAGTCAGGCAAACGTTTTTACACTTTAAATTTATAATATCATTAGAATTAGTAAAGAATAAAAAATGAGTGGCATCAGGGGCAAAAAGGTGGGAAGAAAAAATGAAAAATTTATGATCTCCATAGTCTTTTCCATGTCAAATTAACATTGAGAAGTGACACTGGAAATAAATAAGTATTGCGCTGCCGCGCAATACTTAAATATGAAATATGAAAATAAAACATGTGATACTTGCTAAGCATTGCACCATGTTACTTTTATTCATAATTTAATTTATTAGGACTCCCTTAAATATAATTAATATAACCCCTTGAGCTAATATTACTTTTTTGTTGCATTAAAATATCTCAATTTGTTGATTTTCTGTAAGCAAGTAAACGCTATTCGTTTACAATGGAAGTCTATGAGAATTTGGCGAAATATTAGAGATACCGCCAATTTGGTTTCACTTTTGGCGACTCATTTTAGTCGCCTAATTCAACTTGTCTGTAAACAAACTGTCGACAAACTTGTCTGTATTTGGCGACAGAACAGGGTCCCCCCTATGGTAAACCCCCTTATAGGTATGGAGAGGCATTAAATGCTTGACATTTACGATAAGCCATTATTGGCATTTAATCTTATAGTTTGGCGATAGTTTTTTGGTCGGCGGTATAATCGAGTAGTACGAAACTGCATAAAAGAAACATCCTTATAACTCGAAAAATTATAATCCGATTAACTAACAATTTACTGCTTCGGATTAAGCGTCTCATTTCCAATTAAAATTTATCTTTGAATTGAAATTTGAATGAAATACAGGGTCATGAAAAATCGAAGAGTGTGAAAAATAGAATTACAAATATCTCGGCAACTAATTATCCGATCGACTTCATTCATAATGCAAAATTTATGTTTTTTTTATTGTCTTTTATATTCACTCCTTCAAATAAACAATTTCGAAAATTTTTGTAATCCTTTTATTGGAACGAATATTTCAAGAGTCCGAAAAAAATAGTTCCGGTTAATCGAGGTTACTGATATTCAATAGGCTTCTTTCCATTATTACTTCCTAATTACACACCGAATTTCAAGTCTCTATCTCAATGTGTTCGGGAGATAGAGCGATTACAGACACGCAGACATACAGACGGACGGACAATTTTTTTTTTCTAAAAATATGATTTTCGGAATCTCCAGTGTCTAAAACGTGTAAATCCATCAAAAAATTTTTTTCGATTTTCAAAACGATTACAAGACTTATGATGGGTAAGTAAATGTACGTATGATGGGTAAGTAAAAATAATGCGGACGCCAATTATTAACCTAAAGCATGTGAATTAAAGTCATTTAACCTCTTAAGTTATCTAAAAAAAAAGAAACAAGAAAGAAACAAGAAAGACAGAAAAAAAAACTAATAACTTAATAAACTTTAAATACTTAAACCTTTTTTCACAAAAAATATTCAAACAGTAAATAATTTTGCTTTTTCACGTAACATCTTATATTGTCTCATGTACGACAATTAAAGATGAGAGCATGATAATAAAAAATAAATGGCATGTGAACAATAGATGTAACATTTTGTACAATATTACGAGAATTAGTTTCAGTGCCCACCATTCATATCCAAATTAGACACTCCATATTTCAGAATGAAATGATACACATTACATACTGTCGCTGATCGAATTATTTGGGAGTTTAAACATTTTTCGTATTATAATCTCATTACACTCAAATCAAAGAGTTGTAGCAAAGAGAAAAGCAAATAGAGAAAGCAAATCTGTTGAAAATTTCTTTTCATTATCACTTAAAATCCGGGTCTGGTCATTACCCTCTCTATTGTATTGACAATAGAGATGATAATGGTTTGCAGTGTTGAAATCAGACACTTTTCTCCGGGAGTGATTTCTGTGGCTCAGGAGCCGGGGGGAACATTATAGAGTTCCGGGGGGAATTGCACTTTTTGACCATTGAAAACCCAAAATATCAAATCTCTTGGGGGGGGGGGGGGACATTTTATTGCTCCGGGGTGGGGGTACGTCCCACACCGGACCACCCCCTGAATTCAACACTGATGGTTTGGCTTGGACACTCTGTATTATGTTGCTGTTTTTTTTTTTTTTTTCGACTAAATGAGTAAATTAGTATACTGATTTAATATAGTGAAATTTCTTGTTGTAGTGTGCTGTACCACTTTTTAAAATTTGTCCTGTATATATTTATATATTCTGTAGTGTGTATACTAGGGTGGTCACAAGAAATCAATTTTCGAATTTTTATGCGCCCCCCCCCCCCCAAAAAAAAAAAAGTTGCCAATAGACTAGAAAATGAAATTGGCAAAATTTCAGCTCATTTGGATAATATTAACCCGTGCCTCACTGAGGTTCAAATTTGAAAAAAACGTGATTTTTTGAAAAAAAATGCTGTTTTTCCTTCATGAAATAAATACAATTAAACCTAGAAACATAATTCAGGCCTCATTTTATAAAACAAAAGTTTTGCTTTGAAGAACCACACACCGTGTTTTTCTAAAAATGCATAATTTAAAAATATGCGCATTTTTCAGGACCAGACATCACCCGAATTCTAAAAATTTACTTTTTATGAAAAAGCGAAAAAAAATTGTAACATTCTATTTCATCTGTTTTCCACCTTTTGTATTTTTTTTATTTTTCATTTTGTACATAATAAAGGGTTTAATTAAAAAAAATTCCAAAGAAAATAAAGAAAATCGTATTTTAAACTGAAAGAATTAAAAAAAAGGGGGGGGGGGCAAAGAAAGTATAAAAATGAGAACAAATAATGGTCAAATGCGTTTTATTATTAAAGTTGTGTTACAAGAAAGGAAGCATAATAATGAAAAGAAATTATTATACCTTACAACTGTCACGTTAATCCTTTCCAGTACAGAAAATTTATGTTCGTAAAATAATGAAAAGATTGACTACACAGAAATTTACAAACTACTTTTTTTAGAAATTAAAAACACATTACTTTAACCTTTCACTGTAAAAGGAAAATTTTAATAAAATATTCTTGGTGCCATTTGGAATTAAAATTAGGTAGTCCCGACATGGGACTACTGCGCAGGAAAGGATTGAGGTGGTAATGGCTTAGATAAGGTGGCTTTTGAAGAATCTTGAAAAGTTTTTCTACATTCAGATACAACTTTTAGCATATGCTGTTTTTGTTTTTCGTCTTTTGTTAAACAGGAATTGAAATATTGGATTAATTCTCTTCCCCTTTCAGCTGTGTCATTGACAATTTTAAAACCATTCACTATTTCCTTGCTTTCAAGTAAGGTTTATTTTCACACCATACATTGGGATCAGTATTTAAAAAATGCTTATTAATATAAAATCTCTTTAAAAAATTTACAGTTTGAGATGAAACAAAAACATTGACTTCTTTGTTCAATAAATAATCCACTTCGTTGAAACCTTCAGTTGTTTTTAAATTCCTATCATCATCATCATTTCTTCTTCAAATGAGATTAATTTTACAACCATGCTTATGTTGACTTTTTTTTCCAAAGTATCATTTAAAAATGAAAATGCAACTTGATCCGAGTTCAAATACTAAAGACGGTTTATCATTTTAGTGAGTGCTTTGTCCCCAACTTATTTATGAATTTTTCTGCAGTGAACAAGTGATTTTATTATTTGCAGGTCTTGCATTGGAATCCAAAGTGGGAGTGGAAATATTGTGACATGTTTTTATATAAATATTGATTAAAAATAAGCAAAGGTCTCTAATACGTTCTCTTTCTAAATTTGTTACTGAGAGATTATCCCTGAAACAATATACTTTTAGAGAATAAATGGCCTGTGCATCCATCTGACATGATTAAAATCACCCGGTGCTCTGAAAAAGTCTTTTGCAGGAAGGAGTCCTATAAAAATTAAACAAAGTTGGATAAACTCCTTATAATCATCCTTGATCTGTTAATTTTAAAAGGTCCTGTAAGAAAACTTGAAATTTCTTCTGAATTAACTATTGATATCTAGTATTTCATCTTCAGTAGCATCTTTATACTTACTCTGGTTTAATTTTGACAACCCAATCAGAATTGTTTTTTTTTAATATCTGGTTGAGGTGCAGTAATTATGCCCACTTGACCATCAAAAACAGCTTTTAGGATAATTTCTAAATTATGGTGGCGACATGGTATATACAGAAGACTTTTCCCTTAACAATTGCTACAGAAAAATGCAGGTTCCTCTGAAGCGACCAGTGTTTACTGAAGTTGTATCAAAATATATTGCCTGGATTTTACCAAGTTCCTCCCACTCTTCAACTGCTGAAAATACAGCTTTCGCCTGAATTATTCCGATACTATTGTCAAGTTGTGGAGCTCGTAGTAACTGTTCTTCATTCCCACAACTAATTAAAACTTCTATCCACTCTACATTTTCTTTATTCAAAAAATGGTGAAGCAGTTTCCACTCCAGTGAACAACAGTTCTCTCTGAACCGGAATTTTTAAATCTGTTTTTGATGAGCTCAGTTCTTTGTTTACGAAATAGTTATTTGCAGAGTCGATTGCACTTCTACTTAAAATTAAAGTCTGTGGCAAACTGGTGGATGTACTCTAAGTCTAGCAGCTTCTCTGGCATTCGGTTTTATTTTGCGAATATTATAAAATAAATTACATAAAACTTGACAATTTCTTAGTAGCTTACTGTTGAGGATTTAATGAGACATGCGGCCAATTTAAAAAATCTTACATTTCTGACATCATATCAAAAAGCGGGGGGGGGGGGGTGTATTTTACGGAATGTTTCGTCAATTCTAAAAATAGATAACGATAACAGGTAACAAAACAGCCTTGTAATATAAAGAGAAATTCAGAGGTTCAACTGCAATACAAACCGAGAAGTTCTTTCTTACTAGACACAGAACTAAATAACTAATAATCAATTATAATTCGTGAAATATTTTTAAAGTTACAAAACTTGTTCACTTATTTTTGCCTATTAATGAAAATAATACAAAAAAATTTTCAAAAGTAATAAAATTAGTAATTTGTCATTTTTCACTTATGTTTCAAAAATTCAGAGTTTGAGGGTATGGTTCACGAGCTGACCTGAAAAATACGAAATGTTCATTAAATATAAGTTTTGATGAGAGTAAAAGACCAAGGCAACAACAGTTTCTATGAAATAAAACAAGAAACAGGTTTCTAAACAAATAGTTTCCACTTAAAGAAAGAAAAACGACAATTTTTTGCCAAAAACTGAAAATTTTCAAGAATTCAACCTCGATGAGGCACGGGTTAATGTCATCATTTCAGCTGAAACTTTGCCAATCTCATTTTCTAACTAATTGACAACTTTTAGAAGGGTTTCCCCGAAGAAAACATTAAAAACATTTTTCCCCATGTTGCTTGTGACCACCCTAGTGTATACTTACTAATAATCTCTTTGCATCTAGAAAAAACCTTTAACTATCTCAATCCACTAGGCCATCGAAACCATAGTCAGTTTTTAGCTATATTAGAAATTGCCTAATAACACAGGACTATAATGATTATTTTACACAGTAAACTTCCGATTATCCGTCACTCACGGGACCGACGGTATAGCGGATAAGCGAAATAGACGGATAATCGAAAGTCAGCACACGACCGTTAATAAAATTAAATTTCTATTTGTGAGTTTATGTATAAAAATATTTAAAAGCTTATTTTTTATCTGCTGTTTGCTTTAGTTAATAAAAATCATAACTGATTATAAGAAATAGGATAAATATGTAGTACCTGTTTTCGTCCAAAATAATCTATTATACATTTTTGTTTTCGCTTCGCTTCCGATTTTACAGCTGCAAGATTACAAATTCTACATAATAAAAGTACTACTTGAGTTGCATATGCTTCCTCTTGCATCTCAAATCAATTAACGCACTTAGACATCATAGTCTCCACTTTTGCAAAACTGACACCTGGATCATCATTTTCCGATTCATCCGTTTCGAGTTTCTCTGGATTCAAAACTTTTTAAATAAGTTCATCATCTGTTAATTCTTCATAACCGATATTATTTTTGTCACAATTAAGCCCCTTTGTGATTTCATCCGCAGAAATATTTTTTTCAACAAGGTGCGTTTGATACAAAGGTGTCTCAATACATCTGAATCATCACCAGATTCTTCAGCATCTTGTGTGCTACGAGGGTTGCCTTTTAAGTTTCTACAAAAAGTAGGAAGAAAAAGAATTTTTCGGGAACAAACTCTTTTATTTCTTTTCAAAATATTCGCCTTTAAAATTTATACACTTTTCCATCCGTTCAAACTAATTTTTGAAACAGGAAGTTGATATCTCAGAAATATAGTTTTGCAAGGCATAAACAGCTTCTTGAGGTGATGAAAATCGCTGCCCACGCATTTTTTGTTTGACATAAGAGAATAAGAAAAAGTCGTTAGGCGACAAAGCAGGAAAATATGGGCAATGAGGCATTAATTCGATATTTTTATCCTTTAAATAATCAATTGTTTCCGGTGATGTGTGAGAGTTGGCGTTTTCGTGTTGAAGAATGATGCGGCGTTTATTGTTGTTTTTCCTGATTACGTTGATGACTTTTGGCAAACAAATTTCTGTATACCATTTAGCGTTAACAGTTTTTCGATCCTCTAAAGGAATGGTTGCGATATGTCCTGTAAGGCCTGAGAAACAAGCAATCATTTTCTTGGAAGTGCTTCATGAACGAACAACTTTCGTAGGATTCGGTTAATCTGGAAACACCCAAACAGTGGATTGTTGTTTAGTTTCCGGCTCATACGAATATATCCAAGTTTCGTCACCTATAACGATGTTGTATACGGATCTCGCAGTTCCAAATTTGAATTTTTTTAACATTTCCTTACACAAATTTGCACGAGCCTCTTTTTGAGCTTCTGTCAAACTGTGCGGAATCCATCTGAAACAAATCTTTTTAGCAGCTAAATGTTCGTGCAAAATCGAATGTATTGCAGTCTGTGATATACCAAGGGATGCTTCTATCTCACGATACGTGATATGCCGATCTTCTTCAATCATCTTGCACACAGCATCGATGTTGTTTGGAATCACTACCAATTTTGGTCGTCCTTCACGAGATTCATCAGTGATAGACGCACGACCACGACGGAATTCTGCAAACCAATTGTAAACAGTCTTTTCTGATGGTACTTCATTACCAAAAGTTTCACGAAGCGATACTAAGCATTCTTGTCGAGTGAGGCCTTTCTTAAAATCATAAAAAATCATCCAACGGAAACCTTCACGAGTTATTTCCATTTTTTTCACTCACTTGTTTCTTTAGAACACTCACTGTAAACAAAATACGCAGACGATTTCTAAGATGCCACTGATTCCAGAATTTAAAAAAATATGAATTTTACGAATATCCTGAAGACAGATTTCAGTAACGCCTTCTATTAGCCGTTTATAAAAACATAAAAGGCCACCCTCGTATCAACAATGTTAGGCAACAATTTTCACCAGCTTCTCTGCAAAGTATCTTCAGACAAATCATTCCAGACACCAGCCAAGTTGTATATGGCATCTTTGATACTATACGATTTTCGCTGCCATCTGACAAGCATTTTTCTCAGAAATGCACCGTCTCACTCAGGTTTACTGTGCATTTGAGCTTTTGTTGTTCATTTCTGGTTTTTAAAAAATAATAATAAGATAGAAGGGTTGCGGTTGAAAAAAATGGCGGATAATCGGAAATATACTCTTTGATAAAGTGTTTCTTATGCATTATTTTATAATACAAAAGAAACACATTAGTAGCATATAATTTTATGATGATTTCGGAAAAAAATTCTCAAAAGTCTCATGACGACAAATTTCGCCACAATTCCAGACTTCCTGCCTTGCTGGTAAGTTCTAAATTTAGTCATAAAGACACTAGAAATTCCCAATTGATAAATTTACAATTTACACATGGAGACCCCAGACATCAAAAGAGTATGATAGTACACTAATGCTGATTGCAGCAGAGGACGCAACCACAAGCAACTTTCCAAGTTCCATAGTTTTGGTGAAAAAACGCCTATGACAGACGGGCAGACAGACACACAAGTGATCTTATAATAAATCGCCAAAAATTAACGTTTAAATAAACAATAAAATACATTAGTTAATGGGAATAAAACGAGACGTATACGTTTCTTGAGTTCCAGAACTCACATCATCAGTGTATAAGATCTATGTATAAAAACAATACCACCCCCCCCCCCCCCCCAACTACATGCACGCTTAAAATACAAATACCAGTAAACACAACACAATACTGAAAGACCATCAAGTTCCAGCAGTCAACTTACATCTCAACTTTCTGGGTGGATTTGTTGTGTCACGATACTTCACTTCCGTTTTGATTTCATTGGCTGCTGGAACTTGATGATCTTTCGGTACTGTGTTTACTGACATTTGGGTTTTCGCCGTGTATGTAGTTGGGGATATTGCTTTTATACATAGATTTTATACACTGATGATGTGAGTCCTGGACCCACGAAACGTATACATCTGGTTTTATTCACATTACTTAATGTATTTTATTGTGTGTTTAAACGTTGATTTTTGTTGATTTATATTTCCACACGAGTTTTTATTTACTGTGATCTTATAATGGTCCCGATTTTACTTTATAGGTACAGAAACTTAAAAAATATTATTTTTAAGCTCTGAGTAATGGATCCTATTCTTCTTTTCGGTTCGAGGCTTTGAAAAACCAGCTGTTTAGGAAAACACTGGAAAATCGCTCCATTGGAAAGCATTGCATTCTTCAAGAATTCACTTATTTTTAACACTTTCCAACAAAGTTGAAAGGTTTGTCTGGCCGTCTGTCCGCGCTCTAACTCTCGTAAATATACTCGGATTGTGCTGAAATTTTTGGATGCTATTGATGTTTACTATAGCACGATCCCTATTTCAAATGAAGTTTGTAGCATGTTCAGTTCATTTACAGGGACAGTCAAAAGTTTTCCGTTACATTATGGCCAATGGGAAAAAATCATTTAAAATGATTTTTAATGATGTTACACGCTTTCAAACATAGTAAAATTTATATACATTTATGAAATGCACTAAAATATGCATTCTGTAGAATATGCAGTGCAAAGAATAGTTATTATTGATTAACACGGCCACACAAAATAATTCCGTTACATAATGATATATGAAGGGAGGGGAATTGTTTGCGGCGTATTTTAATTATGTTAAACTATTTCATGTATAATGAAATTTATATACGTCGCTGAGGCTTACTACAAGTTATTTCATGTGTAATACGAAGTGTATAATACGAAGTGCATAGCATTTACAGGGACACACATAAGATTGCAGATACCATATTGTATCCGAAGTACTGTACATTAGCAAGGATTGCTGGAAATGTGATTTCAGTAGCTTTAAGAGTGTTTTAGTTTCAATTAAATTTTAGCTAAATAATGACATGTAATAAAGGTACTAGGTAAACTACGGGGCTGTACAAAAGTATTCAAGTATGTTTCCATCGATTAATATAAATTGCTGAAAGAGAAATTTCAACCGTCTGTTTTTTTTTTTTTTGTTTTTTTTTTTTTTTGTTTTTGTTATGCGTTTTCTTTCTAAACTAAATTTTCCCATTAAATAGTATATATATCAAACAACAGATCAAATAAAGGGCTGTTCAAAAGAATTGGAATACATATTTGGCTATGGACGGTAACTTCTAGAATCAGTTTTTTAAATATTTTATGCGTTTTCTAAAATGTTTACTTAGTTATCTTAGTTCCCTAAATAAGAAGTTTGTTAAAATCCATTTCAAGTGGTCCAGAAAATCAGATATTCGTTGCTCGACCATTTTAAAAAAATCTGAAATTTTTTGTACAACAACCCTAACATGATGGAAATTCAAAATGACTATTATTTTAATTTATTTTTGTTTGTGCATGGCGGCCATCTTTGTTTCATCATCTGCAGCAATTTTTTCATAAGAAGAGTTTACGGAATTGTAAATAATTCATCGTTTATTTCTCCAATTCAAGAGCGGATTAAAGCAATTTGTACAGAATACATTGGGCTAAAAATTTGGTAATATAGTAGTTTCCGAAACTAATTGCTTATTGGTGAAATTTAAGCATAAAGTTTCAGTTTTTTTTCCAAAATTTGCCCATTTACAAGAGGAAATTTTTCTAGCAAGGAAAACTGTTAACATGGCATAATCTTTTTTTTTTTTTTACAAATAGGCCGAAAGTACTTGTACTCACACGCCAAGTTCCAGACCTGGGACTTGGTTTCTCTTCGCTAAAAAAAATCCCAAATTTTTTCAAAAATGTCAAAAATCGCACTTTTGAGGCTTTGATATCTCTGGTGGGGCACAAGATAAAAATCTGAAGTTCTGGTTTCTGAGAGTATTGTATAGTAGTGTTCAAGAAATTTCAGGATGGAGATTTGACTACAAGTTGAGATTGGCAAGGGCAACATGTCAAAACAATACTGTCAAATTAATTATTGTTTTATTGTAGCCACAGCTAAGTATTTATCTCAGAGTGTCACTTAAATTTATGTTTTGATTATCTTTAAATAATAGTAACAGAAAATAAAGCCTTTTGCAAAGCTTAGAAATTAATTTAAAAAATAATTATGCCTAAGGCCAACATTTTGTATGGTTTCAGTAATTTTTGGTGTAATTTTAGTAACTAAAAGAAAGCTCAGGACTTTTGCATAAAGAAAAAAAATATTTTTATACAAGACCTGAGACAAAAACAGAATAGAGAAAGAGAAAAGCTGTTAATGTTGTCATACTTGTTGAGACATGATCAAACGTGTTAAAACACATTCCTGCTTGTTGGTTTCAAAACCACAATTTTAATGCTACTTTCCAGTCTCTGAAACTTGTTCCTACCATAAGTATTTTCCTATAAATGAAACATTATACGATGTTACCATGCATCAGCCTCAAGTAATTTTCAGAAAGTAAAGATATCCAAATCTCTTTCAAAATTTATACTGCAGAAAATGACATTTTTGCATAAGAAGTAAGCTAGGAATTATTAATGAAGTGAGACTTGCGCAAAATGATTTCAAAGTTTATTTATATGAGCCAGCAGGGCCAATATCTTCAATCAAGTTATCAAGAGATGACAAGATTTAGTTCCTACAAATTAAATTTTGAGAAAGATCAAAATTTTTAAACCAACAAGCAAGAATGTGCTTTGACACGTTTGATCATGTCTCAACAAGTATGGCAACATTAACAGCTTTTCTCTTTCCCTATTCTGTTTTTGTCTCAGGTCTTGTATAAAAATTTTTTTTTTTCTTTATGTAAAAGTGCTGAGGTTTCTTTTAGTTAATAAAATTACTTACAAAAAATACTGAAACCATGCAAAATGTATGGCCTTAGGCATAATTATTATTTAATTAATTGCTAAGCTTTGAAAAGAGCTTTATTTTCTGTTACTAATATTTAAAAATAATCAAAAACATAAATTTTAGTGACATTCTGAGATAAATACATAGCTGTGACTACAAGAAAACAATAGTTTGACAGTATGGTTTTGATATGTTGCCCTTGCCATATCTCAGCTTGTAGTCAAATCGCCATCCTGAAATTTCTTGTGCATAACACTACCATACAATACTCTCAGAAACCAGAACTTCAGATTTTTATCTCGTGCCCCACCAGAGATATCAAAGCCTCAAAAGTGCGATTTTTGATATTTTTGAAGAATTTGGGATTTTTTTAGAGAAGAGAAAGCAAGTCCCATGTCTGGAACTTCGTGTGTGAGTACAAGTACTTTCGGCATATTTGTAAAAAAAAAAAAAAAAGAAAGAAAAATTATGTCATTTGACAGTTTTCCTTACTAGAAAAATTTCCTCTTGTAAACGGACAAATTTTGAAAAAAAAACTGAAACTTTATGCTTAAATTTCACCAATAAGCAGTTAGTTTCGGAAACTACTCTATTGCCAGATTTTTAGCCCAATGTATCCTGTACAAATTGGTTTAATCCGCACTTGAATTGGAGAAATAGACGATGAATTATTTACAATTCCGTAAACTCTTCTTGTGAGAAAATTGCTGCAGACGATGAAACAAAGATGACCGCCATGCACAAACAAAAACTAATAAAATTAAAATAATAGTTATTTTGAACTTCTATCATGTTAAGGTTGTTGTACAAAAAATTTCAGATTTTTTAAAAATAGTCGAGCAACCAGTGCTGGACCACTTGAAATAGATTGACTCTAAATCATTCAGGAAGTGTTGGAAAGTGTTTCATAATCTATGGTTAACGCATGATTTTTCTTTCTTGTTTATTCAGCAATTGAAAGGGTAGAAATGTATGTAACAGATCAGAATAATATAAGAAATATTTATTGAATTTCAGATTAATTTTCTGTAAAAATTGAATTTATTAGAAATATAACGTTTAAAATGTATTTGATTATATGCCAATGTCTATAAAAATGAGTGAAATTTCAAGTGTTGAAATTAAGGTTTGTTTATAAATTCTGTAAATTAAATTTATTTTACTGAAATATGCTTTTTCTTCACGATTTCAATGTTAATTTTTCGTATCTAGAAATTTTTTCATTTAAATTTTTCAAATCATACTTTTATCAATTTTTTCATTATTTAATAATTAAATATTGAAAGAATATATTTTTATTTTCATTAATTTGGTTTTTAAGTTCATAAGTGTAACAGAAAAATATAGTTACAAAGAGAAATAGCGAAAAAAAACCTTGGTGAATGCAAAGCGTAAACAAACGTTCACGACGCCAACGCCATTTTATTTACTGTGACGTCACCAAAATAATGTCCATTATTACTCGTTTTTAACACAATTTTTAGCAGCAGAAAGTTCACAAAAAATGTTCATCTCATGTTTTCGTGTTTCTTTCTTTCTTTTATTTTTTTTTTCTTCGTGTGTGTGTGTACGTGATCCTTTAAGGATACCAACTGAACCTCTTGCTCTTCCAAATGTCGAGTGACTGGCATGGTTCTCTACTGACACCGACCGATATAGATCATTGCCATCTCTGCAAGAAGGCATTGTACTGATATGCGGGCTAGGAGTAATACGTCATAGAGATTAACCAGATAAATCAGCCATCGCAGTGCTTAGACCGTATTCTCACATATCGGCCGAAAGCACGTGATCAACTATAAAGCAGGCTCTTTTTAATTCGAACTATAAGGGGGACCACGTACAATTATATTAACGAGACTTCCAGTTATCGTGCGTACAATGGCGTAATCAAGAGACGAGTTCATGCAGTCTAGATCCTATCCTAAAATTAAAACAACAAGAACGAAAAATAACGTGTACGGCATAGATTATGAAACACATTCCAACACATCCGGAATACCATTATAAATATTCACAGTTTACTAAGGTAAAACATTGTCTAAATTAACAATTTGGAAAACGCATAATGCATTTGAAAACTCAATTTCTGCTATTACCATGAACAGTCGGGAAAATATGCGATTTTTTAGTGCAGCGCTGTATATGATCCATAGATATGTATGTATGCTATATAGTATGCTAAAAGTTAGTTCGGTTAAATGTATGGCACAATTAAAATTTTCCATTCAGCATTTTCCGCCAATAAACGGATGTTGTCGAAAACTTTTATGCAGTCCTGTATATGATGTATACAATTTATACACACCAAGCAGGGTTCGTAAATATCATGATATTTTCGAAAATATCAAAAATATGCGATATTTTGATATATATCCGATATTTTCAAAATAGTCAACTTATTGCTGATAATAAATATTTTCAAGCATAATATGAATTAGAAACTAACACATGTTGCACTTAACATGAAAACTTAAACAAGTGCATTTTTCTTTTTCTTTTTATTTTCCTTTTTTTTTTTTTTTTTTTACTTAGAACAAAATTGAAGATCAACTAATTGAAAACAGAAACAATTTGCTTCATACACTTACATTAAAAGAATAATAATAATTCTATAGGATTCGGTATCAACTATCAAAAAATCAGATATTTATAAAACAAAATTTTAAATACAAAATATTGTTTTAATTGAAAAATTTTTTAACAAGAATATAAGCGTATCTTATTTTTCATTCCCTAATATGATAAACAGTTTAAACTGAACTAAATCAATACCAGGCAGGATTCTTTTTTAATGAAGCTATATATATAACTGAGTATCTAAATTCGATAGTTTATCTTTCAATGTCTGTTCTGAATTAATTATGATGATTATGATGATTAATTATGAATTAATCTACAGTTAAAATTAAAAAATTCAAACATAAAGCTTTAAAAAGATGCTTGTTTTCTTCGGCTAAAAAAGTCACTATCCGAGACATAAATTCTTTATATACAGAACAACACAGTCAATAACAGTTGGAAATTTCATTTGCACTTGTTTTGACTGAAAATATAAAAAAATATCTTACACAGTGATATTTTGAAAATAAATATAAAACATAGAAAAATATTGAAAATATCAAGCATCTTGATATTTTGAAAATAAATATCAAGTAATATGAAAATATCGAAAATATCAAAAATCTTGATATTTTGATAATAAATATCGGATATATATCATGATATATATCAAGATATATATGAACGAACCCTGACACCAAGTAATGTTTATAAAATAATTAAATTTAAAACCGCATACCACAACTGAAAACGCACTTTCAGCAATTATTATTCGTAGGCTTCAATTATTGTTTTCTTCTGTAACCAAATTCTTTTGTGTGTACTCTTTTTCATGTAATGAAATGAGATATGTAAATAATCAATTTGGAGAGCACATATTACAGTTGAAAATCCATTTTCGGCGAATACTACCCTGCACACGATATAGGTAGATTTAAAAAGAATTCATGCCAGGAAATTATTTTAAAAATGTAATAAATGAGTAAGGTGCGATACAGTTTACAAACAAATTGCATTTGAAAATTCTTTTTTTTTCCTATTCGATGGTATAAAAATTTTAAATGTGCGATGTTTAGAAGTTTAAAAAATTACATTAAAAGTGAAATTTAATCGTTTGCTGTTGTCAACTTCAAAATGGCATCAGCGTTACGCACAGACACGTTTGTTCTTTATAATATAGATACTACATGGTATAGTAAAATTCTGATGAGCTGAAAAATACATAAGATGATTGAAATGATGATTGAATGATGATTGAATTTTATTCAGCAGTTTTTGTCCATGAAAACTAATTACTATCGTATATTCGGCGTATAACGCGCATCTAAAATATGAGGCTGTATTTTTTTAATTTTGGATATATTCGCCGTATAAAGCGCATCTTTTACTTAACAAAGAAACTTTCATGAATAAAATATGACAAAAACTGCTGAGTACCTAAGAGTAAATTCTACTTCTAAGGCAGGTCGCACACTGAGGTGACACATGCACGATTTCGGGGGAAAATCAGATTTAAAACGGCTTTCTCCTTTATTTCGACCTGTTTTTTCTCTTATGTCGCACTTCGTTTTCCTCTTGTCATCGCAGTGTAAATCCGGCCTTAGAGTCAAAATTTGCGATTTTTTTTTTTTTTTTTTTTTTTTTTTTTTTGCATCTCTCAAATGTATAGATTGTTGCCTTAAAGCGATTTCGTGATATTGCAATTCCTTGCTATCTTTTCTGCTCCCTGGACGTAATGTCGCGTCGCAGCCGCAAAAAAAGAAGAAGAAAAACGGCTTTCTACGGAGTTACCAGGAGTCCCGATTTACGCGGGACGTTCCACTTTTCAAGGATTCCAAGACCTGTCCCGATCACCACTGCGCAGGAAGATAAAAGTCTTGATTTTTCATGATGCATAAATTCTTTTAAATCTATTTTTATACCATGCTATTCGTAAGTCTGCATCAAATGGAATTTAACACAGTAAAACCTGTGAAAACAGAACCTGTGTATAAAGGAAACTTTTTATACTTCCTTTAAAAGGAATACCTTACAAATTTACCTGCCTAGACTAAAACTTATGTAGTCTAAGAGCTAGCAACAACAAAAAAGCAGGTCTGAGGAGTCGGATCTGTTAAAATTCCCGGAGTCGGAGAGGTCCATTTTAAAAGCAGGGCTGCGTTGTCGGAGTCAGACACATTTTTGAGCGGAAGAGTCGGAATCGGATCTATTAAAATTCCCGAAGTCGGAGTCGTCCATTTTTCCCACCGACTCCGCAGCCCAGCAAAAAACATGTGATTTTAGCAAGGCTCGTTTTTCTATATGACCTTCCGTTTCATGGTGTAGTACGTATGTGGATAGTCTGGCTGGCGGGAAACATTGCGTTTACGTCTGCAAATAAGGGTTATGCAAGTGAAAAAACTTCAAAATTACGTCATTTTAGCATGACTTTTGTTTATAACATCTGTTTCTACTAACTTTCGTGATATTAATCCATTATTGCCAGACATTGCCAATACCTTGCAGATCCCGATTTATAGGTAAAAAAAAAATTGTCATCTTCAAGGTCATTTTAGCAAGCTTGAAAATCATAACATATTACTCTTTGGCTATCAGACAACCTATAATTAATTTGCCAGACACAAATTCGGCTGCAAAGTTAATGCCAGACGGCTTTAAATCTGGCAACGAAAGTGCCTATTTGAAGAATGGTTTATAGGTAAAAAAAAAAAAATATGTCTCCTTCACGTCATTTTAGCAAGCTTGAAAATTGTAACATATTAATTACTCTTTACCTATAAGGCAAGCTATAATTAATTTGCCAGACACAAATTCGGTTGCAAAGTTAATGCCAGACGGCTTTAAATCTGACAGCGAAAGTGCCTGTTTGAAGAATGGTTTATAGTTTTCAAAAATGTCCCTTTCACGACATTTTAGCAAGCTTGAAAATTGTAACATATTACTCTTTGACTATCAGACAACATACAATTAATTTGCCAGACGCAAATTCGGTTGCAAAGTTAATGACAGACGGCTTTAAATATGGCATTGTAAGTGCATATTTGAAGAGTGGTTTATAGGTAAAAAAATATGTCCCCTTCACGTCATTTTAGCAAGCTTAAAAATTGTAACATATTAATTACTCTTTGGCTAAAAGACAAGCTATAATTAATTTGCCAGACACAAATTCGGTTGTAAAGTTAATGCCAGACGGCTTTAAATCTGGCAACGAAAGTGCCTGTTTGAAGAGAGGTTTATAAGTTTTAAAAAAAAATGCTCCCTTCACATCATTTTAACAAGCTTGAAAATTGTAACATATTACTATTTGGCTGTCAGACAACCTAAAATTAATTTGCCAGACACAAATTCGGGTGTAAAGTTAATGCCAGACGACTTTAAATCTGGCAATAAACCACTTCTCAAACAGGCTCTTTTGCTGCTAGATTCAGAGCCTGGCATTAACTTTGCCACCGAATCTGTGTCTGGAAAATTAATTATAGGTTGTCTGATAGCCAAAGAGTAATATGTTGCAATTTTCAATTTCGTTGCCAGATTTAAAGCCGTCTGGCATTAACTTTGCAATCGAATTTGTGTATGGAAAATTAATTATAGGTTGTCTGATAGCCAAATAGTTATATATCGCAATTTTCAAGCTTTCTAAAATGACGTGAAGGGGACATTTTTTTTTAACCTAGTAACAACTCGTTAAACCGGCACTTTCGTAGCCAGATTTAAAGCCGTCTGGCATTAACTCTGGAACCGAATTTGTGCCTGGCAAATTAATTATAGGTTTTCTAATAGCCAAAGAGTAATATGTCAAGCCTGCTAAAATGACGTGAAGATGACTTTTTTTTTTTTAACTTTTAAATTGGGATCTGGCAGCGTCTTAGCAACGTTAGCAAAGTCTGGCAATAATGGATTAATATCACGAATAGTTAGTAGAAACAGGTGTTATAAACAAAAGTTATGCTAAAATGGCGTAATTTTGAAGTTTTTTTTACCTGCATAACCCCCACTACCACAGGTAAACGCAACGTCTCCTGCCAGCCAAACCGTCTGAATACGTGCTACACCATAAAACGGAAGAGCATATAGAAAAATAAGCCTTGCTGAAATCAATTGACGATAACGTTGTAGACTATGACTGAAACGGAATTTTTTGCGGTCCCTAGAGATTCTGCTTTATTAGGTTTTACTGTACTTCGTTCAGTAATCCTTGTAAAACCGAACATTTTTTTAATGAAGTTTTTTTGTAGAGGTAAAAAATTCATTGTCCCATCTATTCCGCTTGCACAGATTTTACTGCATAAGATTATTGTGTTTACTTAATATAGTAGAACCTGAAAAGACGGAAACACAAGACAAAAATCTCGTTTTAAACAGGTTTTTGTATTATCAGGTAAAATTGTATGGTATTCTTACTGTAGGGACAACCAGAGCCCGATTATCACAGGGGCACATGGGGCACGTGCCCCGGGACCATAATTTCAGGGGGCCCAAAAGCATTTTATGCACTCTCCGAAAATGAAAATTAATACAAATTTCCCTTTATTGTTCACAGAAAAAAAATGAATTTTTCCCATTCATGGATAAACTAAACTATCTCAGTATTTTTTACTAACGACAAAGAACTGCAATGCAAACTTCGAAATTCCAAGAAGAACGGATATTACACCTAACATGTTTTATTCAGTCTTATCAGTTTAGCGTTTTACTCATTCTGAATATCATAGTGCAGAAGATTTTACCTTCATTTATTTTTTAAGGCATTTTAACATGTGTCTATAATATATTGTTTTCTCGTAAAGTTATGTTTAAGTTATAAACAGCATGTTCAAATTATAATGCAAGATTTTTTTTTTTTTTTTTTTGAGAAAAGGGGCCCAGACATGGCCGTGTGCGCCGGGTTCAACATAGAGTTAAATCAGGCTCTGGGGACAACGAATTTTTTAAGTTTAAAACAAGATTCCATTAGAGACAGGTTCATTTTAATAGCAGGTTTGATTTTAATAGGGTTTAGTATATTTTTCTCCCGATTTAGCAGCCGTTGTCTCGCTTCTTTTGTCTCCCAGTCCCCGTCCTTCTTTTTGAGCCACTAGACCTGGCAACACTAGCTTTCTACCACAGACAGAATTGCTAAACATACGGCAGAATGAAATTCCTGACTTTCCCATATATATATATAAAGAAAATTCTAGTCTAGCATCATGCTGAAGGTAAAACAAATATTATATCACTCAAAAACACTAAAACTTCCAGAATAGAGTTGTAAAAATCAAAAGCTCTTCATCCCTGAATACGTGCTACACCATAAAACGGAAGAGCATATAGAAAAATGAGCCTTGCTGAAATCAAGTGACGAAAACGTTGTAGACTATGTCTGAAACGGAATTTTTTGCGGTCCCTAGAGATTCTGCTTTGACAGGTGACTTTCCCATAAGGTAAAACAAATATCATATCACTCAAAAACACTAAAACTTCCAGAATAGAGTTGTAAAAATCAAAAGCTCTTTATCCCAATCTCCTTCAGATTCCCAGATATATATATCAAGAAAATTCTAGTCTAGTGTCATGCTGAAGGTAAAACAAATATTATATCACTCAAAAACACTAAAACTTCCAGAATAGAGTTGTAAAAATCAAAAGCTCTTTATCCCAATCTCCTTCAGATTCCCAGATATATATCAAGAAAATTCTAGTCTAGCGTCATGCGGAAGGTAAAACAAATATTATATCACTCAAAAACACTAAAACTTCCAGAATAGAGTTGTAAAAATAAAAAGCTCTTTATCCCAATTACCTTCAGATTCCCAGATGTACATCAAGAAAATTCTAGTCTAGCGTCATGCTGAAGGTAAAACAAATATCATTAAACAAAAACATAATTTGGAGAACAAATTAAAAAAACAAAATTTATTTCCTACATTATTTAAGCCCGAGAAGGGACAGATATTAAGTTATTTCATTCAATTAGTTCTACATTTAATGTTAAATTTTTGTAACAAATTAGTTAAGCCAACTGAAGATTAAAAAATAAAAATAAAATTCATACAATATGATACTTAAAACACCCTAAAAAATTATATTCCGTTCAAATGAAATCGAAATAAATCTTAGACTTCTTCCATTTTTAATTGAAAATATTTCTATTGCAGATTTTGTATTATGTTTATGACAATTGTGCATAAAATGATAAGATGCATGCAAAATACAAAACTTAAAAAAAAGTCTAAAATTTATTTCGATTTCATTTGAACGGAATCTAATTTTTTAGGGTGTTTTAAGTATCAAATTGTATGAATTTTATTTTTATTTTTTAATCTTCAATTGGCTTAATTAATCCTTCTATATATATATATATATATATATATATAAAAGTTTTGATATGGAAATGGACCAATGAAAATCTGCGTAGATCATCCGGGTATATTCCTACTAGATCGGCATCCATAATTTTTATGACCGGGGGTCTTTCTTCGTTAATATTAAGAAAACTGTTTCATACAAAAATATGAAAATCGGTGGTATTATAGAGACATGTTTGATAAATACGCTGATGCAGACAGTTTTTAAATCGAATAATTATTTTAAGAGATATCTAATGTTAAAGATGGTCAAAATCGTTTCATCAAAAAAGTTTTATAGGAGAAAAACTATACATAGAAACTTAAACATTTTTAGATCATTTTATACATTGGAAGTTCCAGATGTGCAGACTGCAATTATCTTTTTAATTTGACTCATTTTTTGAGGATTTATTTCCATTTTAAATTCAAATTTTCATCATTTCGAGAGATATTTTTTACACATTTTAGAAAAGGCCAATTATTTTAAACTGTTGCCCATTTTAAAAACAGCGCAAAGAATAATATTTCCTTCAAATAAAAAAATTATTTACACATGGCTATTATAAACAGAAAAAAACTTTCTAATTAGAATTAAGTGATTACGTGTTAAAAATCAGGAAAATATTGAAAATTACATCATAAAAACTACAGTTACACGTGAATTTTAAAAGGGAAAGAAAATTTTTAAATACTAAATTCATTATTATGCGTTAAAAGTCACAAATGAAGGAAATTACATCATATTTAAAAAGGCCAAATAAATAACAGTTGGAAAAACACTTTAAATTAAAAAATATATTTGCACGAGACGTTTATTTCATATTTTGAGGTATCTTTTCAACTATTGTCGTGAATTCTAAGACAGCGCAAATAATATTTCCTTTCTAACAACAAAAGAATTTTCATGTGAATATTAAAAAGAGAAAGGAAACTTTGGTGAAAATTACGTCAGATTTAAAACGATACATTTAAAAGAACTTTCTCATAGCGGTGTTAAAAATTCCCGAGAGACAAAGACTCTGTGTACTTAATTCATTTTACATTAGCTTACTTTCAAATTTTTAACTAATTTTTAACACTTTCCAACAAAGTTGAAAAGTGTTATTAATTTCGGTTTGTCTGTTCGCGCTCTAACTCTCGTAAATATACTCGGATCGCACTGAAATTTTTGGTTATTGACGTTTAGCCTAGCACGAACCCTATTTCAAATGAAGTTTGTAGCATGTTTAGTTCATTTATAGGGCAGTCAAAAGTATTCCGTTACATTACGGCCAATGGGAAAAAATCATTTCAAATGAATTTTAAAGATGTTACACCCTTTCAAGCATAATAAAAAATATATGCATTTACGAAGTGCACTAAAATATGCAGAATATTCTGTAGCATATGCGTGCAACGAATAGCTACTATTCATTTACAGGGCTACACAAAAGAATTCCATTACAAATGGTATAGGGGGAAATTGTTTGCGTATTTTAATTATACAAATTCATATATAATAAAATTGATATACGTCGGTGAGGCTTACTTAAGTTATTTCATGTATAATACGAAGTGCATAGCATTTACAGGAACATACAAAACATTTCAGACAAGTATTTTCTATCCGAAATACTGCGTATATTAGCGGCGATGGTAGGGAATGCATTTTTAATTATGATATGCGCTTTTAAGTTTTACTATATTTATGCATACTATATGGTGTGTGTAAATGTTATAGTTGATATACAGGGCTACGCAAAAGAATTCGTAAAGATTACTGAGTATGACCGTAAATCGATCAAAGGTGGGTTTAAAATGTGTTATGCTGAACTGCATATAGTTTTCTATGAAATGTTTGTAGAATATAGATAAAATGATATACAAGGCCACTCAAAGAATTGGATACATGGCCGCTTTTAGATGATAAATTCTGGAAATGCGATTTCAGTAGTTTTAAGAGTGATTTAGTTTAAATTAAAGTTTAGCTAAATAGTGGCTTGTAATAAAGGTACTAGGTAAACAACAGAGCTGTACAAAAGTATTGAAGTATATTTCCATCTATTAGTCTAAATTGCTGAAAGAGAAATTTCAACCTGTTATGCGTTTTCTTGATAAACTAAATTTTCTATTATATAGTATATATATCAGCCTACAGATCAAATACACGGCTATTCGGAAGAATTGGAATAAATATTTGGCTATAGATGGTAACTGCTGAAATCAGTTTTTTAAATGTTTAGTTAGTTATCTTATTTACCTTATTTCCCTAAATAACGAAGTTTCGTTAAAGCTTTCAGGGAGTGTTGGAAAGTGTTTCATAATCTATGTCGTACGCATGATTTTTCTTTCTTGTTTTTAATCAAACACGAAAACAGCCATTGTATCTCTTAGCGGCGGCTGATTTCGTCATAAAAATCTCCAATCAAAGGAAAATGAATGAAAACCCGTTTACAGGGAGATCGTCACTGTTTTTTAAAATTATAATTCAAACTTTTTAAGGCCAATGAAATTAGCAAGCTTTTAGTATCTGGGGTGTCTGAACGGGGGTTGGCGAGCGTAGCTCGTAGGGGGCAGAGCCCCCTAGTTTGTTACAAAAATTTAACATTAAATGTAGAACTAATTGAATGAAATAACTTAATATCTGTCCCTTCTCGGGCTTAAACAAAGTAGGAAATAAATTTCGTTTTCTTAATTTGTTCTCCAAATTATGTTTTTGTTTAATATGTTAAGTTTTTTAATAACTACTGCATTCAGACGAACTCATTATTGCACCACAATGTGTGATGCAGTTAATCAATGTATAATTCAAAATATTTCACCTCTGAAGTAATGCTGGTTGTTGTAGTTTGGATAAAAACTTCTAATCTGAACGTAAGAAATCTATAATTAAAACATAAAAAATTAACTTCACTTAAATTTAGATACCCTATTTCCCACTCAGGAACGCTATGAATGTAAATTTAAATTGTGTTGAATCCTTACTGCTAATATTTAACAATATTATGGCCGTGATACAGTAAAAAATAAAAAATAATTTTTAAACCTTATTCTCTCCCAAGGGGTGATGTAAACACATCAGAAAATTATTGCCTAAGTTTAACTTGGGGTATAAATAGTTCTCATCTCGTAAAAAAAAATACATTTTAAAATTTAAGTTATGTAATTCCCAACTAAGTTCGCTACCTGGATAAAAATAGCTATCCATTAGAAACTTTGTCAAAAACTTATTCAGAAAATAATCTTTTTATTTCTACTATGACGCCATAATCACCTTTTTAATTTTTGGAAAAAAAAAAAAAAAAAAAAAAAAAAAAAAAAAAAAAAAAACTAGCTCAATTTAATATTTTACGTGAAAATCTTTCAACTAAAAAGAAAAAATTATTATTACGGCTTTTGAAATTTTTGCAACGATGAACAAGGGCGGCGCCAGAGGGGGGTCCGGGGGGGCATGTCCCCCCCGTCGGGCATACCTGCCCCCCCCCCCCATCGGGGTCAAATTTAATCGTCGTCGGGGAAAATTTTTTGACTTGAGTCTAGAATCCTGCACCGGGTCGGGTAACCCGAGTTTTCCTGCACACCCAGTCGTGTCGAGTCGGGTGCAGTTTAGATCTTTTGTTAGTTTATAGAAAACTCGACCCACGGATAGGAAGCTTACCACTGATTTTTTTTTTTTTTTTTCTTTGGAAGTCGGATTGGCTTGGCTATAATTTTTTCGGTTTCAGAATGAGTTTTGATTCTTACGAGTCGGTTTTATTTAAGCTGACTTTTCAAAAAAGTGCCCAGAATTACATCTCAAATTAAAGACCTGCATTGATTCAGGTTGCCCGATTTTACCTACACCCGACTCGACTCACGGCTAGGATTGAGGATAACTTTTTCGTTGTGGTTAGGTTCGGATAGGTTTGGGGTTGACTTTTGATACCACGGTTTGATACCTACGAGCCAGGTGTCCCGATTTTCCCCAAAATTCCCGATCTCAAATTACGTCAAATTTCTACGTGCTTGAACTAAATTAAAATTTTATTTCTTAGTCTGCGACGAGAAAATTTAACAATTTAACCACATGTCGGTTAAAGTCTGTCGTCACAACGGCCGGATGTTACCGAAAACTTTATACATTTTGTCTAGAACTCATTCATGTGCACTCCTGTTCGATATTTATTCGATTGACCGCAAACTTGAGCGCCTATAAGAAATACGATTTCAAGAAGAGACAGGACGTGGAAATTCTGCTCACTTCGATCTTTTCATTAAAAAGAGTAGGGTAAGTATTTTTATAAATGAATGAGTAAATAAAAAAGAGTTTTGTGTAATTATTCTAGCTAATTCAGTATCAAACTAAAAATTTCTTCTTTATTCAATTATTTCAATATACAGTAGTCTCATTTTAAAATAATATGGATATTAATCTCTATTTAATATACAGAAGAGAAATGGAAGGTATAAATAAGAAAATAATTACATACATGCATAACTTCATTGTAAACTGCAGGAAGATGTATATATAGCAACAACTAAAATCTTGAATCGGGTCAGCTAACCCGATTCTACCCGAACTTGTTGGCCATTGGCTTTAAAATTTTGTTGCGGATTGGGTTGATTAGTGTTTCCATTTTCGGCTCATCTCAGATTAGAGTTTTGTTTCTTGGGAAACGATTCGAGTACGCCAAATTTTTCGAAAGAAAAGTAAAGATTATTGTTTCAAATAATAATAATAATAATAATAAAAATACTTGTACATGAATTAGTAAATGTAAGCATTCATCTTTCGAAATATAAAATTGATTTTAGGTATATGACTGCAGACTATTTTCCTGAATTGTTTTACATTTTGGATTGATTTCTTTTTATATTTCATGATTAGGATCAAGTTGCAGGTTCGACAAGTTAGCCCAGTGGTTAGGGGTTGAATTCGGAATTAATTAGGGGAAAGCTGAAAATTGTTTTAATCCCTTCTGTTTAGGTCTAGAATGAATATGCAATGTTTTCTCCCTCGTACTAGCTAAGCGTTAGGAAATATGTATAGAATTATAGTAAAAAAAACACATTTTTTTGCGTACCATAACAATATCTCAAAACAGCTAACTCTGTCAAAAACGTTGTCAATACAAATTTTGTAGAACTTAAAATTCTGAGTAAAATGAGTACCTACACTCAATACTTATGTTGAATATTAAAGTCACAATTCTACTTCAGAATTTTAGACGCATCATCAGGGGGATGGCCTCAGAATTAATTAAGAGAAAACTGTAAATTGTTTTAATCCCTTCCGTTTAGGTCTAAAATGAACGTACTATGTTTTCTACCTCGTACTTGGGCGAATGTTAGAAAATATGTACATATTTATTTTCGAAAAACACGTTTTTTTTTAGTTTCCTTAACAATATCTCAAAACAGCTAACTCTATAAAAAACACTGTCAATACAAATGTTGTAGAACTTAAAATTCTGAATAAAATGAGTACCATCATTATTATTTTTGTTCAACATTAAGGTCGCAATTCTATTTCAAAAATTTTCAAATCAAGAGCTTGAAGCCAGGAGAGACCAAGTTAACTTAACACTATCTTAAACTGCGACCTTAATATTGAACAAAAATATTAAGTGTAGGTACTCATTTTACTCAGAATTTTAGGCTCTATAACTTTTGTACTAACAATGTTTTTGATAGAGTTAGATATTTTGAGATATTGTTAAGTTAACTTGGTCTCTCCTGGCTTCACGCTATTGATTAGCGATTAAGGCAAAATTCTGAAATAGAATTACGACCTTAATGTTGAACAAAAATATTAATGATGGTACTCATTTTATTCAGAATTTTAAGCTCTACAACATTTGTATTGACAATGTTTTTTATTGAGTTAGCTGTTTTGAGATATTGTTAAGGAAACTAAAAAAAACGTGTTTTTCGAAAATAAATATGTACATATTTTCTAACATTCGCCCAAGTACGAGGAAGAAAACATAGTACGTTCATTTTAGACCTAAACTGAAGGAATTAAAACAATTTTCAGTTTTTTCCTAATTGTGACCTTAATATTCAACATAAGTATTGAGTGTAGGTACTCATTTTACTCAGAATTTTAAGCTCTACAACATTTGTATTTACAACGTTTTTGACAGAGTTAGCTGTTTTGAGATATTGTTATGGTATGCAAAAAAACGTGTTTTTTTACTATAATTCTATACATATTTCCTAACGCTCACTTAGTACGAAGGGGAAAACATAGCATATTCATTCTAGACCTAAACAGAAGGGATTGAAACAATCTCCAGCTTTCCCCTAATTAATTCCGAATTCGGCCTTTTTTTGGCCCACTGGGCTAAAATATATTATATTTTGTCGAATTTATATTTTTCTGTCGAATTTTTATTTTTTGTCGAAAGTATATTTTGTACCCCCCCCCCCCCCCCCCCCACACACACACACACACACCCCGACGGAATATCTACAAAACGTGGATATTTATGTGGATTTTGTTTAAAAGTTCTGACCAAAAATACTTATTTTAACTTTTCTTTTTTTCATGTTTATAATCTTCATTTTTAAAGAGGCGCTCTTGGTTGCGATATACATTTTTTTAATTAATCTCTCTTTGTATGTAAATGTTTCAGCTATAATTAATATTGTTAATTAAAAAATTTATGTGTTCGAGACTTAAAAATCTGAAAAATGCTATACAATAAAATTTTCTATGACGGAATCGCATAGGAAAGAAATAAATGCGTTATAAACAAGTTCCCTTCTGAGCAGGTGTAAATGTATTGTATTCTTTTCTCACGTTTTATTGCATTCCTTTTGCATGGATTAATAATTTTTTTCATAATACAGGATTCCGCCATTAGGCTGGTTCCTTTTCGCACGTTTTACAATATTTTAATATTATTGCCTAGAAATCAACTATTCTTTAAAACGAATTAATTTTAATGTTTAATTGTAGAATAATGTCGATTTAAAAATATATACACTTTTTGCAAAAATTTTTGGGCCGGCCAAATTTTACTGATTTTTGCACGGACCAGGACATGCCGAGAGACAATGATTTTCATACGGGCTCGATCGAGATTTGAACTGAAAATATCGGTTTATAGCCCAGTGGTTAGGGGGTTGAATTCGTAATTAATTAGGGGAAAGCTGTAAATTGTTTTAATCGCTTCCGTTTAGGTCTAGAATGAATATGCTATGTTTCCCCCCTCGTATTAGGTGAGCATTAGGAAATATGTATAGATTTATAGTCAAAAAACACGTTTTTTTATATACCATAACAGTATCTCAAAACAGCTAACTCTGTAAAAAATATTGCCAGTACAAATGTTGTAGAGCTTAAAATTCTGAGTAAAATGAGTACCTACACTTCGTATTTTTGTTGAACATTAAGGTCTCTCTTAAGGTTATTCTACTTTAAGGTTTTAGACCCGTGGTCAGGGGATTGGACTCAGAATTAATTATGAGAAAACTGGAAATTATTTTAATCCCTTCAATTTAGGTCTAAAATGAACGTACTATGTTTTCTTACTCGTACTTGAGTGAATGTTAGAAAATATGTGCATATTTATTTTCGAAAAACACGTTTTTTTAATTACCTTAACAATATCTCAAAACAGCTAAATCTATAAAAAACATTGTCAATACAAACGTTGTATAGTTTAAAATTCTGAATAAGATGAGTACCATCATTAATATTTTTGTTCAACATTAAGGTCGCAATTCTATTTCAAATTTTTGCCTTAATCGCTAATCAAGAGCTTGAAGACAGGAGAGACAAAGTTAACTTAACAATATCTCAAAACAGCTAACTCTATCAAAAATATTGTCAATACAAAAGTTATAGAGCCTAAAATTCTGAGTAAAATGAGTACCTACACTTAATATTTTTGATCAATATTAAGGCCGCAATTTTGAGATATTGTTAAGTTAACTTGGTCTCTTCTGGCTTCAAACTCTTGATTTGAAAAATTTTGAAATAGAATTGCGACCTTAAGGTTGAACAAAAATATTAATGATGGTACTCATTTTATTCAGAATTTTAAGCTCTATAACATTTGTATTGACAATGTTTTTTATAGAGTTAGCTGTTTTGAGATATTGTTAAGGTAATTTAAAAAAACGTGTTTTTCAAAAATAAATATGTACATATTTTCTAACATTCACCCAAGTACGAGGAAGAAAACATAGTACGTTCATTTTAGACCTAAGCTGAAGGGATTAAAATAATTTCCAGTTTTCTCCTAATTAATCCTGAGTTCAACCCCCTGACCACGGGTCTAAAACTTTAAAGTGGAATTGTGACCTTAATGTTCAACAAAAATATTAAGTGTAAGTACTCATTTTACTCAGAATTTTAGGCTCTACAACATTTGCATTGACAATGTTTTTTACAGAGTTAGCTGTTTGGAGATACTGTTATGATATGTAAAAAAACGTGTTTTTTTTACTATAAATCTATACCTATTTTCTAACGCTCACCTAGTACGAGGTGAAAACATAGCATATTCATTCTAGACCTAAACTGAAGGGATTAAAGCAATTTCCAGCTTTCCCCTAATTAATTCCGAATTCAGCCTTTTTTTGCTCCCCTACCACTGGGCTATTAAAACTGCACTCAATAACATTTCTTTTTGCTAAAGCGAATGTATTTCTAACTTAAATTCTTAATCTATTGATAGAAGAGTCAAAGTATATTTCACATTACTTTATTTATTTATTTATTGAACAACAAACATACGACTTGTGTTAAAGGTATATATAAATATTATACAGACATACAAACAATAAATACAATAAACCCAACTGAGTGAAAAATTAGCCAGAGCCAGGAATCGAACCTGGGACCACAGTATACAAGACTGCTGCTCTAACCACTGAGTACACGTATCACGCATGAGATACAGTATCACGTAAGAAGAAATTTGTGTGTGAGTGTGTCGACGGTGTTCCCGGAGAGACCGCTGCACGTAGAGCTACAAAATTTGGAGAAAAGGTAAGTCTATATAAGAAGTTTTGCACCTCGAAGCCCGATTTTCGATTTTTTTATTAGATTTTTTTAAATTTAATACTTTATGCGATTTTTAGCGCTTTTTTAAGTTTCGAGGTGATTTTTCCACATTAGCGAAAAGAATACGGTTTCTTTCTTTTAACCCAATATAGTAAATTTTGTTCTCTTTTCAAAAAAAGTTTATTCGGAATTCGCACAGCGGTTTATGAATTTTTAACGAAATTTAATATGTACATATTATTATGTTTAATATGTTCGAAAATAAATATGTACATATTTTCTAACATTCACTCAAGTACGAGGAAGAAAACATAGTACTTCATTTTAGACCTAAACTAAAGGGATTAAAACAATTTCCAGTTTTCTCCTAATTAATTCTGAGTTCAACCTCCTGACCACGGGTCTAAAACTTTAAAGTAGAATTGTGACCTTAAACTTTAAAGTAGAATTGTGACCTTAATTTTCAACAAAAATATTAAGTGTAGGTACTCATTTTACTCAGAATTTTAAGCTCTATACCATTTGCATTGACAATGTTTTTGACAGAGTTAGCTGTTTTCAGATATTGTTATTGTATCTAAAAATACGTGTTTTTTTACTATAAATCTGTACATATTTTCTAACGATCACCTACTACGAGGGGATTCATTCTAGACCTAATCTAAATGGTTTAAAACTATTTCCAGCTTTCCCCTAATTAATTCCGAATTCGGCCTTTTTTTCCTCCCCTACCACCGGGCTATTAATGAAGACCTAAGAAGAATGAAACCCGTCTCAGCACGAAGAAAGAAGTTAGACCCAGCTCGATCCTTCAGAAAAAAGTAAGGGGCCCGAGCCTGTCCCGTAAAGAGTAGTGACTGGGCCCGTCCAGACCCGACCCGGCCCGAGTGCCACGCATGAAATAGACCCGGCCTGTGCAGACCTCTAAACTTTGGCTCTTTCGAAATAAGCATGAATTTAAAGATTTTTTTTTTAACATCAACAAGACATTGTTTTATGACTGAACTGATAATAAAATAATGAACTTTTAAATTCTAAGCTATTTTACATATTTTTCTTTAAGGTTCTCAAATCCAAAAGGGCAACTTTGTGACATAAATTTTAATTTATTTTTGTTCGGAAATGCATGAAACTAACAAGTCTGTTGTTCAGAAACTATGTAATCGAACTGTTTTTTTTTTTTTTTTTTTTCATTTTTAGCAAAAGCGATAGATCTTTCAGAAAATAGTGTTAAAAGTGGGCGTTTTGAACCGAATTTCCGCGCGAAAGAAGAATAACCACTCAAGAAAGTCTGAAAAACGTCTTTGTCACGTGATCAAAATCGCTTATAACTCAATAGGTAATTTATTTATCCAAAAATGGAAAACACAGTTCGATTACAAATCGCTTCCGTGGTCAGGCCTTCCAATTTTATATCTTTCTTTATTTATATTTTATATCTCTTTTATTTAAAAAATGAATTTGTAAATGCGTCAAAACGTTTTGCGCTTGTTGAGCAGAGCAGTTGAGAACAGCCTTAACTTACACTTTTTTCAGAATTTTGTATTTCAGTTTTAGTCTCAAATTTAAATTCTGTATGTTATCAGAAGTTAGAGGACAATGCTGTCTGATTTCGATCAATATACACTCTAAAAAAATACGTGAGTTGAAGGTGTTTCTTCAATTGTTTTTATTATTATTATTATTAAAACACGAAAATTTCTGTTTTGATTTGCCTATTTCCCCAGAAAATTCATTAATCCAACGTAAAAATTACCTGACGTTGCATTTTCGTCAAATCACAGGGGTGTTCCCGTAACTGTGCTGCATGTTACTTTTTTGTATCATAAACTGAATTTTTACGTATATCCCTTTTCCTTCAAAACACGAAAAGTTCGCGACTCGAAGCTCAATTTTTATTTTTTAATTATCCATTCAAAAGACGGAAATTTCTTCAAATAACAGAAAAATCTGTTCCAACCACAGGCGAGTTCCGGAAACTTCCTGCCTGTACTTTTTACGTTTGACGAAATGTTTTCTTGAACGTAATAATAATTGCGCTTTTTCATAAACGGTTGGAATGCAAAAAAATGAAAAAATAAAACGATTGTTTTTGGGCTCGATCCGTCCGAATCTACAGAAAAAAAATTGAAGACCCGGTGAGAATGAAGCTCAGGCCCGGACCAACTTTTTAAAAGCTAAAATTTAGCCCCAGCCCGTACCGAGTTTTTAGATAAAATTAAGCCCGGCCCGAGCTTAATGAAAAAAACTTATACCGAGCTTGGGCTTCGGGACAGGCCCGGGCCAACACCCCCTATAGTCAGATATGACTATAGGGGTTGTTGCCCGGGCTCATGGAGACCTCTGATATATATTATGAATTCAACCACCCTGTCGGGGATACTGTGCCCCCCCCCCCCCCCCCATCGGGCAAGTTCTGGCGCCGCTCCTGATGATGAAGTAAAAATGTTACATTTTCTATGGAAAATGTCCGTTGATTTTCAATGAAAAAAGCGAAAATTGGAATCATTAAGAAAAATATTTGAATAATGTAAAAAAAAATTGGCCCATGTTTCTCTCTAGGTTATAATTCACCCATATGCAAAGGCATTTTACCATTCGTTTTGACCCTGATGTCAGGCAAACGTTTTTACACATTAAATTTACAATATCATTAGAATTAGTAAAGAATAAAAAATGAGTGGCATCAGGGACAAAAAGGTGGGAAGAAAAAATGAAAAAGTTAGAGTTGTAAAAATCAAAAGCTCTTTATCTCAATCTCCTTCAGATTCCCAGATATATATCAAGAAAATTCTAGTCTAGCGTCATGCTGAAGGTAAAACAAATATTATATCACTCAAAAACACTAAAACTTCCAGAATAGAGTTGTAAAAATCAAAAGCTCTTTATCCCAATCTCCTTCATGCCCAGTGGTGTAGTCGTAAAAAAAGCAGAGGACATACGCTCTAAGCAGAGGGTATACGCTCAAGGCAGAGGGTATACCCTACAGTGTATATACTATAGCATTTTTGAGAAACAGAGGGTATACGGTGTTCCTTAAAAAAATCCAGAAGTTATACGGCGTATACCACCGTATACCCTCCACTACATCCCTGTTCATGCCCCTCCCAAAACAATAACAACCTTGCTGTGAGGTTTACAATTGGAAATGCTGTCTTTAATAATTGATGATCAGTACAAACTTTCAAATAAAGTTTACTACAAACTGCACAAACTTGCTATACAACAGAGATCTGCATGGGTCGACACGCAAGCCGGGATCGGGCCTATTTTCATGTACGGCACTCGAGCAGGGCCAGGTTCAGGGCCTTACTTTTTTACTGAAGGATCGGGCCGGGCCTAACTTATTTTTTCTGTACAGAGCGGGACTGGTTTCATTCCTAGTCTTCACGGCTCAAAATTTTCAGTCCTAGTTTTGACCCATCCCGTATGAAAATCATTGCCTCATTATGGCCTGGTCCGTTCAAAGGTCAGTAATATTAGGCCTACTTGTTGATTGAAAATTGTTGCAAAAATTGCATACATTTTTAAACCGCCATTATTCTACAATTAAACATTAAAATTTATTCTTTTTAAAGAATAGTAGCTTTCTACGTTTATTGAAATATAGCTGGGTTAGAATATAGTAAAACATCTGAAAAAGAACCTGCCTATGACGGAATCATATTTTAAACTTAAAAAGTGTTGATCCATGCAAAATTAATATACTGATACGTAAGAAAAGAATACATAATACATTTACACTTTCTAAAAAGGGAACTTGTCTATAACGCATTTTTTTACTTTCTTCTATCTTTACAAGAAGAAAGTATTGGATTCGTGAAAATTTTCGACTTTCGGTTTTCGATGGATTTAGAAGTTTTAGGGGTCAGAGATTCCGAAAAACATTTTTTTACAAAATGTCTGTCTGTCTGTATGGACATAAATTTTGTGGGCGCTCTATCTAAAGAACCAGGTTGATGGGTTGATTTTTGACGGCCAATTATCTACACGAGGGATATAGGCCCGGGGAGAAGTGCCCTCCGTGGGGGTCTTTCTAAGGGAACCTAATCCGTATTTACTCATCGAAAACCCACGGCTCGAAGAAAACCACGAAAATTCCGAACGATTAGGCCAACGAGCGCGATTGGGCTCGAACCCAGCCTCTCTCGTCTACCAGCTTCGAGAGCAGAACCTCTCGGCCACTGGTGGGGCATCTAAAGAAGTAATGCACGGAATTTAATGAAAATTTATATTCAATTAGTCCCTGATATAAATTAGTGCTGATTAGTTTTTGGTGTAAATCGCTCAACAGGTGGCGCTGCTATGCAGAATATTTCACGATTTCCACAATTTCTCAATCTCCAGAACTAATGCACGGAGTTTCATCAAACTTCAGATTCAGTTAGTCCTTGACATGAATTGACGTTTTATACATTTTGGTGTAAATCGGTCGGTTAAGGTAGCGCTGCTATGCTGCAATTTTTTTGCGATTCTCGCAATAGCTTTAGCTCAAGAACTAATACTTGGATTTTCAACAAACGTCAGATTCAGGTATACGTTGAAATGAATTAGTGCTGTTTATGTTTTGGTGCAAATCGCTCAACAGGTGGCGCTGCTATGCTGCATTTTTCAGGATTTCCACAATAGCTCTATCACAAGAGCTAATACACGAATTTTCATCGACGGATTTATATGTTTTAGGGGTCAGAGATTCCGAAAAACATGTTTTTACAAAATGTCAGTCTGTCTGTCTGTCCCTCTGTCAGTCTGTAAGTGACACAAATTTTGTGGGCGCTCTGTCTCAGGAACTAAAGGAGGGAATTTAATAAAAATTTAGATTCAGTTAGTCTCTGATATAAATTGGTGATGATTAGATTTTTGGTGTAAATCGCTCAGCAGGTGGCGCTCCTATGCAGCATTTTTCACGATTTCCGCAATAGCTCTATCTCAAGAACTACAGCTTGGATTTTCAACAAACTTCAGATTCAGGTATATCTTGATATGAATTAGTGCTGTTTATGTTTTGTTGCAAATCGCTCAACAGGTGGCGCTGCTATGCTGCACTTTTCAGAATTTCCACTATAGTTCTATCTCAAGAGCTAATGCACAAATTTTCATCAAACTTCAGATTCAGGTATACCTTGATATTAATTAGTGCTGTTTATGTGATTTATAGAGAAGAAAGTTTTGTGATAGCCACAACATACTAGTTTTCTTTTATATGCAATTCCGTCTTAGATGATTTTACTGTATATCACTTTACAGATTTTTAACACTTCAATACATGGAATGTGGATTAGCAATATTAATGTTATCAAAAACATTTACATACAAGAACTATTTCTTGTAGATTCATTAAAGAAAATAAATATCGCAGCCTGTGGCACTTCTATAAAAATGAAGATTACAAATATGAAAAAAAAAAAAAAAAAAAAAAAAAAAAAATGTTAAGATAAATATTTTTGGTCGGAACGCCTCGTATGAGACAAATTTTTAATCAAATCAACGTAAAAATCAATATTTTGTAGAAATTCACTCGGGTCGGGCCGAGATTTTTTCCGAGCTGAACTGTTAACTGTTATACCGTATACCGGTCCAGTAATTTTTTTCTACGAGACGGGCCGGGACGAACTTTTAACATTTTTACCGGGCCAATTTTTTTTTTCTTTTTTACGGGCCAGAAAATGTTTTTAAAAAATTAAAGTAATGTGACACTGATATTACTATTATTCTAGACGAATCAACATCATTTGTTTCATCTTTACATATTTAAATATTAAAACATTCAAAAAATCGATTATTTGCTTTTCATACATTTTAAAAGTTATACAGTTCAGAATCGAACAAAACAAATTGCATGAAAATATTCCAATTAGAACCGTCTCAACTTAAAATTAATATGTGCACTTTAACACAAACAACTATTGATTTTTAAACTTTCATTTCAATTTTCCAATTCTCTGAAAATTGTTTTGCAACTAACATGCATTTTAAAATAAAATTTGCTGTGGTGTCGCCATCTAGTGAACGGTAGCTGAACAAATAAAAAATGTAGGGAGATATTTTTCCGGTAGATGCAAAGTCACAATGCGAAAACCAATAATAGATGGCAGCACATGCTACTAATATGGAAGAAGAAAATTATTTCAGCTCCTCTAAATTCTGGAAAAATTATAATTTGAAATTTGTTTCACAATTTTTTTTTAGTTACTCTTATTATTATTAAATAATTTTTATGAAAAAGAATGCTTAAATTTTCAAGTTTGTCAATAATTTACGAAAATGCTTAAAAATGATGCATTTTTAATTGCCATTTATCTAAATATTTTACATAATAAAGTTTTCATTATACTATATAGGTTTGCGTATGACAGTGTGGATTTTTTTATTATTATTGCTTTCCTCAATCATGGATATGGATGGTTCTATATTTCCCTATTTTGTTAAATAATGAAACGCATACAATATTGTTAAAGCTATTATAATCAGTGGTGTAGTCGTAAAAAACACAGAGGGTATACGGTCTAAGCAGAGGGTATACGCTCAGGGCAGAGCGTATACCCTAGAGTGTATTTTCTGTAGCTTTCTTGAGAAACAGAGGGTATACGGTGTTCCTTTAAAAAATCCAGAAGGTATACGGCCGGCGTATACCCCCGTATTCCCTCCACTACATCCAGGGGCGCCATTTCAGAATTTTCTTGGGGGGGGGGGGGGGGCAAACATTTTTTGACGGATGCTATATAGCTAAAGGTAGGATCCAGGGGGGGTCTAACTTTCCCCCCCCACCCGTATGAGAAACGTTTATTGACTTATGCTTACAATAACAGTAAAAACTTTGAATACGGAAACTCAGAACCAATGAAATATTTCGTTTTAGACAGGTTTCCGTCTTAGAAGGTAAAATTTTAGTATATTAGACATGATTTTTTTCCTTTTTAGACAGGATTCTATTATAGACAGGTTTCATTTTTACAGGTACCCTCACTGACTGTTAAACCATCTGCTCTATAGTATAGCTCTGAAAAGAGATGTATTAGAGTAAAACTTGTGAAAACGAAACCTGTCTATAACAGATTTCTTTCCAGCAGGAAAAAAAAAATCAAATTTCGTTGAAAAAACATCATACAATTATACTTGCTAAGACTAAAACCTGTTTAAATGGAGCTTTTTTCTAGTCCCTTTCGAAGTTTTACTTACAGGGGCGCCATTTCATGAGTTTCCTGACGAAGGACAAGGAAAATTTTACTTTGAGGAACAGGGAACGTGGAAAATTGCACAACTTGCAGAACTGCACAAATCACACAGAAAAAAAAAATACCGCACAATAAAACATGCTCTACGTGATTTTGTCTCCATGCCCTTCTCATTGCCCTTTCACAAGCATGTGATCATTCCACATTTTTTTTTTTTTTTTGTGAAAGTCCGCTATTTTTCTTTCTTTCAAAATCCGCAAAATCAATTGGTCAATGGATCGCAGAAAAAAATCGCGAATCTTGAAAATTTTGAAAAAAAAATCTCAAAATGGTCGCTTAAAAAATCGCTAATTTCTTCAAACGACCATGGAAAATATCACTAATTTCATCAGAGATCGCCAAAAGAAATACAGATTTCGTCAAATGATTGCACAAACAGAAATCTTGAATTTTGTAAAAGGATTGTAAAAAAAAATCGCTAATTTCGTAAAAGGATTTCCGAAAAAATAGCGAATTTCGTCAAAAGACGAAATTTAGTCAAATCAAGAAAATTTAGTCGAACAATCGAGGAGAAATTCGTCAAACGATCTTGTAATAAGGTCCAAAATTTTGTCTAACTCTCGCGCAAACAAATCACAAATATTATTAGTCGGTGGTAGAAACAAAATCACGATTTCAATAAATGATAGTGATAAGGAATCGTGAATTTTGTCAAAAAAAATCACGAAAACAAATATCTAATTTCGTCAGTTAGTCGCGGAAAAATATTGTGAAATTTGGCAAGTGCTCGCGCGAAAAAAAACCCATGCTTTCAGAAAAAAATCGTGAATTCCGTAAATCGATCGCGGAAAAAGTCGCAAATTTTGTCAGATGATCGCGAAAAAAAAATCATGAAATTCAATCAGTCATGAGATAATCAGCCAACGAACGTCATGAATAGGTCACGAAATTTGCAAATTTTGTGATCTGTAAGTATAAAAAAATGTTCGTCAGTGATTTTCTGCAAGTGAAGGTAAAGCGTTAATTTTTTCGGATTGTGTTTTGCTTATTATGAGATAGTTTCATGTTAATCCGATTTTTCAAAGAAATTCTGATTTTTTTCCGATAAAAAAACTACATATTTGAACATTAATGAATACTATGTATATATCTTTATTTTTCTACAGAAAAGGTAAAATTTTTAATTAATACTCATATAAAAAGCACAAATAAATGTACAAGAATTACTTTCATGTGCATACATATAATTTAAAATTATTTAAAATACATTAGAAAACCCCATAACGTTTTCAGTCATCACAAGACCGTCATCAGTGGGATTTAAATGTTATTATTTTCTTTGTGCTTATTTGAGAATTCTCTGGAAGAAAACTATTGTGATTAGAAAGACTCGTCAATGATTTTGACGAGTTTTCCCAAGATCAATTTGCACACAGCTGAGAAGCAACTGATTAAAAAAAATTCTCACATGTATTTTTAAAATTAATCAAAGTACTAATTAAAGATATATGTCTCACCTTCAGGGAGTTCGAATAGTAAGGCTTTAGGATTTTTTTTTTTTTTTGATAATTATTAATTTTTATGCATAAGCATTTATTTAATGCATATGTTTTTATTGCAATAAAATCTGATGAGTTATTTTAGAGTTTCAGCAATTTTCTAATATTTGTTTGAATCTGATATTTGATTAGGGATGCACCGAATATTCGGTATCTATTCGCTATTCGGCCATACTACCGAATATTCGGTTAGGCCGAATATCAAACTATTCGGTTTCCCGAATACTTAAAAAACTCTTCAAAATATTTTTTTAAACGTTACACAAGTTCTACTTTTAACTGTCAATTAATAAAGATATTCAGAATAATTAGAATCTTTAAAAGAGAATGATTTTATGTTATTTGTTGTTTTAAAAATGTCACTTAAAAAAATTAACAATTAATGACGGATCATTTGTTCATGGGAATTAATAAATGTGGAAATGCAAGTTACTGAGTATTGTCTGGTAAATAATCCGTTTCTTGCTTTTTCGCAAACAGGGTGTTTCTAAACAAAATGGTAGGAAATTTCAGGGGTAATAATAAGCATAAAAACAAACAATTTTTTTTTGTCCAGTAAATCAGGATCGCAATTCACTTATACAGTCAGAAATACAGTGTATATCCTCAAACTTTAATTTTCTTTTGTTACTTTAACAATAATGAAGGTATTGTAACTATATTGTCAACAAAGTTACTTTAATTTCTGTGAAATATGATAACATGACGAGAAGTGCTGGAAATAGCAACCATTCATATCTAAACAGCACTAAGCTAGACATTATTTTATTAAGAATGCATCTAACAATACTTATACTGTATCACTGGCCAAAATCCAGTCTCTTCCAAGGATATCATCACATTCTATACAAGCAAATTAATGTGATGCAAATTTCGCTAAAATATCTTAATTTTTATACAGTTATAAACGAAAATTCTGCTACGGCTTGTACACCTTTCATTTTTGATGAAAGTAGTGAAATGATACGTTGCTTCTTGTTCAATATGAGAAAATTCTTTTCATTTGTTTGAATTAATTGAAGTCATGGAATTTAAATTTTGTTATTAAAAATTTTTTGAACCGCCCTCCTCTTAAATAACAACTCAAACCATACTTTTTTTAGCACAAAATTTACTTATAAAAATAGTCTTGTTTATCAAAATGGAAGTATCTGTGCTAAATATTATAAAAAATTGTTTAAAATTTAACTTTTTAACGTTAAACACTGAGATATAAAAGTATTTGGCCAGCCGAATATACGGTATTCGGCCGAATAGATACTATTCGGTATTCAGCCTAACAGTTACTATTCGGCTGGTCGAATATTCGGTATTCAGTTTACCAGCAGGCCAAATATTCGGCATTCGATATGCAGCCAAAATCACTATTCGGTGCATCCCTACATTTGATGATTGATAAATTTTCTGAAATATCAAATTCCTTGGGGGGGGGGGCTATTGCCCCCCCCAGCCCCCCTCAAATGGCGCCCCTGACTACATCCCTGATTATAATGTTTCAGAAGCTTGATTCTGTAGCTGTAAAATCAGTGAATTAAGCTTATTTGGAGATAAAGTCTTCCACAAAGTATCAAAATATAATGTCCCAGGAAGACTTTGATTTTCTGTTCATAATCAGAATTTCCTGCTTTTGTTTTTTAATTTTTCCCACCCTCCCCATTTCATTTTCCCCTGCTTTTCCGGGTCATTTTCCCAGTGTTGAATTCAGACACTTTTCTCCGGGAGGGATTTCTGTGGCTCCGGGGGGGGGGGGGGGGGAGAGGATTATTATAGAATTCCAGGGGGGAAATTGCACTTTTTGACCGCTGAAAACTGAAAATATCAAATCTTCCGGGGGGGGGACATTTCATTGCTCCGCGGGGGGGAGGGTGGGGATTGTTTGAATAGTATAAAAAGAAAATTGTTAAAAAGTAAGTTTTACAGTAGAACCTCGATTATCCGAAGTAATTGGGATCGACCCTCTTTCAGAAAATCGAAACTTTCGGATAATCGAGAATGCTTCAATTTTAAGATTAAGGAGAAATAAATGCAATATTTCTTATTATGGTAACAAGTGCTTAATAAAAATAAAGCAATAGCAAAATAGAAACAAGAATAAATTACTTGAATTTTAATTTTGAAATTAAGTATCTTTTACATATATCACAAGGGTTTGAAAAAATGCTTTGTTTGTCGCAGTTTCGATTGCCTTTGCTTTGAAGCTCTATCACGGAGTCGTTTAATATTATTACTTCACCAGTGTCACAGTCTTTCTGCTGCTCCAGCCATGCCAAATCTTTTGCTAAACATTCAACAACTTCAGAATTGCTAATTTGTTCGTTTTCTTCGTTCCTCTCCGCAGCTTATAGGAGCTCAAGTTAAATTCAAAGGAACTCTAAGAAAGGAGATCGAAAATATTTATATGTAGTAGCAGTTCGGAAAGAACCGTTTGCTCTCAAAGAATATGATAGTTGAAAAAAAAAAAAAAAAAACTTTTAAAATGGATTTTGCACACAAGAAACGTGATAGTAAGAAAAAAGCTTTAAAAATGGATTTCGGTTAAAAGAGTTTCGGATAAAAGAGATTCTACTGTATTTACTCCGAAAAATATCAATGTTGAAGTATTATTGAAAAGATAAGTATTTTTTTAAATATCAAATTTTGCAAACATTTCTCTTCCATGAAATTAAGTCATGGGTGGTCATTTTTACTTTCTTCTATCTTCAATAGAAGAAAGTATTGTAATCGAAATTTTTTTCGACCTCCGGTTTTCGACGGATTTACACGTTTTAGGGGTCAGAGATCCCAAAAAACATGTTTATAGAAAATGTCTGTCTGTCCGTCTGTCTATCTGTCCGTGTGTCCGTCTGTCTGTCACCATTGTACCATCAAAAAGTGTATGAAGTTATGCATAGAATTGAACCAAATTTTTATTTTAAGTTTTTGGATATGGCAAGTAGGTCCTCCCTGAATTTGTAAAAAATTCGCCGGTAGGGGTAGCTGTAGCAGCGATTTTTGTGCGATTTTGAATATTGTACCATCCAAAAGTGTATGAAGTTATGCATAAAATTTAAAAAAAAATTTTATTTTGAGTTTTTGGATATGGCAAGTAAGTCCTCCCTGACTTTGGAAAAAATTCGCCGGTAGGGAGGCTGTAACAGCGATTTTTGTGCGATTTTGAATATCGTACCATCCAAAAGTGTATGAAGGTATGCATAGAATAGAGGTCTGCACGGGCCGGGCTTGGCCCGAGGACTGTACCCGGCCCGGCCCGCGGGCCGGGCCGACAAAAAAATTGATAGGGCCTGCAGGGTCGGGCCGGGCCGATAAAAAAAATTAATCGGCCCTATCGTCCCGATATAAGAATTTGAGAGAAGCAGATGAAATACGAGGCCATTTCCAATGAATATGACTTTTTCGAGAAGTATAAATGTGCGTTACGAGTCGATGCGAGTTTAACAACATCAATACAGAAATGTAACATGTCCATCGTAGAGATCGTCACCGTACAGTTACATGATGCCTGATCCCGGGTTTTATTTTTTCGGCACTCTTTTGCCGGACGGAACTGGTCTTAATCGTTCTCAGGATGTGTAGTACAGGCATTATGTTTTGTAAAAGTATTAATAGCGATAATGAACGTCTGTTAACAGTATCTTTGGAAATGTACCTTAAGGTGGTTCTCATATTTACTGCTCAACAATGCGAAACTTTCAGACACATTTTCTGACTCATTTTTAACTATAAAGGCATAAAATTGACAGGCCTGAATATTGAAGGCATTTGGAATCAAATAGCGTTTCCATTTTTCATAAATTACGTACAGAGATAACAGAGACTCTTGTCACGTGACTGTGCGTTTTTCTCCTTTCCTGTGCTTTCGCTTCCGGAAATTCGATTCAAAACGCTAACTTTGGCAGTATTTTCTGAAAGATATATTACTTTTATCAAAGAAAAAAAACGGCATTTACATGGTTTCTGAATACGAATACCGGCCAATCTCATGCGTTTCCGAAAAGAAATGAATTCATAAATGTATCAAAATGTAGCTCCTTTGGATTTGAGAAAAGCCTTAAAAAGGACAGAAATATTTTCACAAATCTACTTTTATTATAAGCTTCAAAAGTTATCATGTTTTATTAACCCTTTATTCTAAACTACATTAATCTTTTAATGAACCCTTATTTAAATTTTGAAACGTCTGTAGAGACGTTGACTAAAACATTAAGTAATCGTTAATGTTTACTATTGTGTGTTTTCTATTTTGTGAACACATAGTAATTTAAAATATACTGTAAAATGTTTTCATAAATATGCATGTAGTATTTCATTAAAAGAATCTTAATTGTATGTCGAGGAAACACGGAATTTTTTGTAGAAATTAAGTCGGGCCGGGCCTGTTTTCACTGATTTTTGTACGGGCCGGGCCGGGCTCGGGCCGAACTTTCAATTTTTACACCGAGCTGTGCCAAAATAGCTTTCCTTCGGGTCGGGCCTGGAAATTCCGGCGCGTGCAGACCTCTAGCATAGAATTGAACCAAATTTTTATTTTAAGTTCTTGGCTATGGCAAGCAGGTCCTCCCTGAATTTGGAAAAAATTCGCCGTTAGGGGGCGCTGTAATAGCGATTTTTGTGCCATTTTGAATATTGTACTATCGAAAAGTGTATGAAGTTATGCATAGAATTGAGCCAAATTTTTTGTGCATGTTTTTGGCTTTGGCCAACAGGTCCTTCTTGGATTTGGAAATATCGCGCGGTAAAGGGGCTCTGTGATAGCGATTTTTGTATACTTTTCTTGATTTTTCGTAGTTCTATTATCCATTGGCGGCTCGTGCAAAGGCGGGAACTCGCTTCCTGCTAAGCCGGCTATTCGCAAACATCTGATAACAACAGAATAAGGAAAAACTATTAATTTTAACAAATATCATGATATAGATTAACTCGTTTTTAGTTCGTTTAATTGACTGAAGCAGAATTTTAAAATGAAAATCAAAGTTGGTATAGTATTGAACTAATAATATTGAAGTATTAACATGTGTAACTAGCTTTTGAAATATTAAGATGTATTAGATAGAAGAAAGTTTTGGGATTGGCACATCCAACTAGTTTAAATTACGTTGGAATTTCTATTTTCAATCAAAATTTTCTGAATCTTTCCAATCTTGCTGAATTTCCCGAGTTGTACAGATCGGCTAGCTATCCTGATAATTGTCTGAGCGAAGCGAAGGCTAATACTCAGCGAAATATTACTGTCCGGACACTTTACTACTACGATGGATATTAACGCCATTTTCTACTAAAAAAAAGCCTAATAAAAACCTTTCGTCAAGCATAACTCAAAAAATATTTGTCGGATTTCGTTTCTGATTGCACCAGAAGGTACCTATGAGGGTCGCCTACTGAATGCACCTACTATGAAAAATAAGTTCCAAACCGTTTAAAAATTATCTAGAAAAAACTCTTAAAAAAGCACAATTTATCTGCATACGTCACAGAAATTTGTTGTGCGTCACTTTCACCGGTTGATGTTTTCGTAGACAACTGGTTTGAACACATGGAGCAAATAAAAAAAAATACGCACGCAGTGCAAACCTTGCAACAACCCGTGGCAACCAGTTTTGGTGGGCAAACAAATAATAATACAGTATTCCGTACCACGGTGACCGTTTTTAACCTGTTGTATAAAATCTGGCATGTTGTATGACATACAATTGTGGATGATTAAAACAAAAGACATGAGTGTTTATTGATCCGGGAAGTTATCTTTCTCTGGATGTCTGTCTGTCTATCCTACAGCATGCAATTTTCTTGTAAAGGATGATATTATTATGCAGTAAAACCTCCATAACGGACACACCCGATTAGTGGACATCTCTATTTAGCGGACATTTTTTCGATTACCAACCCCTGTACATTATTTACTCTCAGTACCGGACACCTCCAAATAGAGGACAAATTCTGCCCTCCCGAGGTGTTCGCTATTCAGAAGTTTTACTGGTAAAACCTCCATAGCGGACACACCCGATTAACGGATACCTCTATTTAGCGGACATTTTTTCAATTACCAACTCTTAAATAATTGTACATGTTTTACTCTCAGTAGCCGTCACCTCTAAATAGAGGACAAATTTTGCATTCTCGGGGTGTCCGCTATTCAGAGGTTTTACTGTATATAATATAGATAATTATTTTACAGGGCTGCACAAAAGAATAAGAATATATGAAACGAATATAAACTAAATTCGGGATTGGTAGATCGCTGATGGTAATGTAATTTTAGGATGTTGTTACAGTCATCCGCAGCATGTTTTTAGAGTTTCGTTCATCTAACGAAACCTTACCTGTCTCACTCCTTTGTCTGTCTGTTTGTCCGTCTGTCACAGAGCCCGTTCTCAGAAACTATATATGTCGGAGACTTGAAAATTTGCATACTTATAGCTGAACACCACACATCAAACGGCAAATAATAAAATTTTGAAAAAGTCTAATATTTAACCCTCTGGGCTCTAACTTGTGTATTTTAAGCAATTTTCTAACTCAGCCCCTAATTAAGTTGGAGACATGAAAGTTTGCATACTTATAGCTGAACACTTGCGATAACACGATAAATCATAAAATTTTGAAAAAGTCATATTTAACGCTCCAGTCTCTAACTTCTGTATTTTAAGCAATTTTTCTAACTCAGCCCCTAATTAAGTTGGAGACATGACATTTTGCATACTTATAGCTGAACACGTCACATCAAACGACAAATAATAAATTTTTTAAAAAGTCTAATATTTAATCCTCTGGGCTCTAACTTACGTATTGTAAACAATTTTTCTAACTCAGCACCTAATTAAGTTGGAGACATGAAATTTCGCATACTTATAGCTGAAAGCCTCACATCAAACGACAAATAATAAAATTTTGAAAAATGTCTGATATTTAACCCTCTGGGCTCTAACTTATGTGTTTTAAGCAATTTTTAAAACTCATCCCCTAACTAAGTTGGAGACTTGAAAGTTTGCATACTTATAGCTGAACACTTGCGATAACACGATAAATCATAAAATTTTGAAAAGTCACATTTAACCCTTCAGTCTCTAACTTCTGTATTTTAAGCAATTTTTCTAACTCAGCCCCTAATTAAGTTGGAGACATGAAATTTTGCATACTTATAGCTGAACACCTCACATCAAACGACAAATAATAAAATTTTGAAAAAGGTCTAATATTTAACCCTCTGGGCTCTAACTTCTGTATTTAAAGCAATTTTTCTAACTCAGCCCCTAATTATGTTGGAGACATGACATTTTGCATACTTATAGCTGAACACCTCACATCAAACGACAAATAATGAAATTTTGAAAAAGACTATTATTTAACCCTCTGGGCTCTAACTTGTGTATTTTAAGCAATTTTTCTAACTCAGTCCCTAATTAAGTTGGAGACATGACATTTTGCATACTTATAGCTGAACACCTCACATCAAATGACAAATAATAAAATTTTGAAAAAGTCTATTATTTAACCCTCTGGGCTCTAACTTGTGTATTTTAAGCATTTTTTCTAACTCAGCCCCTAATTAAGTTGGAGACATGACATTTTGCATACTTATAGCTGAACACCTCACATCAAACGACAAATAATAAAATTTTGAAAAAGTCTATTATTTAACCCTCTGGGCTCTAACTTGTGTATTTTAAGCAATTTTTCTAACTCAGCCCCTAATTAAGTTGGAGACATGAAATTTTGCATACTTATAGCTCAACACCTCACATCAAACAGCAAATAATAAAATTTTGAAAAAGTCTAATATTTTACCCTCTGGGCTCTAACTTGTGTATTTAAAGCAATTTTTCTAACTGAGCACCTAATTATGTTGGAAACATAAAAATTTGCATACTTATATCTGAACACCTCACATCAAACGACAAATAATAAAATTTTGAAAAAATCTAATATTTAACCTCTAATATTTTGTCTCGCGCAATTTTTAAATTTAAACTGTTTTGCAATACTATTTTTTGTTCATTTTGCATAATAAGTGTAATGTGACGTAATTTGTTCTATTTCAGATTTCTAACGCATGTTAATGAATTTATTTTACAATATCCTTTCTCTTTTAAAATTCACATGTAAATATATTTTTTATAGCGTAATTTCCAATAAGTACCTGCTTTTTATACCTAATTATTTAATTCTAATTTGAAGGTGTTTTTCTGTTTATAATAGTAACGTGTAAATATTTTTTTTTATTTGAAGCAAACATTATTGTTTGCGCTGTTTATACAGTTGGCAACAGTTTAAATTAATACCATTTTCTAAAATATGTAAAAAATATCTGTCAAAATGCTGAATATTTGAATTTAAAATAGAAATAAAACCTCAAAAAATGAGTCAAATTAAGAAAAAATTAATGAAATCTGCAGACCGGGATCTTCTATTGAATAAAAGGATCTAAAAATGATTAAATTCCCATGTATAGCTTTTGCTCTTATAAATTTATTTAATGGAACGATTTTGTCCAACTTTAGCATTAAATATCTCTTAAAATAATTCTTCGATTTGAAAACTGTATGCATTAGTGCGTTGATCAAACATTTCGCTATAATACCGCCGATTTTCATATATTTGTATGCAATAGTTTTCTTAATATTAACGAAGGAAGACCTCCGGTCACAAAAAATTCAAAACCGGCGGCGGCGGTGACAGCGTTAGTTACTTTTTATAGAATAGAGAGATATATAAAAATGAAAACTTGTCTATCTGTCTGTTTGTAATTATATACAAAATCCACAATTTGGAAGCCAAAATTGTGAAGAGATACGTACATGTGTATTAAAACATGGCCGAGACAACTAAAGTAATCCGGAATCGAAATAACTTATAGTTAATTTTTAATTAATAAAAAAACCACCAATTTAACAGCAATTTCTTATCAAATTTAAACATTTTTCGTTATAGCAGTTGCCAACAATAAAAAACACAACAAAATTATTACTACAACAATTAATTTTCTACTGCAAGATTTCCACGTGAAAAATGAAAATGAAATAAATAGTTTGCCGAATTTAAAAAAAAGGTGAATATTACGTCATAACTTTTCTTTTGCAAGATATTCACGTGAAATATGAAAAGGAAATAAATGGCTTGACGAATTTAAATGAAAGTGAATATAACTTCATAACTTTTCTATTTCAAGGTTTCCACGTGAAAGAGGAAAATATTACGTCATATTGGAGATATAAAGAGCCTGGTGGATATAATATAACGTCATATGAGTGTGAAAAAAGTATTGAAGAATGATAAAAACCCGATTAGGGAAATATTGGCGTATTTAAACATTATTGCTCCAATTATAAATTGAAATAAGTTCATTTATAGCTGTATTCTTTTGCGTCTGTTATATACATTTATACATTTTTATATAGCGTTTTCATATGATTCATTCAACAACATTTCGACTGCTTTTTTTAATGTTTGTTTTGTGTTGTATGTTAAATTTTGAAATTGATTTTTCTGAACAAACATCCTTCAAATCCTGGGCAACGCCGGTACTTTAGTTTGTAACAGATAAATGGCTTTTGTATCTGTACATCTAATGCTAATATTATAAATCGTTATAATATTATAAAGTATATAATATTATTAATGCTTGTACGTTTGTGAGGTGTTATCTCTGAAACTACATAGCCAACTTAAAAAAAATGTTGGTGGCCATCTCTGCTCCGAAAAAAAGACTATTTTATGTCAGTGCAAGAACCTACATCGCTGCAGGAGCAAAAAAGTCCTAAAATTGTTATTTCTGCGATATTGATTGGGTTAGAAACTTTAAATTTGGTGCGGTAGTTACTTTTAAGATGTAAATACTCGTAATTAACGCTCTCTAAAATGTTCAATTTGACGGATAAACGTAAAAATTTCTAGAAAGGCTCTAAACTATGATTTATTTGGAATACTGAAATTTTTGGGATACTGTTGGGGTTAGAAACTAGAACTTTGGCATGGTAGTAGTTAATAAGATGTAAATGCTCGTTGTAGAACGAATTCTAAAAAAATAGAAAGACTAAACGAAGCGGAAAAAGATCTAAAGATGATCTAAGTAACGAAGAACATGGAACTGTTAGGAATATAAACATGAAAATTGACATGGCTGTATTTATCATGACGTAAATTCTCGCAATGGAACAATTTCTAAAAATGTCGCTATATAAAACAGTGCAGAAACAAAAAACTTTCAAAAATTTTCTATTTCTCTGTTACTGCTGAGCCCAAAATCTTGAAATTTTGCTTCGGGTTAGTTTTAAAATATACAATTGTCTCTATGAATGGTTTCTAAAAAATTTAAAATTTAAAAAGATGAAATTAACGGAAAGCGATCTCAATTACCATTAATTTGGAATTATTAGGTACAGCAACTTTAAATATTTCATAATGCTGCATTTCCTCCGCAAAACATGCGATTTAAATGCAATAAAACTGAACTAGCATTAAATAAATTGTGTAAATATTGAATAAAGACCTGTATGAAACAGTGAGTAGGTTGCCCGAAAGTACTTGTTAAAGTGTTCCTTCTCTAGGCTTTTCTCTCTCTCGCCAAGGCCACTAACAGAGGGAAGTGCCGTTTTAAATGTGATATGAATTTTTTATCCGATTCATTTTTCTAGACATTTTATCATAAGGTCATATTCTCAATTATCATTAGTAGATTTTTTATATATTAACTTATTCTGGTGAAATTTTGTAATCGGGTTCATATTGGCGTATGTTAGCTTGCATGATTTGCTGAATAAATAATGTATGGATTTGTAAATTACTTCAAATGACACTTTGACAGCTCAAAAGTTATGCAGACGATATATTAAGATCTTGTGTCATACTTTATGTTTTAATCATTGCCGATTTCTTTTATTTAATACATGATAAATACAGCTCAACTTGTGCAGAATATGTTTGAAAACAAAACAATACAGCGTATGTAGTGGCCAGCATACACTCATCATTTAAATCCGATCGAGCATATCTAAAACACACTCTAACGAAGCATTGCATGCCACTTTTGATGTATTCGGTACTTTGATACTATATTAGATTTTGAGAAGAGAATTCCTTAAATGTTATCGACAACCTCATTGCATCCGTGGAAAACAGATATTGTACAATATTAACTATTCCGGGGGAGCACACACCATATAAAGTATAGTCCATTCTTTTTAAACATCATATATTTGTCATTTAAAGTTACTGAAATTGGTGCGGAGCGTCTGATTATGCTCTTGACATCATTTTATACAGTTAAAATTCCGATATAAGTAAATTAGTGTTTCATTTTCTATTTTACTTTAATATATTGCGTACTTTCAATTTTATATCCATGCATGGCTGTCTTGAATTGTTTGATTTCCCATTTTTTAAACAGTGTATACGAATTTATATATAAGATTTTGTAATTCTACAATTCGTTTATTTTCATCATTTCAATTTTTCGCAGTATATGGACAATTAAAGATAACATCTCATTTTCTTTGCTTCCACATGTTATTATTAAATCTATGTTCTCAGTAATATCGCTCAGACTAATCCCTCTGAGGGAAGTCCTAGTATAAGATTGAATTCATTGAATTTTATAGTTTAATTTCAGTTTGTGAAAGTAAAAAAATTATTAAAACATCTCAAGATTCAAAATGAAAACTTTTCAGAAATGAACAAGAAATATAAAGGGCAGGGGGATGTCAAAACTGTTTATTTTCATATGTCTTGTAATTTGGCAATACATCTTGGTCGCTTGGCGATTCATCCTCAGGGCAATTTTAACTAAGAAGTATCAAAGTATTTTCGGTTAGCCGGGCGCCAGTGTTATATGTATATATATATATATATATATATATATATATATATATATATATATATATATACATACCTAAATAGATATATATAAATACATATATGATATATGTGCATATATACTCATATATGTGTATATATATATATATATGTGTGTGTGGATGTGGCTTGCGCTTTCCAAAATATCCTGACCGCAGTAAGAGGGTGCAGCTAATTCTCATGAGAACTAACAGAGCTTGCAAATTTCAAAGATAATAAACTTGATGACTTAGTGATTTTGCATCCCCAGCCTGAGAACTGAAGGCTAAAATTAACTTCAGAGTTCTTTTGCGAGCTGACCTGGGAAGACGTCCAGTCAGACTTCAATAGCGCGCCGAGGTAGTGAAGGACGGTAAATTGCCGCAAAAAGCCCCTTTTATCCCCTTAAAATCTATATATAATTTGTATGTGTCCTGTAAATATAATTCATGCCTTACTCCAGACATTAAAATCGTGTTATTTCTACACCATCGAGTCATCAATGAGAAGTATTTATTACCAAAGGTCAATTGCACATGGGCGCTCGGCCGGTGCTTCAACTCCAACCGTTTTTCAAAGCCCCTAGACGCTGCTGATATCCCTCTTGTGAAATATAGAAGAGCCATCGCAAGCTGAATTTTCCAGCTATAAATAAGAGGAAGGCGAGAAAAAGAAGAACACGTCACGACGTAATACTGACATACATTTCTCTTATCGGGCCGACATCTGTTTTTTCTACGTGTGAGCAGCAGAATCTGTTTTTTTTCTCTTCTCAAATGGATTTCTTCGATTTCTTCAGCGCTAGTCACTTTTATAAAGGATACCACAATAGAAGTAAGCCTTTAATTATCTTTAATTAAGCATGTTTTTACAAGAGATACTTCCAGTTTTGGCCCAGGTTAGTTCGGCGCGCGCCGAACGAATTAAGCTCTTACATACCCTTGTATTAGGTTCTGATAAAAATAAAAATAATAGGAAAAATTTAAGGAAGTTTAAGGGATTTAAATTTAAAATTGGGGGTACAGAATTTGATGGCAAAATAACGGAAACAGCTAAAAACTTCCCCTTAGCCCAACTCATTTCAATAGCAAATTTATTATGCCTAGACATCGGTGGTAACGAAGCGGACATCTCCCGACGTATTATTGAAGCACTGTCAGATCTAGCAAAATTTCAGCCCTCCATTTCACCATAATCTGATTCAGAACTTGAAATTCCCGAAGACAATGATTCTCGCAATGTTTTGCAATCCAATTCATTATAAAATTTTTCTGGTACTACTTTGAAACACACTGCCGCAATTTCCCCCTACACCACCGCGTCAATCGATTTCCTTTACCCATTTCGAAAATTTAATTACACCTTTTAATGGCAAGCCAGTAGAAAATATTTTACAATCGTTAGAAAGATTTGTAGGTTTGGCCATAACATTTCAACTTAACGATTTACAAAAAATTCTTTTCGTCGAAAGAGCTCTAAAAAGTACCGCGTTATTATTCGTCCGCAGTGAGCCAGAATTAACATCCTACGCAGCATTAAAAACAAGCTTTAATACAAGAATTCGCGCATATTTCCTCTTCCGCCAAATACATGAATGAATTCATAATGAGTGAATATTTTCTCGTTATGGAAGAAATTGCCCAATGAGCGAAAATAGACGATGCATCACTCATGCATTATGTTATCACCGGTATTAGAGATACACCTAATAATAAAGATATTCTTTTTGGCTATCACATTCTCACTGAATTTAAAAGTAAACTTCAAATTTATCAGCAAATTTGCGATCAAAGTCCTCACCATCGTCAGTCACAGCCACGACCTACAAATGATATTAGTAAACCCTACACACCGAAAAAACGTCAAAAATGATCTGTTACGCTTGCGGAGAATCCGAACACCTTGCAAAAGATTGTGTACACAAAAACAAAGGAATCAAATGCTTCACGTGCAAGCAATTTGGACACAAGAGTTGCGAATGCACTCAGACCACCCGCCGTAAAGTTTCAAATTCAGACACCTCTCCCCTGCAATTCGCGTAGTGGAATTAGCTAAACCGCGTCAAAACATGACAAAATTAGTGAAAATTGCAGATTTAGCGATAGATGGGTTAATGGATACCGGTTCGCATATTACGGCCGTAAGACAGGATTTGTACAGCTTAATCGGTTCCCCCACCCTCAACGAAGCAAACTTACAAATTGCAGGATTCGGCAACGGCAGTGTCACACCAATCTGGTCGTTTAGCACAACCATTTATATAGATGACAATACGTATACCACCACAGCTTATGTTATAGACTTTTCTCGCATGAACATTCCTCTCATCATCGGAAGGGATATAATTTCCCAGGGAACACTCACATGTGACCAGAACGGCATCTCACTCCAAAAACTACCCCCAGTCGAAATATCGATCAACTATATCACCGTTTGTGATGGTATAAGCAACGTGGACTTAGACCACAGTCAAGAGAATGCCGTGTTAAAGAACACAGTTTCCAGTATCCCAGTAAATAGTGAGGACCTGCCTTCTCAGATCCTACCATCTTCTAATTGCCCTCGTGACTACACACCTATACAAAAGACGTTCGCTGCTCCAGATTTCCTTGTGCCTATACTATGCTTTTTACTCATCATGCAAAATTCCTCAAGTGAATCGCGTAACTGTATTACGGATATAGAAACTGTCGCCCATTTTCTTGAAGCATATTTCATACTGTCTATAACGGCATATTTTTACATTTCACCTGTGTCAACTTTTCCCCATACCAGAAAACCGAAAGCACGCCACCGAAAGAAAAGAAACAAACTCCATTTACGCACAATATAGCTTCGAAAAAAAAAAGAAAAGTGTTTCTTTAAGTGTGTTTTCTGTTTGTGTTGTTTTCTCACTGTGCTCTCCTGTTGTGTAAAATATATATTCACGTTGCGAAATTGTGCTTTTTTTTGGTTTCGACGTAATTACGTGTTAATTTTCTTCAAAGTGATGTTCAACAGCTAATTACTACAAGTGTGCTTTTCGTATGTCTGTGTACATATTTTTTTTTTATCCCACGAAGGGTCCAAGTTATTTTTTTCTTGTTGGACGCCCTCTAAACACTACATCTAGTCTACTTTTATTTATTTGTGTTCCATGATTCATATTCATTCCAAGACTGTATCTTCCCATCAATGACTTATACGCGTTAGCGTTTGCAGTGAACTCAATAGACAAACCATATTTATTTTTTTATTTATTTCTTCAAGTGTGAATCGCGATTAGACACAGTATTTTTTTTCTTTTTACCTGTGTGTAGAGAACCTATCTTGTAATAAACAGCTGACTGTATATACGGAACTCTACTCCCATATAAGAACAGTTTCATCAAGACCTTTTCTTTTTTCAAAATAAACAACTGTAATAAAATATGATGTAGATGAAATAAGCTGAATTATTCTTATTAAAAATAATATTTTATCAGCATTTCAGGAACCTTTGTATACAAAGATAAATTGCGTTCAGAATAATAACCCAGACCTTTCTTCTAACCTATAATTCAATCAAATTGCAAGCTAACAATAAAATACTTTTTTTATTCCTTAGAGGAATTAATGCTCACACACAAAAAAAAACAACTTTTGGTGTCTCATTTTTACTTAATATCTTCAAAAATGTAAAAGATAATGACGGCCGTACCTAAATAAGCTACACATCACATATGTAAATAAAAAAGGACAAAAAAATCACTTATAGAATTGTTTATTCATTCATCAAACAAAAACTGATATTTCCTTTTTTTCATTCCTTTATAAATGGAATAACAAATTATGAAAATGCAAAATTTCCAACATCATTTTTAACTAATCATGAGCAATGTTTTTTTTTTTTTGGAACAATTATCATTCATACAATCATAAAATTTTCCTTTACCAGTGTAACAATATTATACGGAAAATACATAAAAAATACTTATCATTGCTGGACTCCACTCCTTGTCCTTGCAGACAGGAAGAACAATTTTATCGTGGATACCATCACGCACCTTTTCTTTATTTTTTAAGAACAACAGAATGTGCTTATAATTGGACATTTATTCTAAACACCACCGTGATACGATTCTAGCACATTCAGATGCTTGTTTTTTACCCCGCTGCTGAACCAACCACTGCACATATCACTTTACGTGCCAAAGCCAACGATATTACATGGCATTTCATCATTTTTATACATAAAAATGTATATATAGAACTCAACTACCGCTACAGCCTGTTGAGACTCTGCCCACGTATATCATTAGACTCGTACTCACAACGATCTATATGCGAATCCGATCGAAAACGAAAAAAAAATGCAGCTGACACTTGGCGTGGGAAAAGGGTTGCCGGACAACGAAAAATTCGCCAAACAGAATGCGAACGACACCGAACCAACAGCTGAGTGTGTAACAGGCCGCGAAGATTACAAAATATCCGGATGCCAACAAGAGATAAAAGGATGCCAACGGTAGAAATAAAGTAATTTAAATTAAATTGACAAAGATATCTTAAATCTGATTTGATACCAAAATCCAGTGACGTCATATAAAGACAAAATATGAAACAACCGAAATGAAATAATGTTTGAAGCCATCGGGCTAAATAAAAAAACGTAGAAAAATGATTAAATAAATAAAGATAACGATGACTGTGCTAGACGAGAAACAAAGTAACAAGGGGTACAGAAAAAGAAAGGGGCAAAAAAGAAAAATGAATTAAAATGGCCTGAGCTACCAAAAGAAGGAAATAAAAAAAATGAAAGTGCAAGGCAATCATTGCACTTACACAAACCAATTTTTTTAACACAATCCTGGAAGGAAAAAAATGGGGGAAGGAAGCGGTAAGACGGTGGGTGCCCCATAAAAAATGGAACCGTCTTCCGGTCCCAGACCCATTGCAGGTCCATTTGTCCAGGCTGAGACCACCCGAGAAACGTGCCCCGCGACGCGTCCCGAAGGTCGCCGCCAGACACGCCCCATCAAGGCGATCCCTGAGACCCCGGGCCTGACCTGTACTCCGGCCAAGCCGACGCGCTGCCCAGCGCACGCAACGACGGCTATTCCCAAGAAGAGACGAACGGCCGTTACGACAGTCCTCACCACCCAGCTAGAAAAACCAAGTGGTCCCTAAACTTGGTTACTCGAGCCGGTAGACCCCGCAAGCCCTGCGGGAACCAGACGCCTATAAAGACGCTGGGCCCACGAGCTGAACCGAGGCTTCCCGACCCGAATTTGATTTACTTAAGGCCCCAAGATCAAATACCATTTTTGGGCAAAGACATTTATGTGGGCCAGCCGATAAGAAGGTTATGAAGAGCCCCTAGCTTGAAAACCCGGGAGGACGGGGAAAGTCCCTCCAGCCGTAAAGCGACCCAGCTCCGGGCTTTTCGCCCAGACCACCCGGCTCGACCGACAGAACACCTCGTGAATCACGCCGGGAACCAGTTGGCCCAGACTAGGCGCCGTTAGCGACCCCAGGCGGCACGGAAAGCTCAACCTAGACGTAATAGACTCCGCCTCGCTAGGGGGTTGGATGGAACGGAGTCCCACCCGCCCCCGCCGACTTGACTCCGCCCGAAGACAGAGAAGCCAGCGGAGGCCGACAGAAGCCCGCCCACCACTACCTTACCTCACGGTCGTCAAGGGTACCCAGGCCCGAAGACCCCTGACCCCGTGCAGTGACCGACCGCTACCTTTGTTAGTGCGTTCGAAAATTAGGTGGAGACACCTCTAGGTCCTCATCACCATGCGAGGAAAACTCTGGTACCGCATAGACACGAAGGACTTGGATCGGACCAAGAGTTCCTCTGAGGCACGATGAGCCGCCGCGTTACCGGCGAGCCTCCGGCCCGTTTCCCCGTGGGGACAGCGTTCGATGGTGGATCTGCCGGCCGACCCTCTCCCAAGGGTCACGGCACGACATGGAGCAACCAGAGCCATACTGGCCTCCCCACGCGATCGCTCCTTGGTCAACGGGGGCACCGCCAAACCCTACCACCCTAAGGGTCGGCTCCCAACTGCTCCAGCTGAGGTCCTTGGAGGGATGAGCCACCCAGGTCAAAAAGTAACCTGGGCGCTGTCCGAAACCCTCGCCCTTCGGTTGCTCCGGGAGTCCCTGCATGGCGTTCCCGCGAGCCCCGTCGTCACTAGCGAGCACCAAGGACTTTCCACTATAAAGCCCTCACTCACACCTCAGGCTCCCTCTTAGTCAGTAGGTGGATGGGGTCCTATCGCCTTAGCTAGTCTTTGCCCGGCGACACCGTCCGACCCTAGGACCGGCACCGGGATCGACCTATGGACCGTCGCTACCCGGCTTGCCCAGAGAACCCGGGTGCCGGAGGACCGTACCTTTGGTACCCACCGAAGCGGGCTACGACCCTATGCACAACGTCCGTTAACCGTGGCCACCGGACTCAACGCCTGTCGGAGATGAGCCTCTCGAGGAGGTGGCGATTCGTCCCCATCCGGCCCCCTCGCATTCGTACACAACGAACTCGGCCGAGCTTCCGGTCACCTCCCCCACTCAAGGGGTCGGGTCGGAACCACCCGGAGGGGCGGCCACGGGAGGAAGAGGTAAAGAAGTGGAATCCAATTACAAAATAACATACCAAGAAAAAATGTACCAACAACACATCTATACATTGCATATTAAAAGAAACATAACAATCATAAAAAATATTACATCAGTACAAAGTTTCACTTTTACCAATACATCTTTTGTATATATATAGTATGGTAAATAATATTGGACAAAACAAAAAAAAAATGATTGATGCCAATGTCATAAACTTAAGTTATATACAGACATCATTTTATCATATTACCAAAAATCTAAACAAAAAAAATGACAACTACTACAACATTGTCAATAGTCTTTTCATTCTATGTGAAATACCATGGTTTCTCATTAACAACTTTTTTTTTAATGAGTGACCACTCTAAGAAAACACCAATTGAATACAGCGAAACAGCACCGAAAACTGGCGATATGAAGCAATTAAAATAATAAAACTTTGTAAAAAATCACCATAAAATTAAAACAAAACACAGGACGCGTTTCGAGCTAGAAACATAACAGCTCGTCATCAGCTAAGCATACACGTGTCCGAAAACGGACAAGTTCAAAAATGAACTGAAGAAAAAGAATGTTGCGAAGAATGCGACAGATGGCGCTACCTGATAGAGGAAGATGCAAAAGGGAAATGTGTTGAAAAAAGATAGAAGAGAAAATGAAATGGAAAAAATGGAAATAAAAGAAAAATAAAAATAAAAGAAGTAAATTAAAAATATAAATAAAAATAATAAATAAAGAACTATAAAAGAACAAGAAAAAATCCAAATTATTATTATTATTATTATTTTTTTTTTTTTTTTTTTTTTTTTTTTATTAAAATAAAAAGAAAAGAAACAAGAGAAAAGGGAAAAGAATTACACAATTAATTTCCACGCTGGAGATAGGAAAGGAGATGATGGGAGATCATTGACAAGATTAGCAGAATTTTTAGAAATAAAATATGCTTCATGAAAATCCAAGTGAGAGGGAGAGGCAGGGGAAGAAATAATTTTGGCCATGGAGAAATTGAAACAATGACTGGAAGACCAACAGTGAGAAGCAATCGAAGATTTAGAGATTTCTTGATTTGCAATATATCTCTGATGCTCGCCTAATCTGAATTTTAAAGCTCTCTTTGTTTGACCAATATAACCTAAATTGCAAGAGCAAGGAATGAAATAAACACCCCACCGGTTCTCAGTAGGAACAGGATCTTTTAGAGAAGAGAATTTAATTTTATTCATAGGTTTGAAGATAACTTTAAAGTTAAAACGAGAAAGTATTTTAGCAATTTTGAAACACAGAGGAGAATAAAAGGGCAGAACTATTATAGAATTAAAATTAGGAGGATTATTTGAATCAGAAAAAGGACGTTTAGGCTTATTAAATTTATACAAAGCTTTATCAATTAAAGAGGGATTAATTAATTCCCTCTTTAATTGATAAAGCTTTGTATAAATTTAATAAGCCTAAACGTCCTTTTTCTGATTCAAATAATCCTCCTAATTTTAATTCTATAATAGTTCTGCCCTTTTATTCTCCTCTGTGTTTCAAAATTGCTAAAATACTTTCTCGTTTTAACTTTAAAGTTATCTTCAAACCTATGAATAAAATTAAATTCTCTTCTCTAAAAGATCCTGTTCCTACTGAGAACCGGTGGGGTGTTTATTTCATTCCTTGCTCTTGCAATTTAGGTTATATTGGTCAAACAAAGAGAGCTTTAAAATTCAGATTAGGCGAGCATCAGAGATATATTGCAAATCAAGAAATCTCTAAATCTTCGATTGCTTCTCACTGTTGGTCTTCCAGTCATTGTTTCAATTTCTCCATGGCCAAAATTATTTCTTCCCCTGCCTCTCCCTCTCACTTGGATTTTCATGAAGCATATTTTATTTCTAAAAATTCTGCTAATCTTGTCAATGATCTCCCATCATCTCCTTTCCTATCTCCAGCGTGGAAATTAATTGTGTAATTCTTTTCCCTTTTCTCTTGTTTCTTTTCTTTTTATTTTAATAAAAAAAAAAAAAAAAAATAATAATAATAATAATAATAATAATTTGGATTTTTTCTTGTTCTTTTATAGTTCTTTATTTATTATTTTTATTTATATTTTTAATTTACTTCTTTTATTTTTATTTTTCTTTTATTTCCATTTTTTCCATTTCATTTTCTCTTCTATCTTTTTTCAACACATTTCCCTTTTGCATCTTCCTCTATCAGGTAGCGCCATCTGTCGCATTCTTCGCAACATTCTTTTTCTTCAGTTCATTTTTGAACTTGTCCGTTTTCGGACACGTGTATGCTTAGCTGATGACGAGCTGTTATGTTTCTAGCTCGAAACGCGTCCTGTGTTTTGTTTTAATTTTATGGTGATTTTTTACAAAGTTTTATTATTTTAAAACACCAATTACCATAATTGGTAAAATATTTATAACAATTTTTTTATATAATACTGAAGAAACAGCTGCCTAGGACTTACAGCCAACTAATATTTATTTCAACGCCTTGATACTAACTTACTTGTAAAACAACAAAGTATATGCATATTATACATAACATTCTTTTATTTAGTTGAATTATCAAGAGACTGGCAGACAGTATCACCTTCATCATAACTATATAAAATTAAACAGGTGATTAAAATTATGTTGTATATCAGTATACAACTTATGTATACCAAAACAATTTAAAACAGTAATGTTGTTCAAACATGAGAAGAAAAAAAAAATAACAACTATTGTTATCATGATTTCCATAATTTTTAACAAAACATAACTCAAATTGGAATATTTAACAGTATGAAGGAAAAAAAAATAAGAGAAACTGTAGTAATACAATAAATTGTATCAGTAAACATACATGCATATTAGTGATCATGTATATGCTTTTTAAACTATAATATTAAGAAAAAATTACAGGATGGCATATTTGCAATTCTTATAGATAAAAATAAATTATCTTATAAACAGAAAAAAAGGTACAGACAACTAAAAGTTTTTTTTTTTTACCTTATACCACCTAGATACATCTGAATACTTGTTTTACAACAACGTAATATTGAAGAGCTATTACACTTAACATAAATGATTATTGTAATCTACATAAGCATCTTGAAAAAAATATCTTGAGAGCTGCATGAATGATTACAGCATGAATAAAATAAAATAAAATCTTTATACAACTAAAGGTTATTGCTATATTCTTACAAGAAATATTTAAATGTTAAATTACTTGTAACTGAATGTTAAGAAGATAAAACAATACTTAAACAGCAAAGTGTCCAGTGTTGTCAGTCACAATAGAAGAACACAATATTCTGGCCAGCAGAAACTACTAAGAGCATTCTATTATCATGCCTATAATGTTTACGTGTACAATTAAACATCATAGGAGGACGTGGCTATTATCATGCCTACTGTGACGTTTTATCTGAGAGGACTCAGAGACCAGATGTCCCATAACGAAATAAACATCGTTAATTGGAACCTCCAGGTGCCTGCTATAACTTCACATGTCACTGTTTCACCAAAATCCAGATGGAACATGTAAACAGTTTTAATCATGTAAATATCTCGAGAAAAAGTGCTGCGTAGAAATGATAAAAACTGAACTTGATGACTAAGATGAGTCAAGACCTCACGTGGGGTATCTAGGAGATGAACTGATCTCTGAAAAACAAGACCCCGTAAGGGAGTCTCTGCTGTGACACGACCCCAGACGGTCATGTTTTCGCGGCTCTGCCGAAAGGAGCGTCTCGCTCCGGAAAAGATTAATTTTTTTGCCGTGTAAATAATAATGTGTGCTTGTTATATGTGTGTCCGAGTGTCGTCTAATAAAATCTCTGAAAAAACGAACGCCAAGTTCTTGTAATTTCTAGTTAAGATTCTTTCTTAAGTGAGTTCTTATTCGGCGGTACAGTTGGTGTCAGAATTTGGGATTCGAGTTGCTCGAAAAGTTTGGGCACACACGCACACACAAGGCCTGCACTTGTTACCCACGGAAGGAATGATTAGGTGATCATTCTTTCAAGAAGCAGAGAGTCGTCCTGTGACTGGAAAAGAAAAATAAAGGAAAGTCCCCGTGTGTTGGAAGAAGAGAAAAACCGTGAAATTTTCCGTGCGGGAAAAGAGGAGGGAGCAGTTTCGGTTTGTGAAGAAAGAGCTAGTTTTGGATTTTCACCCGGTCAGCTGAGAAGAGAAGGGTGTTGCTTTTCACTCCCCTGCTGGAGGAAAGAAAAGAAAGCTTGGTGTTATCTGGTTTCGGTTTAGGAAAAAAAGGACTGCTGGAGGAATCCTTACCCAGCGTCGGAAAAAGAGGAAGATTGTTGTTTTTCCCCCACCCCTGGAGCAGAAAGTCTCGCGGACGTCTGTGATCAGCTGTTCGACTTGCGGAAAGGAAACGGAGTTACCCCAACCTCGTTGTTTGATGATGAAAGGATTGCGGAAGAGTGGAAAAAAATAGAAGAGAATTCTGTGATTATTAGGGAGCCAAGGCCTGAGACGAAACTGTGATTATTTTAGCAGTGGATCGGTTTGGATAGAAGAAAATTGTGAAATGTGAACGGGCCCGTTTTGGGTCGAAGATAGTGTTCAGGTGTTCCGCGTTGTGGATATATTGTTTTAGTGGACCTTAGGGTCAGAAAGTTTATGTTCGGTGGGCCATCCGGCTGAAAAAAATCAGTGAAAGTGTGGATTACCGTTTAATGTTTGAGTCGTCAAGTGGGGTAAGTCACAATTTTGAATTTGGAGTTAATGTATGCTGATTTTTTTGTGTAATTAAATTTAAAATTGCTGATCTGTTGAAAATTTTAAAAATTTTGATGACAAAATTTGAACAAGTACTAGTCATGGAAGTGAGTCAGTATTTACATATTGTTTTGTTATTGAAAGAAATTTTTATGATTGATTGTGATTATTGTTAATATAGTATATATTTTTTTGTTGTTGTATTAGAGTAGAGAAGTACCTTTTTATAGAGAAATTTTGTTTGGAAAAAAAAGGAGTTAGATATGGCTTTCCTGGGTAAAGGAAAAAAGAAAAATATAAAAAAGTTAGTGGATGAACTGGAACTTGCCAGGACGGGAAACGAAACTCGGATTCAGTTAACGCACTTAGTGCTGGAATCTGTGGAGTATGAAGAAGAAATAGTACGGGCTCTTTATGAGACTATATTAGAGACAGCTAAGGAGGAATTAAAAAAGGAAGAAAGTGAGCGCGCCCGGTTACAAGCTATCGAACGGGAGGACATGTTGCGTAAACAGATATGGGATCGTGATCAAGCCATTAGGAAGGAAAAATTGGAGCAAGAGAAAGAATTAAAGGAACTAGAATTAAAAAATAAATTCGAGTTAGAAAAACTAAAAATCGAGAAAGGAATTTCCCCGTCTTCAGAAAATGCAAATAATATACCTTCGCGTTCCTCTGAACAGAACTTAAAAAATTTAATCCCGGATTTTAATCCTGAAAAAACAGATATTAGCTTGTATTTGGCTCTGTTTGAACGCCAAGCTAAACGGGTTACTATACCGAAGGAAAATTGGGTCTCTCATTTAATTGGGCTTCTGCCAGTAGACATTATTTCAATTATTGCCAGACAACCCGAGACAGAGTCAGAAGATTACGATAACGTAAAAAGTATATTGTTAAAAAAATTTAAAATAAACCCAGAGAGCTTTCGACAGAAATGTGTTAGCCATCAGAAGTCCCAATCTTTAAATTGGCAGGATTTCGGTTTCGAAATCCGAAATTATTTAAATGAATGGCTAGAGGGCTTATCAATAACTTCCTTTGACGAATTAAAAGACCTTTTGGTCACCGATCAGATTAAACGGCGTGCGACGTTTGAAATGCGTGAACATTTCATTGACAAATGGCCACTGCTTAAGACGGAAGCAGCAAAGGTGGAATTATTGGATGGTTACGAGAGTGTCAGAGCGTCGTTTAAGAAAAATCGGTACGCAGAGGATGGAAATACGCGTCCGAAATCGAATGAAAAACAGGTAGAAACGAAAAATGAAACTCCCTCCCTAGTGCGTCAGCCCAACGCGGTACCATGAGTCGGGAGAAAGCATTCGAAAAAAGAGTGGAGCGTAGATGTTTCCATTGCAACTCCAGGAACCATTTGCGGAATTTTTGTCCAGAATTGAGTAAAAATTCAGGATTGCGGAATACGAGTGAAGATAAGGAAACGGGAGCGAAAGCTAGAGTAAGCTATGTAGGAGTGGAAAAGTTTTGTCTGGGATAAACAACGGAGGCCGTAGGCAACAGTAAAGTACCACTCCTTGATATCAATATTTTGGGCCGAAAGGTTAAGGGAATAAAGGATTCGGGTACGGAATTATCGATTTTTCAAAGCGAATTAATTCCAGATAAATATAAAACGGGTGAACAGATCGAGTTAGCTCCGGCCATCGGAAAAATTCGTAGAGCGGATCTAGCGAAAGTTCCAGTTTCTTTGTGGAACGGGGACCAGGAAAATTCACCCAGGATTTATATAACGGCAGCACTGGTGCTAGAATTAAATTGTGAAGCTTTACTGACACCTTGTATTTGTAGGCGGTTGTTTAAGTTGTGAAAACCGGATCGCAGGTACGCGAGGTGGAATAATTCAAATACCAGGGTGCCAGAGAAAAATAAAGTTGAGGATGCAGGGTTAGGTAAATTTAAAACTGGAGAGAGTTTTAAAGGCAGTGCGAAAATTGAACCCGAAGTGATAAATAAGGCATCAGAAAATCGCGAGCAGGTCAAAAAAATAAACGCTAATTCCAAAATTAAAGGTTTGGAAGAATTTGATTCAGAACAGGTTAGTGAAACTCCCATTGTACCGGCGAATAACTTAGAGGTTATTTCCGATGAAATTGGTGAAGGAAAACAAATTTTAAAATTTCCTGTACGTGATAAATCGAGTAGCAGATTACCCGAAAACACCCTTGAGATCGCTAATTTGGTCAGAGAGAAGGATTTTTCTGGCGGTGTTGTGGCGACAATCCCGGTTCGAGAGCGGGAAGTGCGAGCGACGAAAAGAGGGAAATCGAAGGAATGGGTTCCGATCGCGGAATTGGGTCAATTCGTCTCGGACGAAAAAGAAGAACGAGAAGATAAATCCCGTATCTGTTTTCAATTTTTTTGGAAAACAATTCTGTTTATCAGAGATGTAAGAGAGTTTTAGACAGAGAGTAGAGATTAGGGATGTTTTGGTTTGTTTATTTTGTTTTGTTTTGCTAAGAGTGACTTATGTATTGTGTTTACTGTGTTTATTATGTTTGTTGTGTGTTATGCTGAATCCCTTCCATGGTAACGAAGTACTTTCTGATAAATGTTTTGATTTTTAAAATTTAAAATTTTATTAATTTTGGAGTAGATAGCATTGTTAGGGATAGCATTAACTCCGAATTTCACTAGGATTGTGCACCCGAGTGTAGAAATTTTTCCCTTAAGGAAAAATTTATATGGGGCATGGAGGGACTGTGACGTTTTATCTGAGAGGACTCAGAGACCAGATGTCCCATAACGAAATAAACATCGTTAATTGGAACTTCCAGATGCCTGCTATAACTTCACATGTCACTGTTTCACCAAAATCAAGATGGAACATGTAAACAGTTTTAATCATGTAAATATCTCGAGAAAAAGTGCTGCGTAGAAATGATAGAAACTGAACTTGATGACTAAGATGAGTCAAGACCTCACGTGGGGTATCTAGGAGATGAACTGATCTCTGAAAAACAAGGCCCCGTAAGGGAGTCTCTGCTGTGACACGACCCCAGACGGTCATGTTTTCTCGGCTCTGCCGAAAGGAGCGTGTCGCTCCGGAAAAGATTAATTTTTTTGCCGTGTAAATAATAATGTGTGCTTGTTATATGTGTGTCCGAGTGTCGTCTAATAAAAACTCTGAAAAAAATGAACGCCAAGTTCTTGTAATTTCTAGTTAAGATTCTTTCTTAAGTGAGTTCTTATTCAGCGGTACACTACAAAGTTTACGTGCACAATTAAACACCTTAGGAGGACGTGGATGAACAGCAGCTGAAAAGAAAAAAAAAGTTAATAATACTGAAAGTCATTATATGGCACAATTTTTTCCGATTTGGTCGTAGAGCAAATGAAGAGCCAGGCTGCTGATTAATAGTAGTAGCGGTGCAGATGGTGCACTAGTTGCATGTTTATCATCGATATTCTCATTTGGAGAATTTTGCTGTGGATTATTTTGAAGCACTGGATTTCTTCATGTAATTTTATCACACGATTGGTGTGAATAAGGATAGGTGAAGCATTACTATCTTTTTGAGACATAATTTGTAGTAGCACAGGGGAAATAACTTTTTGGACAATGAACGGTCCTTGAGTCTTTTTTTTAAGACACTAGGGGGCTCTGCCCCCTACGAGCTACGCTCGCCAACCTCCGTTCAGGCACACCAAAATCCAAAAAGTACGCTAATTTGATCGGCTTTAAAAATATTGAATTAAAAAAAAAAAAAAAAAAAAAAACAGTAGCGATCTCTCTGTAAACGGGTTTCCATTCGTTTTCCTTGGATTGGGGATTTTTAAGACCAAATCTACTGCTCTTAAAAGATAAAATGGCTGTTTTCGTATTTAATTTAAAAAAAATTAGTTAAACATTTGAAAATAAGCTAATGTAAAATGAATTAAGTAAACAGTGTCATTGTCTCCCGGTATTTTTTAACAGCGCTATAAGATAGTTCTTTTAAATAATTCATTTTAAATGTATCGTTTTAAATCTGACGCAATTTACACCAAAGTTTTATTTCTCTTATTAATATTCACGTGAAAATACTTTTGTTGTTAGAAGGCAATATTATTTGCGCTGTCTTCAAAATTCACGATAATAGTTGAAAAGATCATCTCAAAATATCAAATAAATATCTCGAGCAAATATATTTTTTAATTTAAATTGTTTTGCCATATTTTTTGGCCATTTTAAATATGACGTAATTGCCTCCATTTACAAGTTTAACGCATAATAATGATTTTTTCATTTTAACATTTTGTTTCTCTTTTAAAATTCAAATGTAAATATGGTTCTTATGACGTAATTTTCCTGCTTTTAACATGTAATCATTTCATTCTAATTTTAAAGTTTTTTTTCTGTTTATAACAGCCACGTGTAAATAAATTTTTAATTTGAAGGAAATATTATTCCTTGCACTGTTTTAAAAATTGGCAACAATTTAAAATAATATCCTTTTCTAAAATATCCAAACATATCTCTGGAAATGCTGAAAATTTGAATTTAAAATGGAAATAAATCGTCAAAAAATGAATGAAGTAAAAAAGATAAATGCAGTCTGCACACCGAGAACTTCTCATGTATAAAATGATCTAAGAATGATGAAATTCCTATGTATAATTTTTGATCCTATAACACTTTTTTAATGGAACGACTTTGACCAACAAGATCATGCTTAAGCATTCAAATTGGATGCCGATCTACGCAGATTTTCATTGGTCCATTTCCAAATCAAAACTTTTTTTATATACACAGAAGGATTAGGGAGTGCGATAAAAACTTTATCATTGACTTTTATGTTTGAAAACGTATGCTGTTGTCTTGATTTTTCATAAACCTTTTGACGATTTGCTTCATTATTGATATATGATTGGTAATAGACTTTATCCAACAACTCCGTTAATTTATAAATATCATGAGAAGTATCAAGAATTTTCCAAGAGGGATGGCCTTTTTAATTCATGTACACATCATTGATTTCTCTTCCAAAATGAATAAAGTTAGGTGAGAATTTGGTGGCAGGGTGTACAGTGGAATTATATATCGATTGGTAAATTTTGGCGGCAGTTTTGATGTTAAAACCTTGAGCAGCCATTGTATTAAGTGATGATTTAATCTGTGAATTGACCCTCTCCGAAAGACCACTTGCTGCGGGATGTGCTACTGTTATGTGTCTTAGCTTTATACCTAAAGTTTCGTTGAAAACTGAGAATATATCACTAGTGAATTGGGATCCTTTGTCCGTTAAAACAATTTCAGGTTTCCCATGAGTAGAAATGTAATTTATCAGGGCATTAGTGACAGTTGGAGCTGAAACGTTATATATAGTAAACAGTTTTAAATTACGAGAACAATGATCAATGATGGTCAAAACATTTGCATGATTGATGAGAGGACCCACGATATCTAATGAATTTTTTTTATTTTGTGCAGTTGGGACTGGAGCAGCCATAAATGGAGCTGTATTCTTTCTGCGATTTTTATGAACTATACACAATTCACATGAACTTACAAAATTTTGCGTATCTGCAATAATGGTCTTCCATGTAAAACGCTTTCGAAGGTTCTGTAGAGTTTTGTTTATTCCAGGATGTGTAATATGAGCAATGGTAAGTGTCTTGGGTATTAAAGAAGGAGGAAACATTGAACAATGTAAATCAATTTGGTCAACAGAAAAGAAATTATTGTAGGACAGAATGTTATTATTTGGGTTGAGGTAATATCCCTTGTGTTTTTCTAGATGAACGTTTTCTTGTAAGTCATGGATTATTTTACTTAACTTTGAATCTTTGTTTTGCTCATTTAATATTGTTGCATCAGAAATTTCTAACAACGGATCGTGTTTAGATAAAGTTTCTATTGACAGACAATTAATTTGGCATGTGTTTTCGTCTTTTGTGGTAATTTATCAAAATTAGTACATTGTACTTCAACTGGGGTTTTGATATTTTGATATAGAATGTTTATTTCATCATGTAGGTCATTTGTATTCGTTGTTATAGGTAGAATTTGATCAGAATGTACAATGTCAGGATGAGATGTTAAGTCCTGTATAGATGGTGGAGCATTTCTGCTAAGAAAGTCTACTAAAACATTTTCTTTACCTGGTATATGACAAAATGAAAAGGAAAATTAGGATAGCTCCATAAGCCATCTTGTCGTAATATCTGCAGGAGATGAAGAATTTTTATAGTTTTCAAGGGGTTTGGCATCAGACAGATCGACAAAGTGTGTTCCAAATAGGTAGTATTTGAACGAAGTAATGTCCTTTTATAAGGCATAAAGTTCTAACTTGATAGCAGGGTATCTTTTTTCAGCGTCTGACAAAACTTTTGAAAAATAAGAAATGGGTAATAATAAATCACCTTGTGTTTGCATAAGAACCGCTGAGATTGCAGTTTTGGAAGCATCAGTATTAACAACAATTTGTTTTTCCCAATTGGGGAGATTTAGCACAGGCTTCCTGAAAAACAGAGATTGTAACGTTTGAAAGGCATTTCGTGTACAGCTTGCCAATTGAATTTTACCTTTGGCTTCGTTAGAAGTAGAAGTGGACTAATTAAGTCGCCAAAGTATGGAATGAGAGATCTGTAAAAGGAGCATAAAACAATGAAAGCTTTAGGTTTTGAGGCGAGCAAAAGATGTAATTTTTATTATATTGCTAGAAATGGGGAAAATTTTATAATCTCGAATATGAAAACCAAAAAAATCTATGCTGGTCTGAAAAAATGAACATTTCTCAGGCGATAATGTTATGTTGTTCTTAATAAAGGTGTCGAGTTCAAGTAGTTCAAGCAGTTCAAGTTTGTGAAGCATTTCTTCAAATGTATTAGCACCAATAACAATATCGTCTTGGTATGCCGCATAATCTACACCAGATAGTTGAGTTAAAGTGCCAATGCATTGTTGGAATGTAGAAGCTGCTGTTCGTAATCCAAATACTAAACGTTTGTAAGTGAAAACTCCAAATGGAGTGGTAAATGACAACTTATCTTGCAGCTCCTTGGGCATAGCTATCTGCCAATAGGCGGACGGCAGATCAAGTGTCGTAAAAAATTTATTTTTTGATAATTGAACAAGCAAATTTTGTATCTTGGGTAAGGGGTACGTTGAGGGAATAATGACAGCACTTAGAAGTCATAGATCTAACGCAAGTCTATACTTTTGGGGTTTAGACTTGTCTGACATCTTTTTTTCACCAAAAGCATGAGGCATGCCCATGAAGAATTTGAACGTTCAATAATGTTCGCTTGTAACATTTCAGTAAGTTGACTTAACGTTTCTGCTTCCTGTGTTTGTGGCACTGGGAATGGTAAGGACTTTATAGGGTGTGAATTGAGCAGATTAATTTGTGGAGTGACTAGATCAGTATGGCCAAGAGTTCGAAGAGACTTAGAAAAAACTTGTGCCTTTTACATAATAACGATGACAATGTCTCTTTTTGATCACTGTCAAGATGTTCTAATTTAAAGTCTGTAGGACTAAAATCCTTTATTCTCATATTTCCGATGCCTTCAGATGGTTGTATCAAATTACAGATACCATCTAACTCATCATTAAAATCATATGCTTGAACATCTTGCTCTTCAACCTTTTCAAACACACATAAAACAGCTCCCTTGTTAAGGTGAAATGGTTTGTTTGAAATGTTTTGTGCAACAACTAGAAAAGAATTCTTCTTAATGGCTGACAAAGAATGGAGAGATTCATGTAAAATAACATTATGGTAATTTAATGTAGGTATAAATACGAATTGTTCTTCAGGTTGTGAATAATATTGAGCTTTAATGTACATACAAGCGTTAGGTGGAATAGCTGTTTTGTGAAAATTCGAAATCTTTTGTTCCTCATTTTGGGAATTTGAATTTTGTTGATTAAAAGAAGGATTGTCATTTTTTTTTTTCTGACGCGGATCATTGAGGTTACTTACTGGTACAGTAACATTTGGATTCTGAACATCAATATTATTGTAAGGAAAAGTATTGTGAATGTTATTATTTTGTTGACACATAAACACCTGTGCTTGATCTAAATCAGTTATTAGGTGGATGTTGTTTGTTAACAAAAGGGTCATGGATTTCTTTGATCAGAATCGAGTTAGATGATGGTGTTATAGAAATACCATACTTACAAATAAAATCATATCCTAATATCACATCAAAATTTCTATTAGCTATGTTAGTAATATAGAACAAATGTTTAAAGAATAATTTGTCTGTCTTAAAAGACAAACTGATACACCCAAAAAATTCTACTTGAGAATTTATGGTGGATATGGACATCTTACAAAGAAATTTATATTTAATACTGGGTTTCAGTATACTGAAATGCTGTTGGTCAGTTAAAGAAATTATTGATCCAGTATCCAGTAACGAAATGACATTATTATGTTATACATTTAACACAATACAAGGTAGAGAATCATTATAATCAAAAGTACTGTAAATTACATAATTTTCAACATTATTACCTTCAATTTGTGCTTCATAAGAAAATGCATTTTCATTGTTGGTTTGAGAACAATTCAAGGAATTCTCAAAATTTTTGCATTTGCTATCATTATAAAAGGTAGTTTGCGATGCAGAATCTCTGTTTAAATTCTTTTGTGTAACGTTGACTGAGCATTGAGAATTTTCAAGAACATACCCCGAAGACAAATTACTTTGACAAAAGACATTTTTAAATCGCTGACCCTTTAAAGTACTTCCTGGCAAAAATGAAGAGTTGAAGGACAGAGTGCCAGTTTGATCTGCCTCCAGCATTAGTTTAAAGGCTTTTCATTAGGACACACCTCATTTATTTCATGGGTACTCTGTTGAGTAAACTGATGGTCATTATGGGAGCGTTGAAGCATATCGACAGAATTATTCGCATGGTGTTGGTTCACACTTTGAACAAAATTTTTAAAATCGAAGCATGTTTTCATTAAATGGCCATGGCGTCCACAAAATACACACTGATTTACTGTCCTCTGTCTAAATGAACTAAGATTATTCCTTCTATTGAAGGGGCTCTGAAACTTATACTGATAAACGTTTTGCTTTTGACGTTTTTCACTTGCAAACTAATTCTTATTATTAGATGTTTTTTCCTTGAAATCAGTTTTATCATGTTTAGAATTAGACGTACTGGCTTTAGAAAATGGATTACTAGCATGTTCTAAATTATACACGGATTGGGTGGCAGGAGCATGAGTAATTGGTGATTCCGTGAATGAGTAAATATCCTGTAATTGCTCGACTCTAGTAAGAGCATTATCAAAATCTGCGATACCTTCCTCTAAAAGTTTCACGTGAATATTTTTTGGCAAGGCATTTAAAAAATACGTGAATTTTAAAATCTGTAGTGCCGCATCATCAATTAATGGATGAGCTAGTTTGAGAATTTTATTCCATCTGTAAGAGAAATTCTGAACCGATTCATTGCTTGCTAATTTTAATTTTTCCAAGAAACGAAATGCACTATTTTTCTTCTCTTTAGAAGAGGAAAAATTGATGAAATCACTTTTGATTTCGGATATTTTTTTAGTTTGGATATTGAGTTGAGAATCCAAATAAAAATATAGAGCAGCACCTTGGAGTTTCGTTTTAAACAGAGCCACCATTTCTTTTTCCGAAAAATTCTTGAGTTATCTAATGTCTTCGAGCTGGTCGAAATAAAAATTTGACCGTGGATGTGTTACCATCAAATTGTTGAATATTTAAATTAATGTTGTTCTTACTTTTAGACATTTTGTAAATATGGTGGAATTAACACATAAATAACATCATAATATATTTATAACCTTGACATTAGAAAACAAAATTAATTTTTTGAAACTGAAATAACATCATATTCTTTCTACTTGCATGAAGAAATTTTCAAGAACAAAAACATAAAATCAAGTTCTATCAATCTAAATAATTCAAAATATTTCTGAGAACACTTTTTCTTTTAAGAACACATGTCATAACATACACATCAATCATATGCAATCTTTTCATAAAAGAAAATTCAGAATTAAAAAAATGTATGAGAACACCTTGCATAACTTTTCCTTAATTTTTCAGAAAATTCACTATACGTAGAAATCCTCTAAAAAAATAGTCACGGACCAAGTGTAGTAAAATATGAAATATAGATTAAATAAGCTGAATTATTCTTATTAAAAGTAATATTTTATCAGCATTTCAGGAACCTTTATATAAAAAAATAAATTGCGTTCAGAATAATAACCCAGACCTTTCTTCCAACCTATAATTCAATCAAATTGTGAGCTAAGAATAAAATACTTTATTTTATTCCTTAGAGGAATTAATGCTCACACACACACACAAAAAAAAAAAACAACTTTTGGTGTCTCATTTTTACTTAATATCTTCAAAAATGTAAAAGATAATGACTGCCATACCTAAATAAGCTACACATCACATATGTAAACAAGTGGGTAAGTGTGATCACAGATCGCACAGAGGGTTTCGTTTAATATTCCTTTCGAAACAGTTTATCCTTTTGCAAAATCTGTTAGTTCTACACTTCGCAACCAGGGGCGAACTCTATTCTACACAAACTTCTATCCGAACGAAACTCCGTTTTACAACCTATCCGTAGATATATTAGTCGAGGGAATCGGACCCTTAGCATCCGAGATAGGTCGGCGCCCCCTGGCGGTAAAAAATGGAGCTAAAATATGTATGTCTATGGTGCATAATATGAAAGAGTGGTCAAAGGGGTGTGGACAAAAGTTTAAAAAGTGCCCCCAGGTGAAAAGGGGGGAGGATAAAAAAATTGCGTAAAATACACAAGTTAGAGCACAGAGGGGTAAATAATAAAAGACTTTTTGAAAATTTTATTATTTTTCGTCATCGCAAGTGTTCTGCTATAACTATGCAAAGTTTCAAGTCTCCAACGTAATTAGGGGCTGAGTTAGAAAAATTGCTTAAAATACACAAGTTAGAGACCGGAGGGGTAAATATAAGACTTTTCAAAATTTTTATGATTTGTCGTGTGACCGCAAGTGTTTAGCGATAATTATGCAAAATTTTAAGTCTTCGACTTAATCAGGGGCTGAGTTAGAAAAGAAAGCTTAAAATACACAAGTTAGAGCCCAGAGGGTTAAATATAAGATTTTTTCAAAATTTTATGATTTGTCGTTTGATCGCAAGTGGTTAGCGATAATTAAGCAAAAATTTAAGTCTTCAACTAAATTAGGGGCTGAGTTAGAAAGAAAAGTTTAAAATACATAAGTTAGAGCCCAGAGGGTTAAATATAAGATTTTTTCGAAATTTTATGATTTGCCGTGTGATCGCAAGTGTTTAGCGATAATTATGCAAAATTTTAAGTCTTCAACTAAATTAGGGGCTGAGTTAGAAAGAAAAGCTTAAAATACACAATTTAGAGACTGGAGGGGTAAATATAAGACTTTTCAAAATTTTTATGATTTGTCGCGTGGTCGCAAGTGTTTAGCGATAATTATGCAAAATTTTAAGTCTTCGACTTAATTAGGGGCTGAGTTAGAAAAGAAAGCTTAAAATACACAAGTTAGAGCCCAGGGGGTTAAATATAAGATTTTTTCAAAATTTTATGATTTGTCGTTTGATCGCAAGTGTTTAGCGATAATTATGCAAAAATTTAAGTCTTCAACTAAAGAACCGCAGATGTCGCTGCGATCGACACTTGAAATTTTAGCAGTATCGTCGCACATATAAGGTATACAAATTTTTAGCACTGTTTGGATAGCATATTTCCACACTAAGTATTCTAGGCGCTGTAATTCATACAATCATAAAAATTTTCCTTTACCAGTATAACAATATTATACGGAAAATACATAAACTAGTATGTTGTGGCCATCATAAAACTTTCTTCTATATAAATCATGTCAATTAAATCTTTTAAATAGTACAAGAAATTACATCAATTTAGCACCAATTCATACCAAAGTGCATCTGAATTTGAAGTTTGATAAAAATTCGTGCCTTAGTTCTCGAGATAGAGCTATAGCGGAAATTTTGAATAATGTAGCATAGCAGCGCCACCTGTTGAGTGATTTACACCAATATATAAACAGCAATAATTCATATCCAGGTATACATGGATCTGAAGTTCGTTGAAAATCCAAGCATTAGTTCTTGAGATAGAGTTATAGCAGAAATCACAAAAACAGCATCGCAGCGCCACCTATTAAGTGATTTACACCAAGCTGTATAAAACGTCAGTCCATGTCAAGGACTAACTGATTCTAAAGTTTGATGAAAATTCGTGCATTAGTTCTTGAGATACACCTATAGTGGAAATTCTGAAAAATACAGCATAGCAGCGCCACCTGCTGAGCGATTTACACCAAAATGTACAAAATGACAATTCATGTCAAGGATTAACTGATTCTGAAGTTTGGTGAAAATTATTGCATTAGTTCTTGAGATACAGCAATAATGGAAATTCTGAAAAGTGCAGCATAGCAGCGCCACCTGTTGAGCGATTTGCACCAAAACACAAACAGCACTAATTCATATCAAAGTATACTTGAATCTGAAGTTTGATGAAAATCCAAGCATTAGTTGTTGAGATAGAGCTATTGCGGAAATAGTAAAAAATGCAGTATAGCACCGCCATCTGTTGAGTGATTTACACCAAAATGTACAAAACTTCAATTCCTGTCAAGGACTAACTGAATCTGAAGTTTGATGTGCTGGGCAACATATAACAATAATATGTTCCCGCACCATGCTGGTTAAGTCAAAATACAGTTGCGTAATTTGTTATTTCTGTTTGTACAAATTCTTTTTTTATAAAACATAATTATGAGTGTAAAATTATAATAATTATATTTTCGAGTAAAATAGGAGTGTAAGTTCATACAAAAATTATTAAGTTGATTTTAAATATTAAATATATATTTTTAAAAAATTGTTTTATTGTAAAATGAATGTATAATGTTGAATATAGTTCGGATCTCAGATAACAACAATAGCCAGACGCCATGGTGTCGTTTTATGATAAGCCAGTGGAAAGTGGTGTATAATTAGAAATCGTAAAATAATAAAAATGTTGGAATAAATTTATGGCCTTAATAAAAGTGTTGGAATAAATTTATGGCTTTTTAGACCACCCAAACTTTAAGGCATATAATAATATCAGACTGTTAGCTAATAGGTCTATCTAAAGATAATGCAAAATCTTCTCACATCCAATAAGGGAGGACTATACAAATAGTTCCACCCACTGCCAAGAGTTGGTGTGCAAGAAGAAAAAGGTTTGAAAAAGAGAGTCTAAAAAAAAAGATGTCGAAGACGCAAGAGTGATCCTGAAAGCCCATGTCAGGCATCAATCGAGCCCTAGTAATGCCCAGGCGAGATGGACATGTCGGAGAGAGCCTAAGCTAGCATAATTGACCTGATGATGTCTTCCTCGTGTCAAAATAAAATGGATTGTCCTACTGCGGTCCGTAGCTATGCATCCCGCCATCCCGATTTCGCCGCTCTGATAAGAAGATGAATCCGGATGATGTTTGGATATGATCCTTAGCATCGCGACAGCTCTGAATTTGATGAATAAAGGCCACCATCCCGTATATGATTCAAGGTATTACCTTAATCTTTTCTTTACCACATTAAATTATATGAGAAATTATAAATATCCTTTTATGATATTTTATGGTAGAGAGCAATCTGAGATCCAACAAAACCAATAATTAAATATAATTAAGGTATTTTAAAAATGAAAGAGAATTATTTTTTTTTGCAAAAAGAAAAATATATAATAATAAGAGTAAATGAAAACATTTTCTTTTTTTTAAAAAGATTAAACATGTAGAATTCTCGTTGCTCCGAGAATGTCCCACAGGTAGGCACAAAAGATCTCCAAAAAAAATGTTGACACAAAATATTAATCCTTAATCGGGCATCACATGTATTTTTAAGCCAATGTTGGGGTAACTTATTTTTATATATATATATATATATTTTATATGTTATTCATGGTACAGCATCTGCTAAAATCCAACCGCAGCATCTTATTTTTTTTTGCTGCCATCAGCATTGGGATAAAATTTGCAAGTGAAGTCTGTCTCTTACTTGCACTGAAAAAAAACAAAAAAACGGACATTGTCCTGTTTACATTATTTATGCAAACATAAAATGATACCATATAGCTAGCAAATTTGCATACAGAGTTGCCACCCATCATTACAGGCGAATATCATTGGTCGACTCTGAATTTATGTGGCGCAACCTTATAGGTTGAGTTTTTGCTGTACCCAGTTATATTTATTTTTACTTTATTCCGTGTGTGTGGTCCTTCTGGTCAAAGGTCAGCTGTAAATTTCGTTGTTATGCCCTCATGATGTCCTACACAACTATAAATCGTAATTTCGATGACTTTTGTAGATTTATTAGTATCGTAAATTTTATCTGTACGATACTTTACCAAGACATGCACTTAACCTAGTTCAGGTTCCATTATAGACATACGAATGCTTCTTTTTATATGCTGCCTCGTATATAATAACATCATAGTTTATAGATAAAAGTTAAAGTTTGTTGGAAAGACATATTCTTTCCATCAATGGGTTAAGAGTTTTACTCTAGTGCAGATCTTAAATTTCCATAATTTCTTAAGGCATTTTTATATGTTTACACAACTTAATATATTCTTTTTTCATACAGCTATAGTTTACATTTTGAAACTATACATAAAGCTATGCCATATTTATAATGCTGTTTTCTTCAGAAAGGGGGCTCCAAAATGGCCTGTGGGCCCCATGTCCCACATCGAGTTGACAAGGCTCTGTTTTTAACAATGTTTTATACTAAATACATTTTTTTTTTAAATTTAGGATGGAACAAAAAAAAAAAAAAAAAAAAAAAAAAAAAAATCACAAAAGTCATTAATGATTAACCTAAAAGGAATTGATTTAAAGAATTTTAACTTTGAAACAGCTATATTGGTATTTTAAAACAAACTGTTGGGCATAAGTTAATGTGTAAAATGCAGTGTGCAGCATATATGCACAATTTTTTATAAAACGAATAGCAAGGCTCCTGGTTCCTAAATAGTTTTCAATTTCTGACTATGACGAAGGCATAAAACTGGGATCGGCAAATCCTAGACGGCAGGTCAGCATGACAATTGGAAATATAGATGACGCCCAGCTTTATTTTATTTTTTAGCTTTTGTATTTAATCCTGGTATTGTCTATGTAAATTTTACATATTCATGTCATAGGTAAAACATGCTGAACTCAAACATGCTAGTATTCTGGGGTTAAGGCTCCCGTCCCGTTAAGCAAAGACACTTGCGAGCTAATGCTAAACGTTTGGAGAAGTTCTTTGCCGATATCTCATTTGCATTTTGACATTTTTAAATAATTTTTTTTTTTTGCATTGGACAGCTGAGGTCAATCTCTACAGTCGTCCCTTTCTTACTTCTTCGAGTTTCATTGCAGATATTTTTTATAAAGTTAGTTTTACTTTTGAAACCGGTTCTGAAAGTAAAAGTGTCATTATTTAAAAAACTCAAATCAAAATATTTAAAAAACCAAAATCAAAAAAGGGCAACTGTAGGGATCGACCTCAGGTGTCCAATGCCAAAAAAAAAAAAAAAAAAAAGTTTAATTTCCAAATACCTCCCCATAGGTTTAACATTAGCTCGCGATTATCTTCACTCGACGGGACAGGAAGGAGGCTTAAATACAATATTCTAAGACCATATATTTTTTATAAGCCAAGACTCAAGAGTTCTGATATTTATGTTCTTTGAATGATTAAAAACAAATTCTTTATAAAATTGCATCCCAATTTACTTTCAACCTTAAATATATTTAATTCAGATAAACTGTAAGTGTTTTCAGTTCAAATACTTTACCCAGATGTCTCGTGAGTTACAAGAACATCCAATGCAGACAGATTTCAAAACTTGGCCAAAATTGCTTTGTATGCATTACTGTTACCATACAACCATCTCTTGTGAAAGTACATTTAGTTTAATGATCTAATCAAGAATCATCATTGGGTTTGGACAGTCTTAATAATTTGGTTTTTATTGCATGAACAGGGTTTTATCCATCCAAAACTGCAAAAAGGAGAAAATACACTTTTCTTTTTTTACTGAGACCGGCAGGGCCGAAACTACACTCGCTGTAGGAAAAATCGGCTTTTCAAGGACAAACGTCCTCTTTTCATTTTCCCTTCATTACCATAGTTACTAACTTAAGATAAGGATTTTTCTTACAGGAAGAATAAGGGGAAGCTGAAGGGACCAGAATGAAGATTTTGCTTGTCAATTTTTCTCACATCTATGTTTAGCACGGTATTGTTAAATTCATTCTGTCTAAGGTATGTCAAAGCACAGAAGAATCTAAGGATGATATGGCATAAGGATCCTGTATAAAGCGAAATTTTTTAGGATTCTTTTCGATTATGTTTTCAAGATTTCAATGAATCAATATTTGACAAAGCAGATTACGTAGTTCAGTATTACATATTTTAAATTTTAAAATAAGTTGGCTATTAGAAAATTGGTAAAATTCTCTTTTTAAATATATTTTGAGGAGGAGGGGACGCTAAAATCCATGTTTGCCCCGGGTGCAAAAAAGGCTAGTTCCTTGCACAAAGGTGCTATTTTGTACACCAAAGGTCAAGTAGGGTGCAGCACCCTACTGAAACTGTCTCTGAGAAACTAGTGAAATGCGAAAGAACTCCTATTGCTGACATTTGCATCCTAGATAAAGGAAAAATACTAAATGTGTTTATATACGGTTGAACCAGTAATGGAAATTGGGAAATAAAAGGTACGCGTCAAATGATCACTACTGTAAATATCTTAGGCGTCAAATTAAAATTTTTAGTTGTAATTTCTAAAATTCGTTTTTACTGTTACTGCAATTGTATGCTGTTTTAGAAAAGCACAAATACTTATTTTTATTTAAAATTATCGAAGTTCTTAATCTCCAAGATTATAATAATTGAAGAAACTGTAAAACTGATTAAAAAAAAAAAAAAAGCAGTTTTCATTATTACTATATTTAGAAATTAGTTGAAAAATGCACTTGTAAAACAAAAACATTTTCGTTACTCGTAAATTCCTTCATGCAACACAAATTTTAACTTGATAACAAATCAAAAACAAAATTTTATCCAATGTTGATAATTAAATTATAATTAAATTCAGTGAAAAAAAAAAAAAACATATAATGTATCTACATTTGAATCTCGTAACATGAAATCAAAAGATGCACTTTTTTTTTTGCTAACCGTTAAAAAAAAATTGGTGCCAAATTTGACGACCAAGAATAATTTTGTAGTTGTCAGATGCAATAATTAGTTGCATTGACAACTAATAACTGCTAATTTCGAGCACTTGCGTTGAACTTGATTATAATCGAAGCAAAGAGAATGCAGAATTTGCTCATTATAACAGAGTTCTCACAATAACCATGATTAGGATTTCATGTGTAAGAAAATATGTAAAAATTCAGTTAAATTATCAAAACATTTAATCATATTAAATTTTACAATTCTGAACCATCTGGATTGATTTAAAAAATTCATCAATACGGAAAATTCATTCAAAAGTAATTTTAACAAAATCAGGAATACTAATATTTTATTTATCTTATACTATAATGCGAGCAAAAATTGTGTGTGTGTGTGTGTGTGTAAATTTTATCTTAAAAACGGCTCTAACGATGTTGACGAAATTTTGTATTTTACCATTTTCGGGCATAATAAGCCCATTGGGCTAGGTCACGTGTTCGAGAAAATTCGATTAGTGGGTCATTTTGGGTCGTAATGGGTCAAGATCAAGCTAATTATATCTAAAAAACGGCTCAATCGATTTTGACCAAATTTCACATCTAACCGTTTTTCGACACGAAGAAACTTTTGGGCTAGGTCACATGTTCGAGAAACTTCGATTAGTGGGTCACTATGGGTCAAGCCAATTTTATCTAAAAAACGGCTCTAACGATTTTCGCTAAACTCTATATTCTACAGTTTTGGATTACGAGAAAACTATTGGGCTAAGTCACATGTTCGAGAAAATTCGATTAGTGGGTCATTTTTGGGTCAAGCTAAGTTATCTATATAACTTCTTTAACGATTTTGACGAAATTTTGCACCCTACTGTTTTCGGGCACGAAAAGACCATTGGGATGGGTCTCGTGTTCGAGAAAATTCCATTAGTGGTTCATTTTGGGTCAGGGTCACGTTAATTATATCTAGAGAACGGCTCAATCGATTTTGACTAAATTTTGTATCTAGCCATTTTCGGGCACGAAAAGATCATTGAGATGGGTCTCATGTTCGAGAAAATTCGATTCATGGGTCATAATGGGTCAGGGTCAAATTAATTATATCTAGAGAACGGCTCAATCGATTTTGACGAATTTTGTATTTTACCATTTTCGGGCATGATAAAACCATTGGGCTAGGTCACGTGTTCGAGAATATTCGATTAGTGGATCATTTTGGGTCGTAATGGGTCAAGGTCAAGCTAATTATATCTAAAAAACAGCTCAATCGATTTTGACCAAATTTCACATCCAACCTTTTTTCGACACGAAGAAACTATTGGGCTAGGTCACATGTTCGAGAAACTTCGATTAGTGGGTCATTTTCGAGTCACTATGGGTCAAGCCAATTTTATCTAAAAAACGGCTCTAACGATTTTCACTAAACTCTACATTCTACAGTTTTGAATTACGAGAAAACTATTGGGCATGTTAGAGAAACATGTTAGGTCACATGTTAGAGAAAATTCGATTAGTGGGTCATTTTTGGGTCACCATGGGTCAAGCTAAGTTTATCTAGATAACTTCTTTAACGAAATTTTGCACCCTACTGTTTTCGGGCACGAAAAGCCCATTGGGATGGGTCTCGTGTTCGAGAAAATTCTATTAGAGGGTCATTTTGGGTCATAATGGGTCAGGGTAAAGTTAAATATATCTAGAGAACGGCTCAATCGATTTTGATTAAATTTTGTATCTAACCATTTTCGGGCACTAAAAGACCATTGGGATTGGTCTCGTGTTTGAGTAAATTCGATTAGTGGATCATTTTGGGTCATAACTGGTCACGGTCAAACTAATTATATCTAAAGAACGGCTTAATCGATTTTAACTAAATTTTGTATCTAACCATTTTCGGCCACGAAAAGACCATTGGGATAGGTCACGTGTTCGAGAAATTTCGATTAGTGGGTCATTTTTGGGTCACTGTGGGTCAAGTTATTTTTATCAAAAAAATGGCTCTAACGATTTTCACTAAACTCTATATTCTACAGTTTTGGATTACGAGAAGACCATTGAGCTGAGTCACATGTTTGAGGAAATTCGATTAGTGAGTCATTTTTGGGTCATAGTGGGTCAAGCTATGTTTATCTAGATAACGGCTCTAACGATTTTGACGAAATTTTGCACCCTACTGTTTTCGGGCACGAAAAGACAATTTGGATTCGTCTCGTGTTCGAGAAAATTTGATTAATGGGTTATTTTGGGTCAGGGTCAAGCTAATAATATCTAGAGAACGGCTCAATCGATTTTGACTAAATTTTGTATCTAACCATTTTCGGGCAACAAAAAAACCATTGGGATGGGTAACGTGTTTAAGAAATTTCGAATAGTGGGTCATTTTTGGGTCACCGTGTGTCCAGCTAAGTTTATCTAGATAACGGCATTACGATTTGACGAAATTCTGTAATCTATCGTTTTCGGGCACGAAAAGACCATTGGGATGGGTCACGTGTTCGAGAAAATTCGATTAGTGGGTCATTATGGGTCAGGGTAAAGCTAATTATATCTAAAAAACGGCTCAAGACATTTTGACAAATTTTTTTAATGTACGGCCGTTTCTGGTCACGAGAGGACCATTGGGCTAAGTCACATGTTCGAGAAAATTCAATTAGTGTGTCATTTTGGGTCACAATGGGCCAGGGTCAAGCTAATTGAATCTAAAAACATGCTCAAAACATTTTGACCAAATTTTGTATTCTATCGTTTTCGGGCCCGAGAAGACCATTGGGCTAGGTCGCATGTTCAAGAAAATTCGATTAGGGGGTCATTTTGGATCACAATGGATCAGGGTCAAGCCAATTGTATTAAAAAAGCGCTTCAAAACATTTTGACATAATTTTGTATAATACCGTTTCCGGGCATGATAAAACCATTGGGCTGGGTCGCATGCTCAAGAAAATTCTATTAATGGGTCATTTTGGTGATAATGGGTCGGGGTCAAGCTAACGGCATCTCAAAAAGGTTCAAACAATTTTGGCAATTTTTTTTTTTTTTTGTTATACCGTTTCACAGTACAAAAAGACCATTGAAATAGCTCACATCTGTCAATAAATTTCGGTTAGTGGTTTTTTGAATAAACGTGGATCAAGCTTATTTTACCTAGAAAACGACTAACGATTTCCACTAAATTTTGTATTCCATCGTTTTCAAGCTCGAGAAGAGCATTGTGATAGGTCGCATGTTCGAAAAAATTCGATTAGTGGGTCATTTTGGGTCACTATGTTTCACGGTCTAGCTAATTGCATCTAAAACAGCAAGAATGATTCAGTGGGAAAAATATATCGAGATAAACAGAAAGCTAATTTTGACCGATTTTAGCTCGGTCATTCCCGCTAGTATAAATAAGTTTTTAAGAGAAGTTATTCCCTTTATGAATTTTTTTCCTTAATCACATCATGTTGCTTGTTTCCCAATTACTTCAATTCGGGAAAGGGAAAAAAAAGTAGCATTTCTGTTTTTTTCAAAATATGACCAATGACTGCATAAATAAATATAAATACAATACAGAACCACTTATCAGGTTGGCAGGGGCGGCGCCAGAACTTGCCCGACGGGGGAGGGGGGGGCACAGTATCCCCGACAGGGGGCCGATTATAATATCTCTACTTTATGTAGAGTGCCGATTATTCGGACGCCGATTAACTGGATTGTCCAATAAAGCAGATCGGTCAAAGGTCATACGTTTTTTTCCAACCCTCACCAAAAATTTTTAAATGAATCATTTTTGGGCGCGGCAGGGTGAATTTGGCTGGATGTCACGAAAGTTAACCGGTAAATAACGATTTCCTAATCAGGAAATAATAAAATCGCCAACAAATGCAAAGAGAGCAATGCATAAAATCAACTGTTTCTAGAACCTAAGAAGTTTCACTTCTAACGCGCGAGAGTCCCACGCAGAAAAAAAGAAAATGCCCTCTAGGAAGCAGAAGTCTATCAAGAATTTTTTTTTAATGTACGTACTGTAAAGTGTATGTATATATACATGTAATAATTTCTATGCATACGTCTAAGTTTGGACCAATTTTGTAGAAGATAAAATTTTAAAAAAGTAAAAAAAAAAAAAACCTTCTAAATACGCCTTAATACGCTAAAATGTGCACTACCACAATTGCCAGTCCTAAGCCTGGAAAAAGTGTGAAGGGAAGTGACCTAAAAAACATTGCCATTAGGTGTTTTTAAAAGTTGTCCAATTATCCGGATTTCATTAACCGGATCGCCTCGGTCCGGATAATCGGCGCTCTATTGTATAAGAGATCTAAACAAGCCCGAGCTCGGTAAAAGTTTCTTTCATTAAACTCGGGCAGGGCTTAAATTTTATCTGAAAACTCGGTAGAGGCTCGAGCTAAATTTTAGCTTTAAAAAAGTTGGTCCGGACTTGAACTTCATTCTTCTTAAGACACGTCGGGGTCTTATATTTTTTCTGTTGATTCGGACCGGACCGGGACTGTATTTAAATTTTTTTTCCCATGTCGTGACAACTTTTCTCCTATATTAGGGGTTTAAATGAACAATAAAACATTTCTTTCTTTCTTTTCTTCTTCGTTTTTTAAATAACAGGTTGAATATGTTTTGCGTCCGGATTTGATATCTCTCGAAACGCGCAGCTCTTGAACACCCACACTGCTATTTAAATTAGAGATGAATTGCACAGGGCCAAAACATTTTGATTCCAAATATAAATTTCGAAGCTTGTAAAGAATACAGTAGATAAATAAATTGAAAATAGCTCTTAAGGTTAATTTGGAAACACCCTACTAGTCACCTAATCTTCATAGGCGGCAGGGCTCAATTTCTAACGAAAAAAAGTACCGGAGCCCTAATATTCTGCAGTACCAACAACCGTAGCGTGCCCCCCCCCCCCTTCCCAAACCGGTCACTCCAATCTCCATATTTATATTCCATACGCTATTTGCAAGTATTTTTTTTCTTTAGAGAAATAAAATTTTTAAATATATCTATCAGCATATACTTAGATGCAAACTATTCCACTTTTTAGTTATCACTCCTTTCGAATAGAAATCTTTGCCTAATTTTAATGTTAATTAATTGCAAATTCTGGGAATAAATATGGTAAGGATTATGATTCGGAAATAGTGGTAACACAAAAAAGAAATAGTTCGCCAGCTATGCATTTTTTATGAAAAAAAAAGAATGAAATTTACAGAAATTATAATTATATGCTGAAGAATAGAACAACGTTTTTCAATTTCCTATAAAACGTGCATATCTTAAACTATAATCGATTCCTTTCCTTCCGCTTTACAATCTTTTGTGGTGAGCCTCTGAAAATCAGATTAAATTAAAAATTTGACAGATTAAATTAAAAAGATTCGATGCTTTTATAGAAAAAGAGGTAACACTTCTCGGTTGCTTTCTATCAGAATAACAAAACATGGCAATTATATCTACTTACAAATGAAAATGACTTCGTAAATGTGCCTTAAAATAGGCACCGTTCATGATACAAAAAAAGCGCTATTGTACTGGGCCTGTATTTATGAGCTCGGTGAATTCCACCAATACTTAAATATTTACTAAAAACAGAGAAGTACCGGAGCTGAGCTCTGCTGGGCTCCGGCGCAAAGTAAGCCCTGAAGGCGGACGAATCCACAAAAGAAAAAATTTCCACACTTTTGAGCATTACCCGAAAGGAAAAACTCTGTTTCGTACTCTTTTTCCACTGAGCAACCTCCCAATAAGAGGTCATTCAATATTACAGATTTTACGTGCATATATATGGCCCATACACAGCAGTGTGTGAGCGACAACGTATGGAACAGTTCTCCGGTTGTGAGGCGGACCACCCCGCCCCTTAAGAAAATGCAAAGGCCTAGAAACAAGAGTCCCGCATCAGGTAAGGTGGGTAACCAATTTTTTTCGAAACTCGGTTCGTGTTCAGAGCAGGTTGACCATGCATTTTAATGTCGGAGGTAACTGAAAAAAATCAGCTGACAAATCCCTATCAAAAACGCATGCAGTGACCAAAAATTATTTTAATTTAAAATTTTTTTAATTTGTTAGTGAAAATGTCATCGTGAAAACTGGCAGTTAAACGTTACACCTAATTAGGGTCCCACTAAGGTAATACATAAAATTTGCAGCCCCACAAATTTTACTTAAAACCAAGCTTCAACCCGAACCGAACAAAATCGAACCCGAAGTACTTAAAACCAATCCCAACCTGAAATCCAGAATCGGAGAAAATTGATCCAAAATACATATAATGTAATTATAGAAAAATAGTCTGTAATCATATCTCTAATATTAATGTTATCTTCTATGTAGAAAAATAAACATGTAAGGAGTCATTCATATTCAAATACGTAGTTTTTTATCTGAAATAGATTCCTGCGCTTGTTGGGTCATACCCGACCCAAACATTCAACTTATAAAGTCAATCCGAAACTTACCAAAAAATTTCTGTTGACCCAAAACCCGACAACAATTTTTCCCGCAGTTTACAATGAAGTTATGAATGTATATAATTATTTCTCATTTACACCTTCCATTTCTCTTCTATATATTAAATAGAGAATAATATCCATATTATTATAAAATTAGACTCTACTCTATATTACAATTAACGAACAAAGAAGAAATTTTTAGTTTCATACTAAGTTACCCTGAATAATTATACAAAACTATCTTTTTATGTACTCATTCATTTATAAAAAAAAACAAAATACTTACCCTACGCTTTTTAATATGCCGATCGGAGAGAGCAGATGAATTTCCACGTCCTGTTTCTTCTTGAAATCGTATTTCTTATAGGTGCCTAAGTTTGCGGTTAATCGAATAAACGTTGAACAGGAGTGAACATGAGTTCTAGAGAAAATGTATAAGGTTTTTGGTAACATCCGGTCGTTCCAATGACAGACTGTAACGGACATGTAGTTAAATTCTTAAATTTTCTCGTCGCAGACTAATGCATAAAATTTTAATTTAGATAAAACTCGTAAAAATTTGACATAATTTGGGTATGGTGAAAAATTCACGTAAATCGGGACACTTGACAACACTCCTCTTAAGTATCAAAACTCAACTTGAAACCGAACCCAACCACAACGAAAAATGCTATCCTCAATCCGAGCCGTGGTCGGATCAGGTGTAGGTAAAATTGGGCAAACGGATTCGATGCATGACTCTAATCTGAGATATAAGCATTTTTTTTTGAAAAATCAGATTAAAAAAGACTGGCGCATAAGAATCAAAACTCATCCCGAAACCAAAAAAAATATATATAAAGCCAATCCGACTTCCAAAGAAAAAAAAAAAAATCAGCGGCAAACTCATCTGTGGGTCGGGTTTTTTATAAACTAAACAGAGATCGTTTTTTTTAAAACTAACATGCACCCGACATGACACGACTCGTGTCGGGAAAAATCGGGTTATCCGACCCAATGCAGGACTGTACACTCAAGTCAAAAAATTTTCTCTGACGAGGATTAAATTTGACCCCGAAGGGGGGACATATGCCCCCCGGACCCCCCTCTGGCACCGCCCTTGATGGTTGGGTTCTTGTGTGCCCCAGATAACTGGTTTTTCTGGATAACTGGTTGAGCATTAAAGAAACATCCATTAGAGCAGTTTGGTTGAATATATGCGGTTGTGGCATTGATTATAATTTCAAATTGATTATTACATTACATAAATTAGATTCAAATCCAAACAAGATCAAAAGTAAATTGGAGTTTGAAAGAAGACAATTTATGGGAATATCTTGGAAACAAAAATTCTTCTGTTTCCGTTGCATAAAAATCAAAATGTCAAATATCTAACTAAATATATTTCAAATACTAGATATTGGCATCAAGTTATATTATGCATATTGTATTGTTTCAAACAATGCACATGTGAAAATGGCACTGCATGGCACCTTTTTCCTGAAAAGATTCTGAAATCAGTGAATTGGAAATATCATTTTGGATAACTGGTTCCATACTGTACCTTCAATATGTTTTCATCACATTTCATTAAAAGAACTGAAATTACTGAACACACATTGTTTAAGAACAGGAGAGAAAATTCCATATGAAAATTTTTGTTGTATCAGAGTTGTTTCCTCATTACAACTATGTTTTATAGAAGGAATTTTTATATTAAGCTTATCATTTCCTTTTTTTGCTTGTTAAAACCAGGTTTGTGTAGCATCTGAGCTTGCTATAACAGAGTTCAGTTGCAATATGTCGTTTAAACTGTTTACAATGAAAGAAAACACATGACAATAATTTATTCGAAATACAACATACAGTAAAATAAAGTTTATTGACAGAGACAGCAACAAATATCAATATATAAAATTTAAATACCAATCAGATGATTTTTTTTTATAAACTATAAATTATACATGTTTTCCTCCCTCCCCCCCCCCACCCCAAAAAAAAGAAAAATGTATTTCATACTTAATAATAACACTAACACAATGGTACCTACATTAATAAATTATACTGTGAAATCTGTGATTTTAACCCATTTGCGACAAACGTCTTTTACAGAATTTTTTTTATCTTTTTTCACCGGTTTTCAAAACAAAAAATTTTAACTAATTGAATCGAGAAAAGACCTGATTAAATAAGGCAAAATTGACAATAAAAAATAACTGGTTGGAATAATGAAGGATTCTGAGCATCTTATGTGACATGTATACATGATGCTCATCCCAAACAGGATAATCAACATGGAAAAAACAGCAGCCACCCTCTTCACACACAGACAAAAAAAAAAAAAAAAGAAAAGAAAAGAATGCATTGCAAGCCTTACATTTAACCTAACGTGGTTAGAGATAACTAATTTTAACTTTATTAATGATAATGTGCTTAGATACAACAAAATTTTAAATTCAGATTAAAAAAGAAAACAGCAATTCTGCTTAAAATACTTCGCTACTATAGTTAATACAAACTCTGTTTTTAAGCGAGGACAAATAAATCACAAAATTTGTTGAAATAAACAAGCTTAAGATAAATTATTTTACATGAAAATAGGTAAAAGAAAATTAAATTATTAAATTTTATGGAATAATTACTTATAGGGAATTTTACATAATTTCTGAATTAGCGGAACTAAATTAAATTAAATTAAATAAGTAGTGGTAACTTGACACTTGACATTTATTTTAATTTTCAATTCTGAATTTATGGATAAGAAAACTTCTCTGAAAATAATTGGAGAAATATGGCTTAATTTTAAATTTATATACAAGGTTATACAAATTTGTAAACAAGGTTTTAAAAGAAGTTACTTTTCTTTAAAAATTTCTTTTCTTTTTAACCACATTTGCATTGTGATTTTAAAGAATGAATTCAAGGATCTTGGAATTAATTCTTTAAAAAGACATGAAATTATGTCCTTTCTTATAAAGAAGCTAAAGGAACCACCTTACTACACTACTGTCTTTTAAAAGTTTTTTTTTTTTCCTTCTTAGCCACATTGTATTTTTTAAAAATTAATTCAAGAATCTTAAAAATATACATAATTTATGTCCTTTTTTATAAAGAGGCCATGGAGGATGAAAAAAACCTCCTTACTTTTGCTTTTTAGTAAAGAAGCCAAATCATTTTTTAAAAAATGAGTGCATAAATAACTTCTCCAATATCAGAGTTCCTACACAAATCTGGTAAAAAAAATTCCCTGATTTTTTTCCAGGTTTTCCCTGACCTTTCTCAATAAAAACTCGGCTTATATATTATTGTAACCCTCCCCCCCAAAAAAATGGACAACTTTAATCTAGATAAATGCTTAAACAGGGTTCCTACACAATGGAGAATTTGCATGTTTTCTAACTTTATCACGAAACAATAGTACATGAAAAAATAAGGATACCCTGCATATTTTTTTTATTTTGAGCTTTTATTACTGATTTATGATTGTTTTAATATCGCACTATTTACCGTATCCCGAAAACGCTCCGTAATACATCTGACGTCACAGTTCATGACAACAAACGACTGTTATTCTTTACGTATGTCGCTTTTCAACTTGTTCATTTTAAATATTGCTGTTTCTAAAATTATTATGACTGAGAACACAAAGTCATATTATAAATACAGTGAAACCTCCATTAAGCGATCACCTCCATTAAGCGACCACCTCCCTGAACGATCATTTGTTCATTGAAGGAAATTTATTCCCATAGGCTCAATACTAATTTTACTTCCATTCAGAGACCATCCCAGTTGACCTCTCTGCATGAGCGGCCAATTTCTTTGAAGAAAAGGAAACAAATTCCGTTTTTTCCTGTCACTTGAAGAAGGTTTTATTAGAAAAATAATTCCGAGAGCCTTTAAACTTCTAAACTAAGTTTAGATTTTTTTTTAATTCCGGTAACTTTTAAGTGTTTAAACCCCTTTATGCCTTTTTAGACAATGAAGTTAACTCTGATGACGACCAATAAACTCCCCTACCCTATTCTGTTAGGAAACTCTCAAAGAAATAGTTAAATTAATGAAAATATCATTATTTGTTCCCGTCCAGAAAAAAAAAAAAAAAAAAAAAAAATGCATTTATTTACTGAACTTTGAAAGGACTTGGAAATAAAAGTTATGAAAGATAAAACCAAAGCAAACGTCAATATATTTATTTTTAAACACTGCAGTAATTAACTTATATAATTAACTTTTATTTAGATACTTAAATTTTTATATTTTTTCCTAATGTGAAAAAAAAATTCTAGTAACATTATTTCTACTTTTTTTCAACAATTAAAATCTAGATTTAAACATGAACTCCATTAAGAGGCCACCTCTCGAAACGATCAATTTTTATTAGAATGAAACGTGGTCGCTTTAGGGAGGTTTTACTGTACTGTATTGTACCATTCTGCACTAATACAACAAGTAACTTCTGGCGAAAAGTTGTTTTTCAGTGTGCCAAAAGACCCTGCCATTAGAAAATCATGGACTAAAGCTATGAAGAGAGATGACAAGAAAAATCCTAATTTATCTAATACATCATCTCTTTGATCTTGTGAAGATCATTTTTCGGTAACTTTATGTTTGATTTTGTTTAAATATTACTATTTTAGAACATTAACTGATTGGATAAATAGTTACTCAAGAGAAAAAAAAGAACCTATATTTATAATATACTCATTCGTATTTAAAAACAAACAAAAACACTCTGTAGTAGATTTCAAACGTATATTGTATCTGTAAAGATTAATAAGCAATAACCCTGTTTTATTGATGATTAAATAGGTAAAACGTAGAAACGTCTAAGATATGACACACACAAATATGTTACTTTTTATTTCAGAGGAAGTAAATAAAAATTTTATTGCGTAAATGAACATTTTTATTAAGTTACGGACAAGGTTTCAAAAATAAAGGATTTATTTCGAAACAATATTTTGTCATGTCTTAATAGAGATTATAAAACGTGAAAATATTGAAACTACTCCAAAAAATTTTAATATTAAATTTTTACTTTTCAACATAAAAATACTTTAGGTCCCGCTGCCTATGACACCATGTAGCAGGCGTGCTTCGACAGTACTGCATAATCTTAAAAAAAAATCAACAGAAAAAAAAAAACATGAACCACATCCCTGTTGCCTGCGGCATCGTATAGCACCACAAGCTGCGCACACACTGCAAATTCTTGTAAAAAACCTAAAAATTTACAAAAGTGCCCCCAGGGGGCGAAGTGGGGGGGGAGGGGCACCGGATGTACATAATATGAATAAGTTTTCATACACCTTTCTAACGATATGTCACATGAGGCGTGTACTCAAAATTTAAAAAATAGCTCCTCCCCGGATGACCCTCCCCTCTCTCTGCATTTCCCACTCTTTCAAATATCTAATGTTAAAAAATAATATTTATTTGAGTGTTAAATGAAAAATCGCATTTAAAACACAATAAACAGTTGATCTGAAGAAAAAAAGAGAAAACTCCCCCCCACCACCAAAAATCAACTCATCTTAAATTTATAAAATCTTTATTATGCGTTAAAAACCACATCAAAGTTTAAAAGTGATCAGTTCTTTATTTTTCCTAATTTTAACAATTATCCCGTCAACTCTCTCTATGTGAAAAGACTTTTAATGAGTTTAAAAATCGATTTTTCCATAAACTTAGCGTTCATTTTTTTTCAAATTGACATTTTATAAATCAACGTACAAAATAACATCCAGATGCGAAAGAACCAAATTTGTAAAATCAGTAGTTTAAAAATTTCGAACCTTTATTTCCAAAGGTTTCTCTTCCAAAGCCTCAAAGTATCTCTTTTCTTTCCGTTCCGCTTGCCTGTCGTGAACTGTGATGTCATAGTAAGTCACGCCCCAATTTGGAGTGACGTGATTTTAGCTTACTTTTAGGACTAATTATTTAATAGTATAGATATTTTTTTCGCGTTTTTGAGAACATTTTTGAAAACTGTGGATGTGGAACTATCAGAAAAATATATGAATGATCAAATCCCCCATGTGTGCAAATTCCTCATTCTGGTAAAAATTTTCCCTGACTTTTCCAGGTTTTCCCTGACTTTTCTCAGTAAAAATTTGGCTTATATATTATTGTAAAACCCTCCACAATGGGCTTTAATCTAGATAAATGCTAGAAAAAAGTATGTACTGTATGAATTTTCAATTTTTTAATTATTTTTCATATTGTTATATAGTTTGCATGAGTTTTATATAAAATTTTTAGATTGGATGAATAATTAATTCAAAATTTCTGCATTTACGACGATAATAGAAATTCTGATGGAAGTAGTACATCAAAAATTCCCTGACTTTTCCAATATTTAAAAAATTCCCTGACATTTCCCTGACTTTTTGCCTAAATTTTGGAATTCCCTGACTTTTCCCTGTTTTCCCTGACCCATAGGAACCCTGTTAAAAGAAGTATGTGCTGTAAGAATTGCCTGATTTTTAACTATTTTTCAAATTATGCTATTGTTATTAGTTTGCATAAATTTTATATAAAAATTTTAGATTTGATAAATATTTAATTCAAAATTTCTTTATTCACGACAATAATCGAGATTCTGATGGAAAAGTAGTACATCAAAAATTCCCTGACCACTTCAAATATTTAAAAAATTCCCTGACTTTTTGCCTAAATTTTCGAATTCAATGACCCATAGGAACCCTGAATATGCTTCACTCAATCTCATTAAAAGTGTATGTACAATGGCTACTGTTTAAAGAAAAAAAAAGAAAAATATGCAAGTTTATTAAAGCTTGTTATATCAGTTTTCTTCGTTAAAACCGATTTTCCTGCAACATATTTTTAAATTAAACCAACCATTTCTTTACTTTTTGCCCGTTAAAACAGAGTTCTCACAACATCTGAACTCTATAACAGAGTTCAACTGTATTTCCATCTTAATATTTTTCTTTATTTTTAAAATTAAAAAATAAATCTTGCTGTTTTGAGCAGAATCCTGTATCTTTTCAGCATTACATTACATTAATTTAAGAAATCTTTAAACATTAAACTTTATAATTAAAGAAATAAATAAAAGAAACTTATTTTATATAATATTTTGAGACAAAAATTATTTAAATATTTTATGTGAAGTATTTTGCATATACACAAAATAATGGAATTTTAAAACTAAAACTTAATTAAAAGTGAAGAAATTACGAAATGTGGATTTTATGTAAACACAAACAATATTCAAATCACTTAAAGGGGTTTTTTATTTACAATAAAATACATTTAAAACCCTAGTACCATATCATATCGTAAATAAAAACACTTAAGTAATTTGAATATTGTTTGTGTTTACAAATTTTTTAAACTTGTTATTGTAAGGTGAATTTAAGGATTTCAAGAAATTGATATGTTACATCATTTTTAGTGTAACACAGTTTTTATGTCATGCTTTTTTTTTTTTTAAGAGTATTTTTTTTCTTTTTTGAGCAGAATTCTCAGCTTTTTCAGCATTATTTGGTACAGTTAATTCCAGAAATCTTTCATGAAAAGTACCATTGAAGAAAGAATAGAAACAAACAAAATCTGCATTCATAAAAAAACATGTACATGCATTTGATTAATATATTTTTTAAATAACCATCATTTTAAGTTTCAAATTATTATAAGGCTTCATGATGATAATGTTTACTTTTCGTTGCAACATAAACTTTTAATAAAAAGTATTTAAATATAAAGCATGATCAATTCTTCATAAACTCTAGATTATTTTAAAATAAACATATTTTAGAAAAAGGTGAAACGATGAAAGTGGATAAAACTAGCAACTAGAAAGAGTGGGGGCATAATAAAGAGCTTTTAAAAGCATCTTTTTTAACTGTTAACTGCTGTTAGCGGTCTCAAGACCACTGCTTTTTTCAACTTTCAGTTTAACTTTTAATCTTCAGTTTAATTAAAGATAAGTACTAGTAAATTTTTTTCATTTACAGTCATAGTACTATCGCCAGAGACTTCAGAATAGGTGAATTTTAACCCGGGAGAACTCGCTGCATGAGATTTTCTCTCACCGTCGTACTTTTTTAAGACTCTTATTTAAACCATTTTTCATTTTAATTAAAATTTCAAATGTTATTTCAATTATTTTACCTCTTTTGTGAATAAAAGTACTAAGCCAACCAAAAAAAGTTGATATTATATGAATGTAAAGTAAAAGAAAAGCAATTGGGCATTCTCACTAGCGACTTCTCCCGGGTTAATGGACAATATCCGCCTGACGTCACATTTCCCCATCATGTGACTTATGGAGATATTAGCAGCTATAACTGTAACAATAACTATACTTGCGATATATGTTACTTGTTTATTTACTTTTTCAATCCAATTTTTGTAGCCAAACAATGTGAATTAACGCCAAAATGTATAAGAGTGCGATGCTCGCAATAATGTTGTTTCAAGTGTATGAGAGCAGTTATGGAGGCAAATTTTTATATTCAATTGTAAATTATATAAACATGGTTTTATACATTTAATTAAAAAAATTGCAGCTATATAAAAATGGAGTAAAAAATTTAAATTCCAACGAAAATGTTTGCTGCACACATATACATAAAAAACCCTGGTCAGAAAAATTAAAACTACTAAATTTGTGCCAACCGATGCTGACGAAAATATGCTCATTGGCTGCAAAACCGTATTATGGAACTTTTGCATTTGGTATTTGCATAAACATATAGAAATAAATACTTTTTTGTCTATAAATGAATTCAATTAATTAAACTGTTGTAACAGCTAAACACTGCAAAATACTTCGGCACATTGTGAAATGATTTACTTTCACACAGTGAAAAGAAATTTCACCATATTTTACTATGGAAACATGCCGGTTTGTTTTCCCCAATCATGTGGCTTTTTATAGCTTGGAACTCAGATTAGTGAATAATGTATATTATAATAGTTTACATAAAGTTTAGTACAGAAACATATCCTGTGGGTTAATAAATCAAGCCTTTTATTCATCATTCGATAAAGTGGTCTCAGAGACCGCTGACCGTATCTATGCGAAAAATTCTGACACAGCAATTAAAGGTTAAAATCTTTATTGCAATATTTTTTACTTGGCAATTATTTAGAAATGTACAATTGCCAACATTAATAAATTTATATATATCAGCGGTAGAAATCATATAAAAAAGGCACTGGTCCCAAGGACCAGTAAGCATAAGAATTTACTGGTCCGCAGTAATCATCACTGGCCTGCTACATAAAATTCTATTAAGTCCCTTTAATCCTTTGAGTGACCCTCCCTCTTCCTAGAATATAAATCAAACTTCCTTTGCAGTTATCCAAAATTTTCATCATAATAAAATGTAAGAAAATAATGTTAAAAATTAAACAAAAGAAAAACTATAAAATTATTAATTTAATATTTCATTTCAGATTATCTATCTCAACTGACTAACGTTTAATGCAATTAAAAAAATTTTTTTTTTTAATAAAATTATGCGATTTGTGTTTGATTGCAGTTTTCTCAGGTACAGAAAACTTTATGTTTCCCTTTCAGAGAGGGGGGGAAGTTACTGGTCCTGCGGACCATTAAATTTTTCAAATTGGTGGTCCGACTGAATTTTTGATGGTCTCGGACCAGCGGACCACCAAGGATTTCGAACGCTGTATATATATATATATATATATATACTATAAATCAGGATTTCTTTTTCATAAAATTAACAGCATGCCTCTATTAGCATACTACTGTATCTCTGAAGAATTATTAGAAATCCATGCAATAAAAATTTTTAGAGATTGGCCAATTGAGAAACATTCGATGAAGAAGAATTGTAAATGAAAAGGTAATAAATAGTATAATAAAAATATGGGAGGAACATGTTGATGAAAACCATAGATCTTTACAATAACATTTTTATAAACATATTTTAAAATTAAATCTCATTAAAACTAGCTACTGAGAAAGCTTTTAGAGAAGTTTTACCTATCATTGGGAAGGGAATCAATACAATAGCTGTTTAAAAACATTATATTTTTTGAATAATCACAATACAGCATTTTTAGTCAGCAAATTATCAAAGTTACTGTGAATTTTAAATCCTTTCAGATTTTGGAATTTTTTTATAAAAACTACTTATTTTCATGTAAAACAGAAGAGATTATTCCATTCTTTTTATGAACAGCAGCAAGTCACATTACATTAAAAAAAGCAATACATATACAGGGAGTTGATACAGTTGATATTTTTGTTTAAATTATTTTTTTAACAAAAAATTAACATTTTCTACTGGTGTCAAATCCCTTTTAAAATTTTGATTCTCTAGTATGTTTTACTTTAAATTTTTAAAGTTAATTAAGTATAAATCTTCAATTTGTCAAAAATGATGGGAGTTTTATTTTAATCATCTAAAAATTACAAAAAAAAAAAAAAAAAAAAAAAAAACTATAAATCAAAAATTTTTAAAAGATGTAATTTCACACCAGTAGAAATAGTGTTAAATCCAAGCACTTGAATCCAAACTAAGCATTTTCAAATACAAATCTTTATTAAATCCCCGTCTAAAGCTTTTTTTTTTTTTTAAGTAAGTTTGTTTTGTTTGCAAAATACACATTTCAAATTCTAATAAAATTATAATATATACATATTAAAAAAAAAACAGTTTTTCCCCTACACAGTTTCAGGGGAGGGGGGGGTGCTGCACCCTTCCTGCCTTTTGATTTACAAAATAGCACCCTCCTTGATCCTCATCCAAAAAATTAGCAACCTTCTTGCCCTTATCCAGAAAATTAACCCTTACTCTTTTCTTTATTATTATTATTTGTTTGCATAGTAAAAACTTTCTCATTGTTGCCTTGAAAAGGGTTCCTGAATTTTAAATATATTAAAGATTTAAGGTGGCTTAAAAAAAATAAAAAAACACACTAGTATACACTTTAGAATCTATAAAGTCCCCTTTTAAACCTGGAGGAAACTGTAAAAATTTTACATTTAACAAATAAAATTTTGTACTGGTACTCAATTATATTCTCTTTCACTGAGGAAAATTTGGTGAAGGGGCCCTAATTTTTGCCTTGATCAACCCCTGGTCCCAATATTAGCAAAAATCGTTTATAAAGAACAGGTAATTTGAGTTAAATGATTTTTTTAAATAATATATATTTATACCAAGAAAAATATCAAAATTTTATCATTTTTTAAAAGTTGGCTTTGAAGATAATGTGATAAAAGAAATTCTTTTCTTAGTAGTCGTTTGCTTCGATTCTGTGGATTTTTTCACATCAACTGATGGCCCAGTTTTAGATGATTCTGCAGTCTTTGATACTTCAGATTTGCTTTCTGGTTGTGAAGGTGTTGCTTCCATTGGTATAATTTCATCGTCCTGGGACAACTCTAATTTCCAATCATTTTCATTTTCTTGAATTTGTTTGGGCTCATCTTTATCATCAATTATAGGTCCACACGAAAGAGAATTACTATCAGATGCATTATCATCCACATTTGCCATTAGCTGATCCTTATCGGTAAATTCTAAACGTACCTTGCACTTTGATTGATTTTTACCACCACTTACATCTGTTGATGTTTGTTTCATCAGATCATTAGCAGGATTATCATCAACATCCATTGGTTCAACTTTTTCAGAATTTTCAGGTACTTTTTCTTTTGATAAATTTTTTGCATCTTTGACTTCAGCTTTCTCATCTTTGATGGGTGATTCTGAAATATCAATTACGTCAGAACATTCACTTTTGCTATCTTTTTTTACCAAACTAGGCGATGCTTTACTGACATTTTTAGAAGCTGAATTAGCAGTTACTGTTTTAGGAGAAATGAAAAAACTCTTGATAGATGGCATTTTTGGAGACTTTTTGCCAGCTTTCTTGTCATTGGAATTTTTAACATTTTTAGGCGTAACATTTTCTTCTTTAGTGCTAGGAGTAGGCTTAGGGCTTTCAACCGGAATAGGCACAATTCTTTTAGGAGTAACAGGGTTATTTTGTTTTACATCAGCATCAGTTTTACAACTAGGAGCTGCTGGTTCACTGGTGTCCATTTTTTTATTACTGTCATTTGTCTCTACAGTTTTATCCGTTTCTTTTGGTTTTTCTGGGACATATATCTCACCCAATTCCTCTCGTGTAAATAAAACAAATGAACAGTAACCATCAGTGGAGGAAACAACAAGGGTTAGTCCATCAGGTGACCAGGATAAATCAGTTAAATGAGTGTAATGTATATTTGAAACATAAGCAAATGGTAATATCTGTTCAGTATCGTAAAGCAAAACTGAATCACATGCAGCAACAGCAAATACCATGCGGTAAGGTAAATTAATCATTGGCTTGGCACATTCATTTTCTTTATCAGAAGGATCCTGACTTCCACGTAACTTATATAAAAATGGATTACATTTAACTGCAACTGTATATTTATCCCCAGTTGGCAAACTAATAACAGGCTTATTCAGAGCATGCCTAGAAAACACATAGCAGGTATTGTTAATCTTTTCACCTACCTCCTTTATACCGGATGGAACAATCAAGAGTTCACCATCAGGGGTGAAAGTAAGTCTTCTAAAGAAAGACTGGAGGGTATCATCATAAAATAATCTCGCCCTAAAAGTTCCTTTTTCAGTTGAGTTGGTCCAAGGAGCTTTACTAACCTTGTAAGCAGTTCTCTTAGTATTAATATCATGTATTCTTAATGTTCTGTCAATTGCAATTGATGCAACATACTGATTCAAAGGATCCCAACTGACACCTTGAACATAGCCTTTGAAATCTGAGAAGATGTGTAACTTATTATACTTCTGCATGTCCCATAAAACTGCAGTATTGTCCATTGAAGATGAAACAAGAAAATTACCATCTTTAGACCAACTAATATCATATATATCATCTAAATGCCCTCTTAATGATTTTATAGGATACCAATCTTCTTTGTTGAAATTTTCATCGTCTTTCGGGGGATCAATCATCTCTTCTCGTTCCTTTAATTCCCAAACAAACATATCACCGTCATCATCTCCTGAGACAAGGAATTCGCCTTTTGGTGAAAAACGAACTACGTTTACAGCTTTATTGTGTCTGTATAAATCAGAGGCACATTCTAATTTTATTGATTTATTTTCTTGATATGTTACGTACCATATAAGAACATGGGAATCGGTACCCCCACTTGCAAGTCTCAATACATCACTTTGAATCGGCTGAAAATCGATGCTCAAAACGGGATCCCGACTATGCCATGAAATTTGCGGAACTTGACACCTCATTTTTACCTACAGAAAAATTTACTCTGTAATCATTAATTTAAAAAATGTCATTAATCCAAACTGAAACTGCAGATGCAGACAACACCAAAACAATTTCTCAGTTTCGCGCTCCCGCGTCTACACTGTTGCCAATCATACGATCGGCGCTGGAAAAAGTACAGGATACAGGGATACAGGAAATTTTCTTGAGCATAAAACTTGATGTCATTTCAAAACTAGGATCCACTGAAGTTAGCAAATTTCAGAAACATTGTTAACAAAACAAAAGTCTTTGTTTCTCATAATTTCTCTTATTTTCATACAAAAAATATTTTTCTGATTAATCTTGTTTTGAAAAACCCAAACATGACGTCAAAATGACGGTGTGCACAAATCTCCCTTTCCGAATCGGAATTCATTTCATTGCGAATCTGCATTTCGATTATCGTTCCGGCGTAATTTTTTTTTTCTGGCTTCGTCGGAAAATGTCCCCTTCATGACATCACTTTGGTGTCATCGCTTCTTTTCGTATTTTGCGTTTTCGCCATCTCCAAAGTAGCGATTTTACAATCCATCACGCGTAGTTGCAGGGGCAGAAGTTAGTGATTGAAAGCTTATTTTGCTAACAAGCTAATTTTAGCTAACAAGATGTGTTCTTGTCCCGTGTCTTAGATTTTTGAGAGTTCTGTTTTGATTTTTATTGAATTAGCTATTAAGGAATGTTTATTAACTGCTAATAAAGATTTTTATTATCAGTTGCTTCGTATTTTTTAAAATTGCCAATATGATAATTAAATTTAATTATTATTAGTACATAAAATTAAATTTTAGTAATTAAAAAATATAATATAAGCTATTATTTAATAAGTAAACATTATTAAAATTCAATAACTCCGAAATTTACTTTTAAAATATTTTTATTTTAGAACTTTAGTAACAAATAGACAAATATTAATTAGCAGAATTGATTTATTAAAGATTTATTTATATCCTTTAAAATTAAGCATTATCTTTTATATATAAAATTTTATATTAATGTACTAGTATTCTTTTTAAATTATTACTGGTTCATCTGTAGTTATAAAGTAGTTGAAGATTACCACAACTAAAGATTTTTTTTCTTTAATTATTATTACTTAAATGTATAATTAATATTGATATTTATTTATGTATAATAAATATAAAAGTATTAACATTAGTATTTAAATATATAGAATTATATGAATTGAATTTTTATTTTAATTTGTAATTAATACTAATAAGTATTAATATTAAAAGTCAATTTTTGGTTTAATTACAAACAATGTTAAGCGTAAATAAGGTATTTTTTATGGTACTTTGAACAGTTTTTCACTTATATTTAAATAGAGAGAAGAGGGAAGTAAAGATTACAATATAAAGGTATTGTGATCTTTTGGGAACCAATTTCGCACCTAATAATAAATATTTCCTATAATTGTAAAAAAAAAAAAAAAAAAAAAAAATGTGTATTAACAGTTTTTTAAACATGGGACTTATAGTTCTTATGTTTTCTTATGCAGGATTATTTAAAACTTCAATTTAAATTATTAAATATTACTTCAGTTATATGTATAAATGATTAGATTAAATTTATGATAATTTGAAAAAGTATTAATTTGGAAATTAGTGGCTTAACTTTTCTTTTCTCCTTTTTTAATTTTCAAACATTCATAAACTGCTCACATATCTATTTTTTTACACATATTTTATAAACTGGAATCTTGCTTTATGGATAAATTTAGGTAAATGGTAAAATTTGGATTAATTATTTTCTGTTATTGCAAAATAACAAATAGTACAAGAAAGTTTTCAAATAAATTCACTATTTTTTAGCAATTTTAAATTTAATAGCATTTCCTTTTTTTTTAAATTTTAAATATAATATTTGGTAGTTACAAATATTTTCTCTTAAATGTAACTAATTTTATCGACATTTTTCAATTTAATAGGTTTTGAAAATAATTTTATGAAACATGTTATTATTGCTCCCAATATTGATAAGAAATATTTTCTTATCAATATTGGCTTTGAATCTCGATAATAGATCATGAAAGTAATTATTGAAAATACTACTTCAAAGGCCGATTTTAATTATATTTTTACCTATATACATGTATATTTTTTTAATGCAAGGACATTTTTTAATAATTTTTGTTTAACCAACTGAATTATTTAATTTCAGAACAAGTTTTATTTCATTTATTTTTTTATGTGAATGCATGAAATTTTGCAAGCTTTAATTTGTTGTGAAAATTTAAAAAAAATTAAAATATATTTAAAAAAATTAATTTATATGACTAATTTTGTATTTTATTCTTTTTATTTTATTTTTTGAGATGCTTTAATAAACCTCTGAGTTCCTCTACCTCCCCCCAAATATAAAAAAATAAAACTACATTATTTATGACAATTTTCCTGTATTTCAGTTTTATACAACAGTTTCAAAAGTTATTAACAGCTTGGTAAATTTATTTATATTTTTACTTCAATTATCACTATGACAGTACAATAAACATTTTTTTTTCTGCTTTACTTAATTTCATTCTTGTAAAATACTAGTTTAATTTGTTGATTCAAGTTTCATCCTTCAGTGCCAGAAAATGACAATGCTATAGAATAAAATTCCGAATAAGAGTTGCTTCTACAAAAATAGTAATTTATCTAAATTTTGTTTAAAAACTGGAAGTAATAGTTTACAGATATTAAAGAATATGCTAATTATAAATAAAATATTAAGAACAAAATTAATATTTATTCTTTGACTTTATTAAAGTTTTGTTATACACCAGTAAATTATGCAAAACGTGTAATTCCCTACACCCTTAAAAAATTACACAAGAGGGTACAAATTTAAGTTATTTTTCAATTACCTTTACAGTTAAAATATTGGGTTATTTTTCTTATATACATAAAAAAAAAAATACAAGAGTTGAAATATTTGATTGTTCATTCGATCTGCTTCATTTTAAATGATACTTGTACATATAGATTATTTTCTTTTAAATTAATAAGTTAATAATTTTTGTTGGACGCGTTTATTATGTCACAAGCATCATTAACAATAAAGCAAATATGAATATGAGATTGAATATGCAAAGTATGAATCCTCAACGAAATGAAACATAGATTCGTACCTTCTTCCAGTGTACGAAGCTCCTCCTACAATGCCTTGGGCAACCGACCAATCATCGTTTGACTTCGTCTTTAATCGCTATACACGTGATGGTTTGTAAAATCGCTCCAGCGAATTAAGCCCCTGCTACAGCGAGGCGACCGACCAATCATTATTCGATATCACTCTCAATCGTTTTACGCGTGATGGTTTGTAAAATCGCATTAAAGGCTGGGTTTACGATGTCTCACTTAAGATCAACGGACGTTTACGATATAAACAAACTTAGATACTTACGATATAAACAAAACGTAAACAGTGCCTTCCGATCTTAGGACAACTTGGAAGCAGCCGTAAGATTAAGCGCAAATGGATGCGCGCGCAACAACAAATGTAACTGCAGCTTTTGATTGGCTGACTGCAGGAGGTCTTACGCCGAGGGTACTGTCTACCAGTTGCGAGTGAAGTAACTGAGGAGGTTGTCACAAGATGGTGGCTGCTTTTTTAAAATCGGATCTACAGTTTCTGAATACCGCCGGTGTAAACTTCCCACCAGTAAAATTGAATAAAAAAAATTGTTTTATTTAAGCGTCTAATTCATGAAAATATTTTATCACAAATATGGTAAAAAAAACTTCTATTTGTTTTTACTGGTGTCAGTTTGTCTCGTAAAACAGTCAATTTATTTCACCGGTTGTCACAATACGGCAGAAGCGCAGGGCCTGACTACCGCAAAAGTAAACTTCCACCAGTAAAAAGGAAAATCTGTTCCTGCCATTATTTGTGACTGAAATTTTGCATTAATAAGGGCTTTAAATACGGAGAAAATTTTTACATAACTTTACTGATGGAAGTTTTTACCGTAGCTAATCAGCACTTGCGAAAGCGGTTACAGTTGAAGTTTCACTATTTTAAGGCTATGTCAGTTCCTCTTTATTAATAAGGAAAGGGCAGCTGACGTCACTGTTGTTTGAATTACTGTTGGTTCAGCAAGAAAACCTGTCCGTTCTTTATGACTCCTACCTGTACGCATAAGATAGGGAAATTTGATTGGTCTACGTTTAACTCGTCTCTGATATGATTGGCCTACGTCGCCAAGGCTATTCCTGCAACGATGTTTATGGCAAAAATGTAGTTGGTAGATTGGTTGACGGAAGTGTTTGTTTGTAAACATGCCCTTTCCTTATAGTTCCATGGTTGTGGCATGTCGTTTGCCTGGAATTCGGAGCACGGTTGAGGAAGTGATGTTGCGTCAGTGATACGAATTGAAATTGAACTGAACTGATGTTTCTCTTGTGTCAAGACAATCTATTCTCTTGTTCCATTTTTCGTTTTGATGTTGTAATGTGGTGTTTTTGTGTGATCCTGATCGTGAATTAAATGTTCTAAATTTAAAAATGAAGAACTTTATTATTTTTAAGACAGCTATATCGGTTAGATATCCGTCAAAGAATCCTCATCATATTTTGAATACAATTTTATTATTTTCGACCCGTAAAACGGTGTTAAACATTGTTTTTCGGTTGTTCATGCGACAGGTAAAGTGAATAAAGTTTATTAAATTAGATAAATGTTTTTTTTTTTAAATTAACAGAAAATTAATAAATTATTATAAAATTAAACAACAAATTAATGATTCATAAAAAAATTAATTAGGCATAATTTAAATCAGTAGTTCGACTGATACATTATTACATTAACAATTTAATCACAATCTATTAGAATTAAATTATAATCATAGTCAATCTATAGAGTACTATTATTAACCATTTGGAAATGGTTGTTGTTTTCGGTCGAGGGTCGAGGATGGGGCCAAATGATTCTCGCATTTTATTTTTTTTGACAAAATTCAACGATGTTCTTTACTTTTAGAAGAATTTTTATTTGAATAGGTAATAGAAAAGCATAAAATCGTTAAAAATTGTTTGAATAGGTAATAGAAAGTCATAAAATCGTTAAAAATTGAAAAAGTTACAAAATGGGTAGGCGCAAATTATCAGATATGGAAAAATCCAAAGCCAAAGAGCGACGCCGAAATGAAAATCGTCTTGCGCAGCAAAAATCGAGGTCTTCAACTCATTATGTAGGCCGTGAAAATCGAGGTCTTCAACTGATTATGTAGCCCATGAAAATCGATTGCAGAATAAAAGACGAACGCGAAAAAGGAAACAATCTAATGTTTAATCGATTGATAGTAAAAGGTCATGTCTCGAGGGGCTGCAATCTACTATCCACGGCGTTTTACAATAGGTCGATTCTAACTGGGAAAAATTGAGCTCAACGTAGGTAATTTGACGCAATCTGTGGATGATTCGGTGGAACTGTTTTCGATTTGTAAACTGTTGATCTTTGCGATCTGTTGTTGAAGAGGATGCGACAGAATTCGGTGGACGAAATTTAGATTTTTCGGTTAAATTTTGTTACGAAGGTGAATTGTCGCGATCTGAGGATGATTCGGCGGAACTGCTTTCGATTTTTAACCTCTTATCTTTCTCGGCTTCTCTTGTCGAAATTCCCCAAAATTGAAGCTAATTAAATATTAAGTCAAAAAAAAATCCAAATGGTCGTTGCAATCTATTAAATTACAATTTTTATATTAAGGGTCCTGTCCTGCCGGCGAAGACACTCACGAGCTAATGCTAATCCTATGGGGAGGGATTTTTCTAATATCTCGTTTGCATTTCGACGTTTTTAAATAATTTTTTTTGCATTGGATAGCCGAGGTCCGTCTCTACAGCGCACCTTGGTTACTTTTTCGATTTTGGTCGCAGATATTTTTTAATAAAGTTACTTTCATTTTCAAAACCGGTTCTGAAAATGAAAATGTCATTCTAAAAAATATCTGCAACCAAAATCGAAACAGTAACCAAGGTGCACTGTAGAGATTGACCTCGGCTATCCAATGCGAAAAAAATATTTAAAAATGTCGAAATGCAAACGAGATATTAAAAAAATCCCTTCCCATAGGATTAGCATTAGCTCGTGAGTGTCTTCGCCGGCAGGGACAGGACCCTTAAACTGATGTCTTACAATTTTTTTTAAATTTTAATATATAAGTATAAATAAATTACAGAAATTAGTACACACAGATTTGTGTACTAATTAAATATTAATTAGTACACAAATTTTAAAATATTTAAAATATTTTTTTAAAACAAAATCTATAGAATCATTAAGTTCATAGAACTTGTATAAGGTTTACCGTACTCTAAGAAAAACTGTTCTATATAAAAATTTTAGAAACATTTTCGTTCGAAAAGTATTTAATAGAACTCTTCAAAACTCTGTAGAAATGCTATTCTATAGAACATGTAAAGATTTATAGAGTTCTTTATACAGCTCTATGAACTATTTTGGTAAGGGTGTAGAGCCCCCTAGTCTTGAAAGAAAAAATACTTTATAAGTTATGATTTATAACCGTGTTACTTCCCTTGTCGATGAGAAATAAGAAACATATTACACTTGGCTTAAAACTGCGCCTGGTATTCATCTAACAGAAAAGTAGCAAAGTTTCTAAAAAAATATTTTCTGGACAAATTTTGCAGTTACGGATTTTTAAAAGAGTCAAACTTTGCAAAAGGTACGAAATTCGCGAGATTTCTGCATTATTGTATCAAGTAGCCCTGCCTACTCATCTAGAGGAGATTTTCGCAAAAATCTACATTTAACGCACATTTCTATAAAATAAACGTTCACTTTTTTTTTTTTTTTTAATGAATCATACCCTTTGCGTTTAATCCTAGAAAATTGCTACAAATGATTATTAATTTTACTATTATGAATTTCTGGTCATGAAAATTTAATAAATTTGCTATACAGTGTATTTCCACACTGCATCCTCTACGATCCCTGCAGCCGTCTGCTTTTACCGTTCTGCGCAACTTTGCACTACTTATTCCATTGAAGTGTCAACGCTTCTTATGATGAACTCTGCTTTGGTCGTGATCAAAAGTTTAAACCCTCTTTATGTCGGAATATACTATGAAGGCGGGTGTAGTATGATGCATAATATTATAATGCTTTGAAATGAAATCATAATTACGTTTGTATAATTTGATCCATTAAAAGACATATAGCGGGTGTCCTAAAAAAGACTGACTGATTTTAAAATTCAATAACTTGCAAACGGTGACAGATATTTAAAAAATTCTTGCAGGAGGGTTATGCATGAGGTCAAAAGTTTTTTTTACAGTGATTTTCGATTTTAGTTCAAATTACAAACAATAGATGGCGCTGTAAGCAATAGGCGCTAAATACAGGCTCGAATTTTTGACTTTTCTCTTCTTCCATGCGGAAAAAGGAGATTAAAATGTATTGAGTGGGTCCCGAAGTGCCAAAAATCGAGCCTAAATTTAGCGTCTATTGATCGCAGCGCCATCTATTGTTTGTAATTCGAACTAAAATCGAAAATCACTGTAAAAAATTTTTGAGCTCATGCATAACCCTCCTGCAAGAATTTTTTAAATATCTGTCACCGTTTGCAAGTTATTGAATTTTAAAATCAGTCAGTCCTTTTTAGGACACCCGGTATAATGCTTCATACTTTAGATACCAATTAAAAAAAATGTTGGAATGTTATTCCATATGGAAGGCATGAATACGAAATTCCTCAATAGGTAAACAATAAAAAGTTAAAAGTTTTACCTTTATGTTTTGATTCATTTCAATAGAAATATATTCTTCTTAGGATGAACAAAAAACATTTATTTGAAGATTAAATACACTAGAATAATATATATGCTGGACACAATACTGGTCACACTTCACAATAAAACAAAACAGATGAATAAGACTATTTACAAACACAAAGAAATACTTTGAACTATGGTTTGTTGCAGTTTTTTTTTACATATTATCATTCCTTTGGAATATTATTGGATTTTTAATCCACCAGCATTTTGCTGCCATCTGCTATAAGGGAAGAAGAAAACTAACTGTTCTGAGTGTCTGTCACAGTAGATAAAAAAAAAGAATTGTCTTATGCTGCCATCTGGTGGAATCTTCTTGAAACAAAAGAGCATTTTCTAACATCTCTCCCGTTTTGTGATAGAATCTGACACCAGGTGGATAAGGTTTCTACAAAGTTCAAATTAGGCCTTTGGCAGCGGCTTCGTCATTATATCTGCTATCATTTCAGTTTGTTGATAGATATTTGACATCTATAACATTTTTAGTTTTTAAATCTCGTATGTAATGATACTTTGTATCAATGTGCTTAGTGCGAGATTTAAAATTTTCACTTTCAACCAATTTAATTGTAGATTGATTATCCTCAAAATTCTAATAGGAAAATGTTGTTGTAAATTGAGATCTTTACATAATTTTAAGATCCATAGCACCTCTTGAGTTCCTTGTGACAGTGCCACATATTCAGCTTCTGCTGACGATAATGTCACACATGTTTGTTTTCGTGAAAACCAAGAAATGCAGCTATTGCCTAAGAAGATTACATTTCCTGAGGTGGATTTTCTGTCTGTAGCATCTTGTCCCCAGTCTGCATCCGAGTATGCAACTATATTAGGATATTCTTTTGAAGAAATGTGGAGATCAAGGTCTTTCGTTGTTTTTAAGTATCTTATTACCCTCTTAACAGCATTCCAGTCCTTTTGTCTTGGATTATTGCATCTTCGACTTAGTATGCGTGTAGGAGTGGTAATATCAGGTCTTGTGCATGAGGAAATATATAAAAGACTTCCTATAGCTTGTCTATAATTATCATTTGATGATAAAAGATTTTATTCTTTATCTAAACTATAATAGTTAGTTTCCATTGGGGTATAAGTTGGTTTGACTTCTTCAAGCTGAAAATCCTTAACTAGTTGATTTATTTTACTTCTTTGTAAAAGTAAATAACTTCCATCTTCTTTTCTGTAAATTTCTATACCTAAGAAGTATTTTGCTTCTCCTAGTGATGTTATGGGATAAGATTTCTTTAAGTAATTTATTACTTCATTAACTTCATTTTCATCTTCAGAGCTCATCAGCATATCATCTACATACAGTATGAGATGAATTGTCTTCTTTGATTTTTCTTTTATGAACAAACATTGATCAGCTTCACTTTGTTTAAATCCATATGCCTTTAGAGTATTCTCTATTTCTTCATTCCAGCACTTGGCAGCTTGTTTAAGACCATATATAGCCTTTTTTAATTTATAGACTTTGTCTTTATTTTCTTCATCATGAAAGCCTTCTGGTTGATGCATGTATAATTCTTCATTATCTAGTTTTCCATGTAGAAAGGCTGTTTTAACATCTACTTGGAATACTCTGGCTTTATGATAAACTGCTCAGGTCAGAAAAGCTCTAATAGTTGTATGTTTGACGACAGGAGAGAAGTTTCATCATAATCAGTGCCTAATTTTTGAGCGAAACCTTTGGCAACTAATTGTGCTTTGCATTTTATTTCTTCTCCATTTTCATTACGTTTTGTTTTGTAAACCCATTTACAGCCAATGGCGTGCTTGCCTTTGGGTAAAGTAACAAGCTCAAACACTTCATTTTCCTTTAAAGAGTTAAATTCTTCCTTCATAGCTTGAAACCATTTCTGTTGATCTTTTACTGGTAATTGTAAAACATCTTTAAAAGTTTCAGGATCTTGATTTTTGGAATAACTGTCTTCAGTTTTGTAAGAATATCTTTCTGGTGGAATCCTTTAGTCTCTCTGTTAGGTATTCTTCTCTGGAAATTATCTTCACTTTCTTCAGTTGTTGGGCTATCTACTGATTTTTCATCCATTTTTATTTCTTCTGCAGTATTTTCTATTGGGATAGCTTCACTATCATTTTCAAGATTTTCTTCTGAAAAATTGAAATGCATTAAATCTGAGATTCGCTCTTCAGGATTTTCTTTAAAGACATTTTCACAGTTCATATTTTCAAAAAACTTCACTGTTTTGCTTATCACTATATAAATACCGCCTATATAAATTTCTACCGCCTATATAAATTCGGTATTCTTTGCTTCTTAAATCGTAACCAACAAAGACTCCTTTCAGTGGCTTTTTCGTCAAATTTTTGTCTCTTCTGTTTATGAACATACACATATGCTTTGCATCCAAATACTTTAAGGTGACTCAAATTTGGCTTATGCCCATTCCACAGTTCATATGGTGTCTTTTCAGTTGATTTTGTAGGTAATCTATTTTGTAAGTAGGCTGCTGTAGCTATGGCTTCTGCCCAGAATGTTTTTGGCAATTTAGCATTTATAAGCATGGCTTTACTCATTTCAATAAGCGAGTGATTCTTTCTTTCTGCGACTCCATTTTGGGACGGTGAATATGGCGTCGTTGTTTCATGATTTATTCCTAAGTTTTTAAGGTAGTCTTTGACAGATTCGTCGTAATACTCTGTTCCATTGTCACTACGCAAGGATTTAATCTTCAATCTAAATTTATTTGTTGTTGATGCAACATACTCTTTTAATTTATCAAATACTTCATCTTTAGAAGAAATAAAATATACTTGTGTATAACGAGAGTAATCATCTATAAATGTAGCGAAATATCTTTTTGATCCCATACTTTTTGTTTCTGCAGGACCGCATACGTCGCTGTAAATCAAATCAAGTGGTTTTTTACTTCTGTGTTGTGTTTCTTTTGGAAACGATTTTTCTGTTAGCTTAGCTTTTATGCAACTTGAACATTCAGTATTATGAGAACAATTATTCACAGTAATACCTAAAGCTAAATCATCCTTTTGAATTTTCTTGATGGATTCCAAATTTCTATGCCTCAGCCTTTGGTGCCATTTAGAATGCAGTTAACATTGGAACAAACGGGTAATATTTCTGAAGCACTATATACCTTTTCATTTGTAGGTATTATTTTTAATCTGTATAACCCCTCATCAGCTTTTGCATCTGCAACTAAGATGTTGCCCTTTTTAATTAAACATATATCATCTTTAAATGTTACAACAAAACCTTTCTCAGTACAAGACTGGGCAGAGAATAAATTACTATCTAACTCGGGAACATAAAGCACATGATCTAATGTAACTCTATTTGTTTGACCATTAAGTGTTTCAATATTAAAAGTACATTTACCCTTTCCCTTTGCAGTTAATTTAGTTCCATTAACAATTGTAATTGTATCTTTATTCAAATTCTTTAATTCTGAGAATAGTTCCAAGGAATTAGCTAAATGAACAGACGCACCTGAATCAATAACAAAAGACAATTTTTTTTTTCCATTTTGTTGAGATTTCATAACAAAACTCAAAGAATTTGATTTTTCCATTAATTCACGATAGTTTTAAGAATCTGATAGATTTTCATTTTGACTAGCAGTAGAGGCAGAGAAATTGTTTGTTTTTTTAAACTGTTGACGTGATCTATCTTGAGTAAAATTTGGTTTTGTTTTGTTAGTATTATTAGCCTTTAAGTGAAAACAATCTTCACGGTCGTGATTATTCTTTTTGCAATGAGAACAAAATTTTTGTTTATTCAAATGCTTTGGTTTATCCCTATTACCCTTTAAAGCAATAGATTCAAATTTTGTTGAAATTTGTTTAGTTTCAACTCTTCTAAGATACTCGTCAATTAATTTGTTTTGAACATATTTTAATGATAAACCTGTTTCATATTTACTTTCAATAGCAGTTATAAAGGTACTATAAGAATTTGGTAAGGAACAGAGCAAAATAGCTATTAAATTATCATCTTGTATTACTTCACCTATGTCATGTACCATGTATTTATATTTAACTGTTTCCATAACTTTAATTAATCGTAATCGATATTAGCTTTAACTGTAACCGTTCCCCTAACTGATTTGTTGTTGATTCCTTCGCCATCTCCCGCTCAACCATGCTGTTCTCTTGTTATTAAAGTTAATCTTTTTTAATCTAATAATTTCATCCATTACCATCTAAAAACATCTATGCAACAAATATATTATGGTGTCAGAAGTTAACATTACAGTAGTATTTAGTACATCTATCGTCTAATTAGTATTTTTTTTTGCTAAATTCTAAATACGTTGTCCGAGACAGCATGGCTCACAACTTTTTGCAAATGGAACAATTCGTTCCTGGTGATAATCCAGCGGAAGCCTGGATGGATTGGCGACAAAAATATGAACTTTTTGAAACTGCAGTTAAATATCACAAGGAAGAAGATGATACGCGAATCGCCTTATTACTTAGCGTTATCGGCAAGGCTTCCTACAAAGATTACCTAACGTTCGAGTTTCCGGCTCTTACCAATGGTCAAACTAGAAAGGTAAAAGACGTTTTAGATAAATTTGATGAACATTACAAGCCTTATCGTAACATCACTCTAGCAACTTTTGTGTTTAATAATGTGATCCAGAAACCTGGACAAAATTTTGACTCTTTCGTAACAGAAATTAAACTGCAAGCTGATCAATGGGAATTTGGTGCAGCTTATGAGCGTAACGTCAAAGACCGTATCATACAAGGCCTACGTGATGATGTTTTACGTGAACGGCTTTTGAGAGAGCCTGAACTTTCCTTAAAGAAAACCATGGAAATATGCAAGTCTGAGGACTGTCGAAACTACATTCTCTCGCCATGTTGCAGCCTACATCTACATCATCTACGCACGTCGACGAGATCAATCGCCAGAAAACCAAAAAATATAATCCAGGAAATTCAGCAAAACATCAAAGCAGTAATTCGAAGCCTACTTATAACAACAAGCATCCGGCAGCTCATCATAAACGTCCATGCACAAGATGTGGATCGCATCATGTGCCCAGAAATTGTCCAGCGTACGGGAAAACGTCTCATAATTGCCATATGTCAAACCATTTTGCCAGTGTCTGCAGACAACCTAAAAGGCAATTACCAAAGCAACAACACCATCAAGTTTCATCGATTGTTTGCAATCCAGATATAGCTTATATCGGTGCTATTTCAACACTTGAGGAATGTGATTGGGTTCAGCTAATCCATATTGATAATCATCCCATCATGTTCAAGCTCGATACAGGTGCCCAAGTGAATGTGCTTCCCTTATCTGTGTTTCAGAAATTAAATAATTGTCCAGAAATTCATCCAAGTACCCTTAAAGTGTGTACTTACACTGGTGATGCTTTACCAGTTGTGGGTGAAACTACTCTTAAGTGTGTTGTGAATAATATGTCCTATGATTTAAAATTTATTCTAGTGAATCTGAATGTACAACCAGTGTTAAGTGCAGCTGCATGCGCAGCTTTAAATCTCATACAGCGAATGGATTCCTCTGTACAAGTAAGTGGAAAAAGTAGTGTTAATTGTGTAAATACAAATTTTTGTTTGAATTCCAAATCTAATGTAAATAATGACTCAACAAGTGTCACTTCACATTCTCTTTCATCTACTAGTGCTCATTCTAACCCATCTAATAATGTAAATTCTCCTCCATCTAAATTATTACAAATTTTGAATGAATATAATGATATATTTGAAGGTGTAGGTCGTTTACCTGGTAAACACAAAATTATTTTGCATGAAAATGCAACACCTGTTATAGCAGCTTCTCATAAAATACCATTGGCTTTAGAAAGTAAACTCAAAAATGAACTTTTAAGAATGGAACAAGATGGTATAATTGAAAGGGTCACTAAACCTACTGATTGGGTAAATCCAATTGTTATAGTTCCTAAAAAAGATGGATCAATAAGAGTTTGTCTTGATCCTCGTCCCCTTAACAAATATGTCAAAAGACAACATTTCCAAATTCCTTCACAAGACCAATTATTGTCAAAGTTGAAAGGTTCCAAAATCTTTTCTCTCGTTGATGCAAAAAATGCATTTTATCATATTCAGCTAGATGATGCGAGTTCTGATCTTTGCACTTTTATAACACCATTTGGCAGATTTCGTTTCCTAGTAATGCCTTTCGGATTAAATTGTGCTCCTGAGGTATATCAAATGTGTATGGTTAATATATTTGAAAACTGCCTAGCAATCGACCCATATTTTGATGATATATTGGTGTACAGTGCAAATTTAGATGATCATTGTGAGAAATTAAAGAAAGTTTTTCAAATTGCTAGAGAAAGTGGACTGAAGCTCAACAAAGATAAGACTCTTATCGGTGTATCTAAATTACAATACTTAGGTCACATAATTTCACCTGATGGTCTTCCTCCTGATCCCAAAAAGTCTCTGCTATTACAGATTTTCCTGTCCCAACCAATAGGCAAGAATTGATGAGATTCTTGGGTATGGCCACATATCTTATGAAGTTTGTGCCAAATTTTTCACAGGAAACTTCCATTTTAAGAGATCTATTAAAGAAAGATATAAATTGGCAATGGGATTCTCATCATAATGATGCTTTCTTGAGGGTTAAAGATCTTTTGCAATCAACTTCAGTTCTCCAGTTTTTTGACAAAGATAAACCTATAGTCCTTTCTGTTGATGCAAGTTCTTTTGGTATTGGTGGTGTTCTTCTCCAGAACCGTCAACCAGTTGCGTATACATCTGCAACTCTTTCTGAAGCTCAGTCAAGATATTCCCAAATCGAAAAAGAGCTCCTTGCAATTGTTCATGCCTGTGAACATTTTCATTATTAGGTTTTTGGTCAACATATTGAGATAGAAACAGATCACAAGCTCTTGTTTGGACTAATTCATAAGCCATTTGAAAATATATCACCAAGATTGCAAAGACTGTTATTACGTCTACAAAGATATAACTTCAAACTTACGCATGTACCTGGCAAATATCTAGTTGTTGCTGATGCCTTATCCAGAGCACCTTTGCCAGTACAGACTGTTTCGACGTCTGACATAGACAATGCTCACTTAATGGTTTCTTTGCTAGTGCAAGCCTCAAAGTCCAAATTAGATGAAATCATGCAAGAAACTGAAAATGACTTAGAGCTCCAAAGTATAAAAAATTACATTGAAAATGGATGGCCTCAAAACAAGCAAAATGTGATCCCTCATGCACAACCTTATTGGCACTGTCAATCTGAACTCCACATAGAAAATGGTCTCATATGTGTTGGTCGAAGATTGGTGATCCCAAAGTCTTGTCGCAAAGACATCTTGCAGCGTCTTCATATTGGTCACAGAGGTATAGTATCCTGTAAGAATCTTGCCCGTCAATCCCTCTATTGGCCAAACATGAATGCTGAAGTCGAAAATATGGTATCGCACTGTGTTGTCTGTCAACAAAACCAAAGGTTAAACAGCAGAGAACCACTTTTGGACAGAAAATTACTAGAGCGACCATGGCAAAAGGTTGCAATTGATTTCTTTCATCTATCTTCAGTGACTTACTTTTTAATTGTGGATTATTTTTCGAAATATATTGAGCTCCAGCATTTGCATTACACAACAGCTCCCACAGTTATCAATACTTTAAAAACTTGTTTTGCTCGCTTCGGTATTCCTGAAGAGCTTATTACAGACAATGGACCACCTTTTGATTCCAAAGAATTTAGTGACTTTTGTACAAATTGGGACATTTATTTCAATCCATCTAGTCCTGGGTACCCTCGTTCAAATGGACAGGTCGAACGTTGTATACAAACTATCAAATCCAGCCTCACGAAAGCTGCACAAGACAAGAAAGATGTACACCTTGTCTTGATGGAGTATAGAAATACTCCTATGGATTACCTACCTTCTCCTGCAGAAATGCTAATGGGCCGTCGTATTCATACCCTGCTTCCTACACTGCCATCACAGCTTGCACCCCAATATGATTGCAGCGCTGTATAAGAACGCCTACATTTCAGACAGCATAAATATGATCTACATTCTCACCCTTTGCAACCATTGCTAAAAGATCAAGAAGTGCTTTTTCAGCTTAAAAATCAATGGTGTAAAGGAAAAATATCCAAAGTTGGGCCTCAACCAAGGTCTTATGTCATAACAGCAGAGAATGGTAGAGAATATCTTAGAAATCGTATTCATATTAAAATTTTTAAATCTGCTCAGCCTATGAATCCCAAAACAACAGCCAAAGATCTACTTGCAACTCCAACGAGCAATAACAATGTTACATTTTCAGTAGCCTCTACGCATCCATCTATTAGTAGTTCTGCTACATTGCCTCAGATGCAACCATCTATTAGTAGTTCTGCTACATTGCCTCAGATTCAATCATCTGTTACTGCTCCTGCTCGATCAACTCGCGTAGGTCGACAAATTAAAACTCCACAACGTTTTAAAGACTATGTATAAACTTTAAGACCTTCTTAATATATTGAAATTTAGTAATTGTGTATTATTGATTTAATTTCTTAATACTTTTAACTTTAGTAATTGTGTATTATTGATTTAATTTCTTAATAGTTTTAACTTTAGTAATTGTGTATTATTGATTTATTTTTGTATGTTTCCTTATATGTGCATTAATTGAAAAAAAAGGGAGATGTCATGTACCATGTATTTATATTTAACTGCTTCCATAACCTTAATTAATCGTAATCGATATTAGCTTTAACTGTAACCGTTCCCCTAACTGATTTGTTGTTGATTCCTTCGCCATCTCCCGCTCAACCATGCTGTTCTCTTGTTATTAAAGTTAATCATTTTTAATCTAATAATTTCATCTATTACCATCTAAAAACATCTATGCAACAAATATATTAATCTATACTTCTTAATTTTTCTGCTAATTCTAAGACAGAATTAATATGTTCCTGCATTTTTACACTTTCATTATATTTAGTGGAATACAGCTTCCTAAGAAGATAAAGTTTATTTGTTAAATTTACTCTTTCATGAACAGATTTCAACTGATCATATGTTTCTTTAGCACTTTTAGCATGTCTGACATGAACAATTTGTGAATCTGAGATATTTAAACAAATTAATGCCCTAGCAATTCTATCATTTTTTACCCAATTATCATTTTCCTTTTTAGGTTCGAATACAACATCATACAGATCTTCTTTGATTAACAATTCTTCTATTTTCAACTTCCAAACTGAATAGTTGTCATCAGTTAATTTATCAACATAATGAGATTCTTTAAGACCAGACATTATAATATAATAATATTTGCTTATTTCACAGAAAATTAAACTTTTTATCTTATTAATACATCAAAACAACAATTATAAACTCAAATATAATGCTAATGATGAAATAAGAACAAAATAAAATTCTTGAGAACAATTTTTGAAGTTACTTTTGATTTCAGAAAAACTGTTCTTAAATGTTCAATTATTTGTTTAAAACATAAATTTACATTTGCAACTTGTATAATAAAATTTCAATAAGAAATTGGCAAAATAAAATTCAAAATAATTTCTTTTCTTATCAATACACAATACTTTTGATTTCAAAATAAGAACAATTCTTTAAATTTTCTTTTATATCATTCACTTGTGAAAAATACCAACATTCAGAAAATAATTATTTTTTAGATTTAATTATATTATATTTTCTTCTTTCATATTATTATATTTAAAATTGAGATAACTTCAGTCTCATAATCGACTGTTGGAATGTTATTCCATATGGAAGGCATGAATACGAAATTCCTGAATAGGTAAACAATAAAAAGTTAAAAGTTTTACCTTTATGTTTTGATGCATTTCAATAGAAATATATTCTTCTTAGTATGAACAAAAAACATTTATTTAAAGATTAAATACACTAGAATAATATATATGCTGGACACAATACTGATCACACTTCACAATAAAACAAAACAGATGAATAAGACTATTTACAAACACAAAGAAATACTTTGAACTATGGTTTGTTGCAGTTTTTTTTAACATATTATCATTCCTTTGGAATATAATTGGATTTTTAATCCACCAGCATTTTGCTGCCAACTGCTATAAGGGAAGGAGAAAAACTAACTGTTCTGAGTGTCTGTCACAGTAGATAAAAAAAAGGATTGTCTGATGCTGCCATCTGGTGGAATGTTCTTGAAACAAAAGAGCATTTTCTAACAGCTATACAGTGTATTTCCACACTGCATCCTCTACGATCCCTGCAGCCGTCTGCTTTTACCGTTCTGCGCGACTTTGTACTACTTATTCCATTGAAGTGTCAACGCTTCTTATGATGAACTCTGCTTTGGTCGTGATCAAAAGTTTAAACCCTCTTTATGTCGGAATATACTCTGAAGGCGGGTGTAGTATGATGCATAATATTATAATGCTTTTAAATGAAATCATAATTACGTTTGTATAATTTGATCCATTAAAAGACATATAGCGGGTGTCCTAAAAAAGACTGACTGATTTTAAAATTCAATAACTTGCAAACGGTGACAGATATTTAAAAAATTCTTGCAGGAGGGTTATGCATGAGGTCAAAAGTTTTTTTTACAGTGATTTTCGATTTTAGTTCAAATTACAAAAAAAATAGATGGCACTGTAAGCAATAGGCGCTAAATACAGGCTCGATTTTTTTACCTTTCTCTTCTTGTTGTGAAATGACTGTTTTCCTTAGAAATATTGCCTGAAGATGGCAGCACCAAAACTGATTTAGACTATATTTACAGTTTGCAGATCTTTCAATTTTTAGTTTATTTATTTCTTATATATTCCTTATATCTTTTGTATATGCGTGTAAATTGTATCATTAATATTTCTTAATTTTTGTTTTCAGTGTAGATTTAATAATTATTAATATTCTGTTAAATTATTCCTTGATATGTGATAATTGTGTATTATTTAAGATATTATTTTGATTCTTGCCGGTAGATGGCCTGGCGAGCACAGGAATCATGTTTTAGAAATGTACGTGTTCTTTTTCTGCTAGCTCGCAGAATGTAGTAGGAAGATGGCGGTTCGGAGAAGTAAGTTTGTTGTGCTGTGAAATATTGTAGACAGTTAAAAATGTGAAGGTGAAAATATACATGGGGCGAAGATTTGTGTGTAAGTCCCCGTTGTAGTGTAAACTAACCGATATTTAATACACATAGTTCGAATATATGAATATTTGTCTAGTTTATTTGTGACTGTTCGTGTTTATTTCTCTGAAGAACGAGCCGGCTACCCACGTAAGACGTAAGTACTATTTTCATTGTCTGATTAATTTTCTTTATGTACAAGTGGAAGAAGTGATGAGATATTTAAAGTGATATAAAATAGAGAGTTGGCCCATTTTCCCTCAATATAAAACTGGTAGTTTTATTTAGTTTAAATAAAATGTTTAGAACAGTAGCCTTAGTATAATTTTAAGTTTCGTTTTTCGCTATTGTTCTATTATTAGTGGCGCCCGATTACAGGGACTGGGTTATTCTATTATTGTTCTTAAGTGTTCTTAGGCTCTCTATGTATTTTTAAGGTACTTTATTTACTGAATTTATTTGTTTATTTGTGATATTTTTTATAAAAGATTTTTTGAAGAGTATTATTGTATTATTTTTTGTATTATGGAAGCTTTAAAACTCAAAAGAACCGGCGTTCGCTCGTCTTTCACACGCACAGCAAATATTCTGAAAACAGAACTTGTAAAGGATGATTGTGACGTAAATTTAATTAAAGATAAATATGCAAAATTACAAAACATACAAGCGGAATTAAATGATTTAGATAATATAATTTTAGATTTGATAACCGCTGATGGGACGGCCGCGGGATAAATTGTTTCTAATGAAATAGAAAACAGAGAAGCTTATTCGGATGATTTCATCACGCTGACTCGTCAGTTTAATGAAAAATTTATAATCACAGAGGCGAGGCCAGACGGTGAGTTCAGCGTTACGGGCAATAAGATGAAATCTTATAAGCTTCCGAAAATAGAATTAAAGAAATTCGACGGAGAATTAATTAATTAGCTGCCGTTCTGGTCCCAGTTTAAAAAAATTCACGAAGACCCAGATTTGCATGACAGTGATAAATTTTCCTATTTAGTACAAAGTATGAAAATAGGGTCACGCGCTAAGGTATTTATCGATAGTTACCCGATTACTTCTGATAATTATAAAAATGCAGTTGCGGCGCTGACAGAACGTTTTGGGAAGCCCGATTTATTGATCGAAGTTTATGTAAGGGAGTTGATTAAATTAATTATTTCGAATGTAAAAGCTGACAATAGAAATAAATTGCCCCTTGATAAGCTGTACGATAAAATTGAAGCCCAGTTGAGGGCTCTAGATTCATTAGGCCTAAAATCGAGTGAAAACACATCGTGGTTATATCCGATGGTTGAGTCTAGCCTAACAGAGGATGTCCTGAAAGCTTGGCAGAGAAGTCCATTTTTCAATCAACCCGAGGGAACAGATCTCTCTCGCCTCAATAATTTAATGAAATTCTTAAAAGCGGAAGTTGAGGGTGAAGAGCGATTAAAACTAGCACGCAGCGGTTTTGAAAATAACAATCGTAGGGAAATATATCATGAAAAAGTAAGAGGTGAGGTAAGGGATAAATTTAAAAAACCTAATATTCCTACGGCATCAAATTTCCTAACGATCAAAGAGCGTTCGTGCATTTTTTGTGATAAAAACCATGAGAGCAAAAATTGTTACGAAGCCCGTTTATTAACTTTAGAGGAAAAAATCGCTAAAGTTAAAGAGAAGAGGTGTTGTCTAAAATGTTTAGAACCTAATCATGTTGCCAAATTTTGTAAGCAATTTGTACGTTGCTATTTGTGTGGCAGACCTCATTTGATTTTACTTTGCCCTGAAATGCATAAAAAAGGGGAACCACCGAAAGAAAAGACTGTAACAGAGCATGCACAAATGACCGCTGCCAGGCAAACTTGCACCGCGGAAGTAGCATTAATGACTTTGCAGGTAAAAGTCGCGGGTGCGAATAAAGTGAAAAAAGTCAGAGTACTTCTTGATTGCGGTTCGCAAAAGTCATATATTTTAGAGTCTTTGGCAGTCGAGTTGGGTTTACCAATTATTTCTAAAGAAAGCATAGCCCATACTTTATTCGGGGGTGCTAGAACTGCTCCGAAGTTGCATAACAAATATCGGGTAAAGGTATGCTCACTAAATCAAAGGAAATATCCAGATTTAGAGTTTGATTTTTTGGACCAAGACGTAATCTGCGGTGACATTCCGCGTTTACCTAGAGGACCAATTTTAAGGGAATTGAAACGTAATAAAATTTGGTTATCTGATATGGGTGCAGATCATCCTAAAATTGAGATGCTTATAGGTAGTGATATATATGGGAAAATTCTCACGGGTCTAGTTAAGCAATTAAAAGGAGGATTGACCGCAGTTTGTACAAAGTTGGGTTGGGCCGTTTGTGGTGCATTGGATGATTTTTCTCCTCCTAAAGAGCAAGGGGCTACAACTTTGTGTACGAATTTGGCTATCAGAGATTTGAAAATTTCCGATCTTTGGGATTTAGAAACAATCGGAATATTAGATACGCCACAAAATTTGACTAAGGCTGCGGAAGAAGAAATGGCCCGGGAACAATTCTTAGATTCTCTTTCTCGAAACGAAGAGGGTCGTTACTGTGTAGGTTTACCATGGTTGGGAACCAATGTAGCGTTACCATCAAATCGTCATGTGGCCGAAAAGAGGCTTTTCAGTGTTTCCCGAAAACTTAAATCTTTGAATAAATTTGAGGAATATAATAGGGTTTTTGACGAATGGATGGAAGAGGGTGTAATTGAGGTAGTACCAGAGGCAGAACTAGATAGGAAAGGGCATTATCTTCCCCACCACCCAGTGTTTAAACCAGATAGTGCCACAACTAAGATAAGACCTGTTTTCGATGCGTCATGCAAAGTGGGTAGAGCTCCCTCTCTCAATGACTGTTTATTTAAGGGACCACATTTAATTGAAGAAATTCCTGCGATTTTGTTGAGATTTAGGGAAAAATGCATTGGGGTAACTTCCGATGTTAGACGTGCATTTTTGCAAATAGAATTAAGAAAAGAAGATAGGGATTTTTTGAGATTTTTATGGTGGGAGAGAGAAAATGTTATAAAAGTACTCCGCCATACTAGGGTAGTTTTTGGGGTTACCTCCAGCCCATTTTTATTAGGAGCGGTTATAAGACACCATTTGTCACAGGTGCCACCCGAAAAGAGGTTTTTGGCTCAGAAACTAGATAAATCTTTATACATAGATAATTGCGTAACATCCGTTGATAATCAGCAAGAACTCGAAGACTTTATAAAATATTCTACTCAGGTTCTCGCCGAAGCGAAGATGGAGCTACGCATGTGGACCTATAATTCAGTAGGGACAGATATCGGTGCAATGTCACATGTTTTGGGTACAGAATCCGTGTTAGAGGATCCGGTATCAGTTTTAGGAATTATGTGGGACAGGAACGAAGATAACCTGTGTATTAGTATTAAGACTTCACCGATTTCAGAGAATTTGTCAAAAAGAGAGATTTTGTCCCTAACGCAGACTATTTTTGACCCATTAGGTTTCCTGACACCTGTTTTGTTGACGGCAAAGTTATTGCTTCAGGAAATTTGGATTATAAAAGTAGATTGGGATACCCCTTTACCTGAAGAAATTAAAGTTAAATTCTTAAAGTGGTATAATAATTTGGGTATACTCACGGATTTGAAATTGCCGCGGCGCATAGGTTTTGGAGATAGGAGTTCCTGGTCACTCCATGTTTTTTGTGACGCAAGCCAACACGCCTATGCGACCGTTATTTTTTTGAGATGTGAACATAAAGGGGAAATAGTCGTAAGTTTAGTTATGGCTAAAGCGAGAGTCGCACCATTAAAAAAGGTTACAATCCCGAGACTCGAACTTATGGCGTGTGTTTTAGGGGTGCGTCTTTATAAGTATGCTACAGAAGCTCTTTCGCTACAGGACTGCCCAAAATATTTTTGGACCGATTCCACCACCGCGTTATCCTGGATTAAAAGAAATGATAGTTGGGGAACTTTCGTGGGCAATCGGGTGAAGGAAATTTGCGCTGTCACAGAAGTGAATCAGTGGTCTTACGTTCCGAGCCAATTTAATCCGGCAGATTTGCCTTCTCGCGGCTGCTCCCCTCGTCGGTTTAGGGAATGTAAATGGTGGTGTGGGCCAAACTGGCTAAAAGAGCATAGCGACAACTGGCCAAAGCTAGAAATAGAGCCAGATGAGACTTTAGTTTTTTCTGAACGCAAGAAAGGAGTAACCGTAAATTTAAGTTTAAATATTATAAAGGATAAAGAGATTAAATGGTATGAGAGATTCTCTAAATTTTCAAAGATGATAAGAGTTTTAAGTTGGGTAAACAGGTTTATCAGTAATTCTTTAAAACGTAACATTAATAAAGAACCATTTCTATCTGCTTATGAAATTCAAGAAGCTAAAACCACACTTCTTTCACTTGTACAGACGGAGAGTTTCTCAGAGACTGGAGATTCAGTTCATGATCTCCTGACGGAGAGAGATCAGAGGGGCCTACTTAGAGTAAAGACAAAAATTATAGAACGTGATGATCATTACGCTTTTAGATATCCTGTTTTGCTACCTTCCAAACATTATATTGGCCACTGTCTAATACGAGATTATCACTTGAAAAATTCTCATGCTGGTATTCAGACTCTTATGGTCATATTACGTGAAGAGTTTTGGATCATAGCCGCTAGACGAACTATTAGATCAGTAATAAAGAAATGCGTACCATGTCAAATATTTACAGTAAAGCCGCCAACTACTGCACCCATCCAATTGTCATTGGACAGGGTTCGTGATGCCTTTAGTTTTGAAATAACAGGAATCGATTTATGTGGCCCTCTGATTCTCAAAAATAAAGTAAAAGCGTGGGTAGTTCTTTTTACGTGTGCTGTGTACCGATGTGTACATTTAGAACTTGTCACTTCTATAAGCACCGAATACTTTATAGAAGCTCTTCGTCGATTCATAGCCCGGAGAGGCCGTCCTTCTGTTGTGTACACGGACAACGGCACCAATTTTGTAGGAACGTCCACGGCATTGAAGAAAATTGACTGGGAGAAGGTAGTCTCTCATGAAACTTTAAATCCCATAAAATGGAAATTTATTCCGCCTACTGCCGCATGGTGGGGCGGATGGTGGGAGCGACTAATCCGCACCACCAAAAATCTACTTGTCAGAGTACTGGGGCAAGCCTCAGTAAATTATGAGGAACTGTTTACAATTATTTGTGACGTCGAAGACCTTATCAACTGTAGACCACTCACGTATGTTTCAAACGATACGGAAGATCTTGCACCATTGACTCCGTCGATGTTTTTACGCGATCTTCGAACATCAGGTGTAGTGGATTTGGACTTCGTCGATAACAACAAACTGTTTGTTCGCCAACGTCGATGTCAAGAACTTCGTGAACAATTTCGGATGAGGTTTCGCCAAGAATATCTTAGCCAATTGGCACAAAAACATGGTCAAAAGGACTGTGATATCAAGGAAGGTGACATTGTGCTTATCGGTTCAGAGAACACCAAACGCATCAATTGGCCAATCGCTCGAGTACAAGAACTGTGTACGGGTCGAGACGGGCGGGTAAGAGTAGTTAAAGTTAAGACAAAAAATGGCACATTAGTGCGGCCTGTGCGCAAGCTTTATCCTTTAGAAGTGTGCTCCTGTACTAAAGATACAGAAATTAGTTTTTGATTTGATTCTCACCAAATCAAAAGGTGGGAGTGTTGTGAAATGACTGTTTTCCTTAGAAATATTGCCTGAAGATGGCAGCACCAAAACTGATTTAGACTATATTTACAGTTTTCAGATCTTTCAATTTTTAGTTTATTTATTTCTTATATATTCCTTATATCTTTTGTATATGCGTGTAAATTGTATCATTAATGTTTCTTAATTTTTGTTTTCAGTGTAGATTTAACAATTATTAATATTCTGTTAAATTATTCCTTGATATGTGATAATTGTGTATTATTTAAGATATTATTTTAATCCTTGCCAGTAGATGGCCTGGCGAGCCCAGGAATCATGTTTTAGAAATGTACGTGTTCTTTTTCTGCTAGCTCGCAGAATGTAGTAGGAAGATGGCGGTTCGGAGAAGTAAGTTTGTTGTGCTGTGAAATATTGTAGACAGTTAAAAATGTGAAGGTGAAAATATACATGGGGCGAAGATTTGTGTGTAAGTCCCCGTTGTAGTGTAAACTAACCGATATTTAATACACATAGTTCGAATATATGAACATTTGTCTAGTTTATTTGTGACTGTTCGTGTTTATTTCTCCTGAAGAACGAGCCGGCTACCCACGTAAGACGTAAGTACTATTTTCATTGTCTGATTAATTTTCTTTACGTACAAGTGGAAGAAGTGATGAGATATTTAAAGTGATATAAAATAGAGAGTTGGCCCATTTTCCCTCAATATAAAACTGGTAGTTTTATTTAGTTTAAATAAAATGTTTAGAACAGTAGCCTTAGTATAATTTTAAGTTTCGTTTTTCGCTATTGTTCTATTACTTCTTCTATGCGGAAAAAGGAGATTAAAATGTATTGAGTGGGTCCCGAACTGCCAAAAATCGAACCTAAATTTAGCGTCTATTGATCGCAGCGTCATCTATTGTTTGTAATTCGAACTAAAATCGAAAATCACTGTAAAAAATTTTTTGAGCTCATGCATAACCCTCCTGCAAGAATTTTTTAAATATCTGTCACCGTTTGTAAGTTATTGAATTTTAAAATCAGTCAGTCCTTTTTAGGACACCCGGTATAATGCTTCATACTTTAGATACCAATTAAAAAAAATTCTATTAAATTTATAGAGCTTCAAAACGAATTACATTGAATAATAATTTTGATAGCAATTTACTATTATTTTAATTAATTTTTTAACTAGGTTTCCGCAGTGAAATTACACTTGAAATTATTGAATATTAAATACGTGCATAATCACATTGCTAACAAGTCATAAACCAACTTAGTGAAAAATGTCCAAGCCGGGAATCGAACCCGGACCCCTGGAATAGATCTTCAGTGCTCTACCACTAAGCCACAAGGACGATGTCCAGCTTGGCATCTCTCACTTATAGAAATCGGTAAGGCTGCAACCGCAGCACTAGATGGAAAAGTCTTCATGAGCACACAATCTAGACGCAAATGAGCCAGCATAGGTGAATATATAATTTTAACCGATGCTATGTTCATTTGCGTCTCATGTTTCGCCACTAGATTGTGTGCTCATGAAGACTTTTCCATGTTTATTCCATTTTTATTTCCATGTTTACAAGTATGTTTATCTTTATTGATGCCAATTTCTAATAAAATTCAAAATTAACTTTGTAAAAAAAGGGAACAGAAAATGACGTCACGCTTTAAAAAAACACTAAATTTTTCCTCAAAAAGTTATTACAATTCTATACTTTTTCACTCCACTGAGTTTGAGACGCTACGTGAAATGCTTCAATGAGGCAAAGTGACATCATATTTAAATGAAAACCATCATTTTCTCTGATAAAACGAAATATTTTACTACGAAAGCCTCTAAAAGATATAAATTTCTGGAATTTTACTCGCCGATACGGAGATTAGAATCACAAGTCAAGAGTGCGAATGTTCACATGCAAAGTCGTAGTTAACAAACTTGATTTCAAGTTTGGAAATATATGTATTAATAACTTATTGCGTACTGCGATATTTTTGAAATGGTGAATGTAAATTTGAGAGATGCGTATGTAAATTTTGAGACGATGAAAATGACGTTAAGTTTAGATTTCACGCGAAAAATAATTCTATGATTGGCTCATGGTAATCATTTTTGCTGATTTTCAATCGGAAATTTCAAACATAAGAGCCTCAATGGGTAATTTCATCATAATTATTTATCTTAGTTAGGTATACTAATACATTTTAATTTTTTAATACGTTGAACAGTCGAAGTTTATGGAATTAGTATTTTGGTAACTTTAAATTAAAATTTAATATTTGTTGAGTAAGTATTAACTAATGTATGAGTTCCTTTTTAAACAATTTCTTTCGTCAAAATACGACTGGTTTCATCTCGTTATTAAACAAAACATTAGCTCCATTGTTGTTACGAAATGACTAACTCATTCTTTCATCCATGTATCAGTCACCTGCATAATTATTTAACTGGTTGTAATAGTATTGTTTCAATATCTGGCAACAGTTGGTTTTGTTTTGTTCTAGAAAGAAGTTTATAAAAATAAAGTAATGTGAAATATATGGCTCTTCTGTCATTGAATTTAAGTTAGAAATATATTCGCTTCAACAATAAGAAATGTTATTCAGTGCAGTTTTAATAACTTATAGATATTTTAATATTTAACTTTTTAGGGATTCATTTAGTTAAGAGATTTATTTACATTGGAATCCAACAATTGTTGTAAATTATGCATTTTAACCTCATCCGAATCGTTATGGCGTCGTCAATATTTGTGACCTGAGATATAGATTGACTTTCAGAAGTTTTACTTTCTACGTCCGCAACGACCACTTCTTTTTTTTCAGTGCGAACCTTTTATTCTCCATAACCTACCAAATAGATGCAATTCATTTTGAATTTTAAATTAAGAGAAATGAAAAGAAATCGAATACGGAGAATACGATTTCGTTTATTAGCCGCATTGTTACGTAATGACTAACTTTATCTTTCATCCATGTATCAGTCACCTGCATAATTATTTAACCGGTTGTAATTGCATTGTTTCAATATCTGGCAACAGTTGGTTTTGTTTTGTTCTAGAGAAAAGTTTATGAAAATAAAGTAATGTGAAATATATACGGCTCTTCTGTCATTGAATTTAAGTTAGAAATATATTCGCTTTAACAATAAGAAATGTTATTGAGGGCAGTTTTAATAGCTTATAGATATTTTAATACTTAACTTTTAGGGATTCATTTAGTTAAGAGATTTATTTACATTGGAATCCAACATATGGCGTCCGCTGACAAGACAGGAATCTGTAAGTAGAATTTTATTTGAACTGCTCAAGTGAGAATTATTATTATTGTTGAATAAAAAAAATATTGTTGATGTTGAATACTATGGATGCGTTGAAAGCAGCTAGACGACAACATCGTAGAATTTTCACTAAAGCGTGTAACGAATTTGATGCAAGTGAAAGTAATTTATCGGCTGCTGAAAAAATTCTGAAATTGACAATGATAGAAGAGAAAGCGAAATTTATGACCGATGTAGAATATAAAATTAGAGAAATATTGTATAGCGACCAAGCTGACGAAGAAACAATAGACAAAGATATCGATGAATCTGAGGTTTACATCGATCGCTGGCGTGTATTACAACAGAAATTAAACGAACTTTTGGTTGTAAAAAATGAAGATTTGAAATCTGATATTTCGGTAATTAATAAGAATGTATTGCTTCATTATCCGAAGATACAATTACCTACTTTTAATGGTGAAATTAGAAATTGGTTGCAATTCTGGGGTCAATTTCAAAAAATTGATCAAGATACTAGCCTAGATTTTCATGACAAATTTGCGTATTTATCACAAGCCATGGAAAAAGGCAGTGTGGCAGAAGAATTGATTAGAAGTTTTCCGCCTGGTGGTAATAGTTATGCCAAAGCTGTAAGTCAACTTAAATCTCGTTTTGGACGAAAAGAACTTTTGATAGAATATTATGTTAGAGATTTGTTAGACCTTGTACTGCAGAAGCAAAATCCAGGAAAACATAATTCTTTGCGACGATTATATGATTCATTAGAATCGAAATTGCGATCATTAGAAAGTCTTGGAGTTATTAGAGACAAATATGCTGCGATGTTATATCCGCTTGTTGAATCGTCTCTTCCAGATGATATTCTTAGAGCATGGGAAAGGTATAGAAAATCTCACAGAAGATCTTCAAATAGATGTAATGATGTGGAATCTGAACTAGATAAAAATCATGATACAGATTTAAATAATGGTGTTTTAATTGGCTCAAAAACTGATCTAGATAATTTATTATAATTTCTGCAAGACGAAGTTGAAGCAGAAGAAAGAATTTCTTTGGCAAGTAAGAGTTTTGACAAAACTTTTCGATACACGCAAGCTGCACGCAATAATCATGAAATCGAAGAATCTCAAATATCTGCTGTATCAGATTTATTAAACATTGATATGAGAAAATATACCAGAAATAAGAATAATTTTAAACAAAAACTGTGTATTTTTTGTGACAAACGCCATGCATCGGAAAAATGTTTCAAGGCAATGTCAATGTCGTATGATGTTAAGAAAGACATAATGCAAAAGAAGGGAACTTGTTTCCTATGTTTAAAATTAAACCATCTAGCCCGAAATTGCAGAGCAAAAGTAAAATGCATTGTATGCAGAAAAAAACATGAAACTCTAGTATGTCCAAGAGTTCCTGAAAGGTTAATCAAACCTGAAGAAGCCCAGGATGCCTTAAAAGCTCTGAATAATTATTACTTCAGAGGATCTTCTTTAAGTGTTGAACCTTCAAAAAGCAAGCTTCATCATGAGACAGTATCAGAAGGAGGAGCTACAGGAGGTTCAAGCAGGGGTCGTGGTGGTTATGGTGGACCCCGTGGTGGTGATGGGTATGCTAATGGCTACGGCCGAAGATATGACAGTCCACCTTTTGGAAGTCGAGAATTTTATGACCGTGGCTACAGTTCAATGTCGCCTCGCATGAGACCATACCCTTCACCTTATGATCGTCGTAGTCCATCTATTGCGCCCATGAGAGATAAACATGCGGATCCCTATTCATCATCTTTGAGAGATCCATATTCACAAAGATCTGGCATGTCTCCTGTTTCACGTGATTTGTATGAAAGAAGCAGCAAAGCAACATTTCTTTGACACAGTTAAGGTACCGAAAAGATTTAACTTGTAATTTTAAATTGTTGAGTTGTGCATTCCCCACAACTCAAGGTGGGAGTATGTTACGTAATGACTAACTTTATCTTTCATCCATGTATCAGTCACCTGCATAATTATTTAACCGGTTGTAATTGCATTGTTTCAATATCTGGCAACAGTTGGTTTTGTTTTGTTCTAGAGAAAAGTTTATGAAAATAAAGTAATGTGAAATATATACGGCTCTTCTGTCATTGAATTTAAGTTAGAAATATATTCGCTTTAACAATAAGAAATGTTATTGAGGGCAGTTTTAATAGCTTATAGATATTTTAATACTTAACTTTTAGGGATTCATTTAGTTAAGAGATTTATTTACATTGGAATCCAACACGCATGGTAACGATTTCAGTATTAGCCGCATGGCTACGAATGATAAAGAAATCGAGAAAAATATAATGTCATGTATGTATTACTTATATGTATGTATTCTTATGTATATATGGTTGTATTAAAACGTATATATGTTTGTATTGGGAAATTTCCGTAATCGGGTTTGTAGACGATTTCATAATTTAGTGAGCGTTGTTTGATGCGCAAATTTAACTATTTGGTAGCGGTCCCAATTTCAAAAGGTTATTAATTTTTCTTTTTAATTCACCGTAAGTGATTGTGCTGCAACTGAAATGCAAGTGAACATTTTCCGTAACCTACCAAATCGATGTGATTTACTTTGAATTTTAAATTAAGAGAAATAAAAAGAAATCGAATACGGAGAATACGATTTTGGATGTTAGTTGCATGATAACAGATTCAGAATTAACCGCATGGCAACGAATGATAATAAAAGAAGTCGAGAAAAATATAATGTTATGTATGTATTACTTATATGTATGTATTCTTATGTATGATTTTATTCAGAGGTGTGTATGTTTGTATTAGGAAATTTCCGTAATCGGGTTGGTAGAAAATTTCATAATTTAGTGAGCGCTGTTTTATGCGCAAATATAACCATTTGGTAGTAGTCCCAATTACAGAAGGTTACTCATTTTCTTAATTCACCGTAAGTGAATTTGTTGCAACTGAAATGCAAGTGAACATTCTGAAGTGAATGAGATAAGCATTTTTGGCCTAGATGTACACTTGAAAACAGAAATATGTAGATAACAAAATAAAAAAGTCCTAAAAGCGTAAAGAAAAGGTAGCTCACTTATTTCTTGATTTTAAGATTTTAGTTAATTTTACGGGAAAACACTAAGTTAAAATGCGAAGAACCCGATTAAAGAAGAATCATCAGTGCTGAATTTCACTGGAAAGTTCGCCAAATTTGGAAGCTACAGCCAAATTCGCTGCATTTATATAAACATACTTTTGGTCGCCAAATTTGGCGAAATTTCGCGAAATGCCTCCAAGCTTGGAGAAAATTTTGACGTTAATGTATATGACAATATAGTTTTATGCTTATAATCGGAAAATGGATACAAAAATGAAAGATAATTCGTGAGAAATCAACTTCACTAAAAGTCATAAATCATTTCGTGATTTTTTTTAACCTGTTGCCTAGATGTAGTGTACATTTTAAGAAATGTACATATTTTTATATGCGTAACATTATACACAAAAGTTTCGAAAATGCCGGTTAAAAGAAAGCAATTGAGATGAAAAAAGTTATTCAGCGTAATTCTATGTGGAAAAGTCAAATAACCCAGCTGCCTACGAGTAATTGCGCGAATAACGATATAACAATAACTCAGATGAACAAAAGTATCAAGTTTGGTAGATGAGTATAGCAGATTAACCATGTGTGCGTGTTACATACGTGTTACAAACCTTTCCCTTATATCATATTAAATAAGTCTGGGCTATGCCAGATATGCAAGTCTTTGAAGAGGCTTTGAAGTTTTCTGCCGTTAGCTCGACGGATCCGGTTCCAATTTTTGATTGCCTTAAAGATCGGAGCTACATTAAACAAATCAAAATCGCTCAACACATCCCCGGTGGTTATTCTTTCTCTTTACCGTAGATTCTCTTATTCAATGAATTCTCTTTACTTTTAACTTTTCTGAATTATTTTAAAGAACAACAAATCACGCTGCATGAAAATTTTGATAATTCTCACAGATTTACAGATGAGCAGCAGAAAGTACTTTAGTTATGCACAGAACAGCATTCGTCATTGCAAACAAAAGTTACAATTTTCCCTAAGTCAACTTTTATTATTGGAAAAGCAAGAATTGGAAAAAGTAGGATAAGCAAAGAAATTAGTAAAACAATCATAGAGAAGTTAGGATCAGAAGCTGTTATTCTTTTGGCACTAACAGGTACTGCTGCGCTTAATGTCGAAAGAAAGTTAATTCATCCAGTGATTAAAAAACCACCGTGTTTTAAGTAGTTCGTTGATTTAAAAAGTCAGGCAGAAAGAAATCTACAGCTCAGCATGGATGCAGAGCTGTATCTATTTGTATGTATTTATCTTTATTGACGAATTTTCAATTGTCGTCTTATGGCTGAACTTGAACAAAGATGTCGCAAAGGTACTTTGTTTAAATCCTTGGAGGTATTAGGTAGTTACATCGCGTAAAAGACATCCCTCTATATAAGAGACATTCTGTAAAAGACATTTTGGCTCTTCGCAAACAAAAATGCTTAAAGCTTTTGAAAATTGCTTCACATTAATAAACTCATTGAGACAAAATGACGATCAGCAAAGACAGTTTCGAAAGACTCTATATTAGCTTTGCGTCGGTCAAGTTTCAGACTACTCTCATCCCTTATGCAACGGCGGAAAGCTACACTGCTTCTGGCTCAACTTGAATGATTTCAAGATGCTATATGTCTTTTTTCCAAAAACAAGCAAGCGAAAGAACATAATCAAGAAGTACTTCTTAAATCAAAGTGGTCAATGACAAGAATGTTAGCAGACCACATTAATTAAAAGTAAGATGTAGTGAAGATGATCACGTGTTTGGACTTCAGGCTGAACTTTTTCAGCAGTTGGATGCAGAGTTATGTTACATACCAATATCTGGATGGAGTGGGGATTGACAACCGGCGTACTGAGTACAGTAAAAGGTACTGTCTATGACCCAAACTTTCAACCCCCAGGCTTGTCACAGACTATAATGGTTCATTTTGTTGATTATCATGCCACAAATTAGCATTTGAGCATTACCTGAGGCAACTGATGACTGAATTAAACACTAGAAAATGAGGATTCAACGGGTGTTATTTCAAATTTAATTTTGTACTATTAAACAGTAATCATGAAAATTAAACTTTTTTTTTAAATTTTAAAATGTTATGTGTTAAGTTTATATGAGTCCATGCTCCGACATTTCGGCCTGACGGATACTAGTTATTATTTTTAAATTCTGATTGCAGAGTATTGTGTACAATATTGTTTGTCATATTTTCTGAAAAGAACTTTTTTTTATATTAAGAACTCTGCAAATTATAAGCAAAAAACTTTGAGAAATTCGGGACTTTTTTTTTTTTTTTTTATAAAAATCTTAATTTCTCTACGAGTATACATGCTATCCTCATAAAAATGAACACAGTATATAACAATAAGCCACTTATTAAGATCTCGAGTTTGAACGCTTTTGCTACATTAGTTTTTACAGGGTTATCCAAAAGATATTCGTTCTTTTTCAATTTGGTGACGGTTCCCTATGTAGTTTCGGGAAAAAAAATCTTCGCGGAAATATATGACCTAAACTATACTGTTTACACACCTGGAGTTTCAGGTTAATTCCTCATGTATTTTTCTAGATATTTAACAAAATGTCTAAAATCGCAAGTGACCGGTCACCCTTGGCCATATAGTGTATCCCAGGATAGGTAATGTCATGGTGATTACGTTCTATTTAAGATGGAGTCCTATTATTTCTGTATTACTGAATTTAGTATATATAATCATAATAAATATTGTATTCATGCAATTTTTGCATAAGAGTGCAACAGCTATTACACCAAGATCTGAATATTTATAAAACTAGTTACAGTAGGAAAGGTAGGGGAGATTTGATACATAGGGAGGGTTGATATATTGACAATTTTTCTCAACAAATGGAATCAACAGCCATTCTGACGTATGTAAAGGCTTCTTTTATTTACAGAAGCCATTATTAGCTGGAATAATCAGTGAAGAAATGACAACTTTTCTTTTCTTTTAATTTTCTTAAGGTTTTTGGAATGTGGATGTAAATTTTTTTAGTTACTAATTTTCTCTCATAACTCTTATTATTGTGAACATACTATCTTGTAATTTTTTTTATTTATAAAGCAAATTATTAGGATTAGTTTTACTAGAAAGTAGACAATATGCATTTATACAAAGCGGTTAAAAATCCAATGAGGCATAACAGGGAGAAATGATACATTAGTACTGGGGAGAAATGATACACTTGTATATTTGAAATTTAATAGTTTTTTTAAGTTGCAAACTAATATAGGACTGTAATATTCATTATTGTTTCACAGCAAGAGCTGCTGAAATTGGTAAGGAGGATTAATTGGAAAAGCTCTTCGGAAATAATTTACTCTAACAAATATTTTATCTGGATTTAAAAAGACAAATTTATCCTTTTGATCTTAATTGTTTCGAAAAAATCTATATATTTTTTTACCTTTAACATCTTGTGATCAACTCCACAAAACCAGTGAGTTAAATATGAATCAGTTATCTACTGACACAACAGCTAAAAAATCTTTAGATGAAAATACAGGACCATCGCGTACCAAATTTACAAGTCTCCCAAGGTCATTAGATTTTATCCCAAGAAAACAGCTTCAACCACAAAGGGTGGAAAACGTAAAGTAAAATCTTTAATATTGATTGATATGATTATAAAAAAAAAAAAGCTTGATGAATAATTTAATGTTAGGGATTTATTTTTGAAAAACTGTTAATAGGATTGTTTAATTTTTTTTTTGAATAAACATTTGTTAAACAAAAATCCCATCAAAAACATCTCATGTAAAAAAAAGTCAAGTCTCGTGACTCTTTGACCGTAAAAAGTTCTGACATCATGTATAGAGCAAAGTTTAGCTCTCTTATTAACTCTGACGTTTTAATTCACAAACTACCCCTAGTCTCTACACCTTTAGTTAATGATTATTTTAGATGTTCTAGTCATTTAAAATGAATTTTACTGTATTCAAGACCCAACTATTTCGTGCTCGATTTAGTATAGTAATGATGCGTTTTATCGTGTTGATAATCAGTGACTAACAGTATTGGCAAGAATTCCGATTACGGAAGATAAAAAAATTTAGAATTTTTTTATCGAATTTTCCGAATTTTTTAATTTTTCCTTTCTTTATATCCCAAACACTACCTTCTTACAAAATTTCAAGTTTCTAGGGCTATCGGATGTACCTCAGATTTTTGATGATCGGCGAGTCAGTCAGTCAGTCAGTGTCAAAAAAGCGAAACTGAGTTCCTATATTTTCTGAACTAGAAAAGATAGAAACGTGGAAATTTGAGCATTTGGTTCCGTTTGAAGAGTACTTTTAGAAAAACAAAGTTTCAAGTTCCTGAAAAAATCCAGCACAAAGATATGGGTAAGTCAAAAGTACCCTGAGTTGCTTCCAGAAAAGGATGCTTACGGCTGTGCTTTCTCGACTTGGCAGGGGCACTGCCGTGCCCCCAGATATGTCAATGTCATTACTTTTTAAATTTTGCTAAAATATTTCAAGACTTATCATAAAAAATTGTATGACACAAAAATTGAATCGTCTGCATTTTTGTTCAAAATTTACATAATGTATCAAATCTCCCTTGCAAGTGTATCAATTCTCCCCAGTAACGGGGAGATTTGATACAATAGTAACCATTCTTACTAATTGGGATATATTTTTTGAACGATTATTTTTAAAACTAGCCGCCCTTGGCGACCAGTTTTGTCTCCGTTAGATGTGTGCTAAGCATTGTACCATGTTACTTTTATCCAAAATTTAATTTACTTTCTCAATACTTCGCCAAATCAGAAGTTTCTAGTAGAGAAATCAAGAACTCCGTATTTTTATGAGTACTACTTGGTTATCCCGTCGACCAAAAATATATCGTCAAACTATAAGATTAAATATCAATAATGGTTGATCGTAAATGTCATATTCGCTTGTTTTTAAGCAAGTTACACGTGTTTACGTCATCAAGTTATTTTTATTTCGACGTTTTATTTGTATTTTTATTAATCTTATGCTAATTTATTTGTTCTTTCGCTATTTAAAATAAAAATTATGTCAATTTCTATAATTTGGCAAGTGGTTTGGCGATTTATATAATTTGGCGAAATGGGTCGACGGTATAACTAAGTAGTACCTTTTTATGCTAGCCAGGCGCAAGTGATAAATCATCAAACATAGTCTTTCCAATCGCATTTTTTCATATTTCATTAAATTCATCTAAAATATAATAATTTCACACATTTTATTTAAAATACATAATTTTAATTTGAAATTCACGACTTTCACTTTTCTTTCCTTTTTTAAGAAAAAGAAAAGAAAAATAATAAATAATACCAAAAACCATGACTTTTAATTTCAATATCAAAGCATTGTTTTAATTTACCACGCGAAAAATAAAAAATTTAAAAAATGATCACCTGGCATATAAAAAGCGAAGCGGTCAGCCCGGAACTATTGATGACAGTCACATGACGTAGGCTATTATTATAGAGATTCACTACATTTTTAATAAATAAATAAAAGGTCACTTTATAAGAAAACCCGAAAAATTTGCTTAAAAATAGCATTCTAAGGGTTATCAAAAATTAGTAAAAACTAGTTGGATGTGCCAATCCCAAAACTTTCTTCTATCTTATACATCTTAATATTTCAAAACCTAGTTACACATGTTAATACTTCAATATTATTAGTTCAATACTATACCAACTTTGATTTTCATCTTAAATTTCTGCTCAAGTCAATTACACGGACTAAAAACGAGTTAATCTATATCATGATATTTGTTAAAATTATTAATTTTTCCTTATTCTGTCGTTATCAGCTGTTTGCGAATAGCCGGCATAGCAGGAAGCCAGTTCCCGCTGCTGCATGAGCCGCCGATGCACAATAGAACTACGAAAAATCAAGAAAAGTATACAAAAATCGCTAGCACGGAGCCCCTTTACCGCGCAATATTTCCAAATTCAAGGAGAACCTGTTGGCCAAAGCCAAAAACAAGCACAAACATTTTGGTTCAATTGTATGCATAATTTTATACGCTGTTCGATGGTACAATAATGAAAATGGCACAGAGATCGGAATTATAGCGCCCCCTTCTTTCGGAATTTTTTCAAGTTCAGGGAGGACTTGTTTGCCACAGCCAGAAACATGCACAAAAAATTTGGTTCAATTATATGGATAACTTCATACACTTTTCGATGGTACAATAATGAAAAGGGTACAGACATCGCAATTATAGTGCCCCCTTCCGGCAGAATTTTTCGAAATTCAGGGAGGACCTTCGTGACATGACCAAAAATAAACACATAAAATTTGGTGCAATTCTATGCATAACTTCATACACTTTTTGGCGGTACAATATTCAAAATGGCACAAAAATTGTACAAAAATCGCTATTACAGCGCCCTCTACGAGCGATTTTTTTACAAATTAAGGGAGGACCTCCTTGCCATAGCCAAGAACTTAATTTTTTTTTTGGTTCAATTCTATGCATAATTTCATACACTTTTCGATGGTGCAATATTCAAAATCGCACAAAAATCGCTATTACAGCGCCCCCTAACGGCGAATTTTTTTGCAAATTCATGGAGGACCTGCTTGCCATATCCAAAAACTTAAAATAAAAATTTGGTTTAATTCTATGCATAACTTCATACACTTTTGGATGGTACAATATTCAAAATCGCACAAAAATCGCTATTACAGCGCCCTCTACCGGCGAATTTTTTCCAAATTCAGGGAGAACCTGCTTGCCATAGCCAAAAACTTAAAATAAGAATTTGGTTTAATTCTATGCATAACCTCATACACTTTTCGATGGTACAATATTCAAAATCGCACAAAAAACGCATTTACAGCGCCCCCTACCGGCGAATTTTTTCCAAATTCAGGGAGGACATGCTTGTCATATCCAAAAACTTAAACTAAAAATTGGGTTCAATTCTATGCATAACTCCATACACTTTTGGATGGTACAATATTCAAAATCGCACAAAAATTGTTATATCAGCGCCCCCTACCGGCGAATTTTTTCCAAATTCCGGGAGGACCTGCTTGCCATAGCCAAAAACTTAAAATAAAATTTTGGTTTAATTCTATACATAACTTCATACACTTTTTGATGGTATAATGGCGACAGACAGACGGACAGACGGACGGACGGACAGACGGACACACAGACAGACAGACATTTTCTATAAACATGTTTTTTGGAATCTCTGACCCCTAAAACATGCAAATCCGTCGAAAACCGGAAGTCGAAAAAAATTTCGATTACAATACTTTCTTCTATTGAAGATAGAAGAAAGTAAAAAGTGTATCATATCTCCCCTACCTCCCCTACATGTAGTATTATTTGTCACGTTTGACATACAATTTCCGATTTGTTTACATTGTTGTAAATTATGTTTTTTCGTCTTGTGAGCAATGTTATGTGCCTATGTTTTTTTTAATCAATTGGCTTCCGATATCAATGTATAAGTTTTTTTTTTCTTTTTTTTTTAATCATTTGGAAAAATGGTTATTGTCCTCGGTCAAGGTAGGAAATCAAAAACATGTCTGAAGCGTTTTATTGGTTGAATCCACATTTTATTCGTTTTCTGATTGGTCTATACAGTAATCTGTATTTTCCCTTTACTTTCACAGAGATGGATACTTCTGTTGCCACTATGACAAAAAAGTAATAAAAACTACAAAAAAAATTAATAACTCGGAAACAAATTGAGATACAGCTTTCAAACAAATTGCATTAAAAAGTACATTTTTTTTCTCTATACGACGGTGTAAAAAGTAATATTGTGGGATGTTTAGAAGTTTAAGAATGAAATTTCATGTAAAATTGGTCCAGGAATATTAATGTTTAATCCATGGCGTACGTAATGTATGATCAACTCCGTGCGATTTTTTATGTCTTAAATTTTTGTCTTTGAAAAAATCCTTTTCCAAATGGTCGTTGTAATTTGTTAAATTGCATTTTATACATTTTACTTTCTTCTATCTTCAATAGAAGAAAGTATTGTAATCGAAATTGTTTTCGACGGATTTACACGTTTTAGGGGTCAGAGATCCCCAAAAACATGTTTATAGAAAATGTCTGTCTGTCCGTGTGTCCGTCGCCATTGTACCATCAAAAAGTGTATGAAGTTATGCATAGAATTGAACCAAATTTTTATTTTAAGTTTTTGGCTATGGCAAGTAGGTTCTCCCTGAATTTGGAAAAAATTCGCCGGTAGGGGGCGCTGTAAACGATTTTTGTGCGATTTTGAATATTGTACCATTCAAAAGTGTATGAAGTTATGCATAGAATTGAACCAAATTTTTATTTTAAGTTTTTGGATATGGCAAGTAGGTTCTCCCTGAATTTGGAAAAAATTCGCCGATAGGGGGCGCTGTAAACTATTTTTGTGCGATTTTGAATATTGTACCATCCAAAAGTGTATGAAGTTATGCATAGAATTGATCCAAATTTTTATTTTAAGTTTTTGGCTATGGCAAGCAGGTCTCTCCCAGAATTTGGAAAAAATTCGCCGGTAGGGGGTGCTGTAACAGCGATTTTTGTGCGATTTTGAATACTGTACCATTGAAAAGTGTATGAAGTTATGCATAGAATTGAGCCAAATTTTTTGTGTTTGTTTTTGGTCATGGTACGAAGGTCCTCCCAGAACTTGAAAAAATTCCGCCAGAAGGGGGCGCTATAATTGGATCTCTGTGCCATTTTCATTATTGCACCATCGAAAAGTGTATGAATTTATGCATAGAATTGAACCAAATTTTTTGTGTACGTTTCTCGCTATGGCAAATAAGTCCTCCCTGAATTTGAAAAAAATCTGCCGGAAGGGGGGGCGCTGTAATAGAGATGTTTGTGACATTTTCTTTATTGTATAATCGAAAAGTATATAAAATTATGCATACAATTGAACCAAATTTTTTGTGCATGGCTTTGGCTAACAGGTCCTCTTTGAATTTGGGAATATCGCGCGGTAAAGGGGCTCTGTGATAGCGATTTTTGTATACTTTTCTTGATTTTTCGTAGTTCTATTGTCCGTCGGCGGCTCGTGCAAAGGCACGAAATCGCTTCCTGCTAAGCTGGCTATTCGCAAACATCTGCTAATAACAGAATAAAACAGAATCAGGAAAAACTACTAATTTTAACAAATATCATGATATAGATTAACTCGTTTTTAGTTCATTTAATTAACTGAAGCAGAAATTTAAGAGGAAAATCAAAGTTGGTATAGTATTGAACTAATAATATTGAAGTATTAACATGTGTAACTAGTTTTTGAAATATTAAGATGTATAAGATAGAAGAAAGTTTTGGGATTGGCACATCCAACTAGTTTTTACTTTCTTCTATCTTCAATAGAAGAAAGTATTGTAATCGAAATTTTTTTCGACTTCCGGTTTTCGACGGATTTGCATGTTTTAGGGGTCAGAGATTCCAAAAAACATGTTTATAGAAAATGTCTGTCTGTCTGTGTGTCCGTCTGTCCGTCTGTCCGTCTGTCCGTCCGTCCGTCTGTCCGTCTGTCTGTCGCCATTGTACCATCAAAAAGTGTATGAAGTTATGTATAGAATTAAACCAAAATTTTATTAGAAGTTTTAGGCTATGGCAAGCAGGTCCTCCCGGAATTTGGAAAAAATTCGCCGGTAGGGGGCGCTGATATAACAATTTTTGTGCGATTTTGAATATTGTACCATCCAAAAGTGTATGGAGTTATGCATAGAATTGAACCAAATTTTTATTTTAAGTTTTTGGATATGACAAGCGGGTCCTCCCTGAATTTGGAAAAAATTCGCCGGTAGGGGGCGCTGTAAATGCGATTTTTGTGCGATTTTGAATATTGTACCATCGAAAAGTGTATGAAGTTATGCATAGAATTGAACCAAATTTTTATTTTAAGTTTTTGGCTATGGCAAGCAGGTCCTCCCTGAATTTGGAAATAATTCGCCGGTAGGGGGCGCTGTAATAGCTATTTTTGTGCGATTTTGAATATTTTACCGTCCAAAAGTGTATGAAGTTATGCATAGAATTAAACCAAATTTTTATTTTAAGTTTTTGGATATGGCAAGCAGGTCCTCCCTGAATTTGCAAAAAATTCGCCGTTACGGGGCGCTGTAATAGCGATTTTTGTGCGATTTTGAATGTTGTACCATCGAAAAGTGTATGAAGTTACGCATAGAATTGAACCAAAAAAAATTTTTAAGTTCTTGGCTATGGCAAGGAGGTCCTCCCTTAATTTGTAAAAAAATCGCTCGTAGAGGGCGCTGTAATAGCGATTTTTGTACAATTTTTGTGCCATTTTGAATATTGTACCGTCGAAAAGTGTATGAAGTTATGCATAGAATTGAACCAAATTTTATGTGTTTATTTTTGGTCATGTCACGAAGGTCCTCCCTGAATTTGGAAAAATTCTGCCGGTAGGGGGCACTATAATTGCGATGTCTGTACCATTTTCATTATTGTACCATCGAAAAGTGTATGAAGTTATCCATATAATTGAACCAAATTTTTTGTGCATGTTTCTGGCTATGGCAAACAAGTCCTCCCTGAACTTGAAAAAATTCCGAAAGAAGGGGCGCTATAATTCCGGTCACTGTGCCATTTTCATTATTGTACCATCGAACAGCGTATAAAATTATGCATACAATTGAACCAAAATGTTTGTGCTTGTTTTTGGCTTTGGCCAACAGGTCCTCCTTGAAGTTGGAAATATTCCGCGGTAAAGGGGCTCCGTGCTAGCGATTTTTGTATACTTTTCTTGATTTTTCGTAGTTCTATTGTGCATCGGCGGCTCATGCAGCGGCGGGAACTCGCTTCCTGCTAAGCCGGCTATTCGCAAACAGCTGATAACTACAGAATAAGGAAAAATTAATAATTTTAACAAATATCATGATATAGATTAACTCGTTTTTAGTCCGTTTAATTGACTTGAGCAGAAATTTAAGATGAAAATCAAAGTTGGTATAGTATTGAACTAATAATATTGAAGTATTAACATGTGTAACTAGGTTTTTAAATATTAAGATGTATAAGATAGAAGAAAGTTTTGGGATTGGCACATCCAACTAGTTTTTTTTAATTTCGTAAACTCAAGATCCCACTACATCCCACAAAATCGGTGTACAATAGTGGGGAAAAAAAAGTAAAATAACCCCTGCTAGCTCCGCAACAAATTATCGCAGAAGAAAGTTACAGGTACCAAATGATTGGACATTAAGTCTATTTTTAAATGATGTACATAAAATTTGCTTAGGGGGTCATCTACATTTCAAAATGTACCCAAACGTTGTTTTTTCAATTGCAATACCCAAGTTTGACACCTAAATGTCAATACTACACCCTCAATTAGTCTAAATCCAAATTTTCATGAAATTCGTTTAAATTTAAAATGAGTCTATTTTAGTGGCTGTATCCAAATTGAAGTCCGATACACGATTATTGAAATGGTACAGAATGACTATGTCACTTCTATTAATGTATTATTTCTTGCCGTTATGACAATTTCACTCGCTTAATATGTTTTAACTATTGCCAGCCTAAATATTTCAATAAAATGAGTAAAATATTTTTTTTAAATCACGCTTTTATGCACATCCTAGACGGCCTCCCTTAAATCATCATTCCGACTTTTTTAACGATAATTCGAAAACTACTTGAAAGAAAAATTTGAAATTGAGAATTCGCATAAAACAGGACATAAGAAATATAAATCTATCAAAACAAAAAAAAAATGTAGGTTGCAATTCATATTTTTTTCGAATATTAATTTCATAATTGATATTACAAAAATTTTAAAATTACAAATTCAATGTTTGGGTTTTTTAGTATTACAACCACACACAAAATTATCACATTAGGATTATAATTTGGGAGATATTAATAAAAATATGAAAATGTAATTTAACATTAGAAGCTTAAAACTTTGAATGTTTATTATTCAAAAACTTATCAATCAAATGACCAGAAATTTCGTTTCTAGGCATAGTTTGATCTGAAGATTTAAAACTTATTGTCAAAATTAGGTGTTACCATGGAAAAAACAAAGTTTGGTCTGTTTTTGATTTATAGATGGCTCCCTAAGCAAATTTTATGTACATCATTTAAAAGTATATTTTATTTCCAGTCGTTTGGTACCAATAACTTTCTTCTATTATAATTAGTTGCAGAGTTAGCAGGGGGTGTTTACTTTTTTTTCCAGGACTGTGCATTCCTCTTCTGTAGGTATTTTAGGAGTGAGAAACAAAAAGGATTACCTGCATCCAAGTGCAACTTTGGCAAATAGAGGTGCTTGGCTGAATGAAAGCCCACGTAAAAAAACACGCTGATGCACCAAACTCATAAGAAAAGATACCTTTTTGTTTAAAAATATCTAAAATTTGAGATTTTTTAATTAAAAATGTATAAAATTAACAAAAATTACTGTGATTGGGAATTTTCAACCGACTCGATAAATACTGAAAAACAGTTTTGTCAACGTTTCCAAATAAAGCCAATTCGTCAAAGTATCCGCCGAGGGTGAGATTTAAAAACGCCCAACCCCTTCCTTTTATTACCATTGCTGTCCGATTAAAAATTAATTTTTCAGTCCTTTTGCTTTCCCAAATATTTTACCGCTCTTTTCTTGGTGATAAGAAAAGGCCTTATATGAATGTCGTTTATCTCCAAAAGACAGTGTTCAAAATCGCAAACATCTTCGTTTCTAAATATTGCGTATCTTCAATGTTTATACTTAACATTGTCATTTTCATTCATTCACAAAATCAAAGCATTTGAAAAAGTTTGTGAAAAACTATAAAAAGAAATTTATTAACCTTTTAGGTTTACAATAATATTCTAAGGTTCATTTCAACATAAATAATTATATAAGAAAACCCTTAAGATGTGAATATCCTTTCAGGATTACAAACACCTTTTCATACAAAATTAAGCATAAATAATTATATTTTTCATAGGTTGAAATATTTTATAGTTTTTTTTATCTTCATCTTTTGTGTCCAGCGCACATTTTTTTGATATAATTTATTATATCTTTCGACTGTCTGTACAGCTAAGAACAACAAAAGGCTCTAACTGAAAAATAGGCTAATTTCAGATTTTTTTATTGATTAGATTTTTGTTATGGGTTTTCTTTCTTTATCTATTCTTTAATAAAAGTTTTCTTTTTAACAAGTTCTTTTTCCTTCCTCATTCTTCTTTGAATATAAAACTTTTTTTTCCTTGTCTTTCTTAGAACACCATCTTCTTTCTCTTTGGAAGGGATCTTTCCTCTACATTTCCTTCTTCCACGACAAGGTCTTCCAGCGGATATCGTATCGCTCACCAATTCATTTATCGGAGTTGTTCCATTCACTCCAGCTGATTTACGTCTTCTCTTGCGCCTTCTATTACGCTTTCTTTTACTAGTACTGTAATTCGGCTCATAACCATTGCAAATGTCCGATGAATTAGGGTAAGGAGAATTTAAAAATGAAACGCATAGGTTTTTTCTCGTTGCTTCATAGACAGACTTAGCCTTATCTGTATTCTGTATCATATTAGCTCCAGAATATCCACGTTGTTTGACAGTAGAAAAAAAAATTGCTTCGCACTCATTTAAATTATTATTCCCACAGCACTTTCGAGGATTTAAATAGGCGTGATAACTTTGATATGGCGAATTACTTGTTTCATTTTCATCAAAATCATATATGGTTGAATCTGTCATTTTCTTTTGACGATTTTCGCAGAAGGTCGAAGGTTTAGTAGCACCGTATTTCTTTTTTGGCATCTCAGATGCAATGGATGGCGTAAGATCAGTCTGTTGCCCAGCAGAGGAAGATGATTCTTCGTCAATTTTTTCAGGCAATACTTCGATTTCATTTTGCACTAACCTAAGATTATTCCATGAAGCTGTTCTATTCTTGAGTTGAAAACGGTATTTTTGAGTAAATAAGTCATACCTGCTACTTTGAAGGTCTGAAGAATTCCTTCTGAAGTTTGAGAAAGATGGATTTGAAACTGATGAATGTTCAGTAGTTTGGTTTCGGTTAACATCATGTTCAATGTTACTCGAAGATCTTTGATTAAAATATCTATTAAAATTTGAATATTCATTAATATCTTCGTTTACTTGAGTGTCTCTATTATCTGAAACTGCAATATTATCATATTTTTCCGTTGAGTTATGTGGTTGCTTTCTAAGTTGCGTAATATGTTTTTTTCTAGGCATTGCATAATTATTCTGACCCGATCTATGGTTCTTCCGTTTGGAGTTTGAATCACTATTTGGACGATAACGAAAGCCTTTTCTTCTACGGTTATTAGTCTGTAGGTTGTTGGTATTATCAGATTTTATTTCTGAAGAATTATCTTCCTTCTTACTTTCAGATTCAGTAAAGTCACGGTTATCTTTATTTAATTGGATGACTCTATTATCTGAAAGGGCATCCAATGCTACTGTGACCATCAGACGCGGGTAATGCCCATTTGAGGCACGTGATGGCTGCCGGATGTGCTGCTGAGGCGCGTGATCGCTGTGTAATATACCCGCAGACACTTGGCTGTTGCCAGTCATAGGTGATGTCCATTGTCGCCATTGTGAAATGTGCGTTTTTCTCGGTAATTCATAATAACTCTTCCGACCTGATCTATGGTGTGTGCGTGATTTTTTAACTTTGGAATGTGATTTATTATTTGATAAACAGAAGCTTTTTCTTCTGCGGCTGCTAGCATTACCAGATTTTGTTCCTGAAAATTGATCTTTCTTTTTAGCAGGACACTCAATGGCGCTACAGTTACCCTGTTTCTCGCATATTATTTCGCATTCATCTTTTATTCTCCAGCCATATTGTCGCTCAAGAAATCGCGTAACATGAGTTTTCTTTGGAAATCTCTGCCCCGATCTATGTTTGTTCCACGATCTTCTACCTTTGTAATTTGGATCCTTATTTGAGGAATAACGAGAGCGTTTTCTTTTGCTGCTGCTAGTCTGTAGATTAGCATTATCAGATTTTGGATCCTTATTTGAGAAATAACGAAAGCCTTTTTTTCTGCTGGTACTAGTCTGCAGATTAGCAATTTCAGATATTATCTCCGAAAAATTATCTTCCTCCTTGGCAGAAGATTCAATAACGCGACAGTTAACCGGTTTCTCATATACTATTTCGTATTCATCATCAGATAAATTTATTTCCGGAAAAAGGATGCTTGACGAGTTATATTTTTCAGCCTCTCCATTTATGTTACCCGATTCAATACAAAATACATCGCTTTGCATTTCCTCGTATAAAGAAATGGTATTTACAGCGTCTTCACCGTCTGAGTAACAATCAGTGTTAGTAAGGTCAAATATTTCACATGATCTGGAGGTACTTGGAATGGATTCAAATGGCAGGTTTCCTTTCGCTTGCTTTACCTCTGCAACATCTCTCAAATTAAAGCAAATTATGCACGCACAGAATTCGGACGGACAGACGCACTCTTCGAAACAATTGCAGTGTGAATCTGAAAATAAAAGTTTGAAAATTATTTAAAAATAAGTATAATAGTAAAATTAGTTAAAAAAAAAAAAAAAAACTCTTATAAGCATTCAATGTTCATCTTGAAAATCAAAATTTTTTAAACTGCAAACAACTCTTTTTTCCCAAAATTTTCCGTTACAATACATTCATTTGCCGAGTAGTCCAATCAAATTAGCCCGTTTTAGGGCGGTTTGCCATAATAAATGCTACAGAGATAAAATTTGGTACAATTGTTCATTAATAACTATACTAATTACTAGATAAAAAGTCCTGATGGATAGGAAATGAGCGGTGGTGGAAGGAGGGGCAAAAATAAGTTTCTCCATCCCCCCTTTTTTATTTTTTTCAAAATCTCAGAAACTGCGGATTTTCGTGAAAAAAATTACTCTAGCATAAATTAAAAAGCATAAAATTCTCTACAAATTACAGGTATACACAGTGGAACATCGGTTATCCGTCAATCACGGCACCGGAGCCTTGACGGATTTTTTGCAAAAAAAATCCCTTTCTTTCCAAATTTATTTACTTAATGTCTATTCAAATTTATTAAATACTGTTACAAAAAAAAAAAAAAAAACAACTTCTGATTACCTACATGCTACTTCGGCTGACATGTGGCGAGTAACCTCGCGGGAGACAATGTTAACGATCAGCGGGAAGACAAACTTAAAAGTAAACAATAGCACGTGATTTTTGTATTGCAGGTGAAGTTTACACGTGGTCATGGATTCTCTTCCACACACTTTATTTTTCTATATTGTGTCCTTTCGTGCATTCAGTTAGTTTTTATAAACTCGTGCATTCAGTTAGTTTTTATAAACTCGTGCATTCAGTTAGTTTTTATAACCCAGTATGGGGACGTAGATAATAGGACGTTCATAGTAGTTTGCATTTATAGTTGTTATCATCGAGTACTCAACTTTTGTCCTCATCATGTCAACGGATAAGTGTTTCATTTGTGATGCAGATGTTTATGACTCAAGTGGTGGTGTAGTACTAGTGGATGAAAAAGGGTTCGAAAGTTTAAAAAAGACAAGTATTCAAAGACAGGACCAAAAATTTCAGCAGCTGGAAAATATCACGTTTCTGAAAGTACACACTGCATGCTGTAAAAATTACACCAGACCTGAAGCAACAAAAACGCTCAGAAATGAGCCCACGACATCAATCAGTGGACAACCGGCTACTCTGCAGCCGGTGTACCCAATTTCGATTTCAAAAACAAGTGCTTATTCTGTACTGATTTTATTGATGAACAGTTCAAAGAAAAAGAACAAAAAGAAACCAATTACTTAGCAAAGAGTATTTTACGAGTTGCTAGCCTTAAATGCAAATGGTTCAACTATGACAAATTGAGTCTTTGAAGCCGCAGAAATGAGAAATGATCAGTGGAGAGAAGTTAAAATCCGCCTTAGTAATGTGGTTGATTTAATTGCCGCTGACGGAATTTACCATCATGATTGTTTACAGAAATTTTATCTCATGTCAAGAGGGGGTAAACGAGGAGGGCAGAAACAGACTATGTCGTTGAAACCATGGAAGAAATTTGCTCATTTCTTGAAAATAATGATTGCCAACATGCCTTGTCTAGTTTGCTTTCCGTAGTAACTGGGCGTGTCCCAGATGAACAGACAGTTAAAGCTAAACTAAAGCAGAGATATGGCGAGAGTATCATCATAGCTAAAAATCCAAGGAAGGTCCCTTTCTTTGTTTTATTGATACAGGAGTGAAAGTGCTATCGATTTTACTCCATGGTTGACAAAGTCTGCAACACTAGCAGATATTGAAAGTGGATCGCCAATCATGAAATTAAATAAAATGCCTACTGCTAAGGGGCTTGGGAATTTGGGGGTTATTTCATTGAAGACGTTGGAATTTACATGCACAGCTTTAAAAAAATGTGAAAATGGATGATCTATGAGTATTAGCAGAGGATATACCCCTGCCAAATATCTGACACTTTGTGGATGCATGCAAATTGGCTGAATCTTCCTGGAGTCCCTGAATGGAAATGATTTATGCAATTGATTTATACAAAACATGAAAATTATGAAAATACGAAGGTTATTACGCTTACTTTCATTAATGTACCGCCATCTAATTATGACACTGTTTATACAGCATTACAGTATGCAGCAGAATATATGTGTCAAAATTAATCAGAGGCTGTTGCTCATAACGTTTGTTCAGCCACTATCTAAAATGTATCTAAAATGTATATTTCTATCATAATCAGTTATCGAGGGTTTTTAAGTTTAACAGTTACATGATTGCAATTGGTTTAAAAAAAAAAAGAAATGACAGTGAAAATGATATTATTTTAATTTTATTCAAACACTTCAGTTTTAAAAATCCACTTTTGTATGATTCACATTTCTTTTAAATATGAAAGTTAATCAGTTCTTTGTGTGGAAATAATTTATTACATTTTTTTGACTGCATTTAATCTGCGGTAATCCGAAGATAGATAACTGCAGTAAACCTGCCAGAAGATGTATATTACGAAATATAATGTAGCTTATAGAGAGATTGTATTTAAGCTACCAGAAGCATACATAGCACCAAGTTGAGAAGCCCGGAGTTCAGAAACTAACAAACGATAGTGAATAGTCCGAACATGATTAATGTTCAGTGGTCACTCTCTGCAATCATTGTAATTATCTCTCATTTTCGTAGTGTGGTGACTAGAGAACATTTTAATGTCTGATGATCATAACGACCATTTTTCCTTCCCAACCTCTTCTTTAAAGATCTGCTATAAACGAGTTTCTTCTGAATAGTCCGAATTTTGCCTAAAGCATAAGATAATATAATAGCTAAATGGCGTTTGCATCGTATTCAGCAAATACGGAAAGACTTTCCAGGTGAAGGTCCATATTAATTTAAAATACAAGTTCGAATTCATAATTTTGTTTGATTAAGGTTCATTTGGAAAATGGACCAGCGAAGCGGGCGTAGCCTGCTAGTATATTATATAATAAGAAAATTTAGTTTAGCAAGAAGACGCATAACAGGTTGAAATTTCTCTATCAGCAATTTATACTAATAGATGGAAACATACTTGAATACTTTTTTTACAGCCCTGTAGTTTACCTAGTAGGGGAAAGGGGGGCACATGTGAACATGGGGTACATGTGAACAGTACATATTTCACTCAGTTAATTTGAAATAAAAAAATTCAAAAAATTACCAATTGATGGTAATACTGGTACCATCTTTTGGCTGAGTTTTCAAAACAATAGGCCATTTGCATTTCTAGTAGTTGTATTTTGTTTATTTTAGAAGGTGTGAAGTAAAAAAGTCTTCTAAGTTATTGAAGTAAAAATTCATTCAAGACATTTTTTAAAGAAGAATATCAGCATTGCATTCTATAGTGGCATTAATTAGGTAAGTCTACAAAAACTTTCGTTTTCTTATTTCACTTAAAAATATCTTTTTTTATAAGTTAGGCTGAAGTTGGTAGATGGGGCACTTGTGAACAGAACATATGGGGGGCAAATGTGAACAGTTCACAAGTGTATTTTTTAAGTCTGTGAATGCATATTTTTTTTAGTTTAAAATTTAATTACCCTTGTCAAACATTGAGCTATATATTCAATGTTTTTAGGATTGCTTCACAGTTTTAATTTACTGGAAGTTAGATAACAATTAAAAGTGACTCAAAAGGAGTAGGCCTATTAGTGTTCAATTTTACGAATAATTTCTTGTATGTATGTTGAAACATTGATTTATACACACAGCTAGAAAGAGGGCATCTAATTAGTTTTTATAACAGTTTTTATTCACAAAAAATTATTTTTGTCTTATTTATACATGTGTTCACATGTGCCCCAGCTATGTTAACAACTACCCCTCCACCGGGGCACATGTAAACAAATTTAGACAGTTTTTAGAATGATGATATAAGTTAGAAATTTTTGATAAATCCATCCAAAAGTTTCACCAAAAGAACAAACAAATTCTAAATATTCATATAAATCAATTTTTGGTTCAATAGCTTATAACAATTTTGAGAAATAGTCAAAAATGTAAAAATTGTTCACATGTGCACCCCCTTTCCCCTACCTTTATTACACGCCACTATTTAGCTAAAATTTAAATCAAATTAAAACACTCTTATAACTACTGAAATCACATTTCCAGAAATTATCATCCATAGACGGCAATGTATCCTATTCTTTGCGTGACCCTGTTTATCGTTTTTATCTATATTCCACAAACATTTCTTAGTAAACTGAATTCAGTTCAGCGTAAAAATGCATAACTCATTTAAAACCCACCTTTAGGCAATTTATGCTCATACTCAGTAACCCTTACGAATTCTTTTCTGTAGCTCTGTATGTGAACTATAGCATTTATACACACTATATAGTATGCATAAATATAGTTTAACTTAAAAGCGCATATCATAATTAAAAATGCATTTCGAGCAATCATTGCTAATATATACAGTATTTCGGATACAATACAGTATCTGAAATCTTTTGTGTGTCCCTGTAAATGCTATGTACTTCGTATTATACATGAAATAACTTATATTAAAGCCTCGCGACGTATAGAAATTTCATTTTATATGAAATAGTTTAACATAATTCAAATATGCCGCAAACAATTCCGCCCTATACCATTATGTAACGGAATTCTTTTGTGTGGCTCTGTAAATGAATAATAACTATTCTTTACACCGCATATGCTACAGAATGCGTATCTTAGTGGGTTTCATAAATGCATATCAATTTTACTATGTTTGAAAGAGTGTAACACCATTAAAAATTATTTGAAACGATTTTTTCCCATTGGCCGTAATGTAACGGAATACTTTTGACTGCCCCTGTAAATGAACTAAACATGCTACCAGCTTCATTTGAAATAGGGACCGTGCTATGGTAGAGGTCATTAACATCCAAAAATTTCAGAACGATCCGAGTATATTTACGAGAGTTAGAGCGCGGCCAGACGTACAGACAAACCGAAGTCGTAAACACTTTTCAAGTTTGTTGGAAAATGTTAGAAATCGGGTCAAGTTATTACCTCTCTGACTGAAATCTATGTTTGTGATAAGTTACATTGTAAGCTATCTGGAGAAATCGTGTTCATTTCATTGTCCGATTGGAGTGGATGTATAAGAAGTTTCACTTGCCTTCGACTCATTGCCTTTCAATGTTTAGGGGAGAGTGGGGAGCAATAGGACACTTTTTACAAAAATAACAAAATAAAATTTATTTGACACAAAAATTTCAATTTATAGAATACAAAATGAAACACTTTCTAATATCTAACATAATTTGCAGAAACAATTTTATAATTAAAGAAATTGCAAATTTCAAAATTTGTCCCATACCTCCCCACTAACAGGGAGATATGGGACAGCTATAAAACAAAGTATGATAAAGCACAAATAGTCTAGTGTCGGCTACAGATACAGTCTAAGAAAGATTGTAGGTTGATAATGTCTGTGCCGCAATATCAAATTCCAGTATCTTCATCACAAGAAGGAAAATTCAAGATTGTCAGCCATATATGACATTAAAAATTCATGAGATAAATTTATTTACATTTTGAAGTAAATGAATATATTATCAATGTTAAAATTAATATATTACCCTCTAAAAATATCTGCATATTGTCAATTTACATTCATCTTATTAAAAAGGAGGAACTGGACTTGTCCCATTCCTCCTTTTGCTGGCATGTCCCATTCCTCCCCACTACCTTCTTTTATGTTAAACTTCTTGTATAAACAAAAATGCTGCTTTTAGGCTTAGTTTAAATTATGGATAATATACAACACTAACAGAACTACCCGGCTTCGCCCGTGTCAATTTTAAAGAGCCCTCCAGGTAAAATAAAACGAAATAATACGGCATTCACAATAACTGGAATCTGTACATTCCCATTCACAAATCATTAAAAAGACAATCAGAAAACATGACGTTATTGTCTCGCAACCATAGTAAAATCTCTGAGCTTTAATAACGGTATACGCGTTTTCTTTGGTGGGTGCAAGAGAAAAATATGATAAATGGAGATGCAGTTTTCAAAGAAACTGCATTTAAAAGTACATTTTTTCCCCCAATACGACGGTATAAAAATGGAAAATGTACGATGCATAGAAGTTTAAAAAATTGCTATAGAGTATTTAATCGTACTGTTTTGTTTTACGTCTGGCTTCTGTAAGGTAACGTTATTTTTTGGAGGCGACACAAAAAAAGCTGGGAGAAAGAAATAGCATACCGTACCGGGGGCTAATTAAAAAAAAAAATCCACCAAATCGCGCAGCATATAGTGAAATTCTCGTTTGTATAGTATATATACACATTATAAAGTAAAAACACTATGTCAGTGCCCATAAATTGTAACCCATAAATTGTGCCTTCCAAACACAACACAGTTACATTTTTACAGTGTCGAATTGAAAAAAGTTCTTTCAAATAAAATTTGTTTGAAAATCGTATCTCAATTTTCTGATTTTAACGGATTTTAAAGTAATTTTCAAGCATGGATATTTTTAAAGGTGCGTGCAACCCGATTACGAAAGATGAACCCATTTACTCTTAATGCAATAGTATAAAGAAAAGACATGTCTATGAGTAACGCTGGTATATTTTCGGTGGCAACAACCTAACACAACAATAAATTTCTTTTTTACTGCAATTTAACCTCTAAACATCGCACATTCGATTGTTCCACCCGTCTTATAGAAAATAAAAGTACTTTCAGTAACATTTATCTAAATTTTTTATGTATTAACAGATTTTTTATGGATTTTAAAGTAATTTTCAAGCATGAATATTTTTTAAATATGCTTGAAACCCAATTACAAATTATTTACTCAATTATTCAAAAACATTGTAAATAATTCATAATTTGTTTGTTTTCGTGTACTATTCAATAACCGAATTGGCAAACGAAAATAAAACACCAAATATAAAATAAAATAAAACACGAATTTAACAGATATCAAATCAAACTACTCAAAATAATCTAATAAGTATATTTTTTTAACTTTTAAAATTAAAATACATGTTTTCTTTGTCACGCGTAACAGAAATATACGATTTCTCACAATGCGGGGAAAAATACAATACATGCATCAATTATAAGCTTTGACTAACGTATTAGATCAAGAGGGTTTCCACTCTAAATGATATAGAAAACTGTTTGAACCAGAGAAAAAAGTAAAGCTCGATCTAAAAAAGTTACAGTAAAAAATTGTCAAATGGTTTCAGTTTAAAAAGTTAGTAGTGCGTAGAAAAGTAATGGAACCAGATTATCTGTAAAACTCATGAAATCACCCAAATTTTTGTTGATAGCTGAAAATGTGGACTGAGCTTTACTGGTGCCTTAAAATCAATCAGGGAAGTAAAGGCATTTTTAACTCATTCTGAATTCCAATCATTCATAACCAGTTTAAAAATTTGGGTTCTTAAGAATAGGTTAGAGGTTGATTTGGAAATGAGAGAGAACATGGGAGGTATTGAGAACATGAGAGATCGTTCAGTGCGAAATATGGACCCAATTCCATTCCATGGGTCACTGATAAGCCTGGAAGATCAAAGCCCAAAGTAAGACCAAAACCCTAAGCATGTACGATTCAACCATATGCCAATTCCTTGTCTGGCTTAAGTTCATTGACGTAAGGTTCCCTTTTCACAGTAATTACATGAAATAAAAATTATTGCGTTAGATGTGTTATGTCACAAATGTTAATAACAACAATTTCTTAACAACCTGACTATAGTAATGTCATACTTAAAATATTAATTCATGGTTTACATTCTTTTAGCTTTGTGGAGTTTAGCTTGACTTGATGCAATCATTTCCACAATTCTGGGCCTGACAGAAATTTTTTAGCACATAACTACACATTCTGTTTATTATACCTAGTACTCATTTTGAGTGGATAATATGATTCTGAATATAAGGCACCAGTAAAGCTCAGTCCACATTTTCAGATATCAACAAAAATTTAGGTAATTTCATGAGCTTTACAGATAATCTGGTTCCATTACTTTTCTACGCACTACTTACTTTTTAAACTGAAACTATTTGACAATTTTTTACTGTATTTTTGTTTAGATCGAGCTTTACTTTTTTCTCTGGTTCCAACAGTTTTCTATATCATTTCACACCTTTTTCAGATCCTTTCAGGAACTTAATCAACCAACTTCAACTAACCAAACAACCGCCCCAACTAACCAACCAATGACCTCAATCAACCGGCCCAACCAATTGTCCCAAAGAAGAAGAAACATAAACATTGGTTCACCAGTGTATTTCAAGAGCTTTGATGACCCCATACTTATTGCTAACCCCGATATTGGGATACTGACCTATACTTTACTCAGGACGGGCCGCCAGACTAGTCTTTAGCCTAAGTTTTATACATAGTGTGATCTTTTGAATTTTTCTGCTACGAACCTACGCTCCTCTAGTTTAAGGGACTATGCAGTATCCTAGGTCAACACCTCAAACACACAAAAAGCTAGGGTAAGAAAAGTCATAAGAAATGAATTAAAACTGCGAAAAAACTATAAAAAAGGAAAAATTCTGTTTTAGGGACTTACGGGAATTTAAAATTAAAAAAAGTCTGATAACGACTGAATGCAGAAAAAATGATCAAAAGTGATTGAAAATATTATACAATACACCTGTAAATAATACCAGAAATATTACTAATATTGGATATTTATAACAATATTTCGTAGGTCAAACTAAAATACCACGATAATGACTAACATATTTACATCTAGCTGTAACCATTGATCAAAAAATCAGAAAATGGGAAAGCAGGTGTCCTTTGTAAAATATGCATTAATTAAGGAGATAAATTACGTAAACGAGTCTATTGACAATTCGAGTATTTGTTAAGGATAAATTACATAATTGAGCCTACATACAATTGGCGCATGTTACCGGGCGTCATTTAAGGCATAATTAACTTAACCGTAAGCACACATACCTATTTTTGTAGCGTTAGCACACGCGTGGGATATTTCTCACATCATTTTTGTCTCCCATTATATTTTCGGCTAAATGAGTTTTAAAAACAAGTCTAGTACTCTAAATTGTAAAATGCAACTGTACTAGTTCTTTTTCGGGAAAAATCAAGTGTTTCATATTTATTTTCTGATTTTGTAACAGTTTCTGTAAAAATGGAGTTTTTTTCCCCCTCAGAAAATATACAACGATTTGTTTTACCTCTTAAAACATGAATTATCTTATGAAATTTATAGTAATTACATTTAATACACTTTAATCAAAATATACAGGTAGCTTTTATTTCACTCTTTCAGTAAAATTATTTTAGTGTGTGTTATCCCGTTACGAATGAACATATCAAAATGTAACGTTTGTACACGCGCGTAATTATTTAATTACGAAAGACATATTTATACCCTTTTAGCCAAGAAAGTAAAGACATTCCTTCATACAACCTTTCTCAACCTTGGCCTTGAAAGGTACAAGGTAGAAATCCTCTCAATGACGTGATTTTGAAGTTTTTTCACCTGCATAACTCCTTCTTCCGAAACGCAAACGTCTCTCGCCAGTCAGACCGTCCGCATACATACTACACCATAAAACGGAAGAGCATATAGAAAAATGAGCTCTGCTAAAATGACGAATTTTGAAGTTTTTTCACTTTCACAACCCCTTCTCCCGCAGGTAAACGCAACATCTCCTGCCAGCCAGACCGTTCACATACGTACTACACCATAAAACGACAGAGCATATAGAAAAATGAGCCTTGCTAAAATGACGTAACTTTGAAGTTTTTTCATCTGCATAATCCCTTCTCCCACAGGTAAAAGCAACGTCTCCCGCCAGCCAGTCCGTCCGCATACGTAGGGGAGACCGGGGGAATGGCGACACCTTAAGGGAATTTAAATTTTTTCACCTCGAAAAAATGTTTATTTTTTAATAGTAAAAATTCTAAAGCTGAATCATGATCTTTAGTATCTGTATAAATTTAACCGTAATCATAACTGTAAAGTAAGCATACATAAAAAAATATTTTTTAAACCTCTGCACAGTGGCGGGATTACCCAGGACACTGGGGTAATGCCGCCACTCCTTAATGACCTAGTACATGCATCAAATGGATACTAGGAAACACACAACTTACTGAAAATAGTTAGAAAGCAATGTAATTGAGCAAAATAATGGTTAAGCTTACAATTTACTTCATATTGCAAAAGTCACTCTGCTGAATCGGCTCCACAACATTAAAATGAGGCCATTTCTCACCCGATTTGCATGGTGGCGGCATTACCCCGAGAGGACAATATGGCGGAAATCCTCAAGCAAAGCCGAAACAAGAACCGAACTTGTTCAACACATTACATCAAAATGTCGGCGAATGCATATAGTTTACGGGTCATATTATCTTAAATACCTAATGTTACAATAAAAGGTGCTTATCTCTACTCATTTGAAGCTCCAAAATAACAAGCAACTAGATGAAAACTACATTTTTCACTAGAACAAAAGAACGACGTACAGCAAAGTCACTCTCACTTTAGGCACTGTTTATATTGTTGGCCGCTATAGTGCAGGCACATTCACTATCTCAAACTGCCCTTAGTTTTTAAACTAGGTGGGGTGGCGACATAACCCGGGTTGGCGGCATTCCCCCGGTCTCCCCTACTACACCATAAAACGGAAGAGCATATGGGTCAATATCTGAAAATTGAACAATTTGCGTCCACTGCCAATAATATTTCATTAATTATACTAAAACCAAAAACTTGAAAACGTAATATATTGTAACATTTGTTATACCAATTACCAATGATAAATGGACATATAATGATGTATAAATTATTAGTTTTAAGCTTTAAACAAGCGAAATGATCATTTCAGTCCCTGTCCACAGGTACAAATATCCAATATTAAATGTATGCTGTAAAAATTTCTATAAATATTATTAACTTTTGCTATTATATATTTATACCTATATATATAAAGTATGGGAAAATATAATTATCCTTTCTTAGTATAGATTGTTATTGTAGTAAATATATTTGTCCCTGACGTTGACCATCATCTCAGTCGCTCTAAACACACATTTAGGTTAACAGATACTAGGTGGCGCGGGCAGAATCATTTCCATTGCTACAGCAACTAAAGTTCAACTAGCCACCATGGATGAAGGTAAGTTGTTTTTCTCTTTGTTTCACATTTAGAAATACTTAGTTTTTGTTCTGAATAGGGATGAGTATTTTTTTATAGCATCATTCATCTCCCCCTATTTAACCTTTTATTTATAAACAAAAAGTTTATTGCAAATTTACGTAACATACAAATGTCACATGGCATATTTGATAATTTACATTTTGGCAAAATGATTCAACAAAATGGCTGTGCAGCTTTTAAGACAAAAACCTCACCTCAGTCCCCATCAACTCGGTCCCAATTATTAGACACTGATTATGGTGTTAACAGACACTTTCTTCCATAAAAGTTTATCTTACGCAAATAATATACATCCTTGATCTCAAAAGACTACAGCATTCAAATGACAAAACATGTATCATAGTATATAATTGTATTGGGAAGTTGGTACTTTAATTAAAAAAATAATAAAAATTCTGGAGTGAAATTGTCCAGTTTTCAGATATTGTCCCATATAGAAAAATGAGCCTTGCTAAAATCAAGTGACGAAAAAATTGATGCTCTTAGACTACTTACTTTCACTCCAACAATATTAATTTTTTTTTTTAACTCGCGAAATTGAATTTCATTTAGGCTGAATCCATATCAACTCAGGCAGGGGGGTTACCTTCATAGTCTCAGAAGTTTTTGAATTGAACATATGTTAAAATTTAAGAAAAAGTAAGATACTTGTATATTTTCTTTTTGCCCAAAAAAATTCCTGGCCCGAGATACAGGCCGCCAAAGATGACATCCCCGGCATCCTTTCTCATTCGCGATTTTCGATAAAAATTTTAAAGTGCTCTATCTCTAGAACGGTGCAAGATATTTTGTTGCGGTTTATTTTATTTTAAAGATAATATTCTTCTGTTTAAAATGATATACCCAATTTTGAAAAATGTATTCAACTTTTCTTGTGGCAATCTCTTGAAAAAAAAAATTTTTTTCAAAAAAAAATTTTTTTTCAAAAATGCCAATCCTAAAAATTTTGATTTTTTTGCTGTTGATGAATACCATTGGGAACTATCTTCACTGTAAAGGAGAACTTCCACTTTTGAGTTTAACAAATTTTATAAACATTTAAAAAATTCAGAGAATTTTACAGGAATTGTATACACACAGCTCCAGTAAAAGTCACTGAATTTTTGCTTATTTGTATCATATTTGTAAGGATAAGCCTACTATATATCCTAAACAAGTTAGAAATTGCAATATCAAATGTGGCAAATGAGGTGCATGCATAGTATTAACTAGTTTTATAAATATTCAGATCTTGGTGCAATAAGTGTTGCACTCTTGGGCAAAAAGGCATGAATACAAAATTTACTATAATACCATATATTAAATTCAGTAATACGGAAGTAATATGAATCTATCTTAAAAGGACTTAATCGCCATGACAACCTAGAATCATTGCCTATCATGGTATATCATTGTATCAATTATGTATTATAGGATTTTTAAATAGAATGAAGAAAACTTTTATTAATGTCTTTTATGTTTTAATTTGATTTTCATAGCATTTGAAGTGATACATACTTTATTTTCAATACTGAACATAGTAAAACAATCTCAATAACATATATCAATTACACAGCAATACAAATTATATTAATACAAGTTAGAGTTAAGACAGATGGGCAGACAAATCAAATCCATAAAGACTTTCAACTATGTTGGAAATTGTTAAAAACACATAAATAGGTCGGAATTTGACTTTTAGAAATTTATGTCAATAGACGGAAGCATACTTGAATACTTTCATACAACCCTGTATTTTACTTACTATCTTTATATACATGCCACTATTTAGCTAATATTTAATTAAGATTAAAACATCCTTAAAACCAGTGAAATCACACTTCCAGAGATTATCATCTACAGACGGCCATGTATCTAATTCTTTGCGTGGACCTGTATTATCATTTTATCTATATTCTCCAAACATATCTTAGTATACTAAATGTAGTTCAGTGTAAAAATGCATAACTCATTTAAAAATCACCTTTAAGCTACTTTCATTCATACTCAGTAAACCCTTAAGATTTCTTTTGTGTAGCCCTGTATATGATCTACAGCATTTATGCACACAACGTAATATGGAAAAATTTAGTTAAACTTAAAAACTCAAACACAACTAAAAATGCACTTCCAGCAATACCCTTATGATTTCTTTTGTGTAGCCCTGTATATGATTTACAGCCTTGATACACACAACGTAATATGGAAATATTTAATAAAACTTAAAAACTCATATCGCAACTAAAAATGCACCTCTAGCAATCATTGCTAATGTACAGTATTTCCAATAAGGTAAAGTATCTGAACTCTTTTGTGTGTCCCTGTAAACACTATGCACTTTCTATGACACAGGAAGTAATTTTTTGTAAACCTCTGCAATAAAGTATGTATCACTTCAAATGCTATGAAAATCAAATTAAAACATAAGACATTAATAAAAGTTTTCTTCATTCTATTTAAAAATCCTATAATAAATAATTGATTCAATGACCCATGATAGGCAATGATTCTAGGCTGCCATGGCGATTAAGTCCTTTTAAGATGGATTCATATTACTTCCGTATTACTGAATTTAATACAATGGAATTACAGTAAATTTTGTATTCATGCCTTTTTGCCCAAGAGTGTAACACTTATTGCACCAAGATCTGAATATTTATAAAACTAGTTAATACTATGCACGCACCTCATTTGCCACATTTGATATTGCAATTTCTAACTTGTTTAGGATATATAGTAGGCTTATCCTTACAAATATGATACAAGTAAGCAAAAATTTAGTGACTTTTACTGGAACTGTATGTATACAGTTCCTGTAAAATTCTCTGAATTTTTTAAATGTTTCTAAAATTTGTTAAACTCAAAAGTGGAAGTTCTCCTTTACAGTGAAGATAGTTCCCAATGGTATTGATCAACAGCAAAAAAATCAAAATTTTTAGGATTGGCATTTTCGAAAAAAAATTTTTTTTTGAAAAAAAATTTATTTTTTCAAAAGGTTGCCACAAGAAAAGTTGAATACATTTTTCAAAATTGGGTATATCATTTTAAACAGAAGAATATTATCTTTAAAATAAAAAAAAACGCAACAAAATATCTTGCACCGTTCTAGAGATAGAGCACTTTAAAATTTTTATCGAAAATGGCGAATTGGAAATGGTGCCCAGGATGCCATCTTTGGCGGCCTGTATCTCGGGCCAGGAATTTTTTGGGGCAAAACCAAAATATACAAGTATCTTATTTTTTATTGAATTTTAACATATGTTCAATTCAAAAACTTCTGAGACTATGAAGGTAAGATTTTTTCTTTGGCTGCCTGAATTGACATGGATCATACCTTTACCGCTATAAAGGCACAATTATAGTAAAGTGTTTCAACTTTTAAAATTAAAATGCATGTTTTCTTTGGCGCGTGCAATAAGAGTATACGATTTCCTTGACAATACGCAGGAAAATGCAATAAATACAACCAAATGAACTAGCATTTACCGAAAATTTCTTTCGTATGACTTAAAAATAAATCTTTCACTTTAAGGATGATATTAATAAAGATTAATTTCAGAATATGAGCAGTCTCTTTTTAGAATAAAACATCATTACACAGTTTTGTCAGTTAAACAGAAATTGACGTTATACCTAACAAACGATTTCTTTTTTTTTTAAATCTTTTCCTAAATTTTTTTCTTGAAATTAAAACTCCTGTATTAAAATAGATTTTTCAACTTTAAAAACGAAGATACTACGTCATCTTAAAATGTGTTTAGTATAAAGTTTTTGCATATATATTAGAGATGTGTCATTTGTTGAGGAACGACTCCAAAGGAACGATTCCGGCAGTGAAAATGAAGGAACGATTCCATTCTGTAAAAAGGAATCGGTCCTTTTCGGATTCGGTCCTTTTTGGAACGACTCCTCGGATTCGGTCCTTTTTGGAACGGTTCCTCGGATTCGGTCCTTTTTGGAACGGTTCCTCGGATTCGGTCCTTTTTGGAACGGTTCCTCGGAATCGGTCCTTTTTGGAACGATTCCGAAAAGGAACGACTCCACGAAATCGGTCCTTTTCGGAACGATTCCTCGGAATCGGTCCAAAATGTACCGACTCCGAAAAGGACCGATTCCTCGGAGTCGTTCCGAAAAGGACCGATTCCTCGGAGTCGTTCCGAAAAGGACCGATTCCTCGGAGTCGTTCCGAAAAGGACCGATTCCTCGGAGTCGGTCCATTTCGGAATCGTTCCAAAAAGGACCGAATCCGAGGAACCGTTCCAAAAAGGACCGAATCCGAGGAACCGTTCCGAAAAGGACCGATTCCTCGGGAATCGGTTCTTTTCTTGTAGACTGGCCAGTTTTAATAAATTAAAATACGCTATTTTATTTCAAAATAACAGATTTTGATTCTATTAAAGCTGACTTTATTGCCAAAATATCCTTCTAATGTGTGTGCCACTCCCCCCCTCCCCTCCTCAAAAAAAAAAAGAAAAGTAAAGAAAGAAAGAAAAAAGAAATTGAAGTGCGGGGCGGGGTAGGGCGTTTAATAAACATTACTATTTCATCTTCTTGTGCTAAATTAATCTGAAAGAGATAATTAAAAAAAATATTTTATACGAATTGGATTTTTTACACCTGAGAGAAAAAGTGCCCGAGATGGGATTCGAACCCAGAAACTTTACGTGGTTTACCGATTGAGTACCTGGACCCCGAGGGTAATGGAACACCATGTGTACTTTAATACACTAATACATTTTCTAATTGGTAAATGTATCATACGAAATGAATTTTTTCTAAATGAATTCTTAAGGCTGTTGTCAAATCCAAAAGGATAAATTTGTGACAAAAGTTTTAATTTATTTTTATTCGGAAATGCATGAAACGAACAGGTGTTGTTGTTTAGAAACTATGTAATCGAGCTGTTTCTTCCGTTTTTTTGCAAACGCAATAGGCCTTTCAGAAAATAGTGTCAAAGTGGGCGTTTTGAACCGAATTTCCGCGCGAAAGAGGCATAATTTCTCAAAAATGGGTGAAAAACATGTTTGTCACGTGATCAAAATCGATTATAACTCAATAGGTAATTTACTGATCAAAAGATGGAAAACACAGTTCGATTCCAAATCGCTTCCATGGTCAAACATTCCAATTTTATATCTTTCCGTTAAAAAATGAATTTGTAAATGTGTCAAAACGTTTTACGCTTGTTGAGCAGATCACTTAAGAACAGCCTTAAGAAAAACAAAGAAAATGCTTGTTTAATTACTAGTGAAAAATATTTTTTAAATCTGACTAGAAACAGTTTTGAATAATATAAGAAATATATCACTAGGCCATAAAAATTGCATTTTAATAGGATAATAATAACTGATTTTCAATTATTTTAATAATTGTAGAGTTACGCACTTTCATGCATATTTCACTATTTCATGTTTTTTCCTCAAACATAATTTCAATTTGAGAATCCTCTTTGTCAAAATAAATATATGACCAGCTACGAGCGCTCGAGTACCACTTTATTTCCACAGTTTGGCGTCTTGTTTTTCTCTCCTGAAGAAGATGATTAAAAAAATCTCGAAACTCCCTAAGATTGTTGTTTTAATCAACTTACATTGAGGTTTATTACATAGAGTAAAATCTGTTAGAACAAGGAATTTTTGTAAAACGGTTCTTTCTTTCTTAAGATAATGAATATTTCAAAAAGCATAACGTCTAATAATAATAATAAGATAACAGTAATAGTGGTGGGTGGGATTGAAATAATTTAAACGAGGTTCGCTCTCTTAATGGCCGTTTTGAGTATAAAAACGGGAAAGAAAAATCACGTGCTACATATAGATTATCGGACTTTCTCCAACACTGCGACATATATAAAGCTGCATATTTTATGCTTGTTTCGGTTTAATAGATTTATGTTAACCCTCCGCCTACCAGAGGGGTTCAATGGCCCCGACAGGTACATTTACAATGATATTTCTAATTTATTTTAAAAACTGAAATTTCTGTAAATATGGGTTTTTTCTGGGATGTTCTATTCTTTTGAGTAGAACATTCCAGAAAAAGTCACATATTTACAAAATTTTCATTTTTTAAAATGTGAAAAATCAATTTGGATGTATCTATCGGGTCTGTTGCTCCGGTTTTGTATGCGGAAGGTTAATATTGCATTTAAAAAGTTTTACAATATACGAATTTAATTATTGGTTTCCAAAGAATGCACGTTGTGATTTTGTACAGTTTTTTCAATTGTTATTTTTTCTATTTCTTGCTAAATAATTAGAATTTAAATAACTGTGACTTTGTTTTAATTCAACGTAAAATAAAAGCAAAAAAAAAATCGTTTATCGTAATAATTTCTTATAATAATTCAGATTTCTTGATCGTTATTGATACTCGTAAATCCCGAAATCAATGCCACGATTAATGCCTGTTACTGTGGTGATGGATAATACATATCTGCGTTTAATTTCGAGCAAATCAAGGCTCCCTTCATGCTAAACTAAATTTAATGTTTCAAGCCTAATACCAAATTTCCGTTTTTATTGAGGTAAAACTTACTGCAAATACGATACTAAATTTTATGTATTTTCCTTTCTTATTGTTATTCTTTTCACTTAGAAGATTTATTTATTTATTTTCTTTTTTTTCTTAAATTACATAAAGTTTTCTGAAAAGTTCGAATTTAACAAAATGTTTTATCTATTTTAAATAGTTTTGACAATAAAAAGTTTAACTCCGAATAAAAAATAGTTAAATTCTCAAAAAATTAAGGTTGGTATTATCTATAATACGTTTACAACAGATATCTTTCATTCAACGGCCGAAACATCGTCAAAAGGATAGTTCTTTATATAGTACTACACTCTGTAATAATAATGGACATACTTTTAATTTGTTTAATTTAATTAAACCAATAAACCGTTTTTCAGTTAAAATGTTAGCAAATTTCAAATTTAAAGAAATAGAACTTTGAAGTTTAGTGAATCACTATATCTTTTGGCGGAGATAATATGTACTATATATGAATAAAATCATATATATTACTATATATATATATATATATATATATATTATAATATTAATGCATATAATATTATATTATAAACATCACTAGCCATAGCCCTGCTAATGAATCTGTTTACAAATCATCTGAAGGAACTTCTACCCTTTCGTGTAACACAAGTGTTCCATGACTTCGTGAGTTATGAAGCTCCAAAGATCCCAATCCAAACAAACATATTAGCATTGCAATTCACTCACACCGAACTGAGGTTCTGTATCATGTAAGTGGAGAGAGGGTGACGGCGGATGAGGGTGTGAAATTAGAGAAATTCCGGTAGGTTCTCGTGAAATTGGAGATTCAAAAAGAGTTGTAAGTTTATTGAAATTCTACGTAGTTAACAGCAGTTCACAAATAGAGATGTTAGGGTAAAAGACAAGACATACATCAGTCACTCAGGAAAGACAGTGTGCAAAAACGTGCTTTACTTTTTAACTCTTTCCAATAAAGTTAGTGTTTATGAATGCGGTTTGTCTGTCCGTCAGACCGTCTGTTCACACTCTAAGGCAAGTCACACACTAAGGCGACACATAAGACATGTCGCTTAAATTCGCTAGAAAAACTGGTTTAAAACAAGTTTACAACAACTTCGTTCTTTGTTTCGACCGGTTTTTGCATTTCATGTTGCGCTTTGTGTCGTTGTGTGGTCTCAGTGTGTAATATACCTAACTCCCGTAAATATACTCGGATTCCCATGCAATTGATATATGTTAATGATGTTTACCATGGGATGTTTGATATTCAATATGAAGAGTGTAGCATTAATAGTTTATTTACAGGGGCACTCAAAAGTATTTCGTTACATTATAGTCAACGGGAAAAAATCGTTTGCAGCGTATTTTAATGACATTAAGCTATTTCAAATGCATTAAAATTGATATATATCACTGAATTGCACTACAAGATGATTGCTATAGAATAGGGTGTTTCACTTCTGAACCAGATCCTGAAGGCGGTGATAATAATGTTGATGAATTATGCGAAATATCCTGTGTGCGTAAAGTTAGGGAGCTAAGGAGAAAGACGATAAAGGGCATAAAGTTATTGAAAGTACGGACACTGGAACAAAAATGTAATCTGCTTTAACTAGTTACATATCCAAACCAGTAGGGCCATCCAAATGAAAAATGAGATTCAGAATGAAAAATGAAATTAAGATTACCTAGAGGTAGATTTTGAAGAGGAATCTATGAGACTAAAAATTCCTAGACCCTGGTGACAAATATCAGAGCAATAATAAAATTTCCTATACAGGATGTCCACTCTCAACGATGTCCAATAGCTAATTCCTAAACCGTTAGTCATAGCCATATAGTTCCAATTACAAAAAATGTTTTAAATGGGGGTAAAGAAGTATTTAAAAAGTGATTTGGGTCAATAGAATCATTTCTTGAAAAATTATGAAATTTAATTTTTTATACGATCCCCCGGTCCTTCAAGTTATAGTTAGTAAAACTTTCCTATTACATACTTACAAGTAAGACAAATAAAAGTCCTATTATTCTACGACTAAAACTGACCGAAGTAATGGCTGTTTCAACTTGGAGCATATTTTTTGCTGCGAAATAGGGGTCATCTACAAATTTACTAGAAATATAAATAATCTTCAGATATATAAAAAATATAGTTGATAGTAAAATTAACATTGCATTATAAATTTGAAATCTATAATCATTCTGAAATATTAATGCAAAATATACAGCTTGTACTAAACATATAACAGGAAAAAAAAATAATAGAATTTTCGTTAAATAAAATGTTGAAAAGCAACAGCCTCGATTCTTTACACACTGAATCCAAAAATGGCCTTCATGTTTTATCACAAAGTACAGATTTTTTGCAAATCGTAAATTTGAAAGCTAAAAAGTGAAAAATTTTCGGAAATCTGATTCTGATAGTATAAAATAGATGTGATTGTTATTTCTTTAACTTTTGATAATTGATTTTTATGTATTTTTTACTATTGAATCCGGAAATGACCTTCATTAGTTTTTGGTGTAAATCGCCCTGCAGGTGGCGCTGCTATGTAGCATTTTGCAGGATTTCCGCAAAAGCTCTATCTCAAGAACTAATGCACGGATTTTTATAAAACTTCAGATTAAATTAATCCTTGATATGAATTAGTGCTGGTAAAGTTTTGGTGCAAATCGCCCAACAGATGGCGCTGCTATGCTGCATTTTGCAGCATTTACACGATTTTCGTAATAGCTCAATCTCAAGAAATAACGCACGGATTTTCATCAAACTTCAGATTTAGTTAGTGCTTGACATGAATTGACGTTTTGCCCCTTGTGGTGTAAATCGCTCAACAGGTGGCGCTGCTATGCTGCGTTTTTTGAGATTTCCGCAATAGCTCTATCTGAAGAACTAATGCTTGGGTTTTCAACAAGCTTCAGATTTAGGTATACTGGATATGAATTAGTGCTGTTTATGTTTTGGTGTAAATCGCTCAATAGGTGGCGCTGGTATGCAGCATTTTTCACGATTTCCACAATTGCTCAATTTCCAGAACTAATCCACGGATTTTCATCAAACTTCAGATTCTGTTAGTCCTGGACATGAATTGATGTTTTGTACCTTTTCGTGTAAATCGCTCAACATGTGGTGCTGCTGTGCTGCATTTTTGTGATTTCCACAATAGCTCTAGCTCCAGAACTAATGCACCAATTTTCATCAAACTTCAGATTCCGGTATACCTTAATATGAATTAGTGCTGTTTGTGTTTTGGTGCAAATCGCTCAACAGGTGGCGCTGCTATGCTGCATTTTTCAAAATTTCCCCTACAGTCTATCTCAATAAGTAATGCACGAATTTTCATCAAACTTCAAATTCAGGTATACTTTGATACGAATTGGTTCTAAATTGATGTAATTGCTTTTACTATTTAAATGATTTAATTGACGTGATTTATTTAGAAGAAAGTTTTGTGATGGCCACAACATACTACTTTAACTTTGAAATTTGCCATTTACAAAAACAGTCTAACATGATGGTTAAATATGAAGGCAATTTTTACATTCAGTGTTAAAAAGCACATACAAATCATTCGTAAAAGTTAAAAAATACAACCATCGACTCTATTTTATAGTATTAGCTATTTTTTCAATTTTGAAATTTACTATTTTGAAATTTACTAGTTGCGAAAAATTCTGACATGATGGTTAAAAATGAAGATAATTTTCGTATTCAGTGCTAAAAAATACATAAAAATCATAATTTTAAAAATACATAATTTTAAAAATAAAAAAACACAACCATCGTAGTCTTGTGTTATCTAATCTAAAACTTTTTAGAAAACTTGTTGGCAGTAATCTATCCGAAATTTTTTGTTACCCTGTAAAATAAGTACATAATGGTAAGCACTGAAAACCATAATAATATTACATTGTCATCTGATTTACGTCAATATGTAAAATTTAACCTCGATCGCATATTTTAAAGTGAGTTGAATTTCGAGTACAAATTTTGAACTGGAAAGACATACATACGATCGTTTCAAGTTAACCCGTTACCCGCTGGTGTTGCGTTCACGCAACGGTCAAAATAATTGCTCATGCTTACATTAATTACTTTGTCACCACTATTTTACAATTAAAAAAATTGCCTTATTTATTGGCAGAAATTTTGATATTTTAATAAAGCGGAAATTACCTTTCTGAATTTGTGGTGACAAGCGACTTTCAACAAGAAAGTTGAAAATTCCTACTTATAGTTTTGGCGGTTAATAGGTTAAATAAAAGCTTATAAAAATAGCATAGTTTTTGTTAAAAAAATCATGAAAAGAAACAGCTTCAAATCCTTACAAAAATCTGTCGTAATACGATTTCTTTCAAAGCGCAGCTACACATGAAATAAATCCTTCAAATACTTTAAGCACTTTGTTTACGACCCCTAGAAGCATGGCTAAACTCATGTGTATTCGGATGCAGAAAAGTGGCATAAGTCTTGCATTTCAAAGTTTCGTATAACTTCATGAATTTTAGTGTTAGATGAATGGGACTTTTTTTGTCTTTCTTTTAACAGAACAGGAAATTTTTACTAAATATCTCTTATAGGGCGGAGGACCGTATAAAAAATTAAATTTCGTAACTTTTTTAGAAATATTTTTATTGATCCAAACGACTTTCAGAATAATTTTTTACCTTATTTAAAACATTTTTGTAATTGGAACTATAGGTCTATGACTAACGGTTTAGGACTTAGCCACTGAACATCGTTGAGAGTAAAGACACACTTTATAAAATAACAATATAAATGGACGGTCATTTGACGACATATTTTCAAGAGAAACCAATGATTACACTGAAAATCGAATAGACCTTGCACCGCCCTTAAATTTCCAAGAGGAATTATGCTTTATACCATAAATCATAAAGTTAGAAATAACTGCAAATTAATTGCACACGCTGATCAATGAAATGAACTCTTAAAAACAAAATCATCTGTCCAAAACATTACAAAATTAAAGCGACTGGATGCCTAAGAAAATGGATGGGTACATAAGAAAATAAATTAGTAAAAAATATTATGGATTGCATGTGGTTCTCTTTATCTCGGAAGTGTTTTTTCCCCTTGAAATCCTTTATTTTTCAAAATCGTTCTTTTTTTCTCGGAATCGTTCCTTTTTTCTCGGAATCGTTCCTTTTTTCTCGGAATCGTTCCTTTTTTCTCGGAATCTTTCCCTTTTCTCGGATTCGTTCCTTTTTTCGGAACGATTCCGAAAGGAACGACTCCAATGAACTCGTTCCTTTCGGTGAACGATTCCGGCTGGAACGATTCCATAAAAGGAACGATGTTGCCCATCTCTAATATATATAGGAAAATTTTTCATTTTCTGATTAGAATGACGTCGATTTTAAAAATGCAAAAATATTGCGAGAAAATTTGATTTTTATTGGCTCGAAAAAAATACGCGTATTATCACTTTTTTTAATTATTGTGCCACTTTTTAGGTTGTGGCAACAGGAAAGAATTAGAAAATTAATAAAGGAGATATTTCTATATTGTTAAATTATGGAACGCTATGTAAAGTTTAAATGGGTGCCATTCCTTTAATATTGGATATTTTTTTACCCGACCTTCGAAAGGCACATCACGAAATTAAAAGCTTTCAAACAAGCTATTACTCATCACTGAATGTTTACTTGTTTGGATTGTAATTGAGTTGTTGTCTTTCCATCATGTTTCAAAACGTTAAAGATGCGGCTGAGCTCTACTATACAGCACTACTGTGCTGTATGATAAAGCATCACTCTTAAACGTAAACTTAAAATTTTTATTAATAAAAATTAAATCAACAATAATTAAATGAAATGTCATTTTCCATAAATTTTAAATCGTGACATCAGCCAAGAATTTTTTTGAAAAGGGAACTAACTTTTATCTTTTTACTATAAATCACAGAAAAGGTAACTACTGAACCTAAATCAATACAACACTTAGCTACAACCTATAGCTATAAGATATGGCTGTAGTATATAATCGAAGTAGTAAACAAAATGTAGGAGCCATTTATTTTTACAGTGATTTTGACTACACGTTGAAAAAATTTGATAGAATGTGACGTCATATCTAGGCTTTATTTTCTTTTTCCTTAATTGTTTTCATGAAATTTTACTGTCTGTATTAAAAATAGATTTTTTAATCTAAAAAAACATTCAAATTAAGATGCTACGTTATTTTACCGCTCTTATAGTTAAAGTTTTTATCTTATATATAAAAAGAAATTGCATTTCCTGTTAAGAACGACGTCAATTTCAAAAATGCAAAATTATAGCAAGAAAATCTGAATTTTTATTGGCAAATAAAACAAATTACACGCACTACCGTTAATTTTTTTCACATTTTTGTGTCATGGGTGTGGCAACAGGAAAGAAGCGATTTAATTAGAAATTTTAAAAAGAGATATTTCTATAATGTTAAATTATGTAAGTTGGTAGAAAAAAAGAGATAAATAGTGGTCTGATGATTTTTTAAAGTTGACAGTGATCTTTTCCACATTCTAAAACGTACGTACATGAAGTTTCGTGCAAATTGGTCAAAAATTGAAGATTTGTATACCGGACATACACACAGAGAACGGCTTTTACATATATAGATAATGTTCGAAAAATAAGAAAACTGAATCTACGCATAAGCAAGTCATTAATATACAGCAAGCATAAAAAGTATATGGAGCAGATTTACTTTCGATTTTTGAAATAATCTTTTTTCTTTATACAATTGCAAGCTTATGCAGATCAGCAACTTTTTTCAACTGAAGACTGGTCTACTATTGCTTCATCTAGTATATGATTGATGAAATGTTTAGAATGAAACATTAAAAGAAAACCTACTATCCTATTCCTCCCACTGTCCCATTCCACCCAACTCTCCCTTATTTATTATTTTTTTAAAATTGCAAAAACAGTAGAAAAAACCCAGCAAAGCCGGAACACCCTACTTTAAATTGTCAATCCTTATATTTACACTGAGTTTCTCTACATTTTTGAATGAACTATAGAGAAAAATCTCAAATTTTTAAATCCTTAAAAGTTATAGTAAAAATAAGTACAGTTTTAGCATTTACCTCCACAACTGCAAGACATGATGCTTCTACGGCTTGCAATATTTAAATCTTTGGAAAATTAACGAACAAATTGAACATAAAGATAAATATGAATAAACAAATTAAACATATGATCAGAAAACATGAAACAGATTAAACAAACGAATATTCTCTCGTACTCATTGTTGTTTGGCTGAAACGAATGAAACTATATTGTTAGGATGGTTGGTTGGTAGAATATTATGAATGAAGTGCTCGGAGCAACGCCATCCTATAGATAGGATGGTGTTGCTCCTATCTATTTGTGTCAACACCATTTGTGCCAACACCATCCAATTATTAGGACGGTGCTTGGTATACGAAAGATCCGGAATAGTGGGCCACCGTGGAGAGCTTAGGAGAGACGCCGGGCCGGACTCAACTCCCAGTGACTTCATTGCGCACTTTTTGTGGAGTTCCCGGGCGTAATCTTTTGGTGTTGTCTATTTCCTTGTGTCTGTTCTGTTTTTATATCGAAGACGGCTTATAACGCGACCAACGGCATAGAAGGTCAGTTCATAACGTTTAAAACGTCACAAGGAGTGGATCATCTTTACACAGTGATTGGTACAAAGCGGCGCGCCCATCGTTTTGTCCCAATCACCGTGTATAGATTATCCACTCCGTGTGACGTTTTAAGAGTCATGAACTGATCTTGTGGACGGAATCCAAATAGATTTTGCGCTGTTACCGAAACGAGATTAACCAGTCAGAAGCCGGCAGTTTTGCAAACTTTTCGCTGTTTTAAGTAAGCAAACTTTCCGATTGGTCAATCTTGTTTCGCTAACAGCGAAAAATCTGTCTGGATCCCGACCATAGTGTGGAAATCGGTCAACCAAAAAGTGCTAAAAAATTATATTTCATAAATGTGGAATGATGTAGAACGATAAATGGCGATCGCAGCGACATCTGTTAGTTCAAACGTAAACATTGTATAAGGATTCAGTTGAGAAAGCATTTCGTTCAGTGTAGAACTAGCAGATGTTGCTGCTATTTATCATTCAGCATCGTTCAACATTTATGGGATACAATTTTTTAGCAGTTTTAAAGCATAACTGGAATAGTCAGTTTCCACACTATATTTCCTAGACACTGTATTTTTTAGTACTTTTTGGTTAGTCGATTGCGACACTGGGACTGAGATCCAGGTAGATTTTGCGCTGTTAGCGAAACGAGATTGACCATTCAAAAGCATTTTTACAAACTTTTCGCTGTTTTAAGAAAGCAAATTTCCTGATTGGTTAATCTTGTTTCATTAACAGCGCAAAATCTATCTGGATCTCGGCTTATATCTTCAAGGCACTGTGAGAGGCATCTTAATGAAGGCTGGTGCTTCCCGAACACTTGGACCATATAATAATAGACAGAACATGTGGGTAAAGCTCTTGTTCTCAATGCGAACGTTATTTCCCTAACACAGCTGATTGTGTTAAAGATGGTTGACTGGTCGAGATAATCTTGTCGATCTTAACCGTCATTAGCGTGCTTAGATCGTTAGTACAGATCCTAGAATAAATAGTAATAGTATAGCGCCTAGAATATATAGTGTAGAAATCGGCTATCCCTGTAATACTTAAAAAAGCGCTAAAATATTGTATCCCTTAAATGTGCAACGATGCTGCTGAAATATGAAGATCGCAGCGACATCTGCAGGATATTTTCTACAACTGCAAGATATTGCTAGTCTATAAAATGTAATACTAGTAATACGAAAATCCTGCGATCGACACTTGGGATTTTAGCAGTATCGTCGCACATTTAAAGGATAGAAATTTTTAGCACTGTTTGGATAGCATATTTCCACACTAGGTATTCTAGACGCTGTAGTAACAGTGTGGAAATCTGTTATCCAAACAGCGCTAAAAAGTTGTATCCCTTAAATGTGCAATGATGCTGAAATCCAAAGAGCCGATCGCAGCAACATCTGCGATATATTTTCAAATTTCAATGTAAACATCGTACTATTGCAGCATCTGGACCAAATTGCCTTGGAGTTTTAGAAAATATCCTGCAGATGTCGCTGTCTTCGACTCTTTGGATTTCAGCATCGTTTAACATTTAAGGGATCCAATATTTTAGCGCTTTTTATGTATTACTGTGATAGTCGATTTCCATACTATATATTCTAGTCGCTATAACAATAGTACAGCGCCTAGAGTAAATAATGAGAAAATCTGCTATCCAAAATTTGTATCCCTTAACTGTGCAATGATGCTGAAATCCAAAGAGCTGATTGCACCAACATCTGCGTTATATTTTCAAATTTCAACGTAAACATTGTATTGTAACAGTGTCTAGACCAAATCGTCTTGGAGTGTTAGGAAATCTCCTGTAGATGTCGCTGCGTTCGACTCTTTGGATTTCTGCATCGTTTGACATTTAAGGGATACAATATTTTAGCACTTTTTTAAGTACTACTGGTATAGTGACTAGAATACATAGTGTGGAAATCGGCTATCCCTGTAATACTTAAAAAAGCGCTAAAATATTGTATCCCTTAAATGTGCAACGATGCTGCTGCAATATAAAGATCGCAGCGACATCTGTAGGATATTTTCTAAAACTGCAAGATATTGCTAGTCTATACAATGTAATACGAAAATCCCGCAGATGTCGCTGTGATTGACTTTTTGGATTTCAGCAGTATCGTCGCACATTTAAGGGATACAAATTTTTAGCATTGTTTGGATAGCATATTTCCACACTAGGTATTCTAGACGCTGTACTACTTGTACGTCTAGAATATATAGTGTGGAAATCGGGTATCCCAGTAATACTTAAAAAAGTGCTAAAATATTGGATCCCTTAAATGTCAAATGATGCTGAAATTCAAAGAGTCGATCGCAGCGACACCTGCAGGAGATTTCCGAAAGCTCCAAGACGATTTCATCTAGACGCTGTAATAATACGATGTTTACATTAAAATTTGAAAATATGCCACAGATGTCGCTCCGATCGGCTCTTTGGATTTCAGCCTCGTGGCAGATTTAAGGGATACAAATTTTTGGCGCTGTTTGGATAGCAGATTTCCACACTATTTATTCTAAGCGCTGTACTACTGGGATAGCCGATTTCCACACTATATATTCTAGACGCTATACCGTTAGTACAACGCCTAGAATTACAGCACCTAGAAGATACAGTGTGGAAAACAGCTACAAAATAGTGCTAAAAAATTGAATCTCATAAATGTACAACGATGCTGAATAACAGGATGTCAATCGTAGAGCCATCGTTGTGATTTAAAAACGATAGTCATTCCAAAAGAGACTCTGTTGGAGATTTATGGGATACAAGTTTTTAGCACTTTTTAAAGCATTATAGGAATAGCCGTTTTCGAGACTGTATCTTCTAAGCGCTGTACCTAGAATACCTAGTGTGGAAATATGCTATTCAAACAGTGCTAAAAATTTGTATCCCTTAAATGTGCGACGATACTGCTAAAATTTCAAGTGTCGATCGCAGCGACATCTGCGGGATTTTTGCATTACATTGTATAGACTAGCAATTTCTTGCAGTTGTAGAAAATACTCTGCAGATGTCGCTGCGATCTGCATATTGCAGCAGTATCATTGCACATTTAAGGGATACAATATTTTAGCACATTTTTAAGTATTACCGGGATAGCCGATTTCTACACTATATATTCTAGGCGCTATACCGTTAGTCTAATCAAGTCATGTGTATTTGGGAAACACGAGTCATGATTGGCTAGGCTGCTGATATATGCAGAAACGTTGCCATGATTAGTCTATTATTATAGGGTGCACGTTATTCACGCGAATTACGAGTGGATAATGGAACACATGTTGCATGAACCAGTAGCTTTGAGTTTTGTTTTCTATTTTGTACCTTATTTGCTAGGAACAATAGAGGCAAGCTAGCATTTATCTCGATATAATGCAGCTTGAGAATCGTTCGCACTTAGTAGTTATGCAAAATGACCAAATGCATTTGATTGTATTTGGATTTCGTAATTTTAAAATAATCTAAATTGTGTCAATGCAAACTTTTTGTAAATCCACCTAAATATCAGTATACTGCAGAGACCAAGTAGATTTTTGGAAATGTTACTCTACACTGTTAAAAATATCGTGAAAAATTACCTCTGTTTTTAAAGGCTCTCTATTTTCTGACCAATGAGAACACTACATTAACACCTATGAAGCGTTCTCATTGGTCAGAAAATAGAGAGCCTTGAAAAACAGAGGTAATTTTTCACGATATTTTTAACAGTGTACAGTACATCGTTTGCACACTATGATCACGTGAAATAATGAATCAGATGAGCAAGACTACATTCTGTGAACGTTTATACTCTATTATGTATACATAAGAAAGTATCGGAATCGCGAAAATTTTCGAATTTTAAACTTTATGGAAAATGTCTGGCTGTTAGTCTGTGAGCGCGTCCAGAGGAGCCACCTGTTAGTGACCGGTGAGATCGGTTAGTCACCAAGGCGTTCAGTGCTGCTAACCGGGTCGCAACCAATGTTGTTCAGCGCAAGTAACCAAAGTGATCGGTGAGAGACCGAACTAACCGAAGAAAATTCTTGGTTAGTTGGGTCACGTGATCGGTTACATGAAAGTTTATTTACATTTGCATCGTACATGATGAAACAATAATAAAAGAATAATTACGGCAACGTAATACACATTGCGCCAATAGTAAATAACACCAGTGCCGTCCAGTAGGTCTGTCGACCGGTTAGAGACCGGTCACTTACCGTGACGTCACGTAACCAATCTCACCGGTGACTTTGGTGAGGTCTGCTGGACTCGCCCTGTGTGTGACACAATTTTTGTGCCCTCTATCTCAAGACCTATTGCACAGAATTTAATAAAAGTTTATATTCTTTTAGACCTTGGCATGAACCGATGCCGATTAGGTCTGGGTGTATATCGCCCAAAAAGTGGCGCTGCTATGATGAGCTTTGTGATAAGCTATATCTCAAGAACTAATGCACGAAATTTCATAAGGCTTCAATTATATACATGAAAATATGTCGATTATATTTACGTGTACATCGCCTAATTGGTGCACTGCTGTGCTGCGTTTTGCATAATTTCTGTCATAGCTATATCTCAGCATATACGAGAGGAAATTTCACCAAACTTCACATTCAGTTAGACCTTTACATAAGTAGATACGGATTAGACAAAAGGTGACGCTGTTATACTGGAGTTTTCACGATTTCCCTATAGTTCTATCTCGAAACTAATGCAGGGATTTTCATCAAACTTCAGATTCAGTTAGATGTTGACATAACTGAACGTTGTTGATGATTATGTTTGTAAAACGACCAACAGGTGGCACTGCTATGCTGCACTTTGTAGTATTTACACTAATTTAGTGATAGTCATATCTCAAGAACTAATGTACGGAATTTCAAACATCTAAAAGGGTGGGTGCCGAAATTCAATGATTTGTTTGAAAAATGTAATGCTTATAGCTCCTTTTTAAAGGCATACAAATTCAATGAATCTGTACCTTTAGAATCCTCATGATGAGCATAGATTGTCATTTAATTTTGTCACTTTGATAGTAAACTTTGAAGTAGTAACATGTATGAGATAGAAGAAAGTTTTGGGATTGGAACATGCGACTACGCGACTAGTTGTCTTTGTGATCATTACATGAATTATACTCGCGTAGACCAATCTTATTGCAGACGAGTTATTCAGAGACCAATCAATAGATAAATTATTCGTGAGCTCATCCGATTGCCCGAGTTATTTTGATCAACAAAGAGTGTAAAGACGTTCAGTAAATAAGATATCATTTTGCCAGAAATGACTTCATCTACCCTTGCTTTATATCTAGTTAGCCACTTAGGCTATTTTTGTCCCACTGGCTTACTTAACTTTATTATTTGCAGTTTATTTAGTTATTTTACGCTGATATGTATGTATAGCCTCGATTTTTCTCATATTTCGCCTAAAAATAAATGCTGGGAAAATACGTACATCATTGTGACTAGGGTTAGCTAAGGTAACTGGACGTACGAGGTAACTGGGCCATAGGCTATTTTATAAAACAACGTTGATGTCTTTTAAGTTTTAGCTTTTGTGAAAAATGCACCCTAATCTCTACTTCTTAAAACAACGTGTGTCAATTCAATAATAACTCCCTCTTTGCTGCGATAGGTTGTCGAAAATTTACGTTTCTTTTTTTTTAAACAACGTCAATTTGGTTGAACTTCCTCGGCTTTTAATTAAAATACTGTAAGTACTTTTATTAAACAATCTTTTTTTTAAAGATTAGGCATTAAGCCCGGTGTCCCAGTTTCCCCATAATTTTTTTCATGAATTTGGTAACTGGGACATGTATCAAGGGGTAACTGGACCATGCTGGATCCAGTTACCCAAATATGTTTTTTAGTTTCTCTTACTATGTGAAATAAATTTCTCCATTGTTTTTTTGCTCACAATAAAGAAGATTATAGAATACCTTATTAAAATTATGTAATAAAACTTTAAAAAAGCATATTGCGGGGAATGAAACTAAAATTTCTTAACCCCTTGAAGGGCGTTATGGCATCGCATAATTTTAATCCCTAATTGCCACCGGAATTTTATAATGAAAATTTCACCTTTATTAAGTACGTGAAAATATACTTTTACTTGTTTACAAATAAATTCTCTTGTAAATACTGGTGTCATTAAATTATTTCAACATTTTACGAATACAAGTACCTTGCCCCTGAAAGAGAGATAGCCAAACCTTGAAATTTTACGATACAGATGAAGTACTTAAATACTTACATAGCCGTTTGTTCATAGATTTACCTTGTTATTTTTTCCCTTAAAAAACCCACGTAACTTTTATACTTATTACCTATACTAAAGTACATAAGCACTTAATTTTTATGTTTTTGGTATAACTAAATCTAATATTTTCACTTTTTTTTTTTAGGCACATTGACAGCAAAGGTTTCCCTTACAACGCTCTTTAGTTGATATATAATTTACATGATCTGCCTGGTTTAAATTGTTTTAAGTTGTTTACACTTTCTCAAACAGGACCTGATATCCCATACGAAAAAAAAATAAACGCGTGTTGAACGTAGACCCTCCTAATCCACTTACCCCATTTTTATGGGACAACTGGACAAATGAGGAAATAAAGATGAAATATAAGAATATTTATTATTTTTAAGTATTAAAATGTAATTTTGAGCATTTCTGTCCGATAGAGGGAACCTAACTTAACACATTTACAAAAGTTCAGATTTTAATTAGCTTTTTGAAGCGGGGCTGCCAGAATCTCTAGAGTCGCATTGTAAAGTAATGGCGCAGTTTCCCCACTTAACTTTATTAGGGTCAACTCAGACATAGATATATTTATTGTAACATTTAAGCCATTAACCATTTAACGTAACATGAAAGACCACTAACTAGTGCAATCTCTTAAAAGAGCCCAATTCACCTCTATCACTATGAAATTTGCTTTAGAAAAAGACTGGCAATGATAAATGTTTTAAAAACTTTCCAACATAATGTAAAAGTGTTTATGAATTCGGTTTATCTGTCCGTCTGTCTGTCCACGCTCCAACTCCCGTAAATATACTTTGATTTTCATGCAGTTGATATACAAGGTGTCCATAATTAAACGACCCTACTTTAAGGTTGTCTACAGACAAAATTATTGTTCATAAAGTTGTGGACAGACATAATACAGGGATGGGAATTTGTTTAAGCAAAATAATTTTGCCACCAGAAAGTGACTTTTTAAAAAATAAATCACGCATTTAGCACTACGATAGTTTAGAATTTTTATTAAGTTAACCTTATTCTAAAAACAGCATTTCACGTATGTTCCTAGCCTTTCCCAGAACACACTGCGGTTAACTGTGGAACATGCTATTTTACGATTTCAGATGGTATCTGAAAATGATGACCGTCATGAGGAACATGTTTGGTTAAACTATCGTAATAGCCCAGTGGTAGGGGAGCAAAAAAAGGCCGAATTCGGAAATAATTAGGGGAAAGCTGGAAATTCTTTTAATCCCTTCAGTTTAGGTCTAGAATGAATATGCTATGTTTTCCCCTTCGTACTAGGTGAGCGTTAGGAAATATGCATAGATTTATAGTCAAAAAACACGTTTTTTTTTTTTACATACCATAACAGTATCGTCAAACAGCTAACTCTGCCAAAAACATTGTCAATACAAATGTTGTAGAGCTTAAAATTCTGAGTAAAATGAGTACCTGCACTTAATATGTTTGTTGAACATTAAGGTCACAATTCCACTTTAAAGTTTTAGACCCGTGGTCAGGGGGTTGAATTCAGAATTAATTTGGAGAAAACTGAAAATTGATTTAATCTCTTTAGTTTAGGTCTAAAATGAAGCTACTATATTTTCTTCCTGGTACTTGGGTGAATGTTGGAAAATACGTACATATTTATTTTCGAAAAACAATTTTTTTTTTATTACGTTAACAATATCTCAAAACAGCTAACGCTAGAAAAAACATTGTCAATACAAATGTTGTAGAGCTTAAAATTCTGAATAAAATGAGTACCATCATTAATATTTTTGTTCAACATTAAGATCGCAATTCTATTTCAAAATTTTGCCTTAATCGCTAATCAAGAGCTTGAATCCAGGAAAGACCAAGTTAACTTAACAATATCTTACAATAGCTAACTATCAAAAACATTGTAAGTACAAAAGTTGTAGAGCCTAAAATTCTGAGTAAAATGAGTACCTACACTTAATATTTTTGTTCAATATTAAGGCCGCAGTTTTGAGATATTGTTAAGTTAACTTGGTCTCTTCTGGCTTCATGCTCTTGATTTGAAAATTTTTGAAATAGAATTGCGACCTTAATGTTGAACAAAAATATTAATGATGGTACTCATTTTATTCAGAATTTTAAGTTCTAAAACATTTTTATTGACAGTGTTTTTTATAGAGTTAGCTGTTTTGAGATATTGTTAAGGAAACTAAAAAAAAACGTATTTTTCGAAAATAAATATGTACATATTTTCTAACATTCACCCAAGTACGAGGAAGAAAACATAGTACGTTCATTTTAGACCTAAGCTGAAGGGATTAAAACAATTTCCAGTTTTCTCCTAATTAATTCTGAGTTCAACCCCCTGACTACGGGTCTAAAACTTTAAAGTGGAATTGTGACCTTAATGTTCAACAAAAATATTAAGTGTAGGTACTCATTTTACTCAGAATTTTAGGCTCTACAACATTTGTATTGACAATGTTTTTGACAGTTAGCTGTTTGAAGATACTGTTATGGCATGTAAAAAAACGTGTTTTTTGACTATAAATCTATACATATTTCCTAACGCTTACCTAGTACGAGGGAGAAAAACATAGCACATTCATTCTAGACCTAAACTGAAGGGATTAAAACAATTTCCAGCTTTCCCCTAATTATTTCCGAATTCAACCCCCTAACCACTGGGCTATAAATGTATGCTAATTGTGTAATTCGTTAAAAAGCGGCCTCTTATTTTTTTTCTCAAATTCAGATACTTTTATTATGTCCTCCAAAAAAAAATTCACAACATTCTGAACAATAAATAGTTTCGTCTGTAGACAACTTTAAAATAGGATCGTTTAATTATGGACACCCTGTATATTAATTATGTTTACTATGGAATCTTCTGTATTGAATAGGAAATGTGTAGCACTATTAGTTCATTTACAGGGGTACCGAAAAGAATTCCTTTACATTATGATCAATGGGGGAAAATCATGTTTGTAGTGTATTTTAATGACATCACGCTATTTTAAATGTATTGAAATTTATATAAATCACAATTTCAGGATCAACGATTACCATAGAATAGAGCATTCATAAAATTTGTTCATTTACAGGGGGACACAGAAATCTTTTACAGTACTGTCAGTTTGAGCAATGATTGCTGCAAGTGCGTTTTCAATTTCAGTATGCTCTTAAATTTAACTAATTTTTTACATGTTATTTGTGTTGTATAAATTCTATATCTCGTATACAAGGCTACACAAAAGAATCCGCGTACCATTCTCCTTATTAGCGGAAAATGCTGAATGTGAATTTTCAACTATGGTATGCATTTCCTAACTGAACTCAATTTTTGCATGCATGCAGTTTATAGATACAGATCTCTATATCCTATACAGGGCTTCTCAAAAAATTTGGAGTAATTTTGCGACTGTAGATGGGAATTGCTGGAATTGGGTTTTCAAATGTTTTAATGCGCTCCCAAATGGTTCAATCAGACATCCTATTTCAACTTATTAAACGGGGAAGTTTTGTTGCATTATACTGAATGTGTTGGAAAGTGTTTCATAATCTATGCTTGACGCACGATTTCTTTTTTTTTTTTTTTGTTCGCCCCTAATATCCGAAGTGCGTCATACGTTTAATATCAAAGGAAAAAACTTTCTCCATAATGCTCAACTCCAATCTATATGATAATGAATTGAAATGATACCAAAACAACCGAATTTTTGACCTTCTACAACATCAACTAGCAAAACAGAAGAGCGATATTAAATGTACTACTTTGCATCGGATGAAATTTAGTTTAGTTATTGTACATGGATATGCTAAAGAAAAAAAATGATTAATCATGCGTCAAGCATAGACAGTGAAACATTTTACAACACTTCCAGAATACAGTAACGAAACTTCACCTATAAATAAGGTGAAAGAAGATAGCAAAGTGAACAGGGATGACAGCCCAGGGAATTTCGCTTTAGAGTATAAGTGCTATCCCGGGGGGGGGGGGGTACTCAAATCCACTGCTTATGGTAAGATACATTAACAATGAGTAGTCTTTACAATATTTTTAAAACAGTTAATAACATACAGAAAAATAAACCTAGTTTGCTGTTTTTGACTCAAATTCACAAAAAGTGTCATCAGTACATACATTGACAGCAATTGCACTATGTTGTATACATGCATAAACAATTACAAGACATTTTTTTTAATATTAGAGCTGAAAAACTAAGTGAAATGCATATGCTGATAAATATAATGAAAATACTAAGTTACTAAATAAAGCAAACCAAAGGAAATAAGACAAATATTTACATTATGTACAAAACAGGGGCTCCTGTCTGAAATGGAAGCTGAAAACAATGAGTTTGCTCAGCTAACTCAGAAAGGGTGAGGATTGGTAAATATAAATTCGTTGTCTTCTAAAAATTTCATACAATCCGCTATACGTTGCAGGAGAACTGGGCGGTCGAGCAGGTAAGTCAGCCAGTCAGGCAATGTCATCTGTTGTGGCTTTTTAACGTGATAGTGGGACGTTAATGTGCAATGTAAAATATAGTGTAATGTCGTCGATAAGGATCCACAAATCCAAAGAGGTGAGTCTCGTTTATTTATGGTATATAAGTGTTGTTGGAAGGATCCATGATTAGTGAGAAAGAGATACAGGTATCTGTTACTTATGAAAATGTTTGTGAGATCTCAGGCATGAAGTCACGCGTGTATTGACCCACCTGCACTGTGGAACAACGTTGTTGCCATCGGTGTAGCATTTGTTTTTTGAGTTCTGATTTCAATGTTGATTGAGCAAAGTGAACAGTTTAGAAAACGTATAATAAATTTTAAAACCTAATTTTAGAAACTACCATCCAAAGTCAGAAATATGGTAGAGTTCTTTTATGCTGCCCTGTATATGATCACTATATCTGTATGTATATACTACACAGAATAGTTTAGTTAGAAGACTCATGGATAGTGGAAAATTCATCTTTAGCAATTTCTTCCAATAGACTAAAATATAGTCCAGTTCTTTTGTTTTACCCTCTATATTATCTACAGATCGTTATTCACACCAAGTATTAAGTTAAAATTTAATTTAGATTAAAAAAAAACTCATAACACAAATTAAACGCGGCTTCAGCAGTATCCATCCACAGACAGCAATATATCTAATTCTTTATATAGCCTTGTGCATGAATATTTTACAAACAACCCACACTAAATAATGTCCAACTGGGAAACGCACTGCACAGTTAAAACACACACGCTTAAGCAATTCACGATCATAGGCAGTAATGTTTGCAAATTCTTTGGTATAGTCGTGTTTATGTTATATAAAATTTATTCACACCATGTAATATGCAAAAATTTAGTTAACTTAAAAACGTATTTTTAAACTTGCAGACGACGCACTTTCATCAATTACCGCTCATAGACAGTACTATAACCCAATTATTTTGAGTGTTCCTGTAAATGAACTATAAATTCTGCATCTAAGTAGTGCATCTTAGGAATATGTATCAATTTCATTATGTTTGATGTTTTTTTCCGTTATGTAAAGAAGTTATTTTGCGTGACCCTGTAAAAGGAATGAAAAATTATTTCTACTCCATATTAGAAAGCATGTTTCAGTTCACCTCAGAAATGAATATCAGTTTCTGTATGTTTGAAATGTAACATCATTAACATTTACTGGAAACGATTTTTTCCCCATAAGCCATGATGTAATTGAATTCTTTTGACCCTGTAAACAAAATGTCTCTGTAAAAGAACTACAAATGCTACACACTCCCTTTCCAATAGGGAATGTCCTATAGTAAATCTTAAATTCCGGTTACATGAAAATCTAAGTATATTTACGAAAGTTAGAGCCCGTACAGGCAGCCAGACAAACTGAAGCATTTTTCAACTATGTTGGGAAGGGTTAAAAATAGTCCAAGAGCTAGTAACGTCAAAAAACACATTTTATCAAGGCTCATTTTTTTATATGTTCTTCCCTTTAATGGAGTAGTACGTTTGCTACCGGTCTGGCAGTCCGGAGACGTTGCGTTTACCTGTGGCAGAAGGGGTTATGCAGGTCAAAAAACTTCAAAATTACGTCATTTTATCAAGGCTCATTTTTTTATATGTCATTCCCTTTTATGGCGTAGTACGTTTTCAACCGGTCTGGCAGCCGGGAGACGTTGCGTTTACCTGTGGCAGAAGGGGTTACGCAAGTCAAAAAACTTCAAAATTACGTCATTTTAGCAGGATTTTTGTTTGTAACATTTGCTTATACTAACTATTTGTGATATTAATCCATTAATGCGAGACGTTACCAATGTCTCCAAGACCTTGCCAGATCCACATTTATAGATAACATATTACTCTTTGGCTATCAGACGATCTATAATTAATTTGCAAGACATAATTTCGGTTGCAAAGTTAATGCCAGACGGCTTTAAATATGGCAACCGAAGTGCCTGTTTCAAGAGGGGTTTATAATTTAAAAATTATAAGTCATCTTTACGTCATTTTATCAAGCATAAAAAATACAAGATATTACTCTTTGGCTAGCATACAACATATAATTAATTTGCCAGACACAAATTCGGTTGCAAAGTTAATGCCAGACGGCTTTAAATATGGCAACCAAAGTGCCTGTTTCAAGAGTGGATTATTGTTTAAAAATTATAAGTCATCTTTACGTCATTTTATCAAGCATAAAAATTACAAGATATTACATAATTTTTAAATTATAAACCACTCTTGAAACAGGCACTTCGATTGCCATATTTAAAGCCGTCTGACATTAACTTTGCAACCGAATTCGTGTCTGGCAAATTAATTATAGGTTGTCTGATAGCCAAAGAATAATATCTTGTAGTTTTTATGCTTGATAAAATGACGTAAAGATGACTTATAATTTTTAAGCAATAAACCACTCTTCAAACAGGCACTTTCGTTGCCATATTTAAAGCCGTCTGGCATTAACTTTGCAACCGAAAGTATGTCTTGAAAGTATGTCTGATAGCCAAAGAGTAATAAGATATCTATAAATGTGGATCTGGCAGGGTCTTAGCGACATTGGTAACGTCTGGCAATAATGGATTAATATCACAAATAGTATGAACAAATGTTACAAACAAAAATCCTGCTAAAATGACGTAATTTTGGAGTTATTTGACCTGCATAACCCCTTCTGCCACTGGTAAACGCAACGTCTCCGGACTGCCAGACCGGTTGCAATCGTACTGCACCATAAAAGGGAAGAACATATAAAAAACGAGCCATGATAAAATCAGGTGACGAAAACGTTGCTAGCTCTTAGACTAAAGCACTCACGAAGGGCAGATGCAGATTTTCATTTCGAAAGAAATTATAAACGGAGCAATTTTCCTGTATACGCAATGCTCTTTGTGGACTTTGTTCTTCCTTCAAGGAAACAGTTTGCATATGAAACTTCTGGAATTCGCCTTCAGTGCTATAGTAGGGTAAGGTGGTGCAAAAGGGCGTGGTGTGCAAGAGTACGCAGAAAGATTATCCAATCCCAAAGCAGAGTTTTGCATTTAGTTACAGTTGCAAACTATGCAATGACTTGTACCACCTTACCCTATAGCACAATGAAAGAATAAAATAACACTAACACACGCGTTTAATCTAGTTAAAATCCCTTTAACCGTTTAAGTCTTATGACTAAACAGATTATTTTAGTTCCTGAAAAAGCCTAATTAGTTAATTTTAATTCTATCTTGACTTCAGTGGTGTGGCGTGAAAATTTTCGGTGGTCATCGCAATTACTTAAGTTTGTGGTGAAAAATTATTAACTCTAAAATTCAATGGTTGAATGTTCAAAAAAGAAACTTTAAATCTTACCTTCACTTATACATGAACTCCGAATGTTCTGCTAAAACTGGATCGTAGAGTTTTAAAAGCTTATTAAGAGTTTTAAAATATTGCTTGGTCATCGCCGCATCGTGCGATGACCGGGCGCCACGCCACTGCTTGACTTGGAAGCGTATTTTATAAAATATTTCTCTTGTTTAGGAAATACGATAGTTTTGATAAAAACGTGCGCCGCTTGCGTAAGCCAAACGACGGGGTTAAATGAATTTTGAAAAAAAAAAATGCTGAGTCGTACGCTTGACGACGAAGATTGATAAAGGGTTAAAATGAAAAATGTCCAAAAAATAACTGTAGAACAAACTGGAATTTTAACTTATACGAGTAAGTAAAATAGTTTTGGTTTGTAGATGAAAATTAGAATTTTATAGAATGTTAATATTTTATTCAATAAATATTACAAAAAATGGAGTTTAAAATACAATATGATTTCCCATAACTCGCAACCGAAACGATTTCTCATGTAATATGCAACAGATTTAAAATATTTAACAATGAATGATAAACAACATGAGTAATGAAATATGCTGCTGATGGAATGAAAATTTCTTTGAAATGATTAATGAAAATAAACTGGGAAAATCTTATAAGATTTGCCACTCACATTAAAATATAGTCGATTGATTACGTTGATAAAAATTCTAAAGTCGATGGTTCATTAAAAACTCATTTTGGTCTGCCTTTTTTATTATTTCGAGGAGGACGTCTCAAAGACCTTTGTCTACGGTTTTCTTCCTCGGATATCTCAGTACTCGATCGTTCGTCAGGGGATGTTTCTGGAAAACCCGGACCTTCAGGAACAGGAGCTATCCCTTCATTTTCTTCATTTTCAGCTGCTGACCACTGTGGTATAGGTTCTTCTGGAGGAATACAATCTGGGGAAACATCACTAATCCAATGTTCTATCCTCTCCTTTATAATGATATTTCCTTGTAAATCCCTTTTTTCTGCTTCAGCTAGTGACTTCTTTGAGAGGCTTCCATTTTCTTCACTGTTTGGGTGCTGATATGAAGTACTGGCTTGAGGACGTGGTGCAACAGGAAACCTTTCAGGAACGTTCGCTCGAACTAACGGCATATTTGTTGCAAGATTACCGTAAGGATGAAAAGGTTGGGGATATTGTTGAGGGTAAGCTACAGGATAAGGTGTGGGTACTGGCATATTCACTGCAGGATTCATATACGGCTGATGAGGTGGAAGATAAACTGGAGGGAAAGGTCTAGGAACCGGGGGTCGGTAACTTGCAAATCTAATATTTCGATTTTCGAATCTAATTGCACTTCCAGTGTGAATGCCTCGTGCATTCTGACTTGTTCTTTTATAGGCATCAGCCCCCATAAATTCTGATTTACTAAATTCTTTCGCTCTTAGCTGCTTAATACTTCTTTGACCTTGTTCGCTTGGAGAACTTTGACTACTCCTGTATTCATTTTTAAATTTGTGTTTCGAATCTGTGTTACTGGCATACTTCCACATAGATTTGGATTTGCTAGATTCTCCCGTTCTTAGATGCTTAATATTTCTGTGCCCCTGTTCGCTTGGAGAACTTTGACTACTCCTATATTCAGTTTTATTTCTACATTGCGAATCGGTATCAATTTTACCTAGATATCGTGCACCATTATTTGCTTTTTCTATATCTGTGCCATTCTTTGAATTTTCTCCAGAACTTGGAGAAGTAGTAATGTTTCTGGGATCTGTGAAATTTCGATCAAATGATTGTTCCCCCAGAGACATGGCATATCCGCTTGAGGGGCTTGTTTATTCGAACTTTTTTTAGAATCTTCGCCAGAACTAGGAGAAGTAAAGTTCATACGATTAGATGAATGATCATCAAGAGACAACGCATAACCACTTGAGATATTACCTCTTTCTGTATTCGAGCTAGCTTTGGAATGCTCACCAGATCTTGGAGAAGCAAGGCTTCTACGATCTGCTGAGTTTTGATCAGGCGACAGTTTGTCGAGACAATTTGAGTTAAGGCTAAATTCTGGAATATTCAATTCTTCACTGCTGCTCACAGCGTTTATCGTTAAAATGTTGCTGGATTCTTCAACACAAGATACCTCTATTACAGGAAGAAGGTTAACGTTTTGGGAATCGCAGACTTGAATGGTAGGCGATTCAGAGTCTTGTTCTAATGAAAAACTTGCTTCGGGAGCATCAGCTTCAGAAAAAAAGAAACATTGGCAGACATTATCCGGCAAATTACCTCCGATGGGTATTTCATCTGATTCGGAAAGTCCTCGCTTTCCACATAAGCCACATATGTCTTGACTCGTTCCAGGGGACGTCCGATTGTCGCTTGTTTGCGTCGAGGTGTTTTTATAGCCATCACTGGACTCACCTTTGAAAAAAGAAAAAAAAATATAGGAAATAATTTAAAATTTTAAAAAGTAACATTGCATTTTAATGATATTAATGAAACTCAGTATCAAAGTAAGTTTTACTCTAACCCTTTATCTACTGACGGTACTTACAAGTACTATTAAAATAACTTGTTTTAAAATTCATTTAATACATCGATTAGTAATACAGTTTAGAATGAGTTAGAGATGTATTATTTTATCTTGTTCCAAAAGCATTATTGGTTACACAAAAAAATATTTTTAACCCGGGAGAACTCGCTACTGAGAATTTCTCTCGCGGTGCCCAATTGCTTTTCTTTTGCTTTACATTCGCTTAATATCATTTTTTTAACACTTTCCAACAAAATTGAAAAGTGTTTATGACTTCGGTTTGTCTGACCGTCAGTCCACGCTCTAACTCTCGTAAATATGCTCGGATCGTTCTGAAATTTTTGGATGTTAGTGACCTCTACCATAGCACGTTCCCTATTTCAAATGAAGTTTGTAACATGTTTAGTTCATTTACAGGGAAAATCAAAAGTTTTCCGTTACATTACGATCAATGGAAAAAAATAGTTTAAAATGATTTTTTAATGGTGTTACACTCTTTCAAACATAATAAAATTGATGTTCATTTATGAAGCCCACTGAAATATGCATTCTGTTGAATATGCGGTGCAAAGAATAGTTATTATTCATTTACAGGGCCACACAAAAGAATTACGTTCATAATGGTATAGGGGAAATTGCTTGCGGTGTATTTGAAAAGATTTCAGATACTATATTGTATCCGAATTACTGTATATTAGTAATGATGTCTCGAAATGCATTTTTTAATTATGATATGCGCTATTTTAGTGTTTCGTTCATCTGATGAAACCCTATTCGTCTCGTTCCTCTGTCGGTCTGTCTGTCTGTCCGTCTATCCGTCTGTCACAGAGCCCGTTCTCAGAAACTATACATGTTGGAGACTTCAAATTTTTGCATACTTATAGCTGAACACTACACATACGACAAATCATAAAATTTGAAAAAGTCGTACATTTAACCCTTTGGGGTCCCACATGTGTATTTTAAACAATTCTTTCTAAATGAGCCCTAATTAGGTTGGAGGCGTGAAATTTTGCGTACTTATAGCTGAACATCTCGCATAAAATTACAAACCATAAAAGTTTGAAAAAGTCGTACATTTAACCCCTTTGGGATCCCACATGTGTATTTTAAACAATTCTTTCTAAGTGAGCCCCTAATTAGGTTGGAGGCGTGAAATTTGGCATACTTATAGCTGAAAACCTCACATCAAACGACAAATCATAAAATTTTGATTGAAAAAAAATCGTACATTTAACCCTTTGGGCTCCCAGATGTGTATTTTAAACAATTCTTTCTAATTGAGACCCTAATTAGGTTCGAGGCGTGAAATTTTACATACTTATAGCTGAACACCTCACATCAAACGACTAATCAAATTTTTTTTTAAATCGTACATTTAACCTTTGGGCTCCAACATGTGTATTTTAAACAATTATTTCTAAGTGAGTCCCTAATTAGGTTGGAGGCGTGAAATTTTACATATTTATAGCTGAACACCTCACATCAAACGACAAAGCATAAAATTTTGAAAAAGTCGTAGATTTAACCCTTTGGGCTCCCACATGCGTATTTTAAACAATTGTTTCTAAGTGAGCCCTAATTAGGTTGGAGGCGTGAAATTTTGCATACTTATAGCTGAACACCTCACATCAAATTACAAACCACAAAGATTGAAAAAGTCGTATATTTAATCGAAAATCTCATGCAGCGAGTTCTCCCGGGTTAAAAGGATGATTTCTTTTGCTTTGCATCTTTTCAGCTTTCTAGGCGTCGGGAAGGAGGGGGGAGGGATTTTTCAATTCAGAAATATTTCTATATTTATATTGTAAGAACATTATATATGTACATTTCCTAATTCTACAAAATACTAAGAAAAATATTTTAAATAAATGATTTGAATGGCGTTATAAATATTGCACAAAATCCCTATAAATTCAAATTTAATTAATCCTTCTAAATCCTCCAATCTTTCTAAAATTTATTAAATTGTGTAAATCTTTTAATGTAGTCTCAAAAAAATCACGAAAAATACTTTAAAAGATAAAATTTTCATGAATTCATAATTCAGTACATAAAGGGCTAAAAATTACTTTTGTTTATCAATAGTATGACAGCAACAACAGTTCTGAAATCCTACGGAAAATAGTTGATATTGACTTAACCTTTTTCTATGGAAATACTGAAGCGATTTCATTATACGGGGTGTTTCTAAATGAATATAGGGGTTTTAACGCTTGGTTGTATTTATTACATAAAACTTAAAATTATAATTAATACATAAAATGAAAGAGCAACTCAAACAGTTTTACCTACAAGCTTACAAGTGCTCACAATGTGAGCACCTTTCGTCATACGGCAGGCATCAAGTCGATAAAAACAATTCATAAATATCCGACAACTTTAGCATTCTGCAGATTAAAAATATCAAATCTAGAAAAGCTTTAAAAGAATTTATTCGTTATAGACATGAAGTTGTAGGAATTTACGCTAAAAATAATTGAAGTTAATTCCAAACTTTACATGCTTCATGTTATTCAGGCCAATGTGCTGTTTTATAACCAAGTACTGTATCAATAAGCTTCTATTTAAAAAGGGATAAAATAAACATACCGTTCAAATAATAAACAAAATTTAGTTTAATACTTGTATGATACACGTTTACATTTATACCGATTTTTATCGGGCATTACTTGTACTAAAACATGGGATTTCATGCATGTCTGTGCTATACTCGTTAAAAAGTCATAGTTACTTAGAAACATTTTAATTCAATATTTAAAAATACATTTATTATTATTTTATGGCAAAAACATGTTATTTTACTTTTTATTTGTAAAAACAGTACTTTGTTTAATAAAAATCCAATACATTTCCAAAAACACAACTCATATATGCATCTGTTCTGTTTTTACAAACAAAATGTGAAATGACTTTAAAATATAAAACAAATGTATTTTTAAATATTGAATTAAAATGTTTCCAAGTAGAGGAGAGTGGTAATGAATGGGACAATTTTTGGTTTTTAATTTTTGTAATTTTTTCTAATAATTTTTTTTGGCTCAGAATTGGCTCTTCAGTTACTTTACTTATTTGGTTATATAAAAAAGTCATAAAAATTGGATTAGAAAATGTTTATAATGAATGATAATAGAAAATAAAAATATAGAAATTTGGCCCATTCATCCCCACCCATGGGCTGAATGGGCCATTGAAGGTAATGGATGAGCCACTAAATGAATTCAATGAAAAAATGTGGAATTAATCTTTTGTTCACCAAATATGACAAAATGAATGGTACTTGACATGATATGATCAAAGCATACTGAAATAGTAAGTAATACACAATGCTTATCAGAATTTATGATCATCAAAAGTGATATTATTAAATCCCATAATTGTAGCTGAAAAATGATAAAATAATGAGATAAGAAAGAAAGAACATAAAATATACATAAAAGTAATAGATACACATTATGATTTAACAAAATTTATATATTTCAAAATTAATATTAAACGACATGGTTGTAACAGGGTTGGAACTGCCTATTAATTGACTATTTAGTGTAAATTTCTGGTATTATTTATTCTACCCATCAGATTCAGAATATAAACAATTATTCTAGTTTTATATCAAATGAAAAAAAAACTGGTAGGTGTGGTCAACAACTGGAAAGTTCACCTTAATCATTTATATAATTTAACTTAAAATTCTAATTAGTTTCTAATAAATAACTAACATTTCTTAGGGTGAAAATGTGCAAATTATTTTTTAGACAACACTATAAACCTATTCTAACTAGACAGTAATTTAATCTAAATCCATGACAGCCAGTTATGTTTCATATTAAAGAGGAAATCAGAAAAAAATAAAAAAATCATATTTTCATGATCAGGGCAAAGGTGGCCCATTCATGACCATGATATAGTGGCCCATTCAGCCCCACCTATACTTCTGGAATATATTCAGGTTTTTTTAGTACATTAAATTCAAATAACACCTAAATACATCCTAAAATTAGTTTACAGATATCCAAAGACTTGCTAATACACATATCTGCAATGAAATAATAGATACTTTAGTTTATTTTACTGAAAAGGGAAAAAATTTACTTTTCAATCGGATTTTTGACCATCCTACTCTAGTGGGAAAATGGCTTCTCCCAAACAATGGAAAATTTGATGAGTTTGGTAGAACAAATAGCTTCATCTATTGGTGGCATCTAAAATAATTTTATGCAAATACTTTTTCTTATTTTGTTAATGGCCCATTCATCCCCATGGCCCATTCATTACCACTCTCCCCTAACTATATTATGACTAATGAGTATATCAGAGGCATGCATGATACCCCATTTTTTGGTACAAGTAGTGCCTGATAAAAATCAATATAAATGTAAACGTTTAAACACACCGCATTTACTTATGTATAATGCACATTTTTTTTATGAGTGTGATAAACGAAAAAATGTCATGTATAATACGCGCCATAATATACAAGTAGCATCAAGTAGACATAGTATCAACACTAAAAATTTGGTGTCAACCTCTCTTAACTTTTTGCCACACGGTAAGAAATGTCCCGCATTGCCGTAACATTTGGCAACAAAAGGCCAACAGTGGTCCAACCGTTAGTTGCTTAAGGTACGATCCAAATTAAAGGGACCTCTGTATTCTACCATTTCCTAATGTTATCCACAAACTTCCAACGATGGGCCAACAATCTGAGTAACATTGGTTTTAAAAGTAGAAAATGCAACAATTTGAAGAAAAATCTTAAAATCTTGGTACAAAAAGAAATTAACCTGACCTAAATTTCCACATTTACCATACCATAATATAGTTATAAAATTAAGATTTTCATAGTATAAGGGAGACCGTGGGAATGACACCACTCGAGGTTATGCCGCCACCTTGCCTAGTTTAAAAACTAACGGCAGTTTGAGATAATGAATTCGCTGCACTATAGCGGCCAACAATAGAAACAAGTACCTAGAGTGAGAGTGATTTTGTTGTACGTCGTTCGTTTGTGCTAGTGAAAAATTTAGTTTTCATCTAGTTGCTTCTTATTTTGAAGCTTCAAATGAGTAGAGGTAAACACCTTTTATTGTAACATTAGGTATTTAAGATAATATTACCCGTAATCTACATGCATTCGCCGGCATTTTGATGCAATTTGTTGAACAAGTTCGGTTCTTCTTTCGGCTTTGCTTGTGGATTTCCGCTATATTGTCCTCTCAGGGTAATACCGCCATCTTGGCAAAGAGATGACTTTTGCAATGAGTTAAATTGTAAAGCTTAGCACATTAAGAAATCTAGCTTAAGGAACGTTGTAATTATTTCTTATTCTGCTAAATTACATTGCTTTCTAAATATTTTCAGTAGGCTGTGTTTCCTAGAATCCATTTTATGTATTTACTAGTTCCTCAAATAGTGGCGTCATTACCCCGATACAGTGGCAGAATTACGCCAGTATCCTGGGTAATCTCGCCACTGTACAGAGGTCGAAAGAATTTTTTTTTAATGTGTGCTTACTTTCCAGTTATGATTACGGTTAAATTTATACAGAAACTAAAGATCATGATTCAGCTTTAGAATTTTTACTAAAAAAAAACTTTGAGATGAGAAAATTTAAGTTCCCATAAGGTGTCGCCATTTCCCCGGTCTCCCCTATACTTTTCCCACATCAGAAATTTTGCTTTTAATTACTTATCGGCATCAGAAATATGATAGTATTAGAAATTACTAGAAATGGTGCGAAGGGGAGAAAAGGTTTTACTACTATGTTTATTCCGTTTTCAAGAGAGAGCGATTATGATTGAAATGAGGACAAGTTTCACCGCCGCACAGTGGGACGTTTTGATGATCTAGGTGGACAAAATTATTTCGTTGTAGTTTAATTAGTTTTTGCTGATTTTTCGAATGTATCTCTAATAAAATAGCTCAAATAGTGAGAAATAATTTGTTTATTTAACAACAATGTTTCAAAATAAAATTATGATGAATTACAAAGAATGCGTTAAACGTACTTATTTTACTATTAAGTAAAAAATAATTCACACATGGAAGTTAACATTCATTTCTTATTTTATTTTTGTCTACTCAGATTTGATCTAGAAATTTGTATAGTCATCCTGAAAAATAAAATTTTTAAAGTAAAATCATATTTAAAATAAACTAATGTTTTCTGTTACCCTGTAAAACAAATGCTATCTAAATTATTTTCGGATGAAAAAAAATGCTGTTGTGTGAATAACATATCAATTTTATTCAATTTGAAATAAAATTTCTACATATAGACGGTAATGTATCCGAATTTTTTTCGTGTCCCTGCAAAAGAAATATAACTGCTGCGCATTTTGTTTTCAATTTAAAAAATGCTATTGTGTATCTCAATAACCTATAGTAATTTTGTTGAAATTTAATCAAATAATTTGTTGAAATTTAATTTGAAATTTTTATTAAAATTTCTGTTTTTTATCAACAATCTTTCCGTGATCTTTTGTGTGGCCCTGTAAAAATGCATAATTTACAATTTACACGGCAAATTATAATTTAAAAGAATTGTCAAAAAACACACGTAGGCAAAGTTTTAGCTCAATTAGATAAAGTGATTTAAAATTGTCTTGCAAAATTTGAACTAGTTTTTATGTGGCCCTGTAAAACTAGTCGGATGTACCAATCCCAAAACTTTCTTCTATCTCACACATGTCAAAACTTCAAAATTCGTTATCACTTTGCCAAAATTAAAGGGAATCTATGCTCATCATAAGGATTCTAAAAAGAGGAAATTCCGTGCATTAGTTCTTGAGATATGACTATCGCTGAAATCGTGTAAATGCAGCATAAAAGCGCCACTTATAGAGTGATTTACACCAGAACCTAATCATCGTCAACTTATGTCAACGTCTAACTGAATATGAAATTTCGGGAAAATTCGTGCATTAGTTCTTGCGTTAGAGCTATTGCGCAAATCGTGACAAATGCAGCATAGGAGCGCCACCTGTTGAGCGATTTGCAACAACACATAATCAGCAGCAATATTAATCAAGTTATACTTAAATCTGAAGTTTGATGACAATTCGTGCATTAGTTCTTAAGATAGAGCTATTGAGGAAATAGTTCAAAGTGCAGCACAGCAACGCCACCTATTGGGTGATTTACACCAACACGTAGTCAGCATAATTTCATATCAAGGACTAACTAAATACGAAGTTTGATAAAAATATGTGTATTAGTTCTTGAGATAGAGCTACTGCGAAAATACTGTAAATCCTGCAAAATGCAGCATAGCAGCGCCACCTGTTCGGCGATTTACACCAAAACCTAAACAGCACCAACCCATATCAAGGAGTAACTGAATCTGAAGTTTTATAAAAATCCGTGCAGTAGTTCTTGAGATATAGCTATTGTTGAAATTCTGCAAAATGCAGCATAGCAGCGCCACCTGCTGGGCGACTTATACCAAAAACTAATCAGCACCAATCTATATCAGGGACTACCTGAATATAAATTTTTATTAAATTCCGTGCATTAGTTCTTGAGATACAGCGCCCACAAAATTTGTGTCACATACACACAGACAGACTCACAGACAGACATTTTGTAAAAACATGTTTTTTTGGAATCTCTGGCCCTTAAAACGTGTAAATCCGTCAAAAACCGGAAGTCTAAAATTTTCATGAATCCAATACTTTCTTCTTGTAAAGATAGAAGAAAGTAAAAAAAGCGTAACTGCTAGGTTCCATAAATTATAATACTGTATTGTCATCAGAACTACATATCCTGAGAAAAGTTTCAGCTCAATCAGATTATTAAAATTGGTTTAAAATTAACTTGAAAGTTTTAATCTAACTTTTTGTGAATCCCTGCAGAAACAGTATCCCAACAAACTTCTACGTTCTTCAAATCATAATAATATTGTATTGTTATTCAAATTACACATGTATTCATTGTTTCGGCTCAATTGGATAATTAAAAGTGATTTAAACCTGACTTGCAAGACGAACTAAAAATACATATGTCCACTGGAAGTTAATATGATGCTTGTTTATTAATAAGAACTTACTGATCTGCAGGAGTTTAATTTTTCAATACTTTAGGAGTGGCACTTTGATTAAAAAAAAAATGCTTATTGCTGAATAATTTGTTAAAAGTCAAGATGAAATTTGTAAACAATATCAATGATCATCCAGAATTTCAGTCTTTGAAAAAAGTGGTAAAGCGGGTTTAATATCGCTTATTTTCAAACAAAATTGGGTTAAATTTGACCTTGACAGAGCTGTGACATTAGATCAGCAAACTCGTGCTTTCAAATAAAACAGAATAGTCACGACGTGCTTTCAAACTTAGAGGAAGCTAGTGCAACTTTTGAAACTCCCTCAAACTAATTGCACAAATGGCTACTTTTCGGTCACAAATTATCCACAACCTCTGAGTTTTTACGCCAAAACTAGTACGGATCTGGAAAATATATTCGGCTACCCGTACACACGGTTTTGTCAATTCCGAGATAATCGGAAAAATGGATTTTGTCCACCTAGGTCATCAAAACGTCCCACTGTGTCCCGCTTACAAACTGCAAGTTTACTATTGTGGTTGCTGGTCAGTGAGACCTCAAATTTCCCTCGCTAATGCTAAACCTATGGGTGTAGAATGCATTCGGATATTTAAAATATCTCCCTGGAAAATTTATTTTTAACTCCCTTTTTCTGTGTACTCTTCTAAAAAGACGTCCCTATTTTTCTTAGTTCTCAAAATATTTATAAAATATATACTTCATTTTATTTGAAGTGTTACAATCTTACTCACATTTCGTCAGCTTAGCTAAAATTTTATCGCATAAAATATTAAATTAACCCTCAATTTATGTCACAAAAATTGTTGCATAGCTATTAACCCTAGAATACTAGACATAGTATAGCGTTAACGTTAAGATACCACAGTCGTGATAATTACGAGCGTCTAGTATTCTAGGATTAAGAGTGATCTCGGGGATCGCTTGATCGAAATAATAATAGGCTAAAATCACCCACAGAATGCTGTTTATGGACTAAACTTTGTGTACATGATTTTTATAATCAAAATTCGCCTATTCAGAAGTCTGTAGTGATGATACTAGTACTCCAAAATAAAAAAACAATTCACTAACATCTGTAGTTAAACTGAAAGTTACAAGCTTAACTGAAAATTGAAAAAGGCAGCGGAATGCTAGACCGCTGACAGCAGTTAAAGTTTAAGCATATATTTTAGAGTTACTTTGCCAGCCATAAAAGAAAGACATCGTTTAACCCCTTGCTTGTAGAATATATTTGCAAAGAACGTGCCAAAAATGAAAAAAAAAATTCTTTAGTTTTGTTCTGAACGGCAAAATTACAAGAATCCGCCAAATTGCGCGAAACTGCCGAACTTTTCGCGGGAACGTATCACCATCTATTCGTAAAATGGTAAAATACATATTATACATTGGACGAACTGAGTTCGGGCTTCACGGAACTGAAAAACAGATTTTTCTCTTGCCCGAACTCAGGTCGGGCATTCCAAAATTAGCGCATTTGCGTTGCCCGAACCGAGTTCGGGCGTCACAGGCAAAGGGTTAATAAGAGTACACAGAGAAAAATATTAACTCTTAACTGTTGTGACAGAAATTGTATAACTGCTGCGAGCGATTTCTGAAACCGCTTGATTGAAAGATGAATACAGGGCTTGTTTAACACACAGGAGACCGTTTTTATGTATGATTAAAATTCATTTATTCAGAAGTGTCTGGCGATAGTACTAGGATTCCAAACGAAACAAAATTTCACCAGTATTTGACCTTTCGTATTTTCATGAAACTTCGTGAAGTGTCTGCAAAGTTATGAAATAAAGTACTAAAACTATTCCTTTAATGTATTTCATTTTATTAACAATTAATCATAGCATTTTTCATTAAAATTTGCTACATTTTGAATTAATTGTCATTATCACAGAAACTAAATGCGATAGAAACTTTGTTTATATATCATTTTAAAGCCCTGTTTACGAACTTTCCTTTGATATGCGACATAATCAAATGTGTTAAACTTCAATTAAAAAAATCAGTTTTAAACTTCTTAAAAACTGACATTTTTATTGTTTTCAAAAAAAAGCTTAAATTTGATTCATATTAATCTCAAATTCCCCAGAGTTTCACAACAAGATCTTAATGGGTTCAGAAGATACAGAAAGTAGAAGTTTATGTGTACCGTAAAAATTTTAAATTACTTTTAAATACCATGTTATATTTTATGAAACACTAAGGGGCTCTTCCCCCTACGCTACGCTTTGTCAATCCCCGTTCAGGTACCGCAGACTCTAAAAGCACGCTAATTTGATCGGCTTTAAAAAGATTTCGAAAGATAGAATTATAATTTAAAAAACGGTGGCGATCTCCCTTTAAACGGGTTTCTATTCATTTCTTTTTGATTGGGGGAATTTTAAGGCCAAATCGGTAGCTGTTAAAAAATACAATGGCTGCTTTCGTCTTTCATTAAATAAAATTAGTTAAACGTTTCAAAATAAGCTAATATAAAATGAATTAAGTGAACAGAGTCTTTGTCTCCCGGTTTTTTTTAACAAAGCGGAAAGAAAGTTCTTTCAAATAAGACATTTTAAATGTATCTTTTTCAATCTGACGTAATTTTCACCAAACTATTCTTTCTTTTTTTAATATTCACGTGAAAATACTTTTGTTACAAATGAAATATTATTTGCGATGTTTTAGCAAAAATAGTTAAAAAGATCTCAAAATATGAAATAAATATCTCGCAATTTTTCAATTCCTGCTATTAGTTCACACTCTCCATATATTTATTTATTTATATATTTCTATATATATATCTTGTTCAAATTTTCAATCGTTAATAAAAATACTTATTATTCATCCTATCAAGTTGAAATAAATTTTTTAAAACTTGTACTGGATGACAATTGATGTTAATAGTTTTTTCAAATATTAATTCATTTATTAAATTTTAATTTTAGTTTTACATAGGAGACAAAATGGCGGCTATTGGTTACTGAAGCATTTAATGCATCTTCACATATCTATAGGGGGGGTTACCAAAGGGGGACCCTGTTCTGTCGCCAAATACCGCCAAGTTTGTCGCCAACTTGGCGATATCTCCAATATTTCGCCAAATTCCCATAGACTTCCATTGTAAACCTACTTGCTTATAGAAAATCAACAAATGGAGATATTTTAATGCAACAAAAACTAATATTAGCTTAAGGGATTATATTAAATTTTTCTTTGATGACCTAAGTAGGAATTGACTTTAAAAACAAAATTTTTATATTACTTGTTTAATTTAAACTGTTTTGCAATATTATTTTTTTCTCATTTCACGTAATAAGTGTAATGTGACTTAAATGTGACATAATTTCTCCAATTTAAGACTTCTAACGTATGTTAATAAATTTATTATTTTACAATATCCTTTCTCTTAAAATTCACGCGTAAATATAGTTTTTATGACGTAATTTTCAATAATTTCCTGCTTTTTATACGTAATTACTTAATTCTAATTTGAAGGGTTTTTCTGTTTGTAATAGGCACGTGTAAATAAAATTTTAATTTGAAGTAAAGATTGTCTGCGCTGTTTATGCAGTTGGCAACAGTTTAAATTAATACCATTTTCTAAAATATGTAAAATTTCTCTCGAAATGCTGAAAATTTGAATTTAAAATAGAAATAAAATCGCAAAAAAGAGTCAAATTAAAAAATAAATGCAGTCTGCACACCGGGAACTTATAACGTATAAAATGATCTAAAAATGGTTAAATTCCCATGTATAGTTTTTGCTCCTATAAAACTTTTTTACTTGAACGATTTTGTCCAACTTTAGCATTAAATATCTCTTAAAATAATTCTTAGATTTGAAAAATGTCTGCATCAACGTGTTTATCAAACATTTCTCTATAATACCACCGATTTTCATAATTTTGTATGCATTATTTTTCTTAGTATTAACGGAGAAAGACCACTGGTCACAAAACATTCAAAACCGGCGGCAGCGATTGTTACTTTTTTTTTAGAATAGAGATACTTTCTATAAATTGTTAGATATTTAGTGTAATTATAAATCGTTTGTAATTTTAAATTATTGCAGCAGTTTGTAATTTTAAATTATTGCAGCAGTTTGTGGCTTTTTAGAAAATTATTGCATACGTGCACACATACAATACATATACATACACACTACGACGAAGTGTAGTCATACCATTCGAAAAAACCTCAGACCACTATGCATCCATTTTAGTATATTCGTATTATAAACAGGCTAACGAAATTAAGCATTATAGTTTTGTCATAATCACGGTATGAATATAATACAGTACTGTATACACATTTGAGGGGAAAAAAACCAGTTTTTAAAATCAAAATTTGGCGAAGTGAAGAAACTTTACTATTTTTCAGATGGTTGTGCAGCTCCGTTGTATGTTTCCCCTGCAAGTTGTACATTTGTCGGTCTTATCGTACGTTGCATGCTTATATGTCTTTCCGTACGACAATTTCTTCAGAGGTGATTTTTTTTTTTATATAACTGATTTATTTCAAATATTTTTATCAGTTTACTTTTGCAATTTGCTTTGCTTTAAAATTTTCCCTTTTCATGTATTTTTTACCACAAAAATATGACTGCAAAATTAAACAGAATAATAAGATACTAATGCAGTTGGAAAATAACGTTTAATTAAGATTAATTTTTAAAGAAAATCTTTAAAGAAGACATATGTACAGTGCAGTAGTGAAAAAAAAGTAAACACCCCCTACTAACTCTTCAAAAAATAATCGTAGAATAAAGTTACTGCTACCACACGATTAGTAATAAAGTTACTTTTAAATGATGCATATAAAATTTGCTTAGGCAGCCATCTACATATTAAAACGAACCATAACTTTTTTTCAATAGCAGTACACAATTCTGACAACATAAATGAACTCTACATCCTTCATTTAGCCTAAAAGCAAATTTCTATGCAATTGGTACGATAAGTTTCCGAGAAATTAATTATTTTAAAACGAGCGTATTTTAGGGGCTGTATCCAAATTGAAGTTCGGTACTCGATTGTTGAGCGACAGAGGCATCTTATTTCTTGATCAAGGCATCTTAAGCGCCACTCCAGCAGTCATTGTAGACTGCTAGATTACAGGATAGCGTAAGAAATTTCAAAATATCTAGTCACTTCTATTACACATGGCCCCCCTTAAACCATCATTTTGCCATTTTTTAAGCATGGTTTAAAAACTACTTGGAAGAAAAATGTGACATTTTGGATTTACATAAAGCAGGAATTAATAAATCTAAATCCATAAAAAAAATTGTAGGTTGCGCTTCATAATTTTTTCGAATATTAATTTCATAATTCATATCATAAAATTATAAAAAAATTGCAAATTCAACGTATTTATGTTTGGGTATTTTAGTATTATTGCTACTCAAAAAAATAGTATATTAGGAGTAGGATAGCATTTCAAAAGATAATAAAAATATGAAAATGTAATTTAACATTAGAAGCACTAAATTTTGAATGCTTATAATTTAAAAACTTATCATTCAAATGACTTGAAATTTGGTGTCTAGGCATAGTTTGAACCGAAGATTTGAAATATCTTGTTAAAAGTGGGTATTGCCATTGAAAAACAAGTGGGTAAGTGTGATCACAGATCGCACAGAGGGTTTCGTTTAATATTCCTTTCAAAACACTTTATCCTTTTGCGAAATCTGTTAGTTCCACATTTCGCAACCAGGGGACGCACTCTATTCTACACAAACCTCTATCCGAACGAAACTCCGTTTTACAACCTATCCGTAGGTATATTAGCCGAGGGGATCGGGTCTATAGCACCCGAGATAGGTAGACGCCACCTGGCGGTAAAAAGTGGAACTGAAATATGTAAGGCTATGTGCATAATATGAAAGAGTGGTCAAAGTGGTGCCGGCAAAAGTTAGAAAACTACCCACCGGGTGCAATGGGGGGAGGTTAGAAAAATTGCTTAAAATACACAAGTTAGAGCCCGGTGGGTAAATAATATAAGACTTTTTGAAAATTTTATGATTTTTCGTGTGATTGCAAGTGTTCTGCTACATGTATGCAAAATTTCAAGTCTTCAACTTAAATAGGGGCTCAGTTCGAAAAAAAAAGCTTAAAATACACAAGTTAGAGCCCAGAGAGTTAAATATAAGACCTTTTCAAAATTTTATGATTTGTCGTTTGATGCAAGTTGTTCAGCTATAAGTATGCAAAATTAAGTTTTAAACTTAGTTATAGCCTCAGTTAGAACAAAAGATTAAAATACACAAGTTGGAGCCCAGAGAGTTAAATATAAGACCTTTTCAAAATTTTACGATTTGTCGTTTGATGTGAGGTGTTCAGCTATAAGTATGCAAAATTTCAAGTCTTAAACTTAATTGGGGCTCAGTTAGAACAAAAAGATTAAAATACCCAAATTAGAGCCCAGAGAGTTAGACTTTTTCAAAATTTTATGATTTGTCGTTTGATGTGATGTGTTCAACTATAAGTATGCAAAGTTTTAAGTCTTCAACTTAATTAGGGGATCAGTTAGAAGAAAAAGATTAAAATACACAAGTTGGAGCCCAGACGGTTAAATATAAGACATTTTCAAAATTTTAGGATTTGTCGTTTGATGTGAGATGTTCAGCTATAAGTATGCAAATTTTCAAGTCTCCAACGTATAGTTTCTGAGAACGGGCTCTGTGACGGACAGACAGAAAGAGGAGCGAGACGAACAGGGTTTCGTCAGATGAACGAAACCCTAAAAATGAAGTTTAGGTTCGTTTTAATATGTAGATGGCCCCCTAAGCAAATTTTATATAGATCATTTAAAAGTAGACTTTATTTCCAATCATTCGGTACCAGTAACTTTCTTCTACGACAATTTGTTGATGAGTTAGTAGGGGGTATTTACTTTTTTTTTCACGACTGGTGCTTTCAATGTAGTCCAGTAAGGAAGAGGAAAATGACGGTAGTTCGATAAAAAAAAAAAAAAAAAAACTTGTGTCAATAAAAATCTCCCGTTTTTTAAGGGATAAATCTGGCAGCCCTACAATACAGCTATCTTAAAAATAGTAAAGTTCAGCACGGTACAAAAAACCAAACAAATACTTGCTGTCACAATAGCGATTTTTGAATTGAAGCAGTACGACATTTTTCTGCTACAACATTTCGTACGGAACCTTGTGACCGAATGCGAGGAATAGATAAAGGGGACAGCAGGAACAAGCCTACAAAGGTATCTAAAACATCGGGATCGAATTATGACTATTTCAACTGTATGAGAGGTTAAAGCTAAACTTATCTGAGACAATGGAATTTTCCTATGTAACCCAATCCGAATACATTAACCCTTTAAGGGGCAAGTAATTGTATTTCTGTAATGTTGAATTCTCACCGGAATCTCCAAAAAAATGTATTGCATAAAATGGAAAAGCAATTTTACGATTTTTTTTCCACCAAAGTTAGAAAAGTAAAATTTAACAAAATTTTTCTGTTGCAAATCTTCATTAGTCGTAGGTGGGATAAAATATATCCCACCGCCCCTCAGGGGGTTATAACTGAACAGCACGTGGCACAGATTTACCTGGTACTAAAAAATTCCAATATTTTATCCTTTCAACATGTGCGACAAACGAGATAAGAACTTCCTCTTCATCAGAAACTCATCCAATCACTCCTAATTGAGAAAAATTAGACTTTGTACAATTGATTGGTTATCTTGTTACTTTATACAGGGTGTCCATAAAAAATGGACCAATTATAAATTTTAATAGTATCAGCTGTAGGCGTTGTAGAGTGTTGGTTCAAGGTCACAAATAAAGAGTAACTGAAACAAACAGTTTTAGATAAGCGCATGCACGAGTACGGGTATGTTATTTATTCGCATGCAGTGCCACATACGCAAAGTGGAGAACTTTGAGAGTAAAGCGTTATTGCTGGGCTGAAGATTTAAATGTCGTTAGAACCATGCGATTTTCTCCTTTGAGGTTTTATAAAAGATCGTGTTTACATTAAGCCACTACCTAATGATTTTCTAGAGTTGAGACACAGAATGGAAGAGACTATTGCTATCATTACTCCGGACTTGTTAACCGAAGTTTGGGAAGAATTGGACTTTAGGTTGGGTGTATGCCGGATAACTAAAAGGTGCACCTATTGAACAATTGTAATAAAAACTAGGTTAGTTTACCTTCAATTGGATGTATGATTTGTTAAAAATAGTCTAAATTAAACTGTTATAATATAACATTAAACCCCCTGTATAATGATGCATGAAGACGGAGTTATTAAGAGATTTCAAAAGAAGAAGAGGTTCTCAATTCGACGCATATGCATTATACCGGGTGTTCTAAAAAGGACTGACTGATTTTAAAAATCAATAACTTGCAAACGGTGACAGATCTTTAAAAAATTCTTGCAGGAGGGTTATGCATAAGGTAAAAAAAATTTTTACAGTTATTTTCGATTTTAGTTCGAATTACAAACAATAGATGGCGCTGCAATCAATAGACTAAATTCAGGCTCGAATTTTGGTACTTTCGCACCCGCTCAATACATTTTCATCTCCTTTTTCCGCATGGAAGAAGAGATAGGACCAAAAATCGAGCCTGAATTTAGAGTCTATTGATCGCAGCGCCATCTATTGTTTGTAATTCGAACTAAAATCGAAAATCACTAAAAAAACTTTTGACCTTATACATAACCCTCCTGCAAGAATTTTTTAAATATCTGTCACCGTTTGCAAGTTATTGATTTTTAAAATCAGTCAGTACTTTTTAGGACACCCGGTATATATATATGTTTACCGATTCACGTGATTTTTTACTTTCTTCTATCTTTACAAGAAAGTATTGGATTCATGAAAGTTTTCGAATTCCGGTTTTCGATGGATTTACACGTTTTAAGGGTCAGAGAACCTGAAAAACAGGTTTTTACAAAATATCTGTGAGTCTGTATGTGAGAGTGTCCATCTGTGTGCGACACAAATTTTGTGGGCGCTCCATCTCAAGAACTAATGAATGGAATTTAATAAAACTTTATATTCAGTTAGTACCTGATATAAACTGGTGCTGATTACTTTTTGGTGTAAGTCGCGCAACAGGTGGCGCTGCTATGCTGCATTTTTCACGATTTCCGCAATAGCTATATCTCAAGAACTAATGCACGGATTTTTGTAAAACTTCCGATTCCGTTAGTCCTTGATATAATTTGGTGCTTTTCAGTGTAAATCATCCAACAGGTGGCGCTGCTATGCGGCATTATTCATGATTATCGCAATAGCTCTATCTCAAGAACTAATGCACGAATTTTTACCAAACTTCAGATTCAATTAGTCCCTGATATAAATTAGTACTGTTTAGTTTTTAGTGTAAATTTCCTAACAGATGGCGCTGCTAGGTGCATTTATCACGATTTCCGCAAGAACGGTATCTCAAGGACTAATGCATGAATTTTCATAAACATTTCAGATTCAATTAGTCCCTGATATAAATTGGTCCTGATTAGTTTTTGGAGTAAATTGACCAACAGGTGGCGCTGCTATGTAGATATTTTACGATTTCCGCGATAGTTCTACCGCAAAAACTAATGCACGGATTTTCATCAAGCTTCAGATTCAGCTACAACTTGACAAATTGTTGCAGATTAGATTTTGGTGTAAATAGCCTAACCGGTGGCACTGGTATGCTTTATTTTTCAGGAAATATTAACATGTATGAAATAGAAGAAAGTTTTTTGAATGCCACATCCGACTAGTTTTATTATTGAAAGAGGATGCTCTCAAATTGGTCCCATTTAAATTTAATCAAAATTGATTTAGCACTTCAGAAATTCAACAAAAGCGCTATGTGTTTGGCGCGAAAATCGCTACCAAGCGATTTTCTTCCTTTATAAGGTTTTGTCTCTAGGATTGTTAAAATAGAGTGGGAAAACAATTCCTGGCAACTTTATTTAAAATCAAGTAACTGAAGTTCTTTTTTTTGTGTTTAAAAGTTATGTTTTACATAAAAAATGTAGATAATCAGATAAAAGTTACATTTCTCCATCTCTGTTCTTTTTACTTTCTTCTATCTTTACTAGAAGAAAGTATTAGATTCGTGAAAATTTTCGACTTCCGGTTTTCGACGGATTTACTTTTAGGGATCAAAAATCCCGAAAAACTTGTTTTTACAAAATATCTGTCCGAGTCTGTCAGTCTGTATGCGACACAAATTTTATGGGCGATCTATCTTAAGAAGTAATGCACGGAATTGAATACAAATTCATATTCCGTTAGTCCCTGACATAAATTGGCGGTGATTTGATTTTGGCGTAAATCGCCCAACAGATGGCGTTGCTATGCTGCATTTTTCACGATTTCCGCAATAGCTCTATCAAGAACTAATGCACGGATTTTCATCTATCTTCGGATTTAGTTAGGCGTTGAGATAAGTCGTTGCTATTAGATTTTGGTGTAAATCACACTATAGGTGAAGGTGCTATGCTGCATTTTGCAGGATTTGCAAGATTTTAGCAATAGTCATATCTCAAGAACTAATGCACGGTATTTTATATCTTTAGAATCCTCATGATGATTGCCATTTAATTTTGTCTATGTGATAGCGAATTTTGAAGTATTAACATGTATAAGATAGAACGTTTTCGGATTGGCCATCCGATTAGTTTTTTCCCCTTCCGTACCCGATGTTCTCTTGATTTCTTAGAGTAATGTCATCTTTAAAGTAAATCCTACTACACCAACTGGTTACACACATAGTCTGCTACCGCATAAAAAGAACAAAAAATGTTTAAGGAATTTTTGAAATCGAAAACGAATCAAATCTAATTTATTTTCTAATATATTAAAAATTTAGTTTAAATTGCGATGTTGGGAAGACTGGGGCACAGTGGACCAGTTTTGAAATTTACGTTTTCCTCTTTAATGGAAATTCCAATCTGCCTGAAAATATCCTTGAACATTCTTCAAACATTTTTACATGCCTCGGAATTTTTTCAGAATATAGTTTCAAATACATTGAAATTTTTTTTATTTGTATACGTTCATAAAATGGACCAGTGTGCCCCAGAAAGGAATACACTTGTACACCCACGTGGGCACAGTGGTCCACTATTGAGTACTATTTGAAATACAATATAAATTTATCAATTCCTCTTTATATTCCCTTTACCTCCAAAATAACATAATGCAAAGTTGAAAGTAACATTTTCAGACAAAACATACAAAACAGAAAAATTATAAAAAAAAATATATTTATTTTAAATAATAACAGATTAAGATGCAGGAACAATTGCAAATTAGGTGAAGTTATTACTTAAAGTCATCGTCCTTAAAATTTGCAAATGAAACTCCAACATACTTATGAGCCTAAAATTTTCCTGAAATACTTTTGGATTGGAGAGTGATTTTACGATAACACTGGCGTCAATAACAGATTAATAACTATAAAGTTTTGATTCCAAATTTGTTTTATGTTGCATCTAAAATAAGTAATAAAATTTCACACCCTGACAAAGATTCTTTTAGTAATAAAAGGCTACAGTCAATAGGATACTTTTATATTTTTTAAAAGCAGTAAATACAAACCAAAATATTTCTTACTATGTCAAATTGACATTTTTCTATGTTTATTTTACAGCTAAACAATTACTTTAAAACAATATTTCTTTCTAGAGAATAAGCAATTAAATATTTTGAAAATTCTGCATTACAGTAAGAAAGTGGATTGTGGACCACTGTACCCCAAAAGCGAGTGGTTCACTGTACCCCATGTTGAAGTTCAATGCATTCTCATAAAAAAGTTATTTAAAGCTTTCTTTTAAGCCTATTAATTTTAAAATTAAATAAAAACAAGTATCTTACTTTTTTAAAAAAGCTGTGTTCTTATGTATCTATAACCTTTAATTACTAAAAGTAATGTATGAAGACGAAAATTTTTACTTTTAGAAGCTCAAAACAACCAGTCAGGATAAAATGGTTCATTCTGAGTTAAAGATAGGTTTTGAAGGCTATAAGTAATCAATCCAGTGATGTAATCCATTAGCCTAAAGAAAAAAGTTTTAAAAACTTAAAATATAAGGGGTGGTTCACAATGTACTTAGACCCACTGTACCCATTCTCCCCTATATCTGACAAAAAATATTTTGTACATAAACTAGGAAATGCATTTGACACAAAATGTAACATATGCATGTAAAAATGACATGTAATTTAATTTTTTTACACCATGTTTTCATGTGCTATTTATGTTGCAAAGTAATCAAAAGGCTATATTTAATTTTATTATCTGAAATTTTAAAGTTCTCTATTAAGTATCTATAAAGCGATACAGTAAAAATATTAAGCGCATATAAAGTAGCTGTAACAATGTATTATGTGTAAGAAATAATTATACATAATGCATATATAAAGTGATCTATATGAAACATCAAATACCATACTTTTCAATTCTTATAGTTTATGTTCCAGTATATTTAGAAAAAGAAAAGGTTTACTGCAAAAAATGTTACTTTGTATTTATATAAAGTTTGTATTACTTTGTCATCAGCTGATAAAATAGAAAAGATATTGAAATTCAATTTAAATTTTTTACTGATGAGGACGTAAGTTTCAAAACTTGCCTTATCCAAAAGATCAAATTTTGGGAAATCGAGAAATACCTCTGACTGCGACCATGGGTTTTCATTGTAAACCAAGATTTTACAATGCCAGAAATACACGATAATTTTTTTCCTCAGTTTGTACTGTTTTTCTGACCCAGGTTCACCAATATATTTATATAGAAAACTATTTTTTTAAATTTTGGATAAGGCGAGTTTTGAAACTCATGTCCTCATTATAGACTTATACTCGTACTTCCCATAGCTTCTGACCCCACTAAGATTACTTCATGAAACTCGAAAAAAATGCAATAGAACAACATGAAATCAATTTGAAAATTTAAAATATTCGGCTTTTTTAAGAAATTTCAAATTTAAATTTGACTTTAAAAAAATGACTTTAAAAAAGTTTCATATCAAGTTAAAGTTCCTAACTAAAAAAACTTTAAAATAATTTTTTAACCAAATTTTTATCATATTTAGTTTGAGATAAAGGTCGTCAATCAATTCAAAGTGTAGCATATTTTAGTGAAAAATGTTGTAATAGTTAATATTTAAATAAAATAGATTAAAACAATAATTTTAGTGTTTTGTTTTATAACCATGGAAATACGCTTCATAATCAAAGTTTTAACAAAATCTCAAGGGATAAAAGGTGTGTATATTTGACATGCAATGATTCAGTTGTATCTCAGTTTCTATCGTGTAGAAATGCACCAAATTGTATATTTCAAGTTATTAATTAAAAATATTTATGTATGTTACACCAGTTTTATATTTCAATACTTAAAAGGGGGAGCTGATAAACTTCCGCCTTTATTTACCCACTGGCCACTGTATTTCAGAGTTAAATTCAGGGAAATGCATTGTATTTCGGAATTGTTTATATATTACAGCTCTGTTTAAATTAATGTATTAGAATAAAATAAGAGAAAGTTTTATGATGGCTCACAGAATTTTAGTTAGAAGTGCAAATGCTTTTTAAACTTAATAGACGAAAGTTTCAGTCCTCCTTCTAAATGGTTCCATTACCAATTGATGCGTCAAATGGATTTTATAATATTTTTAATAAAACGATATTGTAAAGACACATACGGACATTAAAAATTGAACATTTGCTATAAAAATATTTTATTGAACGGCTAAATGAAATTTAAAAGTGTATTATATTTCGAGATCAAATTTATTGAGATTTTTTTTTTTTTTATATAAAAGCTCATTGTTAAAAATCTTTCTTAAAATAACGTAGCACAGACATGTCAAAAGGTTCTACTAATAACTTTATTAATGAATACTTTTGCTACAAAAACATTTTTAAAAACAAAATGTAATATTTTTATAGATAGAAAATGTAGTTCAAAAGCTTACTTTTCTCAGGAAATTCCATCTCAAATTTAATAAAATCTTTAATTAAAATGCAGTGGCTGATTAAAATCTATGAAGTAAATGAGTGACAATTGACACAAACAATATACGAAAGTGGTAATAAATCAGGAACGCCCGTATACTGTTTAATCTGAATGTTTCGATTAACGGATTGGTTGATGGGTCTATAGTCATTTTTTGCACACGAAGGCTACAAGCGACCGAGAGACTTTTTTTCGGGAGCCTAGATATGAGAATAGCGACATACGGGGTATAACCGCGACCACCGACATAAAGGATCAGGTTACAGCACCTAGAATACCTAATGTGGAAATATGCTATCCAAACAGTGATAAAAATTTGTATACCTTAAATGTGCGACGATACTGCTAAAATCCCAAGTGTCGATCGCAGCGACATCTGCGGGATTTACGTATTACTAGTATTACATTGTATAGACTAGCAATTTCTTGTTGTTGTAGAAAATATCCTGCAGATGTCGCTGCGATCTGTATATTGCAGCAGTATCATTGCACATTTAAGGGATACAATATTTTAGCGCTTTTTTAAGTATTACAGAGACAGCCGATTTCCACACTATATATTCTAGGCGCTATAACCAGGTTATCCCTTTTAAAACGTCACACGTAGTGGATCATTTTTACACGGCGATTGACACAAAACCTTTGTGCGCCGCTTTGTGCCAAACACAGTGTAAAAATGATCCACTACATGTGACGTTTTGAACGGCTTGAACTTGCCTTGTATCACGACCAACCACATACAAGGGCAATTCATGACGTTTAAAGCGTCACACGGAGTGGATCATCTTTACACGGTGATTAGCACAAAATGATGAGCGTAACAATTTTGCGACTTTGTACCAATCACCGTGTAAAGATGATCCACTTCCTCTGAATTTTAAACGTCATCAACTGGCCTTGTATGTCTTTGATGGCGGTATAACATAAGGTTTGATTGGTTGAGGCGATTTGGGACAAACACGAATGGACTTTATTCCAAATCTGGGTTCGAGGCTGAAAAATGTCACGTGATACCGGTAATTTACCCAAAGAACTTCTAACTGATAAGAAGGGAGGCTACTACTGCTTTCCGCATGAACTGTTTCACTGGCTGGCGAGGGTTTTTCATTACGTCTACGGAGCTTTCCCTTCTTTATGCTAGAAATTTTTTCCTTGACCACGTAATCAAAACGTAGATGGAATATCCTCTATTGCCAAGCATCCTGGTGAGCCTGACATTCTTGCCCTGCTAATGCTTGTTAACTTGTCTGATTCGCATAGACGAACTCATCTAGGAGAGTATCTCCAAGTTCTGGAATAGAAAATGGCTAATTTTGAAAATGATTGTACAAATGCGTCTGTCTAAGCACAGTCTGATCATCGTACGTCGCCACTCTCATATAGAGGCACACGCTACTTTTTTTAAATATGGGATTGTTTCCGATGGTCGCGTCAATAAGGAAAGGGAATGTTTACAAACAAGCACTTCCGTCAACCAATTTACCAACTACATTTTTATCATAACGATCATTGCAGGAATAGCCTTGGCGACATAGGCCAATTATATCAGAGACCTGTTAACACGTTAAGCGCCACGTCAGTCACTGATGACTGACACTGAACTTTCCGTTTAGAACGTGTCATTCACCGATGACTGACGATCTAAAATATGATATAAAACTAAAAATATGCATATTGTTTTAAATAATTACTGAAAATTTATTTAAAATTTACTTACCTTTTATTTATTACGGGATTATTCTTTTTTAAAAATTATTTAAAATATTGTAATTTTTTTCAGCTTCAGTGTCAGTCACCGTAACACTCAACGTGTTAAATGTAAATCATACGAATTGAATATTTCCAACTCAGGGTTCTGCCTTTTTTCCTCGTGAAGGAAGGTTGTTCCAAGGAAATAACGCCATTTTGAGATCATTTGAGGTCATGCCGGCAAAAGCTGTAGCGAATACCTCATAGCTTAAAATTAAAAAATTAAATTAAAAATCCAACTCAGCGGGAAAATGCCCAGACTGGGAATCGAACCCAGATCCTTGTCATACAAGGCCAATGCTTTACCATTTAAGCTAATTGGGCCGACAGCCAGCCAGCATATTTCGCTCAGAAAACCTTATTGGTAGTAACATCTGGTTTGTCATGAAGACAGCTCAACAGAATAAACCGTAAGTAAAGGAACTCCATATAAACGATGGATACGTAGATGAACTATTATTTCAAGACAATCAAACTGATTGGTAAAGTTATCATACGAATTGAATATTTCCAACTGAGCGAAAAAATGCCCAGGCTGGAAATCGAAACCAGATCCTTGGCATAAATGGCCAAATTAAGCCTAAATGGCCTAAATAGTGAGGAAATCTGCTATCCAAACAGTGCTAAAAATTTGTACCCCTTAAATGTACAACGGTACTCAAATCCAAAGAGCCGATCGCAGCGACATCTACGGTATATTTTAAAACTTCAATGTAAAAATTGCATTATTACAGCGTCTAGACGAAATCGTCTTGGAGTTTTAGGAAATCTCCAGCAGATGTCGCTGCGTTCTACTCTTTGAATTTCAGCATCATTTGACATTTAAGCGATCCAATATTTTAGCACATTTTTAAGTACTAGGGGGCTCTGCCCCCTACGAGCTACGCTCGCCAACCCCCGTTCAGACACCGCAGACTCTAAAAATACACTAATTTGATCGGCTTTAAAAAGATTTCGGAAGATTGAATTATAATTTAAAAAACAGTGGTGATCTCCCTATAAACGGATTTCTATCAATTTCTCTTTGATTGAGGAATTTTAAGGCCAAATCCGCTGCGGTACTACTTGATTATCCAATCGACCAATTTCGCCAAATTATATAAATCGCCAAACCACTCATCAAATTATACAAATTGACATAGTTTTTATTTTAAATAACGAAAGAACAAATAAATTAGTGCAACATTAATAAAAATACAAATAAAACGTCGAAATAAAAATAACTTGATGACGTAGACACGTGTAACTTGCTTAAAGTCAAGTTAATGCGACATTTACGATCAATCATTATTGGCATTTAATCTTATAATTTGGCGAATGATAGATTTTTGGTCGACGGGATAACTAAGTAGTACCAAAGATACAATCACTGTTTTCGTCTTTGATTAAGTAAAATAAGTTAAACATTTCAAAATAAGCTAATATAAAAGAAATTAAGTAAACAGAGTCTTTGTCTCCCGGTATTTTTTAACAAAGCGAAAAGAAAGTTCTTTTAAATAAAACATTTTAAATTAATCGTTTTTAATCTGACGTAATTTTGACCAAACTATTCTTTCTCTTTTTAATATTCACGTGAAAATACTTTTGTTAGAAATGAAATATTATTTGCGCTTTCCTTACAAAAATAGTTGAAAAGTATCCTCTCAAAATATCAAATAAATGTCTAGCGCAATTTCTAAATTTAAACTGTTTTACAATATTATTTTGTGTTCATTTTATGTAATAACAGTAATGTGACGTAAATATGACGTAATTTCTCCTATTTAAGACTTCTAACGCATGTTAATGAAATTTTTATTTTACAATTTCCTTTCTCTCTTAAAATTCACGTGTAAATATTGTTTTTATGACGTAATTTTTAATAAGTTCCTGCTTTTTGTACATAATTATTTAATTCTAATTCCAAATGTTTTTTTTCTGTTTATAATAGTCACGCGTAAATAAATTTTTAATTTATTTACACGCATAAATATTTTTTTTTATTTGAAGCAAACATTATTGTTTGCGCTGTTTATACAGTTGGCAAGAGTTTAAATTAATATCACGTTCTAAAATATGTAAAACTATCTCTAGAAATGCTGAAAATTTGAATTTAAAATAAAAATAAAACCTCAAAAATGAGTCAAATTAAAAAAAAGAAATACAGTCTGCACACCGGGAACTTCAAACGTATAAAATGATCTAAAATGATTAAATTCCCATGAATAGTTTTTGCTCCTGTGAAACTTTTTTAGTGGAACGATTTTGTCCAACTTTAACATTAAATATTTCTTAAAATAATTCTTCGATTTGAAAACTGTCTGCATCAGCGTATTTATGAAACATTTCTGTATAATACTACCGATTTTCATATTTTTGTATGCATTATTTTTCTTAATATTAACGAAGAAAGACCTCCGGTCACAAAAAATTCAAAACCGGCGGCGGCGGTGACAGCGGTAGATACTTTTTTTTAGAATAGAGAGATTACTGGAATAGCCGACTTCCAGACTATATATTCTAGACGCTGTAGTTTGATTGTGTTAAAATAAGAGTTCATCTACGTATCCATCGTTTATATGAAGTTCCTATACCTGCGGTTTGTTCTGTTGAGCTGTCTACATTACTGACCAGATGTTATTACCAATAAGGTTTTCTGAGCGAAATATACTGGCTGGCTGTCGGCCCATTTAGCTGAAACGGTAAAACATTGGCCTTTTATTCCAAGGATCTGGGTTCGATTCCTAGTCTAGGTACTTTTTCGCTCAGTTGGAAATATTCAATTCGTATGATAACTTTACCAATCAGTTTGATTGTGTTAAAATAATTGCCGAAACGTCAGTGAAGGCTTACTGTGGAGACCCGAAAAGTTTTTGGTTTCCGTCTGTCTGTTTGTTTGTTAGTCTGTCTGTCCCGCGATAACTGCCGTAAAAAGCATCCGATTAGCTTGAAATTAAGGATGCATGTTGGTGAGGTCCCCAGATTTAGCTGTATAGTTTTTGGTTAAATTTGGTTCATTCGTTCGGAATATATAGAACATTTTATTTTGCTCTATAATGCTTTTCTATGGCAAGTCAGACGATTTTCAGATTTTCATTTGTTGAAAGAAATGGCTCATATTAAAAATGGGTTTAAATGGTAAATTTTGAATGCTGAAATTTTTAAATAAAATTATTATATTATTGCAATTAGTTTGAAATTTTGTCAATATATTTGCGAGATTTTTTTAATTAGGTTTATAATTTTTGGGGGAATTTTATGCATGTTTTCCAATAATATAAAGCATTTTGTTTTATCAATTTGACATAATACATATTTCCTTTTTTTTCTTTTCTTTCATCTGTTGCCTAGCAACGTATTTGGTCCTAATAATATTAGTATAATTGCGTGTATAATGTTTGAGAAAAGCCAACGTCAAAACGGAGGAGTTAATGCATTTATATCTTTGCATATAGATGGATTTTAGCCCAGAATTAAAAATAGGCAATATTTTATTTATTTTATTCAAATATTTTGCTTAAAAATAGAAAAGTTCATTATTTTCATAGAGAATAATGTGACATTTTTCCATAACATTTACCAATATTTCTTTAATTGTTGCCAAGAGAAAATCAAAACCCGGAATAATATTTTCTCTTAAACAATTTTCAATTGAAATATTTTGACGTGAAACAGGAAAAAAAATTAAGAATAGAAAAATTAATATGGCGGCTTATTAGAAATAAAAAGAAAACTCTCGAGTATTTCTTAATATAACATGATGAAAAGTTTTGAGTAAGTACGCATAGCAGGTGAATTAGACGTCATTTTCGATAAAAAAGATTCTGGAACAAAAAGTTCTTGGGTAAAATAAAATTTACTATTATTCACGGAGGAAAGAGATAGATGGAGATGCAGTATGCCGTAAAAACAGTTTGCAATATAATGTGCGCTATCGCTCAGATTTAAATGCCCTCATTCGGCCCAAACAAAACAAGCACGTGGAACAGGGACCGAATTCTTTGACTTCATCCGTGCCTTTTTTCTGTAAAATGAAAATGACCTGCTTATATTTAAGCATTCTAAGGTAGCATTTGATTGTATTATGAATTAAAAATTATATTACTAAAAATCTTTTTTTTTTTTTTTTTTTTTTAAGCACGCCGTTGTGTTTGTGCCGAATGTAGCGGATTTTAGGGTTACATTTTTGACGTCACTTCAAGATTTATTCTCTGCGTACGGTTATCATGAAGATTTTATTTTAAATTTAAATTTTATTAATTTACAAAAATAAAACTTATGCTTATCCTTATAAATCCCAGCTAAAAAAAAATCTAATATGTACTATAACCCTCCGCTCAATCAATAAAAAATTACGAATGTAAATTTAAATAGACTACGGGGAGTTCAGGGGGGCAGAGCCCCCCCCCCCCCTGAAGAAATGCAATTTTTGATTTAAAAAGTTACCAGAATAAGTAGCTCATCAGAATTTCAGAACATCAATGTATAACCACTTGTTTAACACTTTTAATTTCTGAAACTTTACGTTCAATTACGTTACTGAAACTGCGTTCAATTACGTTACTGAAACTACGTTCAATTACGTTACTGAAACTACGTTGAATTACGTTAGTGAAACTTACGTTAAATTTTGTTTTCTTATAAATATTTATCTAATTTGAAAACTTTAAAAAGCGATTTGTAGGAAGTTGAATATTACGCAATGAGTGTTAAAAAACAATGACTTGCAAAGATGACGTTGAGGCTCCTGATCTGCAGATTTACTAGTAGTTCAAATGTAGATCGATGAAATTTCCCTTGCTCGTGTGTACAATAGAGTCACAAATAACGGGCAGGTTTTTCTTGCTGATCCACAATAATTCGACCAACAGTGACGTCAGCAACCCTTTCCTTATTGAAACTACATTGTTAAAAATCTGCAGCTTTAGCTGCATAGTCACTCCACCGATTTTATAGAATATCACTATTCTGACCAATGAGGATGCTCCATAGTATTATCAAGTAAGCGTTTTCTTTAAAAGCGGTAGAGTGACTATATAGCAAACGCTACAGATTTTAACAGTGTATAGCGTCTAGAATAAATTGTGTGAAAATTGACTATCCCAGTAATATTTAAAAAAGTGCTAAAATATTGAATGCCTTAAATGTCCAACGAGGCTTGAATCCAAAGAGTCGATCGCAGCGACATCTTCAGGATATTTTCTAAAACTGTAAGACAATTGCTTGCCTAGACGTTGTAATAATACGATGTTTACATTGAAATTTGAAAATATCCCGCAGATGTCGCTGCGATAGATTCCTTGGAAACAGTACCTAGAATAAATAGTGTAAAAATTTGCTATCCAAACAACGTTAAAAATTTGTATCACCTTAAATGTGCAATGATGCTGAAATCCAAAGAGCTGATCGCAGTGACATCTGCGTTATATTTTCAAATTTCAATGTAAGCATCGTATTATTACAGACAGGGCCGTGCGAAGAGAAAACTGCGCCCGGGGCAGCGTGTCAATTTGGCGCCCCCCCCCCCCCTCCTTCAAAATTGATAAAGGGCAGAAACAGAAATAAATTATATTGAATAAATATTTTGCGTTTATTTTAGAACTTTAAAAGATTTAATTTTAATTCAGAAATTCCAAACAACTAAATAACAGAAAACAAAATTGCACTTATTTGTTAATGGGATCATGATGCTTTGCGATTGATTTTTCTTAACCTTTCTCACATATTTTTCTAGCCGTTTTTAGTTGTTGTTAGCCCCTTAATTCTCGCTCATGTCAATATCACGGGCTGATGCGTCGTTCGTTATTTCTCGTGCCCGTCATATTTCCGGGCTGGAGATTTATTGCTGAAAAAAACTTCTGAAACCAGAAAAATTTAACTGGCATTTCCGTCTGGAGTCTTTGAATATTAGCGTTTGGTATCTGGCGCTGATTGTGATGTTGGGCTTTGTATTGCATGTTTTGAAATATATCACATTTAGGGATTACAATCCCGAGACTAATTTCCAATCCCGGGATTTCGGGATTGCTTAGATTCAATCCCGGGATCCCGGCAATATCCCGGGATCCCGGCAATATCCCGGAATTACGAAAATTAAAATTTCTTTAATATCACCAATTTTTAGAATAGCTAAATATCATAATATTATAGAAAAGACAATTAAAGCGAAAGTACAGTCTAACTTACTTATGAAAATATACCAAGTTAAAAAATTTTAACTTTAATTAATTATCAAAAAGTATAGGATAAATTACAACATTTGAAAATTAAAATAAATATGCTGTTGCAAATATGCTGTAACAAAAAACATGAAATGTCTATGTTTCATCTTATAGATAATTTCTTTTATTTCCTGTTAAACAAGTTTTTGAATGACTTAATATTTACAATATTAAAAAACAATATCACCAATTAAATTTTGAATTATTCTCATAACCACGAAATTAAAGTTTACAGTTCTAGGATATCGCAAACGCTAGATTTTCCTTAACATGAATCTTTTTTTCTTGAAATAAAAGAACTTAACACACACACAGATGCAATTTAAAATTACATAGATGTTTAATTTAGATTTCTAAATAGAGATAGTGTTAAAATTCGATAACATTGTATAATATAAAAAAAATATTACATACCACGAGAAAAAAAGATTAGTTTGAATAGTTCACTGTTTCTTAACTAATCGGTAAATTTCTTTGAAAATATGATCTAAGAAATATGACGGCATATAAAGTTTCATCTCCAAGTCCCAGTTATGGTAGCAAAATTGTCATTTTTTAGTTATTCATACCGGTTTAGACATTCTGTTAGCATTTTAATACACTTATATGCGCATAAGGCCTAAATTCCAGAATTTGTTCAAATTTAAATTTCTTGAATGAACATTTATGTTCATAAATCGCTTGTTTGCAGTAGATGTCCATTCGCCAAAAGCCATTTTTTTACTGAATTTTTAAAAGTTTGTATTTCACTTGTAATTAACACCTTTATTATGAACTATAGCCCACTACACGATTTCGAATTGATACTGCAGATTTTGGCAAATCATTATAGCCTTTAGCTATCAGTAAGTTTCTCAAATCAGTTGAAGTTAACCCTAGAACTACCGGAAATTTTACTCAAGTTTTATAAAAACATTCTACACCAGAATTTTTACTTAAAACTATTTAATTTGTTTATTTAACTTATTATTGTCTGATTTATACATTTAGTTTGTTTTGAAGAAATTTCTGGTTTGAATAAATATTTTGAATGTACATGTCGGGTCCAATGGACCCGTCTGGTAGACGGAAGGTTAAATGAGAAACCGTCTTTAGCTGTCATTCTCAATAAAATTATATCCAGTGATTCCTTATCACTACTAAAATAACCCTCTATTTTCGCTTTTTAGAAAGCAATGTATATTCTATGCAATCTTGACGTGTGAAAGGAAGAGATGTATTAAATTCTTTCTGAATTTTAGTACCATGTTTCATAGATAAATGTGTATCCAAGTCTTGCCGATCCACCTAATGTTTAAAGAAGCACTGCACTACATTTTTTACATTTAGTGCTTTTTCCATCTTTTGACGTTAAATAGCAGTGCCATACTGAAGACGTATCATTATCTTTCCTATGAGCTACAAAATCCTTTTCATTAGATATGTTTAAAGCAAGATAAGTACAAACGCACGAAAAGGAAAGAAGTTAGTACATAATATTGACTATGAAACACAAATGCGACGCTTATCAGTAAACTCTAATTCGAAAACTAATTTTGTCATTCCTAGTTGCTGCTACGACCGTCTTCCAAAACGCAGCGAAATGGAAAAAAACAAACGATTTAATTTTTCCTGAATAATAAGCTGAGCGGGTTACATCTGTTTGAAAGTCAAAAGATTTCCATGTTAAACGATTTAATCGCTTAGAAATATATACTTGAGATATGTATTCCTTTTTTCAATGGTATATAAATTTCATGAAAAGTAATTGATTTTCTTTCCAACAGCGGAAATGTATAAATATATTTAATTTCAGCTGAATATTGTTCCATTAATAATAAAAAAAAGACAATCCCGAAAATCTCGGGATTTTCGGGATTAAAAATATAACGGGATCCCGGGATACCGGGATTGTAATCCCTAATTCACATTCCAAAAATTATTAATAATCAAAATTTAATGTATGTTATATTATTTCAAATATTATTTGTAAAAATTCGTTTGATGATGATAAATAAAGATCTAAGATGTGAAAAATAAAGGTCTTATTCGCATTAATTTGTATGGTGTAAAACAGATATTAAAACACAGAATTCTCTCATGATGGATTTTCCACAAATTTGAATTCGTTCTATAGCATCTTTTTTTTTTTTCGCCTTAAAAAAAAATAAAACTAATTGCATATTTTATATAGAAACCTTATAATTATTCAATTTCTGTAATAAAAAATAGATACTTTTTTTAATGGTTTTTCCAAACATTAAGCGACCGTTAAAGGGTCTTTAAGCTGCAGAAAATGGATAAAAATTGCTAACAACCAGATTAAAAACAAGTGGTCTCTTCAACCGATAAGTATTAAAAATAAATTATAATTTCAGTACTTTAATTAAGGAAGATAACTGAAACAATGTTTTAATTAACATAAAATAAAATATAATATCAGGCGAATACATTTACTTCCATTTTATTTTTCTTGCGTTTAGGGTAGTAAAATCGTTTATTATTTTATGTGTAAGAATTGCGACACACGGAATTTTAGAAAGTAAATTCAGGTTGCTTAATCTCTCAACTCATAGTAGATCATAAGTAGTTTTTTACTGTTTTATTGTTACTAGAATACTTATAAATTATGTACGCTTCCATGTTTTTTTAATTCCTTGTTTTCCCTAAGTTAAAATTATGGAGCAACTAAAGGATTTCTAAATAAATGATCCATTTTATAAAAGTTCTTATCTAATGGTAGAAATAATGTTTTCGCATTTGAAACCTCACTTAACCATTCAAGTCAGCAATAAAGGGCAGGGTCCAGGCAATATTAGCAGATTTTCGGTAACTGATTGTAGATTCGCAACAGCCAGAAACTCAAATTTTTGTTATACATTTTTCAGTTTCTTAAACCTCCAGTTCAGTTACACGTTTATAGTGTCTCTACTTAACGCGAAATCCTTCACTTTCATGTAAATTCCCACTTTCATTAGGAGCTTCGTAGTCAAATTGTTCTGCGAATTTTACGTTTTCTGTTTTGCTCAAATAAGGACTCTCTTACTGTCTGAAATGTGTTTTTTAGTGTTTCACCCTGTTTGCTGGCGATCAAATCATTGACAGTTTTTTTTCTGCTTTTTTTTCGTGAGAATAATAACTTTTTCTATTTCATTTAAAATGCTACGTCACTAAGCCGTAAATAAAGGAGAATTTCTTTATTTGCTTTATTAAGCTTTTTGCTCCTGAGTAAGTTTACTAATTTTACTTTATTTCTATAAGGTCTTCCAGAGCTTTTAAAATCTGTGGCAATTGTTTGTAAACTGCATATATATAGCTTTATTTTTTCATGACCATAGAGTATCGCAACGTTTCTTTAAATAAACTCATAAGGAGGACATAAGTATATCCCATCTTTCAGTAGAAGAGAAGAAAAAAACACATTTTATGCAGTTCCGGACATACACCAGCAGCACGAACTCAAAGTTTAGAGAATGTGCAAAACATGGTAAAAAATAGACGAATTTATTTACTTCGACTATTCGAGCTTACACAATATTATAATGGGAAGCCATATTTGCACCATATCACAACATTGAGCTCTGAAGGGTTGATATTGTATTGTTTATGACGGCATATAATTTGCGTCATTTGTTCATTGTGAGGTGTACTGGATTCCTAAACTGGACTGTGTTTAAAATTCAATAACTTGTAAATGGTGACAATTATTAAAAGAAATTTTTGCAGGAGAATGTAAGATATCAGAAGTACGTATTTTTACTGCGGCTCTCGGTTTTAGTTCCAAATAGCAGAGATAGGTGGCAAGCAATAAGCGCTCAATGAAGGTCTAAACTGAAATCCCCTAGCATCATGCGAAGGAAGGAGGTTAAATATATTGAGTAGACCACTAAAAATAAGATTTTATTGGAGAATGATACCCACTCCAGATATTTAACCTCCACTTTTCGCATCAGTGTTGGGCGATCTCGGTTTTGGCTTTCATTGAGCACCTATGGCGCTAGATGTTGTCTTTATAGTGCTTGTGTGGTTATACATTACTGGCATAATTGTCAATTCAGTATAAACTTGATTGATATTCACGAATATGGTTTAATAAAGTATACTGCTGTAACCTGAATTGACTATAAACCTGTTTAATTCTTCAACAAATCATCGGTATTTATGTTGTAATGTGAAATTGTAAAACTGCAGTATAAGAATTAGTCATTTGTAACGCGAGCAGCTACTGGATTTGATCTGCCCCTTGGGATTGCACTATCACTCTAAAGTGTAAGCCGAGTTCTCGAGGTGGTCATCCCTGCTTGCAGCGCCATCTATATTTGCTAATTGGAACTAAATACGGGAATCGAGGTAACAAAAGACTACTGACATTTTACATTACCTTCCCGGATTTTTTTTTTTTTAAATAGCTGTCACCATTTACAGGTTATTGAATTTAAAAAACAGTCAGTCCATTTTAGGACACTCGGTATATATGGAGTGCGATCGAACGAAATTGAAAAATACCTTGCTCTATGAATTTCTTCTACAATCGTTTTTCTTACTTCATTGGCAAGAAGGTTCATAATTTCATCCTGAATATATTTCGCCATTTATCTTTTTCACTTTCAATAATTTTCACTTTTGCTCTTTTCAAATTTGCTGTCGATTACATGATTTAATTTTAAACGTTTCTCAAGTTTCATTTAGCGAATGCATGCATTCCTGTGTTCTAGGGCATTTTTATGCTCAGGAATTTTAGGATTTAATTTCTTCCACTTAAAAAACCCAAAATTATGATTGTCTAACTTTGGAGGGCGATCATGATAATTGGAGAATAATAAACAGAGAAAACAAAATATAGTGATTCCCTTAAGTTATCCAATAAGCCTCAATCACGATTAATAATTTCTTCACTATACTTTTCTTGAACGTTAGTTTGGAAAATTGTCGTCCTTCTGCAATTGCAGATTTCATGTAATCAGTATTTTCATCCTGTGCTGGACCTTTTTTTAACAGCAAAGTAATGACCAAATAACTATAAGAATGATCCCATAGTGCAATCAGAATTGTTTAGCAATTCCTATTCACCGAGAGTGGGAGGTGGCAGAAACTTTCGTATACGATGTAAAAGGGGCCGCAGAGTGCAGACGTTTAAAAAACACTGCAATAAGATATCACAAAAGCATATTATAAAATCATCAAATCTAAAGAGCTCAATGAAAAGTAAATGTGAACGATGCAATAACTTTGAAATGAAAAATGTACACTTTCATTGTCGAAAAAATTCCCGATATGTAAATATATACATTTTGTTTTATAAAAAAATAGAATATCGAAGAGTGAAAAAAAAAAAATTCCAATTAAAATGATCGACGAGAAAAATAATAAAAATCCGGAAATTAGTAGTACAAATTTGGCGCCCCCTAAATTTCCGCGCCCGGGGCGACCGCCCCCTTCGCCCCCCCCCCCCCTTTCGCACGGTGCTGCCTACATACTTTGATTCGCGAAATATTTTTGTATAAATATCCGAGTGTATTAAAAAAGATAAATATTATGCAGAAATACATACAATAAACCTAACTGGAGTGAAAAATTAGCCAGAGCCAGGAATCGAACCTGGGACCACAGCGTACTAGACTTGCTTTGATCACTGAGCCACTCCGCCGATACCTGGGTCAGCAACTTTTCCCTAACACATTATATATTTAATATATTTCATTATTAGTGGCTTAGTGGTTAGAGCAACAGCCTAGTTTGATGTGGTCCCAGGTTCGATTCCTGGCTCTGGTTAATTTTTCACTCCAGTTGGGTTTATTGTATGCATGTCTGTATAATATCTATATATACATTTAACAGTTGAACTGAGGTTATATGTGTGTGTATGTGTGCTTTAATATATTGTTTTTTAATTTGAGCGTATTATTCATTAAAAATAAGTTGTAAATTTACTGTTGAATATGGTAGAATTAAAAAATGCTCTTCACAAAAATTGTAATAAAAATTTAATGCGTTCCACATTACTTTTATTAGGTTGTATAATAACCCAAATAAAAGAGTGTTAAACAAGTTAAAAGAATTATGCACTTGTCCATACATTTGATAAAAATTAAATTCACTGCAGAACAATCAGATACTCATAAAATTTCTAGCTAAATTCATTTTAGTCACAGTATTTAGTCAAGTAGATTCTTAAATTAGAAAATTCTTTCAAAATTTTAAACTGTTCTTAAAATGCCTTGGACCAATTTTAATATACATCCGGGTCAGTCGTCTTTCTTGGGAGATGTGTCCGTCGTATGTTCATCTTCAGAAGTTTCATTAGCTGGATCTCTCGAAAGCGTTTCAATGGATGACTCTGAAGATTTTCTCCGCCTAGCTGCTTTCGAAATTTCCGGGCTAGGTAGTTTAAGCCTATTTGCAGTTGACGATGCTTGAGAGGTACTTGGTTTTGCAGATTCAGTTTGTACTGGTGTATTAAGTACTGATGTATTATTCAATGATGCGGAAGTCGAACAAACGGATGGAAGATCAGGATGTCCATTAATATTTCCAGTTCTAGGCATATCCGAAGGAAGAGTTTCGATTGAAGAGCTCGATTCAGATGGCGTTCTTACTTTATCTGCTATTCTAAGAGTTTCTAACTCAGGCAAATGAGAAGTGGGAGAGGTTTCAGTAGTACTTTGTGCAACTAATGCCTCTTGCTTCAAAGATTCAGGCTTGGGAACAGGTTCAGGGATATCGTATATTGAAGGTGCAGAAGTCGATAGTCTACGTGTAGGCGATCGTGAATCTTCCTTAAAATATGAAGGTGGAGAATCATCAGATGAAGTCGACGGTAAAGATGGTAAAGAATCACTAGAATATTCATTTGAAGATAATACCATACACGACGCACCAGTTATTTGCAGTTCTTCGGGATTTGAAACATCAAGATAGCGTGAACATCCAGGAAGATCTTGAGTGATCGGTATTTCACTTACGTGAGATTCTGTGCGTTCTGAAACATACTCATTTGAAGGTGACGGTATCTTACACCAAGCACAGTCAGTCACTTGAGATTCTTCAGATTTAGAAATGCTTTCGTTTGAATTATGTCGCGAACATCTAGGAAGACCTTGGGGCATCGGCATTTCCTTTACGTGCGATTCTGTGCGTTCGGAAACGAGTGAACTAGTATTGCACAGAGGTGGTATTTCAATTTCATATGTTGCTCTAGGTCTCGAAATATCTGTAATCTGACTGAGCAGGGAACGTCTAGGAAGATCTTGGGGAATCTGCATTTCACTTGCATAAGATTCTGTGCGTTGCGAAAGAACTATATTAGGATTGCATTGAAATTGTTGCGTTTCGATATCCGATTCTGCGTGCCTCTGAGTGTCTGTATTATGGCTTATCTGTGAACGGAGAACAGGCACATTTCTCCGAATTGGCACATCACTTATTTGCAATTGCCTAGTACTTAAAACATTTATATTTGGAGTATCTTGTGTATGTCCAGTAAGACTAATTATCGGCTGAGTGGATCTGTTGGTGGAAACTTCAGGCGAATCGTCTATATCATCCATCTGAAATATTAAAGATTCGTCTATTTGAGATTCATCTGTGTGAGATTCTGTTTGTGAATTCGGAGAAGCTTGAGGAATAGATCTTCTCGTGTCGATTCTTTCATCTAAATAATAATAAAAAACATTGAAGTTATCTTTCAAAATTTGTATGTGCTGTTTTCACAATATAACATACATAAAGCAAGAGGTAATGAATCCGCTTAAAATTTTATTAACGGAAAATACCATTTGAATGCGTTGGGAATTTTGTTTTTGGAAATGCCGCAACTGAATTTCTTTCATGCTTCTTAGATATTGGATTTGTGTAATGTTTTGGAGTATTACATTTTCGTTTAAGAATTTAATACAGCTTATGCCTTTGCTTAATACTAGGGGATCGTACCCGGGCTTCCCGGGTACAGAATATAGGTAAAACTTTTTTTAGATTGAAAATTAATAATTTTTTATCTGCAATAATTTTTTAGATTGCTCACTTACATTAAATAAGCATTTTTCATATGAAAAATACGAATTACACAATCTAATAAATTTTTGAAATTTATCAAAAGAGATATTTTCTTATTAGCCGCATGCTAAGAGTTATTTGACCAAGATTTTACTACTTACGGCATCCTTTTATATTCTGATAATTTCAGAGCTTATGCATGTCTGTTAAATTTGTGTTTTATTTATATTATTTTATGTATTTATTAATAGGGAAGGGGTTTTTTTAATGGATATTAGCCGTAAGAAAACGATGAACTCTTTATTTTGTTTTAAAGGCAAACGGATTAATCTTTCGTAATCGAGCTCCGCGCGATATAGATAAATTAAAAAATATTTCATGCTTTAAAATTGTTTTTAAAACCATAGACAATCAGTAAACAGAGATTAACTTTACAAATTCCATTTGAAAGAAAAAAAAATCCTATTTGGTGATCTAAAAATTTAAATTGTACGGTTACAAATATGTTAGATTTGTGTTTTTTTAATGTTATTCTTTCATTTGTTTATAAAAGAAGTATTAATTTTGTTAATTTGTCTTTCACAAATATGTCAGATTGGTGTTTCTTTTAATATTATTATTTTATTTGTTTATAAAGGAAGTATTAATTTCGTTATGCAAAAATAGTCAGAAACAAATGCTGACCAATGTTTGTTGCTTTATGAGCAAAAAACGTGTTATTATATACGTGTTATTACGTGTTATTAAAATATTATGTATTGAAACCGGCACGTGATAAAATAAACTTAAAAAAAATCATGCTTAAAAATTATTTTTAAAAACATAATACACCTGTCAATTAAGATAGTTTTTAAACAAATTGAATTTGAAAGTAAATTTTTTCCCTATGCGACGAAAATTCAAAATGTACGATGGTCAGAAAATTAAAAAATTGCAGTAGCGAAAATTGCAAGAGCGAAATTTGACCGTGAAGTGTTGCTATTCGCAAAATGACGTCAGCGTTATGCACAGATACGTTTGTTCTTTATAATATAGATACGTAATCAGTAAAATATAATAAAGATCAGTTATTAGGATGTGGTTATCAATTTAGGCTCTTATGCTTGGTATTCCGGAATAAAAAACAGCAATTTTCATCCTTTCAAAATTTGCATACGCACTTTTCATATCCATATTCATCGTTTTTTTAAAAAATTTATTTTGTTTGATCATTTTAAAATCATTTTAACTCAAAACTTGAAGTCACGATTGTCAGCAACACCTTTTATATGAACAGACGTACTTTTTTCTCGAGATTCTAATCTCAATTCAGGATAGTAAAAATTTCCGTAATTTATGTTTTATAGACGCATTTGTGTTAAAATGTTTAGTTTTATCCAAGAAAATTATCGTTTTCTTTTAAATATGACTTGAGTTTCACTTAAATAAGCATTTCGCCTATTGTCTGAAACTTAGCATCAGTACACAGAATAAAAAACAATATAGAAAATTTATGAGGAAAAATACGTGTTTTCAAAAGCAGTATGTCATTTTCCGTTATTATTACCCTAATATTTTATGCTCCTAATAGAATTTTGCGACACTAAACCCTATACAACCATTTTTATCAAAAATATAGAATTTTTATCAGAAAATGGCATGAATAAAGATAAAAATACCTCATTATTTCTCTCTTGTCTCAAATAACGAATGCTATCTAATTTTCACCATTTTGAAGAAATTTCATAAAATGCTTTTAGAATTAAAATATAAAAGTGGAGATATTAAAAAAAAAAAAAAAAAAAAAAAAAAAAAAAGAAACACATTGTGCAATCACATCTACAAATAAACAGCTTTCAGTTAAAAATAGTAAAATTGGTTTAGCAGAAAGATCAGGTCAGATGACTAAAAACGCACTTGTGTTTTAAATATATAGATTATATAAGATTATGAAAAATTAAATTAAGAAAATGTTATTTTGATAAAAATATAGTAGATAAAAATTTGAATAAAAATTTGATAAAAATATAGTAGAATGTCCTAAAGAAAAGCATTAAAATTTTGTTGTTCGAGAGAATTTGACAAAACTTCAGGAACATTATTTTAAACCACGAATTATTTGTTTGCTTGTCTAACTCGGCGAAGCAAATCCATCCAGGCGAGAATCATCAATTTCTGTAACATAAATCGCTATTATTTGCATGCCACCTCTTTTTAAAGACACTCTAATTTTTTGTAAAACATTGCGTTTTATCAGTGTGGTATTTCGATTACATTATTTTCAAAAGTGAAGCATTTTCACCTGTGAAGAATTTCAAAGCAGCTCGGCAGTGAAAATGACGCACTCCTACAAACCACGATTCAGTTTTAAGAATTAAAATACATGCTTTTTTATAAAATGACGTCATTTGTATCCGCTAAAGCAATCCACTTCTACAATCCAATCTTAAACTTTGTCTATAGAAAAGTATGCATATGACAGCATTATCGCGGAATAATAGACAATATTCTTGACGTAGCCCGTATTTTAATTTCAACTTTTTTTTCAGGTTTTATGAGCAAATGGCAACAAAAAATACAGTAATCTCCTATTTTTGACTATTTTCCGTTTACTTTCAATAGAAATGGGGTACTTTTGTTGCCACGATTAGAAAAATGGTATTAAAAAAATACAAAAATATTAATATCTCAAAAATAAATTGAGATACAGCTTTCAAACAAATTGCATTTAAAAGAGCATTTTTTTTCCTCATACGACGGTGCAAACATTTAAAATGTGCGATGTTTAGAAGTTTAAAAATTTTCAGTAGAGTAAATTGCAAAACCAAAATTTTATTTCAAATTTCAAAGTATTGCCATTCGCAAAATGACGTATGCGTTACGCACAGATATGTTTGTCCTTTGTAATATAGATAGACAAATTCTGAAATCCTAATTTTTGGATAAGGTGGATCTGCATTTAAAAGTTTAAAGTGCAAGAAAATTATATTGAACTAGCAGGCTATGCCCGCTGCGCTGGTCAATTTTTCCAAATGAACATTGGTGAATTTGAATTTGCATTTTAAACAATATGGACCTTCAGCTGGACCTTACTCATTCCTGAAAACGATGCGAACGCCATCGTGATATAATATTACCTAAAGCGTTGGTCAAAATTTAGCTATTAAGAAGTAATTCTTTTAGTTTATTACTAACAATGCACTTTTGTTAGGGCAATGAGACCTTTATGACAACAGGAACTAATAGCTCTGTAACTAATCAACATATAATGAAATGTTATATACTAACACCATTCCTGAAACATTATGTAACAGTGCCACTTGTATCAAAATACATTCTGTAGATTTTCAAAGAAAAAAAGGCTAAATTTTCATAATCAGGTTCACTTAACTTTTTTTTTTTTTTTTTTGCTCTATGACTAAGTAGCGTTGAATAATATGTATGCACTAAAACCTTTCCAAAATTATTACCTAACCACTTAGGCACAGATGTCATACATGCCCCATATAGGCGCGATTTTTTTCTGACGCCAATGTCAGAAACATTGCAATACGCAACAATACTTAACTGGCGCAAAAGTGTCGTTATTTTGCTTGATATGGTAACCCGGAAGTTGTTAATGCTGTTTATGTTTTCGCCAAATTGGCGTCGGTAAAAAATCGCGCCAATATGGGGCGGGGCGTATATGACATCTGTACCACCTAATATCATATAGGCAACAGGTACTTAACTTGCGCCAAAGTGTCGTTATTTTGCGTGATGTGGTAACCCGAATTATGTTGTTTATGCTGTTGATGTTTTCGCCAAATTGGCAACCGAAAATAATCGCGCCAATATGACATCTGTACCAAGTGAATATGTGGCTTTTGTGATACTTTTATGTTAGCCGGGCGCAGGTAATAAATCAACTAAGATTGTGTTCATACCATATTCTTATATTTATTATTTTCATTTAAGATACAAACCTTTCACTCACTTCATTTAAAATGCATGCCTTATTACACTAATTTCATTTAAAAAACTGAAAAGATAAACAATAACAGGAAATAATTCCGTAATTAAAAACAAAATTATTTTTAATTTACATACGCAAAATGTAACTACTGCTACTGGCAATTTTAAAAATGCTATTGGCGAGATCTGAGCACGGCTGTTATAAATGTACCCATTTTTAGGTGCGTTCGTAATTATATAAATACGTAGCACCTATAGTCGTCGTTCAGTCCGTCTGTCTGTCCGTCCGCATATAACAGAGCAAAAACTACCCGACCGAATCATCTGAAATTTTTAATATATAATTGCTGCAAAATTTTGTCGAGCCATTTCCAATTTTATGAAAATCGGATGTATAGTTTAATTACAGGGACACCCAAAAGTTTTCCGTTACATTACGGCCAAAGGGAAAAAATTATAGCAAATGCATTTTAATGATTTTACAGCCTTCCGAATGGTCTGAAATTTTTAATATATAATTGCTGCAAAATTTTGTTTAGCCATTTCCAATTTTATGAAAATCGGATGTATAGTTTAATTACAGGGACACCCAAAAGTTTTCCGTTACATTATGGCCAATGGGAAAAAATTATTGCAAATGTTACAGCCTTTTAATGATTTTACAGCCTTCCGAATGGTCTGAAATTTTAAATATATAAGTGCTGCAAACTTTTGTCGAGCCATTTCAAATTTTATGAAAATCGAATGTATAGTTTAATTACAGGGACAGTCAAAAGTTTTCCGTTACATTACGGGGAATGGGGAAAATATTGTAAGTGCATTTTAATGATGTTACAGACTATGCACTTATGAAGCGCAAAAAAATATACATTCAGTACAATATGGGGTGCAAAAAATAATTATAAAACTAGTTATAGTACGAACGCACCTCATTTGCCACGTTTGACGAGCAATTTCCAACTTGTTTCTTCTTATCGAGGAGCAAATTATAAATCGCCAAGTATTATTCCAATTCCAATTTCTTTCTTTGAAAATAATTTTTAAGTTGTTAAAAACAGTGCTTTCATATTTAAATATTTTCGTTGGCACTACTTAGTTATCCCGTCGACCAATTTCGCCAAATTATACAAATTGACAATTTTTATTTTAAATAACGAAAGAACAGATAAATTATAACATTAATAAAAATACAAATAAAACGTCGAAATAAAAATCACTTTGCGACGTAAACACGTGTAACTTGCTTAAAGTCAGGTGAATTTGACATTTACGATCAACCATTATAGGCATTTAATTTTTTAGTTTGGCGATAGATTTTTGGTCGACGGAATATCTAAGTAGTACCCTTTCGTTCTATAACGCTAATTTCTTAATAAAATTGTTCCTTTTATTTTGCATAAAATCACTTTTTTTTTTTTTTTTTTTTTTTTTTTGGTACTACTTAGTTATCATGTCGACCAAAAATCTATCGCCAAATTATAAGATTAAATGCCAATAACGGTTGATCGTAAATGTCACATTCACTTGACTTCAAGGAAGTTACTCGTGCTTACGTCAGCAAGTTATTTTTATTTCGACGTTTTATTTGTATTTTTATTAATGTTATACTAATTTATTTGTTTTTTCATTATTAAAATACAAATTATGTCAATGTAATTTGGCGAGTGGTTTGGCGGTTTATATAATTTGGCGAAATTCGTCAACGGGATAACTAAGTAGTACCTTTTTTATTTATTAAGATGTTAGTTTTTTTTTTTTTTTTTCAAACTCATAGAGCCATTTTTATTCTTTATCCAAAAGAGTTAATTTGAATTTTTTTCGTTGCTAGAGTAACGGATGTAATGTTAGATTTTGAGGTTTAGACGCCAAAAACACCGCCAAATTAGAAAAATATGAAAAATTTCATGAACTGTTGAACTTATAAGAATTTACTTGGCACCAATCGATTCAGCATACAAAAATACATTAAATTATGCTATCATCTGACGCATGATTATAATATCCGATTTTTCAGGAATTTTTTTCCCTCTCCTTGCAAAAACGCCGTTAGGGGTGATACTTTAGAAAATCCTTTCTTAGCGATACTATATAGATATGCCATTTGGTGGTGACTCGATGATCGAAAATTAGTCCAATATCATTTGAAATATTACATAACAGAGAAGAAATTACGAAGAAAGACGAAGAAGAAATGACGAATTACAAAAGACTTGCAATTTTTTTTTTTTCAAAATGTTGAAATTTTCGATAATAACGCATGATTGTATAAATTTCCTTAAAAACTATCTTCATTTCCTAGATTTCGAAGGTGTGAATTTTCCTATAAATGATATTGGCGATATGTCTTAAGAAAAAATGAAATAAACAGATAATATTTGCTTAAAAAAATGGATAATAGTCATTGATCTGAGTTAGAGTTTATAAATATCACATGCTTTCGGAATTATGGTGAAAAACATTTTTAAAAATATGAAATTATTTTACAATATGTATGTGTGGCAGAAATTCACACTAAAATTTAAGTATTTGATTCCATTTTTTAAATATTAACTGATATCTATATAAGTTACAATTGAATATAAAAATGTACTCAAAAAAAGATCTCGTTCACTTGAAAAAACACCATTTATGAGAATATCCTCAAGCTAGTGTCACACTTATGCATTTTTGACTTAAAATCACATTGTTTGGCGACCAAAAGTAAAATAAAAAATCGTGAAGAAATAAATAATAATTACACATGTGACTCACAATTACATCTACTTTTTTTTTTCTATGAGTTACGTGATGGGGCAATTAGATAAAAATAAAAAGAAAGGAACAAAAAGAAAAAAAAAAGTCTTTAAAAATTCATCTAATCAAATTTTCAGATTCATTTCTATAATCTAACGCAAGCGATAATGAGCCAAATATTGCGTATCAATTATAATCTTTCTCATTAAATTAATTTTTAAGCATTACAAATATTTCTTTTAGGTTTAAATTAAATATATTCGTTAACATAATTCCTCATTTAAATGTATTTTTCTTTCTTTTTTTACAATTAAATATCAGTAATTTTTTTTTCATTTATTTTCTAACGGATACAGCGATTTCAATTCATTTGTCGCCAAAAAATAACCTCTGGCAACCTTTTCGTTCAAAATAACAATAAAATGCGAAATTTATTACCAAAAATCATAGTTATCCCTGTATATTTTACTCATAAACCACCACGTGAATATTCTCTATCGAATGACACTATTTGCAAAAAAATCCACCGGGTAGTTTTTGAAAACATTCGGGAGGAACTTTTAGATCTTACTGCTTTTAATATATATGATGATTATATGGACATCTGAAACAGGCATCTTTAAATTATGATGAAATTCTTTCTCCTAAATTATACAGAATTTTATTAGAAAATTCCCTTTCGGTTCTAAGAAATTCGCTTTCAAAACTATAATTCGTTTTCCCCCATTTGATGAATTTAAATATTTGATTTTATGTAAAAAAGAGCAAAAGGTACGAGAAAGTAAATGTTTGTGCCAACTCGAATGAAGATTTTCTAAAGCTAGATTTACTAATCTGTAGGATACTAAATATACCAACAACCTGTCATTCGACCGGTACCAAATGAAAATATTTAGATTCGAACAAGAAGTTTCATAAAAATAAAACAGGAATTCTGCTTTTCAGAATTTAGTGACGCCCCCGATGACAAAAAAAAAAAAAAAAAATATGTATATAAATATACAGTAGAGTGCCGATTATCAGAGTTAATCTAACTTATACCTTTGGAATGGAACATTTTCTTCTGATGGACTGATGGCTTCTATTATTATGAAACAGCCATCATAAATGAAGTGTTTCATAATAGAACCCATCAGATTAAAATAACTCTTAAAACGGAAACTCGGTTAAGCGGGACTCTGATAATCGGGACTACTGTAGCTCAGTTTTAAGACTTATAACACGCGATTTTATTTATATAAAATGACGTCATCCGAATCCGCTGAAGAATTCCTCATTTACGATTCAATCATAAACATCTACAATAAAGTATGGGTAGGACGACACTATCTCAGAATAATACACAAATGCAGCAAAAACACATCAATTCATTTATATATTTTTTTCAAAATAGCACGAATTTTAATTACTTTTTTTCAGTTTTTATGAGAAAGTGGCAACAAGAAGATATAATTGCTATTTTCCAACTATTTTTCCTTTACTGTCTACAGAAAAGGAGTACTTCCGTTGCCAAAATTAAATGGTGCCAAAAATTACAAAAAAATTAACATTTCAAAAATAAATGGAGATGCAGTTTTCAAACAAATTGCATTTAAAAGTACTTCCCCCCCCCCCCCCCAATACGACGGTATAAAAATTGAAAATGTGCGATGTTTAGAAGTTAAAAAAATTGCTATAAAGTATTTAATCTTACTGCTTTGTTTTACGGCTACTGGAGTAATATTCAGTGTATGTTTATAGTTAAACATTACTTCATTGTTTTATAACAGATTATTTCATGCCTTTAACAATGGGTGCACTGTTAGTTTCAAGTTGTACTTGTCCCAAAAAAACTAGTCTCTTTCTCACGAAAAAATCAGAACTATCTGTAGGTGTCCTAAAATGGACAGTTCTTAAAATTCATTAAGCTATGCCTATGGAAGAGTAATGTATGAAAGTTCGGTATTCCTTTACTACACTTCCTTGTTTTAATCTTAAGGTATCTGCCTACATTAAAATGGCCGTTTTAATTAAAGTTTCCGATTTTTTTCCCTCCAAAAGAGCAATTTTTTATTATTCCAAATCTAATTTTTTCCCACTATTATTAAACAGGTGTTATTACTTTTTGTTTATTAAATTGGCCATTAGTCAACTACCGGAAGTGGAGGTAAGATGACCAGGCATGGTTTTCTTACTTTTATACATAAAAACACCAAAAACCCTTAATTGAAACTTCTAGATTAATTTTATACATAAATCTTTAAAATGCAATTTCTGGTAAAATAAATTTTTTCGTTTTTTCCATGTTCAGTAAACTGCATTACATAAAACTTTTTCAACATCTCAGTGAAATTTTCACAGAATGCTTTTCCATATGAATATTTTTCTGAACTAAAATCTGATAATTTATTTTATAGGTTCCGAATATAAAACAAGAAAAAAAAATCATGCGTCTCGCATAGATTATGAAACACTTTCCAATACATTCAGATTAATGTAACAAAACTCCACCTTTTAAAAAATTAAGATATTACGTCTAATTCAACCCTATGGAAACTCATAACACATTTCAAAACCCAATTTCAGCTTTTCCTCTGCTGCACAATTGGAAAAGTATCCAAATTTTTTCAGCACCCTTGTATAGGATATAGATTTGAATCTATTAACTACATGCTTGCCAAAATTTAGTTCACTTGAGACACATGTACTTCAGTTGAAAATTTACCTTCAGCATTTTCCTCTAATAAGGAGAACGGTACGTGAATACTTTTGTGCAGCCCTGTATTTGAGGTATAGAATTTATAACGACTAAGATGCAAAAAATTAAATTGAAAAGCGCATACCGAATTTTAAACCGTAAACTGTAAATGAATAAAAAATGCTATGAATGCTCTGTTCTAACGTGATCGTAGTGGAATTCAGTGATTTATATCAGTTTCAACACATTTGAAATAGCATAATGTCATTAAAATGCTCTGCAAACGATTTTCCCCCATATACCATAATGTAATGGAACACTTTTGAGTGCCCCTGTAATTGAACTATTAATTCTACATACTTCATATACAATACCAAACATGCTTGGTTGACCCTAAATAACCTTTATCAATTTCATGAAAATCCGAGTATTATTACGGGAGTTAAAGCGTGGACAGACGGCCAGACAAACCGAAGTCAAACTTTGAACTATGTTGGAAAGTGTTAAAAACTTTTTTTTTTTTTTTTTTAAATATAAGAAATATGTATTTGACATTTTAAAATATTTTAGTTAATTTTTAAGATATTGTAAAACCCCTGGTTCAGTGCACAGATGTAATAGTAGCATGCAAATCTGACAGTAGTATGTAGTGCAAAGGAAATTGAAATATATTTTGTTGAATTGAGTGTACGCTGTTTGGCGTAAGCATGAAACTGCTTAAAAACTAATTGAATGTGCCAATCCTAAAACCTTTTTTCTATCTCATTTTAATATTTCAAAATGTTACAGATATCAATATTTCATTTTTTAGTTCAATACTATATCAACTGACTCATCTTAAATTTCTGCTTCAGTCAATCGGAGTAAAAACGAGTTAATCTCGATCATGATATTCATTAAAATCACGAATAGTCAGCTTATCAGGATGAGAAGTTCCCGTCTATTCACGAGCCACTGGTGTACAATAGAACTATGAAAAATTAAGAAGATTGCACAAAAATCGCTATTACAGCACCCCCTTTCCTGCGGAATTTTTCCACATTCAGAGAGGACCCTTCTTGTCATGACCAAAAACAAAAAAAAATTGATTCAATTCTATGCATAACTTCATACACTTTTCGATGGTACAATATTCAAAATCTCACAAAAATCGCTATTACAGCGCCCCCTTCCGGCCGATTTTTTCCAATTTAAGGGGAGACCTGCTTTCTATAGCCAAAAACTTTAAAAAAATTGGTTCAATTCTATGCATAACTTCATGCACTTTGATGGTACAATGGCGACAGACACACTGACATCTTTAAACATGTTTTTGGGGATCTGAACCCTAAAACGTGTAAATCCGTCAAAAACCGGAAGTCTAAAAAAATCTCGATTTCAATACTTTCTTCTATTGAAGATAGAAAGTAAAAAAAAGGAGGAAACGCTTTTTTTTTTTAATGTTATGAAGTTATTGTCAGGATTTTATGCTGTTTCATCATTTGTATTACAAATGAACTAAAAATGTTTGTTTATTCAATATTGTACATTTATTTTAAAAAAAAAAGCGCTCCAAACGGAGGCAGATACCTTAAATATTGCGGATATTTGGCTCTGCGCTCTCAAATCGCAATACTTCTTAAACGAACCTTGCAATTTCAAAACTTGTTTCGCATCAAACGGAATGGAAGTTAAAAGTCGAGAGAACCGGGATCCATTCTTATAAGTTAGAGCGTTTAAACAGTTTAACCCTTTATCTACTGTCGGTACTTATAAGTACCATTAAATTAACTTGTTATAAAATTCATTTAATATATCGATTAGTTGCAATATTATGTAGAATGAGTTATAGATACATTACTTTATCTTGTTCTAAAGGCATTAGTTTCACAAAACAAAATATTTTTTGAAAGGGAGGATTTATTTTGCCTTTGCATCTTTTCAGCTTCCTTGGCATTTGGAGGGGGGGGGGGGGATTTTTCAATTAGGAGATATTTCTATATTTCTAGTGCAAGAACATTATATTTGCACATTTCCCAATTCTACAAAATACTAAGAAAAATATTTAAAATAAAAAGATTTGAGCGGGGTTATAAATATTGCACAAAATCCCTATAAATTCAAGTTTAATTCATCTTAAATTCTTCAAAAATCCTGAAACTTAACCGATTATGTAAATCTTCTAATGTAGTTTAAACAATTCACGAAAAATGCTTTAGAAGATAATTTTCATGAATTCATAATTCAGTACATAAAGGGTTAAGCAGGCTATATTTCAAACAGGAAAAAGCAAAAGTAGTAAAGAAATCAAATTAATGTCCTGTAAGAACACAGAGTTATTGCCGGATACTTATCACCGAATCTTAAAAAGGTTCATTCCAATTTACGATACCCTATAGCAGGGATAGTGAACCTATGGCGCACGTGCCGAATATGGCACGTAAGAAAACGTCTCTGGCACGCGAACAACTTCATTATATTCAGTATATGTAGAATAATGCATTTTATAGATTTTTTTTTTTTTTAAACAAAAAGTATAGTTTTGTGTAACAATTACTTTAATTCATTTAAAAGTAACGGGTTATTTTAAGGTATTATAAATTTCAATGAAAACGTTCCGTAGTTTCATTTCTTCGCCAAACCATTCAACATAGTGTTTTCCAATTGATTCTCTATCAAATTTCAGAAGGTTTTATTTTTGAGAATGGAATTTTAAGAAAGTCTGCACAGTAATAGACATAATTGACAGGTTTCTACTTCAGATTAGGTTTTATTTTATTTAGCTCTAGGATTAAGTTATTTTAGGTTTTAATTTTGTAAAATTCAAATTTTAAGACCGATGTCAGACGGGCGTCTTTTTTGCTTAAGTATTATCCATTCACAATGCTATAGCATTGTGAATGGATAATACTTAAGCAAAAAAGCAGCAAGAAAGACGCCCGTCTGACATTGGTCTAACTATTAGTGTAAATAATTATGAATATTGAACCTGCTTCCACCTAAAGAACTAAAAAGGAACCGATTCGGAAATATACAATAAAAGGAAAACTCATTGATTATTAATACGGAATTCGATGCGACATGGCTATATTATTGAGTAAATACAGCACATAATAAAATCAGTCGGGAATCGAATACAGTATAAGTAAAATATTCGGTAAAAATGCTATAAAAATTATTAGATTTTATCCTAGTTAAAATGTTTCTGGCACGTTAGAATGGTGGTACATAAAAATGAGTTTTTTGGCACGCATACTCAAAAAGGTTTGCCATCCCTGCCCAGGGCCGAAACTAAAGGGGGGCAAGGTACTTCGGGCGCCAGAACGAGGGTGAGCCGAACGGGCGGGCGCCAGAACCTTTGGAATGGATCATTTTCTTCAGATGGGCCCATCAGAAGAAAATAACTCCGGATAATCGGGACTACTGTATATATTTCATTTTAAAAATGATCTTTAGAATATTTTTGTTGGTGTTCAGAGGGGAGTTATGACCCCCGTGCACCCCCCCCCCCCCTTGGATCCGCCATTGTATATTAGGTAGTTCAGTATTACATATTTTAAATTTTAAAATAAGTCTGCTATCAGAAAATTAGTAAAATTCTCTTTGCAAGTATACTTTGCGGAAGAGAGAGGGGGGGGGGGCGCCAAAACCTATGCTTGCCCCGGGTGCAAGTTTCGGCCCTGTCCCTGCCCTGTAGGTTTCAAACATTATACATTTCTTACCTGATCCACTAGTACTTTGCTGAGGGTGATTACTGCGAAGGAAGTCTAAATTGGGATATATACCTGTTCGCGTCCATTCATGAATAGGAGCACACATAGCTGCATTTACAAATCCATTACAATGGTCACAATATACTCCGTGATGTTGTCTTTTTAATTCGTTACACCTCTGGCACCGACATCGATATGTTACAGTACAGCAACGACAGACAACTTCGCATTCGCATACAGTACCTGCAATATTTAAAAGAAAAAATAAACTAGAGAGCAGAAATTCTGCTTTTTCAGAATGTAGTGTAGCCCCCGACATTTCCATCACTTCACAGGTGGGCTGGTGGCTTCTATTATGAAACAGCCATTTATAAACGAAGCGCTAGGTGAAGATCAAAGAGCAGCCGTAAAAAGTTAGAACTGATTTTCCGATCAGAATGGGGGGGGGTGGGGAGGCCATAATTTTTTAAAGGCCAAAATTAAGCCATTTTTTTCCATTCTGATCAGAAAATCAAAGTTCTAATTTTTTACGTCTGCTCTTTCATCTTCACCTAACGTTTCGTTTATAATGGCTGTTTCATAATAATAGAAGCCACCAGTCCACCAGAAGAAAATAACTGTTAAGCGGGACTATTGTAGTGAAAAACATTTCAATTTTAATACTTAAAGCACACGCTTTTATTTTATGTAAAAATGACGTCATTTGCATTAATATAGATACTTAAAATTAAATATCGTTTACAATAGCTGCATGTTTTATCAAATCATTCATTTATATTTTCCTCAAAATAGCACGTATTTTAATTGCATTTTTTCCGTTTTTATGGGAAAATGGCAACAAGATATAATTGCTATTTTTCAACTATTTTTTCTTTACTTTCTACAGAAATGGAGTACTTGAGTTGCCAAAATGAAACAAATGTCGCCAAAAACTACAACAAAAATTAATATTTCAAAAACAAATGGAGATGCAATTTTAAAACAAGTTGCATTAAAAAGTACTTTTTTTTTCAAATACGACGGTATAAACATTGAAAATGTGCGACGCTTAGAAGTTAAAAAATGCTGTAGAGTATTTAATCGCACAATGAAACATCGGCTTTTGTTTTACGGCTGGCTTATACAAGGTAACGTTATTGGAGACAAAATAAGCTGGGAGAAAAATAGCATACCGGGGGCTAAAAATCAGAATCGCTAACTAGATGTCTACGAGCCCGAAAATTTCAGGCCCGAGTCCAAGTAGAGCAAATATCAAGGAAATCAGGCTGGACTATTGCAGCAAAAAAAAATTTTTTTTAAGGGTCTCGGGATTCTTAAAATTGGAAAAAACGTAAAAATCCATTTTCAAAGTTTAACATTTTAAAATGTATTGGATTTTAAGACAATTTTAATTGGAATGAAAGATAAGTATGTTCTTTCATTTCATGTACTTAAAAGATTGCAAGATGCAGAATTGGCATCTACAGGGTCAACATGTCAGACATTTGACAAGCATAAAATCGGCATAACAGATTACGAAATAAATTTTGCAACTAGAATGAAAATTTTGATGCCTACTTATACTTCAGATTATAATAATTACCCTGAACCTAAATAAATCTGTATTTAAAGCATTTTTATATTTTTAATACAAAGTTGTATTTAGCTAATGCTAAAATTTAGAAACTTTCAACAGTATAATCACCTATAAAAAGTGTTTTTTTTTTTACAATAAAAAGGACATGTTAAGTTCAGTTTATACAGACTAACATGAAACATGTTTTGAAAATTTCATGAAAAAATATTCAGAAGTTTGAGATATCAGAAGTTTCAGAAGTTTGAGTTTTGTGACCAAAAACGTCATTTGGAGAAAAATTGCTTCGAAGTTTTGGAAACACAGCTTCAGCTATTGAGAGAGAATTCTAAAAGACGTAACCTTCTGTTCTAATAGGAATTTCAAGGAAACAATTATATCAAAAAGTTCAGAAAATAGAATTTTTAACATTAAAAAAAATTAGAAAATTTTAAAGCTGTAGGAGTCCTGAGACCCCTTAAATCAATATTATCCTGCAATTAAATTTTTGAAAGAATATTGCATACATTATATTTATGCAGGAGTTTCAGAGTACAGCCGTTTTGGAGATTAGATGTTCACAAGCCACGGAATACGGGATTACTATTTTAACCCCGAGTTAGTTGCATGTGCATCTGTATGGTATAAACCGTCGCACGGTGGGCGATTTATAAGATTCTAGCTGGCCAAAAGTCTATTTTTAAAAGTTTATCCTAGCGTAATTTATTTTTTGCTTGTTATAGCTCGATAGTTATGGAGTTGTACCCTGCTATTGATTTTGATATACAATTGTATGGTCCATAGACCAGTGCAAAGTTGGCGCTCCTCAGTTGGGAATGAATCAAGCAATTTGAGTATAGTTCTTTAATCTGTTACTTGAAACGGATACCGCTTGATTATGGGCGCTTCCAAACAAAATATGGGCTTTATTTTATCGGATTTATTGTGCATAAATTTTGCAGATATCAGCTGTTATTTCATATTTAATGTCGCAAAAAACTCAGTATATATATATATATATTTTTACAATTTTTCAGTTTTAATATAGAAAAAGTTATATGATAAAGCACGATTCAGCTCAATTTTTGATACGATTAAATAGATTAGATTACCTTTTCATTCCAATTTCATGCCCAAAGTATTCCGTTAAATTATGGTCAATAGGGAAATTTCCTTTGCGGTGTATTTTAACATTGTTACAATATTTCAAACATACTGAAATTTATAGACATTGAGGTCTACTAGAAACTGTACTGGTGTAAGGTTACTATAAAATATGTGAAGCACTTACAGTACGCGTAGACGGGAACTCAAAAGTATTCCGCTATATTATGGTCTATGAAGAAAAATCTTTTGCGGCATTTTAAAGATTTACTCTATTACAAATATAATGAAATTGATATAAATGCCAGAGGTGCACTAATACATTATTTCTATAGAATATGGGCTGAAAAATATCCAAAAGACCACACAAAAAGTATTCGCAGCGTATTTCAATTATGTTGCACTACTTCAAACCTCAAAATTTATACACACTGACGTTTCATCTGAGCTCATGCAAAAACCAGATGACCACTTAACTTGGTAAACACTTTAATCGGGCCCTCCAGATGCCTAAGCTATAAATTCGCATGTCAATGCATTCACGTTCTCCAGATGTGAAGTTGTAGACTGATTTTAATGGTGTAAATAATTCTCGGCGAGAAGTGCTGACTGGCATTTGGAGAAATAAACTTTTTAAAAAGATGAATCAGACTCCCACGTGCTCAGAATTAAGACGGACTGAAAAAATCGAAGAGGGGCCCCGTGGAGAGGAGATGCGTTTCTGTGATGACGGAGGACGGTCGTTTGGGCCGAGCAGAGAGGGGCGAGCATACTCTGACAGACATTGTTTTTTTATATGTCCCTGTGATTTTTTATGTGTGCTGTGTTGTCCAAGCGTGAATAAAAAAAAATTTAAAAATGAACGCCAGTTTTTATGAGTTAGATGTCTAAGTCTAGTCATCAATAGTTTTGATTTTTTTCACGTTACAACACTGAGGTTTACTGCACAATGCTTGCAATAGAATCATGGAAGACGGTAGTATTCAGAGTGACGCAGCCTTAAGCCTAAAATCGTATCGTAGAATTCGTAGATGGCGGAACTCGTATATACAGCTAACTCGACATCAAAGAAAATGCGAAAAGCCGCCTGTTAATAACTCATAAAATATAGGTCCTATTGTTCAGATTTTTTTAAAACAGTCTTATATCTGCAGTCTAATCCTATTCTGAATTTTTTACAATTTTACGTGCAGTATATTTTCAGATCTGTAAACCCATTTTGAAAGCAATTTCGATGGTGTAAGTTTGTCTTTTTTTTCTCCGAAACGGTCTAGATTTTTTTAAAAACATTAATATATATAAAATGAATCTGTTTTTGACGAAGTGGATAAGACTAACCTAGTATCTAGGAAAACTCTTAATTTTTATATAATCCGTATGAAAAATTGGACTTCTTAGGATCGCGGATTACATGTTATTCTATGGGCTAGCAGACAGAACGTTGCACATCGGTTTTGCGCGGTTTAGGTCACAGTTAAAAATCTGAATATTGGCAATAAATCTTTTTTTAAACTACAAAAACAGTTTATTAAGTGCTTTAAAATACTTAGACTGATTTTTTAAAATGGAGCAGTATTTTGTAATTATATGTATTTTATTTCATTGTTATTCATAGTAAGTAAACATTTTTTTAAGGAGAAAATATTTCACATTTTAAAAAAAATTCTCGTATCGAAATTCGATATTTATCGAAAATTCTCATATCGAAATGAAAATTCATCGCGTTCACCATAAGACTTCGCCATGTATCACTACGCGATACGCGAAGTTGACTGAAGAAATAAATATCAAAGATCTTGAAATGGTATTCCAAGGGGAGAAAGTGAGTACAATTTCTAATTATCCAGACAGCATTCTTTGCAACCGATCCATTCTAATTAGTATAATGTTCTGAATTGTTTTTATTTTCAACAATACTTATAACTGTTTTCCTTACAAAATAAAGTTCATGTGTGGCATAGGTATTTCTTGCGATATGTGAGTGTAATACAGATAGATTACTAATTTAATTTTGTGTTTTGAGTTTTCTTTTAAAGAAATTAAACAAAATCTTTCATTTTTAAAGAACGCACAAGTTAAATAAAAGGTATGACGAAATCAAAATTAAGATTTCCAATCCCGTTTATAAAATGATTCATTTGCGAATCGTTTCTAATAATATTATAAACGAAAATTGACTTAAAATGACATCTTTTTCGAAATATGGGTATCTTTCGTTTATTTATTTTTTTATATAACTCTTTTCAGCTTCAAAAATTAAAGCATCGTAGTATTTTATTTTTATAAAATTTAACCTAAAGGGAAAAAAAAATTCTTATTGCCGTTTATCTCTGTAACAAAAGAAAAAAAAAACCCTGAAGCATTTCTTTTTAGGCTAATTGATTACAGCCATGGGTGCAAGACCTTCAGTCTCAGGACTGATTTCAGTCTTGGACATATTTTTGACTGATAGTAAATTCTACTTTATATACTTAAATTATCACATCACGATTAGCTCAAAATGAACCATTTTATCCTGACTGGTTGTTTTGAGCTCCTGAAAGTAAAAATTTTCATCATGATACTTTTCCTTATTTAGTAATTAAAGTTTATAGATAAATAAGATAAAACAGCTTTTTTTCAAAAGTAAGATACTTGTTTTTATTTAATTTTAAAGTTAATATGCTTAAAAGAAAGTTTTAAATAATTTACTTTTAAAAAATATAAAAATAGCCAGCTCCCTTATATGGTATTTGTGCTAATGAAGTATTATTGTAAATAAGAACAATTCAGAACATGTTACTATTTAGAAAAGATTGGTTTCACAAGATTTCATTAGCAGCTGCACTGTAGCTGTCATGATAATTAGACTTTGTATAAACTAATAAAGTGATTACCCAGTAACCATTTCAATTTATTAATCTGACTCGCATCTTAAATATTAAGGTTTTATTCTGCTTTCATTAAACCATTCACTATTCTTTAACATTCCGCATATTCCGACTACAAAAACTCTTTATCAATTCCACCTGTACACTGGAGGGTTGCCGTTACAGAGTAGCGCGTTTAACGCCTCGTTGTGCAATAGCATTTGAAAGATCACCACTCTAACATAAAAAAGTAGCAATAAAAGAAAAACAAAATTAATCAGTTGATTGTAAAAAACCCGCTCCATTCTCGGTTGGGGAGGAACATCACAAGAAAAAAAACCTCGCGAAATTTGACAGTATGTCAGGGGGGGGGGGATCCAAAACTTCATCAAAATAGTTGTAACTTTTCTAATAAATATGTTACATATAACATGGTAGTAATAATCGGTATATCGGATGAAAATACAAATAATTTTTTTTTTAAATGAACTATTTAATGATTTTTTTTTATCCCTATTACTGTATTGGATTAATAATAGTACCCTTTAACCAGCTGTCCCGGATTTCCCCGTTTCTAGAAATCATGTTAAAATGGCTGTAGACAAAAATATTTAAACATAATTCTATTTTGAACCATATATAGAAAGAAGTGATATTAAAGATATTATAGCATCAAACTACGATTAAAAAATATATATATCCTTCGGTTTACAAGCATTTTTATAGAAATATGTGAAAATCCTTGGACGGCGAAAGGGTTAAGAGCCATAATTTTATATTCTAAAATCATTAAAAGCACTCTGCAAGCAGTTCTTGTTCAATCACAAAAGCCTGCCACTTAAACATTTTAATGCAGAAAATGTAATGTATTTCTTATATGTAAACAATGAATTTTGCAGTTAAGAAGCACATGTATTTCACAAATATTGCTATTTCTTGGAACACTAAATTTGATGCATTATCGTCTTTAACACATTATTTTGGAGTTATGAAAACATTGTTATTACATTAAATTTTTTTGTAAATGTGTGTTATAATCAGTAGTAGCTCATGACAGGTTTTTCTTGCAGCACTAAAATGCATGCCTTCCGAAAGTTTTTTTTTTACTAAATTTTTGCCTTATTTAATGGAAGAAAGTTCTGCCAAAAATAAGGCAAAGGTTTCATTATTAAAAATAGTGAAAAAGAATAAACTGGCCAGCCATGCATTTAGTGTTCCCAAAATTGTCAGTCATGAGTTACCACTGTTTATAATGATTTTGCCCAGGCATATCTGGATGTTATATTTCAAGGTAATATCTAAGGTAATTTAATATGTGATTATACCTATTATGTAAAATTTCATAATTTGCACATTTTCTGGTTCCAAGGAATGTAATTTAAAGCATGTATACGAAGTAAATTTAATGATGTATGAAATATGATCTATATAATGCAAAATTCTATAATACGCACAACTTCTCATACCAAGGTGTGCATTATAAAGATCTACTGTATTCATATGTAGTTCACACATCAAAAACCTTAAAGATTTAGTATCTGTAAGAGGACATTATTACAACTTTATATTTTTTTCATTCGGTAGCACAAATTACTCAGCTTGGAATTTGCCAATCAAAACATTGCCATCTTGATTTTTTTCCACTGTCTTTATTTACCTCAGAAGTGATTAAGATTTTTTTATATTATAAATCCTAAAGGTTATAATAGCAAAAAAGCATCTTTAAGCCCTTGGGGATGAGCGACCGGTATACTTCGCCACTTAAGGTGTTCAGAATCCTTCATAATTCTCACCACTTATTTAATTGTAAAGTTTACCTTCTTTAATGGGAGCATTTCTGCGATTCAATTACAGAAAATTTTCTGTTTTTAAAAACCTGTAGTAAAAGGTTAAACATTAACCAAAGGGCTCATGACGCGAAGGGGTTAAACATCTTCAATTACAGTGAACTTTAATAACCCTTGGCTTTAATTGCCAGTACTCTTCCAATTGAGCTATCTGTACGACAGCCCAGCCAACACAATCGCTCAGAACAACTATTATCATGACATCAATTGATTGTGTGAAAAATAATTAAAAGTGTACATGGTTATATATTTTATTATTAAGCAACAGACTTTGCAGATCCGATTTTCTAAAAAGCTTTAAAGATTGAAATCTCTAGGCTGGAGTGGGAAAGTGGTAATTTTGAGGAATAGGAGGATAATTTATATAGAAGAATTTTCTGTATAAAAATAAAGATTTAAATTTTTTTAATGTTGGGGAGTAGGGGGAGGGAGAAGAGGTGAAATGCACAGTCGTGGAAAAAAAAAAACCACCCTCTACTAACTCCTTAACAAATTATTATCGTAGAGGAAAGTTATTGGTACCGAACGATTGGAAATAAAGTCTATTTTTAAATGATGTATATAAAATTTGCTTAGGGGGCCATCTACATATTAAAACAAATCCAAACTTCATTTTTTTCTATGGCAATACCCAATTTTAACGAGATATTTCAGATCTTCGGTTCAAACTATGCCTAGGCACCAAATTTCAAGTCATTTGAATAATACGTTTTTGAATTGTAAACATTCAAAATTTAGTGCTTCTAATGATAAATTACATTTTCATATTTTTATTCATATCTCCTGAAATTATGCTCCTAATGTGCTAATTTCTTGTGTAGCAGTAATACTAACATACCCAAACATAAATACGTTGAATTTGCAATTTTTATAATTTTATGATATGAATTATGAAATTAATATTCGAAAAAATTATGAATTGTAACCTAAAATTTTTTGATGGATTTAGATTTATTAAGTCCTGCTTTATGGAAATCCAAAATTTCACATTTTTCTTCCAAGTAGTTTTCAAATTATGCTTAAAAAACGGCAAAATGATGGTTTAAGGGCCGTCTATGATAGAAGTGACTAGATATTTTGAAATGTCTTACGCTGTCCTGTAATCTAGCAGACTTCATTGACTGCTTAAGTGACGCTTAAGGTGCCTTGATCAAGAAGGGGGCTCTCGATTAACAATCGAGTACCGAACTTCAATTTGGATGCAGCCCTTAAAATAAGCTTGTTTTAAAATAATTAATTTCTCGGGAACTTATAGTACGAATTGCATAAAAATTTGTTTTTAGTCTAATTAAATGGTGTAGAATTCATTTATGCTGTAAGAATTGTGTACTGCTATTGAAAAAAAAAAACAAAGTTATGGTTCGTTTTAATATGTAGATGACCCCTTAAGCAAATTTTATATACATCATTTAAAAGTAGACTTTATTTCCAATCGTTCGGTACCAGTAACTTTCTTCTACGGTAATTTGTTGAGGAGTTAGTAGAGGGTGTTTACTTTTTTTTTTCCATGATTGTATATTAGGGAAGTTAGTGCTTATTTATTTATTTATTTATGTTAGTGAGCAACAAATGTTGCAGATTTTTTTTTCAAACTAATTTTTGAAAGATTTTATTATTTAGGTAAGCTGGAGAGGTGGGTGCAAAAGCAGAAGTGGAATCTTCGGAGCTCAGGGAATTATTTTATACGATTTATTATTATTGTTAATAAGGAATTTTAAATAGGGATGGTGAAAGATTATTTTATATAAAATTAAGGAATGTTTATTTTTTTTGCACTACGAATGAGAAAAGGGAGAAGCAGAAATTTGTAGTTTTGGATTTAATATAAATGTATGTAATTACTTTTATAAGTGAGCGATGATTGTTATATATATATATATATATATATATATATATATTATATATATATAAAGCTTTAAAGAGTAATATTTCTTGCTATTTTTCTTAACAAAGTAACTTTTTTATATAGTAAAATTTAACAGCTTTTTATATCTCTGAAACAAACCAACAGAAATACCCTCTAAACATGCATGTTGTACATTACTTCCATATCTTACCAAAGAGTTCTTATAAAAATCTCATTGCACGGTGCTCTTTAAAATTGAAGTATGGTCATCTTTTTTTGCGGGGAGGGAGGGGAGAGAGATTGAAGGTGAATTGAAATCCTGACTATGAATTCTTTGTATTGGTCTTTAATTTTTTTTTTGCGTTTGTTTATTGTTTTATTTATTTTTTTCAATAACCTCAAAAAGTAATGATATCAATGCAAAAACCCTTAACGGGTTAAAAGTTTGTGACGCAGCACTTTATCTTATGCTCTAAGAATTTTAAATATGGAACTTAAAAATAATGATATCAAATTTTGAGTGACGCTATGCTATTAATTATAATCTCTATATATTATTTATTTCATCTTTTTATTTTTTTATAATCGGATGTGCAAAAATTATGTTCAATTTAAAAATATGTATAAAAGTTTATTCATTGATGCTTTAACATTTACACCTCTCATAAATTCAAAGTATGAGTTTTAAAAGATATGATATCAAAATTTTAGTGACGCTTTGATGTGGCTTTAAACGATTTGTTTTCAAATTAAATTTAAATTATTTTTGTTTTGGCTAAGATATAGTCACACATCTAAATAATAGTTTTAATTTTCCAATATACTTTAAATATGTCACTTTCACTGAATTTATATAATGCATTTAAATGTATTTGAATAAATTGATTTAACCTTTGTCCAATGCTATTAAAAATTTAAAATAAGATTTGCGTAAATAATTTTTTGCGTCATTGTATCCAAATTAAGTGAAATGTATTCAAATGGATACTATGAGGCAAAAAAATTATTTACGCAAATCTTATTTTAAATTTTTAATAGCATTGGACAAAGGATAAATCAATTTATTCAAATAAATACATTTAAATGCATTATATAAATTCAGTGAAAGTGACATATTTAAAGTATATTGGAAAATTAAAACTATCATTTAGATGTGTGACTATATCTTAGCCAAAACAAAAATAATTTAAATTTAATTTGAAAACAAATCGTTTAAAGCCACATCAAAGCGTCACTAAAATTTTGATATCATCTTTTAAAACTCATACTTGGAATTTATGAGAGGTGTAAATGTTAAAGCATCAATGAATAAACTTTTATACATATTTTTAAATTGAACATAATTTTTGCACATCCGATTATAAAAAAATAAAAAGATGAAATAAATAATATAGAGATTATAATTAATAGCATAGCGTCACTCAAAATTTGATATCATTATTTTTCAGTTCCATATTTAAAATTCTTAGAGCATAAGATAAAGTGCTGCGTCACAAACTTTTAACCCGTTAAGGGTTTTTGTATTGATATAGTGTACAGCCGTGGAGAGGAAAAAAAAAAGTAAACACCTCTGCTAAATCTGCAACAAATTGTAGAAAAAGTTACTGGTATCAAACAATTGGAAATAAAGTCTACTTTTAAATGACGTATATAAAATTTGCTTAGGGGTCATTACATATTAAAACAAACCATAACTTTTTTTTTCATTAGCAATATCCAAGTTTGACACCATAAATAAATTCTACACCCTTCAATTAGCCTAAATACAAACTTTCACGAGATTCGTCCGGTTAGTTTCAGAAAAAATAATTGTAAAATGAACCTATTTTAGGGTCTGTATCCAAATTGAGGTTTGGTACTATTGTTTTAATGCTACAGAATGACTATCACTTCTATTAATGTATTATTTCTTGCCAATATGACCATTTCACCCGTTTAATATGTTTTCAACTATTGCCGGCCCAAAATTTCAATAAAATGAGAAAAATATATCTTTACAAATTATGCTGTTCTGGACATCATAGAACCTTAAAACCATCATTTTGACATTTTAATGGTAATTCGAAAACTACTTGCAAGAAAATTTTTTAATTCGCATACAGCAGGACAAATATAAATATCTATTCTAAAAAAGTAACTAATGTTGTCACCGCCACCGGTTTTTAATTTGTGACCGGGGGTGTTTCTTCGTTAATATTAAGAAAAATATTGCATACAAAAATCGGTGGTATTATAGAGTAATGTTTGATAAAAACGCTGATGCAGACAGTTTTTAAATCGAAGAATTGTTTTAAGATATATTTAAATGTTAAAGTTGGTTAAAATCGTTCCATTAAAAAAAAGTTTTATAAGAGGACGATTCCGTGCAGAGAGTCACACGTAACGCAGGCTTTAATTTGCATTTATTCAATTATTAAATTTTAATGTTAATTCTGATTTTAAGTGGTATGGCAAATAAGTTATTAGCATATTTTTAAATTTAAATGTGTGGCAATAAAACTCACAGAAGTATATCATTTAATTTCATTACTCAAAATGTGCTTTTTTTCTACTTCAGAAAAAAAAGCACATTTTGAGTACGACTTAACATCTCAAAATAGCTAATTATCAAAAACATTGTTAGTACAAAGGTTATAGAGCCTAAAATTCGGAGTAAAATGAGTACCTACACTTAATATTTTTGTTCAATATTAAGGACGCAATTTGAGATATTGTTAAGTTAACTTGGTCTCTCCTGGCTTCAAGCTCTTGATTTGAAAAATTTTGAAATAGAATTGTGACCTTAATGTTGAACAAAAATATTAATGATGGTACTCATTTTATTCAGAATTTTAAGCTGTACAGCATTTGTATTGACAATGTTTTTTATACAGTTAGCTGTTTTGAGATATTGTTAAGGAAACTAAAAAAAAACGTATTTTTCGAAAATAAATATGTACATATTTTCTAACATTCACCCAAGTACGAGGAAGAAAACATAGTACGTCCATTTCAGACCTAAACTGAAGGGATTAAAACAATTTCCAGTTCTCTTAATTCTGAGGTCATCCCCCTGATGATGGGTCTAAAACTTTAGAAGTAGAATTGTGACCTTAATATTCAACACAAGTATTGAGTGTAGGTACTCATTTTACTCAATTTTAAGCTCTACAACATTTGTATTGACAATGTTTTTGACAGAGTTAGCTATTTTGAGATTTGTTATGGTATGCAAAAAACCGTTTTTTTTACTATAATTCTATACATATTTCCTAAAGCTCACCTAGTACGAGGGGGAAAACATAGCATATTCATTCTAGACCTAAACAGAAGGGATTAAAACAATTTCCAGCTTTCCCCTAATTCCGAATTCGGCCTTTTTTTGCTCCCCTACCACTGGGCTATTAGTAAAATGTATAATAACTTATTTTGTAAAAAGGGTCATTCCACAAAATTTCAATAATATAGGTTGCGGGCAATTTGAAATTTTCCATACTTTGCGTGTGGAAACCATAGGAAAGAGCTTTTACGAAAATGGATTTTAATTAACTTAAAAATCTTTGGGGGTTAGAGGGGAGTCGAAAACAGATTTTCCGAAATTCAAAAGCTTTAAATCTTTGACAATCAAGATATAATGGAAATTTTCAAAAAATTCCTAAACCTACGCACTTTTCTACATCAGATCATGTAAATATTGCGATTTTTTCTTTCTTTTTAGATTAATATAAAATATCACTAAAATATTGATCAAAATGACAGTTTTTGAAAAAACAAATCTCATGAATGGGAAGAGAGCAGTACGGACTTTATATATTTTTATTAGCTGACCCGTCCAGCGTTTCCCTGGTCAGTGATAATAGCCTTAAATATACCTAAAAAGATGTGCAATGATTTTATATTTTTAAATGAAAATTAAGTAAAATTGGCTTAGAAGAAATGTCCCCCCCCCCTTTTTTTTTATCGACCACCATTTATTTAAAGATATATTCCTGTAAAACACCATACTTGTGCAGTCTAACAAAGATTGTCGATTGATAATGACAGTGCTACAATATTAAATTCCGGTATCTTTATCACTGGGAGGAAAATTCAGGATTGTCAGTTACAGATGACAAAAAATCAGTTTACATGTTGAAGTAAATGAATATATTATCAATATTAAAATTAATATACTACCCTCTTAATATTTTCATATTATCAATTTACATTCAAATTATTAAAAAGGAAAAGGGCTTGTCATATTCTTCCCCACTACCTTCTTTTATGTTAAACTTTCTTTATAAACAATAAATTCTACTTTTAGGCTCAGTTTAAACTATAGATAATATACGCTATATTGCCATTAATGACCGGCAATTTTCAATTTTAGACATTTTGACGAATATTTAGAAATATACTTGACAGATTCTTCCGGAATTTCAAGATTGCTAAATATGAGGTCATATATGTTCTTTTCAATGTCGATTTGATAAGTGGGACAATTAGGGGGCCAAAAAAAAAAAAAAAAAAAAAATACATGGGATCACCCTGTAATATAAAAAATGCACGAAATGATCTACCACTACCGAATATAAATAGACATTTTGCAATATGTGTATTCTTTTGTGTAAGAATAGCATGTATATTGATAGAGATATAGCGATTTATTTAAAAAAATAAAATTCTTGCATGTTTTTTTGTTTATAACATCCAAGGTTTTCAACCAAATTTAACTCCGTTTTCAGAAAAATTGAAGAAATATAGTAGAAACAATATAGTGCAATTGGAATATAAATATTAAATATTTTAGGAAATATGAGCAGTTATGAAATTTTTATCTGCGCATGCGCGAACGATAACAAGGATCATTTTACATAATTTAATAGACAACTCTATGGCGCAACTTATTAAAAAAAAAATCTAGTCAAATATCGTAAAAATTCAGAAAGATAGCGGCATTAGTGTGAGCAAATTTTTAGTTGTTTTCTAAAAGCAGCTGAATGATAAGGGATTTTCCACAAATTGTCATTTTTAATTTTTAATTTTTTTTAATTTTCATTTTTTCTTGATGCTTTAGTTCTTGGATAACCACCAGAACGACCCTATACCATGATCAAAAGAAGTATAAAAATCGAAGCATTTTTTCCAAATCTACTCATTGATACTCACTAAATACTAACTTTTTTCTGAAAGTCAGTTAATAGAAAATGACAATTTGTGTAAAATCCCTTATTCAGCTGCTGTTAGAGAACAACTAAAAATTTGCTCACTTTAACGCCGATATCCTGAATTTTTACGATATTTGACTGTTTTTTTTTTTTTTTTTAATAAGTTGCTCCATAGAGTTGACTTAAATTATGTAAAATGATCCTTGTTATCGTTCGCGCATGCGTAGATAAAAATTATTTCATACAACTGCTCACATTTCCTAAAATATTTATATTCCAATTGCACTATATTGTTTCTACTATATTTTGTCAATTTTTCTGAAACCGGCGTTAAATTTGCTTGAAAACCCTGCATGTTAAAAGCAAAAAACATGCAAGGATTTTTTAATTTTTTTAAATAAATCGTTATATCTATTAATATACGTGCTATTCTTACACGAAAGAACACATGCACAATGTCTGTTTATATTCGGTAGCGGTAGATCATTTCGTGCATTTTATTTTACAGGGTGATCCCAAGTATTTTTTCTCTTTGATTTTTGTTTGGCCCTTTAATTGCCCCACTTATCAAATCGACATTGCTAAATATGAGGTCATATCTGTTCTTTTCAATCCTGAAATTCCGGAAGAATGTGTCAAGTATATTTCTAAATATTCGACAAAATGTCTAAAATTGAAAGTTGCCGGTCATTAATGGCTATATAGTGTACAGTATAATGTTACATAAATATCGAAACTTACATCCAAGCATAAACAAGTAATTGATATACAGAAAACATAAGTATATTTCAAGAATCAAAGTAAATTTTCTTCATAATCTTTTTTTATATATACACAATTGAAAACTTATGCAGGTCAGCAACTTTTTTCAACTGAAGATTAAGCAAACGGTAGGACGTAAGAATTCCCAATCTAATGTATGGTTGATGAAACGTTTAGAAAGATACACACAGAAAAACCTACTGTCCCATTCTAGAGAAAATTTTAAAATGAGCATATTTTAGGGGCTGCATCCAAATTCGGTACTCGATAGGTGAAATGCTGCAGAAAGACTCCGTTCTGTTAATGTATTACTTCTTGCCAATATGACCCTCAATATGTTTCGGCTATTGCCAGCCCAAATGTTTCAATAAAATGAGTAACATTTTTTCAAATTATGCACACCATAGATGCACATCTTAAACCATTTTTTTTTTTTTTATCAATTTGAAAACTACTTGGAAGAAAATTTTGAAATTTTCATAAAGTAGAACAAATAAGTTGCATGTTGCAATTCATATTTTTTTTCGAATATTAAATTTAATAATTCATATAAAATTTAAAGTTACAAATTCAATGTATTTATGTTTGGGTTTGTTAGTATTATAGTATATATATATATATATATTTATATTAGGATTGCAATTTCAGGAGATCAACGAAACTGAAAATGTAACTTAACATTTGAAGCTCTAAATTTTAAATACTTATAATACAAAAACTTATCCAAATGACTTGAAATGTCATTTTCAGTCATTGTTTGAACCGAAGATTAAAATATATTGTCAAAGTTGGTTGTTACCAGTGAAAAAAAAAAAAAAAGTTTGGTCTGGTTTTGATTTGCAGATGCCTCAAGCAAATTTTATATACATCATTTAAAAGTAGAATATTTTCAGTCGATTGGTACCAGTAACTTTTTACTATTATAATTAGTTTCAGAGTTAGTAGAGGTGTTTACTTTTTTTTTTCGCTCCCCACGACTGTATTTTAGTGACTGATAATTCATTAAAGTGCTCAGAAAGATTTCATAGGCTATTAAGGTATGAACATAGTGATAAATGTGTTAACTTGGTGTTTTCAATAACCTGATACGGGAATCTAATCTTAAAAATCTTATCTCTAACACAAAAGTACAGTGGATTTACAGAGTATTTCTTTAAATAAATCCAGAAAATTTTTAATAAAATGAGTTATTTCTAAATGTTATTTTGCTTCGTGGCCGACATTCTTCAGATTTTAAGATACTCAAAGACAAGAAAGACATACACAGAGAGGGCTTTTGTTTCAAATTCACTTATTAATAGCATTGTCTTTTGAGTTATAAGCTGTCAAAAATGAAGATTTGAAATTTTAAACTTTCAATTCAGGAAGGAAAAGGAACAGCTTTGTTTTGTTTGTTTTTTTGGGGGGGAGGGGGGAGAGAGGGGCTTATGTTTGGAAGTAGTAACAACAAAATCTTTTATCTGCTCTCTTTTAATACATGAATTTCTTCAAAGACTGGCATTCTGAGCAATATATTTCAATAATTATTAAAGTACTCAATTTAAAAAAGAAAAGATATATCCAGACATTTAAATAATCCTACAGAAAAACAAGTGTAGATTTCAGAAATGTTCGTTTCTCGTAGTTTAAAAGTTAAGCAAGATCCTATAAATCTGAATTCTGTGAAAAGGTGCAAAATAGCATTCTTAGATCTCGCCTATTAAAAAGATTTTTAAGATCAACTTCTTTTCTATATAAGGAAAGGGTAGCTGGCGTCACTGTGGGTTGAATTACTGAGCGCGTTCAGAGACCGAAACACGGGTAACCGGGAAAAATGGGGAATGATGTCATACTGGTTTCTCGGTGTAAGGTTGGGTAAAAACGGCTCTGAACGCTTTCGGGTAAAGTTGCGGGATTTTTTTTATTTACATTTACAAACATGGCGGCAGCTGCACTTTCGAGAGTGCAAAGAGATTCAATTGTCACTTTTTTTAAATGGGAAACTGTTCCAAAAGTTAATTTTTATGTGGAATACTATCGCAACAAATATGTATCACAGGTTTTGCTAGCCATTTTAGGCTGAATCGGAGATTTGTCATAGGCAAAATTTACATTTATCTTCTAACTTATCTAAAAGTTACACTTAGACCAGAATTGTTTTTATTATTTTTGTAATATGAAAAAACAAACAATGTGCGATAAAACTGATCAAAACAGTGATTCCGATTAACAGTCACAGTTAAGCTATAAAATGGTAAACAAATCAGATTTCCCAACCACGTGATCACTTTACCCAAGAAAATTTTTCAGGTAATGTGGGTTCCTCGAAATCCGGGTAATCTCCGGCTCTGAACGCTGCGGGAAACTGAAAAAGTCACGTGATGCCTAGAGTTGCAAAAAACCCGCAGATTTTTAGGGGCGGGAATTAACCCGGAATTTTGGGGAATATTGGAAATTTTGAAGGAGTTTTGAAAGTAAACAAAGCTAATCATTTTTTCAATTTGAAATTTTTATTTTAAAAGAAATTTCAGTTACCGTTTAGAGAAGTGAGCTCTAAGTTTAATTTCTTAAAACTGATTAGCTTTATTAGTGATGATTAAAATGTTTCTTTAAAAATTAAAATTATTTAATTTCTTTTTGCTGTTATATCTACTATTCAAGCATATTTATTTTCTTGTTAATTATATTGTATTTTTTCATTGATTTCCCTCACCTTTGTTTATTTTATTTTTTTGTTTACATTGGATAATTTGGCAAAATGTTTTATTTTCATATCAGGCAAGATGAATCTCATCTAGCTCTCTCACTTTCTACTTAACTTAAAATATTAAATTACTTATGATATTTTAATAACTCTTATTTAATATTTCTGCAGCTATAAATCTATTTCGTTAGTTTTCATGTAAACTGTGCTATTTTTCTATAGCTATTTTATTTGTTTCATTTGCTAAATTTTTATTTTCTAAAAAAAAAAATATATTGCTTAGTACTTACATTGACAAAAATTGAAAAAAAAAAAAAATAAATAAAAAAATTCCATGCTTAAAATTCTCTGAAAATTCCCGGGAATTTTCAAAATTTCCCTCCCAAAAAACCCGGTTTATTCCCGGGAATAAACCCGGTTTTTTTCCACCATTTGCAACTCTAGTGATGCCGGCTCTGAACGCTTCGGGTTCCCCACGGGGAAACCTGGGGAACCCAGAGTGCGGTCCGTGAGCGTGCTCACTGTTGGGTACTTAGGAAGAATCATCGGTTCGTTCTTTATTACTCCTGCTGTACACATGAATTCGACAATTTGATTGGTCTACATTTTAAAAGGTCTATGATATGATTGGCCTACATCTCCATCGCGATTCCTGCAGTGATAGCATCGACAATGTAGTGGTAGATTGGTTGACGGAAGTGTTTGTAAACATGGCCTTTCCACGTACAAAGTATGGGTAAAATCAAAAATAAATGTGTGGGTACTAAGGAAAGAAATTCCATTCAAAGTCTGTTGAAGGTCCAAAAGAACAATTGTTGACTTGCAAATAAAGACATGGCATGTCTTTATTTGCGACCCGAGTCTACAGAAAAAGGAGCAAGCTCGGGCGCACACCGGCCGGAGCCCAATACCTCCCTCAGACTGGATATTTAAGATCTCTGACCGCCGAATTAGAGTTCCACAAAGTAATTTCACATAAGACTTGCACATTGCCAGTTAGGTAATTTCTGTGGCAAGGTTTTAGTGTATAATATCTTTCTACGTTTCTTAGTTGCAGATCTATGGGAGGAAATTATATATTTAGGTCAAACGGATTATGTAAACTATTTCGATCCGAACGCGCATAACTCACGTTCTGCGAAACTGATTTTATGGGACTTCCATTGGCAGTTAAGTAATTTTTGGGAGAAGGTTTTAGTGTATAACACATCGTTCTATGTTACTGAGTTTCAGAGCTATGGGAGAAAGTTCCATCTACTATATGTATCAAATGCAAATTGAAGTTTAAATTCAAACATTTATAGCTCACTATGATAATTTTTTTAAATGGGACTTGCATCCCCACCAAAAATAATCTTAAGATTATCAGAAGAAATCTCCACTTTCTCCAAAAATTCTACAGAAATCTGTAGAAAATTTGAAGATTTAGTTTTACCTTAAAAAAAAAAAAAATCTGAATTTTCTAAGATACTCTTAAAAATTTCTGCAGAAATGGGCCAATTACCTACAGATTTTTGGGCCAATTACCTAGATTATTTTTTTTAGTGAGGATAATACATCGTTCTACGTTACTTATAGAACTATGGAGAAAGTTCTATAAGGCTGTTCTCAAATCCAAAAGGGCAACTTTATGACAAGTTTTAATTCATTTTTGTTCGGAAAAGGATGAAACTAGCAGGTGTTCAGAAAATATGGAATAGAGCTGTTTTTTTTTCGTTTTCTTGCAAACGCAATACATCTTCCAGAAAGTAGTGTCGAAGTGGGCGTTTTGAACCGAATTTCCACGCGAAAGGAAAATAACGACTCAAGAAAGGGCGAAAAACGTGTTTGTCGCGATCAAAATCACTTATACCTCAACAGGTAATTTATTGATCAAAAAAAGTAAAACATTCCAAATTGCTTCCATAATCAGGCCTAATTTTATATCTTTTCGTTAAAAAATGAATTTGTAAATGTGTCAATTTTTTGCGCTTGTTGAGCAGAGCAATAGAGAACAGCCTTAAATGAGCCAGATTATGAAAATTAGCTTGTAAGAGAAAGCTCTACTGAACGGATTTTGATGGAAGTTTCGCCATTAGATACATAAATTATGCAAATTAAAAAGTTATGTAAAATTTGCATTCCGAATTGCAAAACTTATGTTCTATGAGACAGAGCCGCATGCAAAAACTAGTATAACCAAAAATTTCCATGAAGAGAAAGCTTTCTTGACCCAATACAAAAATTACTAAAAAGGTTATTTTTGAAGCTTAGGATGGTCTTTAAATGTAAAGATGTTTTCACATTTATGTAGGAGTCAATTTTTCAATACAAAAATAAATACCTCAACACAAAAAATACCGTATTCGTTTACACACTACATATTAAAATTCTATGACATCGCATAGTTGAAAGGACATTGTTTACATAACTGTTCAATAAAAATAGAACTAATACGGAGTTATCTAACCTATACGGAACAAATATTAGCAAACTTAAACCTGCATTAACAGTTGTTTTGTATTTACAGTAACAGTTTCGGATAAGTCAAACATCTGCTTTATGTTGATGCTTACAATCTTATAAGTAAGAAAGCAGCGAGTGATGTAACAAACCTAAAATTCAATTTCTAAACTTATTTTAGAGAATTGACCAAAAAATTTTAAAAACTGATTTTTAGAAGTATATATTTCAAGACTTGTTTTGGTCATTTTTTAATGTTTCTATTCAGTCCGCCGTTCCTATTCACAACATTTGATTGGCAAGTTATTCTGAAATAAGTACGCAGTTTATAATCGGAGCCATTCAAAACAACTATTACTGCTTTAAAAAAAACGAAAGGAAAGGAAAGGGCGGAAGCTGAATACATACATAATTCAAGAATATGAGTAGGGCCCCGAGAAGCCTAAAGAGCAAAGGCCCGATATTCATTTGAGACCCCTTCCTATATTGTCAGGAGAAAATTAAGTGTCTATACCCTAGATGGTGATATAAATATATAAATATACCATATCTTGTTTAATCTTATCTTACTCAAAAAGTACAAAATACAGATTATAATTTATAACAATGTCAAAATAGATTTTAAATATCAGCTTTACGAAAAATTTCCAAATAAAATTTGGAAGTCCCGAAAATAAAGAGGTATTGTCTACTTATCTCATTCTTTTATGTCTTAATGAGAAATAGTTTAAGGAAATCCTTCTCGAAAAACTAATATCTTTATCACAGACCCCATAATATTCTATCTATTTTTCTTTGGGCACGAGTGACCTAATAAAAACGTAACGCTACTTTGATATTTTCAAAATTTACACTTTACATGCAAATACATTATACAAGGCGCCCAGAATGCAAAAAGTTTAAAACGTGAAAATTTTTGGCTTAAAACTTGTTAAATACATGTGCCAATGTGGTATTGGTTTCCAGCGACTTTGATAAATAACCAAATTGTTATATTGGCTACATCTAAATGACATAACTTTAATTGGACAATTGAATTCAATCATAGTTACACACGTGTCAAAGTATCTCGCTGTTCCCATGAATTTATGTCGCTTTTATTCAGAGTTCTTTTATAGATGTATACATAACGATGTATAACGTTAAATATCCCAAAACTAAACAATGTATCCAGGCCAGATTGCCGCCTTAGGTAAACTACCTAGACAAACGTACCCCAATTTTTACGAAAAGAAAAAGTTGCCTTATTTAATCTCAATTCTGCAATTTATGAGGCGAAAATCGGTTTTCATAATTAAGAAAAACCAAGTGGTGGAAGTTTGCCTAGACTGTAATCAACCCATATGTGTACCCAGTCCAGAAAACCCTTTGCAGAATTCTTTTCTTTATATCTACCTCCCAAATACCCTTCCATTAAATTACAAATCTTTTACAATAAAAATATACTTGAAATTTAATTTATTTAGTTCAAATACGGTATTTATCAAATTACCTTTAACTACAAAATAATAGTAAAACTTACTTCCACAAAGGCAATACATCGTAAAATAATACAAACAGTTACGTTTAAAAGTGCTGCAAGTGTTTTCTCCTCAAGTGCTTAAATGATTTTAAGGTGCTCTATTTATTTTCGTTTATGCAGAAACCACCACCGTGCTCAGAAATGTACATATCAACAAAGTTATCAGACAATCGATTATAAAAATTATACATATATGGCCTTGATCCAGGAAGATTTCTGTAATTTGGAAAAGCCAAGATTTATTTTGCTGGTTGGTGATTATAGTCGGTTTTCGCAATTTTAAGAAACTACACTAACTAATTCGAAATCTGCATTATTTGTGAAATTGGGAAAGATAAACAAAATGAAGGCTTTTGATTGGTTATTTGCATTTTGCAAAATTCTAAAAATCTATCTGGATTCTTGCCGTTATTGTGCCAAGTTTTCACACAGTAAGAATAGATTCTATAATGTAAATAAATGCCACGTTTAAGACAATAAAAGTAGGATTCTTCCATATGAGAACTGGCGACATACGCACAGGGCGTATGCTCAGATTATGCTTAGAAAGACTCTTTTGTCAAAACTATGGCATAGGTATATTCCAGACTAAGCGATATTCCACTGAAGAAGTTAAAAAGCATTAGCTTGGCGATAATGGCAGACTCGCCGCGGTGCTTGCCTATTTACTTTTGTCCTGAATTGTTGTCAACCAATGGAGGATATTCCATCTACGTTTTGACCACGTGGTCAAGGTAAAAACTTCTAGCGTAAAGAAGGGAAGGCTCCGTAGACGTGTAATGTAAATCCCCGCTAGCCAATTAAGCAGCTCATGAGGCAAAGCAGTAGTATCTTCCCTTCTTATCAGTTAGAAGTTCCTTGGGTAAATTACCGGTATCACTTGACTTTTTTCAACCTCGAACCCAGATTTGGAATATCCTCCATTACATATGGTATTTGTGATTGGTTGAGACACCGGCATATGCCATATTCCGGGTGCAGCGTCTAGAATACCTAGTGTGGAAATATGCTATCCAAACAACGCTAAATTTTTTTATCCCTTAAATGTGCAACGATACTACTAAAATCCCAAGTGTCGATCGCAGCGACATCTGCGGGATTTTCGTTTTACATTGTGTAGACTAGCAGTATCTTGCAGTTGTAGAAAGTATCCTGCAGATGTCGCTGCGATCTGTATATTTCAGCAACATCTTTGCACATTTAAGGGATACAATATTTTAGCACTTCTTTAAGTATTACAGGGATAGCCAATTTCCACACTATATATTCTAGGCGCTATAATTCCGGCACTCTCACATCGAGGCAAATTAAGTGAGACGTTGACAAGTTTTATTATTTTCTAGCAAAAACCGTGGCTTTGCGCGCGTAATAGCTGAAATATGTTAAGTGATATTTGAATATCTAATTTGTATTAGAAGATATTATACTTTTAGGAATAATTCTAAAATTACTAATTAAGACACACTATGACTAAACTTCATTATTACACTGCATTAGGCAGAAATAACACTTCAATTAATAAGAAGAACTAAAACTAATTCTAAATAAATGATAATTTAAAAACTATATTGAAGCTTTTATGCTCATTTCACACGCTCATTTCAGTATTAATTTGAAGTTTTGGTTTTTTTTTAAACCGTTTTTAGTACCAGTACGCATTTACATCTTAAAATTAACCATCATGTCAAATTCCAAGCTTCTTGTCTAACGGCCTATCTCCTCTCTGGTGATAGTAAAACTGACATAAAATGCCCATATTGAAACAGAGACTGTCATCATTAATTTGCCAACACTAATTTTGAAATCGGTTTGGTATTTCCTAATATTTCATAGAAAACGTAATTTAGAAAGTTTTTAAAGGCTTTTTTAGACCGTCTGTTGTTCCTGCCAAACCCAGGTGGTAGTAGCACAGACAAGACATAAAATATAGCCTTCGTAGGATCTCAGACTGTTACCATTGATTTGCAACCATTACTTTTGTAATCGGTTTATTATTTCCTGAGATTGTATAGAAATCGTAATTTAGGACTTTTTTAGAACGCTTTCGGCTTCCTCCCTTCGCTTCAACCTTTTAAAATTTCGAATTAATTTTCGACTGTTCTTAGAGGTTCTTATATTTTATAAGTAACTGCCATGCCATGTTTAAAGTTTTCTAGCCTCTTCAATATCAGAGAAATCGCAATTTAGAACGTTTTTTGCTTCTGCAAGTGGCACCGCTATAACATATAGCTTATGTTTGAGCAAATTCTATCACCACCGATTTGCAACTATTTTTTTTTTTATTAAATCGGTTTGGTATTTCATAAGATTACATAAAAATCGTAATTTAGAACGTTTTTAGAACGCTTTCTGCTCACTCCATCCTTTTAAATTTGGATTTTTCTTTCGACGGTTCTTAGAAAGCATTTGCATCTTATAAGTAATTGCCAAACCATGCCAAATTTCAAAATGTTAGACCACTCAATTTCACAGTAATTGCAATTTAGAACGTTTTTTGCTCCTGCAACCCTTTGGTGGTAGTGACACCGACATAAAATATAGCTTATGTTTCTGTAGGTTCTATTACCACCAATTTGCAACCATTACTTTTGAAATCGTTTTGATATTTTTTGAGATTGCGTAGAAATCGCCATTTAGAACGCTTTTTAGGAGGCTTTTCGAGCTTTTTTACACCTGTTAAATTTCCAATTTTTTATCAAATGTCATTCATATCTAATAAGGAAAGGGCATGTTTACAAACAAACACTTCCGTCAGCCAATCTACCAGCTATATTTTTGCCATAAAGATCATTGCAGGAATAGTTTTGGCGATGTAGGCCAATCATATCAGAGACGTGTTAAACGAAGACCAATCAAATTTCCCTAGCTCATGCGTACATGTAGGAGTCATAAGGAACGGACAGGTTTTCTTGCTGAACCAACAGTGATTCAACCAACAGTGACGTCAGCTGCCCTTTCCTTATAAGTAACTACCAACTAAATTTCATATTTATAGACCCTTCAGTAACACAAAATTCGTATTTTTAGAACTTTTTTACTCCTGCACCCTCTTTGGGTTAGTGGCATGGACATAAGATATAGCCTATGTTGGAACAGGGACTAACACCATCATTTTGATACCATTACTTTTGAAATCGGTCCGGTAGTTCCAGTGATTACCTCCTACAATCAAACAAACAAACAATCTTTACTTCTTTATAATATTAGTATAGATAACATAATCATACTGATTGATAAAAATATCATACGAATTGTTATTTTTCCAACTGAGTGAAAAATTATCCAGACCGGTAGTCAAACCGCGACACATGAAATACACTACCAGACGTGACCAATGACATACAAAGCCAGTTCATGAATTTTATGACATCACACAGACTGGATCCGAGGCTAACGAGAAAGACAGGCTACCGCGGTGGGACCGATCTGTCTTTTTTTACAGACCGCTAGAGTGACGTGTGCTCTTTTCACACACCTTCATTGGTGCATTCGAGCATCACGTGACTCTTGCGGTCCATAAAAAAAGACAGATCGGACCCACCGCGGTAGCCTGTTTTTTTCGTTAGCCTCGGACTGGATCCGAGGTACAGCGTCTAGAATACCTAGTGTGGAAATATGCTATCCAAACAGTGCTAAAAATTTGTATCCCTTAAATGTGCGACGAAACTGCTAAAATCCCAAGTGTCGATTGCAGCGACATCTGCGGGATTTTCGTATTACTAGTATTACATTGTATAGAGTAGCAATATCTTGCAGTTGTAGAAAATACCCTGCAGATGTCGCTGCGATCTTCATATTTCAGCAGCATCGTTGCACATTTAAGGGATACAATATTTTAGCGCTTTTTTAAGTATTACAGGGATAGCCGAGTTCCACACTAGTTCCACACATTCTAGGCGCTATAGTCGAGGCTAACGAAAAAGACTGGCTACCGCGGTGCATTCCACGTATCTTTTTTTACAGACCACTGGCGTCACGTGATGCTCGAATGCCCCAATGAAGGTGTGCGAAAAGTCATCCTAGCATCATATGACTCTAGCGATCTGTAAAAAAAGACACATGGGATGCACCGTGTGAAGGCGTCTACCTTCACATACTAATATTAATACCTTTCTCCTTTCCACCCTTTAAAATTACATTTTTTTTAATTCTTTAAATTTAATTATCTGTCTGCATTTGGATTCAGTCTGTTTTTAGCGCTCTTTTCCCTTCATAAATTCAGCAATCATTTTTCTGTATCTGTAATATTTTAACCGCAGCGCACTGCATTTAAAAGAAAAGAAATAATTTCCTTTTCCCGCCTAACAACTGGTCCCAATTTTCATCCTTCTGCCTTAGTTTGATGATATGCAGAAATTTGTCAGACATATTACTTCTACATTTTTAACCGTTGGTCCAGATGTAAGATATATCAGCCATTTCAGTTATTAACCCTGTCTTTATTTTACTTTAGTTTATTAACATGCGCTTCCCGTCGCTTCAATCCCCATGAGAACTGTGGCAAACCACTATAGAATGTTCTTTTGCGGTTTATGTGCTATAATTCCTAAGTTATCATTTGGCGTTAAATATTTCTCTTTACTCTTTTACTTCCCCCATCCAATTTCAATTATCTTACTTTGACCTTCCTCTCTGTAATCTCACCATATAGCATATGTATTTGGCGAAATTGTGTATATACTCCTGCCAATACTCGAACATTTTTTTTCAAAAAAATGTAATTGTAGGACTTCCTTCTGAACTCGCATGCTCTGAGCATAAGAATGTAAGGAGACTCTCTCTCCAACGGCCGGCTCCGGCCGATGGCTCGCCTTGCAAAAAAAAAACATCCCGAACCTGGTGTCCGATTTGGTCAATAAAGAATTAGTTGTAACATTCGGCTTGTCTCTATCTGCAATATGGATTAATTCGTTCTGTTAATATTGTTTCACATCGTTATCAACTCTTACAGCCATCGGAATAATTCAATACAAATGGACAGAAATACCAAAGCTTCTGTACACACCGTGGTATCCTGTCTTTTTCGTTAGCCTCAACTGGATCATCTTTATTCAGCTTCAACGTAGTAATAGCAATGCATTAAGAAAGTGGATAGCATCTTTAAAAAGAGATTTTTAAAAGTATATTTCAGGTCTCTAATCGGTATGTATTGCTTTTATTTATAATCTGTAGAGTTTTGTGATCATTTAGAGATAATGTTTTAAAGATTTGGGGAATTTTTTATTAGTTAAATTTATTATTATTTTTTGATCTGTCATCTTTCTGCTTGAGCTTGATATGGGTGTTTAATCTTAACGATAAACTGCTATGTATGACACTGTGTGTAACAGTGTGACAGTGAGAGTTGAATATGAAACTACAGTTTCATGTTTTCACAACTAAATTTGTTTCATTGCTTGTCATATGCTACCGGGTGTCCCAAAACGGACTGGTTGATTTTAAAATTCAATAACTTGCAAACGGTGACAGGTATTAAAAATATTCTTGCAAGAGGGTTATGTATAATGTTAGGAGTTAGTGTAATTCTATATTTTAGTTCGAATTCCAAACAACAGATGGCACTGAGAGCAATAGACGTTCAGTTGAGGCGGAAACTGGTGTCACTCAGCATTGATGCGGAGGAAGGAGATTAAGACTATGGAGTGTTCATTCAGCAATACTCTTGCTACAGCGTCTAGAATATATAAAGTGGAAATCGGCTATCCCAATAATACTTAAAAAAGTGATAAAATATTGGATCCCTTAAACGTAAAACGATGCTGAAATCCAATGAGTCGATCACAGTGACACCTGCAGGATATTTTCTAAAATTCCAAGACGATTTGGTCTAGACGCTGTAATAATACGATGTTTACTTTGAAATTTGAAAATATATCGCAGATGTCGTTGCGATCGGCTCGCTGGATTTCAGCTTCATTGCACATTTAAGGAATACAATATCTTAGCGCTGTTTGCATAACAGATTTCTATACTATATATTCTAGACGCTGTACTCTTGGTCTTAGTTCAGATTCTCAACTCAGTCGATACGATTTCGATTTTTGTTGGGGGTCAGAGCAACAATACAGACAAATATTGTTTTCATGGAAACGACTTCTTCGAAATCAAGATGCTTCATAACACCGTTTAAAATACAGTGATACCTCGGTTTTCGTTGATAATCTGTTCGAAAACAATCGGCGAAATCCGAAACCGACGAAAACCGAGGCAATTATTTCCATATGAAGCAATGTAAATACAATTAATTCATTCTAAGCACTTCAAATACGTACCAAAAACATATTTTATAGAGAATAAGTATAACTTTTAATACTGAAAACAGTAAGAAATTAATATAATGTTCTTGCCGTATGGTATCAGTTCACTATATCTGGGGTCACTTCTTTTTTTGTTCTTTTGACAGTAGGACTAGCAAAGAGTCAAAGGAACTATGTCGCTCAAAAAAGTTATCTGTTTCTGTCACCTCTTTAAGATTTGCCTAAGCTGGGGTAAGATTTTACCATTAAGCAAGTTACAGACACGGCTTGCAACAGCTTTGTCCTTGAGATTTTTCACAATAAAGCCCTGTACTTTAACCCATATAAAGAAGATGGCCTTAATCTCTGAAGAACGCACATTTTCCCCTGTCTCTTCCTCCTCATCTGTCATCTGTTGCACTTCTATGTGAAGGTCTTGCAGCTTTTTAATGGTTCTTCACTTCAAGTTCTTCCCTGTGTTCATCCATCAATTTTTCCACATTCTCACCGCTCATCTCCAAACCCATGAACTTCCCCAAATCAATAATCGACTGCACCACATGTGTAGGGTCAGCTGGATCTGAAAACTTTCTTTGGTCCCATGATGGACCACACGCAATCAATGAAAAATGCCCAAAACTACACTGGAAGTAACGAAATTGTCGACCTAGACGTCCGCAGTGCTGCACACGTGACGAGAAACAACGCCACACTGAGCAGGAGAACGCGTCGTCGCCCCCTTTGTTTACCGAAAATGCAGGGAGGTCACTAGAGTACACCGACGAAATCCGAAGCAACCGACAAAAACCGAGACAAATTTTTCACAGAAAAAATCAACGAAAACCGAAACCGACGATAACCGAAGTCAACGAAAATCGAGGTATTACTGCACCGTCGTTTATAAACTTTTAACATTCCAAGAAGGTTAAGATTATTTTTAATCTTGGTATCTTTTTATTAATCAAAGTTATCCTTTTTAAGACTTTCCAGCATAACTGAAAAGTGTTTAGGCCCTCGGTTTGTCTGGTCGACTGTTTGGCCGTTCTCTAACTCGCGTAAATATATTTGGATTGCCATGCATACCATGGCATTAAATATATTTGGATTGCCATGCATACCATGGCATTTTAGGTATTGAAAATGAAGTGCGTAGCATGGTTTACTATCAGGGACATTCTAAAAATTCCCTTACATTACGGTCTATGTAAAAAAATCATTTAAGGTGTATTTTAATGATTTTACACTATTTCAAACATATTCCGAAATTCACATGAGTCACTGAGCTACACTACAATATGCTTATATACCGGGAGACGGCAGCGCAGACAATCATCTCATCAAGTTCACTGCTGAAATTCCAGAATTAGTTAAAAGTCGATTCGCATATTAAAACGCAATCGGTCTGTCAAGTCATGTCTTGCTGGAAAACACCTAAACACCCGATTTTAGCGGTGGACTCGTAGATTTACCATTGTGTTTTCCTGCACCCAAAGATAGGAAAACATGAAGGACTGGGAGCAGGAAAACACTATGGTAAACCTGCAAGTCAACCGCTAAAATGGGGTTTTTAGGAGCTTTCCACAAAGATATGATTTGACAAGCCGATTGCGTTATAGTATGCGAAACGAGTTTTAACTAATTCTAGTTTTTCAGCCGTGAACTCGATGTGGTGATTGTCTATGCTGCCGCCTTTCGGTCTGTTACTATAGAATAGGATGTGCAATATTCATCCTTCATTTTCAGGCACACACAAAAGAATTCGGTTACGGTACTGACTGTTATCAATAGGTGCTGGAAGTGAGTTTTTCTTAAATCTAACCTAATTTTTTACCTATTACTTGATGCGTATAATTTCTATATTAGATCATATACATTATATACATGGTAGAACAAAATGCTTTTGTTTTCATTATGCTTGATCCAAGCAGTGGTTGCTCCAAAGCTATAAATGTTCTTTGTTCTAAAGTATAAACCATTTCCACGATTTTTTTTCAACATGCATATAAATCTAGTAATGAACTTCCTTAAAAGATCTAAAATTTCTTAGAGTTTAAAAAAGTTATGAAATTTTTAACAACAACAACAACAACAAATTACTGAATCTCTTCACCTAATTTTAAAATACGATGCATAAAATATTCTTTAAAGCATACAATAAAAAGTAAGTTAATCCGCGAAAATAAAGCTTATGTATAAATGTAAAACCATCCGCAAACTCGAATACTGCTTACTGCTTGCTAAATTAATGCCCAGCTCCGAACGCTGTCGTTTTATCGTAGAATTTGTTATTTCCATGGCAACGACACATTTCATTGAAATCATATCGACGAATTGACCCGTAAGAGCCAGATTGTATGCTGAATGAGATCGACCCTATAGCCTTATACTATAGCGCCTATCGTATGGAAATCGGCTATCCTTTTAATACTTAAAAAAAAGCGCTAAAACATTGCATCCCATTAAATGTGCAACGATGGTGCTGAAATATAAAGATCGCAGCGACATCTGCTGGATATTTTCTACAACTGCAAAATATTGCTAGTCTATACAATGTAATACGAAAATCCCGCAGATGTCGCTGCGATCGACACTTGGGATTTTAGCAGTATCGTCACACGTTTAAGGGATATACATTTTTAGCATTGTTTGTCGCCTCAAATGGTCCTTTATTTTATTCACAGAAATACTAGGTTGAGCAAAAAGTTCTGGAAAATTTATGAAAGTTGCGTTATTATGCGCAAATTAACAGCAAAAACAACAAGGACTATTCTTCAAAGTAGAGACCATCGTAGTCCAAGACGCTTTGCCATCGTTCTACCAGATTCCGGATTTGCTGGAAGTACCGTGGTGGCTCCTTGGAATCGAAAAACTCTTGACATGCTTCTTCAACTACATTAAAGGATTCAAATCGACTGTTGCATTGATCGAAAGAGGCAATAATCGGATGGAGCCATGTATGGACTGTAGATGGGGAAGGAAGAATTTTGACGCCGTCTAACTGTGCAAACTTGTCCTTGGTCCTCTGAGCCACGTACGGTTTGGCATTGTCCTGCTGAAACAAAGCGCGCTTTCGGCGGACCAATCTTGGATATTTCTGCACCAAATTGACGTAGACGCGATCCAACTGCTGGTAATTGATGGCACAACCATTTGGAACGATACAAATTCTGGTAACCATTAGATTAAAAATTTCCCAGAACTTTTTGCTCAACCTAATAATTACACAAATCAGACATAACAATTTCGTTAACGGTACATGGAACATAAATTGGTTCAAATTTTCGAGTTTTGAATTGAGTTATAAATTGATAAAACAGAAAGAAAAAGGTTGATGATGAAGTGTTAAATCAATATGATTATGATGCTGGAAGGTTTTAAAATAATATATTTAAGCATTGTGGGTTGTATATAGCTCTTTTGGCTTTTCGAAAAAAGTGTTTTTTTTTATGCTTCGGTACACTTTTCTAAAAATCCCTTTTAGGTAAACAGTTGGAATTTTCCAAAATTGTGTAACTAACTCTATTTGAGAATAATAAGAAGCGATTTTTATTTTGGCTTAAAAGAAATAAAATTAAAAATATTTTACTAAAAAACTTTGAAAATCCTTTTCAAATTTCAACCGTGAACTCGAAGAGGTGATCGTCTGTGCTGCTGCCTCCCGGTCTATTAGGAAAGGCAGGCTAAATAGATGATCCCCTTCGTCCAATAAACAGTATTTTTCTGAGGGTTTTCCCCCGCATAGGTGGAGTTGTTGCCATTCGTGGTTAAAGTTCATTAAGGCGACTAGATAGCAGGGATGTAGTGGAGGGTATACGATGGTATACGCCGTATACCTTCTGGATTTTTTTAAGAAACACCGTATACCCTCTGTTTCTCAAAAAAGCTATAGTATGTACACTGTAGGGTATACCATCTGCCTTGAGCGTATGCCTTCTGTTTTTTTTACGACTACACCACTGCTAGATAGGAGAGTTGCAACATACTATGTTCAGACTGTGCTTAGACAATCGCGTTTTTCCAAACTATAGCAGATCAAAATCGATTATTGGAGGTCACCATCGCCACTCTCATATCCGCCAGCGAATAATGCTGTGATTACATTACGGTCTAACAGTCGCCCCAGGGCTGCGAACTTGGGTGAAAAACTAAAAGGAATTTCAAGTTCTAATTTGGCACACATAAAAAAAAAAATAATTCATACATTATAAAACATATTTGTACTTGAACAGTCTATAGAGACACTGATCGCAGCCATTGGTTCAGGAAAATTATTCTTTTAACTAATGCCATTGAAATCATTGGGACTTAAAACGGCCTATAGATGCGCTGATTGCAGCCTTCGGTATAGGAAAATTGTCCCTATTGAAATAATTCTTTATAAGGAAAGGGCAGCTTACGTCACTGTTGGTCGAATTACTGTTGGTCAGCAAGAAAAACAGGTTCATACATTATTACTCCTACTATACACGTGAACTCCGGGAATTCGATTGGTCTTTAACAGTTTGCTTTAACAGATCTATGATATGATTGGCCTACGTCGCCAAGTGTGATTTCTGCAATGATAGGGTGTTCGAATACTTGAATCGCCAATTCTTTACTGTAAATGCGTTTGAAAGTTATTCAAATTAATGATAATTTTTACTTTGTCATATAACGCAGAACACAAATGTCACATAAAATCCGAACCTGTGCGAAAAAAAAAAGAGATAATTCTCGACAAATTAAAAATACATGTAATGCAATTGCTTGCATTGGATTTTCCTGAAGCGAGAAATCCATCATACCTTTTCTCCAGCAGCTGGTTTATTCAACTTCTTGAATCACCATTGGTAGGGCTCCTATAACACAAGCTGAATCGTCAAACATTTTGTTTTCCACTTAAACCAATGAGCGATTGTTGCCCACGCGACATGGCCAATCGTCGTTTTCCTACCGGCAATTAAATGGCGGCGTGAGTACCTTAACCATTGGACTTTATCCGAGGCTAACGAGAAAGACAGGCTACCGCGGTGGGTCCGATCCTTCTTTTTTTACAGACCGCTGGAGTCACGTGATGCTCTTTTCGCACAACTTCATTGCTGCATTCGAGCATCACGTGACTCCAGCGGTCTGTAAAAAAAGATCAATCCAACCGACCGCGGTAGCCTGTCTTTCTCGTTAGTCTCGGACTTTATCCATGTGACGTCAGAAAAAACATTTTGACACTGTCCTCCCTTCGAGGGGTCTCTCAATGGGGTGTAATCTCGTACAACCGTTCCTGTAATCAGTGAAATCATACTGTAATCAAGTCTTAATCATGCGTAATCATGTCATCACATGTAATCCATGTAATCGGTGGTAATCAATGAAATCTTAACGTAATCACATGTAATCAGTATAATCATAGTATAATCATGTATAATCAAGTGTAATCTCGAATTAAAAATCTCGAGAAAAATCTATTTTGTCGCCATTCTGTCTTCTTCCTCTCGCTGTCTTCAGTTTAGACGGAAGTTGGGGAAGGCGGGAAGCGGCGGGAAGGCAAAAGCAGAAATGAGAAATGCCCTCGGAAATGGCAGAAAGGCGAGCTCACAGATGAGGAAAGAGATAAGCTAGATAAGAAAGTAGTCTGTGGGGGGGGGGGGGCTTTCTCAAGAATTTGTTTGATTTTATTCAAAGAACGTTTAGTGGTCGGCATGGGGCCATCGTAATGGAGGGAAACTTTCAAACTGGTCAGCCCGGCAGCATTAGGACATATTTTTAACGGGAAGCTGGGCAACAACAAAGAAAAAAAAATCCGCGGGCTGTCGAACCCGATTTAAAAATTTAAACGAAACCGATAAAATATGAATAATTTTCAATGGATATGACCAGTGTTGGGGCAGAATCTGATTACAGAGTAATGAAATTATTGATTAAATTAAAATACATTATAATCACCTCATAATGCAATTGATTAACACGCAGAGCACTGAAAAGTAATTTCAATTTAAGCTTTTGAATTGTATAACCCGATAATTATCTAAAGGATTACAAATCAATTCTTATTTAACATTTTAAGATTTAATTAGATTAATTTTAATCGATTACGTGCGGATTTCGATTACTCTTTTAATTATATAATTTAATTAACCTGCAATGGATTAAAAGATGATTTAAATTACGTTTTTAATTGTATAATCCAGTTAACCCGTAATGGATTGTAGGTCAATTTCAATTATATGTATTTTTAATATAACTTAGATTACATTCTAATATATTACAAGTTAATGTCGACTAAGTGTATTTAAAATACGCGGGAGATGAGAGGGACCGCAAGCAAATTTTTTAAATCTGATATATATTATTTATAACATATAAAAATATTAAAGATAGGAGGGAGTGATAATTGTCACCCGTGGGGGGGGGGGGGGGGCAATTTTCTAACTTTTTCTGGGTAGTAGTTTAGGTAATAGTTTTTCTAGTTTAGGGCAGAGGGGGCGGCACTTGCTCGGGCGTAAGAACGAAAGGCCAGGGCCGAAACTAAGGGGGGGGGGCAGAGGGGGCATGTGCCCCGGGCGCAGAGCCAAGGGGCGCCAAATGAAAGATTATACCTTTGGAACCGATTATTTTCTTCTGATGGACTGATGGCTTTCATTATTATGAAACAGCCATTATAAATGAAGTGTTAGGTGAAGATGAAAGAGCAGCCGTAAAAAGTTTGAAATCTGATTTTCTGGTCAGAATGAGAAAAAAAAATGGCCATTTTTTTCCCCATTTTGACCAGAAAATCAGAGTTCAAACTTTTTACGGCTGCTCTTTCATCTTCACCTAACACTTCATTTATAATGGCTGTTTCATAATAATGAAAGCCATCAGTCCATCAGAAGAAAATAACTCGGTTAAAGCGGAAACTCGGTTAAGCGGGACTCGGATAATCGGAACTCTACTGTATAAGCAATTACTGTAAATAGCCGGTAATACATGCGAATTCTTTTATGTGAACGAACTATAATTGCAACAAACGTCACATTCAATTTACGTAGTTCAGTATTACATTTTTTATGATTACATGTTTTAAATTTTAAAATAAGTCGGCCATTAGAAAATTAGTAAAATTCTCTTTGTAAATATACTTTGAGGAAGAAAGAAGGGGGGGGGGTGCCAAAATTCATGTTTGCTCCTGGCGCAAAAAAGGCTAGTTTCGGCCCTGGGTCGAAACTAAGGTGTGGCAGATGGGGCATGTGCCCCGGGTGCCAGAACGAAGGGGCGCCAAATGAAGGCCTATACCTTTGGAATGGATCATTTTCTTCTGGTGGACTGATGGCTTCTATTATTACGAAACAGCCATTATAAATGAAGTGTTAGGTGAAGATGAAAGAGCAGTCGTAAAAAGTTAGAACTCTGATTTTCTGGTCAGAATGGAAAAAAAAAATGGCCATATTTTTTTTATTTTTTTTTTTTTTTTTGCCAAAAAAAATTATGGCCATTTTTTTCCCCATTCTGACCAGAAAATCAGAGTTCTAACTTTTTACGACTGCTGTTTCATCTTTACCTAACACTTCTTTTATAATGACTGTTTCACAATAATAGAAGCCATCAGTCCATCAGAAGAAAATAACTCGGTGAAAGTGGAAACTCGGTTAAGTAGGACTCGGATAATCGGGACTCTAACTGTATATTTTATTTTTATAATGATCTTTATAATATTTTTGTTGGTGTTTAGAGGGGAGTCATGACCCCCCCCCCCCTCTCTTGGATCCGCCATTGTAGATTACGTAGTTCAGTATTATATATTTTAAGATTACATGTTTTAAATTTTTAAATAAGTCGGCTATTAGAAAATTAGTAAAATTCTCTTTGTAAATATACTTTGCGGGAAAGGGGGGGGGGCGCCAAAATCCATGCTTGCCCCGGGTGTAAAAAGGTTAGTTTCGGCCCTAGGCGAAGAGGGCGCCAAACGGAAATTTTGTTTGTCGTTTGATACAAAAATGTATATATATATATGGAATTTTGATAAAATTGTCTTGCAGTTAAAAAATCCAAACACGTAAAAATAACCAAAAGTAAAATTTAAAAAATATGCAACGAAAATAGAAAAAAAATCATTTAAAACTATTAAAATGCAAGCGAGAATGTTTTTTAAAGAACGCTCCCATAGGTTTAACATTAGCTTGCGAGTTACTTTGTCTTTAATGTATATATATATATATATATAATATACATACATTTTTGTATGAAATGAAAAATAAAATCTTCATTTGGCGCCCCCACCCCTTTCCTCGCCTTTCGTTCTGACGCTTGGGGCACATGACCCCTCTGCATCCCCCTAGTTTCGGCCCTGTTTTTTACTGTAAGTTTTAGCAACATTGGTCCCACCAAATTCTCCGTTGATGAAGTTTTACACTTTATCTAGTTACAATAACATCTCTCAAAACGTAATTACTAGAGATCGGAAAAAATACCGTTTTAAACAGGTATCCGCTTTAGCCAGAGTATTTCTAAGATTATCCATCCTTTCGTAATCGGGATCATGAAATGTTTCTGTTTTTAATTTTCCACAGGCTTTACTGCTACAAAGAAGGAATCGCAAAGGTCTGGATAAATGTTCCATTTTAAACAGATTTTTATATTAGCGGGTATAAATTGTACAGTGTTAATTTCGTCAAACTTTAATTTTTTTCCATTTATGGCACGCTTCGTTACAGACATGTTCTAATGTCGTAGATTTAGCTATAGTACATTTATGCTCTCAAGCGGTTATTATCAGTGACGGATCCAAGGGGAAGGAGACGGGGGTCATGACCTTCCCTCTCGTAAACAACAGAAAAATGCTAAAAGTTATTAAAAAATGAAATATATCTTAAATTCTTTCAATCCCCCTCCTCCGAAGTTTGTTCAACAATGCGAATCTCTCTGACTCTTTAAACCTCTACTCAAATCAAAATTAGGTAATTTCTGATACATCCGTGAAAATATTTCTAACCTCAAGAAATTTGAAAGTGCACTTATTCAGAAACTATGTGATCGAAACTGTTTTCCATTTTTCAATAAAAGCGAAGAATCTTACCAAAAATTCCATAAAATTTGGCATTTTAAACTAAATTTCCGGACGCGAATGCAAATTGCTCTCTCATGATGACATTTCTGATGACAAATCCAAAAAGTTAACATGTAAAAAAAATTTAAAAAAATTGCCGTTTTAGCACAAGTTACTACTTTTATTATTCATGATTTAGTGTACGGACCTATCGTTAGGAGGGACATTCCGACCCCACCCCCTTGGCTAAGCCACTGTCGGCAGAACGGTGATGGGCAAATCACCGTCCCGCTTGATACTATTTTCTTATTTTGGACAAATCTAAAAAGTTAACATGTAAAAAATAAAAAATAAAAGTGTCCAGCTAAACTGATGGCATTGAGCTCACAGGCTATTCACACTAATTGTACATCATACTCTTATTTTAAAGAATAATGCCCCTCAAAAAAATAAGTGAAGGGGAATTAGCCCCCGTTTCCCCCTTTATAATTAACCAGTGAACCTCCAAATCTAATCAGGGAAGCTCCTTATCATAATAAACCGGTATACCAAATTTGGAGCAAATCGAATAATCCTGCAAAAAACCCATTTATCTAAATTAAGGGGGTGGACTAGCCCCCTATTTATCCTTAACCAATGAATCCCCAAAACGAATCAGGGAAGCTCCTTAACATAATAAACCGGTATACCAACTTCGGAGCAAATCGAATCATTCTGCATGAAAAACGCATTTATCTAATTTAAGAGGGGCGGGCTAACCTCCCTTTTCCCCTTTATCCTTAACCAATGAACCCCCAAAACTAATCAGGGAAGTTCTTTAACATAATAAACCGGTATACCAAATTCGGAGCAAATCGAATCATTCTGCATGAAAAACCCATTTATCTGAATTAAGGGGGTGGACTAACACCCCTTTTCCCCCTTTATCCTTAACCAATGAACCTCCAAAACTAATCAGGGAAGTTCCTTAACATAATAAACCGGTATACCAATTTCGGAGCAAATCGAATCATTCTGCATGAAAAACCCATTTATCGGAATTAAAGGGGTGGACTAACCCCCCTTTATCCTTAACCAATGAACCCTCAAAACTAATCAGGGAAGTTCCTTAACATAATAAACCGGTATACCAAATTTGGAGCAAAGCGAATAATTCTGCATGAAAAACCCGTTTATATAAATTAAGGGGGGTCGACTAGCCCCCCTTCCCCCTTTATCCTTAACCAATGAACCCCCAAAACTAATCAGGGAAGTTCCTTAACATAATAAACTGTGGCGAGAATAATATGTGATCGTTTAAGTGGTTTAGAACAAATTGCGAAGGTCTTTTAATATATTACTATTGATTGTTAAAGAAATAATAAAACTGGAAACGTCTTACTTGAAATGTAGACAATGAAGAGGCAATTTGATGAAAACAAATAATATTCTTTATTTCATACGTTAGTAGCAGTAGAAGGTTAAGAAAATACTTGCTTCTGGTCACCATTTTAAAATAGAAGAACTAATCTTTTAAGAAGAAAAATAGCAGCCAACACGGAATAAATCCATGGGATTCCTTTTAATGAGAGCAGCACAACTTTAAAGGATTAAACTTTGAAAAAAAAACACATCCACTTAAATAAAATATTAAACTCATTCAGCCAAAAAGAACGGCACGGCATTCGAACGGCCGGCCAGCGGGCTGGCGCTCCGCTAAAAATACGTTAAAAGACTACATCTTTTGCAGACAACATCAAACCAAATTCTGAATTGAAAATTAACGAGTTTTAGTTTTTAAATGATGAATACGGGGTTGACAAAGTAATTAAAAGGCAGAATTTAAATTGATTAGCTAAATTAACATTTACGGGAAATTAATGAAAATCGAATTACAAGCTGCAGAATTAAAAAAAGTTTCACTGATTGGAAAACGAAACAAAACGATTCTCCTGTCAGCGATCGGCGTCAAAAGAGGGCGGAGCATAATTTCAATGACGTCATCATAATGCAAGCTGTCTCCATCGATACGAGAGCTCCAGAAATGTGCTCCCAAAATAACGGAGTGCGCATGCGCAAGCTGCCGATTCGCTCCCAACGCAGATATGAATATCGGCGGTGAAAAATGAACTTGCTTTACGGTGAGGGATAAAAGCGTCAACATCGCGGCGTAAAGATTGAGTTTAAATAGACATCGATGCAAAAAAAAAGGCTGAAAGGGAATAAAATTAAACCAAATTTAAATACTGTGAGAAGTATTCTCACATTACCTCCCTTCACCGAGAAAATTTTGTAAGACCAGGAGATGTAAAAGGCAAAATTGATCAAAAACCTTTTACAGAAAATGGGATGACAAAATTTTGAACTGCCAAAGCGAAAAAAATCATTAAAGTCGAACAATAAAATTTAAAGTTAAGGTGATGGAAAAAAAAATTGGTGATTTAACAGTTGAAAAAAAAATTGGTGCTGGAAAAAAAAATATTGGTGACCAAAAGTAAGAGAGAGAAAAAGAATATACATTGCATAAAGTACATTCATAATCCAAAAAGTATACAATACATCAAGTATACAATAAAAATGCCAAAAATACAGTAACATTGGCAAAACCTTCTATTTGATCTCATAAAATTATCATCCTAAAAATGTTAACATATTCTGGGTTAACAAAATTGAGATCATTGACTAGTCATAACAATTTTTGCTATCTTGGTACCAAATAAAAACAGAATTAACTTCTGATAAAAGTTGCAAATACAAAAGCAACAAAAAAAGTCAGGAAACATTTTGTAGTTTGACTTTTACAACATGCCTAGGACTTTTTAATTTTAGAATTATATCTAAAAAAATAAAGAGTTTTCTATTACCCTTAACATGAAAGGAAATGAAATGGCCATATATAAATAAACTTTCATAAAACTTAATGATATCATTTTAGTGTATCAAACTTTATAATTTCATTCAAAATAAAACAGACAACCAATTGTATGTGATACCAATTGTGTAACTGAGTCGTGCACTACTCAATCACCCAAACAAGGTATCCCATAAAAACAAGTTGCTATTTCAATTAAAAGACATGTCATAATTAAGTGTCATAAATCCCATCTTAGACACAATTTCTTTGAACTTTATACTTTACTAAATAAAAATTTCAATGTATTAGTCATAAGAATTCTTAATATATATGTATGAGACTCAAAAGATTAGATAAATATACATATACCATGGTTTTTCTTTAAAATGTGAGAGACTGGTGATCACCAAAAAAAATTTAAGTACTTCCATATAGAATGAAAGAAAAAAATTGACAAAATCATGAGTTTATAAAACTAAAATACCATGTACCAGGAATATAATTTTTAAATAATCATTTAAATATAATATAGAAATAAAATTATTACAATTCAATGTTAAGCTCACAATGATGATAATGACAAAGATAAATCATCAGCAACACCGTAAACAAACAAAAAAAAAATTATATATATATATATATGTAAATATTGAAGTCCACAACCACGCCGATGACCATCATGCCCTAGCCATCAGCATGTACATGAACAAAAATAAACACATATAAGATCTCCTACGTAAAATTTTAGGTGGCTTGGATCTCCTAGCAAGGCTCCTAACATCTTAAGTAAAAGAAAATTTTAATTATAAATAAGAATATAGTAACATTGTGTAACTGCAGGTGGTAGAGGCAATGTTTATGGATTCAAAACAATGTTTATTGAGTCCAGAGCCATATGGAACAAGGCTATTTGAGATAAATAGATGTCACTGAATGTTTAGTAACACAACATGAGGTGGTACACTGGTATAGTGCTGTCGAAAAAAACTGGAACATTCACATAATAATCATCAAAATAGATGATCTTTGCATGATGACATTAGAACATTTTAACATGACGAGACACTTTGTAGAAAGTGAGAATGCATTGCATTCTCTTTGAAGCACTTAACTGACGACATCGTACTCATTACTGCAGAGCAATCATACTTCTGCGACACATACATGAATCACTTTTGCAGAGATTAACAAGGACGAGAAGTCGGTGGTGCACTTATGATGAAATGTAGTATGATAGGACATAATCAGGATTTGAGGTCAAGAAGCACTTTATTTTAAAAAAAAATTTCACTAGATGATTTATAGAAAAAAATTCTATATATATATAAATGCGCTGGTAAAAATTTCCATCTAGACTTGTGCTTTTCTGTAATCTTCTCGTATTATTTGTAGGTATGAAGAGAAGACATTAATAAATTTCACTTTCTTCATAAAACATTGAAAACTTCAAAATGAAGATCATTTTTACTATTAAATTCTTCATAAAACGAAAAATCTTCAAAATGAACGAATCTTTTTTTTTTTTTTTTTTTAAATCAATGAGGCAAATGGCAAAATAAAGACTTAGAGGCTTTGGGTATGAAATAAGATTAAAGTAAAAGGCACTATGCACATAATAAATAAATAAATATGGGAACTTTTCAAAATAACTTGATCTTGCATAAACACTGTAACAAATATTCACAAACTTCTTATATGGTTAAGAATTTACACTTGATTATGAATGAGCAAAAATTTTGCAATGTGAGGATGAATTGCTACACACAAGCAAAAATTAACTCTGAATAATTTTAATTGCACGTGCTAGAATATTTGGAGAAAATGCAGCATAAAATTATGTTATTGAAGGTAAAACACATCAGTAATTTTCAGGTAATATAAATTTAAACTTCCTTATTTTGAGAAGACTTAGAATAAAGATATGGTGTGAGTAACTGAGTTCTAGCAGCAGACAAGTCAACAATTTCACTTGATGAGGATATTTGCTCTCACATGAGAAACGTTAACTGGCACACTATTATAATCAGTAATGAAACTTATTTATTTATTTATTTTTGAAGAGAACTAAGTAGTAAACACTATTTGTAGCTTCACAAACCGAAGAACTCTAATGAAGTGGTTTCATAAATGGATATTTGCCTATAAATGAAAAACATCTCCACCAGGCATCTTATGGCTGAATACGAAGCACACAAAAAATTAAACTATTGTAGATGTAGGAAACTTGAAAAAGTAGGTAGGTAATTTTGTCATTTTTAGCTTCCATGATAACATGTGCAACAACAAAGAAGAGACCAGAAGAAATGGATATCACACAAAACCACTGACCACCTTCATCAGGTAAGCAACAGATGAATGGAAGAAAAGTCTGAAGAATGTCATTACAGGTAATTAAAAAAAATTTTCTAGCAGCATATACAGGAACAGTCATCATTAAATATGGCAAAAAGCACATAACTTAAGCGCTATTGATAGTTAATAAATATAAAAGTAATCATCACTATTGGCAAGGAAAAAATATTTTTCTTATGGTGAATGGAATTTTTAAGTAGAACTGTTACAGGATTGAAGAAGCCCCATTTCATTTTAAATGAAAAAAAATTAATGTTGCTCTTTTTATTTTTATAAAGCAACATGAGAATAAGGTATGATGATGTCGATGTGGATATGTCATGCATAGACTTATAAAATTTGTGAAAGAATTGAATTTGCCAAAGAGAATTGAAGCAATGAAAATTTTGAATATTTTCAATTTGTTAGCTGAGAGTTCTATAACAACATCAACAGGTAAATTTAAAAACAGGAACAGTTCTTTAAATATTAGAAACACTTCTTTAAATATTAGAGATGAAATCAGACTAGTCCACAAGACAACATGCTAACTATACAAATCAGCGTATTTCACAAATCATCTAAGGAGCAAGTCTAAGAACTTTTCAAAGGGGATAACTGTTTATAAATTTTCACATTATATTTTTGTTATTCAGAGAAGCAGGCAATACTTCAAAAATAATCATACAGGATAATTACTACTATAAATTACTTGAAGAATACCAAACTTCAGTTGGAGAAAATAGGCATAATGAGATGAGAACAGCTTTAAGTGAAGAACAAAATTTCTCAGCAACAAGAATTAAAAATAATACTTCAATAAAATTTCAATCTCTTTTTTTTTTTTAAATATATATATTGAAATTCAAATTTATAATTCATTTAAAGTGCCATTAATAAGTAGAAAATTAAAAAATAACCCAAAAGCCATGCCTCCTAAAATATCATATCATGTTCTTGAGAACAATTTTTGCCAAACTTCAAATTCATAGAAATTATTTGAGAACATAAATTCATTTGTAAAAATATTTCAATTTCAATAATTATTCTTCAAAATTATTTTCAATTCCACAATTTTCAATCAATTAAAAAAATATGTAACTGCCTCAGAATTCTATTCTTAAAAACAGAATATTGCTATTATTTGCACCAACATAAAATTCATTTTCAATATTGTAATTATATAAATTCACTTCTTGATTAGAATAATAATACATTCTACAAAATATAGTAAAATTTAAATATGAATTCTTTAGAATATTGTAAAAAAAAAAAAAAAAAATGCAACTATTTAACATAAAAATGGCATAACTCAAGAATTTTTCAGAATGAGAACATCAAATATTTTACAATATTTTCATAAATTATATCCAATAAACCTTGAATTAAAGAAACCATTTTCTTTTGAACTAATGAGAACAATTTTTCAAAAAAATTTTAGTTGACTTTCTTGAATAACGATCTTAATTTTCTTCAAAAATTAGAACAAGTTTCATGAAAATGTAGCTTCTATTAAAATATTTCAACCAAAACTCTCATAATTCTTAAAAAAAGAACAAAAAGTTCTAAAAAAATTATCTTCAAGAATCATTATTTTCAAAATTGCAATAATCCCAAAGCAACCACTGTTGCAATTCGAAAGGTACTACGGCGCCAAATGTGACGATAATAAAATGATCGTTTAAGGGTTAAAGTACACGTTGTGAAGTTCTATTAATAAAATTACTATTGATTGTTAAAGAAATAATAAAACTGGAAACGTCTTACTTGAAATGTAGACAATGAAGAGGCAATTTGATGAAAACAAATAATATTCTTTATTTCATACGTTAGTAGCAGTAGAAGGTTAAGAAAATACTTGCTTCTGGTCACCATTTTAAAATAGAAGAACTAATCTTTTAAGAAGAAAAATAGCAGCCAACACGGAATAAATCCATGGGATTCCTTTTAATGAGAGCAGCACAACTTTAAAGGATTAAACTTTGAAAAAAAAACACATCCACTTAAATAAAATATTAAACTCATTCAGCCAAAAAGAACGGCACGGCATTCGAACGGCCGGACAGCGGGCTGGCGCTCCGCTAAAAATACGTTAAAAGACTACATCTTTTGCAGACAACATCAAACCAAATTCTGAATTGAAAATTAACGAGTTTTAGTTTTTAAATGATGAATACGGGGTTGACAAAGTAATTAAAAGGCAGAATTTAAATTGATTAGCTAAATTAACATTTACGGGAAATTAATGAAAATCGAATTACAAGCTGCAGAATTAAAAAAAGTTTCACTGATTGGAAAACGAAACAAAACGATTCTCCTGTCAGCGATCGGCGTCAAAAGAGGGCGGAGCATAATTTCAATGACGTCATCATAATGCAAGCTGTCTCCATCGATACGAGAGCTCCAGAAATGTGCTCCCAAAATAACGGAGTGCGCATGCGCAAGCTGCCGATTCGCTCCCAACGCAGATATGAATATCGGCGGTGAAAAATGAACTTGCTTTACGGTGAGGGATAAAAGCGTCAACATCGCGGCGTAAAGATTGAGTTTAAATAGACATCGATGCAAAAAAAAAAGGCTGAAAGGGAATAAAATTAAACCAAATTTAAATACTGTGAGAAGTATTCTCACATACACCGGTATACCAACCTCGGAGCAAATCGAATCATTCTGCATGAAAAACCCATTTATCGGAATTAAAGGGGTGGACTAACCCCCCTTTATCCTTAACCAATGAACCCCCAAAACTAATCAGGGAAGTTCCTTAACATAATAAACCGGTATACCAAATTCGGAGCAAATCGAATGATTCTGCATGAAAAACCCATTTATCTGAATTAAGGGGATGGACTAACCCCGTTTTCCCCCCTTTATCCTTAATCAATGAGCTCCCAAAACTAATCAGGGAAGCGCCTTATCACAATGAACCTAGAAAAAAATTTTGAAGCAAATCGGATGTTTCTATCAAGAGTTATCGCGTTACGTACATACATACATACATACATACATACGTACAGAACGGGCGGGCACATTAGCTCTCAGGCTTTGATAGCCTGTGAGCTAAAAAGAAAAAAAAATTGCCGTTTTAGCAGAAGTTACTACTTTTGTTATTCATGATTTAGTGTACGGACCTATCGTTAGAGGGGACATTCCAACCCCACCCCCTTGGCTAAGCCACTGTCGGCAGAACGGTGATAGGCAAATCACCGTCCCGCTTGATACTATTTTCTTATTTTGGACAAATCTAAAAAGTTAACATGTAAAAAAATTGCCGTTTTAGCAGAAGTTACTACTTTTATTATTCATGATTTAGTGTACGAGCCCATCATTTGGGGTAAGATTCAGACCCCACCCCCTTAGCTACGCCACTGTCAGCAGAAAAGTGATAGGCAAATCACCGTCCTGCTTGATACTTATTTCTTATTTTGGACAAATCTTAAAAAAAAAGAAAAAAAAAAAAAACAGATTTTTGGAAGGCAATAAAATCGAGTAAAACTGTTAAATCATAAATTTTAGCAATATAATCACGTATTTCCAAGTGAAATCAACTGTAATCAAGTGTAATCAGGTATAATCACATGTAATCTAGGTGTAATCAGGTATAATCACATGTAATCATAATAATCAGCTGTAATCAAGGTGATTCCGTAATCTCGTACACGATTTCGCCCATTGAGAGACCCCTCGCCTCCCTTCGTCCAATAAACAATCTTTTCCGGACAGTTTTTCCCCGCAGAGGCGTGGCTGTTGCCATTCGTCTGTAAAGTCCCAAGAATTTTATAAATTTTTAAATCATCTGTACAAAACTCATTCCGGTCTTCCTATTTTCAGTTTTTATTTCTCTTTAATAAATTTTTTCACTTTATCTTCCCTTTAAGTATTCATACGTGATTTTTGTTATTTAAATATTAATTTATGAATATTGTTTACTTTCTTACGGAATAAAAACAATTTTTTCTTAGCAAAAAATAGATGTTCATAATCATGTATCATAAATTAATTTAATAATTTACTGAAATCTATAGTCTGTACATTGGTCTTTTAATGATTTCTTATCAGAAGTAAGAATTCGCAAAAATTTTTCACCGTAATTATTTCACGGTAAATTACAATAAAGGTATTTTTTTTATCTGTTTTATTTTAGAAAATTTTCGTAATAAGTTTTCTGTATGCGAAGTTAAAAAAAAAATAAATAAAAATAAAAATGAATAAAGACTTTTTAAAAAATCAAACAATATTTTGCGAAATAATTTTCTTTCTTCTTTTATAAAGAAATTTACGGAATTGTAAAAATTCATGTTTTACCTATTGCGGTAATGTAGAATTCGAACATAAGAAGTTTGATAAATTATTGAATTGCTGAATATTTTTTATGATCCATTTCTATGAATAATAATGAATCTAATTCGAAAAATGTTTTACAACTTCTCCGTTATTTATTATTATTATTTAATCATAATTGATGATTGGCACAATTTTGTGAATTCATTTGGTTTTAAATTGTTTAAAAATGTTTCTTTTTAAAAATTTTGTATTCATTTTAAAAAGTAAATTAAAAACATGAACTTTTGATAATATCATTTGTTTTAATAACTTTTAATGCACTAAATTTTTGTGGAATTTTATTATTTCCTTACCTTTTCAGTAGTACTAGTTCTAAAATATTCTTGTTGTAATTAAATTGCAAAAAAGCCTATAATGCTTATTAAAACTGAAACAATTAAAATGTTTTGTTAAAAGTTAAAATTCAATTGTAAAATGTTTTCTTAAAATTCAATTTTCTATTAGCTATAACCACCTGGTTATAAAAATTTCGGATTTTTTTTCTGATTCTGAAAGCGGATTTAGCATGAACTTTAATATGTATGAATATTTAGTATTTTAAAATGGTTCTAGAAATTTGCTTTAAATTTTAAAATATATTTTTATTTCATTTCCTTGACACGAGATATAATCAAAGAGGGTCAGAATTATTTGTAAAACTTGCTTTTTATGAAAAATAATATGTTGTGTTATGTAATTTAAGATTCATATGTGTCCTTATTCTGTGAACAATTAAGTTTTCCCCGACCCCTTTGAATGCATTATATTTATCAACAGTTCATTAAATTAATTTAATATTATGAAAAATTTTCACGGAGTTTTTTTTGTTGGTTGGAGCTATTTCTGCAATTATTCATTAAATTCTATTTTTTTTGTAAATCTAAAATTGATGTTATATACTTCATTTTCCTATAAAACGAATTTCTTTGAAACACATGTAAAATACCTGTATTATATCAATATTCAAGGCTGGAATAGCACAGTTGAAGTTTATTCCAACAGAGCGAAAAATGTCCAGACCAGGAATCGAACCTGGATACTTGGCATGCCATGCCAATGCTTTATATATATAAAAAAAAAACAAATATCATGAAAATTCAGAAAGATACTGATAATAGACTGAGCTGATTTTTAATTCTCTAAAAACAGATAAATGAAAAGGGGTTTTCCAAAAATAGTCGTTTTTAATTTTAACTTTCTTTAATTTTCATTTTTTATGGATGCTTTAGATCTTGCAAAATCACCAGAACGAGCGTATTCCAAGAAAAATAAAGTATCAAAATCTGAGCATTTCTTCTAAATCTACTCATTGACATTCATTAAGTACAAACTCCTTTACTGAAAGCCAGTTAATAAGAATGACAATTTGTGGAAAATCCCTTATCATTCAGCAGATTTTAGAGAGCAATTAAAAATTCGCTCACTATATTGCCAATATCTTTCTGAATTTTCATGATATTTGACTGGCTTTTTAATTTTTATGAGTTGACCATCAAATCATGGAAAAAATATTTGGTACTACATAGTTATCCCGTTGACCAATTTCGCCAAATTATACAAATTTACATAATTTTTATTTTAAATAATTAAAAAACAAATAAATTAGTATAAAATTAATAAAAATACAAATAAAACGTCGAAATAAAAATCACTTGATGACGTAAAGACGTGTAACTTGCTTAAAGTCAAGTGAATGTGACATTTACGATCAACCATTATCGGCATTTAATCGGATAGTTTCATGATAGATTTTTGATCGACAGGATAGCTAAGTAGTACCAAATATTTTTTATTGTGCGCAGATAAAAAATATTTCATTCAACTGCTCATATTTCATCAAATATTTAGTATTTACATTCCAATTAGTACATCATATTATTTCTATTACATTTTGCTAAATTTTCTGAAACTAGCATTAAATTTGGTAAAAAAAATCCTGCATGATATAAACAAAAAACATGCAAAAAATTTTTTGAACCTTAAAAAAAAAATCAATCGGGTCGATGGGGGTAAAATGGCTAGGGTCAGGTGGGAAAAAATGAGTCTATATTAAAAAATAGTCCTTTTCACCACATAAATTTACTTGTTTTAGAATTTTTTTTCTGTAGAAGCATTCTCTGAGATTATGCCAAGTATTTTTAATCAAATTTTAAGATCTGGAAACAAATTTATAGATACTTAAATTTTGTTGTTTAAATTTATTGAATTGTCTACTTGCAATTCGTTGTGAAAAACTTTCTTACTTCTTATACGAACAATAAATACAATAAACCCAACTGGAGTGAAAAATTAGCCAGAGCCAGGAATCGAACCCGGGACCACAGTATACAAGACTGCTGCTCTAACCACTGAGCTACTCCGGCCGATGCCTGAGTCTGCAATTTCTGAAATTGCAGACTCAGGCATCGGCCGGAGTAGCTCAGTGGTTAGAGCAGCAGTCTTGTATACTGTGGTCCCAGGTTCGATTCCTGGCTCTGGCTAATTTTTCACTCCAGTTGGGTTTATTGTATTTATTGTTCGTATGTCTGTATAATATTTATATATACCTTTAACTGTTGAATGCAGGTGTTATTTATGTGTGTATGTGTGTTTTAATATATGTTGTAGTATGAGTGTTTTATTATTATTTCTTACTTCTTCTTTAGATAGTGAAAATATTGTTTTATTTTGATACAGACTATTAGAGGACCCTTTTAGGAACATAATGGTATAAAAAGGCAAGAATAACTTTATCATTTTAATTTTTTATAATTTTTTTTTCTGGGATGGGGTAAAATGGGTCTATAGTTAGGCTTAGCTAAAAGCTGTATGATGCAACACATTCTAACTCTATGTTTACTTTTGAAGTATTAAAAAATAAAATGAATAACAATTATTTCATCATTAGTTCTTGTTTTATTAACTTAGTTTACAATTTTTTTACCTATAAAAGTTATTTTCTATTTATTTTCATCGCATATTTTGAAAAAAAAAAAAAAAAAAATGCAATCAAAAGAGAAAGAAAAGTCATTCAAACATCAAGTAAAATAAGAATTTTTTTAAAAAAGGAAAAATGAAGCTGGTGAACTTGAAAGTAAAATTGGTCCTAATTTAAAAGTAGCAACACCACTCTCAGAAATAAAGCAAGGTTCTTGTGTAGAAGTTAAATACTACAATGACTTAAGAAATAAAGTCAAACGTTCATAGGCCAAGTGAAAGAAATCAATGAATTTTATCGCATAAAATAAGAGTTTTATTTTATGAAATTTATCGCATAGTCTAAATCTAAATTAGGGAAATGTTACATTTTTCCTGATATTGATGACGAGGATGATGTGGAGCTCAGTCAGATTTGCCGCATTGTAAAGGAACCAAAATTTGACAACCATGGACACCATTTCTTTAATTGAATATATTTTTTAAAAATATATTTTTTTCAATCATATGTTTCTATACAATAAAATGAGTGTTCTGTAGATTAAACATTGTATTAGACTCTTTTTATTCACTTAATTTAATACTAGGCCCATTTTCCCCACCATGGGAGAAAATGGGCTTATGAATACTTACCTTATTAAATAAAGTACTGAAAAGTAACATTTAAATTATAGTGAAAAATAATATTATATTTGTAATTTATAAATATAAGCTAAATGTATATAATATGTATCAAAAGTTTCATTAAGAAAATTATAAAAGGTTGATATATAAGCATTATGGATGCACCGAATATTCGGTATCTATTTGGTATTCAGCCATGCTACCGAATATTCGGTTTGGCCGAATAAGAAACTATTTGGTATGCCGAATATTCAGCTTGGCCGAATAGCAAACTATTCAGTCTGCTGAATATTTGGTTTCGCCGAATATCGAAATATTCGGCTGAACCGAATACTTTAAAAAAAACTTTTAAAACATTTTTAAAAACCTTATACAACTTCTACTTTTAACAGTCAACTTATAAAGATATTCAGAATAATTAGAAACAGAATCATATTTAAATAAAAGAGAATGTTTTTACATTATTTATTTGCTGTTTATTAAGTATTATTTAAGAAAATTAACCAATCACGTGGATTTCCATAGGAATTAATTAAGTACAGATGTAAGTTCCTGAACATTGTCCAGTAAATAATCTGTTTCTAGCAAGATTTTAAGAACAACGTTTACATTCTCTGAAAATGATTGCCCACTCCAGACACTGATGTAGGAAGCATTTAAAAACTTCTTTGCTTAATCAAAGGGAGTAGAACAGTTATTCTTGCTAAGTTGCCACCATATAAAATTTGAATAGATTGTATTATTTATTTACTTTTACTTTAGTCTCTTCCTGACAAACAAATAATATACGATCCTGTACAATTTTTTCACAATTTCTCTTTGATTTTAAAATGTTTGTTTTAGAATTTAAGAAAATTTTATTCATTTGCTTTAATTCTCAGAAGAAGTTATGAAATTTAAAAATTTATTAATTAAAAAAGTTTTATAATTATCCTCTTCTTAAATTTTTTTGCAAATTTTTTTCAGCATAAAGTTTACTTGAAAAAAGCTCTTGTTTACTAGAATAAAAGTTTCTGTTTTAAATATTATGTAAAATTGTTTTAAAATTTAACATTTTAATGTCTTTAAACTTTGAAACATAAAAGTATTTGACAAGTCGAATATTCGGTATTCAGCCGAATAGTTACTATTTGGCAGGCCAAATATTCGGTATTCGGCCTAGCAGTTACTATTCGGCTAGCCGAATATTCGGTATTCGGCCAAAATCACTATTCGGTGCATCCCTAAAAAGCATTTTTTGAAAAATGCTTGATTTTAGACCCATTTTCCCCCACCTGAACCTGTAAAATTCACAGTTTTTAGATGTTCAGTTAAAATTTTTTGGTAAATGTTAAATAATTATCTAGAAGTGTAAAACTGCCCCTCTCTGAAGTTATGTTTTAGGTAGATTTCGTATGAAATACTACCTATTGGGATCGTTCCTATGTTGGAATTTCTGAAAATTTTTTGCAGATCTACACCGATCATGACTCCTAGAACCCAAAACCACCCTCAGTAAAACCCAAAACCCCCCTATCTATCTATCTATATATATCACTTTCTTCTGGACACGATAACTTTCGTAATTCTGCACCAATCTCTTCCAAACTGATACATAAAATCAAAGGGCATAAAATCTCGGTCAAGTTCGTTAATGGGCAAAATCGGACCAAGGGGATGGAAATAGGGAGGGGTTTTGTGAAAACAGAAAACCCCCCATAACTTCTTAATTTTTGTACATATCAAATCAGTTTAAAGTTTTTATTACTTCTAAAAATAGGGCCAAAATTTTATGTATCACAGATTTTTGATAAAGTTAAAAATGGGCTCAAGGGGCGCAAAAAATAGAGTTTTTGGGAGAAAAAAATTCATAACTTCGTCAATTCTCAAGATATCAATTTCAATTAATTTTATTATAAATCTCCATAATATTATCTACAACTTTTATATTCACATGTTTTTGCTAGGACCAATTCGTACCGCAAAAAAAATTAAAAACAAAAACAAAAAGGGGGTTTGAAGAAGTAAAAAATCCATAACTCCGTCAATTGAAAAGATATAAAATCCCCATGAATTTATCATATATCTTCTTAATATTGTCTACAACATCTATATAGACAAGTTTTGGATAGGACCAATTCTTACAGCAAAAACAAATTAAAAATACATAGCGGTTGAAGAAAAAAATCATCTAAGTAAGGGTGTATTCAAATCGAAACTGCGTATTTTCTGACTCATTTTACAATTCATTTTTGCTCTCAAAGGCTTCCAATTGGTACGTTTTCTTACTCAGAAACTATATAATGTACCGTAAGGGTCGATGTTTTGATAGAGGCAGAATATATTTTTAAAAATGCTGTTAAAGTGGGCATTTTGAACCGAATTTCACGAAGCGGATTGTGTTGGAAAAATCCTTGCATTAAGGATGCACTCAAATCCAAACTGCTTATTTTCTGACTCATTTTAAAATTCATTTTTGCTCTCAAACAGGGTTGGAAAAAAACCGGGTTTTTTTGTAAAAAACCAAAAAAACCGGTTTATTTGGTTTAAACCAGGTTTTTTTGGTTTAAACCGGGTTTTTTTAAATATAATTTCCTATTGCATACAGATGCATATCTGGTGATAAAATAAACATTTTTGGATATTATATAAGTAATATAACTTTTGAAAATATTTAAATTAAATAATTACAGTCAATTATATAGAAAATTGAAATCATTTCTAATTTAAACATTATTAGTAACAGCTATGTCTTATGTTCAAAGTACACTAGTAAACTGCTCTACACAGTGAAACATTGATACCTTGAAAATCGTATAAAGAATCCTTTGATTAATAATATAATAATCAATCAATAAACATTTGATGCAGTTTCATGAATATAATATATTATTCTGTGGTTGTTATTATTTTTTTAATATCCAAATACTTCTGGTTATTTTGTTTTCTGAGTGATAACTCCAAGTGTCCAAGTCAAGATTTTTGGCCATTAAATTCAGCAACTAACAGAAAAGATTGATTGGTATTATTGAAATGCTATAACTAGCACTCAATTTTTGCAAGCTGTGTTATTCAATTTAATATCTTAAGTTACTCTTTTAAATTCTTTAAGGATAATCTTCCCCAATCCCAATCCAGAAAATTTTCTTTTACAACTTAACCAAAATCTTAAAGATCATTGTATTTTGTTATTAACTACTGTAAATAATCTGCATTTTTTAAATGAAAATATTTTATGCTAAATATTGAATATTATTTATCTATTTTATCTTTTCTAATTTCACATGTTTTAAGAAAAATCTTTAGGGTACCAGATATGTTCATCAGCACATGCTAATTTTCATTCTACATGCATAGAAACATGGCCTAGGCTCATTATGTCTCATGTTGACTGCTGAGATGAAGTGTTAAAAGTAGAAATTACTTCTATCTATAATTTAAAACAATTAAATTACAAAAAAAAGAAAATATTATATCAGATTTTTTCTAAAAAACCAAATGGTTTTTTTGACAAAAAAACCAATTGGTTTAAACCTTGGTTTAAACCATGGTTAAAACCACTTGGTTTAAACCGTGCCAACCCTGCTCTCAAACGCATTTAATTGGTAGATTCGTTTATTCAGAAACTATATAATGTACCGCAATGATAGATTTTTTGATAGAGGCAGAATATATTTCAAAAAATGATGTCAAAGTGGGCATTTTGAACAGAATTTCCCGAAGCAATTGTGTTATCACTTTCTTCTGGACACGATAACTTCCGCAATTCTGCACAAATCTCTTCCAAACTGATACATAAAATCAAGGGACATAAAATCTCGGTCAAGTTCGTTAATGGGCAAAATCGGACAAAGGGGATGGAAATAGGGAGGGGTTTTGTGAAAACCGAAAAAATCCCCATAACTTCTTAATTTTTGTACATATCAAACCAGTTTAAAGTTTTTATTACTTCTAAAAATAGCGCCAAAAATTCATGCATCACAGATTTTTGATAAAATTTAAAATAGGCTCAAGGGGCGCAAAAAATAGGGTTTTTGGGAGAAAAAAATGCCTTACTTCGTCAATTCTCAAGATATCAATTCCAATTAATTTTATTATAAATCTCCTTAATATTATCTACAACTTTTATATTCACAAGTTTTTGATAGGACCAATTCGTACCGCAAAAAATATTAAATACGAAAACAAAAAGAGGGATTGAAGAAGTAAAAAATTCATAACTCCGTCAATTCAAAAGATATAAAATCAACATAAATTTATCATATATCTTCTTAATATTGTCTACAACATCTAAATAGACAAGTTTTGGATAGGACCAATTCTTACAGAAAAAACAAATTAAAAATACATAGCGGTTGAAAAAAGAAATCATCTAAGTAAAAATCTAAGTATTCAATGTATTCCATCTAAGTATTTAAATCCAAACTGTCTATTTTCTTACTCATTTTTAAATCCATTTTTGCTCTCAAACGCATCCAATTGCTAGATTCTCTTATTCAGAAACTATATAATGTACAGTAATGATCGATTTTTTGATAGAGGTAGAATATATTTCAAAAAATGATGTCAAAGTGGGCATTTTGAACAGAATTTCCCGAATCGATTGTGTTAGAAACGAAAAATATTGCCCTACTGAGAAAATAATTGTTTATTAATCAAGTTTTAATTAATTGAAAGAAAAATAAAAACACAGGTCGCTTATAAATCTTTTCAAAAATCACGTCAGCATGTTTCATATTTTTTTTAAATTAAAAATGAATCTGAAAATGTGCTAGAAAATTTCGAGTTGTTGAGTATGGAAAAATATTTTTTTAAATATTGCCTTAACATGATTCTGATAAAACCAGCTATTTTATAAAAAGGAAATAAAAACTCGTCAAAAGCAGACGGATAAAACTGTTAAAGTGGATTTATATCTAATAATGATTTAGTTTTTGTTGGTGAAATTAGTATACTTAACTTCGAAATCTACCTCTGCCTGTAGGCCGGGCCGGCAGGGATTTTTTTTATCTGGTTATAGGCCATAGATTCCTCATCCCCCAAAATAGAAATCTTTCTGTGTTACTATTGTGGCTCCTGACAACACACACATTTTTGTAAATGATCCTCCCCTTAAAAAAGGTTGTGCACCCCTAGTTTACATTGACTAACTATTCATGAATGAAAGCAGATGGCAAAAAAACAAAAAAAAAACAATAAATGTTTGTGCACATCATTCTGTTTTTCTTTCTGCAGCTTGATTTGATTATTTATTTGAGGACTCAAGGTTATAGATGATATTAATTGTCGCTATGTGTCCTATGCCGATTTATTTTTTTTCTCAAAGTAACATAAAAGAAGGAACATGAATTTTTGAATTAACCTTCTGATTAGAGGTCTGCACAGGCTTAGGCCTATTTTCATTCACAACACTCAGGCTGGGCCTAGTCTTTACTCTTTTTGTATTGCCTTACTTTTTTTTCTGAAGGATCGGGCAGGGTCTAACTTATTTTTTACGTACCGAGCCAGGACTGTTTTCATTCTTCCTAGTTCTTCATGGGCTGAAATTTTCTGTCCTGGTCTTGTCCCAGCCGATATGAAAACCATTGTCTCAGCATGGTCTGGTTCATGCAAAAATCAGTATAATTTGACATGGCCCAAAAATTTTTGCAAAAAATGCATATATTTTAAAATTGCCAGCACTATGTCAACCAATTTCACCAAATTATATAAATTGCCAAATTATACAAATTGGCATAATTTTTATTTTAAATAACCAAAGAATGAATAAATTAGTATAACATTAATAAAAATACAAATAAAACGTCGAAATAAAAATCATTTGATGACGTAAATACATGTAACTTGCTTAAAGTCAAGTGAATGTGACATTTAGGATCTACCGTTATTGGCATTTAATCTTATAGTTTGGCAATAGATTTTTGGTCAACGGGATAACTAAGTAGTACCAAATTGCCATTATTCTAGAATTAAACATTAAAATTTATGATTAAGAATACAGTATGGGACCCGTTATCCGGAAACGTCGTATCCAGAATGCTCCGAAATCCGGAATGCAAAATGATAACTGAAAAATAATTTTTTCCTTTCAAAAACGTAAAAACCTGTAATATTTTTTAATGGTGTGAATTAGCATGAAGTTGGAGACTTTAAAATTTAAAAAGAGAAAGAAATTATTACAGATCTGCTGGACTAAGCTACAGAACTTTCATGTTCAGAAACTCAATTGTAGGATCAAAAACCAGTAGAAGATTGTCTAATTGCTGATGATGATACTCCTGTAAGTGACCAGGTGGCTGGCAGTGAGATTTGTGACATAATGCCAAGGAATATTTCTAATGGAAATGACGATGATGGGAAGCAGAATGAGGTGGAAAAAAGATTTCAAATGAGCTGTTAATGTTTTTCAATTGAACAACTGATTTGTGGAATGCAACAAACAAGCTACTCCCACAAACAGCAAATCATGGCGGTATACAGAAACAGTTAGTGCAAAAGATACACTATAAGCAACCAATCTTGATAAAAATGTTCTAAAAAACCAAATCAATAGGATTCTGCTCTCTTCTTATATGCTAATTTGAATTGTAATTTAGAAAGTTTTTTTTATTTTGTGTAAATAAGTTATTAAATTAACTAATTTATAATTATGTATTTTCATATATTATTCATATCTTATACATTTCATACCGTTATTTTATATTATTCTTAACATTTATAGTTACGGAAAATATATAACACGGAAAAATCCCTTATCCAGAATATCTCAGGTCCCAAGCATTCTGGATAACGGATCCTATACTGTAGTAGATTTCTAATCAATGAAATTAAAACACAGTAAAATGTATGAAAAAGAACCTGCCTATGACAGAATCCTGTCTCAAATGAAAAAATGTGTTGATCCATACAAAATTAATATAATAATACTTGAGAAAAGACTATTAATAAATTTACACCTCCTAAGAAGGGAACTTAGTCTGTAACACATTTTTTCTTTCCTATGCGATTCTGTCTTAGAAGATTTTATTGTATAGCATTTTTCAGATTTTTAAGTCTCCAATATCTGAAATTTAGATCAATGATAACTGAAACATTTACATACAAATAGAGATCGCCAAAAAAAATAAATATTGCAGCCTGGCACTTCTTTAAAAATAAAGATTATAAACATGAAAAAAAAAAAAAAAAATAAGTATTTTAGGTCAGAACTCCTCGTAAGACTTTTTAACCAAATGGACATAAATCCATGTTTTGTAGAAATTCAGTCAGGCTGGACCGGACCAATAATTATTTTGCATGGGCTGTGCCAGGATTGGATCTTTTAACTTTTATACTGGGCCATTAATACACGGGCTTGGTTTCCTATACAAAAACTGTTTTTCTTGATATCTATTAACGAGTTACCTGTCCTGTACCTTATGAATATCATCATTTTCCTAAATGTCACTTTTCAAACAACAAATAAATAATGCTAATGCATTTTTTTTAAAAATTTAAATGGGATTTTCTTTTTTAATTATTGATTCTGAATATTTGTATTTATTGGCAGTTAAAAGTAGAAGTTAATCAAGATTTAATAAAGTTTTTTGAATAGGTTTCTTTATGTGTTTGGTTTGTCCAAATATTTTGATATTCCATACTATGGTCGAATAGGCTGAATACTGAACACATACTGAATATTTAGTACATCCCTGATTATTATAACTGTTAGCTATTGCTCATCCTAATGTTTCGATATATAAACATACAAATTGATTTTTTGGGGGGAGGTGGGGAGATAATACATAAGTATCTTTTTTAGGTAGCTTTCTTTACAAAAAAGCTACCTATTGCAGCCGTTCGGAGGAATGCGATTTCAAAAAATTTTGGTATATTTTCATCGATCATGACCCCCAGACCCCGAAACCACCCTCCGTTCAAAATTGATATATATATATATATATATATATCTATATATATATATATATATATATATCTGACCTATGTCACACTGTAACTCCCGTAATTATGAACCGATTTCGATGTAATTCGGTGTGTACATAGTACATACCAATGTCTCGACCGAGTTCGTTGGCCAGCTTCATCCGCCGTTTTGTTTCAAAATGGCGGCCATTTAAAATTTTTAAAAAAATTTAAAACTTGAAATGTGGTACCAAAAAATTAAAAATGGAAAAATATTTTTTTCTTATGTATTTGACCTTTATACAAAGATTCCGGAGCAGTTTTTGTTTCGTCTATATCTTAAAAAATGGCTGAGTTATAGGATTTTGAATTTCTAGCGTGGCTGACATTTTGAAATGTCCTGAATTTTGTCACGCGATAAAAGGCGTATTTATGAACCGATTTGGATGTAATTCGGTGTGTACATAGTACATACCAATCTCTCGACCGAGTTCGTTGACCAGCTTCATCCGCCATTTTGTTTCAAAATGGCGGCCATTTAAAAAAAATTTAAAAATTTGAAATTTGAAATGTGGTACCAAAAAATTGAAAATGGAAAAATATTTTTTTCTTATGTATTTGACCTTTATACAAAGATTTCGGAGCAGTTTTTGTTTCGTCTATATCTTAAAAAATGGCTGAGTTATAGCATTTTGAATTTCTAGCGTGGCTGACATTTTGAAATGTCCTGAATTTTGTCACGCGATAAAAGGCGTATTTATGAACCGATTTGGATGTAACTTCGTTTATACATAGTACATACCAATGTCTCGACCGGGTTCGTTGGCCAGCTTCACCCGCCATCTTGTTTAAAAATGGCGGCCATTTAAATTTTTAAGAAAAATTTAAATTTGAAATGTGGTACCAAAAATTGAAAATTGAAAAAATATTTTCTTCTTATATGTTTGACCTTGATAAAAAGATTCGGGAGCAGTTTTTGTTTCGTCTATATCTTAAGAAATGGCTGAGTTATAGCATTTTGAATTTCTAGCGTGGCTGACATTTTGAAACGTCCTGATTTTTCTCACGTAATAACAGGCGTATTTATGAACCGACTTGGATGTACCTTGGTGTGTACATAGTACATACAAATATCTCGACCGAGTTCGTTGGCCAGCTTCATCCGCCATCTTGTTTCAAAATGGCGGCCATTTAAAAAAATTAAAAAATAAAAAAAATTAAATGAGATACCAAAAAATTGGAAAATGAAAAAGATTTTTTTTTTGTATGTGTTTGACCTTAATACAAAGATTCCGGAACAGTTTTTCTTTCGTCTATATCTAAAAAAAAATGGCTGAGTAATAGCATTTTGAATTTCTCTTGTGGCTGACATTTTAAAACGACCTGATTTTTGTCACGCGATAACAGGCGTATTTATGAACCTATTTGGATGTAACTTGGTCTGTACATAGTACATACCAATGTCTCGACCGAGTTCGTTGGCCAGCTTCATTCGCCATCTTGTTTCAAAAGGGTTGCCATTTAAAAAAAATTAAATTTAAAATTCAAAATGAGGTATTAAAAAATTGGAAAATGAAAAAGATTTTTTTTTATGTGTTTGGCGTTGATACAAAGTTTCCGGAGCAGTTTTTGTTTCTGAAAATTTGTTCTTTTGTTGATATCTTAAAAAATGGTTGATTTATAGCACTTTGAATTTCTAGCATGGCTAACATTTTGAAACGATCTTGTATTTGTCACGCGATAACACACGTATTCGCCTATTTCGATGTAAGAAGGCATGTGGATAGTATACATCAACACCTCGACCAAGTTCGCTGGCCAGATTCATCAGCCATCTTGTTTCAAAATGGCGGCCATTAAATTAAAAAAAATATATATATTTAAAGTGAGGTGCAAAAAAATTAGAAATTGAAAAAGGTTTCTTTCTTAAGTATTTGATCTTGATATAAGGATTCAGGAGCATTTTTTGTTTGTCTTTACCTTAAAAAATGGCTCAGATATAGCAGTTTCAATTTCTATTGTGGGTGACATTTTGAAAAATCTGATTTTTTGCATGCGACAGCACTCCTATATATTAACCGATTCCGATGTGAGTGAGCATGTGCACAGCAATTACTAAGGTCTCGACCAAGTTCACTGCTTAGCCTCATCCACCATGTTGTCTTAAAATGACAGGCACTTTAAGAAATTGCCGAATTTGACAGCCAAATATAAGTTACTTTAAAGAAAATCAGCTTGGATAAAGCTGACTAATTTCGCGAAATTCTCATTCATTATATTGATAAAAATTAGTATTGAATCTCCTATATTCGGTTTCCACTAAATTGAGCTTCGTGTGTTTGCATGATATAAGTTGGCTTTTTTAAAATAAGGATTATGAAAGCTACCTCTTCCTCCCGGCACTGGCCGGAAGGACTTTTTTTACCAACAGACTTTCTCAAAATGATTAAATACATTAAGTATCTTTTTTTTTTTTTTTTTTTTTTTTTCTTTTTTTCATCTATAGACTTTCTCAAAATGATTAGTGTAGTACAAGCATCATTTTAAGTGAAAAAGCTTTTTTCATAGGAAGCTAAAGTTGCAATCCAGTTATTCAGTCAAAAATACAGTGTGTCTAACTCCAAGCTGAACCCAGATTTTCATACATGACTTTAACAGAAAAAAAGACATTTTAGTGATATATTTTTTACTTTCTTCTATCTTCAATAGAAGAAAGTATTGTAATCGAAATTTTTTTCGACTTCCGGTTTTCGACGGATTTGCATGTTTTAGGGGTCAGAGATTCCAAAAAACATGTTTATAGAAAATGTCTGTGTGTCCGTCCGTCCGTCTGTCTGTCGCCATTGTACCATCAAAAAGTGTATGAAGTTATAATAAAATTTTGGTTTAATTCTATGCATAAGTTTTTGGCTATGGCAAGCAGGTCCTCCCGGAATTTGGAAAAAATTCGCCGTTAGGGGGCGCTGATATAACAATTTTTGTGCGATTTTGAATATTGTACCATCCAAAAGTGTATGGAGTTATGCATAGAATTGAACCAAATTTTTAGTTTAAGTTTTTGGATATGACAAGCAGGTCCTCCCTGAATTTGGAAAAAAATCGCCGGTAGGGGGCGCTGTAAATGCGTTTTTTGTGCGATTTTGAATATTGTACCATCGAAACGTGTATGAAGTTATGCATAGAATTGAGCCAAATTTTTATTTTAAGTTTTTGGCTATGGCAAGCAGGTCCTCCCTGAATTTGGAAAAAATTCGCCGGCAGGGGGCGCTGTAATAGCGATTTTTGTGCGATTTTGAATATTGTACCGTCCAAAAGTGTATGAAGTTATGCATAGAATTAAACCAAATTTTTATTTTAAGTTTTTGGATATGGCAAGCAGGTCCTCATGAATTTGCAAAAAATTCGCCGTTAGGGGGCGCTGTAATAGCGATTTTTGTGCGATTTTGAATATTGCACCATCGAAAAGTGTATGAAGTTATGCATAGAATTGAACCAAAAAAAAAAAAATAATAAGTTCTTGGCTATGGCAAGGAGGTCCTCCCTTAATTTGTAAGCCCCACCAGTGGCTGAGAGGTTCTGCTCTCCAAACTGGTAGACGGGAAGTGCTGGGTTCGATCCCAATCGCGCCCGCCGGCCTAATCGTTCGGAGTTTTCGTGGTTTTCTTCGAACCATGGATTTCCATGCGTTAATACGGGTTAGGTTCCCTTAGAAAGACCCCCACGAAGGGCACTCCACCTCGGGCCTATATCCCTAGTGTAGATAATCGGCCGTCACAAAATCAACCAACCAACCAACCAACCTTAATTTGTAAAAAATCGCTCGTAGAGGGCGCTGTAATAGCGATTTTTGTACAATTTTTGTGCCATTTTGAATATTGTACCGCCGAAAAGTGTATGAAGTTATGCATAGAATTTAACCAAATTTTACGTGTTTATTTTTGGTCATGTCACGAAGGTCCTCCCTGAATTTGGAAAAATTCTGCCGTAAGGGGGCACTATAATTGCGATGTCTGTACCATTTTCATTATTGTACCATCGAAAAGTGTATGAAATTATCCATATAATTGAACCAAATTTTTTGTGCATGTTTCTGGCTATGGCAAACAAGTCCTCCCTGAACTTGAAAAAATTCTGAAAGAAGGGGGCGCTATAATTCCGATCTCTGTGCCATTTTCATTATTGTACCATCGAACAGTGTATAAAATTATGCATACAATTGAACCAAAATGTTTGTGCTTGTTTTTGGCTTTGGCCAACAGGTTCTCCTTGAATTTGGAAATATTGCGCGGTAAAGGGGCTCAGTGCTAGCGATTTTTGTATACTTTTCTTGATTTTTCGTAGTTCTATTGTGCATCGGCGGCTCATGCAGCGGCGGGAACTCGCTTCCTGCTATTCCGGCTATTCGCAAACAGCTGATAACGACAGAATAAGGAAAAATTAATAATTTTTACAAATATCATCCCTCATAGCATGCATGGTCACGGTGACGTCGTTGTGACGTCACTGTAAGTCACTGTGGTCACGTCACATATGTGACCAAAATGCCACCACTCAGTGATGTCACATTGTGACTGAGATGTGAACTTCTTAGAAAACTTTAAAAAATTACGAAAATTCTTCAAAACATGTTATTGATATAGATTAACTTGTTTTTAGTCCGTTTAATTGACTTGAGCAGAAATTTAAGATGAAAATCAAAGTTGGTATAGTATTGAACTAATAATATTGAAGTATTAACATGTGTAACTAGGTTTTGAAATATTAAGATGTATAAGATAGAAGAAAGTTTTGGGATTGGCACATCCAACTAGTTTAGTGATAACTTTTCTTTGTATGCCATCATTAGAAGTGAGCTGTAATTCAGTCAGTGACACTATGTACTGTCAGCTACATATATTCTAAATTAAAGCATCTAGCTGAATATTATTTGGACATGTATAATGGTCATTTCAAGCACTTCTCGTTAAGCCAGTACTTCACAGAAAACAATGTAGTTCATTTAAAACTTTCATTACAGTATCTTTATTTTAGTTAAGTTATCAAAAAAAAATTTGGGCTTGGCTTGGAATGAGATACTTTGTATATTTTTACTTTAATAAGTGGATTGAGACTCTGGTTTTCTATAGAAAAACTTTGTCTTGCCTTGACAAATATTCTCAATGCTAAATGTTCGTGTACTACTAATATTTTTGAGTTATCCTGTATATATTTTCATACAGATTAGCATGTTATATCTTATTTTGAATAAAACATTGTATTAGTTTGTTAGATAAATAAAAAAGAAAAGTGTCCAGCTAAACTGATGGCATTGAGCTCACAGGCTATTCACACTAATTGTATATTATACTCTTATTTTAAAGAATAATGCCCCTCAAAAAAATAAGTGAAGGGGGATTAGCCCCGTTTCCCCATTTATACTTAACCAATGAACCTCCAAATCTAATCAGGGAAGCTCCTTAACGTAAAAAACTGGTATACCAAATTTAGAGCAAATCGAATAATCCTTCAAAAAAGTTATTTATCTAAATTAAGGGGGGTGGACTAGCCCCCCTTTTCCCCTTTATCCTTAACCAATGAACCCCCAAAATTAATCAGGGAAGCTCCTTAACATAATAAACCGGTATACCAAATTCAGAGCAAATCTAATAATTCTGCATGAAAAACCCATTTATCTGAATTAAAAGGGGTGGGCTAACCTGCTTTTCTCCTTTTATCCTTAATCAATGAGCCCCCAAAACTAATCAGGGAAGTTCCTTAGCATAATAAACCGGTATACCAAATTCGGAGCAAATCGAATAATTCTGCATGAAAAACCCATTTATCTGAATTACGGGGTGGTAGACTAACCCCCCTTTTCCCCCTTTATCCTTAACAAATGAACCCCTAAAATTAATCAGGGAAGCTCCTTAACATAATAAACTGGTATACCAAATTCGTAGCAAATCAAATAATTCTGCATGAAAAACCCATTTATCTCAGTTAAGAGAGGGTGGGCTAACCCCCCTTTTCTCCCCCTTTATCCGTAACCAATGAACCCCCAAAACTAATCAGGGAAATTCCTTAACATAATAAACTGGTATACCAAATTCGGAGCAAATCGAATAATTCTGCATGAAAAACCCATTTATCTGAATTAAGAGGGGTGGACTAACCCCCCTTTTCCCCCTTATCCATAACCAATTAACCCCCAAAACTAAACAAAGTTCCTTAACATAATAAACCGGTATACCAAATTCAGAGCAAATCGAATAATTCTGCATAAAAAACCCATTTATCTGAATTAAAGGGGGGTGGACTAACCCCCCTTTATCCTTAATCAATGAATCCCCACAACTAATCAGGAAAGCGTCTTATCAGAATGAACCAAGAAAAAAAATTTGAAGCAAATCGGGTGTTTCTATCAAGAGTTATCGCGTTACGTACATAACCGGTGGGCACATAAGCTCTCAGGCTTTGATAGCCTATGAGCTAAAAAGTGTTAAAAATAATATTACAACCATGCCCTAACTTTAACCTGAACTGTTCTACTCTGACTGTAACCGTTAACTGTAGTTCTGATGTTTATACTTTGACCCGATGTGCTTTGGACAAGTATTGTATTATTTGTCCTGTATATATTAATCCAGTTTTCATTGTAATAGAATATATTTAATCTAGAATGTTTATTTAGTGCCTACCAGTTAACCTTGTTTTTAAAAAAAGGGAAAATTTACTTAATCTCTTTGTATTATGATAAATTGTTTTAAACATACTCTATACTTGGCATATTGAAAATATAGTACCTAATTGTTTTGTTAATTTTATTTTATTAGTGCTGAAATATCAAACTATGTTCTTTTTGTAGAACTTTGAAGTTCTGGTATGCTTTTAAGGTGACTCCAAAGTTTTGGTTGAGAGTTATTTGGAAACACAAAGGGCTTAATGAAGCGGCAAGGAAGTAGCACTGGTGGACAAGTAATTATAACTTTATTCTCTCTCTCTTTTTTGTGTATGGGGCTGGATTATTCTAAACATTGTACAGTACGGAACCATTTATCCGGAATGCTTGGGGTCAGATATATTCCGGATAACTGGTTTTTCCGGTTAACTGGTTGTGCATGAAAGCAGCATCCATTTGATAAGTTTTGTGGAATATATGTGGTTATGGCATTATTTCTGATATTAAATTATTAGATTACTTGGATTAAAAATCAATGCAAGAAAGATCAAAAGTTAACCAGAGTTTTAAAAAGTTAAATTATGGGAATCCCTTAGGAACAAAAATTCTTCTGTTTCCTCTGCATGAAAATTAAAACATTTAAAATGCAACTAAATATGTTTTCATTTCAAATACTAGATGTTGTCACCAAATTATACAATTGTTTAAGCAAAGCCTATGCCAAACTGGCAGTGTGTGATACCCTTTTCTGCAAAGATTCTGAAATCAGTCTATCAGAAATATCATTCCGGATAACTGGTTTTCCGGTTAACTGGTTTCCGGATAAATGGTTCCATACTGTAGTTATTTTCTTTTCCTCTTGGCATTAAAACTATCATAATATTTAGTTGCCTTTTAATGATAATATTCTAACTGCTCCAACCAATCTTTTGAAAAAATTAAGATGAAAGTTTCATTTTAAAGAATAAAACTTGGACAAGTAATTATAGCTTTTTTCTCTCTCCGTCTTTTTTGAGTATGGAGCCAGATTATTCTAAACATAGTAGTGATTTTCTTTTCCTCTTAGTGTTAGAACTATCAGATAATATTTAGTTTCCTTTTAATAGTAATGTTCTAACTGCTCCAACCAATATTTTGAAAAAAATTGAGATGAAAGTTTCTTTTTAAGGAATAAAACTTAGAAACTTTATTACAAAAAGTTTTACTCTGCCACAATAAGTGAAGTTAAAACCCAGTAAAAGTGTGAAAGCTTGGTAAAAATTGTAGTTCCCTAGTCTAGGAATGCTCTGGTGAAAGGAGGGAAAATTGATTGCAAACTTTCTGTGAAACAAAATAATGAGGAATTGAAAACACGTTTTTGAGCATGTAATTTTCCAAGTAAATTGAGCAGGACATTTTCAAGAATGAAAAGAGTAGCATTTCAATTGCCAAATTTCTGCATTTAGTCATCTTATGGCTACTGTTAATGTTGCCTTTATCATGGGTACTGCAGTTAGAATCCTATTACTTTCATTAACTCCGGAAATATGTACTAGAATGCAGTGTGTGTCATTTGAAATTGTAGAAAGACTAAAGACATTTAGTAGATGATATCATCTCATTTTTATAAATTTTTTTTGTCAGTTAGAACCTTGTCATTGTAAGATAATAATTTGACTAATGGTTTTCTAAATATGTAGAAATATCTCTCTAGATATATCAATATTTAATATGATTTTATCTGTAAAAGCTATACATGAATTACTTCTAAGTCTTTTACTTTTTATGTAGTTCTTGAAGTCTCTGCCAATTTTTCTTTTCATTTTTTTAAAAAAATCTTTAGTATACTTATTCTTAGTTCTTACACATACATAATTTTTTTGAATTTATTATTCGTATTATTTTGTTTCTAAAATATAAAGTACATATCGCTCACTCGCAAGAAAAGTGATACATCTCGACAAAAGTAAATTTCACAGGAGAGGCAAAAGAAAATTTGCATGATTTTACTGTAACATGAAATTGTACCACTTAGCTCTGGATGCAGGAGTAAAAATGTACATAAAATCTTTAAGAATGAAGACATAGGATGAGGTTAGGAGGGTTGGATAATTTTACCTCTCCAAAAAATCCACCTCTCTTGTGTGGTCACAAATGGACATGTAGCATAATAAAGTGATTTTTTGTATAACTACACTTATAAAACTTTTTGTGTAGCAAGATGCACCTATGACAGATCTAGTGGTGTAGGGAGTTGTGTTGTAAAAGATTATGTAAAATGTTCATTTACTTCAATAAAGACTCCAATTAACCAGCAACAACAATTTAATAAATAAAACTTAACGAAAAGAGTGCCGATCCTTTGTTGCACGGCTTACAGTATAGCAGACGCAGGTTACAATAGCGCCACACTTCTGAATCATAACAGCAACTAGAAGTGGAAGTAGAAGTGTTTTTACTGTGCTTGTAGCGCCATTTGTTGAACACACCAGGGAGGATGGACGCATCACCATAGAGTATCTCCCCAGTGAACAAGGTGAACGATAAAATGCAAGAGAGAGTAATACAATATATGAAATATTATAAATGCTTGATACAATGTAATAATAATATAGAAATAATGCAAAACAGAAATACAAAATCAATATTCAATACAATAATTGGAACTATATAAAATATTATGTACAAATGTGTTATATTACATATTCAGTAACCAAATGTTTAGGAAAGGTGACTTTTCGTCCAGAACGAGTAGTAGGTTGTTTATCAGTGGGTGTCGGCTCAGTTGGTACCTCTGGAACAGGAACAGAATTATCTGTAACACTAGTGTCTGACAATCGATAGGCGGGTTTCACGCGATCAATCGAAACTGTTGTTTTTCTGCCATTAATGTCAATAATAAGGTTTTTGGGAGTTCTATTTATGACAAGGTGAGGTCCAGTGTATGGTGGTGTGAGAGGACGAAGTATTTTGTCTGACTTTAAAAATACGTGTGTGCAAGTTGACAATGAGGGATTAAAAAAATTTTTTGAAGTGCCATATAAGGAAGTGGCAGTGGGATTTAATCACCGCATTGTTTCGACTAAGTTAGACACATATTTGGGATCAATTGGTTGGTCAATTTGTTCTTTTTCTGTTATGAGATCAGAGGGTAATCTTAATGTTGTACCATATACTAATTGTGCAGGCATTGCATTAATGTCATTTTTGAGAGTTGAGCGTAAACCTAGGAGAACAATTGGAAGAATGTCAGTCCATTTAGTGTTATTGTGTGCCTTAAGGGCATCTTTTAAATGTCTGTGATAACGTTCCAAAATTCCATTTGCTTGGGGATGATATGGCGAAGTTCGAATTCGGTTGCAACCTATGATGCGCAGAAGTTCCTGAAGCAAGGTGGATTCAAAATTATGACCTTGATCTGTGGTGATAGTTACTGGACATCCAAATCTGGAGATCCAACCCTTTAATAGAGCGCGAGCAGTTGTTTCCACAGTCATATCACTTGTCAGAATGACTTCAGGCCACCTGGTAAATCGATCAGTGATAGTTAAACAATATTGATTACCATCAGATGGGGAAAAAAGATCAATGAAGTCTAAATGAATGTGAGCAAAACGAGCATCAGGTAGGGTGAATGTACCAATAGGAGATTTTGTGTGCTGTGTTATTTTGGCTCTTTGGCAATTATCATAGCTATGAACCATGGATTTAATATCCTTATGCATGCCAGGCCATATGAATCTTTTAGAAATTAAGTTAATAGAAGCTGACATACCGGGATGTAAGAAGAAATGCAAATTGTCAAAAACAAGTTATCACATACTTTGGGGAACAAATGGACGGGGATGTTCTTGAGATATGTCACAGTATAAAGAGATATCCTCGAGAGGAAAGTAATGTTTTTCTAATTTTAAGGATGTAGTACAGTACAGGACCTCAAATCCGGAATCCTAAAATCCTGAAGACCCAAAATCCGGAATGAATAAAGAAATCTGAAATTCTGCAATGAGATGGAATAAATAATTCGGAAAAACACCCATAGATGGCGCTATGTGCATGCATAACACAGTTTCTAACTAAGCAAGACTAAACAATTGCACTCAACTGAATAAGTTTGTTACAATGTTTTTATATTATAGTTTTAATCTAAATACTATTTGCTGACAGAGTTAGCGAAGTTAGTGTGTGCACACATTTTAAATTTATTTTAAAAGGAAACCTTGTTCTTCATTTAATAGAAAATACAAAAAGAACAAATAAATAACTACAAGGAAGAACTATTTTTAAAAGATGCATAGAATATATTTACAATATTTATATGTAAAGTTTTTTTGCTATCTTCTCCCCCCCCCCCCCCCCCCTCTCCTTCAGATGTTCAACAAATTTCATTTTTTGAAAAAATTCTGTTTGTAAGCACTGTACCAAAAATATTTTTTCTTTAACTCAAAGGGGAAAAAAATATCTCTGCAAGCTTCCTTTCTGCATAACAAAACATACTATCCATCAATGCTGATGATCTCATTCTGATAACGTTGACTTCCCACTTCACAGAGTTAAATAAACAAGTTGAATAAACAAAACAAACTGCAGATAGATATCGGGTTTTTCTTTGCAGTTACTCTATAGTGGCTTTTTTTTAAGGGGTACCTTATATTTGATTAAAAATTTGTTACACAGGCTAATTTACTATGATTGCAACTTGCTGAAAATTTGAAAGAAATTCATCAATTAGCAACGGAGATAATTATTTTTTTAATAGAGGTAAAAAAAGGGTTTTGCTCTTTTTTTCTGTTTGCTTGCAACTCAATTATTTCTTTCTCACACAGTCAAACAAAGCAAACTTAATAACACATTTGCAAAGTCCTTTTTATACGAAAAGAATAGAGTTTGAATAGATTTCCTATTGTTTTTGTTTATTTTTAAACTTTCTTAGAACATTTTATTTTAAAAATTTAAATGTTTCTCTCTTTATTTTCACTGAGACGAGTCTAATACTGTAATTCGCGATATAGATTCCTAGACCTTACTAGGCTCTCACGAACAACGACGCATTTTCATTTTCTAAAAGATGTTTTAATGTTGCTAATAATGTGCAGGATTTAAAAAAAATTCTTATCCTTATTTTAAATTCTTTTTTTGTAATTTATATTTTCGTCTGTTTACTTAAACTAAGCGGCACGGCCTACACGGCAATTCTCAATATAGATTCCTAGGCCTAACTTGGCTCTCACAAACAACGGCGCATTTTCTAAAAGTTGTTTTAATATTCCTAAGAATATGCAGTATTAAAAAAAAATTCTTATCCTATTTTCAATTATTTTTTGTAATTTGTATTTTTGACTGTTTATTTACTCTAAGCCAAACATGGCAATTCGCGATATAGACTGCTTCGCAGCATGTAAAATTTTGCCACGGGCATCTACTGTATCTGTTTATTTATTGTTTTGGTTAAGGACCTGAAATCCGGAAAATTCCGAAATCCAGAACGATCGCAGCCCTGGCCAGTCCGGATTTGTGGTCCCATACTGTATTAGATTGCAAAAGTTTTTGAAGTTCCTCATCAGTTGATTGGGCTGAAACAAATTTTTAAAATCAAGTACAGCCGGAGAAATTTGATTAATTTCGATGCAAGATAGTGCATCGGCAACATGATTTTCTGAACCTTTTGTGTACCGGATATCAGTAGAAAATTGCGATATATAATCTAGGTGACGTAGTTGTCGAGGACTGCATTTTTCAGGATTTTGTTTAAAGGCATAAATTAAGGGTTTCTGATCAGTATAAATTATGAAATTTCTGACTTTCAAGCAGGTGTTGAAATTTTCTTATACTGTAATATATGGCATATAACTTGCGGTCATACGTCGACCAATTTTTCTGAGTCTTATTTAATTTGCCTGAATAAAATGCTATAGGTTCCCATTGATTGTCTGACATTTGCATGACAGAGCCACCAACTGCGACATTTGATGCATCAACCCATAAACTTAATTGAGCACCGGGAATAGGATGTCGTAGAAGCATTGCCTGAGAAATCGCTTCTTTAGATGCCGTAGATGCAAGATCTGCTTCCTCGTCCCATTGTAATTGGTTATTTGAAACCTTGGAATGAGGATGTTTCTTTTTATTTTTGTGGCCTTCTAGAAATTTGACAAGGGGTGCTAAAATGTCAGCAGCTCTGGGAATGAATTGTCTGTAAAAGTTAAATATGCCTAAGTATCTACGCAGCTGGGTAAGAGTTGCAGGTCTTGGAAATTTTAAAATGGCTTCAACACGATCAGAAAGTGGTGAAAGGCCATCTTGAGATATTTTAAAGCCTAAAAATTCCAATGAGGGAACACCAAATGTGCATTTAGAAGGCTTAATCGTAAGACCATAACTATCAAGTCTAGAAAATAGAGCCTTAAGATGTTCAATGTGCTCTTCAAGAGATTTTGATGCAATTAAAATGTCATCAACAAAAGCATAAACACCTGGCAAATTCCGAATTACATCATCAATAAATCTCTGAAATGTGCTCAAAGCATTGCACAAACCAAATTGCATCAGAGTGCTCTCGAAGAGTTCGAAAGGTGTACAGATAGCCGTTTTATGAATATCCTCGGGAGCAATCGGAATTTGACGGAAAGCTTTAACCAAATCTAAATGGGAAAATATTGTGGTTCCATGCAATTCACTAGTAAAATCAACGATACTGGGAATGGGATATTTATCTTTTTTAGTTTGGGCATTTAGTGCTCTAAAGTCGCCAACTGGACGCCAGTCATCGCTGTTTTTCTTTGGAACCATGTGCAGTGGCGAATCATAATTGCTGTTGGATGGGCGCATGTGTCCTAAATCCAACATGTGTTGGAATTCCACTTTTGCTATTTTTAGGCGATCAGGAGCAAGACGACGTGGTTTAACATAAACTGGAGGGCCAAAAGTATCAATATGATTCATAACTGAATGTTTAACAATTTGGTTTGGGCAAGGAGATTTAATGATGTTTGGGTATGCACTTAAAATTTTAGAAAATATATCATCATTTATAATAGATTTAACAGAAAATATATGAGAAATATGTACAACACAATGTGAATTTAACCCATTTGTGCCTGGCGTCCTAATTTTGGGACGCATTCTTAAGAAAATTCCCATTACAAATGGAATTATGATATCCTTTCAAAACTTTGTAAAATATATCCTTAGTATTTGTTTTCAATATTTATCCATAAATGGCAGCACATTTTTAAGAATAAAAAGGCGAAATAAATGTTTGTTGTAGCGAAAAGTTGGATTTTCTTGAAATAAAATGGAGCATAAGAAAAGGTATATTTCTTTTATTTTTTTATCAATCATTTTATTAGTGGTATTATTTATAAGAAGAAACAATATACAGTACAGAACCATTTATCCGGAATGCTTGGGGTCAGATGTATTCCGGATAACTGGTTTTTCCGGTTAACTGGTTGTGCATTAAAGCAGCATTCATTTGATAAGTTTTGTGGAATATGTGTGGTTGTGGCATTATTTCTCATTTTAAATTATTAGATTACTTGGATTAAAAATCAATGCAAGAAAGATCAAAAGTTAGCCAGAGTTTAAAAGAAGGTAATTTATGGGAATCCCTTAGGAACAAAAATTCTTCTGTATAAAAATTAAAACATCTAAAATACAACTAAATGTGATGACAAAAAATACTAGATGTTGTCATCAAATTATACAATTGTGTCAAGCAAAGCCTATGTCAAACTGGCAATATATGACACCTTTTTCTGCAAAGATTCTGAAATCAGTCTATCAGAAATATCATTCCGGATAACTGGTTTTCCGGTTAACTGGTTTCCGAATAAATGGTTCCATACTGTATTAGAATATGTATTTTTGCATTTTTTCATATTTCTATTTTTTTGTTCAAATTTGAACCTTTATATATCGTCCCAATTTTGGGACGGCAGGCACGAATGGGTAGGGGTTTTCTCCGTTACTGTCTATGCATTAAATATGTTTTATGCCATTTATTTTGTTACAAAATGGTTACATACCATTCGGATTATTATTATTTGGCTATAAATTATTATTCGAATTATTATTTGTCTTTGTTATTACTATAGGGGGGGGGGGGGTAGGGGCTGGACTCGGTTCAAGAACAAGACACTCACCTTTCCCCACCCTTAGCTATTGGCTTAGTAAAAATTTATATCGTACCGTTATGTTTTGTACTAGTTTAGTATTTGACAGTCTGAGGTTACTAAAATATACACTGTAGAACCTTGGTTATCCGACGTAATTGGGATCGAACCGACAGCGGATAATCGAAATTTCCGTATAATTCGAAATTTATCAATAATCATCTACTTTAATATGTAGCATCGTCATCGAACTGCTATTAGGACTATTTAAACTGCTTAATAAATATCTAAATTTAAATTATACATGAAAATAATTTTATTTGTTTAGAACAGGGACGTGTACACAGGGGGGGGGGGGGGGGGAGAGAGAAAGAGAGAGTACAATTATACTGGGATTGGATCTTGCAGGAGCTAGGACTAATTTCAATGGAATTCGAAGAAAGGGGAACCAAAATGCATATATCTACTCGTGATTTTGAAATGAACGCTTGCATACACAAGGAACATGAAAGTAAAAAAAAAAAACCGTTTGAGAAAATTCAGGATATTGACATTGGTTACGGAGAGTTCCGGTTAAGCGAGGGTCGGATAATCGAAGTTCTACTGTACTATATATACTCGTGTGTAAAACGAAAAATTTTTGACAATTTCCTACAAGTAAACTGGGGGGGGGGTAGACTTACATGCGAGTCAATTACGAAAGCAAAAAAAAAAAAACCCTTCGAATACTGCAAAAGTCTGATTTTATATGTATATAAATAATAAAATAATATATAAAATATATAAATAATAATAATTTATTATTAAAAATTTTTCAATCATTTGTTTTTGTTTACTTACTAATTTTTCGCATTAGTAAGTGAAATCTTTGGTTTGATTTTGTGCGAAATTGAAGTAAAAATTTAGGGGTCGACATACGCGAGTTTTTAATTTTTTTGCAGAATTTGCATTCAAAAGTTAGTGGGTCGTGTATATGTGAGTATATACGGTATATATACTCTATTAGTAATTATTGATTATTATAAATTTTTACTATGCCAATAGCTAATGGTGAGGAGGATGGGGGTCTTGTTCTTGAGCCAAGCCCAGCCCTCCCCCACCCTTATAGTAAAGATAAAGATATAATAAAGAAATTTTTATAGTCAAATAATAACCTGAATGATATATAACCTTTTTGAAACAAATTAAATGGCATAAAACATAGATATAATACTTAGACAGTAACGGAGAAAACCCCTACCCTTTCGTGCCTAGTGTCCCGAAATTGGGACGTTTAGATTTTTTTTATGTTAAATAAATATTTTTTCAAAGGGAATTTTTTTATTATTTTTTACGTTCATTTTATACCATTTACTATAATTAAGCACAATATTGTGTTGAAAAAAAAATTCAGGCATTAATGGGTTAAAGTAGTATTATTATCAAATAAAGAATGTTTTCTAAGATCTGGCTTTAAGTTAAAATAATGTAAAAAATCAGCACCTATAATGGGAGTGGAAATATTACACACATAAAAGGGATAACCAAATTGCTTCCTTAAACCCAGATCTATAGATAATAACTTATGCTTATACACATTAATTAATGTGCCATTTGCAGCAACAAACGTTTGAATTGGAGAAGTCATTTTATCTGGTTTCGTTGCTGGTATTAAAGAACAATCACTTCCAGTGTCCACTAAAAATCGTAAATTAATTTTGCAGTCGCACACAAATAGACGACGAGAAGTGGTAGGCGAGGTGTATGTCGCCGCTACGACTGACCGTTGTCGTTTCCCGACGAAAAGGTACATGGTGGTACACACTTTTTGGCTTTTAAATCGAATTTCTTGTGATACCAGCAAAAGTTTTTAAAAGCGGGGCTTTTCTGCCGATAATGAGGTCGGGATTGTGATTGACTCCTCGAACCGCAAAGAACTCACCTCTTCATGTAAAAGTTTCAGTTCCTTTAACAATTCTGAATCTACTTGGGAGGGGCTGGTTGTAACACTGCTTACCTGTATAGGGCTTGAGATATCCAGAACTTTGTCAGCAATCTCTGCAGCTTTTACTGGCGTAAGCTCTTGAACGGATGCTAAAATAAACTGCACATTAGAAGGCAATAGTGACCAAAAACAATTCCAACAAAAATGTGTCGGACACATTGTGGTTTTCAGCTCTACGTTGCATAATGCAAAGAAGCTCAGAAGGTTTGTGATCGCCAAGTTGCTCACCAGCTAATAATCGGCGAATTTCTCGTGATTTAGTTTCACCACAACGCAATATGATTTCTTCTTGAAGGGATCAGAAACATCGGGAGAGATGATGACGTCACAAACTATCATCGCTACGTCTGCTGGTAGATGTAAAACACAATAATTATATTTGGTTTTTGAATCTGTTATTGGTTTCGGCACTGCTAGTTCAAATGTGGATTCAACCATAGTAAACCACAAAGCAGGATCTGTTGGAATAAAAATAGGGATTTTTACTGCAGCTACTTCAGCCATGATGAATCGAAACTGGAAACAAAGGAAAACGAAACTACAAGTTCTTGTTCGGTAGTCACCAATGTAGTGAGTTGCGTAGTAAAAGATTATGTAAAATATTCATTTACTTCAATAAAGACTCCAATTAACCAGCAACAACAATTTAATAAATAAAACTTAACGAAAAGAGTGCCGATCCTTTGTTGCACGGCTTACAGTATAGCAGACGCAGGTTACAGCAGCGCCACACTTCTGAATCATAACAGCAACTATAGTTGGGGCACGTTTAACTAGTCAATGGGTATTATGCTACGCTTAGCCTTTTTACTAACTTTGGCGTTGTAGGATCGCTGGATTTGGCTGTTTATCGTTGTTTAGGGGAATAAATTTGAGCGAGTTCATGTTACCAATTCTTTTGTTTTTTCACGTTCCACGCAGATTGTTCCGTATTCCTAAAAGATTTTCGATTCCATTGTTTTTGCCTAATGTACTAAATTTTGTCATCTGTGATTTCTGAATTTTTAGCAATTCTTATGCGATTTAACGTTTTTTAGCGTTTCGCGGCGATTTTCTACATTATTAAAAATGCATCCAACTGTTAACTTTTAGTCCAATACAATAAATTTTATCCTTTTTTCAATGAAGCTTATTCGGAATTCGTACAGCAATTTTTGTGGGGTCTTTTGGGTTTGCGCGACGATTTCTCAACATTCGTAAATTGAATCCTATTTTTTTCCAGTATAGAAATTTTTTTATCTTGCAATTTTTGAAGTTTTAGTCATTTATAATGCTATTTTCAGCGTTTTTTCGCAAAGATATAAAATTAACGATGATTTAATATACAAAAATATTCAGAAAGAACTAATTTATAAGAGAAAAATTGTGTTTTAGTTCAGACACCCTCCCACCCAACCAGAAAAAAAAAGGACAGAAAATTTTATTTTGAAAGTGCACGAACAAAAATCATATCATATTAAATTAGCTAGCAAAAAGCTATATCATATTAAATTGAACAGTTTTTTTTAATACATTCAATTTGAAAGCTTTCATTACATTAATAAATCTAACCGGTGTAATAAACTCATAGTAATGAATTCTAAAACTCAAAAGCTGTGCAGTGTTTTATTACGAAGACGAATAAATATTTTATTGATATATATGTTAACATTTTATATAAAGATAAAATTCTTATTATTTAGCATTCAGTTTTTATGTTTAAAACAAAAGAAAAATTTGGAAATAATCTAATTATATCCTTACAAATTTTATTCTAATTTCAGATTCAATATATATCCTCCTAAAAATTATAATATCACTTTTTTCAAAATTTTCTATTAAAATAGAAGGAAACACACATACACACCCTCTCACAATGTTCTTACAACACTTTAATCAATTTTTTTTTTTTTTTTTCACAATGTTCACAAACAAATGCTCATTTTTAGTCGCATTGAAGAAATTGTTTTAAACTATTCCAATATATTTAGATGTATTTCACAATTTCGTTTCCAGTTAATTGATTTATGTCAAATTAAATTATAATTTAACTTATCGAATCAAATTAACTTACATTTATGTATAAAACTATAGTATGCATTATGAATAACTGGTGAATTTTTTCTTGTTTTTGTGTCTAAAATACTGTTAATATTGAATGTATACCATTGTTTAAGTGTGTTCTCAAATACAAAAGGGCAGCTTTCTGACATAAGTTTTAATTTATTTTTGTTCGAAAATGCATGAAACTAGCTGGTGTTGTTGTTCAGAAACTATGTCATTGAGCTGTTTTTTTTATTTTTTGTAAACGCAATAGATCTTTCAGAAAATAGCGCTCGAAGGACGAAAAAACACTCAAGAGCGGGCAAAAAACGTGTTTATCACATTATCAAAACCGCTTATAACTCAATAGGTAATTGATTGATCAAAAAATGGAAAACACAGTTAAATTCCAAATCGCTTCCAAGGCCAGGCTTTCCAATTTTATATCTTTCCGTTAAAAAATGAATTTGTAAATGTGTCAAAACGTTTTGCGCTTGTTGAGCAGAGCAGTTAAGAACAGCCTTAAAAGACAGATTAATTTAACTGCTGATTAGTTCTTTCTAAGTAAAATAAGAATAGTTTAAACTTCTGTATGCGGAAGGATGGAAATTATATCGTGAATGTACGTAGTTATAAAAAGTCACATAAAAAAGAAAAAAAAATGTTTTTAACATTTTTAATAAAGATAAAATTCTTATTATTTAGCATTCTTCAATTTTTATGTTTAAAGCAAAAGCAAAATTTGAAAGTAATTTAATTATGTCCTTAGAAACTTTATTCCAATTTCAGATTTAGTATAAATTTCATCACAGAATTATATTATCAGTTTTAAAAAATGCCTATCAAAATAGAATGAAAAACCATTTTACATTTTAGGCCACATTGAAGAAATGTTTTAACCCATTCCTATAATCTATAGATTTTGCAATTTCGTTTCCAGATAATTGATTTATCTTAAATTACATTTTAATTTAACTCAAATTAACTTACATTTATGTATAGAACTAAAATATACATTCTGAATAACTGATGAATTTTTTCTTCTTTTTGAATCTAACATACTGCTGAAATATTGAATTTATACCATTGATTAAAAGACAAATTTAACTGCCGATCAATTCTTTGTAATTAAAATAAGAATACTTTTACCTTGTGTATGCGGAAGCATGAAAATTATATTGTGAATATTATATCGTCTATCTTCTAAGAAGGTCGTATCTTCTTTCAGTCGTTTAATTTATTTTTTAAGATAATAATCATTATTTTACGTATTTTATCCATATGTTTGGTATGTTTTTAAAGTGAAATTTTCCAAAAAATTCGAATCCATCGAAATTGTTATTCTATCTTTAATAGTTTAAAAAATGAAACATTTGACTGGACATCGAAAATCTTCTATCACCAGAAATGACATGGGAATCACCCCATGACAAATCGTCCCCAAACAACTCTACGGGGTGTTAGGGTTACTTACTAATTTGTTTCTGTTTCTACCGCCAAAAATCTTGCCAGAATTCTTATGCACGAAGAAATACATTTTCCTTGAATATTACTAGTATTTGTCATAAATATGAACATACATTAAGCTAAATCAATGTTGTTTAATTGGTCAATCGCTTTTCAATGGAAAAATTTAAAAAAAAATTGGATTTAAAGTGTCTTTTGTTTAAAATTCAGTAAGGAACTATTTCTTTGCGCGGACATACACTTCTCTCCAGTATAACACCCATTGACAGGATAGCTTTGCCGCAAGCATAGAAGTGGAAGTAGAAGTGTTTTTACTGTGCTTGTAGCGCCATTTGTTGAACACACCAGGGAGGATGGACACATCACCATAGTGGAATAAAACGCAAAATGAATTTTTGTGAGATGTGTCACTTGCAGGTGCGCGATATGTTCTATAAACCGGTAATTTATTTATTTTTTAATTTGGGGGAGGGGGTATGTCATGCAGCGGTACATGCACCTTTAAACATTTTGTAAATGTAACAAGAATAAATAAAAATTTTGTTAAACTAACTTCAAAGATGCTACCAATATTTATGTGATGTGTTAAGTTTTATGCATACTTTGTAGGCAGTGATGGAACAGCTGCGCCAATTGCGCCAAATCGATAATGCTGCGCATTTCTGCACCAAAACTATCATTTAAAAAAAAAATTGCACCTAACTTGTGGGGGGGTGGCGTGTTTGTGGCTTGCCCCTCCCACGTGAAAAATTCAGCAGAGTGACTTGACAAATTAGTTTAAGTTATATATGAAACTTTGAAAATATAGTTAAAATAATAACTTTGAGTAAGAATATGTTGAATTATATGCAACTTCATGAATCCTATATATATACTATGATGTTTCAGGGATAAGGTAAGTGTAAAATGTACTTACAGTAATGAGCCAAATGATGAACAGAAGAAGGATTCATTTATTGGTGCTTGTAGTACATGAACTTGACTTCGTTCTTGAATTAAATTAATAGACACTTGCGACGATAGTCTACCCGAACTCGAGAAAACTGCATTATTCGACGACATAAGTAACTTGAAATATATTATCCACAACTCTATCGCCGATTTAATTAACAATTTTTCGATGAAACGTCTTCAAAATAAACCACTATGCTTAATAAATTCTCACAATTATATCGGTATTCAGCCATATACCATACATATTCGCTGACACTTCATAAAACATACCAAATAATACCATAAGTCAGCCTTCAGACATCGCACACATCTCTGCACAGTAAACATGAAATCGCTATCCCTTTAAATCAGGACGAAAACCTATCGGCCAATCAGAATCGACTATGCAATTTGCATAAGTCGGAAGATATTTAACATTTACTTATAATTTGAATAACATTTAATAAATATTACGATGACTTTAGAAAAATTACTTTAATATAAAAATGACTTAAAAAGATGATTTTACATGTTAATTAAATTTAAATACTTATCTTAAAAAAAATGAATACTAGCGAATGCGATCGCAAGTAAAAATGCCGTATACGGTCCACGACCGAAACGCGATACGCAACCATCCAACCGTGGCGGTAAAAACGTAAACAAACGCCGAAAGGCGGCAAAAGAAAAGAAAATATCGTGCTGTCGAGTTCAGGTAGACTTTACAAATTGTTTAATGAAAAAATAGAAATGAAAACTGCTTGGGAATAATTTTCCCACAGAATGCCCCTCTTTCCCATTCATTTTGATTTTCTGCAATAAAGTTCATTACAAAAGTTTTTGTAATAATGGCAGGATCAAAGGAAAGTTTTTTTTTTCTTGGAAAGTTCATTACCATAAGAAAACGTCTCTGAATCTAAGAAAGGAGTCCTTTACGAGGGATTTAGTCAAAATATCTGCATAGTTCTCTTTTGACATAACATGCTTAATGTCGAAGAGGCCATTGTTCTACCAGTCTCTTATAAACTTGTATTTTAAATCAATATACCGATTCTTTATGGTATCAGCTTTCTGTTTGGTGAAGGAAATGGCGGCAGTATTATCACAAAAGAGCATTGGATGTTGAATAGTAATGATGTCCAAGTTAAGACTTTTCTGAATTTCAATTAGAGACATGTTTAAAAATTTTAGATCTTTTACAGCTTCTGTCGCTGCTATTATTTCTGCTTCCATTGGACTCAAGGCTACGCAATTTTGTTTAGTTACTCTCCAGGTTACTGGAATATTGTTCAATAAAGCAATGTAGCCACTCCAGGATTTTCGATCAGTAGTGTCACTTGCCCAAGAAGCGTCGACGTAGACAGCTAGCTGGATTGGAGGGTCAGATTGTGCCAACTTCAATCCCAAGGATTTTGTCGAAGAGAGATACATCAGGATTCGCAGGAGTGCCTTGTAGTGCAACAGGTTGTGGCTCTCTGTAAATTGTGAAAGTGCAGCAACAGGCCAAGCAATGTCTGGACGGCATCGATGAGCAATGTACTGTAGACATCCCAGTAAGTTTCGGTACGGCAGGTTCTCGGGAAATTCGTCATCTTCAGCAACTGGAACAGGATTATATCCAGGAGGAGAAGGAAGAGATATATTAGTAAAATCAGGGACATCAAACTTCTTTAAACACTTTTCAATATAATGTTCACAGTTAATGTTAACTATTGCATCCTCTTCTCTTTTAAAATTGATACCTAGTAACATTGAAATAGGACCTAAATTTCTAACTTCATAAATGGATTCAATTAACTGTACTACCTCTTTTAAAACTTCACCATTTTTCGCAAAAATAGGCAAATCATCCACATACACTATAACTATTGCTTCACTTTTATAAGAGTATACACAAGTTAACCCTTGTACTTCACTGAATCCATTTGCAATTAACTTATTATGCAAATCATGGTACCAACATCTTCCAGCTTGGTGGAGCCCATAGATTGCTTTCTTTAACTTTAAAACACAGTGTTCTTTCCCTGGAATTGTATAATCTTCAGGTTGTTTGATGCAAATTTCTTTATCAATATCCCCATATAAGTATGCACATTTAACATCAAGAAGACAATGCACCCAATTCAATATTCTAATAAAAAAAGCTATGAAAAGACGAATGAGTGTAAAATTTATTACTGGACTAAATGTGTCGTTGTAATCTAAACCTTCTCTCTGATTATTACCTAGTGCAACTAAACGTGCTTTAAATATGCAATTCTTCCCTTCACTATTTTCTTTTACAGTATAAACCCATTTGGTTCCTATAACTTTTTGATCAACTTTTGGGACAGGTGTCCAAACGTGTCTATCTAACATGGTTTGGATCTCTTGATCCATTGCCTCCTTCCATTTTTGTGCCTCTGGAAGTTGTTTTGCTTGTGTCGCATTTTGTGGTACAATTATTTCAGTTAGGAGCGCTTCTTCAGTTAATTCACTCTCTAGTTCCTTATCTAGCTTAATTGGGCCTTCATATGTATTCCCTAATGAAAAATTTGCCACAGTATCATCTAATATGATTTTATGCATTTTACAATATTCACGTAAATCTTGTTGCGATCTTAATCTGGAACCAGTAGGAGATAAGATATAAACATCAATTTTACCTTTAGTTCTTCCTTTCTTTCCTTCATAAATCGATAAAATGTTGCTTCTGCTTCTTCCTGTTCCTTCAGAATATTCTCTTCTAATTCATCTTCAGATGTTGATACATCATCTTCCATTTTCTCTTCGGATCTAGATTCATCTTGCTGCATTACTTTCTCAACTTCTGTCGGAGTTGTAGAGCTACTCGGTTGATGGACAGTCAAATCATCTTCCATTGTCGGTGAATTGTTAGGACCTGTAAAGAATTCATTATCATCATTTGAAAAATCAACAAACGTGCGATGTATTATTTTCCGTTCAGGAGAACCGTTCAGTTGAGCTTCGTCAAATGTCACATGTTTTGACTCAATTACTTTATTTTCTTTAGGGAAATAAATGCGATATCCACAGGATCCTATACCATATCCTACAAAAACTCCTCTTTTTGCTCTTGATTGAAACTTATTTCGTTTTTCTTTAGGTTGATGTACATACGCAATGCATCCATAACGTTTTAAATGACGAATGGATGGTTTAGCTCCGTACCATCGTTGAAACGGTATTGCTTCTATGCCTGTGTGAAATATTCGGTTGCGAATGTAATTTACTGCCATAACTGCTTCAACCCATAGATTAGGCGGCAGATTAGCTGCTTGCATAAACGTTCTAGTTCCTTCAAATAAAACTCTGTTATATCGCTCGGCCACGCCGTTCATCTGGGGACTATATATTGTGGTCCTCTCATGCTTGATTCCCATCTTTTCTAACATATCTCTTATTTGCTTGTTGCAATATTCTAACCCGTTATCAGTTCTCATGACTTTGACTTTTCTGTTAGTTTGGCGTTCCACAAACGTGATGAAGTGCTTTAATTTCAGGAAAACTTCATCTTTAGAGCGTAGCGGGTAGCAAAAGGCTCTTCGACTAAAATCGTCAATAAAAGTAAGTATGTACCGTTGCCCATTCCTTGATGTAACTGGAGCCGGGCCCCATACATCGCTATGTATCAATTCTAACATTTCTTTTGAGCGAACTTTCTTTAATCTAGGATATGTTGACCTAGTATTTTTAGCTAGAATACACGGTTCTCACGGAGTCTCTTTTCCCTGTAATTGTCCACAATTTTGAACTAAATTTTCACGAAACATTTTCTTAATTATATCAACATTACTATGTCCTAGCCTTTCATGCCATAGCATGATGTTGTTACGCTCACTGGCAAATGTAACATTGTAATTTTGATTTGACTCTTGTATATTAGTTACTTCCCTGACATTATCTTGTATTACATGAGCACTTCTTGAATTAATGTTATAGGCTTGATTTAAGGATTTAGTACAAGTAAAAACTTTTAATTTATTCTTATCAGAAAAAGATGGTTGATCAGCAAGCTCTAAATATTGGTTCTTAACATTAGATTTAGTTTTGTCATAACTTTTAATGGCTTTAAGAACATAAAAATTATCTTTTAGAGTGGCAGTATATAAGTACTTCCAATGCTTATCAAATACTTTAAACCCATTGTCCATTGTGGCATGGAGACCAGCTTTATCCATTTTTGACATGGAAATTAAATTTTTATGAATGGTAGGAACATACAACACATTATGTAAATTTACAATAGATACTTTATCCTTTTCCTTTAATTTAAAACTTACTTTTCCTATTCCTCTAACTTTATGAGGTGTTGTTCCCATCCTAACAACTGCACCCTCTGGTGGCTCACTTAGATAAGTAAAGAAATGCCTATTTTGGCAGACATGAGATGTGGACGCTGAATCCAATGTCCACTCCCAGCAAGGGGAAGAAACATTGCACAAATCATTACTTTTACATTTTAATTCTGCGACGTATGAATCTAAATTTACTTCATCCCTTTTATCACCACTTTTCTGTTTCCTACAATTTTTATCCCAATGGCCATATTTACCACAAACTTCACACTTTAACTTTATTTTATTTCGAGAATGAGACTTAGGGGAAACTTTTTCAGACATTTGAGTGGTTCTATCAGCCATGAGGGTTTCATTTCGTAATCTTTCTCTCAAATCCCTCCTTGAACATTCCTTTAGAATCTCTTCTTTAACATCCTTAAATTTAAAATCTTTTTCTGGCAAACGGTCTAATTCCCTAATTAAATAATCATAATTTTCTGGTAGGCTTTCTATTAATTGGTAACAACGATGCTTTTCTGCAACTTCCTCCCCGGAATCAACTACGCGACGATAAGCTTCTTCAAACCTAGCAATATAAGTTGGGATATCTTCATCTACATTAATTTTTAAATTCCTAAATTCATTTACATGAAACGATTTTAATGCTCTTCCTGGGATTTCCAGATTTAACTTTAGTGTTTCCCATATTTCCGACGGATCATCCAAATGACCTATTGTTAACCCAATTTCAGGACTGACATACGTTTTGATAATTCCCGCTGCCCTTTGCTTTGACTGATTTAGCTTAAACTTATCAAGGGGCTTCAAATCTGTATAATCTGGCCATTCAGTTTTATTCACCCAGGTATACAAACCTTCAGTTTGCAATGTGCATTTTATAAAACGAGTCCAACTTTGATAGTTATCCCTACTTAATACTACTATATCTGGTGCAGTAGCCATTTTACTTACTTTTACTTAAAACAATAAATAGACATAAAATATAAATAGTACTAAAACTTGCATGCACATATATATAAACATTAAAATATTTCATACACTAGATACTTGAAAAAAACACTTCATTATTAGCTTCAACATTTTCATTTTAAAATACTTTTCTCTAGCTTTGCCGCAGTTGAAGTGCTTCTGGGCCCATAACCTCTGTGGGGGGGGGGGGGGGGGGTGTCGTATGTGTTTGGTTGCTTGCCCCTCCCACGTGAAAAATTCAGCAGAGTGACTTGACAAATTAGTTTAAGTTATATATGAAACTTTGAAAATATAGTTAAAATAATAACTTTGAGTAAGAATATGTTGAATTATATGCAACTTCATGAATCCTATATATATACTATGATGTTTCAGGGATAAGGTAAGTGTAAAATGTACTTACAGTAATGAGCCAAAATGATGAACAGAAGAAGGATTCATTTATTGGTGCTTGTAGTACATGAACTTGACTTCGTTCTTGAATTAAATTAATAGACACTTGCGACGATAGTCTACCCGAACTCGAGAAAACTGCATTATTCGACGACATAAGTAACTTGAAATATATTATCCACAACTCTATCGCCGATTTAATTAACAATTTTTCGATGAAACGTCTTCAAAATAAACCACTATGCTTAATAAATTCTCACAATTATATCGGTATTCAGCCATATACCATACATATTCGCTGACACTTCATAAAACATACCAAATAATACCATAAGTCAGCCTTCAGACATCGCACACATCTCTGCACAGTAAACATGAAATCGCTATCCCTTTAAATCAGGACGAAAACCTATCGGCCAATCAGAATCGACTATGCAATTTGCATAAGTCGGAAGATATTTAACATTTACTTATAATTTGAATAACATTTAATAAATATTACGATGACTTTAGAAAAATTACTTTAATATAAAAATGACTTAAAAAGATGATTTTACATGTTAATTAAATTTAAATACTTATCTTAAAAAAAAATGAATACTAGCGAATGCGATCGCAAGTAAAAATGCCGTATACGGTCCACGACCGAAACGCGATACGCAACCATCCAACCGTGGCGGTAAAAACGTAAACAAACGCCGAAAGGCGGCAAAAGAAAAGAAAATATCGTGCTGTCGAGTTCAGGTAGACTTTACAAATTGTTTAATGAAAAAATAGAAATGAAAAATGCTTGGGAATAATTTTCCCACAGAACTGCACCAATTCGATAATAATTCTTGAGCCAAATCGATCATTTTTCACTCGAAGTTCGCCAAAATATTGCGATAAACATGCGAATTTGGTCAAAAGAAAGCGAAAAACACGCGATGTTTCTCAAATGATCACGGGGAAAAAATGTGAATTTTAACAAAGGATCACTAATTTCATCAAAAAACGAACCGAACGCGGTCAAAAGATCGCGGAAAAACGTGATTTCGTTTAAAGATCGCGAATAAAACGCAGATTTCGTCAGAAGATCGCGAAAACACGCAAATTTTGTCGAAAAATCTGGAAAAACGCGAATTTTGCCAAAAGATCGCGAAAAACAAGCGAATTTTTCCTAAAGATCACGCTAAACACGTGAATTCCGTCAAAAGATCGCGAAAAACACGTTAATTCCATTAAAAGATCGAGGAAAAACATGATTTCGTTTAACGAGCGCGAATAAAACGCAGATTTCGTCAGAAGATCGCGAAAACATGCAAATTTTGTCGCAAGATCGCGAAAAATATGCAAATTTTGCCAAAAGATCTTGCAAAACACGCGAATTCCGTCGAAAGATCGCGAAAAACACGTGAATTCTGTCAAAAGATCGCGAAAAAATGCGAATTTCTCAAAGGATTGCGAGAAAAATGTGAATTTTGTCAAAAAAATCGCTAATTTCGTCCAAAAACGAACAAAACATGGTCAAAAGATAGTGAAAAAACGCTGCTTTCGTTAAAATATCGCGAAAAAACTAGCAAATTTCATCAAAAGGTCGCAAGAAACACGCGAAAGATAGCTAAAAACACGTGAATTTTGTCAAAGGATCGCGAAAAAACGTGAATTTTGTCAAAAGATCGCTAATTTCCTCAAAAAACGGACAAAATGGGGTCAGAAGATCGTGAAAAAACACTACTTTCGTTAAAATATCGCGAAAAAAACCACAAATTTCATCAAAAGATCGCGAATAAAACGCAAATTTCGTCAAAAGATCACGAAAAAAAAAACGTGACTTTTGTCAAAGGATAGCTAATTTCGTCAAAAAAAGAACAAAAAATCGTAAAAAAAGCTACTTTCGTTAAAATAATGCGAAAAATAACCGCAAATTTCATCAAAAGATCGCAAAAAACACGCAAATTGTGTCAAAATATCGGCAAAAACATCCGAGTTTTGTCAAAGGATCGCGAAAAAAAAAAAGCGTGAATTTTGTCAAATTATCGCTAATTTCGTCACAAAATGAACAAAAGCGCTCAAAAAATTAGGAAAAAACACAAATTTCGTTAAAAGATCGCGTAAAAAACACAAATTTCATCAAAAGGTCACAAAAAATTGCAAATTTCGTCACAAGATTTCGAAAAACACGCTAATTTCATCAAAAGATAGCAAAAAACACACTGATTTCAACTAAGAGCCCAAATAACACGTGAAAAATACGCGAATTTTGTCAAAGGACTGCAAAAAGAAGCAAATTTTGGGAAAGAGTCGCGGAAAAAATGCGAATTCCGTCAAAGAATCGCAGGAAAAATGCAAATTTCGTCAAAGAATTGCAGAAAAAATGGGAATTTCGTCAAAGAATACCAAAATGACAGTTTTATTGGACTGAACATATACAACTAACTAAAATAGTGATTTTCTTAAGTCAAATCAAGTGTACCCTTAAACATTTTTTGGAAAAAAATGCCCTGGTATAAACAATAAATAATTGTGTATGTGGCTCATTCTACAAATATTTGTGTGCATGTATAGAGATAGAGAATTATTTAGTATGAGATAATTGCATTAAAATCATACTTACTGACTGTGATGAACTTCATCTTTTTATAATATGAAAAGTAAAAATGATACCAAATTGTGTGGATGAGTATTTGTATGATTATGTACATAAGAATAAAAAATTTCATAAAAATTACTGAAATATATTATGTTATGAAAAGTGCATCAATTGCTTATTTATAAGTTTGTAAGCATATATACAGTGAAACTTGTTTCAGATATGCCCGCTTAAAATACAATCCCACTTAAGATACGAATTATCTTCGGTCCCTTGAAAAATGCCTATTAAACCTGTGTAAAATTACCCGCTTAATATACATACGCATAAGATACGATCCCGCTTAATATACGAATTAAAATCTGTCCTTGATGTCAAAAAACCTACTTAATATAAGAAATGGTGCTTATGTAATTTGTTTATTACGGGTCTTTAGGACAGAATAGGTAAAAAGAGCAACTGAATTGCGCTCGAGTCTCTCTCACCGTCTTTCTCCCCTTCCCGGTTTTCAGAAGTAAGAACGCAGCACCGGAAGTTAAGTGTCACAACGGAAGGTTTGAAAAAGTTCTCTTTTACACATTCACGTGACGCGACGCAATTTCGTTTCGTGCATTCGAAACCTAAGAACCAGTAATGCTATCGAAAGGACATTGCGTAAATCTAGTCTTTTGTTTATCCGCTGAATAGTGATAGGAGTAAATAATGGATGAAAAAGCACTTTCTTTGACTGAAAAATTGGATGTCTTAAGGAAACACGACGCCGAGAATGTGATAAGCAAGACAGTCTTTGCCAAACCTGTGGGAATACACAAGTCAACACTTCAAGCTCTGTTAAAAAATAGACAGAAACTGTATAAACAGTCATCAGCTGGAGGCTCTCGCAGAAAGAAAATTAAGAGGGCAAATATCGAAGAACTGGAATAGATTTTATTTGAGTGATTCACCCAAACCCGATCGATGAACATCCCAACTAACGGATCATTGATTAAGGAAAAGGTCTGCGAAATTCCTACACGTATTGGAGTGGATTTCACGCCTAGAAATGGTTGGCTAGATCGCATCAGGCAAAGATACGGCATAGTTTACAGGAAGTTATATGGAGAGTCGACAGCTGTGAATTTAGATGATATCAATTGTTGGAAAAATAACGTGATCGTGCCACTATTGAAAAAGTACTCAAAATGCGATATTTACAATGTCAACGAGAACAGTCTTTTTTTTAAAATTAATGCTTGATAAATCAATGGCGTTTAAGGGTGAGAAATGTTCTGGAAGCAAACTGAGCAAAGAAGGTATCATTGTTCTTGTTCGATCAAATATGAGTGGAACAGATCAATTAAAGCACCTCGTCATCGGAAAGCCACGGAGTCCTCACTGCTTTAAAAATGCTCGAAAACTGCCCTGCTATTATGAAAGTCAAGCCAAAGCATGGATGACAAGCAATATATTCATTAAGTGGATCCGCAAGTTCGATGAACGAATAAAAAAGGAAGTTCAGGAAAGTATTATGTCTCGCCGACAATTGTCTCAACCATTCCAAGGATATCCCCAGCTTACCAAACATCGAACTAGTCTTTTTTACCATCCGATGTGTCTAGTGTGGTTCAACCCATGGATCAGGGCATAATTCATGTTTTCAAAATGAAATACAAAATTCGTGTCATTGTACGTCATCTACATCAAATAGATCATCACAAAAAGGAGCTGTCCTGCACAACCCGTAAACAAATAGGCCTTTTGGACGCCATGCATTTCCTGAGTGCGTCCTGCAAAGACATAACATCAACCACCATTGAAAGCGGCTTCTGTAAAGCCTTTGACATCGTCTTTACTTTGCAAAGCAATGACATTGCAGAAGATTAGCAGCATAAAGAAAAATGCAAAGATTGGGACTAAGGCAGATCACAAACTGAACAGACAAGCAGATAAAAGCATGAGACAGGATACAAATTGTAGTATTCAAACTGGTTTCTTCTTTGTTAACAGGATGAAATTTCTTTTGGCTTATGCCTTTTTTTATCGCTTGTCTGTTCTGTGTGTGATCTGCCTTACTTGTCAAAATTGACAATCAGGTTGCAACAAGTGAAGTTTGTTCTATCGTGGATATAATCGCGGACATCAGAAGTTCCGATGAACCTAGGCATTTAGAAGAAGCAGAAGACGACGCGGATGAAGAAACAGATGTACCAGCTATACCGTCATTCGCATCTGTAATGAGCTCGTTCACCTTACTTCGACTGTACGACTCTTTGATGGATGCTGGTCCATCCGTCGAAGTGTTTTTTCTGCCACATCAACAAGGCAGATATCTCGACACATGTTCCACGAAACCACGAACTTTTTTCAAGAAACTAAAACTACTTCACGTACTTTAATTTTGATAATGTATCAAGTAATTATTTTTCTTGCATACATTTAGTTTGTCGTGCTAAAAATAATTATGAAAAATTATTATTTTTCCTCTTAGTTTCTGTTTTATAAAGATTAACAAAATTTTTGTTTTATTGTCTTTTTTTTTAATTTGGCAGAGAGTACTGCATAAAGACATTTTAAGTTTTTACTGTTCAAATGGTGACTCAATAAAATTTTGGAAAAAAATAAAGTTATTCTTTATTTTAAAATCTTAAACTCAAATTTTCTAGAATATCTAAAAATTGTTAGAATGGGTAAAATGAAAGTTATAAATGGTTAAAATACGTTAATAACAATGTGCACTGGCTTTATATGCACTATTACTCGAGAATCTATGCTATCCGAATAAGGTACGATCCCGCTTAAGATACAAAATGCTCTCGATCCCCTGATTTGTACCTTAAACGAGTTTCACTGTACTTTGAAAGTGTTTTTGTGAAAAATTTCAGTATGAAAAGTACTTTTCTCCACAATTGTATTTATAAATACAAACTTTTCTCCACAAGTGTCTTTATAAATATAAACTTTTCTCCACAAGTGTTTTTATAAATGTAAACAATCATATAGCCTCATCGCATGAAAAGATATTTTGTTTTCAGACAGTTTGTTAAATATGGATTTTCTGAAACTAACTGAAATCTCACCTGCAGTAAGATTCAACTGAAAGTAATACAATTGTAAATTGCAAGTTTCTAAGAGGGAAAAAAAATTAAGCCATGTAAAAATGTTACTTGTACAACTGCTATTGAGCCCTCTGATCTGTAGATTTACTAGTATGTCATATTAATGTTTGATCCATATAATCATTTGGATAGGAATAGTTTACAAAGTTTTTGTGTACAGTATATACAGTCGAACCTCCATATATCGAACTAGCAAATTTCCAGAAAAAAATTCGATATATAGAAGCAATCTGAGTTTTATAATAATTACTCTTAAAACATTAAAATTAAAGCTAATTTTTGTATGTGGAATGGAACTGCATTTCTAATGCAAATTGCATTAAATGAAAGTTAATGAAAAAAAATGAATTTATGAAAGGTTTATTGAGTACTACATACCTTTTATAAAAACAATAATCCAGATGGTGGTTACAATGCTCACAGTTACATTCTGTTAAAAAAACTACGTATATCTTGCTGAACAGCCACTTTTGCAGAAAGCTCATCAAAGAAATGTTCGCATTTATTCAGTCCACTAAAAACTTCATGAGGAACATTTTCCGCGAATTGAAGTCCACAACGCATTGTTTCAAATGCTTCTTACATTTCTTTTTTCGATGGCTCTGAAATGTTTTCAGATTCATTTACTTCCTCTGGTTCTTCGATTTCTGTTTCAGATTCATGACACGAATTCAGTATGTCTTCGTCTGTAGGATAATCAGCAATAATTAACTTATCATCGACTGTCAGAAATTCGTTAAGAAGAATACCGTCTGTAATGTGACCTTGGGAACGCAAATTTTCCCAAGACTGTTGAATTTGCAGGAACACATCCTGTTCTTCGATTTCTGGTAATTCACTGAACCCAGCTTTTGTGAAACAGTTTTTTATTGTAGATTCAGAAACGTCATTTTCCCAAACTTTGGCTAATTCTGTCACACTTATCCTCAGAAGAGTCACCTTATGTAAAGATTTTTTCATTTTCAAATGTCTAGATAAGTCGTTGGACAATGCGTTTTCTGTAATGAAGTTTCAGATTTTTTATTACACCCTGGTCCATTGGTTGCAATTTTGAAGTGGTGTTCGGGGGAAGAAAAAACAAGTCAACATTTGATAATTTTGAGGACACATTATGATGAGCCGGGCAATTGTCTACAAGTAAAGCAATGTTTCTATTTTGATCCCTCATTTTTCTATCCAATTCCAAAATCCACTTTTCAAAAAATTCACCTGTCATCTATGAATTTCTATTGGAACAATAGTCAACCTCTAAAGATGTTACTTTTTTTAATACTCTAGGGTTCTTACTTTTACCTACTACCAATAATCGAAGTTTTTCTTTGCCACTCCTGTTAGCGCCTACCAGTACTGTTATTCTGTCCTTACTGTTCTTGCCTCCATGACAATCATTGTCTTTGAAAGTCAGAGTTTTGTTGGGTAAACACTTATAAAAGAGCCCCATTTCATCAGCATTAAAAATATCGGGCTGATAATCTTTTTGAATTTTTTTCAAATTGTTGCTTTTCCAGTCATCACAGACTGCTTCAAATACACTTTTACTTTCTCTGGAAATAACCTTTTCCTTGATGCCATGCCTTTTCTTAAATTTGTCAAGCCACCTGGAACGTGCTTGAAATTCATCACATCCAAAATATTTAGCATACTCCAATGCCTTCTCTTTCATGAGAGGACCAGAGATCATCAAGTTTTGGTCTCAAACACTCTTTATCCATTTTAAAACGGCCTCGTCCACTGTATCGTAAGTGCATATTTTTGAATGTTTTCTGTTACGTTCAATACATTCATAGGATTTCATTATGGCATTCCAATTTTTTATAATAGTCGACAATGTGCTTGCGGGAATACCAAATTTAGAAGAAATGTCTTTTTTGTGCATTCCACTATCTACATCCTTCAGCAATTCAACTTTATCAACAACACTAAGGGATTTTCTTTTTGACATTGTGATCAAGAGAAAAAGTAAGAGTTCAAAACGAATTTATAAAACACTCCTTAAATTTTCACTAAAACTAGGCAGACTTAGGAGTGAGGGCCAACCATCAGGCAAAAGGGAATGCTAGATACTGGTCTCACCACAGAGACCCAAATTTGGTAACCTTTTCTTGAAGCATGCCGGAGGGCAGAAATGCGCGCCAAACCAACTTTTCTACCGGCAAAAGCTCCTCGGAATCTCTCGCTGGATCATGAGTTGACCCAGAATGAAATCCGAAAGTTGCCAATAAAGCGATCATTGTCAAAAAAGACATCCTATTAGCGATGAACGAGCGAAAACATGTTGGATTCAAGTTTTGGCTGAAAGAACAATGGGGTTCGCGTTTTACTACAGGACAGGTCGCAACCGAAATTCGAAAACGAGTTGGGGGAACAACAACCTGTTTGCCCACTCCTCATACCCAGCTGGAATGTGGGGTTCGTAGTTACATTCAATAAACTTCCTTTATCCTCTGACTTTCATTTTTCATGAGACGACAGGTCTAAAGTGCAATAAAATCTCTCAATATGTCTTGAAAAAAGTTTCGATGTATAGAGGTTTTCTCGATATACAGAAACAGTTTTTCTATGTAATAAACATGGAGATTTGCTAAAAGTTCGATATATAGAATATTTCAATATGTGGAAGTTCGATATATGGAGGTTCAACTGTATATTTAATTTTATTTGTACCAGGCCCTATAGGAAGATTTTATACGCATCCTTTTCTTTTAGGGTGAGCCAGAAGGCCTATAAGTAACAGGTAACCCATAAGTCCATTCACATTTGAAAAAATTATCTTAGAGTGTGATTTGCACTGTAAGAATTGTCAAAGAGTAACATTTTTTTGTAGCCAAAAAAAAAAAAAAAAAAAAAGTTTAAATACAGTATATACTTGAGTTTGAATGTAGTATATTCTCAAGTGCAAATAAATACCTGTTGTGTAACACTATTTTTTTTGTTTTTTAATAATCTACCATTTAATAGTGAAAATTTTAGCTATTTTTTCTCTTTCCATACAAAATCAGTCTCTTTCACAAAGCTTATATGCAAGATGCACTCCAATATGACAGTTGAAATGTGAAATGGCTTATGAGATACCATGTATTATCTGTATTGAGGCTAAAAAATTTTGTCATTGGCCCTGACATCTATAATTACCAATTGTGTAGGCATGTAGCTGTGCGAAGTTTAAAATATTGAATTTTTACTGCATTAATCTTCTCACTCATTAAAAAAAAAAAAAAAAGATAAATCATTATTTGAATTTTGTGCTTTAAATGCTGTTCAAAATTGTGTAAAGAAAAATAATTTATATTGCATATGGTGCCTTGATATTTAAGAGAGACAGTCAAAATAAAATTCTGTCTAAAATTGATATACAGTCGAACCTTGTTATCCCGACACTCTAATGACCAGAAAAAAAAAGTGTTGTCATAAACGGGGTGTTACGGCAACCGGAGTTGGAGAAAAATGTGTTTATAAAAAGCTGTATTTTTAATTAATTTAAGACAATTTTAAATTCATAATTGTTCTTGCAGTTTTAAGCAATAAAACATTACTATTAAACAAAATAAACACAAAAATTGAAAAGAATAAAAATCAGATCTAAGGTGACTTGTTTGTTACATGCAATATTGATTACATGTTTATTGTTACATGCAATATTGATGAATTAAGGTTTGCTTATCCCTAGATGTGCTTCCTATAATTCTTTTTCCAATATTATACAACGAATTGCTATCAATATTCATGTTTCAGAAATGGGTATTAGATAATTTCTGATTGTTTCAATGCAAAATGCTGTGTAACCACAAAAAAGCGCTGCCTGATCAGAATAAAAAGACTGCGAATGGACTGATACGTCTATTTGGAACTTAGTGGGTCCTTTATAGTGCGTAAGTTCATTTATTCAGATGAAGGATTGAAGTAAAATTTCTCCTTTATCTCAATGGGTATTTTAGACATTAGGGTGAAAAGTTTGGCTAAGACATTTCTTACCACTTAATTTCTGTGCTTATAAGATGAATTATGAAAAATGGACAATTTTCCTTAACCGTTGGGATATCCGGAGTTGAAAATTATTCAACAATGTAAAATTCAAAGTGTATTTACCTTAAAATTATCTACAGAAAATCAGGACTTGGAAAAACTGACATGATAAGCGGAGTGACGTGAAAACCGGGTGTCAGGATAACGAGGTCCGACTGTGTGTATATATATGTTATAACTTAATTCCAAGTTGGATGTCTCATAAGGTCCTGGTGAGCAAGAGGGCCAATGTAGAAATCTATTTGTTTAGCTTGTATGTTAATATTAATTGTAAATCATATATTAAAAGAAGAATTATTGAGTAAATTATTAGGTTGAGCAAAAAGTTCTGGGAAATTTTTAATCTAATAGTTACCAGAATTTGTATCATATATATAAGTACTAGTGGTATATTTATAGGAGTTCAGGAACTTTGGCTCCAAAATGCCTATTGAACAGTATGATTTGCGTGTGTTGACCCGGCATTATTAGAGAAAAGGCTTAACGATTCTGAAAGCCATCGATGAGATTAATGAGGATGAAGGTGCTGGTAATGGCGACAAACTTAGCTAGTAAATCCAGAATCTGGCAAAACGGTGGCAAAAAGTCATGGACTATGATGATGGTCTCTATTTTAAAGAATAGCCCTTGTTGCTTTTGTTGTTAATTTGCACATAACAACGCAACTTTCACAAATTTCCCAGAACTTTTTGCTCAACCTAGTATTAAATTGATTAAATTAGAAATACAAAGACATATTTTAAATGTATTTTTTTTTTCTAATTCAAGACTCGAAGAAAGGTCTCTTTCCAAGCTTGATAAAAAGAAGACAATAAGTTGTCAGTTGTGATTAACTTCTCCTTAGTTTTGCATAGTTTATTGAAGCCCTATATTTATGTATTTCTTTTATAAATGATTTCTTTTATATCATGTATCCATAGATTAAAAAATGTTTTTCAAAATGGTCAAAAATTGGTAAATTTAGTTTTCAAACAAACATATTGTAATTATGTTAAAACACAATTATGGAAATTTTGGTATATTTTTACATTTTGAAGCTCCCTGAATCTGCTTTTGCTATTTTTAAACCTATTCCATATACATACACACATATGTGTAGTTTTTTGGTTCCTGGAGCTCATTTTTGGTGCCTTTTGGATTATGTCGCTATGTGTATGTGTGTGAACATGATCTAACAAAAACATAGCTTTGAAAAAAGGGAGCCAAGTTTGGGAGCCAAAAGACAATGGCAAGAAAAGAAGTGGGTATAAAATTCACTCAAACTTACCTACTGAAGTATTATAGCATTTTTTAAATTGTTTAGAAATAAAAATTATTGATAGCATATTAATAATAAATCTAGAACTTGGCAAGTTTTTACCTACGAGTCATTTATTTTTAATAATGACATTATTATATCAAATCTTGTTATTTCATGATTGGAAGCCTTAATTTGAGTGAGCTCCTTCCCCTTGAAGGGCAGTGGGATAAAATATATCCCACCTAATTTAACTGCAAAATGCCACATTGACACCAGAATTCAGGACTAAAAAGTTTAATTTTATTAAATACGTGAAAAGAAGCTTTTACCCATTTTGAAATAAATTTGTTTTTAAATTCTGGTGTGATTCAATCATTTCAGCATTTCACGAATAAAAGTTATTTGCTTCTGAAAGGGTTAAAGGGTTGCAGTCTCTAGAGTGATGACCAAGAACAAGTGTAAGTATATCTGTCTCTTTGTCAGGCATCTTAGTCTGTTTGCATTGAGGTTTCTAGAGGGTGGGTTTTTTTGTAATGTCATTGAAATTAATATCAACATCACCATTTTTTTAAGACATGAAATTGATAGACATAACATTTATCAAAAACTTACCAAGTTCTAGATTTATTATTAATATGCTATCAATAATTTTTATTTCTAAACAGTTTAAAAAATGCTATAATACTTCAGTAGGTAAGTTTGAGTGAATTTTATTTGAACTTGGCACCCACTTAGATATCACTTCTTTTCTTGCCATTGTCTTTACAGAACTTGGATCCCCTTTTTTCACAGCTATGTTTTTGTTAGATATCATTACTTTTTGTAAAGTTACAATATATTTAGACACTTTACTTAATGCTTTTTAATGTGTTTATATGTGACTATTTTATTCACCAAGCAACATTCAATTTTAATTTAAATTTCCTACAACAAACTATTTGGCTGTCAATTTGCGGCAGAAATCTATATTTTAATACTGCTACGTTGAATGCATGTTTTGAAACGAAATGATTCGAAATTTTTATTGTTTCTGAAACAACAATTCCTATTAAATTCCTATATTAAATTTTCCTATTAAATTTTTCAATTAAATATCATATAGCTGGGCCTGCTTTTTTGTACTGAAAGTGAAAAATAAAGTTATGTGCTTATGCCACACTATGTATCATTCATCCATGGATGCCGGCAAAGAGGCAGTGCAGAGAAAGGACATTGCCCCTCCCTGGATTTTCAAATTTAATTAACTAAATATCCTTTTCTCTGATGATTTTGAAAATAGCAAGTGGGTAAGTGTGATCACAGATCGCACAGAGGGTTTCGTTTAATATTCCTCTCAAAACACATTATCCTTTTGAAAAATCTGTTAGTTTCACATTTCGCAACCAGGGGCGCACTCTATTCTAAACAAACCTCTATTCGAACGAAACTCCGTTTTACATACTATCCGTAGATATGTTAGTCGAGGGGATTGAGCCCATAGCACCCGAGATAAACGACCCCTGGCGGTAAAAAGTGAAACTAAATGAATAGACATAATATGAAAGAGTGGTCAAAGGGGTGTCGTCAAAAGTTGGAAAAGTGCTCCCCGGGTGAAAAGGGCGGAGGTTAGAAAAATTGCTTAAAATACACAAGTTAAACCCCGGAGGAGTAAATAATATAAGACTTTTTGAAAATTTTATGATTTGTCGTGTGGTCTGAGGTATTCAGCTATACGTATGCAAAAAGTCATGTCTCCAACTTAATTAGGGGCTCCCTTAGAAAGAATTGCTTAAAATACATATGTGGTAGCTCAAAGGGTTAAGCGTAAGACTTTTTCAAGATTTTATGATTTGCCGCCTGGCCTCAGGTGTTCTGCTATAAGTATGCAAAATTTCAAATCTGCAATTTAATAAGGGGCTCAGTTAGAAAGAATTGCTTAAAATACGCACATGGAAGCACAAATGGTTAAATGTATGACTTCTTCAAAATTTTATGATTTGTCGCATGATGGTGTTCAGCTATAAGTATGCAAAATTTCACGCCTCCAATCTAAATAGGGTCTCACTTAGAAAGAATTGTTTAAAATACACATGTGGGAGCCCAAAGGGTTAAATGTACGACTTTTTCAAAATTTTATTGTTTGTCGTTTGATGTGAGGTGTTCAGCTATAAGTATGTAAAATTTCGCGCCTTCAACCTAAATAGGGGCTCACTTAGAAAAAATTGTTTAAAATACACATGTGGGAGCCCAAAGGGTTAAATGTACGATTTTTTGACAATTTTATGATTTGTCGTTTGATGTGAGGTGTTCAGCTATAAGTATGCAAAATTTCACGCCTCCAACCTAATTAGAGGCTCACTTTGAAAGAATTGTTTAAAATAAACATGTGGGAGCCCAAAGGGTTAAATGTACGACTTTTTCAAAATTTTATGATTTGTCGTTTGATGTGAGGTGTTCAGCTATAAGTATGCAAAATTTCACGCCTCCAACCTAATTAGGGATCACTTAGAAAGAATTGTTTAAAATACACATGTGGGAGCGCAAAGGGTTAAATGTACAACTTTTTCAAAATTTTATGATTTGTCGTTTGATGTGAGGTGTTCAGCTATAAGTATGCAAAATTTCACTCCTCCAACCTAATTAGGGGCTCACTTAGAAAGAATTGTTTAAAATACTCATGTGGTAGCCCAAAGGGTTAAATGTATGACTTTTTCAAAATTTTATAGATTGTCGTCTCATGTGAGGTGTTCAGCTATAAGTATGTACAATTTCACGCCTCCAACCTAATTAGGGGCTCATTTAGAAAGGTTTGTTTAAAATACACATGTGAGACCTCAAAGGGTTAATTTTACAACTTTTTCAAAATTTTATGATTTGTCATTTGATGTGAGGTGTTCAGCTATAAGTATGCAAAATTTCAAGCCTCCAACCTAGTTAGAGGCTCACATAGAAAGAATTGTTTAAAATACACATGTGGGAGCCCAAAGGGTTAAATGTACCACTTTTTCAAAATTTTATGATTTGTCGTATGATGTGTGGTGTTCAGCTATAAGTACGCGAAATTTCAAGTCTCCAGCATGTATAGTTTCTGAGAACGGGCTCTGTGACGGACAGAATATCTCAATTTGTTGATTTTCTGTAAGCAAGTAAACCCAGATAAACCCCCAGTAAGTAGATAGGTTTACAATGGAAGTCTATGGGAATTTGGCGAAATATTAGAGATATCACCAAGGTGGCGTCACATTTGGCGACTAATTTTGGTCGCCAAATTTGGCAATATATTGCCATGTTTGAGAGAAACTTGGCGGTATTTGGCGACAGAACAGCGTTCCCTCCTACGGCAAATTAAAATTTCGCCTAGTAGACGTAATGTTAAAGTAAAAATGGATGCCCCTAGGTGGGTAATTCATCGATTTTCACAATATTTTTATTTTTTTCCTTAGTTTTATAGTGTAAACGAACTTCGCACCGAATTTGAAGCCTGTAGTTGCAGTAGATATACGAGATCTTTTTGATGAGTGAGTGAGTCAGTCAGTGGTAAAATTATCGATTATCAGACATTTTCAAATGTCATTATCTCGGAAACTAATGCGTTATTTATAAAATTTTGGATTTTAGGTAATTAGGGTGGCCTTACTACACATTTTGTATAACAAGTACGTAGGTCTTTCTAGATTTTCAGTAGTAGAGCATCGAAATTTGACGAAAACAGCTCGAAATGGTTCAACTTGGCTGACACACTGCCGTGTGTCTAGATGTAGTACCTAAACTGAGCTTTCGACTAAAGTAAAGTGAGTATGTTACAAGCTACTGTCACAAGAAATGTATATATTTTCTAAGAATTCGATCAGCAGGTTTGGTATTTAAACCTTTTTTTAGCCATCCTGTTAACTGATAAACATTTTCTCTTATATCTCAATGAAATTATTTTTCTGATCATCTTATGTTGATGCAACTACTGTGTTGTTTGAACATGCCTTAATTTAACAAAACAGTTTTTCTTCCTTTTTTTACTCACAGTAAAATATTTTGAATTTGTGAATTTGTAAGAAAATAAAATTACTAAATAAAAGCATATGGAAATTTATGTATTAATTTTATTGAAGAAGAAAGAAAAAATATCTACATTTAAGGGTGTATTCGAAAAAATATTTTTCCACCCTCAACAGCTCGAAATTTTCTGAGACATTTTCAGACTCATTTTTAAAAGTAAAAACATGAAACTTGCTGGGGTGATTTTTGAAGAGTTGTATAAGGTGCCGTGTGATTTCCTTTTTCGCTCAATTAATTAGAATTTGATTTTTAAGCAATTATTTTCTCAGTATGACCATTTTTTTCATCCCCAGATCACCCGCTTCCGGAAATTTCGGTTCAAAACGCCGATTATGACAGCATTTTTTACAATATTTTCTGCATTTATCAAGAAATCGAGAAGCACGGCACATTAGGTAGTTTCTAAATAAGAGAATTTCCTAGTTTGATGCGTTTGAGAGCAAAAATGAATTTAAAAATGAATCGGAAAATAAGCAGTTTGGATCGGAATACACCCGTAAAAGAATCAAACTAAATACTTTTGCAAAATATGCTAAAATATACTAAAATGGTCTCTTTTTGGTAAAAAAAAAAGGGTTGTAAGTCTCATACACTTGAAATTACAGTAGCGCTCAAAAGTATTTTGACACCATTATATTCACTGTTATTTTATTTAATATAAAAATATAGGAGAAAATATATTCACTATCATTAAGAACAATATGACTGCATTTATTCAAAGGTATCAAATTTCAACTTGTTTGTTTACATTCGGTGCCACTGAAGAAATTACTCATCCTTGGCTCAAAAGTATTTTGACAATTAGTTTGCATTTAATTACCGATTTCAAAAAGGAGGAGGTTATCAATTCGACGCGTATGTATGTGGTTTTTTTTTTTAATGTATGTTCACCGATTGCTCCGGAACTTTTTTTCCGATTTATGTGATTTTTGTTTTAATTGAAAGAGGATACTCTCGAATTGGTACCACTTCCGTTTCATCGAAGAGTAGTTTTTTAGTAATTCAACAAAAACCAATAAAATGAAGGATTTCACCCAAATTATCTTTCATTGTTGAAACCGGTTTCTCAATCATAAGCATAAAACTATGTATTCATATACGTTAGCGCCAAGTTGTCGCAAAACTTGGCGCAGTTACGTTAATTATCGCCAAATTTGGCGACCAAAATAAGTCGCCATAAATGAAGCCAACTTGGCTTAACTGGCTAATTTGGCAATATTCCCATTCAAATTCAGTAATGGATCTTCCCCAGTCTGTTTCTTCGCATTTTCTAATCGACAGTCATATTTAAAATTCTCAATTGGCAATCGCATTCAAAATAGTAATTTAATATACATTAATTAAATATACACCATTATTTCAAATGCTAAATGATACAGAAGCAAACTAACTTAATACAAATGAATAATTTAGTATACAATAGTTTAGTTTAATTAAACAAATAACATCAGACTGGCGGCACATAATATATATATATATATATATATATATATATATATATAATATTGGTACTTCTTAGTTATCCCGTCGACCAAATTACTGTCGCCATATTGTATTGTAGGATTAAATGCCAATAATGGCTTGCCATTAATTAATTAATGGCAAGATTAAATGCCAATAATGGCCAATAAAACCATTAATTTGACGTTTTATTTGTATTTTTATTAATGTTTTACTAATTTATTTGTTCTTTCGTTATTTAAAATAAAAATTATATCAATTTGTATAATTTGGCGAGTGGTTTGGCGATTTATATAATTTGGCGAAATTGATCGACGGGATAACTAAGAAGTACCATAGTATTATATGCATACCTATATTATATTATATTAAACAGTTATATGTATGAATGCTTTTTGATTGCCTTTAATATTTCCACTAGATAACATTAATGATAACTTTCCTGTATAGGGGCCTTGGAGAGAAAATGAAAATTTCACGCATATTTTCTGACAACCTATTAACTGTCTCGGTACTACTTAGTTATCCCGTCGACCAAATTCGCCAGATTATATAAATCGCCAAACCACTCGCCAAATTATAGAAATTGATATAATGTTTATTTTAAATAACGAAAGAACAAATAAATTAGTATAACATTAATAAAAATTCAAATAAAACGTCGAAATAAAAATCACTTGATGACGTAAATACATGTATCTTGCTTAAAGTCAAGTGAATGGGACATTTACGATCAACCATTATTGGCATTTAATCTTATAGTTTGGCGATAGATTTTTGGTCGACGGGATAACTAAGTAGTACCACTATCTCATATACACAAGCAAGTTTTTCAATATTTATAAATTTATTGTAAACAACCATTTGTCTACTTTTATATGCAAACAGAAGTTGAGCCAAGATCTCTATGCTGTTAAAGTACAAGATAAACAACATAGAAAGAAATAAAAGGAGTTACTCTAATTAGTATTACAGATGGCATTGTTATGGTGCGGAGTATTTACATGTCACAGAACTTAAACATCAGTAGGCATAAGCATAATGGCGAAAGCAAGTCAATGAGTTACACAGTCATGAAAACATTTGAATTGTATCAAGAAATGAGAGCAAGTAAATTTGAATCAGATTGCCCGATGAAAGCAAAAAGTGTGCGATACTAACAGCAAACATGGTTTAAAGGAAATGCGAATATCATGAGTTGCTTCCGAAAGTTTTATATGTTTTGCAGTACTATACTCACTAAAATACGTCAGTTACTATGCAGACCAATGACACTTTAATCAAGACTATTAAATGAGCATGATGATGAATTTCTAATCTTCCGTAATCGAGCCCACAGTTCAGGCTAGCGTGAAAAAAAAAAATATCAGCAGCAATTGGTTTAATGTAAATGTGGGTATCATAAAATATTTAATTCGCAAAACGCTTCAATGCACCAAATCATATTAGCTCAGAAACAATTGGCAGTGGACGCAATAACGGTAGATTACTTAATAGTTTTAAAATTTCCACTGCCCAACGTATTGCAAATGATGATGCAATAAGAAGCATAAATGCGTAAGTGAGTTAAGCTGATTTTGTCAAGAAAGATTACAAACAAAAATAAACAAAATGCCGTCATAATGCAATGAGTTCTCAATTTCTCTATCAGAATCTTTAGATTTGGCGAAAGATTAAGCAAATAATTTAAATTATGAATAAAAGTACCATGCTGAAATGCTTAGCATACATTTAAGCACATTGGCATTACGTACACATTATACATTACATATTGGCACTTGCATATAAGAAAACATTAATGCCACCAAAAAATAAATTGTTTTTAAATTCTTGAAACCTCAAATGAATTGTACAGTGCTCAAAACAATTAAAGGATATTGCAGTTTTAGGTGGATTTTGTATCTGGTAAACTGTTGAGCTGATTGATACATGGTCGACAGACATAGTAGGTTATATGAGAATAAATTACACATGTTTGGCAGAAAAAAAATGCATTTTATTGCGCATTTGTGTACTAAAGGAAAAAAACACAATTTGTGCATATGAGAAAAAAAGAATAAGAAAAGGTGTTTTCTTCAAAGAAAATCATTTTCAGTAGGGGGTATGGTTTCCACGGGCGGCCAGCAACGTTGAACACCTTTGAGGCATGGACTCAATGAGGCTATTAATGACGAGTTGGGGTATTCTGCCCCACTCTTCCAGAAGAGCTCTTTCCAGTTCTTGGAGAGTTTGTGGGGGTTGTTGGCGGCCAGAAACTCGTCTTCCTAGAGCGTCCCAAACGTGCTCGATTGGATTCATGTCTGGAGAACACGCTGGCCATTCCATTCGAACGATTCCTTCCTCGAAAAGGAAATCCTCCACCAGGTTTGCACGATGTGGCCTGCAGTTATCGTCCATTAAAATGAAGTTATATCCGATTGCTGCAGCGTAAGGGACTACAATAGGTCTGAGGATCTCATCCCTATATCGGCGACCAGTCAGAGCTCCATCTCGAATGATGTAGAGGTCAGTGCGCCCGTCAATGGAGATGCCACCATACACCAACACTCCTCCACCGCCAAATCTGACACTTTCATGCATGAACGCAGGATTATTCCTACTGCCACGGTACCTCCATATGAAAATACGCCTATTATCCGGATGCACAGAAAAACGGGACTCGTCAGAAAACAGAATATTGCTCCATTCATTTCTCCTCCAGTTGACATGCTCGCTCGGTTGCCCACTCCCTGCGGTCGAGACGATGCCTTGATGTTAATCTAACACATACCATCGGTCGGCGAGCATACAGACCTACAGCATGGAGCCGGTTTTGGACAGTCTGAGTTGAAATCGTGGTGCCTGTAGCCGAGCGAAGGTGTTGTTGGAGAAGAGTAGCGTTCATGGTTCGGTGTCTCCGAGCTGTTAACACTAAATACCGATCTTCATTGGGCGTTGTTGCCCGTCTACGACCTTGCCCTGGTCTTCGGCCTGCACATCCACTCTCCAAAAAACGGTTCCAGATCCTGGAAATGACACTTTGTGACACTCCAATGCCTTGCGCTACTTCGGCTTGAGTTTGGCCCCCTTCTAACCTACCAACAATTCTCAAAGCTTCTGAATCTGTCAAATGACTTCGCTGAGACATCGTACTCATCGAAACAAAGCAATCACTGAATGCCGATCATCCTTGTCTTCATTCTCTTTTATTCAGTTGAAAGTCAAATTTCATTCGCTGCCGCTGAAGCGACGTTTTTGAAGTCGAACTCAAAATTTGCATACTCCGCAGTTTCAAAACCAGAAAAATTTGCATTTGTGATTCTCTTCTTCTATTTTCGGCAAAAAAATTTCGTTTATATCTTTATTTTATATAAAACTTCAAATATCCTTTAATTGTTTTGAGCAGTGTATATAAATTCTCTTTTCACACCATAAAAATTTCATTAATGACCAGCCATTTGAGGGAACGCCATTTAAGACTTTCCCCCTGTAGTCTTTTCACGATCATTTTTTGATAAGTTATCCGGTTGTCATGTACCCTAATGGCTCCTGGTGCATGTAAACTCTGTCGATAGGTGCGAAGACCTCGAATTTACCTATGAATTATACCTCTGAGGTGCCTTGTAAGGTGAAGGTCTCGTCATCTGATTAAGCTTCTAAATTACGAGATCGAGTAGCAATGCGCAGGTGCTAAACAACAAGATATAAATGCTAAGTAACTGGCATAAAAAAGTTCATAATTAAGAAATAGGCACTGCCGATTGTAAAACGATCTAGGCGTTTATCAGGTTTATTGCCGCTACGTGGCGATTAGGTGGTCTCCTATGCCGATGCCAGGTATCAAACCTGTTCATCTAGGGCAACCCGGAAGATAAGGACCTGGTCATCTGTTAGAAAGTATGAAAAATAAGTCATTGGGTCTCTCTTCTCTATTTCATAGAGCATTTTTAGTAAGCCGAAGAACTTTTATTGTCAGTTTCCAAAGTTCGATATTTTTTCATGCGATCAGCATCTCTTGTCATTCTACCCATGCCCAAATAGAGAAACAAAAATATTTAATTAAAAAATAAAGCTATTAAAACTGAAGAAGAATAAATGTAATATATATATATATATATAAAGAATTTTCACAAAAAACCTGTGTTATTAATGTACACACAAATCTGGACAAAAGTATTTACTTATCAAAATAACATCTTTAAAAGTTTCTTTAAAAGTCCGTAATTTCCTAGAAAAGAATCATGCAAAAATTGTAACTCAAAAAAAAAAAAAAAAAAAAAAACTAAAAAGTGAAAAATAAACTTTTTTACCAAAAATAAAACCGACTTCAAAAACTACTACAAAGTAAAAAATAATTTTTTCACATAATAGTTAATAAGAAATTAAATTAAGAGCATTGTATTTACCATGCGCATTATTATATTTATGTACATTAATTTGATTTTTTGGAGTCGGTGCCAGCCAAGCCAAGTTCAAAATTAAAATTGTTTATCCAATACAAATCGTAACAAGATTTAGCAAAACCGTTTAGGAAAAAAAATCCATTCTCAATCAACTCTGACACCATCCTGCATTTCAAAATCTGTGTTTGGTTACGATTTTTTTACGTAATATCCTGTATAAACGCATTAATTTTACAATAACCCTTAATTTAGCACACATAATTACAACTAATCTCACTTGAAAATACACGTTTATAAAATAAGATGAAATGTTTCAAAAATGGTAAAATTCAAATTTTTTAACTAAATAACAAATCGTAAAAAAACTCGTAGATATTTGAATGTGTGTCTGTTGGATAATTATACTTAACTTCGTTTGGCTGGCACTGACTCCAAAAAATCAAGTTAATGTACATAAATATAATAATGCGCATGGTAAATACAATGCTCTTAATTTAATTTCTTATTAACTATTATGTAAAAAAATTATTTTTTACTTTGTAGTAGTTTTTGAAGTCGGTTTTATTTTTGGTAAAAAAGTTTATTATTGAAGGCGTCAGTTGCTCTATAGCTTTGATTAGTGTTTATATTGACTTATTGTCATTATTTTTAAATGCCTAAACGCAAAGAATATTCTAGTGACTTTAGAAAAGCCATTTTAAATCACTTAAGCAAGAAGGGACGCAAACAGAAATTGCTTGGTTTTTTTTTACTTACCCATCATACGTAGTATAGGGTAAGTTTTGTAATCGTTTTAAAAATCGGAAATTTTTTTTTGACGGATTTACATGTTTCAGACACTGGAGATTCCGAAAAACATATTTTTAGAAAAAAATTTTGCCGTCCGTCTGGGTGTGTGTGTGTGTCTGTAAATGCTCTATCTCCCAAACAAATTGAGATAGACTTGAAATTCGGTGTGTACTTAGGAAGTCACAATGGGAAGAAGCTTATTGAATATCAGTAACCTCGATTATCCAGAACTATTTTTTTCGGACTCTTGAAATATTCGTTCTGATAAAAGGTATACAAAAATGTTCGAAATTGTTTATTTGAAGGAGTGAGTATAAAAGACAATAAAAAAACATAAATTTTGCATCATGAATGAACTCGATTGGATACTTAGTTGCCGAGATATTTGTAATCCTATTTTTCGCACTCTTCGATTATTCATGACCCGGTATTTCATTCAAATTTCAATTCAAAGATATATTTTAATTGGAAATGAGACGCTTAATCCGACACAGTAAACTGTTAGTTAATATGATTATAATTTTTCGAGTTATAAGGATGTTTCTTTTACACAATTCGGTATTACTCTATTATCCCACCGACCAAAAAACTATCGCCAAACTATAAGATTAAATGCCAATAATAGCTTATTGTAAATGTCAAGCATGTAATGCATCTCCATACCTATAAGGGGGGTTACGATAGAGGGCACCCTGTTCTGTTGCCAAATGCTGCCAAGTTTGTCGCCAAATTTGATTTATAATATTTAACAAATATTAAATTTTAATTAATTTTAGTTTTATATGGGAGACAAATGGCAGCCATTGGTTATTGAACGGCATTTAATGCATATTCATATCTATAAGGGGGTTACCATAGGGGGACCCTGCTCTGTCGCAAATACTGCCAAGTTTGTTGCCAACTTGGTGATATATCGCCAAATTTGGCGACCAAAATGAGTCGCCAAAGGTGATGCCAACTTGGTGATACCTCTAATATTTCGCCAAATTCCCATAGGCTTCCATTGTAAACCTACCTGCTTATAGAAAATCAACAAATAGAGATATTTTAATGCAACAAAAACTAATATTAGCTTAAGGGATTATATTAAATTTTTCTTTGATGACCTAAGTAGGTTTGATGACCTAAATAGGTTTCATGTTATTTTCTAGCAAATGATAGTTAACATACTAAAATACTGTGAAACATTGAATATGGTTAAATAAAATAAATGATTGATTTTTATATTTTGTTATTGTTTTTAATTAAGTCAATTATTATCTTTGTCAAAATACTTTTGAGCGCTACTATAATTAATGCTCATGCTTGATACCAATTTTAACTGTGAATCCATCTATGGAAGATTAACTCTATAATTAAAGTAATTTATTAGAATAAATTCATATGTTGCATTACATAATTTTGCAGTCATTTTGAATTATTTTTATTTGAATGCAAAGTATTCTGTAAAGTGTTTGAAAATTCAAGTGGAGTCACTTTACTGAACACTTTTTTAATCTGATCGATGGAGTAAAAATGGAAATTATTTGATATTTAGATACATATTTATTCTTCTTTTTAAATTTTCGGTAAATTGTGTTTATCGAGTTTGGTGTTGTAATTCAGAAAGGTCCCGTGTTCAATTAATTTTTTTAAATTTAGTTTTAATGTTTGATCTCGTAAACCTATATTTGATTAATGTAATGATTGATTTATATATTAAAAATTTTGTGAGAAACAGTTGTTGAAATCCGTGTTTAATTACTTTACAGCCTCCTGTTAATAAACCAGATGCATCAACTGATTTACGTTCTAAAATTGGTGCTAAATTGCAGACACTGTTAAATGGGTTGGATACAGATTCAGTTCTGTATGCAAAGAGGCGAAAACAACTTTATGATGATTTATTTGGAAAGCCAAAATACTCAGAAATAATTATTGACCCGACTATTGTGATCAAAGAAGAACCTGATGTTGAGGAGTGTAGCAGTGATTCTTCAACTTTACTTAATTCTCAAAATTTCTTGCTATCAGCAAAGAGCCGGTTGACTGAATTATTAAATAAACAACAGGATGGAGGAAATAAGTATAAGGTATTCATATTTTTTATTTAATGAAAAAAATTGATTTTGTTTAATTTTCATATTCAATCACTTTTGAATTTCTCTTTGTTTTTTGATTTCTATTTATTTAATCCCCTGAAATATCTAATATGCTGATTTAAGACCATAAATGTTTTGATTTTTACTTTGTTTATTTAAAATACATATTACTTATTCATATTTTTGTTTTACAAAACTAAGTAATTTAATTTTAACAAGTTTCTGCTTATCTGTAATTATTTTTCTTTTACAATTAAAAAATACTTTTATTTTTGTATTGATTACATTTTTCTTTGATTATTGAATTTTTACTGTTTTGTACCTTACATGATCTAAACTATATGTAGTGTATATTTTCTTATCTAAAGGTAACTAAATAAGTAAATGCTTTGTATTTAGCTAGGTTTACTAGATGTGTAAAATAATTTTCGCAAAACTATTTTATTAAGCAGATTTTCTAGTAATTTCAGCGGTAACCAACCTTTCGTACTCTCACACTATTAATTTGATAATTTTCATTGCATGGACCATTGATATGAATTTTTTACAAACACAAATACATTTGTATCTCTATGATCAGATAGCTTCCTATTTATTAACATAAAATATACCTTATATAATGTATGAAAATCATAAATGATGTCTTGCGTAATTGTAAGAAAATCATAAATGCCTATTTAATTGAATCATAAATCCTATTTAATTCTAAGAAAATCACAAATCCTATTTAATTTAAAGAAAATCATAAATGCTTATTTAATCATAACAAAAACTTTAATGTCTGTTTAATTGAAACATAATTAAAGCTAGTTAATCATTACTACAAAAAATTGAAGATTAAGCTTTTTTAAAAATGTTTATATCCTTATATCATTTTCATATAATCTAAATAGTATAGTGTTGACTCTAGAAAAAGAGGGCTGCCAGGCGGGAATTTTTAAAAAAGAGAACACTATTCTCAAAAACGGCACTCATGTACCTTGTTCACTAAAAAATATTTTAAATTGGTTTGTTTAGAGTCTTTTTTTATCAGTGGAATTTTGCAATATTTTCCCGTAACTGATTGAATTTCATGAATGCCTCGATTTTTCTTTTTTCTCCTACAATCGATTGAGAAATTTCACATTTTTTTCTGCAACCGACTGAAGAATTTCCAGATTTTTTTCTATTTGTTGCCGAATTTCACAATTTTTTCCTGCAACCAATTGATGAATTTTCGACTTACTGATGAAACTCAAGTTTTTCTTCTTGTGCAATTGATGGATGAATTAAGTGATTATTTTCTCGTGAAATTTTGATTTTTTTTTTTTTTCTGTAACCGACTGGCAAATTTCTCGTTTTTTTTCACACGGCATATTAAAAAATTTTGTAACGATGAAATTTACATTTATTTCCTGTGGTCAATGGACGTATTTCGTAAGATTTTTCCTCCCCATGACCAAAAAAAGAAATGAATCAAAAGGGCACATCAAAAATAGCAGCAAGGGACACCGAGTGCATAAAATAATAAGAAAAGGCTGCCAGGTGCATACACTAGTTAAAAAGGCTGCTGGGCACTGCATTTTGCCAAATTGCCCCTAGAGCCAACACTATAGGAAAAGTAATATAACGTGTTGTAATAAAGTTAATACAGTAGACTCCCTCAAATCCGCACAACTTGGGACCAGGGGTTGTGCGGATTTTAGAATTTTTCAGATTTCTGTTCATTGATTTGTTTACATCTTTGAAACATTAATTTGATTGGTAGTTAAGCAAGGGAAATTATAATGAATGCTTACAATAAAGTAAAATATTAAAATAATTTATTAGTTTAAATGCAAGTAATTATTAAAATAATTATGTAAAATAAAAATTTCGAAAAATATTAAATTATTACCGATGAAATTGATTCAATTCGATTCCAAAAGTCCTAGGCTTCCATCTAGTGGTAAAGCGATCGTAAGATCGATACGTAATTATGCTATTATCAGTATATATAACTTATTGCGCTCTCTGTAACTTTTAACATTGTTATTTAGAGTCTTGAATGCTTTTCTTATACTGCTCTGTATGTTTAGAAATAAATTTGTCTATAATTTAAAAAAAATTTCCACGAACAATAATTTAAAAATTGCATTCCGGTTCGTGGATATTTCCATTTCGAATCCTGGAATTTTTGATATAGATATGTTAATTTATATCAAAATCAAAAGTAGTGTAAATTTATTTAGTAATAAATCAGCTGTAATAACCAAAAGAGAATGATTAGCAAAAAATTTAGTAAAAAAAAAATTGCGCTAGTCGCTGATTTCGGCGCCATCTTGAATTTTGTTCCTGTAACTTAACTGTAAATTTCATTGTTTACATCTAAAAAAATACGCGGATTTTAGGCGTTCGCAGATTTTAGGGTCGCAGATTTAAGGGAGTCTACTGTATTATCAGTAGGTTGGATGTTTGTTGCTGAAGAAATGTATCCAAAAACTTGAACACTACTATTCTAAAATAATATACTTTGTGATAAATTTCTATTGCAAATGTTGTAGAAATATGCTGTAATTGTTGTTTGGAAATTGTGGTGTAAAAAGTTTTTGGTGCCTTTTTTACCTAGCAGCAAACATTTAACCCCACAAACAGTATGAGCTATATAATAAATATAAAAAGTAATAATATAGCAATGCAGAATTTCCAAGTTCTAAAACAAAAAAAAAAATGAGTTTTTCTTTGATGAATCAGCCACAATGCAAAAACTTGTTGTTATTTTTTTTTTTAAATGTAGAAATATACAGTGAAAATTTAAATAATTTAGATTAAAGTTTAACTGGTGTTAAAAATTAAGGATGTATACAACACACATAGGACTACATGTTAAAAGAACCCTTGACTAAGAAAATGTCATTTAATATTTTTAATATAATTTTGAATTAATTATAAATATCAAGACAGATGTCATCTTTCCGTGAAACTATATAAAACAACAGTGAATGCCTAAAATACTTTTTTATGCACATCTCAATTAGTTTCATAAATATGGATTAATGATTATGTATCTCGGGCCGCACATAAAAGGTCACTGGGCCACAGGTGGAGTGTGGCTGCTCTATTGTATATTGATATGTCCCAGATATATTTAGCCATGTTTACAAGATAAGTTTAATGATGCTTGAAATGTTATATATATAATGCAAACTTCTATGATACACATGACCTCTCGTCTCAATATGTACAATATAAAGATTCTGTACTGTATATGATTGCAGTGAATAACTTAAACTGAAAATATTGATCATTTTGAAATCTTAATACAGACAAAATGTTTGTATAATAGAAGTTTAATTTGTTGCTGTATCTTGCCAATAATAAAATAGTTAATGTATCTTTAATATATTTTAAATCATTACTTAATTAAAAATGTCAGATATTCTTTTCTTTTTTTTCCAAAAATAAATTTCATTCACAGTTTTGCGAAATTTCTTTCAAAATGTTAATTTATGAATTTTACTTGTATATTACATTTCTTTAAATAATTAAATATGGTACTTAGAGAGATTTTTAAATGTACCTGTTATAATGCATGTATTAATATTATGACTTTTATTTGATTTTAATAAATTAAAATATGTTTAACTAATTATAGCAAAATTTGAAATGTTATTAATAATAATAAAATAGTTAAAATTATTGTTTGAAGTGCCTCCCTTTTTCTTAGCCTTTTCTTTTTTATTTGCTTAAATTTGAGAGGGAGTGGGGGCGAGACTTTTGTTTTACAAACTGTTTCTCTCCCCCCCCCCCCCCCCTCTCCTCCTCCTTTTTGTTTCCTAGACTTTTCTTTTTTTATTTGCTTAAATCCCAATAGCAGAAAATTCACTGTCTGCGGCAGATACTTTAGAGACAAAAAATAATCTATAGAAATTATGGGTATCTTTACGTTAGCCGGACGCTGGTGATATACATATAAAATGTGACTGCCTGTGAAATAGCTGACAGGCACAGTGCCAATGAAAAGTCCGACCAATGGGGAAAAAATCTGCTGAAGGGAAAAAAAATGTGAACCTAATAAGATCTGAGGGGGAAAAAATACTGCAGAGAGCGAAAAAAGTCTGCGCCGCTTGTTGCCCGTCTCGAACTTTCTGCTACCGGAGCTTAAACAATATTGTTTTTCTCATGTTTTTTTCATTTTGAGATTTTAAAAAATATCTTTCTATGTTATATTTCAGGACAGTGGAAAAGAAAATGCTCTATTCTCTAACAGAAATAAATCCTCCTCTAGCAAATCAATGATTTTGCAAAGTCCATCATGTTCTAAGTCACCATCAATTTTATATAATTCTCTAAACAAAAAGAGAATTTCTACTTGCAAAGAACATACCAATTCTTCTGCTGATTCCACAAATCATGAAGATCCTGCAAAAAAGTTAGTTGTTGTTCTAGAAGATTGCATGAAATCAAATTTTAGGACAAAATCGTCCCGTATTAAACATACAGGTAGTAATATAATTTCATCAAATGTAGGATCTAATTTTGTTAGAAGGCAAGATAAGCATTTAACTTTAGGTAACGTAGTGAACAAAAAAGACAATATTGGTGGTTTACGCTCGACAAGAAAATCTAAACCTTGTGAAAATACTTCTGAATGTTGTTTTATTGAAGATAATTCTGAAATTTGTAGAACAAAGTCTGCAGAATTTGTATTATCCACTGATACTAGTTCTTTAAAAATGGGACATGATGTCCTTCAAAGTACAGCAGAATCTATAAATGATATTCCTTATTATAATGAAGATGAAATGGTTGATGACCCAATCATACCACAAGTAATTGTTGATATAAAAGTTGGTGAAGTTATATCTGCTGATGGAAATTGCAATTTTGAAATGGAAAATTCTGATTCTGATGTTGAACTATTATGTGAAAAGGAACGTACTGCTGAAGTTATAACGTTAGAAGTATGTTTTGCCATTATTTTAAATTTGGTTTTTATTTTATTTTATTGTATAAAGATAAGATGACTTTATTCAGGTGTTGCATGTTATTTTACACTTTTAGTATTACATTAATTAAAAAAAAGTCTTAGTATTTACAAACATTTTAACAACTGTAAATATTTATAAATAAAAACATTGTAAGTTTTGTTTTTAATTTTATTAGGAAAATCACCCTAAAATACAATAATGATGTTCTTTAATATTTTTTCTTTCTCTATTTTTAGTTGCTTAAAAATAATATTTTCCACTGAATTACACAATTATTTCTATTTTCTGTTGTCTTTATTATTGTTTGTTTTCATAAGTATAATAGGATTCATGTATTCAAATATTCATTCACTTAGTTTAAAATGAATATTTATATGTTAATACTTCCCAGTACAAACATATGAATTAGAAGAAAGATTTATAATTTGAGCATTCATGTCAGTGCTCTATAAAATGAAGTCATAATATTTTTAAATTGTAAAAGTTTTATGTGTAGATAGATGTATTTGCAGTTCATATTCTTTAAAGCAGTTTTTCTCAAATAGTATTCCGTAGAGTAGTGATGGGCGATAACGAGATGTTTTTCTCGATTTTCTCGATTGTATGGACATCTCGATATTTTTCGATTGCGTAAATTTTTTCTCGATGACTACAGTTTGCAAATTTCTTTTATAAATCATATATTATGTATTATATACGTCATACATTTATCAAGAATCGTCTGCGGGTGAACTGGAATGAGTCAATGTTAATAAAGACTAGGTGACTTCGACCGCTAGCGGGCCCCTCCTTTAATCGGGGCCCCTAATTTATACGTAATCTTGTAATATGAAATCACGAACAGGTTACCTGCTATATACGGCACTGATATATGATAGCAGGCGGGTGTGGTGATAGCAGGAGCACTACAAAATCTTGTAAAAAATATAATATCAAAACGAATGAACCTCGGACCAGATCTCTTGGGGGAGGGGTCAAAGCGAGCGGAGGAGCACAGCAGCTGCATAATATGATTAAGTCGTCACAGGTCTTTAGGCCTTTCCAACCATATGTCACATGAGAAGTCTGGATCTGAATTTATAAAAATGCCCTCCCCATGGGGGCAAAGGGGGAGAGGGGTGCGGGAGGTGGATAACATGAGTGAGTGGTCATAAGCCTTTCCAACAATATGTCACATGAGGGGTCTCGGCTAAATTTAGAAAAACACCCCCGTGGGGGAAAAGTGTGGGGGGTGCGGTCACCGGAGGTGCATTACATCAATAAGTAGTCACAGACCTTCCCAACGATATCTCACATGTGGGGTCTTGGCTAAATTTGGAAAAGTGTCCCCCCGGGGGGGCAAAATGGGGGGACGGACACCTGAGGAACATAACATCAATAAGTAGTCACAGACCTTTCCAACGATATCTCACATGAGGGGTCTTGGCTAAATTTGAAAAAGTGTCCCCCGGGAGGGGCAAATTGGGAAAAACTGTCACCAGAGGTGCATAACATCAATAAATAGTCACAGACCTTTCCAACGATATCTCACATGAGGGGTCTTGGCTAAATTTGGAAAAGTGCCCCCAGGGGGGGGGCAAAGTGGTGGTGGGGACACCGTAGGTACATAACATCAATAAGTAGTCACAGACCTTTCCAACGATATCTCACACGAGGGGTCTTGACTAAATTTGAAAAAGTGTCCCCCGGGGGGGGGCAAAGAGTGGGGGGGGGACTGTCACCGGAAGTGTATAACATCAATAAGTAGTCACAGACCTTTTCAACGATATCTCACAAGAGGGGTATTGACTAAATTTGGAAAAGTGCCCTCCGGGGGGGGGGGGCAAAGTGGGGGGGGGTGGCCACCGGAAGTGCATAGCATCAATAAGTAGTCACAAACATTTCCAACGATATGTCACATGAGAGGTCTTGGCTAAATTTGGAAAAGTGTCCTGAAATTTCATATATTATAAATAATATTTAGCGGAGGGCTCCATAAAAAAATCCGATCTAAAATGATAAAACGGAAAAAACTACCCCCGCAGTGGGGACCAAATTGGGGAGGGGAGGAAGAAAGTCTCATAATATGAAACAGTCATCCGAGAGCTTTCCGATGACGTATCACATGACTGGTCCAAAAAAAGGTTTGAAAATTGCTCCCCCTCCCTCCACCCGTGGGCCCACTCTTTCGCCCCGGAATTCACGCAGCCGCCACTTTAAAATTTTTATGTTCAATAAATAATATTTACCGGAAGACTGCATAAAAAACCCACATCTAAAGTGATATTTAAATTTATTTTAGAAATCGGCTACGGTTTTAAAAATTTGATCGCCCCTTCTCCATCCCCCTTTGGGCGAAGAAAGGCTCATAGTATGAAAGAGTGGTCAAAGGGCTTTTCGATTATATGCCACAGGAAGGGTTCGGTAAAATTTTTAAAATTGCACCCCGCATGACTCCACAATCACGTCCTCCTCCCTCGAAATCACCCGGCCCACCTTCCTCTTTCAAATTTTTATATTTAATAAATAATTTTTATCGGAGGGCTCCCGATATGTGACATCTTGGTAGGGCTAAAATAAGAGAAACTTTGAAAATTAGGGCTTCATTTCACAGCTCATTGTCATGCCTCTTTCTCTATCTTGTCCCTTGGTACTCTCGATAAATTTTCTTACTTTTCTTCTCTGCTGAGGACGAGAGAAATCCTCGAAAAGCTTCTCATAGCGAAATGTTGAAAAGCGCGAGAGAAATCCTCGAAAGGCTTTTCATTGGGAGATTTCGAAAAGGACGAGAGAAACCAGCGAGAGGCTTCCCATCGGGAAAGGTTGAAAACGGCGACATAAACTCTCGAGAGACTTCCCATCCCGAAAGGTTTAAAACCGCGAGAGAACCAACCATCGAGCAGCTTCCCATCTGGAAGCGTCGAAATACTGAAAAAATCATCGAGATGAGATTTGCCGAAATGTGAGATGGAAATGAAGCTTTCAGAGTCAAACTTACTGCATTTCTGGTTTAAGTCATAATTTCTCAAAGGAGTCCATCTGCTTATCCAATCTCTTTTTAGCTCACAGGCTATCTAAGCCTGAGAGCTAATGTACCCGTCGGTTCTGTGTGTATGCATGTACAGTCGTGGAAAAAAAAAAGTAAACACCCCCTACTAACTCCTCAACAAATTATCGTAGAAGAAAGTTACTGGTACTGAACGATTGGAAATAAAGTCTACTTTTAAATGATGTATATAAAATTTGCTTAGGGGCCCATCTACATATTAAAACGAGCCATAACTTTTTTTTTTCAATAGCAGTACCCAATTCTGACAGCATAAATGAACTCTACACACTTCAATTAGCTTAAAAACGAATTTTTATGCAATTCGTACCATAAGTTTTCGAGAAATTAATTATTTTAAAACGAGTGTATTTTAAGGGCTGTATCCAAATTGAAGCTCCGTACACGATTGTTAACCGAGAGAGCCCCTTCCTTGATCAAGGCACCTTAAGCGCCACTCAAGGAGTCAATGAAGCATGTTAGATTACAGTACAGCAGAATAAATTTCAAAATGTCTACTCACTTCCATCATAGACCATCATATCCCCTTAAACTATCATTTTGCCGTTTTTTAAGCATAATTTGAAAACTACTTGGAAGAAAAATGTGAAATTTTTGAATTTCCATAAAGCAGGACTTAATAAATCTAAATCCATCAAAAAAATTGTAGGTTGCAATTCATAATTTTTTCGAATATTAATTTCATAATTCATATCATAAAATTATAAAAATTGCAAATTCAGCTTATTTATGTTTGGGTATATTAGTATTATTACTATAAAAAAAATTAGCACATTAGGAGCATAATTTCGGAAGATATAAATAACTAGTCGGATGTACCAATCCCAAAACTTTTTTCTATCTCATACATGTTAATACTTCAAAATTCGCTATCACACTGCCAAAATTAAATGGCAATCTGTGCATCTCATGAGGATTCTATCGATATGAAATTCCGTGCATTAGTTCTTGAGATATGACTATCGCTGAAATCGTCTAAATTCAGCAAAATGCTGCCTAGCAGCACCACCTATTGGGTGATTTATACCAAATCCTAATCAGCAACAATTTATGTCAACGTCTGACTGAATCTGAAGTTTGGAGAAAATCCGTACATTAGTTTTTGAGATAGAGCAATAGCGAAAATCGTGAAAATTTCTGCATAGCAGCGCCACCTATTGGGTGATTAACACCAAAACCTAATTAACAACAACTTGTGTCAACATACAACTAAATCTGAAGTTAGATAAAAATTGGTCCATTAGTTCTATTGATAGAGCTATTGAGGCAATCGTGGAAAAGGCAGCAGAGAAGCGCCACCTGTTGGACGATTTACACCAACACCTAATCAGTAGCAAGTCATATCAAGGACTAACTTAATCTGAAGTTTGATGAAAATCCGTGCGTTAGTTCTTAAGATAGAGCTATTGGGGAAATCGTGTAAATCCTGCAAAATTCATCATAACAGCGCCACCTGTTGGGCGATTTACACCAAAACGTAATCATCATCAATTCATATCAAGGACTAACTAAATCTGAAGTTTGATCAAAATCCGTGCATTAGTTCTTGAGATATAGCTATTGCGAAAATCGTGAAAAATGCAGCATTGCAGCGCCACCTGTTGAGCGATTTACACCAAAAACTAATCAGCATCAATTTGTATTAGACACTAACTGAATATCAATTTTTATTAAATTCCGTGCATTAGTTCTTGAGATAGAGCGCCCACAATATTTGTGTCACATACACACAGACAGACAGACAGACTCACAGAGTCACAGACAGACATTTTGTAAAAACATGTTTTTTGGAATCTCTGACCCCTAAAACGTGTAAATCCGTCGAAAACCGGAATTCGAAAATTTTCATGAATCCAATACTTTCTTCTTGTAAAGATAGAAGAAAGTAAAAATATGAAAATGTAATTTAACATTAGAATCACTCAATTTTGAATGTTTATAATTCAAAAACTTATCATTCAAATGACTTGAAATTTGGTATCTAGGCATAGTTTGAACCGAAGATTTGAAATATCTTGTTAAAATTGGGTATTACCATTGAAAAAAATGAAGTTTGGATTCGTTTTAATATGTAGATGACCCCCTAAGCAAATTTTATATACATCCTTTAAAAGTAGACTTTATTTCCAATCGTTCGGTACCAGTAACTTTTTTCTACGATGATTTGTTGAGGAGTTAGTAGGGGGTGTTTACTTTTTTTTCCCCACGACTGTACGTACGTATGTATGTACGTAACACGATAACTCTTGATTAAAATGTACGATTTGCTTCAATTTTTTTATGTTCATTCTGATAAGGCGTTCCGCTGATTAGTTATGACGTTATTGGTTAAGGATAAAGGGAGAGAAGGGAGGCCGCCCCCCCTCCTTAATTTAGATAAATAGGTTTTTCATGCAGAATTATTCAATTTGCTCCAAATTTCGTATACCGGTTTATTATGTTAAGGAGCTTCCCTGATTAAACTTGGAGGTTCATTAGTTAAGTATGAAGGGGGGAAAGGGGGGTAGACCCCCTCCTTAATTTAGATAAATGGGTTTTTCATGCAGAATTATTCGATTTGCTCCAAATTTGGTATACCGGTTCATTATGTTAAGAAGTTGCCTTGATTAGATTTGGAGGTTTACGGGTTAAATATAAAGGGGGAGAAATGGGCTGGACCCCCCCCTCCCCCCTTAATTTAGATAAATGTGCTTTTCATGCAGAATTATTCGATTTGCTCCAAATTTGGTATACCGGTTTATTATGTTAAGGAGCTTCCGTGATTAAACTTGGAAGTTCATTAGTTAAGTATAAAGGGGGAAAAGGGGGTAGACCCCCTCCTTAATTTAGATAAATGGGTTTTTCATGCAGAATTATTCAATTTGCTCCAAATTTGGGATACCGGTTTATTATATTAAGAAGCTGCCTTGATTAGATTTGGAGGTTTATGGGTTAAGTATAAAGGGGAGGGGCTAGTCTCCCCCTTAATTTAGATAAAAGGGTTTTTCATGCAGAATTATTCGATTTGCTTCAAATTTAATATACCGATTTATTCCGACATGGCGCTTCCTTCATTAGATTTGGAGGTTCATTGGTTAAGTATACAAGGGCGAAAAGGGGGCAAGTCCCCTCCCCTTAATTTAGATAAATGGATTTTCATGGAGAATTATTCAATTTACTTTAATTTTTTTTTTCTATGTTCGTTCTGATAAGGAGCTTTCCTGATTAGATTTGGAGGTTTCTTAGTTAAGTATAAAAGGGTTAAATTCGTTAGACCACCCTTAATTTAGCGATATGTTTCTTTTTTTCATGCAGAATTATCTGATTTGCTTCAAATTTGATATACTGAAGGTTGATTTGATATAGTTAAGGAGTTTCCCTGATTAGATTTGGAGGTTCATTGGTTAAGTATAAAAGGGGCAAACTAGGGATATTTCCCTTCATTTATTTTTTGAGGGACATTATTCTTTGAAATAAGAGTATAATATGCAATTAGTGTGAATAACCTGTGAGCTCAATGCCATCAGTTTAACTGGCACTTATCTTTTTATTGCTATTAACCGATGTGGGTTATGAAGCATAGTTGTTTATGTATTCAGTTCTGTATAGTCCTAGTTTCAAACTTTACTGTTAAATTTAGTGTCATTTTGCCCCGGATTTTCAATGTTTCTCTTATTTTAGCTCTGCCAAGCTGCCCCATACCTGGAGACTCAGATAAATACTATTTATTAAATACAAAAAGTTCAAAGAGGAAGGTGAGTGAATTCTGGTGGGCGCGAGAGTGGACAAAGGAGGGGGGGGGGTAATTTTCAAACTTTTACCAAACCTCTCCTTGACATATCATTGGAAAGTCCTTTCACCATTCTTTTATATTATGAACCTTTCTCCTCCCAGAGTTGAATTATGGAAGGGGGGGGGGGGGGGGGGGAGCGGTGCGAGAGTGATTTTTTTTTTTTAATTGTAGAGATTTCTACAATAAATATCATTAAATGAGGTTTTTTAATGGAGCTCTCCGATAAATATTATTTATTAAATATAAAATTCTAAAAGTGGGGCTGTGGGATTTCCGGGTATATTCTGGGATAAAAGAGGGAACCCATGTGGGAGGGGTAGATTTCAAACTTTTTTTGGACCAGTCATTTGGTATATCATCGGAAAGTTACTCTTTCATATTATGAACCTTTCTTCTTCCCTCCCTAGTTTGGTGCCCCGAGAGAGAAACTTTTCGAACTTTTTTGAAATCGTAGCGTTTTTAAACATTTTAGATCGGATTTTTTTACGGAGCCCTCTGATAAATAATTTTTAATAAATGAAAATTTCAAACAGAAGGATGGGCAGGGTATATTTCGGGGGGCACGATAATTGTAATCCTGGGAGTTGGGACTCTTTTCTATCATTTGCTGACACCCCTCATGTGATATATCATTGGAAAGCTCTGTGACTACTATTTCATTTTATATATCGCCCGCACCCCTCCCCTTACTTTGCCCCCGTGCGGGGGCCCTTTTCTAAATTTAGCTGACAACCCTCATGTGACATATCGTTGGAAAGTCCTGTGACCACTTATTCATATTATGCACTTTCCTTGCCCCTCCCCCCCTACTTTGCTCTCCGTGGGGGTTCGTTTAATGTATTCCAATCGAAGACTTTCTAAAAATGGGGAAATTAAAGATCCAATCTCAAATGACGTAGAAAAATCAATAAAAAATTTTGATCCCTTTTATCATCCTTTAGTTCATGTTTTTGCCACTAGGGGGTGCTTTTTATTCTTATTTTTTTGGCCATTTTGGTGCTAATTGCCGAAAAATTCTAATTTTTGATACTTAAACTCCCCTTACCGCTTCATAGCTACTCGCGTTTTTTCAGCTTTTTTCAACCAGGGGGCAACCTTACAAGACTTTTCCAGTCTTATGGCTCCTTTATAGCCTCCCTTTGGTTTGTTGTTTTTTTATTCGATCTGTTTTCAGTTACCCTATATTTAATAAAATCTGCCTTATATATATGTAAAAACAATGATTTCAATAATCGATTCCTGAACATCTCCTTTGTAGATTCTCGAAAGTAATCGATGACTGTATCGATTGTGTATTTTACGATAACGATTTTTTTCGATTGGTAAATTTTCAAGAATCACCCATCACTAAGCCCTATCACTACTATGAAATTGTCGGCCAGAATAATAGCTAAGTTTTCCAATAACTGTTTTTAGCTTTTCTCGTTATAATCGATTGTAAAACATCTCGATTGTAGATTCTAGGAATTAATCGATGGCTGTATCGATTGTGATTTTTTACGATGACGATTTTTCTCGATTGTCGAATTCTCAAGAATCGCCCATCACTACCGTAGAGTACTTGATGCTCCTTGAAACACTTCCAAGTATTCTACAAAAAAGTAGGTTTTTTTCAAAATTAAAATGCAGTTCAACTCTAAGATAAAGTATATTCATAGTTTAAGGTTGAAACATGGTTTTAATGTAAGCAATATTATGCAAATTTTAATTTAAGTTAAAAATATGTTTCATTGTAATTAATAACAACATTGTTGAAGGTAAATAAAAAAAGTAAATTGTTAAAAAATAATTTTCTGATTGAATATTTGATAACTTATGACTAAAATGTAGAATATAATATATATAAATATATATAGATACAGTGAAATACGTTTAACACGAAATTGAGGGGATTGAAAAAATTTTTCGTGTTAAAAGAATTCCCGTTAAAAAATTCGTAAAAAAAAGAACAAAACTCACAAAAATTTTCGACATCGTGAAACTTTATTTCAATTCCCTGTTAAACTATTAGTAAGTTGCATCCATTAGGATAAAAAGCAAGTTAAAAAACTATTGTTTTGGGAGTAAAAAATCAGATATATATTTTTTTAAGTGTCTTTTTCAGCATTCTGAGATCTAGCTTGTTTGAACCAAATAAGCAAAGCTGTCTCTTCATACGTTTTCCCTCTGGCTTAAACATACTGCGCTCAAACATTAACGTAATGGGATCCCTGTTTTTTATTATTGTTGATAAATAGAATTGGCAATGCCTAGCTCTTTCCAGATTTCTGTTTTCGTCCTTCTTTTTCATCAACTGCATTAAGCAGCTTCATCCTTCTTTGAAGTGAAATAGCAGTTTGTTTTCTCACCGATTTCTCAGCCATTGTGCTCATAAAACATAAGCTAATTTACAAAAACATGAAATTCACTTATTTTCACCAAAAATTCAGTGGTTTTAACACAAAATTCATCAATTTCAACTCAAACTAACTAGATCGAAAGCAAATTTTTTTTCGTGTTAAACGATTTTTGTTTCGTGTTAAAAGAGAAAAAATGTATTAAATTGCATAGTATGCTGTCCGGACCTCTATATCATTTCGTGTTAACCGATTTTTCATGTTAAGCGTTTTCGTGCTAAGTTATAGTTTAATGGAAACAAGTTACTAAACGATTCTCTTTAAAAAATTCTTTTGCAGTTTTACATCTAGATTAATGAAAGCATGGGCTGCCTAAAAATGAAATCTAACAATCAAGCTGTACTGTTGAAAATATAATATTACATTTACTAATAAATTGTGCATAAATTTCTAAATTTTTCCTATTTCTTGAAATAAGACAATTTGATATAAGAAATTTAAGCTCAATTAAATGTTTGGTGAATCTTGAAAGACCCTAGCATACATGTGGGCCATGGTAAAGCTGATAAAAAACAACTCTTTTTAACAAGAATCCTTTGTTTTGATAGATCTTCTCACTCTATTCAATTTTGTCAAAGTCGAATGCAAGCAATCTATATAATAAAAGCGCAAAGCATTTGACTGTCATCAATAGTTCCGGGATGACCGCTTCACTTGTTATACACCAAACGGCCATTTCGGTACTTTTATGTTAAAAGGACGCAGGTGATAAATTGCCAAATATTGTTCCATCGCCATCATTTCATTTAAAATATAAACTTGTCATTCATTTCATTTAAAATATAAACTTGTCATTCATTTCATTTAAAATATAAACTTGTCATTCATTTCATTTAAAATATAAACTTGTCATTCATTTCATTTAAAATATAAACTTGTCATTTATTTCATTTAAAATACATAACTTTCATTTAAAACACATATATCAAACTAATTTAAACTGCATTTCTTTCATCTCTAATAATAAAAGTTTAACTCGTGTGACTGTTATGGCACAGATGTCATATCGCGATTTTTTCCGACGCCAATTTGGTGAAAACATCAATGGCATAAACAACAACATACGGGTCACCGTATCAAACAAAATAATGACACTTTGGCGCCAGTTAAGAACCCGTTGCGTATATGACATTGGCGTCAGAAAAAAAATTGCGCCAATATCTGTATATTACATCTGTGCCACTGTTATCTCCAAATACAGGCTGACAGCTTCGCTTTCCATATGATAAGCAGCCATTTTTAATCAAAATTATTTTTTCCAATAAAATTGCACAAAAGTTAAATTTTTCGAAAGATCGTTTAAATTACTACTACTTGGTACTACTTGGTTATCCCGTCGACCAAAAATCTATCGCTAAACTATAAAATTAAATGTCAATAATGGTTGATCGTAAATGTCACATTCACTTGACTCGGTACTTCTTAGTTATCCCGTCGACCAAATTACTGTCACCAAATTGTAAGATTAAATGCCAATAATGGTTGCCATTAATTAATTAATTGTAAGATTAAATGCCAATAATGGCCAATAAAACAATTCGACGTTTTATTTGTATTTTTATTAATGTTTAACTAATTTATTTGTTCTTTTGTTATTTAAAATAAAAATTATGTCAATGTGTATAATTTGGCGAGTGGTTGGGCGATTTATATAATTTGGCGAAATTGGTCGACAGACTAAGAAGTACCCTTGACTTTAAGCAATTTACATGTATTTACGCCAACAACTGATTTTTATTTCGACGTTTTAGTTGTATTTTTTTAATGTTATACTAATTTATTTGTTCTTTCGTTATTTAAAAATAAAAATTATGCCAATTTTGTATAATTTGGCGAGTGGTTTGGCGATTTATATAATTTAACGAAATTGGTCAACGGGATAACTAAAGTAGTACCAAAAATAATTGATGTTTAAATGATAAATTATATTCAAATATGGATATATTCTGAGACAACATCAATTGAAATTAGGCTGATAACTCAATATCTCATTCCACCAAAGTAAACAAACAATATCGATTCGTTCATTTTGGTGATTAAAAATATTAAGCCATGAAAGTAATCATTCGTAAAGCGAGTTCTCGAGAGAGGAATTTTAAATAATTAACCAGATTGTGATTTTTATAGCTGTCAAATCAGGAGGCAGAATGCAGCTTCGTTCGTGACGTCATTCGCCTATGAACCAACGAAATAAATTTTAAATTTACAATTAAGCTCGCCATTAATTGAGGTACAGATGTCATATTCGCCCCATATTGGCGCGATTTTTTTCTGTGGCCAATATCATATAGGCAACAGGTACTTAACTTGCACCAAAGTGTCGTTATTTTGCTTGATGTGGTAACCCCGGATTATGTTGTTTATGTTGTTGATGTTTTTGCCAAATTGGCAACCGAAAAAAATCGCGCCAATATGGGGCGAATATGACATCTATACCTTAATTGAACGTGAATCATTTATTATTATTACTATTATTATTTAATCGTATTAAAACAATTTATTTGCTATATTTCTAAAATATACTATTTGTTTGCATTATAACTTACATTTCCCGTTGATTCTGAGGTGGATATTATAATTTAGTACTTATTCGATGATGAAAGAGCTGCATCAAAATTGTAACATGGAATTATACATAAATATTTTCTTTGAGATGCAGGCTACGAACATTTCTCAGAAAATTTTTGCAATTTAAATGATAAATTCACAGTAATTTTGTTTACCCTGACGCTGGATCCCTTTGGTGTCATATTAGCTGAAATGCGCCAATAGGCAGAGGACCCAATTATGGAAGATTACTTAATATGTTAAAATCTCCACATTAGTGAACGTATTACAATTGATATGCAGACGGACATGAAATAAAATGCCTAAATGAGTTAAGTGGTTTTTGACAAGAAAGATGAAATCATAACATCAAAAAGTTACGAAATGCTGCCATGATCTTAAAGAATTTTTCATTTCTCAGTCAGAATCTTCTGTTTTGGCAAAAGATTAAGTAAATAAATTAAATTATAAATAAAAGTAAAATGTTGCAATTCTTAGCAAACATTTAAGTATGACCAAACTGGTCGCCAGAGGCAGGTTGTATAATAATACTTTTGATTGGTCGATGTTGGTGAAATAACTTTCAATTATTTAAACTACAGCAAATCCATTGTTAAATGTAAATGTAACTAATAACTATTTATACATTGTTATCTAGAGCACCCCACATTTTTGTAATTCTAATATACATTACCATCAAGTGACATGCCATGTTTTTATAATTCTAAATCTACAGATATGAACTTGCAAAAAGGATTAATATCTCATCAAAAAAATAACTTATTGTAAATGTTCGTACCAAGTCATAAATTTAAAACATCAGCCATAAAAAGAAATATCTCACGTAAGATGTAAATGCCATGTGAAAAATCTATCACTATTTATAATTATTGCAAATGCCTTGGAATGTGGTACAATATGTGAAAACTGCATGGTGATCTGCAGGCATGTGTAAAGTGGGAAAGTTTTAGACAATGATTTTGAAGCATTAGCATGATTATGTGTTTTAAAATACTAAAATTTCTCTTTTTCCCCGTTTGGTTCTGTCGTGCTATTAATAGGACATGTATTTACATTAACAACTATGTTTGTTATTATCTGCATATAATAGTGATAGTATATGTTTATGCATTTTTACTTTCTTCTATCTTTACAAGAAGAAAGTATTGGATTTGTGAAAATTTTCGACTTCCGGTTTTCGACGGATTTATACGTTTTAGAATGTCCTGAACACGATTTGATGGTTTTTAGAAAATGTCTGTCTGTCACTCTGTCTGTCACTCTGTGAGTCTGTATGTGACAAACATTTTGTGGGCGCTCTATCTCAAGAACTAATGCACGGAATTTCACAAAACTTCATATTCAGTTAGACCTTGATATAAACTGGACCTGATTAGTTTTTGGTGAAAATCGCCCAACAGGTGGCACTGCTATGCGACATTTTTCACGAGTTTTGCAATGGCTATATCTCAAGAACTACTGCATGTATTTTTATAAAACTTCAGATTCAGTTAGTCCAAGATATAGGTTGGTGCTGGTTACTTTTTTGTGAAAATCGCCCAACAGGTGGCGCTGCTATGCTGCATTATTCATGATTATCGTAATAGCTCTAACTCAAGAAAAAATGCACGAATTTTCATCAAACTTCAGATTCAGTTAGTCCCTGATATAAATTAGTGCTGTTTAATTTTTGGTGTAAATCGCCCAACAGGTGGCGCTGCTGTGCTGCATTTTTGACAATTTCCGCAAGAGCTGTATCTCAAGAACTAAAGCTTGGTTTTTGAACAAACTTCAGATTCAAGTATACCTTGATATCAATTAGTGATGTTTATGTTTTGGTGTAAATTGCTCAACAGGTGGCGCTGCTATGCTACATTTTTCAGAATTTCCGCTATAGCTCTATCTCAAGTACTAATGCACGAATTTTCATCAAACTTCAAATTCAGATATACTTTGATATGAATTGGTACTAAATCGATGTTATTTCTTGTACTATTTAAATGATTTAATTGACATATTTATATAGAAGAAAGTTTTGTGATGGCCACAATATACTAGTTTATTATGACTTTCTTTATGTTTCAGCACATACAAAGACAAAGAAGGCCTATCAATGCAAACTCGTAGAACTTTTTGGGAAAAATAGAGCGAGTTGTATTCGCATTAATTAGCATGTGTGTAAAAAATCAGCTGCTAAATATGAATATGAAAGCAGTAAAAAGATTAAAAATAATTGGATTTTCATTTTCTAATGTAACACAATTAGTGGATAAATATATTAATGCTGCCAAAATTGTTGAGCTTGATTTCATCGAGAATTCAAGATAAAAGACATGCATTAACTGATAGTCATTTCTGGCAGATTCATTAATCATTTAAAAAATTAGTTGTTTAATTGAACTCTATTTAACTTTAAAATGGGTAATTTGCACATTTTGTAGCTAATGTAATTTGAGTTAGACAAAGATATCAACCTCTTTTTTACATTTAATTTATTAACTATTTGTAATATAAAAATTCTTGCGAGCTGTCGGATGATTAACTGTTATTTTTAACAATTTATGCTCTTATGCATAAGAAAGAAGTTGTGTTTCAGAATAAGTCTTTCTGCTAAGTAAAAAATGTCAAGAATTAATCCATTTAACATATTTTGGATTTATCATCAATAATATTTTATGATAACTGAATGAATTATAGTTAATTTTTTAAATAGGACAACATTTTTGAACTGTAATCCGACAAACACAATCAATTTTCCTCACTGCATTATAGTAACATTTTGAAATATTCATGGTTTGCTCATATACAAATACACAATATTTTGAAAATCCTGACAATTTAATATTTAAACATACTGTACTGCTCTTTATCAAACTGTAAAAGAGTGAAATTTTGAAGATATAACTTTTGAAAGTTTTGCTTGTGTTTTGATGATTTTTCAATAAGCCTCATATATATTTTACAGGTTTATTCCATATTTCATATATTTTGCAGTTTCTAGTGTTGGTTATCGTTTACTTCCATACGCAAAGGAATATTTTCTTTTACTATAGCATCTAATTAATTTGAGATTTACAAACATAACAATAGTGTGGCTTTCTCTGCATCTTCCCTGTATACCCGAAATTCCCATAGCACAGAAAATTGGTTGTATTACTCAAGATCAGCACTTTCCTGACAAATACATTAATATTGCTTACAGGTAATGCATTAGGATTTGTATGTTTCTTACACCGATAATTAAAAATCTGCAAACAATTGAGCATATTTGACAAAGCTATACATTTGAATGTAAGTTGTATTAAAAGCTGTATTATAGATGCCCATCCAGCTTTAACAGGGGAGAGCAAATCTTACGAGTTGTTTCTTAAATTCTTTCAGGATGGGGAAAACAGCAAAAATAATAAAAATAGCATAAAAACATTAGTTTTCATGTAATTTCTGAATAAATGACCTCAATGAATGACATTGATTGTCTAAAAGAAGGCAAGTGCTCCTTTTCTACTTGTGTTAATATTGCTCTTATCCTAACAATATAATAATACATACTGCAAAATAACACATTGTTTTACAAATTGAACAATCTTTTTTTTTTTTTTTTTTAATTGATATAATTCAAGACAAAAAAAAATCACCAATGGTCATTAAAGCATCATTTCTGGAAATCTGGCTTTTTAAATGTTTTTTTGTGGCCGTCCGCTTTTATTTCCACAGATAATTTTAAGGTTGTGGCTATATTTTAGCATGTTCTTATGCCATTAAAAGTGTGAATGAAATTGAGACTTCTGCGCTGAAAAACCTTCCTTGTTAGTAAAAAAAAAAGTGGGGGTAGTTGCTTATAAATCTTTTTGTGTCATTGGTGATTCTTTTATTTCAAACATATGTTTCAAAATTAAATTATTTTTCATTTTAAAATAAGGTGGTCTAGTTTTCCAAACAAATAATTTATTATAAAAAAAATACTAGAAAGTTGTTCTGTTTCTTTAATCCTTTTGTAAGATGTCTTTTTCCAAACACGTTCAAAAATTCTTCCTTAGCCTATTGTCATATCTATAGTACGCAAATGAACTCTATTAGTTAGATTTCAGTAAATTGACATATTCATTAAACTTTAAAAAACACATAACTTTTACGTTCTGGATAACTACTTTAAAATGTTTAAAAAATAAAAGTAATTTTACCCAAAAATTAAAATTAAAATTTGAAAAGCTTAAATTTAATTCTATGATAAAAATCAGTAAATAAAGCATAAAATAGTATGTAAACTGATACACAAAATTGGATACAGCTGTGATAAGTACTCATTGTAAGTACATATTAATCAATTTTAGGATTATACATGGAGAAGTTTAAATTGCAGTTAAAAGGAGAAGACATACAAAGGGATAACTGATTAAACATGCAGTGACGTGGACTCTTATATGCTAGATATGGCTGCAGGTCATCAAACAATTTTCATATATACTTTACCACTCTCAGAGACATTTGTGACAGTTAAAAATAGTGATAGATTTTCACATGGCACTGACATTTTTATGGCTGATATTTTAAGTTTATGGCTTGGCGAGACCAACTACAACAGATAGTTTATATTTTTATGTATGAAGCGATAATAAAAAATATTTATTTGTATTCAATATAATTTTATTTTGTTGTTGTGTGGGTCTTTGGCTATTGAGGGATTTTAATATCCGGTTAGTAGTGAATCTACCATTTAGATCATATGATGATCTAATTAAGCCATTCGCTATGAGCATCATGCATGTGTTATACAAAATGTGCTCAGAATCCTTGATTATTCCTACCAGTAACTTCTAGTTGTAAATTTTGCCCTATATCAAAACATTTCTTCAGTTCAACTAAGCAAAAATTTTTATGTTTTAAAACTGTGATAAAAAAATTAAAAACTCTGTAAAGGAGCTCCTAGTGAGGGGGTTACTATATTGTATCTGACTGTACATGCAAAATTTTTTGCATTACTCATTGGCAAGTCACTTATTTTGAAAGGTTTAAATTCACGAGTTATATTTTTATTAGCATGTATCTTTTCTGACCTAGAACCCAAATTTTAGCAAAGAATTCTCATCTCAGTTTTAAATGATATATTAAAGGTTTTACATAAAGAGTTGCCCGGATATATTACAAGGGGATCACTGGTGACTATTATTATATTCTATTTGTACCACTATTTTAAAAAGATAAACTTTTTAATACATTTCTCGAGCACATTTTGTCAAAGCATGTGTGAAAAATTTTGGGATGGAGAAAGTGGTGCAAGATAGAATTAAAAAATAGTTGCCAGTGGCAGCCCTGTATTAGTATTTGCATACCTGCCATAAACTCTTAAAATGTTTACATAATATTAATTTTCTATGTAAATCTTTATTCTGTACTTCATAATATATAATGTGAAAGTAAAATGATTAAACTTTGATATTTATAAATGATTATTTTTAATTAGATATTTTAAAAATAGGATAATGATTATGAAATTGTTGAAGATAGAGAGGCTTTGGGACATAAAAAGGTAAGTAAAATAAACACTTATTTTAATATTTAATTTCATTAAAGTTGAAAAGTGGTTTTGGCTAAGTTGGGGATCTCTTTGTTTATTGTGAACTAGCAAAACCCGCGTCTTTGCTCACATAATAGTTGAATAATGCCAAGTGGTATTTGTGTGCTTATTTTTATTAGAAAAAACTACACTGTTAGGAATAATTAAAAAATTACTAATTAAGTGACAGTTTGACTAAACTTCATTATTATACTGCATTAACCCTTTATGTACTGAATTATGAATTAATGAAAATTTTATCTTGTAAAGCATTTTTCGTGAATTGTTAAACTACATTTGAAGATTTACATAATCCATTTAAAAATTTTAGAAGGATTGAAGGATTAATTAAATTTGAATTTACAGGGATTTGGTGTAATATTTATAACACCACTCAAATCTTTTATTTTAAATATTTTTCTTAGTATTTTGTGGAATTAGGAAATGTACAAATATAATGTTCTTACAATAGAAATGTAGAAATATTTGCGAATTGAAAAATTCCACCTCCTCCTCACCAATGCCAAGAAAGCTGAAAAGACGCAAAGACAAAAGAAATCATCCTTTTAAAAATATTTTTATTTTGTGTAACCAATATTGCTTTTGGAACAAGATAAAGTAATGCATCTATAACTCATTCTAAACTGTATTACAACTAATCGATGAATTAAATAAATTTTATAACAAGTTACTTTAATGGTATTTATAAGCACCATCAGTAGATAAAGGGTTAAGTGAAAATGAGACTTAAATTAATGAGAAGAACTCAAATTCTAAATAAACGATAATTTAGAATGTATTTTGAAGCTTTTACACTCATTTCAGTTTTTATTTGAGGTTTTGAATTTTTTAGAAACTTTTTCTTAGCACGCATTTACGTCTTAAAAGTAACCATCATACCATATTCCAAGATTTTAGTCTAATGGCCTACCAGACCTCTGGTGGTAGTGGCACCAATATAAAATATATCATGTGTTTGAACAATGACTGTCACCAAGAATTTGGTAACATAAATTTTAAAATTGGCTTGGTATTTCCTGATATAGAAATTGTTATTTAGAAAGTTTTTAAATGCTTTTCACTCATTTTACCCATATAAATTTCGAACCTTTTAGAAACTGTCTTTAGAAAGAATTTACGTCTTGTAAGTATCTATCATGCCAAATTTTAGGTTTCTATCTTTAACAATTCAATAGAAATCATAATTTAGAATATTTTTAGAACACTTTTTCCTTATTTCATCCTTTTAAATTTCGATTTTTCTTTTCAAGTGTTTTTAGAGAGCATTTACATCATATAAGTAGCTACCATACAAAATTTTAAGATTCTATATTTAGCAATTCCAAGAAAAAAAATCGATAATTAGAAAATTTTTAGAACGCTTTTCGCTCATTTCACATTTTAAAATTTGGAATTTTTTAGAAACAGTACTTAGAGAGAATTTACATCTTAAAGGTCAGTACCATGCCAAATTTCGAAATTCTAGCCCTTTCAATGTCACAAAAATTACAATTAAGTAGCTTTCATTACAAAAAGCTACCTATTGCAGCCGTTCGGAGGAAAGCGATTTCAAAAAATGTTGGCATATTTTCATCGATCATGACCCCCAGACCCCGAAACCACCCTCCGTTAAAAATTGATATATATATATATATCTGACCTTTGTCACACTGTAACTCTCGTATTTATGAACCGATTTCGATGTAATTCGGTGTGTACATAGTACATACCAATGTCTCGACCGAGTTCGTTGGCCAGCTTCATCCACCGTTTTGTTTCAAAATGGCGGCCATTTAAAATTTAAAAAAAATTTTTAAATTTGAAATGTGGTACCAAAAAATTCAAAATGGAAAAATATTTTTTTCTTATGTATTTGACCATTATACAAAGATTCCGGAACAGTTTTTGTTTCGTCTATATCTTAAAAAATGGCTGAGTTAGAGCATTTTGAATTTCTAGCGTGGCTGACATTTTGAAACGTCCTGAATTTTGCCACGCGATAACAGGCGTATTTATGAACCGATTTTGATGTATTTCGGTGTGTACATAGTACATACCAATGTCTCGACCGAGTTCGTTGGCCAGCTTCATCCGCCATCTTGTTTAAAAATGGCGGCCATTTAAATTTTTAAGAAAAATTTTAATTTGAAATGTGGTACCAAAAAATTGGAAAAGGAAAAAGATTTTTTTTGTATGTGTTTGACCTTAATACAAAGATTCCGGAACAGTTTTTGTTTCGTCTATATCTAAAAAAAATGGCTGAGTTATAGCATTTTGAATTTCTAGCGTGGCTGACATTTTGAAACGTCCTGATTTTTGTCACGTGATAACAGGTGTATTTATGAACCGATTTGGTTGTACCTTGGTGTGTACATAGTACATACAAATATCTCGACCGAGTTCGTTGGCCAGCTTCATCCGTCATCTTGTTTCAAAATGGCGGCCATTTAAAAAAAATTAAATTTAAAATTTAAAATGAGATACCAAAAAATTGAAAAATGAAAAAGATTTTTTTCGTATGTGTATGACCTTAATACAAAGATTCCGGAACAGTTTTTGTTTCGTCTATATCTAAAAAAATGGCTGAGTTATAGCATTTTGAATTTCTATTGTGGCTGACATTTTAAAACGACCTGATATTTGTCACGCGATAACAGGCGTATTTATGAACCGATTTGGATGTAACTTGGTCTGTACATAGTACATACCAATGTCTCGACCGAGTTCGTTGGCCAGCTTCATTCGCCATCTTGTTTCAAAATGTTGCCATTTAAAAAAAAAATTAAATTTAAAATTTAAAATGGGGTATTAAAAAATTGGAAAATGAAAAAGATTTTTTTTATGTGTTTGGCCTTAATACAAAGATTCCATAGCAGTTTTCGTTTCTGAAAATTTGTTCTTTTGTTTATATCTTAAAAAATGTTTGAATTATAGCACTTTGAATTTCTAGCATGGCTAACATTTTGAAACGATCTTGTATTTGTCACACGATAACACACGTATTCGCCTATTTCGATGTAAGAAGGCATGTCGATAGTAATCATCAATATCTCGATCATGTTTGCTGGCCAGATTCATCAGCCATCTTGTTTCAAAATGGTGGCCATTAAATTAAAAAAAAATATATTTAAAGTGGGGTGCAAAAAAATTAGAAATTGAAAAAGGTTTCTTTCTTAAGTATTTCACCTTGATATAGGGATTCAGGAGCATTTTTTGTTTGTCTTTATCTTAAAAAATGGCTCAGATATAGCAGTTTCAATTTCTAATGTGGGTGACATTTTGAAAAATCTGATTTTTTGCATGCGACAGCACTCGTATATATCAACCGATTCCGATGTGAGTGAGCATGTGCACAGCAATGATTAAGGTCTCGACCAAGGTCACTGGTTAGCCTCATCCACCATGTTGTCTTAAAATGGCAGGCACTTTAAGAAATCGCCGAATTTGGCAGCCAAATATAAGTTACTTTAAAGAAAAGCAGCTTGGATAAAGCTGACTAATTTCGCGAAATTCTCATTCAGTATATTGATAAAAATTAGTATTGAATCTCCTATATTCAGTTTCCACTAAATTGAGCTTCGTGTGTTTGAATAATATAAGTTGGCTTTTTAAAAATAAGGAATATGAAAGCTACCTCTTCCTCCCGGCACTGGCCGGAAGGACTTTTTTAGAATGTTTTTTGCTCCTACAATGCTCTTTTGGTAGAGGCAGCAACAAAAAATTTAACCTATGTTGTAGCAGAGGCTGTCATCATCAATTTGTCACCATAACTTTTAAAATTGTCTGATATTTCCTTAAATTCCATAGAAGTCATAATTTAGAATGTTTTTAGAACACTTTTCACTCATTTCACCCTTTTAAATTTCGAAATTTTTAGTAACTGTCTTAGAGATCATTTATATCTTATGATGTACCATGCCAAATTAAAATTTTCTATCTTTAACAATTGCATAGAAATCACAATTTAGAATGTTTTTATAATGCTTTTTGTGCATTTTTTGAACATTTTTTTCAACTGTTCTTAAAAGAAATTATATTTTATAATTACCATGCCAACTTTTAAGTTTCTAGCCCCTTCACAATCACAAAGATCATAATTTAGCATGTTTTTTGCTCCTGTATTTCTGTTGATTAGTGACAGTGACATAAAATGGAGCCTATGTTAGAGCAGTGATCATCACCATAAATTTGCAATCAATGCTTTTGAAATCAGTTTAGTATTTTCTGAGATTTCATAAAAATCATAATTTAGAACATTTTTAGGACACTTTTCGCACATTTCACCCTTTTAAATTTGGAATTTTTTAGATAGCATATGTATCTTATAAATATCTGCCATGTCAAATTTCTATTTTTAACAATTTCCTAAAAATTGTAATTTTGACATTTTAAGAATGTTTTTCGTTCAATTTAACCCCTTTTAAATTTTGAATTTTCTTTCAACTGTTCTTATATAGGATGTACATCTTATGAGTAACTACCATGCCAAATTAAAAAAAAGTTAGCCACTTCAGTATCACAATAATCAGAATTTAGAACGTCTTTTGCTTCTGCAATCCCTAGATGGTAGAGACATCGGCATAAAATTAGCCTATTTGGAGCAGGGACTGTCACCACCAATTTGCAACCATTATTTTTAAAGTCTCTTTGGTATTTCCTGAGTTTGCATAGAAATGCTAATTTAGGGCGCTTCCATCCTTTTAAATTTAGAATTTTTTTCGACTATTCTTATATGGGATTTAAATCTTATAAGTAACTACCATGCCAAATTTCAAGTTGTTAGCCATTTCAGTATCACAAAAATCGCAATTTAGAACGTTTTTTGCTCCTGCAATCCCCAGGTGGTAGTGGCACCGACATAAAACATAACCTGTGTTAGAGCAAGGATTGTCACCATCAATTTGCAACAATTACTTTTGAAATGGGTTTGGTATTTCCTGAGGTTGCATAGAAATCGTAATTTAGAACTTTTTAGCTTTTCGTTCATTTTCACCCCTTTTTAAATTTAGATTCTTTTAGAAACTGTTCTTAAAGTGCAAAATATATCTTGATAAGTAACTAACATGCCAAATTTCATGTTTCTAGCCCCTTCAGTAACACAAAAATTGCATTTTTAGAACTTTTTTGCCCCTCAACTCCTTTGGGGTTTGTGGCATGGAAATAAAATATAGCCTATGTTGGAACAGGGACTGTTACCATTAATTTACTACCATTACTTTTGAAATTGGTTTTTTAGTTCCAGAGATTACCTCTACAAACACACAAACTTACTTCTTTATAATATTAGTATAGATAACTGTTAAACTTGAAAAAGAATAACTTTTAATCATGAGTTGATGTTTTAGAATTTTTTTTATAAACAGACAAAACTTATAATAATTTTTAAGAGATATGGAACTGATATCGACTACTGCCTCTCCTTTTCTTTTCCTATTTGAATATAGATTATTTTACATAAATGGCATCTCTGCATTTTTCAGTTTTTTGGTATATTTCATTACTATTGCATACAATTAGTGCCAAATCTTGTAGATCTTCATTTTGCTTGTCAACATATACTTTTTAGTTTGTGCCATTTACTGAAATGCATTGCCCAGTGCTGTCAGTATCGTTATAATGCTCATGTTTTAATATTTATGAATTATATTCTATATGCATTATTTAAAATATCATTTTCTAGCTCTATAAAAATTTTTGGTGATAGGCATATTTTTACAAAAGTTAGAGCTAGGAGGGGCAGACATATAAACTTGCCATTTTAAAATCTTAATCAAATGAGACTACCATGAAAACAAGCTGTGGTACTTTTATGTTAGCTGGGTGCAAATCTCGCCAACAGCACTTTTCTTGCCATTAGTGCTTTTTATTTTTTGTGTGTGTAAGTTAAAAATGATTCTTTGATGTTGAATGAAACTGACTAAACTATCACATTCATTTTAAAGAATAATAACACATGAGTGATTATAAATAATTCATTTTTATTAATTTTTCTCAATTAATTCATAAAAAACTTGTGCATTAATGATCAGGAAGAGAGTGTGGGGGTTGGGTAATTTTTATTTTTAGCTGGCTACCAGATTTTATCCAATTTGTAAAGCTCTGGCTAATAGTATCATTTAAACTAAAAGGTGATTAACTACATTTTAATATTTTGTTTATTAATGAAAATAATTGCACTAATGTACTTATATTACAGGGTAATGCTGCTGCTGGTAGTGGATTTATTCATGTATGCAAACAGTGTGGGAAATCATTTCGAGCTTTTTCATTGCTGAATTTTCACATTAAAATGCATGGGAAGTTATCTCAATCCCCATCATCTAGTTCTCAATCATTTAGCTGAGTAGGGGAATTTGCATAGAAACAAAAGGTTAGTGTGTTATATTTTACCATGAATTTGCTTTTTTAATGAAATTAAAATTTTTAATTAATGAGAGATTTATTAAAATTAATTTCTAATCCTCTAAGATTTGAGTATGTTTAGTCAATCCCTTCTTTGTTCAATGCTTTATAAATCATTAATAATGGTACAAAGGAGCTAAATAAACATTTATTTTCTGCCCTTGACAGGTCAAAAAAAAAAAAAAAAATTCTGTCTCTACTTTCTTCTATCTTTACAAGAAGAAAGTATTGGATTTTTGAAATTTTTCGACTTCCAGTTTTTGACAGATTTATACGTTTTAGAAGGTCCTGAACATAATTTGATTGTTTTTAGAAAATGTCCATCCGTATGTAACCAAAAAATTTGTGGACGCTCTATCTCAAAAACTAATGCATGAAGTTTAATGGTGCTGATTAGTTTTCATTTTTTTTACAAATGGACGCTATTCTCGCTTTCGGTTCGAGGCTATAAAAACCACCATTTTACCAATTGTGACATTACAGAAATACTGTCCATACTGATTAAAAAGTTTGAATATAAGTTACATACAAATGAGTTTTCTTTCAAAATTCACATTATGATTATCAGGAGAAGATATTTTTTGTGGAAAAAATGGGAATTAAAACGGATTAATATATTTTTTTATGTTATTTCCTCATTAAAATTAAAAAGATTTGAATTTCAATTAGTATAAATGGTACAAAAACATGATTAAAGTAGATTTTCTAAAATTGAAAGCATATTTGCACACATCGAAGCTTCATGAATGATTTTATTCCATTATTTCTTGCCGACATATTGACACAACCAAGGATGTAAATATAACTTCTGTACATTTAAGCGGATAGTTATTGCCCACTATTCATACGAATTAAAATTTAAAAAAGAACATATACTATTTTAATTATTTAATTTTAAAAGATGGCAGTTAAAAATGATGCAGAGTTCATTCTAGGCGTTTTTTGCAGGGCGGGCCGCCCTGCGTGCCTTTTTTTACAAAATTTGACGCCCCAATGCCCCCACTTTCTGAAATCCCTGCCCCACGAGCCCTATCACTTGGAAAATCGACCGAGCGAAAAATAGCACCCTTTAAGTTAATTTCATCGCTTATTTCAAACAAACTCTAAACTATTTGTAAACATTATATAATGTCCTAGCCCCATTTTGCTCCTAATCCGTTCCTTTTCACTCCCCCCCCCCCCCCCCCCCCACAACATCCTCATACAGACACCAATTATTTTCAGTAAAATTCCAGCACCGACACAGTCATAAATTTCTCTCTCTTTCTCTATTTTCGTTTCTCAGCTACCGTGAAAATTCAGCCGAAATAAGAAAGGAAAAAGAAAAAAATGGAAAGGTCCTTTGACGAAATTGGCATTTTTTCGCGATTCTCTGACGAAATTGGTTTTTTTCGGCGAACATTTCTCAAAATTTGTGATATAGTTTGTCCAAATTTTCGGATTTATGACCGATTTTTTTTTTTTTTTTTTTTTTTTCAGAAAAGAATCAACCGTTGCACTGCAAAGTGTCATGAATGGGGTAAAGGGGTAGTAGCAAAGACTTTTTAGGGGGGGTGGGGTCAGGGGAAGAAGAGTTATTAGTTGATTATTTATCATTACATTAATGTGCCCTTTTTTTCTCTGAAGTGCCCTTTTATGGCAAAGTGCACCCTGCCTGCCCTTGATCCTAGAATGAACTCTGATGATGTAATATTTTGGTACTTTTCGGTTAGCCGGGCGCCAGTGTTATATTTACATTTATATATACATATCTACAGTCCGTCTCATAAATATAAAGACACAGATGTTTTTGAAATTACATTTTATTAATTCAATTAAAAGAAATTAAATTTTATACCTCATATTTAGAACGCTGAAATGAATCTCATATAGGGGTTTTAATTTAAATAAAATAATTTCGTCTCGAATAATTAAAAAAAAATAAAAAAATACGCTGTCGCATAAATATAAAGACAAACTTGAAACTGCTTCATATCCAAATTTTTTTTGAATGCACGTACAGAATTAATGCGCACGTGCAGAACTACACTTTAACTTACCCAAATGAGCAAAGTTGTTTGACTTGTTTCAATTGAAAAGATGCCGTGGAACATTGAAATTTCTAAAGATGAAATTTGTAAAATACGTGAATTTAAAGTTAATGGCTTAACAGTTTGTCAAATATGTAAAAAAAACTGGGAGAATCAGAGCTGCACTTTATAAAATTTTATGAATAAACTTACAATTTATATTCGAGAAAACGATCTGGCAGACTGAGAAAAACTAGTGAAAGACTCGATCGCAAGATCATGCGACTTGTTTCGTCGCAAAAATGTCACTCCGATAAGTTTCTCAATGAGCTTATGGTATGGTCCCAAAGGATACAGTACATCGTCGTATAAAAAGAAAGAAAACACATTGTATGCCGACATACGTGCAGATTTTCTTTACTGAAAAAAGAACACAAAGAACAGAGGTTAATCGGGGTTAAAGATCATATGCACTGGAAGGACGAATGGATGCAAGACATTTTTTCAGATGAAAAGAGATTTGACTTCGATGGCCTAGATGGTTGGAATTCCTACTTGCACGATTTAAGACGTTAATCTCGAACCTTCTTCAGTAGGCAGAAAGGGGGATTTTCTGTTATGGTGTGGGGTGCCTTCTCTTTTAATGGAACTACGGATATTTCTTTTCTGGAAGTTAAACAGACATCTAAAGAGTATATCGAACTGCTTGATAGTCAGTTGTTGCCAATTGCTGAAACTCTTTGTGGTCGGAATTATTTGTACCATCTGGATAATGCATCAATTCACACATCAAGACTCACAAGAAAATGGTTTACCGATAGCAATGTTCATGTCACAGTGTGACCCGCACGTAACTGTGATTTAGATCCAGTTAAGAATCTTTCTGGCACTCTCGTTCGCAGTGTATATGCATCTGGAAGACAATTTTCAAACGTCCTTGAGTTGAAAAAAGAAATCGAACGAAGTTGGTTTGATATAAAGCCAAAATAGTAATACAACTTAATAAAAAGCATGCCAGCTAGAATATTTTCTGTCATTAATAAGAATGGATTATTTATTGGACGGTAATTCAAAAGTATGCAAAATGTCTTTATATTTATGAGACAGCAAATTTATTTACATTTATCAATTTTCGAGTTGAAATAATTTAATTCTAACTTAATTTACTGTAAAATGTTTTCTTGGCACATACTTTTCGTTATATGCATAAATATAATTTTGAATACTGAATTATTAAAATATTATTTCGAAAATATCAGTGTCTTTATATTTATGAGACGCACTGTATGCACATATATGTGCACATATATATGTACACACACACACACACACACACATAAATATATACATACATATGTATATATATATATGTACATATATGTGCATAGATATGTATATATGAATGTAAATATAACACTGGCGCCCGGCTAACCGAAAAGTACCAACATTTTTTCATGGAAAGCATTCATTTTAATACGAAAACATTAACATACATTTATTTTAATTTCATCAAAGCAATGTCGTTTTCATTACACCAGCTTCGAAAGTTAAAACAAAATCTCAAAATAACAATATACTTTTCAGAAATAAAATTTTGCATCAAAAGTCACGTTCTTTCAAAATGAAATTTTAGCTTACATTTTAAATACATTTTCTTACTTGAAATTTGGTATATTTAATAAAAATAATGTTTAAATGTTTTTCTAAATGTACAATAATATTGGATTTCATTAATTGATTTCATGTTTTAAATAAATTAAAATGCATAGTTTTAAATGATTCATGAAGTGAAATTATATATATATATATAACCATTAATTAAACATTACTGACCACCATCAATAATTGTGATAGTATGAATGAATACACAACAATACAGTGTCCCCAAACACAGAGTGGATACCAAAAACATAATAAACAAGCTGCTATATATAAAATAAATTCCCTTGTACTATATAACAAGAATTAATAATGAAGAAAAAAAGAGGAATATGGATTTCGATAAAAATAATTGAAAAGCTTATATATTGAATTACGTTATCAAGAGTACAGAATTCAATTATATAAGCAAAATCAGTTGTTTTCTGTGAGAAAAAAAGCTAAAAGCTGAATTTTTTTTTTCTTATGTACTCTAACGACCAATATATACAAGGCACCTTATTTTCTAACAATTTGTAGGTCGATGGGTGCATACTTTCTATTAGGTTTTCTTTTCTTTTATCTCAGTTAGAAATTGCTTATTTGTATGTCTCTCACTGTGATTACAGGCCTCTGGGATTTGTTCTTTGAGAATGAAATGGTGACTTCATTTTATACTTTTATTCTGTTGCGGCAAATTCGGCTGAGCAGTAAAAAAAAAAAAGAAGAAGAAGACCAAATGTAGGATTGTGGGTTACTTTGGTTTCATTTTTGATTTTTACCTTCAAGAATTTTATATATCATTTCAAATTAATTCATTTTAAATTAAATTATCTCTATTTAAGTATCATGTTTTCCATACTCATTAAAAGGCCAAAAAATGCAAAGTCTTCCGTAAGTAAAATTTCTGAGAGTTAGTGATTCTAACATAATCATAGAACTCTGAGTATTTTGATAAATAGGTGCATTAAATTAGCATGCATATTTCGACTTAATATTCAGTTTCACTATAGCACAAAATTAGCACTCGCCACGCGTCGAGTAACACTTAAAACGTGGCGATTAACTTTATTGTCCTCACTCGCCAAACGCGATGGTTGAAAGATCGATGCCAGGGAGGAAAGGGGTGAAATTCGTTCGGAATTTACAGCGTCCAAATCGGCGATTCTCCCGAACGTAAGAAAAGAAAGTAGCAGAGGTGATTCTGTCTCGAGTTTTCCGAAAATTTAAGGCATTCGGTTCCGGGAAAAAAAAAAAAAAAAAATGGTCATCAGTCCAAAAATTTGGACATAAAAATATCGCTAATTTCGATATGGTCGCCGAAAAAAATCAATTTCGTCAATCTTTTGTAGAAAAAAATCACCAATTCCATCAAAGAATCGCGAAGAAACGTGAATTTCGCCAAAGGACCGTGTAAAAAATGTGAATTACATCAAAACATCGTGGAAAAAATGCAAATTTCGTGAAAAGATCGCGGAGAAAACGCAACTTTAGAGACAAAATCGTGGAAAAATGCAAATTTCGTCAAAAAATTGCGGAAAAAAACACAAATTTCAAAGATCGCGGAAAGAACGCAAATTTCGACAAAGAATCTCGAAAAAGAATCACAAAATTCTTCAAAATATCGCAGAAAAATGCAAAATTCGTGAAAAGATCGTGGATAAAACGCAAATTTCGTCAAAAGATCTGGGGGAAAAAAACGCAAATTTCATGAAAAGATTGCAGAAAAAACACAAGTTTCATCAAAAGATCGCGGAAAAAATGCAAATTTCGTCAAAAGATCGCTTAAAAACGCAAATTTTGTCAAAAAATCTTGGAAAAAAAAGTGCAAATATTTTCAAAGAAAGGCGAAAAAACCCCACAAATTTTGTTAATAGATTGCGGATAAAACACAGATTTCGTCAAAAGATCATAAAAAACGCAGATTTTGCAAAAAGGTCACGAAAAAACGTGAATTTCACCAAAAGATCACGAAAAAAACACGAAATTCGTTAAATGGTTCCAGAAAAATGCAATAAAATTTTTTAGTTGAGTGTAATCATATCGAATGGTAAGTAATATATATTAGTAAATTGCAATGTTGATAGTTAGAAAAAACACAATTTTGTATGGAGCGTACATAACTTTGTTACTGGCCAGTGGCCAGTGGGTAAAAATTTAATTTTGACCTATAAGTTTCACTCGTTATAATTGCATATATTTGTTCAGTATATTTGTTCAATATATTTAATTATATGTATAAATTTCCAATTTCAAAAATACTTTTAACATTTATGGCATTTTTGATCGGTATATTTAAAATTATTCAGTTTTTCATTCATTATTATTAATTATTATTCAGTACTTTTAATTTCATAAATTTATTTATATTTTTTTATACATAAGATATAAATAAAGATATTTTAACATCAACAAATTCTTTGATGAATGTATTTTAAGTTATCATTCAAGTTTACTCATTATTATCAAATACTCTTTATTTGATATTTTGTTTTATTATACATTACTATATTTTTTCCTTTTACTTATAATTTTTTTTTTATCATTTAACAACTTTTGTAGAAATTTAAATTTTAAAGTATAGCCCTATTGCACTTATTATTAGTTATTATTCAATACTTTTTATTTGATATATATTTTATGATTGATTATTGAATATTTACATGTAATTTTTGACTTTTCAAAAATATTTTAAATTAAATTAAACCTTTTCAAACACTTTTTTATGTATGTTTGCATAATAAGTAATAAAAAGTGCCATGCACAAGTTGCTTGCAAGTTTTATTTAATTATTTTTATTTGTGAATAAATCAGGTTTTTTAAAACATTTATTTTGTTTAAGAAGTTTGTTAAAAATTATTTAGAAACAAAACTATTACTTATTTAACAAAACTATTACTTTTTTAACAAAAATATTCTTTATTTGAGCAAAATGTTTCATATGTTGTTATATTAATGGTACATAAGTGTTTTGTAACCCTATTGTATCAATTTTTTTTTAACGTAAAAAAGTGGTTAAAATATGCATTATATGTATCTAAAAAGTCATTTTTTATACTAAAATATCAGAGGAAACAGTTCAACTTTTTGCATGAATATATATAATAACTTATTCCATGTATGTGTATTTCAAAAGGTTACACGGAAAAATTAAACTTTTATAATTTTTTAAAGAACACTTTAGAAGAGTTAGGCTTAGCTTCGCAAAATCCTTTGGCTTTGAAAGTGAAGCCAAATTTTCCTGCTCCGTCCTCAGATGCACACTTCCGAATGCATGTGCTGTCGCGAACAAGTTAAAAAATAAAAGTCATTAATATAAAGCTGATCAAAAAATATTTTTTAATGAACCTATGTTTCTAATTTGGGTAACACATAAACAATCTTCAACTAAAAATCAACAAGAGAGGCTGTAAATATAGATCCTAAATTCTATTTAAACAATTAAAACTAAGGATTGACCAAAACAGGTTTTTACACTGGGGTAGTCCTGGAAAAGAAAGTGAGAGGATACTCATACTCTGGAACATTAGGGTATGTAAATGTAAGTAGACGGAAAGAAACACCCCCCAGTAAAAAGCACCACCGGAAAAAATCTCCATGGGGGAAAAAAGGGGCTCACATTAACTAAGGTGGAAAGGGTCCACACATTTATGAATAGTTATATGTAAGAACAGCTGCTTATTAATAAAAGTTAAGTTTTTCCACTGTCAGTTTGTAATGCTTTTTTCTAGGGGATGATTTTTTTCTGGGGCGATTTTTTTCCTAGGATTCGTAAATGTATCACCAATAGGAAAAACTTGATTTTGAATCTGCCTTTCCTTTTTGAACCGCCAAGAAAAGTAATTGAAAAATTAAAATTAAAAAATTTAAATTCAAATTTAAATTATTAATTAAAGTTTTTCAGTCTGTCTGCCGTTAAATACTTCCGATAGAATTAAAAAATTGAGAATCTTATTTCATGTTTGAAAATTTTCAGAATAGAATTCGTAATTATTAAGTAACACTAATTCATATAACAAGATTTTTTGTTAGAATTTGTTTTGCATTATTTATTTTGGTAATAGTCGTAGAATAACGTAGAACTGAGAACATTAAAAAATATTGTATTTTTACCTTCTGGACACGTCTAGTTTAAGGAAAATGTTGTAATGATGATCTGGGGGATAAATAACTATGAATTTTTGATATATCAATATATTTCGATTTGAGGTCCCCTGAAAATTAAAATGCGAACATATGGAAACAAACGATCCGACACCAACTTTCTTTTTAAATAATTTTCAACTTTGTTGAAAAGCATTACAACTCGATGTGTTATTTCTGAAATTGTTAATTTATTGGTGTGCTCATCTTTATGAAAAATTAGCAAGTTTAGAAAGTCTGCATCCTCCCATGTACCTAGCGTCTCCCTTGAAAATAAAAAGTAAGGGGCCGCTCGAGATAAAATAAAAAAGTGAAGGGACGCCATCCCCCCACGTTCCCCCTCAACTACACCACTGGGTTTTTAACCCTTTGAGGGGCAAGTAATTGCTTTTCTGTAACGCCGAATTCACACTAGAATCTGCAAAAAGATTTCTTGCAAAAGAGAAAAGCAAATTTACAACTTTTTCCCACCAAAATTAGAAAAGTAAAATTTAATAAAATATTTCTGGTGCAAATCTTCATTAATTGTAGGATAAAAAATAAAATATATCCCATCGCCCCTCAATGGGTTAAGGACGAAACTGAATTTCGGTGATCTTGCTATTTTCGGCCAAAAATGAAAATGGCCAGAAAAATATTTTTTTTTTAATTAATAGATATATAAATATGCATAATTAGAAATTCTTTACACATGTGTCCCAAGCTGACTCTTTGTGCCTCTGACCAAAACTTTTTATTTTCATATAAAATAAAATGTAATTCATCTATGACACAGAATGAAATTCTAATTATACGAATTTCATCTAATCAAAAAATGTTTTAGGTATACATACCTCGATTTATCTTTTGTAGTGATTTTCGTAAATGATCATCTGCTATTGTAGAACTTTCTCAAAGAGTATTCGAAACACTTCTGCAGTTTCAAACCAAAAAATTTCTGTTACTGTTAAGTTTGCAGCTTTTAATGAGCATGTGAAAAGCGTCTTCAAAGTTTAGTCACATATTCATTTGTAAAGAATTGTTCAGCAAATTTTCAAAATAAGAATTCAACATTTTTTATACATAAACTTTCTTTATAATCTGCTATATATAGTATATAATACGCAAATTCGTATTTCAATCCAACCATTTACAATCAGACTCTATAGAATGGATTTTGAAGGGACTTGCACTGTTAATTATTTTTAATTAACAATGCACCTTACACAATGTTTTGTGAAAGGTTTTAGTCTTTACCACCTTATTCTATGTTGTTTAATTAAGCTTATGTTTAAAATACGTATTAATATGCAATTCCATAAGGAAAAAATTATTTAAAACTGGCGAGAAAAATACTGGCTTGACCCCCCCCCCCCTCCTCCCTCCCACCAAGTTCAGGAAAAATACAAATTTTTACTTCTGACCACCACAATTTTTTGAAGGTTTATTTAAAACCCAATAACCCAATCATGCATCAACCCAATGAAACTCGGATTATGGTAATGATAAATGTTTTTTCCATTATTCAAGTGAAAAGTATATTAATTTCTGATATAGAATAAAAACAAGTTTTTATTTTCCTTGAGTAAGATTTTTGTGGTGCATTGAAAAAGTCTGTTTTACTTTAACTGATGACGGTAGTAGGAATTATAATTAATTGGAAATCATATTAGCTATAATACTTATTGCTTTTTATTATCTGCTATGTGTACAAATAATTGCTTCTACTTCATATTTTCTGGTATAACTTACTGCTATAGACTGCATTTACTTTGCTGAAATCCAAAGATGGAAAATCTTGATGGTAGATCTGCCAAGAGAGAGTAATATGTGCTATTAAATATAATGGAGCATAGAGTGAGATTGCATTTAAATTACCAGAACCACACATGTCACGAAGCTGAGAGGCCCTGGGGTCAAAACTAACAAATGAGAATGAATCATCCAAACATTAATTAGGTGTAATTGAGGATTTCTTCAATCATTGTAATGCTTTCCATTTTGCATAGTGTGGCAACTAGCGAACATTTTAATTCCTGTTGTCATAATGACATTAATTCCCTATCAAATCCTATGAGGTCTGATGTAGAGGGTATATGCAGAATATGCCTTCTACATTTTAAAAGAAATTCTGTGTTCCTTTATTTCTCAAATAAAGCTATTTCATTTATTTTCTAAGGTATATCTTCTACCTATAGCATATGCACTCTTTTTTATATATATATATATATAACCTCAGCATTGAATTCTACTGTAATTAATCAACTAAAAGAATTGGTCCCTAAATAGCCCAAATTTTGCCCAATACATTAGAAAATATAACAGCATAATGGCATTGACATCATGTTCAGCAACACAGAAGAACATTCTAGGTAAAGATCTGTATTGCTTTAAAAAACAAGGTCAAATTCACTGATACATTTTGTTTGATTCAAGGTTTTTTTGTAAATAACCCCAGTATAGCTGTCAAAGCATTGCTAGTTTTTTTAATAAAATTTTGCTGATTCATTCAGTAATACTTCATGAATTTTTTTTTTTAACTTCTTACAATAATATAAAAGTTTTCACTGATAAATGAATTATAAAATACTTAAAAAATGTGATTTTTAAAATTCTATTTATTTATTATAATTATGTAATTTTAAAACTTTTCTTATATGTTGATTTCTTTTCTTTTCAGATGTACCAAGTAATAAGTAATGATAGGAGGTAGCTTAAATATATGTGGCTGGATGTTGTGAAAAATGCTTAAAGTCTCTGATTTGTTAAAGCATAGATTGCTATTTAGAATAATATTGAGAGTGATACTCGATAAGTATAATAAAAGTCGCTGATTGAAAGTTGAGAAAGCTTTTAAGAGAGATATTAGCATCAGTATTGCATTAATGATAATAAAAATCAAATCGAGCAAATCAAGTTAATATACATAGATGAAGAAAAGATTCTACACAAAAATAATTCAAAGAAAAAATCATTAGTATTTTGAAATTCGAAAATTCGTAAATTCGAATTTAAAAGAAAGTTAGTATTCAGTATATAGAGTAAAGCCTCCATAATGGGCATTTCCAAATAGCAGAATGTTCATTAAATAGAGGTGTATGATCTCTATTTAGTGAATGCTTTTTCAACCCCTATGCATATATATTTGTATGCTTATTCTGAATACTGAACAAATTTTATTATCTCGAGGTGTCTGCTACTTAGAAGTTTTATTGTATAAAACATCATGCAATAGAACGTGGTTGCATTTTCTGCATGTACATAATTGATTAAAATGTTCAAATACTTTATTATCAACTGATATTTTGTTATTACTTTTCAAAATTTATTAGATTGATTGCTGTCTATTCTAAAAAAAGTTTGTAAAGCTGTTGCTGCCGTAGTTTAATCTAATGTGACATTTCACTATCTCGGCTTATTCTTCAAAAATTATTGCATCAGAGAAACATAAACTGGTAGTTTTAGAAAGAAACATGTGATAAACATGTTAAAGCAAACAATTTTTCCCTCGAAAAATTGTTTTAAGCAGTTATGGTGAAATCTGTCAAGATAGTCAGTTAAATAAATTTTGTAAAATTAAAAACTATGTGTAGCAATTTAAACATCTTTTGACTAGATTGTGGTATGCAGTATTCAATCATTTTTTAAATTTGTCTAATCTTTTTTTTTTTCCAATTTTTTATTCAAAATGTCTGTATCTGAATAGAAGTTTAATTCATATTTTGAAATAGCTGTTTCTATCTACTCTTGCCAGATTTTATAAAGTCCAAATAATAATGTTTTCAAACACTGTTTTCATATGAAATATATATTTACATGTGAATATTGAAAAAGAAAGAAAACTTTAAAGCAATTATTACATGCAAAAAGCAAAAATTGTAAAGATTATGTCATTTAAAATTATATAACTAAAAGTCATACTTTAAAAGGGTTTTCTTGTAGTATTTAAAAGAAAACATTTCTTCTATTTGTTATAATGTGCCAGGAAGCAGCAACATTTTTTACTTAACCATTCTATACAAGCTGATTTTCAGCTGTGTAAGTGATCTTATTTAATCACTAATACAGCAGTCAGCCATAATGGCAGCAGTGGATGTGGCCTTGGGGGCTGAAAACTCAGTCAAAGGGAAATGAATGGTAACTCGATTAGGGAAAATTGCCACTGTCAATGGTAATATCTTTCAATTTTATATAATCTGGTAATCTTTTTAAAACAGAAATCAGTGTGTTTTATAGAGCCTGTGAGGTCTGGTTGGAGGTTGGAGAGTTTCTACAAGGCAATCAGTACCTCCTAGTAAAAGAAAAAAAAAAAAAAAAATTATATTCCGATACATTGTTAATTTTTTTTTGGTTGTTGTTGTTGTTGCTATCTTTTTCTGTAGAGCAAGAGAAATTTAAATTTTTTCAGTTTTTATTTATTGAAGAACTCTGCATTTATATACATGCGTTCTATCAAATTTTTCTTAAAAAGCTCTTTTCCCTTCCTTTCTGTGTATGATGCACATAAAAGGATATTTTTGTGGCAGAAAGCTTACAACGAAGCATCAACTTGTTTGATGAACATCTTGAAGTGTGTATTTATTCGTATTTTATGATAAAATTTAATGTTTTTCAAAATTAAAGTTCACAATTTGCTATTTTAATGGATCAAAAAATAATGTAAAAGAAAAAGTTATGAAAAGTCTCAAATTTTTTTTGTAGCCAAAGCACTTTTAGTTTCTTTGCTATTAAGAGTATAACAAGCTAATGTTAATCATATGGGAGCATTTCTTTTTCCAAATTTATCGTTAGTATTTCAACTTTTTTTTTTTTTTTTTTTTCATTGTATAGCTGAGGTTAATCTCTAACCTTGCCCTTTTTTACTTTTCCAATTTAGGTTCCAGATTTTTATTTTTCACGAAGGTACTTTCACTTTCGAAAGTAAAAATATCTTCGTAAAAAAAAAAAAAAAAAAAAAAAAATTGAAGGGCCCAAATGAAGATTGTTCTGTTATCCTACACAAAAAAATAAGATAAAATAAAATCAATCATTTAAGAATATTGAAATGCCACTGATTAATTTGAAATGAATGCTCCCATAAGATTAACATTAGTTTGCAAATTTTGTTGTGTGACTAATGTAGGTTCTTAAGGCCAATAATCATAATAATGATGCTGCTGCAAATTTTAGTTTATTTATAAAATATGTCATCATAAAACTGATCATAATTTGCCTTAAATGTCCAGAGATACCTACTTTTTGAGTTCTTTTAATAAAAAGGACTAGGATTTTCCATTATTGCTGTCAGATGTTTGAATAATTTTGTCAGTAAATAAGATGATTATGGTTTTTTTTTTTTTTTCGATACAATTACTAACATTTGTAATTTTATGGCAAAGAAATTGTTATAGATAATATGAATTTTTGACATCTTTGGCTCTTTATCCTAATTGGTTGTTTAAACACATGATAGTTTTGACTATTAAAAGTTCCTATTTTCTTAATCCCTTAAATGTTATGCCAGTCTCATTTGATAAGAGTATGTTAAAAAATAAACATAGATTATATTTTAAGAAATATTTAAAATATAAATGCTGACTAAAGGATTAATTCTTGTTGCAAATTTTTTGAATTTTTATATCTAAGGTATCAACTATGTTATAGAATTAAATTTGTTAAATTAGTATGTAATTTTGTAATCATCTCTGTATGTTTTTATCAGCAACATTTCTATTACATATTTTAAGATTGAAATGTAAAAATAACAACCTTAAAAGCATCAAAATTTTTTAATTTTTGGTGCTTTTAATGTTGTTATTTTTACATTTCTATTATATTGCACCAAGCTCCATCTTAATAATTATATTTTAAGATTCTTGTAAATGGCTATAAAAAAAGTGCCTTATATTAAGTATGTTGCTTTGATGTAATGCCTATTTAATCATAATATACAAGATAAGTTCTAAAATATAATTGTCCTATTGCATCAGCAAAAATAAGCATACAGAACATTTTCTTCCTTTCTCTTCCCTCCTATTTTTTGAAGTATGTGTTTGTAATAATTTGATTCTTAGTTTACCATTTATTTGACAGGGTGTAATAAAATAAATTTTTTATTGATTTAATTACTAAGCAACTTTGTGAGAGATACAAAAGAAGTTTACAGATTATAAATCATTCATAAAAAATAACTGAGTAAATGACTATCATTCATATTCTGATTTGAAGGGATGAATTCAAGCTACTACTCTTTTCTAAATCTAAAATTTCTTCTAAAGATCCGAAATATCTGCACAGCAGTTGCCTTTTAGAATAGTAGTAATCATTGTGGTTTATTTTATTCACGTAGATATTCTGTAGACAAAAAAGAGAAAAAGTAATCTAATCAGGAGCTTCAAGATTTGGGGATCTTAAAAACATACTAATGTTTTCATTCCGAGTCAACACATGGCTTGAAGATAACATTTGAAGTAATACTGTATTTTGCCTTACTGTAGATTGTTTAATCATTCTAGAAATATATCTCTTTGAAAAAAAAAATCTTTTTTTTTTTTTCTTGCTAACTATAGTTTTCAGATCAATTATCTGCTCATATCATCGGGTGAGATTAGCAGTAAACAGTTATCCGGGCATAGATAAAAGCATTTCTTCAAAGTAGTATTAGGTTCATATTGCAATCAAAGGGAGAATGAACTTCCCAAACAATAAATATTTGTCAATAACAGAAGGAAAGGGATCTCATAAAGATTGTGTGGTATGGCTACTGCCGACATGTAGGGCAAAATTTCTGTCTGCTTTATCTGCGCTAATAACAGTGCACGCTGTAATAATAATAATAATAATAAAGGAATTTGTCAACAGAATCAAAAGTATTTTGTCTAAAAAATTACAATGGCTCTCTTGATGTGAAATTTTTATCTACTAACATTATTGTCAAAGGAGCTCCTAATTGTCTGGTAACTAGAATGTTCAATTTCATTATGTTATACTGATATTAAAATTAAGTATCTCTTCACCCTTACTAGATTATCTGTTGAATAAATGACCTTCATTTTTAATGATAAATTGTACAGTCAAATGGCCCTAAAATGCAGTGTTGAATTCAGGGGGGGGGGGGGGGGAGGAGCAATGTGATGTCTCTCCCGGAAGATTTGAGATTTTGTATTTTTAATGATTTAAAAGTGTAATTTTCTACCCCAGAGCGACAGAAATCCCTCCCAGAGAAACATGTCTGATTTCAACACTGCTACCATGAACAGCTCAATTGCATTGTTACATGTGTTATTTTGAAGAAAAATTATTATATAATATCCTCAATTTTAAATGCTGGCTGGATGACATTTTCATTTTAATTGATAATTCTGTTAACTTCTCTTCTGTTGTAAATATCACAAATTCCATTGATTATCATTCTAAACTCCCAGCTGAAACCAAACATGATAATAAACTTTTCTTTCTTGATGTTCTAGTTATGAGGTTTGAATCTCATTTTCTAACTTCTGTGTGCAGACAAAGCTTTGCTGTATTAGAGCGTCTGCATGCCTTATCAAATCAACCTATTAAGTAAAAATTGGTAGCATTTTACACGTATCTGTGCTATGCACTAATATTTGTTCTGATGTTGATTCTCTTTCTAAAGAATTAAATTATTAGAAATCTGTAGCAGTAAATGGAAGTTTCAACCCTCCTGTTATTAACAAAGATGTAAGTTTTCAGACTTCTACCAATTTTAGTTTTGTCCCCATTAAAAATAATCCTGATAAAATCATTATTCTCTCATTTCACCCACGTTTAATGTATAAATTACCAAAAGTTTTTGAATGCCAACTTTAATGTCATTTTTAAACTCGCTAATAAATTCATTGTCTTTTTATTAATTCAAAAATCCCATTGACACATGAATCTGCAGTTTATAATATTCCTTGTGATAATTATGAATTATCATATTTCAGCCAAACTCAGCATCTGTTAATTAAAAGAATGTATGAGTACAAGAATTATGTTTAAAAAAATATTACGCTATCGTACATGGCACAGAAATCGCAATTATTTGTTAATTGTTTAATGGCAACGCCCAAATGAAACACGTCTCATTATTTATTGTGTAAAAGTCCTTTGGCAGGATTTACACTGAGGTAAATCGGGTTTATATATGTTTTGCTCTTTCGCTGCAATTATGGAGCTTCAAAACATCATTAGAAATGCCCGTAAAAAATCTTGGTGAATGCTTGAAAGTGAAGAAGAAGAGAAAATCGAAATAGATTGGATTGAGAACTGCATCAAACACAGAGCCTAAGTGATCGCCAAAATAGGCTTAATAACAATCGCATGCATGAACGTGTTGCATAGGAAATCCAAACCCTTTTGGCACAGATGTCATATACGCACCATGTTGGCGCGATATTTTTCTAACACCAATTCGGTGAAAACCTCCTTTTCTAATACCAGTTACGGTACTTTTCGGTTAGCCGGGCGCCAGTGTTATATTTACATACATATATATGCACATATATGTACATATATATATGTACACACACACACACCTAAATATATACATACATATGTATATATATATGTACAGTCGTGGAAAAAAATAGTAAACACCCCGTACTAACTCCTCAACAAATCATCATAGAAGAAAGTGACTGGCACCGAACGATTGGAAATAAAGTCTACTTTTAAATGATTTATATAAAATTTTCTTAGGGGGTCATCTACATATTAAAACGAATCCAAACTTCATTTTTTTCAATGGCAATACCCAATTTTAACGCGATATTTCAAATCTTCGGTTCAAACTATGCCTAGACACCAAATTTCAAGTCATTTGAATGATAAGTTTTTGAATTATAAACATTCAAAATTGAGTGCTTCTAATGTTAAATTATATTTTCATATTTTTATTTATATCTCCCGAAATTATGCTCCTAATGTGCTAATTTTTTTTTGTGGTAATAATACTAATATACCCAAACATAAATAAGCTGAATTTGCAATTTTTATAATTTTATGATATAAATTATGAATTATGAAATTAATATTCGAAAAAATTATGAATTGCAACCTACAATTTTTTTGATGGATTTAGATTTATTAAGTCCTGCTTTATGGAAATTCAAAAATTTCACATTTTTCTTCCAAGTAGTTTTCAAATTATGCTTAAAAAATGGCAAAATGATAGTTTAAGGGGCCGTCTATGATGGAAGTGAGTAGACATTTTGAAATTTATTCTGCCGTACTGTAATCTAACACACTTCATTGACTCCTTGTAGTGGCGCTTTAGGTGCCTTGATCAAGGAAGCGGCTCTCTCGGTTAACAATCCAGTACGGAACTTCAATTTGGATACAGCCCTTAAAATACGCTCGTTTTAAAATAATTAATTTCTCGGAAACTTATGGTACGAATTGCATAAAAATTCGTTTTTAGGCTAATTGAAGGGTGTAGAGTTCATTTATGCTGTCAGAATTGGGTACTGCTATTGAAAAAAACATAGTTATGGTTCGTTTTAATATGTAGGTGGCCCCCTAAGCAAATTTTATATATATCATTTAAAAGTAGACTTTATTTCCAATCGTTCGGTACCAGTAACTTTCTTCTACGATAATTTGTTGAGGAGTTAGTAGGGGGTGTTTACTTTTTTTTTTCCACGACTGTACATATATGTGCATATATATGTATATATGTATGTAAATATAACACTGGCGCCCGGCTAACTGAAAAGTATCCCAGTTACATATATATTTTTAAAAAAGGAATAACAATAAATAGAAAAAGTTTAATTAATAATTATAGAACAAAACTATTTATATAATTTTTAAAAAGAAAAAGTAAATAAACTATTAATAAATAAACAACAACATCCGGGTTACCATATCAAGCAAAATAATGACACTTTGGTGCCAGTTAAGTACCCCGGTGCATATATGACGTTGACGTCAGAAAAAAATCACGCCAATGTGGTGAGTATATGACATCTGTGCCAATGCATCACATTAGCATTTCACAAATCTTAATTTGCCATATTTCAAGCCTTGATCTTATACCAATATGCCATTTAGGTTCAACCGTAAGAACTTCCCTGACCTTTTCATTCTTTAAAAGTAAGTGTAATAATTTTCCCTGACCATTTCATTTTTTAAATGTAACTGTTATACTTTTGAAATTTTAGCTCTTATTTAATTTTTTTACAAGTTTTTAGTATAAATAAATATTATTCAGTTCTTTTATGAAGTCCACTCTACTACAGTAGAAGATCTTTATAACGCAATTCTCCATATAATGCACAACTTCTCAGATGTAAACAATAATTTTTGCAGTTAAAAAGCACCTGCATTTTCACATTGTAAAATATTGCTACTCTCTAGAGGACTCAATTTGATACATTAGTTCAACTTTATCTTCTAATTTAAGACCTTTTTGCTGAAAAAAATGCTATTATTACAATAAACATTTTTGAAAATGTGTAATATAAGGGATGGTTGTGTCAGTTATATTTGGATCATGTTTATAAAGTAAATTTAACAGTGCCTGACCTATGTTTAGCAAAAATTTATAATTTGGATAACTCTTTGTAACAAGGAATGCTGTATAAAGATATCCTAATGTATTTTGATGTGTTTCAGACACATTTGGCCATGTTTACAAGGTGAATTTAATGATGTGATCCATATAACGCAAAATTCTATATAACACACAACCTTGCTTTTTTAGGTTTGCGTTATAAAGATCTTCTACTGTATTATATTTTTCAATGACAGCGCCCGGGCAACGCTGAGTGGGTCAGCTAGTTATGTCAAAAGACAATTATGTAAACTGCACATAGCAAGATACTCATGGGAGCATACATACTAAAATTATCCATAGTGCATGGAATGTAAATTAATTGAAATATTTAGAATGTTTATTTATTTATTTAAATTCATGTAAATTTGTTAATGAAAAACTCTAAATAAATTTTATCTCTACCATTGAAAAATTTATTAAAAAACTCTCTGTATTAAAATTCCTCTAGTTCTTTCTTTTCTTTTATACATTCTTCTCTGAGTAATTATAAAATTTTCTTTTATTATTATTATTTTTATCCACCTTATTTTATTTTAAAAAATTTTTTCTCTCTAATATTTTAGAACAGCCCAACCATTTTTAACATTATGACAATATAGTTTACACTTAACCCTTCGCCCAACCTTTTATCTCTGTAGTTTCTATATTTTCCTTCTCTTTTTCTCTTATCCGTAATTATATATTTTCTACTCTTGCTTTAACCGTTAAATGCTTGATTTTTCAAAAATCATTGCAATAATGTTTTTCGGCTTTCATTTTTTAAATAAATCATGGGAAAAATACTTTAAAAAATCATATTTTGTTTTAAGTATAGTTTACGGCTGAAAAACTGTTTGTTACTAATCGACAATACTGGTGTTTAATTGAAAAAATATTTTCCCTTGATAAAATTCTATAATATTAAACACACAAGAATTTTAGGAACTATAATAAGAAATAAATTTTACTTGCTCACTGCAGGTCAAAATAGGGTATTTTGCAAGCTTCCAAACAAAACAAAAAGAACAAGTAGCAACAATTGAAAAAATAAATCTTTCTTTATTCTTAAACGGCACAAGTGGTTCCATCTACATGTTGAAAATTGATTTAATAATATTTTCAGAATGTATTTTATTGGCAGTATTAGGCATTATAGCTTCAATATTATTCTAATAATATTTTCAGCCTAAATTGGGTATGTTGCCAAAAAGCAACACCATGCATTTAAGGGTTAATATTATTATCATGTGTCTATCTAACTTTCCATTTTTAAATAACAAGTTGACTCTGTTATCTGCCACTCTTTCAATATTTATGTTTGGGTCAGCCTGGGTTCTCTGTTTCTTCTTCATCTTTCAACTTATGTGTGGGTGACCCCTCTCACATATTCCTTTTTAATGATCCCTTTCCTTCCATTGTTGACAAATTTTTTATTGCTTGGGCATTTCATTCCTCTTTTACCCTTACGATTGTGATATAGATAAGTGAATCTAATATTTCTTTTCAGAACTGTTTTCATCCTTGTCTCAGATAACTGCTAACCTTACTTGATAAGAGCAGATATGTGCCCTTGAAACTATAATTGCTGTCTATTAGCATTATATAGAGGAAAAAAAGGATTTTTTTCATTCTTTGTTTCATGTCCGGTGAATTTATTGCTTATATCTGTATTTTTCACACACAACAATAATCTAAGAAATGTGCCTAAAATGTGGTGATAATGTTAGTCATTGACACTGTGATAGCCTTAGCATTTTTATTTGTGAAAAAGTAAGGACCAAATAGGGTAACCTTTCAAAATACAGGTTATATTATAAATTATATAGATCTTTTACTTCTTTAGAATTTACACCTTTTGCTACATTCTACTTTAACTACACTGGGCTAATGGAATGATCAGAAACAATATGTTATTTCATTCCACTCAACTTTTAATCTGATTTCTATACTAATAAAAGAAAATTGTTTGTCTATGCGTGTGTCTGTGATGGCTAGAAAAATTTACCGCACATAGTTTTAAATTTTGGATGAAGATAGTCCAAGGCAAGTACAAATGCACCTGAGGCTCAGATTTTTCATTTTTTTATAATTAGATGAGATTTTAATTAGAAACCATTATGAACATCGTAAAATGACATACCTATTGTGGGGATCTAAAGCCTTTTGAGGTACCATGGCAGAGAAAAAAGAAGAGGGAAAAACGTTCTGTTTTTTATGCAGTTTTACCAGCATGCATCCGTTTTTCTTAATGAAATATGAAAAAATAAAAAATTCAGTTCTAATGGTGTTAACCATTTTTAAAATATTAATGTTTACCCCGTATTAATTATCTTTCAAAAAAATTATTTTTCATACAATTTGTGTGGGTTTTTTCTCCCCTTCCACATGTTTACTAGTCTGCACTTGCCCTCCAGAACGGAATATGAAAAAACAAAAAATATTTACTTAAAGATACCCTTCAGATTCCATTACAGGGCTGCCACAGGTGACTATTTTTTAATTCTATTCCACACCACTTTTTTAAAAGAAAAATCTTTTACATATGCTTTGACAAAATTTGTAAGAGAAATGTACTACAAAATGTACTTTTTTAAAATAGTGGTTCGAACAGAGTATAAAAATATTCGCCTGCATTGGTGTTATTTGTTAAAAAAAGAAATAAAAATTCAGAGTGCCATTTTTGTGGGTTTTTTTTTTTTTTGGCAACTGAGAAGAATTTTGAGAAGAAAAAATTTCAGCCATTTTCCTGATCAAAATATGAAAATTAAAAAAATGTCCAATTTTTCTTTTCTAATAATGTCTGTGGTTAAAAAATTTAATGTTTAGCTTCAGAAATATTATTTTCTCATTGACTCAAATCTAATCCCCCAGATCTAAGTTTATTTGGATGGAAATTCATTTAAAAATATAAAATCATACAAATTTGAGGTTAGTTTGTAAAAATAGACCACAGTGTGCATAATATGTCCGATGTATGCTGCCAAATGCAGTATGGGCTCCAACTTTAGGTTCATTTGGATAAATTTCCATCTATACTAATAAAAGAAAAGAGTGTGTGTGATGTCTAGGAAAATGTATTGCACGTAGAGAACTTAAAATTTGGATGAGGATAGTTCAAGGTAGGTACTAATGCACCTGAAGCTCACATTTTTCATTTTTTGACAATTAACCAAGATTACAATTAAACTGCACAGTAGAAATGGTCGACCGAAAAAACTTCATACTGTTGCATTCCAGAAATCCTAAGCACGGAAGCAGAGAATGTCTTATCATGGGCTCGGGCATTGTCGGGCAGGTCAAGTAGTTTGAAAATTTTAAATCATATAGATTCATTAGTGGAGATAGTACTGGAGGCAGTAGGGCCCCTATCTTTTGGTTCATTTAGAAAGATTTTCATTTAAAAATATAAAATCATTCAACACTGATTTTTTAGGTACTTTTAAGTTTATTATCATGGGTCTGAGCATTGCCATGTGGATCAGGTAGTTAAAAATAATATTATTGGCCTTTAATTGCATTTTACCAAAGGTGTTAATTTTCTCTGATGATATTAATTTCTTAGCTCTATATTTGTAGACATTACTTGTTTTGTTATCATCATACTGTTTCCAATATTATCATGTATGTAAAGGGTAATTACTTTGCATTTCAGGATTTGATCTGTGTATAATAAACAATTTCAAGGGGAAAAAAAAAATTAACATGCAATGATTAATTTTCTTAAAATTGGAAAAATATTCATCTAAATAGAAAATGATAATGCTACTTTAGATATGTTTCCCTATCTCATTCATTGTTCTTGTAGTCCCATATCTTTCTATTCATTTTGAAATGAGTATTTTATATTCATCTCATCTTGTTTGTGTTTCAAGCTTTTAGTTTTATTGTTAAGTAATTGCATTTGCATTTGCCTGCAAATTTGATATTAAAACAATCAAGCTTTCCTATATTGGACCCTCAACAGATTGAAAATTTGCTTCATCCTAGTGTTTTTGTTATGTGTAGGAGGCTGCAAGGGGGGAAAAAATGTTCATTTACATCCAAGGTTTCTTTACAACTGATGTCTGCTGTAGTGGCGTTTGATTGTGATTATATTTATCAAATTATTTTGATACTTGTGTTTTCCTGTATGTACTTGGGAAACTTAAAATTTGACAGCCATTTGGCCCTTTCTTCATATGTAAAATAAAAGGTTGCCATGACTGCCACATATAATTTTATATTAGAGCTTTTGTGTCCTGTAGAAATATATATTAAAATTTATGAAAAAAAGGTATTACTGTATTATGATTAATTTATGATTGTTATTTTTTTAAGTAATTGTCATAATGCAAAAAGGAACCTTGATGCATAAAACAATTTTTCTGGGTTTGAAACATAATCTGCATTAGTAGCAAAATATACTACCACTATTAATTTTATACTATTCACTGCCATGATTGCTTTCAACTGAAAATTTTCGTATATATCTATATATTTTCTCCTTGTTTTTGGTGTGTTAATATTTTAAAATTGTGTATTTATAAATGTGCATTAACTATTTTTCATAAGTAGTAATTGATTTTTGATACATATATTATATATTTATATTTGTTTCCTCATGTGAAAAAGAAAAAAAAATCTATTTTTTACTGTTGTAAGAATTTATAAGTACTGTTAATATTGAAGAACAGATTTGTATATCTTGTTTAAACTTGAAAAGTATTACTCCTTAAAAATGTCTCATATTTACATTGGATTTTAATACATGTTTTTAAGACATGCTGTGTAAATAAATATCTTATTTTGTAGTTTTCAAGCAAATTTATATTTCAAAATAAAAATAAATTAATATTTATATGAAAATTCTTGTGATTTTTAAAAAAATTGATTTTCTGCATTACCCAGAGAAAAAAAGATGTGGAATTATTATTATTAACTTTTCAAGCCAGTAAGCCACTAATATCATATTATGTAGCAAATCAGTTTCTGTTAGATTAATGCAGGATATCCCATAATAGGAGGCTATTCCAGGAAGCCCCGTTTACATATAATTAAAAGAAAAAATGAAGGAAAGTAAATAATGATTTTATTTAAATGAAAGTACATTTACTCATTTTTTTTCAATGTAGTCATCACTGTTGTTGAGACATTTGTCGTATCTTGAAACCAGTTTATGTATGCTTTCCTCGTAAACCTGTGCTGTCAAAGGGCCAGCCAATGCTTTACCCCTTCTTTCTTTTAAGTCATAATCTCTTTGGAAAATTCCCCTAGCAAGAAATCCTTGAGTTTAGTGAACAAATGATAGTCATTTTGAGCCGAGTCAAGGTCCGACAAAAGTCTCTTCCCTCTTTGAAATTTTGGACCTAACGCCTCACAGATGCATCCATTGTTCCCGTACCATACACTTCAGTAATCCTGCAATGAATTTTGCTTGGACAGACATTATCTGCATTCAAAAAACGGATCTCACTTTGCATTTGGCGGGATTTTCTATCTTATGTGCCATTATAAACAGTCACAAAACTCACACCATGCATCAGAAGAACTCAAACCTTTTCCCCCGGAAAACTATGATGGTATTTTCTGGAGAGTTCTCGTAAGTTAATTCAGGATATTCCATAGTTCTGATCACATTTCAAAAACTCATAAAAATCTAACGAATTGTCATATTGGAATGTGGTTTAAACCATAAGTCTTAGCAAATGATAGAAATTTTTGTAGCGAAAAATAGTTTAGAAAAACGTAACTATCTTTTTCTCTTTTGCTGAAAAAAAAAAAAAAAAAAAAAAAAAAAAAATCAGATGCTTTGAGAAGTTATGGTGTAAGTTGCATTCTAGTACAACAATTTAACCAATGCTAAGGGACTAATAGGCATCCTATAGAATTTTATATAGGGGATGTAGTTCGCAAGTGAATAATAATTTTTAAGTCCAGATAGTCTTTAGAATTATGAAAAGAAAAAAAAATATATAAATTAGCGATTTTGGAAAAATTTATATTTTTTACAAAAATCAACATTTTGTAATTATAAATTAACTGATAACATTGGATTCTAGTTTATGAGAAAAAGTTATTTATTTGTAAAAGAAACATTAATAAAAATATTTAAAATCTTTATCAATTGCTGTTATCGAGGAAATAATGCTACAAAACTTATGTTTTATATTACCATTCCTTGAAAAGTAAATGGGGGGAAAAAAGGATATTGAACAAAATTGCAATGTTTTACCTGCTGTTTTTACAGACGTTTATTACACTGCCCTCCAAATGTTAAGTTATAACCTCATTTTAATGTCAGGAAATGTGTACTAAACATTTTTTTATTAAATGCAACAAGAAATTTACATAATTTAAAATAAGTTAATGTAAAAATGTACTCTTGTCAGAAAACTCCATTCTTGAGACAACAGTACATCGCAGTTTTATGTGGAAAAATGTCATGAAAACACATTTTTTCCCCTTATAAGGAATATGTCAACCCTTAGCTGCAATGCATTTTTGCACCGACATTCCATCCTGCCAATTAAGTTGTTGGACGCCGAAACGGGAAGCGAAGACCAGGCACGGGGTTAAATCTTGGAGGAGCATTTAAAGCAGCAACTTGTCTGCCAAGGTAATCCCAAACATGTTCTATCGGATTCAGATCTGGAGATTGAACTGGTCAGTCCATTCGCTCCAAGTTGTGACCCTTATATGATAATCCTCAACAAGCATAGCTCTGTAAGATCTCGCGTTATCATTAATTAGAATGAAATTACCAATAGCAAGGACATATTGATCAAGGATCTCGTCCTGATATCACACACCAGTCAGAGTTCCTCCATGGAGCACATGCAGGTCAGTGTGACTACCGAGAGAGATTCCTGCCCAAAGCATTATTCCATCACCTCTGTAATTGTGTCTTTCAGCAGCATTGGATTGGTTGTGTCTAGTGCGTTGTTCCCTCCAGATCAGCAAATGCCCTGAATAGCTTTCTATTGTGAACCTGGATTCATCTGCGATAGGAAACGTGTTCTCTTGCTCAACATAAACGGCACTTCTCTGTCATCAGTTTAGTGAGACACACGCAACTGGTCGTGTTGCATATAAATCAGAATTGTGAAGGCGTCTTCGCAGCATAGTAGCAGATATTCTTGTCCCTGAAGCGCTAAAATGATCTGAAACAAGCTGAGGCACAATAGTGTTTCTCCTTCGATCCTAAAGAGCTAGAAAGTGGTCTCCCGTAGGTTTTGTAACCCGTAGTCGGCCTGGAACAGGTCTTCTACTTCTAGACACAGAATCTTCTGATGTAAACTTATTCCACAGTCGTTGGACCACTCTACAAGACACATTGAGACGTCTAGCAGCATTGGCTTCTGACAATCCCATTCCGATCCCTCCGATCGCCCGCCACACAGTGGAGTATTTGACCCCAAAACCTGTCCAAAAATGCAAAAATTAAAATTTCGTCAACAATTGTAAAAATCATATTTTTTTATAGCTAATTAATTGGTGCATCGATCTATGTCTATTTTAGGAACCTGAGTTATATCCGGTGGCTCCTGGCCTCAGCTGAAGAGGAAGTTTCTGAGTAGACGTGGTTTTTTGTTGTCTTTTGGCATTGTTGTTATGTTTAAATATAATTTTTTTGTGGCTCAATGAATTGTTGAATTGAAACTAAACAGGGCTTATGTGTTTAACAAAGGTCAGCGCTTAGTGTTAAACTATGTGTTAATTTAAATAGTTTAGTTTTTAATGCAATAAAAAAAACATTAAATGTGTAAAAGGGTTATTTTTAAAACGTTTTTGGCTCTAATTTATACATATCGAAAGCTTTTTTAATATGTGCTGCGCTTTGACCAGCCATGTTTGAATAATAATCGTATTAGTTATAGTCTTGAGTGTCTATTTCTGCAAAAAAATCTTCCTCATATTGTTGCCATTTTTTTTCGGGATGACTATTTAAATGCTCTGTTTTGCGGCCACCGAATTGAACAGATAAGAACTATATATTTACTGTTGTATTGCAGGTTTTTAGCTCACAGGATATTACCGGAGAGCTTTTGCACCTACATATTCTGTCTGTATCTATGTACGTACGTGCATATGTACGTATGTAGGTACGTACATACGCACACAACTCTATATCTTTTGATAGAAATATCCGATCGCCTTCAAATTGTACATATTTATTTATTGAAAAAGGGTTCCCTAATTAGTTCTTGGGGCTCATGTGTGGTAACATGAGGAGAGATAGGAGGGAATTAACCCTTTCGAGGGCGGTGTCCTTAAAAAGAGATACCTAATTTTAATTCCAAAACTGACAAACGGCACTAAGAAAATTTAATTAAAATATTCCTTTTATAATGTACGTGAAAATAAGCAACTTCATATTTTCTAATAACTCCGTTTATCAACTAAAAAGAGCAAGCCATACAGTAGCGAAACCCTACAACTTCTTCTTCCAGCAAGGTCTTATGGTAGTCCCGATAAAAGCCAAGAAGAGAGTGATGAAGAAGATGAAGAAGAGTTCTGAAGAATCATTTTGAAACTGGTAATATATTAAATACATTCAAAAACTAGCAATCTATACTATATAGACTCCACTTTACTGAACCTACTATTAAACACAAATTAAATGCAATAATTATTATTAAATGCAATTTAAATGTAATAAGCATTATTAAATGTAAATAATAAGTTTTATATATAGTAAAATTAAATACATCTAATTAAACATTAATAGTGAATAAGACAAACCTATCAACAATTACTTTCCTCTTAAAAACCGTAAATAGTTAAGGTTACAAGTCGCTCAACTTCCAAACTCCCTTCGGTAATGTTAAGTCAATGGACATATGATTTATTCGTATTTTTTAAAATATCTACTTAGTAAATTAATATTTTAACTTCTTCTTTCTTTGTGCTCTTCTTAAATGATGACTCTTTTTTTTTTCTTAATTGTCAAAATATTTATAAAATATATATTTATTATTATGTGAAGTGTTAAAATCTTACTTACACTTCGTTAGCTTTTAAGATATAAAATATTAAACTAAGCTATGAATTTGTATGTATACTTCATAGTATGCTAAAAGTTAGTTCAGTGAAACGCACAGCACAGTTAAAAATGTCCATTCAGCCATTTCCGTGAATAAACGGAAATGTACTTGAGAACTTTTGTGCAGCCCTATATATGATCTATAGAATGTATCCACACCCCAAGTAATATTAAAAAAATATTGTTCTATTTTAAAACGCCTATCACAACTACAAACGCACTAGCAGCAATTATTGGTCATAGACTTCAATAGTTAAATTTATTCTTCAGCCATATTCTTTTGTGTGTCCAGGTAAATGAACGATATATTCTATGCACACCATATTCTACTATAAGTGCCTTAGTACACCTTAGTGATATATATAAATTTCAGGATGTTTAAAAGTGTGATATCATTAAAATACAGAGCAAACGATTTTCCTCCATAGACCATAATGTAAGGAAGTTCTTTTGGGTGTCTCTGTAAATGAACCGTAAAGGGCTATAGACTTGATTTACAATACCAAACATGCCATAGTGATACCCAATAACATCTAAGAATTTCAAGCCAATCGGACTATATTTTCATCGAAAAATATTTTTGGCCAGGATTTCGGGTCAAATACTCCACTGTGCGCCACCTTAACGAATCGGGTAAACGACTTTTCCGAGACATTGCTAGACTCTCCTGGTATTGTCAACGAAATTGCCAACAGTAATTGAAAATAAACAATCATGCACAGTACTTACGCACAAAGTCAGGAAAATTTGATTTTTTCTATAATTTCTCTTACTCCTACATAAGTGACAATTTCTTTAAAATAAAAGGGATTTTTGCGTAAGTTTTCTTAAGTTCGATCATTCATATATACACTATGAATTTTATTGTTACTGCCTTTGTTTTAATCGTGAGCTTCGAAAAATATGCTATACCTTAACTTTTGGAGGGCAGTGTATTTTTCATTAAATAATTAATCCAATTTTCTATTAAGTAATAAAAATAATTCTTTGTTAGGGAATAATAATAATGATTAGAAAGTCTACAACATTTAAAATAATTCTAGAATGAAGTTAACACGATATTTAAATTCATTCTTATTGTGCATAATCTGCATTGCTATTGCATATTTTATGATTTACATGACTTTTAGTTACCGTATATACTCGCGTATAAGTCGAGGAATTTCTGACAATTTTCGGTAAGCAAATTTGGGGGGTCGACTTATACGCGAGTCAGTTAAAAAAGCAAAAATAAAAACTTCGAATACTAAAAAATTATGGCTTTTTTTTTTGTGTATGAATAAAAAAAATAATATATAAAATATACAAATAATAATAATTCATCATTTTAAAAAAATAATGATTTGTTTCTATTTACTTACTAACTTTTCGCATTAGAAAGTGAAATCTTTGGTTTGATTTTTTCCAAAATTTGCATCCGAAAGTTAGGGCGTCGACTTATACGCGAGTATATACAGTATTTGTTTTAGTGGTGTATGAAAATGCGTACCACATTCTACAGATTTAGCCAGAAAATTCCGACGTTTAAAACTATTTTTTTTTTTAGATTTCCATATCGTAAATTAATTCTGCTGCTTTTCTGCAACATGTTTTAAAATCCAGTAAAAGCCGCTATCAGATTCACCAACTTTTCGAGCAATTTTTGAGCCAACTCTTGATTTCCTCCAACTTTTCGCGAAATGTTGTCTCGACACCCAGTGTGATAGCAAACAGCAATATCCCCAACTTTTTATCCGCATCTCAAAAAAGTCTGTCCTAGCCGCAACTTTTCCTCCCACCTTTCAACATTTCAGCGAATCAGAGATAAGCGATTGATACGAAAATGCGATAAATATTGACGGCTGGTACTAGTAGTACTGGTTTTCCTCCAACTTTAGCAAAGACAATTGTAACCTTTTTCTCCCTTTCAACTTGAAAAAGTTGGGGTTAAAATCGGCTGTAAAGTTGGTTGCTCGAAAAGTCGGTGAATCTGATAGCGGCTTAAGTTTTTCCCTATGTACCCTACAACAAATGCAATTTTCTCTGAGTGAACCTGTTCCTAGGAACTTTTCTTACTCGGAATACTTTTATTAGGAGTACAGTTTAATCTTGAAAATTCGGCATCGTCGAAGCAGGATTTGTGAACATTCCGGATTTTTGAAGGAATGTCAAAAGTACTTCCGATATTCTTAATGGTGCCTTTATTCATAATTTAATTCATAGCCAAGCGATATTTATGTGAGGAAATTAAATATTTTTAGAAACTTACTTTAATTTTATATTTTCTATGTTTCATTTTTTTTTTAATACTAGGGGACTCTGCCCCCTACGAGCAACGCTCGCCAATCCCCTCCCCGTAGACACCTTAAATTCTAAAAGCATGCCAATTTGATCGGCTTTAAAAAAAATTTCGGAGGACTGAATTATAATTTAAAAAAAACAAACAGTGACGATCTCCTTGTTAAACGGCTGTTTTCGTCTTTAGTTAAATCAGATCAGTGAAAAATTTGAAAATAAGCTAATATAAAATTAAGTAAACAGAGTCTTTGTCTCCCAGTATTTTTTAAGACCGCTATAAGAAAGTTCTTTTAAATGTATCGTTTTAAATCTGACGTAATTTTCACCAAAGTTTTCTTTCTCTTTTTAATCACGGGAAAATACTTTTGTTGTTAGAAAGGAAATATTATTTGCGCTGTTATAGAATTCACAACAATAGTTTAAAAGATTATCTGAAAATATGAAATAAATGTCTCGCGCAAATAAATTTAAACTGTTTGGCAATACTATTGTTTGGTCGTTTAAAATATGACGTAATTTCCCCCATTTACGACTTTTAACGCATATTAATGGATTTATTATTTTACAATTTTCTTTCACTTTTAAAATCCACGTGTAAATATAGTTTTTATGACGTAATTTTCAATATTTTCCTGTTTTAATACGTAATCATTTAATTCTCATTTGAAAGTTGTTTTCTGTTTATAATAGTCACGTGTAAATAAATTTTTAATTTGAAGGAACTAGTATTCTTTGCTCAGTTTATAAAATTCAACAATTTAAAATACTCTGGTTTCCAAAAAATAAGGAAAAATCACAAATAGAGCGATAACTCGTTCAAAAAGAAACCTATCTGTATGAAATTTGCATATGTTGTTTAATAAAAGATGCTGAATAAAATTACAAAATGCAAATTAGTGGCACTGCAATCGGATTGCGTCATCTGTGAAAAGCATAAAAATGGATGCTAGAGAGTATGGCTGCAGGTGTCAAGGAGATTATGAGATAAGAAAACTGAGATAGCCAAATAATTAGTATGACATTGAGGTATCATTTGTCCGCAGGACTGCGATATACAGCTATTGGATGATTGGAGGCAGGTCAAAATGAGACAGAGATAGCCAGAGGGCTAATTGTGACTCCTTCTGTTGTTCATAGGATTGGGTAACTATTTCAAACAACTGGTTCGTCCTTCAGAAGGTTCAGCCAAGGACGGGCAAGAGCTATGACGAGCACCGATCACTGATATTTGCAGTTATGTGTACGAAGGAATAGAACAGCAACTCCCTCTCATTTTAGAGCCTCCCTTGCTGCAGCCACTGGAAGGTTGGTATCAATGTGTACTGTGCGTAGAAGGCTTCATGAAGGTGGTCTTGAAACGAGGCGACCAGCCATTTGTGTGCCGATCACCTCACGTCATCGGAGGGAACATTTAAGGTGGGCATGTCAACATGTTCACTGAAAGGCTAATCAATGGAGGCGTGTTCTCTTCACGGATGAGTTATGGATTAACCTCCAAAGCGATAGTAGACGTTTGATTGGGAGAGAACATGGAACACGCTATCATCCATCAACATTCGTGAAAGAGATTCATACAGAGAAGGTAGTTTCTGTGTTTGGAATGGTATCTCTTTGAGTGGATGTACAGATCTCCATGTCTTTCCACGTGGAACTCCCTGTAACCTTCCATGTGAATGCTCATATTTATAGAGATGACATTCTTGATGCTTATGTGCGCCCTTATGCTGGCGCAATAGGTAATCATTTCCTGCTACGGGACGATAACGCTAGACTGCACAGTGTTTGCATCGTGGAAGATTATCTTCCGCACCAAACAATTCAGCATATGGAATTTCCAGCTCGATCACCGAACTTGAATCCCATCGAGCATGTTTGGGTTGCTTTAGGAAGATGTGTTTGCTGCTCTCAATCCCCCTCCTCAGACTCTTGGCATGCTTACAACTGCTTTACAAGAGCAAACGATTTACAATGAATAGACAAGTAGACGTTTTACAATGAATTGCGTGGTGCTGATTATCTTTTCCTATGCGAGTGCATATATCTGGAATGACAAAGAATCCAAGAACAAATAATAAATTTTCCGCAATACCAAGTTACAATTTTTTAAACTATTATGGGGCTCTGGCGCCTACGAGCTACGCTCACCAATCCCCAAATAATCTAACGAGAACAAGAACATGATTAAATAAGAATTAAAAATACAATATATTTTTTAAGTTATAAAGATAAAAGAAAATATTCGCTATAATAAAGTAATTAAATATGGGCATTTCAGGCAAAATGTACGATTTTATAAAAATACAATGCGAACACAATGAAGTAGAATAAAATGTGAAACTGCATCAGATTTTGGACAATAATTGAAAAACCTTCAGCAGTGTTTGGGGGGCCTGGGCCGTGCCCCGAATGCAACTGCTGTAAATCAGATACTGGATGTTTACTTTGAAACTTGAAAATGTCGCAAGTGTCGCTGCGATCGTCTCCCTGGATTTCAGCATCATTGCATATTTAAGAAATACAACTTTTTAGAGCTGTTTAGATAGCAGATTTCCACACTATATATTCTAGACGCTGTACCAGGAAAGGCCTTGACTACCCTCGCCCACAGCCTTGTACATGCGGTAGATTTCGCTGATCACCGCACACAGACAAAGCGAAAATTTCTTTTATTAGTGTAAGAGGTTCAACACTGATTTTAGGTGCATATAAGGTAATTATCACGGGCCCGGCCATTGCCACCTAGAATACAAAGCCAAAGCCTTCTGCTTGGCTGGTGACGTCAGCAGGAAGAGACGAACAGTCTGTATATCACATTGATAAAGTAAAGTTTAATATTGCTATGTTTTTCTATATAAACTACTAAGCGTTAAAATGACCTAATAATAGAATTGTAAGCTTGATTGTACATCAATAAATTGCTACTGACATAAATTAAGCTTCATGACTAAAAAATTTTAACATGAAACACATTTATCATCACTTGTGTTTGCTGAATTTTCTTAATATCGTGATAAATACTACTAATTTTAAAAATATTTGTAACTAGATTGTTCATTTTAGAATCAAAAGTTCGGTAATCTGAAAAACAGGATTTTTTTTTCCTTTTCTATTTTTCCCTCTCTTGATTTTTTTGATTGAAAATGCAGCAAAATTTTTGAAGAAATGTGTAAATATTATGAAGAAATACAAATAAAGCATCATAAAAGAAAAGAAAGAAAGAACTAGATTGTTCATTTTAAAATCTATTTTTCGGTGAAAAATAAGATTCTTTTTCTTTTTTTTTTTCTCTTTTGTTGAAAATGCTGCAAAACCTTCCAAGAAATGTTATTCTTTAATTAAATAATTACTAAGCCAATTTGTAAATTTATTAAAAATAATTTTATACCATAAGACAAAAAACTGTTTCAAAAATAACTTAATTGTGGAAAAAAAAATTATATAAAAAAAATTCTCTTGCAAAATTATTATAATTTCAATTTATTCAATATTCTAAGATTGTTTATGTTTAAATATAATTTTATTTATTTATTTCTGAAAAGTAATATTTAAATATTTTATTGAAAGAGTCTCATTTTGTTCTTTCTTTTTTTTATGAAAATGGTTTATATTTTAAACTTGTCTTCATTTATTAATTTATAGAACTAACAAAATGTTGTTCCCATTAAGTAGAAGGATATTTATTATTATAAGATTAGTCTTTTATTTTGATAAATTCTTAAAAATTTTTGTGTATTTAGTATTTAATCACTTTCTTCAAATATTTTTACTTGCTTTTGATAACGTTGAACATAAAATATCTTAAAAATATCTAAGTGCATATAGTAATATTGCTATGGTTATTACTATTAATTCTGTAGACCATTTTTTCCGAAACTAAAATACTAAATTTTGATTAATTTTGAAAAGCTCTAACAATAGTATTATAAACCTAGAAAAGTTAAATTAAATAAGACACTAATTAAATAGTTAAAATTGTAATAATATTATGCATTATTTAACGTTCACTTTAATTATTAAAGGCTATTTCCATGAGCACTTGTAGTGTAAGTCACATGATACGATTTTTGGCTACCAGTATTTTAGAACGGAAAAATGTGACCTTTTTTAAATCGGAGATAGCTTATTAATTGAATAAGGCCAAGCGAACTTTTCGAAAATAACGGTAGCCAACAAGTATAGCAGTTATCAGCAGTGTGACTTACAATACAAAAACTCGTGGAATTACCCTAAAAAAAAAAAAAAATGTACAATACATTTCCCTAACTGACTAAAAACCTGTTATTAGTATTTATTCAATAATTTATATAACTGATACCTGTAGAAGTTAATCTATATAAATTGGCAATAAACTCAAAATAAATTTTATGTACATACTAAAATAATAAATTTTATTTACATTCGATAATTTGTAAATTAAAATACCAACAATTTAAAAATAAAGCGTTTAGTAAAATTAAAAAGTATAAAATAAACAAATTGTAATACTAAAATATCCATTATTTAATTACGTTTAATTTTATTTTAAAACTAGCAAACCCCGCGGCTTTGCTCGCGTAATATTTGAAATATGCCAAGTGATATTTATGTGTCTAATTTTTATTAAAAGGTACTAACTAAATATTTATTTTATTAAAAGGTAATATTTTATTTTATTAAAAAGTTTTTTATTAAAAGGCACTTATTACTTTTAGAAATAATTCAAAAATTACTATTTAAAACACAGTTTGACTAAACTTCATTATTACACTGCATTAGGCAGAAATGAGACTTAAATTAATAAAACGAAATAAACTAAATAAATGATAATTTAGAAAATATTTTGAAACTTTTATGCTCATTTAATACGCTTATTTTAGTATTCATTTGAAGATTTGAATTTTTTAAAACCATCTTCTTGCATCTTAAAATTAACTATCATGTGAAATTCCAAGTCCTACCGCCTCTCTCAACATAAAGAGCTATGTTGAAATAGGAACTGTCACCATTAATTTGCCAACATTAATTTTTAAATCGGTTTGTTATTTCCTAATATTCAACAGAAACGTAATTTAGAAACCTTTTAAAGGCCTTTCTTAGAACGTTTGTTGTTCCTATGAACCCCAGGTGGTAGAATCATCGGCATAAAATATAGCCTGTGTAGGATCAGAGACTGTTACCATTGATTCGCAACTATTACTTTTATAATAGGTTTATATTCACTGAAATTGCATAGAAATCATAATTTAGGACTTTTTTAGAATGCTCTTCGCACCTGCTTTTCGCTTCACCTCTTTTTAATTCGAATTTATTTTCGACAGTCATTTGAGGGCATTTATATTTTAGAAGTAACAACCATGTCATATTTAAAGTTTCTAGATTCTTCAGTATCAGAGAAATCGCAATTTAGAAAGTTTTTTTCTCCTGCAACCCTCTGGTGGTAGTGGCACAGACATAAAATATAGCTTGTGTTTGAGCAGGTTCTATCACCAACAATTTGTCACCATAATCTTTTAAATCGGTTTGGTAATTGATAAAATTGTAAAAAAATTGTAATTTAGAACGTTTTTTGCTTACTTCATCTCTCTAAATTTGGAATTTTCTTTCGACTGTACTTAGAAAGCAGTTACATCTTGTAAGTAAATACCATGCCATATTTCAAAGTGTTAGAGCCCTCAGTTGTGCAAAAAACGCAAATTAGAACATGTTTTGCTTTTGCAATCCTCAGATGGTAGTGACAGCAACATAAAATATAGCCTATGTTGGAGCAGGGACTATCACCTTCGATTTGCAACCATTACTTTTGAAATAGCTTTCGTATTGCCTGAGATTGAGTAGAAATTACAATTTAGAACGTTTTTAGTACGCTTTTCGCGCATTTTCACCCCTTTTTAAACTTCTAATTTTTTCTAAACTGTTCTTAAAGACAATTTATATCTAATAAATATGTACCTTGCCTAATTTTAAGTTGCTAGCCCGTACCCATCACAAAAATCGAAATTTAGAACGCTTTTTTGCTCCTGCAACGTCTAGGTGATAGTGATACCGACATAAAATAGCATCTATGTTAGAGCAGAATCTGTCCGCATCAATTTCCTACCATTTCTTTTGAAATCCGTTTGATTCTTCCTGAAATATCGCTGACAAATCGGCATTTAGAACGTTTTTAGAACGCTTTTCGCGCATTTTACTCCAGCATCTTCTCTGGGGTAGTGGAGACAGATATAAAATATAGCCTAACTTGGAGCGATATCTGTCAGCATAATTTTTACACCATTATATTTGAAATCGATTCAGTAATTCCTGAGATTGTATAGAAATCGCAATTTAGAACGTTTTTTACAACGCTTTTTGCGTATTTTGACTCCCTTATAAATTTCGATTTTTTTAGGAAGTGCCCTTAGAGATCATTGATATCTTATAACTAACTACCATTCCAAATTTCACGATTCTAGGCCCTTCCGTAAAGCAAAAACCGCAATTTAGAACGTTTTTCCACTGCACCCCCTTTGGGGTAGTATCACCAACATAAAACATAGCCTATGTTGGAGCAAGGTTGTCACCGTCATTTTGACATCATTATTTTTTAAATCGGTTTGGTATTTCCTGAGATTGTGTAGAAACCACCATTTAGAACCTTTTTTAGAACGCTTTTCGCGCATTTTCACCCCTTTTACATTTCGAATCGTTTAAGAACTGTTCTTTGAAATCCTTTATACCTAATAAGTAGCTAATATTCAAATTTCATACTTCTAGGCCCTTCAGTAACGCTAAAATCGCATTTTTAGAACGTTTTTTGCTCCTACACCCCCTTTGGGGTAGTGACACCGACATAAAACATAGCCTATCTTGGAGCAAGCATTGTCACCATCATTTTGACACCAATATTTTTTAAATCGGTTTGGTATTTCCTGAGATTGTGTAGAAACTACCATTTAGAACGTTTTTTAGAACGCTTTTTGTGCATTTTCACCCCTTTTAAATTTCGAATTGTTTAAGAACTGTTCTTAGACATCATTTATATCTTATAAGTAACTAATATTCAAAATTTCATATTTCTAGGCCTTTCAGTAACGCTAAAATCGCATTTTTAGAAAGTTTTTTGCTCCTACACCCACTTTGGGGTAGTGACACCGACATAAAACATAGCCTATCTTGGAGCAAGCGTTGTCACCATTATTATGACACCAATATTTTTTAAATCGGTTTAGTATTTCCTGAGAATGTGTAGAAACTACCATTTAGAACGTTTTTTAGAACGCTTTTTGTGCATTTTCACCCCTTTTAAATTACGAATTGTTTAAGAACTGTTTTTAGACATCATTTATATCTTATAAGTAACTAATATTCCAAACTTCATATTTCTAGGCCGTTCAGTAACTCAAAAACCGCAGTTTTAGAACGTTTTTTGCTCCTGCACCCCCTTTGGGGTAGTGGAACCGACATAAGATATAGCCTATGTTCTAAGTTAAACTAACACCATCATTTTGATACCATTACTTTTGGAATCGGTTCGCTAGTTCCAGAGCTTACCTCCGACAAATAAACAATTTTTTCCTCTTTATAATAGGAGTATAGATAATCGCACTAAATTTCATATCCGACTATTATTAGTATTTATTCTAAAATTTAAACAATAAAAATAATATGCCAAATGAAATGTCGTTGACTAATCTTCAAATCATTGTTAAAAGTATAATAAAATCTTTTCATAGTCAGACTAAACTTTAAACTACATTAAATATTTTACGATTTTACTACAATTATTATTTATATTTAAAATTTTTGTTGAACTTTAACTGTATCTCTCTATTCTAAAAAAAAGTAACTACCGCTGTCACCGCCGCCGTTTTTGAATTTTTTGTGACCGGAGGTCTTTCTTCGTTAATATTAAGAAAAATAATGCATACAAAAATATGAAATCGGTGGTTTTATACAGAAATGTTTGATAAACACGCTGATGCAGACAGTTTTCAAATCGAAGAATTATTTTAAGAGATATTTAATGCTAAAGTTGGACAAAATCGTTCCACTAAAAAAGTTTTATATGGCAGTGTAATCATTTTTAGATCATTTTATGCGTTAGAATTTGCCGGAGTGCAGATTGCATTAATTTTTTTATTTTGACTCATTTTTTGAGGTTTTATTTCTATTTTAAATTCAAATTTTCAGCATTTCTAGAGATATATTTTACATTATTTTAGAAAATGGTATTAATTTATACTGTTTCCAAATGTATAAACAGCGCAAACAATAATGTTTGCTTCAAATTAAAAATTTATTTACACGTGACTATTATAAACAGAAAAAATCATTTGGAATTAGAATTAAATAATTATGTACAAAAAGCAGGAACTTATTAAAAATTACGTCATAAAAAGTATACACGTGAATTTTAAAAGAGAAAGGATATTGAAAAATAATAAATTCATTAACATGCGTTAGAAGTCTTAAATAGGAGAAATTACGTCATATTTACATCACATTATATCTCTCTATTCTAAAAAGAAGTAACTACCGCTGTCGCCGCCGCCGGTTTGAATTTTTTGTGACCGGAGGTCTTTCTTCGTTAATATTAAGAAAAATAATGCATACAAAAATATGAAAATCGGTGGTTTTATACAGAAATGTTTGATAAACACGCTGATGCAGACAGTTTTCAAATCGAAGAATTATTTAAAGAGATATTTAATGCTAAAGTTGGACAAAATCGTTCCACTAAAAAAGTTTTATAGCAGCAAAAACTATACATGGCAGTGTAATCATTTTTAGATCATTTTATACATTAGAATTTGCCGAAGTGCAGATTGCATTAATTTTTTTATTTTGACTCATTTTTTGAGGTTTTATTACTATTTTAAATTCAAATTTTCAGCATTTCTAGAGATATTTTTTACATTATTTTAGAAAATGGTATTAATTTATACTGTTGCCAAATGTATAAACAGCGCAAACAATAATGTTTGCTTCAAATTAAAAATTTATTTACACGTGACTATTAAACAAAAAAAAAAATCATTTGGAATTAGAATTAAATAATTATATTCAAAAAGCAGGAACTTATTAAAAATTACGTCATAAAAAGTATACACGTGAATTTTAAAAGAGGATATTGTAAAATAATAAATTCATTAACATGCGTTAGAAGTCTTAAATAGGAGAAATTACGTTATATTTACTTCACATTATAGTTATTACATAAAATGAACACAAAATAATATTGCAAAACAGTTTAAATTTAGAAATTGCGCTAGACATTTATTTATTTGATATTTTGAGAGGATCTTTTCAACTATTTTTGTTAGGAAAGCGCAAATAATATTTCATTTCTAACAAAAGTATTTTCATGTGAATATTTAAAAGAGAAAGAATAGCTTGGTAAAAATTACGTCAGATTAAAAACGATTAATTTAAAATGTCTCATTTAAAAGAACTTTCTTTTCGCTTTGTTAAAAAATACCAGGAGACAAAGACTCTGTTTACTTAATTCCTTTTATGTTAGCTTATTTTGAAATGTTGTTACACGTGTCTACGTCATCAAGTTATTTTTATTTCGACGTTTTATTTGTATTTTTATTAATGTTGTACTAATTTATTTGTTCTCTCGTTATTTAAAATAAAAATTATGTCAATTTGTATAATTTGGCGATTTATATAATTTGGCGAAATTGGTCGACGGGATAATCAAGTAGTACCGCAGCGGATTTGGCGTTAAAATTCCCCAATCAAAGAGAAATGAATAGAAATTCGTTTATAGGGAGATCGCCACTGTTTTTTAAATTATAATTCAATCTTTCGAAATCTTTTTAAAGCCGATCAAATTAGCGAGCATTTAGAGTCTGCGGTGTCTGGATGGGGGTTGGCGAGCGTAGCTCGTAGGGGGCCGAGCCCCCTAGTAATTTAAAATATAGTAAAATAAATGAATTATTATAGTAAAATAAACGAATTACAATAATAAAGTTACATATCTTTATTGTAGTACCAAAATTTAATTTAATTGTTAAAAGAAAAATATAATGCACATTAAATTTCTGACTAAATTTCTGATTTCAAACTAAAAAGTTATTTTTAAAATGTATTCTATATAATAATTAAACGCAAAAATTTGCCGTAAAATGTATCATTTAAAAGAAAACAAATGCATTCCAAGTCCAAAGCAATAATTAGGTTTAAAACATATATATATAATAATTAAAAACAGATATTACATAGCACTTTCGCGTCCAAACACATGGTATGTTATAGCTTATGTTCAGTATTGTATATCAGAAGACGGCAAAGTATTAGAAGTAATATAAATAAGTAAATGCATACACAAAATTAAGATTTATCAAAATAAAACACTTACCTTATTTTAAATTGTTGAATAATCCTTTTTAAAATGTCGAAAACAGCGCTCATAAACAACTCACAGAGCCATTGCCGCCTAGAGTCACCGTGTGTTACCTACCTGTTGAGAATTTTTTTCTCGCCTACTGAGCTTGACGTCACTGGAATTTGCTCTTGCAGCCAGAAGACTTGCTACTCTTGGTGGCAATGGCCGGGCCCGGTCAACGCTGCCCTGGACTTTCTACTAAACCAATTTTAATTAAAAAAAAAAATCCCTGATAACTGCTTATTCTTAGGTAAGTCAGCAATTATGATTTTTGAAGTTATTCCAGTTTTTATATTTTATTTTTAATTTTAACAGTTTTTAATGGATTTATTTCAAAATTGTGGGAATTGTGGTAGAAAAAAGGTAATAATGCGTATTATATCTTTTAAACACTTTCCAACAAAGTTGAAAAGTGTTTATGACTTCGGTTTGTCTGGCCGTCTGTCCACGCTCTAACTCTCGTAAATAAGCTCGGATCGTTCTGAAATTTTTGGATGTTAGTGATCTCTACCATAGTACGTTCCCTATTTCAAATGAAGTTTGTAGCATGTTTAGTTCATTTACAGGGACAATCAAAAGTTTTCCGTTACATTACGGCCAATGAGGAAAAAATCGTTTCAAATGATTTTTAATGGTGTTACACTCTTTCAAACATAGTAAAATTGATATTCATTTATGAAGCCCACTAAAATATGTATTCTGTTGAATATGCAGTGCAAAGAATAGTTATTGTTCATTTACAGGGCCAAAAGAGTTCCGTTCATAATGGTATAGGGGAAAATGTTTGCGGTGTATTTGAAAAGATTTCAGATACTATATTGTATCCGAATTACTGTATATTCTGTATATTAGTAATGACTGCTCGAAATGCATTTTTAGCTCACAGGCTATCAAAGCCTGAGAGCTAATGTGCCCGCCCGTTCTGTATGTATGTATGTACGTAACGCGATAACTCTTGATAGAAACATCCGATTTGCTTCAAAATTTTTTTCTAGGTTCATTGTGATAAGGCGCTTCCCTGATTAGTTTTGGGAGTTTATTGGTTTAGGATAAAGGGGGGGAAAAGGGTTTAGTCCAACCCCTTAATTCAGATAAATGGGTTTTTCATGCAGAATCATTCGATTTGCTCCGAATTCGGTATACCGGTTTATTATGTTAAGGAACTTCCCTGATTAGTTTTGGGGTTCATTGGTTAAGGATAAAGGAGGAAAAGGGGGGTTAGTCCACCCCCTTAATTCAGATAAATGGGTTTTTCATGCAGAATCATTCGATTTGCTCCGAATTTGGTATACCGGTTTATTATGTTAAGGAACTTCCCTGATTAGTTTTGGGGGTTCATTGGTTAAGGATAAAGGGGGGGTTAGTCCACCCCCTTATTTCAGATAAATGGGTTTTTCATGCAGAATGATTCGATTTGCTCCGAATTTGGTATACCGGTTTATTATGTTAAGGAACTTCCCTGATTAGTTTTGGGAGTTCATTGGTTAAGGATAAAGGGGGAAAAGGATGGTTAGCCCACCCCTTTTAATTCAGATAAATGGGTTTTTCATGCAGAATGATTCGATTTGCTCCGAAGTTGGTATACCGGTTTATTATGTTAAGGAACTTCCCTGAAAAGTTTTGGGGGTTCATTGGTTAAAGATAAAGGGGGAAGGGGGGCTAGCCCACCCCCCTTAATTTATATAAATGGGTTTTTCATGCAGAATTATTCGCTTTGCTCCAAATTTGGTATACCGGTTTATTAGGTTAAGGAGCTTCCCTGATTCGTTTTGGGGATTCATTGGTTAAGGATAAAGGGGAGCTAGTCCACCCCTTAATTTAGATAAATGGTTTTTTTTGCAGGATTATTCGATTTGCTCCAAATTTGGTATACCGGTTTATTATGATAAGGAGCTTCCCTGATTAGATTTGGAGGTTCACTGGTTAAGTATAAAGGGGGAAACAGGGGCTAATTCCCCTTCACTTATTTTTTTGAGGGGCATTATTCTTTAAAATAAGAGTATAATATACAATTAGTGTGAATAGCCTGTGAGCTCAATGCCATCAGTTTAGCTGGGCACTTTTCTTTTTTATTAATTATGATATGTGCTTTTTTAGGGTTTCGTTCATTTGACGAAACCCTATTCGTCTCGCTCCTCTGTCTGTCTGTCCGTCTGTCACAGAGCCCGTTCTGAGAAACTATACATGTTGGAGACTTGAAATTTTGCATACTTTTAGCTGAACACACACATCATACGACAAATCGTAAAATTTTCAATAAGTCGTACATTTAACCCTTTGGGATACCACATGTGTATTTTAAACAATTCTTTCTAAGTGAGCCCCTAATTAGGTTGGAGGAGTGCAATTTTGCATACTTATAGCTGAACACCTCACATCAAACGACAAATCATAAAATTTTGAAAAAGTCGTACATTTAACCCTTTGCGCTCCCACATGTATATTTTAAACAATTCTTTCTAAGTGATCCCTAATTAGGTTGGAGGCGTGAAATTTTGCATACTTATAGCTGAACACCTCACATCAAACGACAAATCATAAAATTTTGAAAAAGTCGTACATTTAACCGTTTGGGCTCCCACATGTGTATTTTAAACAATTCTTTCTAAGTGAGCCCCTAATTAGGTTGGAGGAGTGAAATTTTGCATACTTATAGCTGAACACCTCACATCAAACGACAAATCATAAAATTTTGAAAAAGTTGTACATTTAACCCTTTGGGCTCCCACATGTTTATTTTAAACAATTCTTTCAAAGTGAGCCTCTAATTAGGTTGGAGGCGTGAAATTTGGCATACTTATAGCTGAACACCTCACATCAAACGAGAAATCATAAATTTTTGAAAAAGTCGTACATTTAACCGTTTGGGCTCCCACATGTGTATTTTAAACAATTCTTTCTAAGTGAGCCCCTAATTAGGTTGGAGGAGTGAAATTTTGCATACTTATAACTGAACACCTCACATCAAACGACAAATCATAAAATTTTGAAAAAGTTGTACATTTAACCCTTTGGGCTCCCACATGTTTATTTTAAACAATTCTTTCAAAGTGAGCCTCTAATTAGGTTGGAGGCGTGAAATTTGGCATACTTATAGCTGAACACCTCACATTTAACGACAAATCATAAAATTTTGAAAAAGCCGTACATTTAACCCTTTGAGCTCCGACATGTATATTTTAAGCAATTCTTTCTAAGTGAGCCCCTATTTGGGTTGGAGGCGTGAAATTTTGCATACTTATAGCTGAACACCACATATCATACGACAAGTCATAAAATTTTGAAAAAGGCCGATTTAACCCTTTGGACTCCCACATGCGTATTTTAAGCAATTCTTTCTAACTGAGCCCCTTATTAAACTGGAGATTTGAAATTTTGCATACTTATAACAGAACACCTGAGGCCAGGCGACAAATCATAAAATCTTGAAAAAGTCTTACGTTTAACCCTTTGAGCTACCACATATGTATTTTAAGCAATTCTTTCTAAGAGAACCCTCTAATTAAGTTGGAGACATGAATTTTTGCATACGTATAGCTGAATACCTCAGACCACACGGCAAATCATAAAATTTTGAAAAAGTCATATAATTTTTTCCTCCGGGCTCTAACTTGTGTATTTTAAACAATTTTTCTAACCTCCGACCGTTTCACCCGGGGAGTACTTTTCCAACTTTTGCCGATACCCCTTTGACCATTCTTTCATATTATGCACCATAGCTTTCCATATTTTAGTTCCACTTTTTACCGCCAGGGGTGCCTACTTATCTCGGGTGCTATCGGTCCAATCTCCTCGACTAATATATCTACGGATAGTATATAAAACGGAGTTTCGTTCGGATAGAGGTTTGTTTAGAATAGAGTGTGCCCCTGGTTGCGAAACGTGGAACTAACAGATTTTTCAAAAGGATAAAGTGTTTTGAATGGAATATTAAACGAAACCCTCTGTGCGATCTGTGATCACACTTACCTACTTGTTCACTATATTTATGCATACTATAAAGTGCGTATAAATTCTATAGTTGATATACAGAGCTACAGAAATGAATTCGTAAAGGTTACTGAGTATGAGCATAAATTGCTTAAAGGTTGGTTTTAAAGGAGTTATGCATTTTTACGCTGAACTGAATTTAGTGTACTAAGAAATATTTGTAGAATATAGATAAAATGATATACAGGGCCACGCAAAGAGTTGGATACATGGCCGTCTATGGGTGATAATTTCTGGAAATGTAATTTCAGTAGTTTTAAGCGTGTTTTAGTTTGAATTAAATTTTAGCTAAATAGTGGCATGTAATAAAGATACTAGGTAAACTACAGGGCTGTATAAAAGTATTCAAGTATGTTTCCATCTATTAGTATAAATTGCTGAAAGACTAATTTCAATCTGTTATGCATTTTCTTGCTAAACTAAATTTTCCCATTATATAGTATATATATCAACATACAGATCGAATACAGGTCTGTTCAAAAGAATTGGAATACATATTTGGCTATGGGCGGTAACTACTGAAATCAGATTTTTAAATTTTTACTTAGTTATCTTATTTACCTTATTTCCCTAAGTAACGAAGTTTTGTTAAAGCTTTCAGGAAGTGTTGGAAAGTGTTTCATAATCTATGCTGTACGCATGATTTTTCTTACTTGTTTTTTTATTATGTTCTTTACAGATGCCATTTTCTCATTACAATTTAAACAATATATATTTTTCAAATTGAATACACAGTATTCATCAAGACCATCAAGGGCCCTATAACTAAAATGATTTTTTTTAAAGATCATTTAAAAATTTTAAACTGCACTATTACTATTTACGGTTTCTTGAAAATGACGTCATTTTCAGATATCTTAGAGGATGTATTCCAGGAGACGCGATAGTAGACTCATAGGGGGGGGGGGGGGAGGGGCATATTTCTAACTTTTACTGACCCCCACATGTGACATATGGTTGGAAAGGCCTGTGACCACTTATTCACCTCCCGAGCCCCTCTCCACAAATTTCCCCTCAGGGGGCACTTTTCTAAATTTTTCGGACATCATTCATGTCCGCCGTAGGGCAAATTTGGGGAGGGTTCTAGGGAGGTGCATAACATGAATAAATGGTCACAGAGCTTTCCAACAGTATGTCACATGTGGGGGTCGGCAAAAGTTAGAAATATGACCCCTTTTGGATATACTATCGCGCCTCCTGGAATACATCCTCCTCCCTCTCTTTGAAATATCGGTTGCAGAAATGTGTTACTGTGCACGGTGACTATATAGAAAAGGAATAATACAATGTAGTAATTTCATAAATCTCACTCAATTATTTCTATGGAGGGCAAAAACTTATTGATACACCCTCGTATTAACTGCAAATTATATATTTAGCGAATACTTTACTATAGGGTCAATGAAGGATAAATCGGGATAAACTTAAACATCAGATTATATTTCGATTATTTATCAAGCTATATAAATAGATATAATAAATAGCTACATAACTGTTTATACAGCTGTTGAGTTAATATAAATAGATATATCTTCTCACAAATGATTGCTTTTAGAAAAGCGAGGGAATATTGGCTAAATAGTAATGCAAAAGGCGCCAAATGTCAATAGGCCCCAGAGTGAGCTTCCGAATACGTTAAAACAGCACTGTATTTTTTTTACGACAAAAATTTTTTTGGAACGAAAATTTTCTCGGACAGATGCACGGAATCAAAATAAAGCAAATTCTTCCTAGATGTCGCCAGAACTGCATAGTATTGCACTGTGTGTGTGTCCTTTTGCAAAAGATACGTTCCCCTCTCATGCCTCAACGTACACAATTTGGTCACCATAGCTACGCACTCAGTTCGTTGTGTACAGGTCCCCCTTTGTGCGGCTATGAATATTAAGCATATTAGTAACATGCAATCTGGTAACGACTCTCTGGGAGAGTTGAGTCAAGAAGTGGGACTCCTTCAGCAAACGATAGTTTTATTGCTGCTGTTGCGCCATCTTCATTGATTTTCGAATTAATACTTTTTCTTTCGTTTTTTGAGGTCTCGATGGATATTCTGTCAGTCATGATTTGATTTGCATTTGATTGTTCCGGCTCGTGGGGAAAATGTGGATTAATGAACTTTAATCTGGATTGATTCATTAAAAAATTGGAACGGAATTTCAAGAAGCAGGTAAGATTGATTTCATTGTTGCAGTGCATTGTTAAGAGGAATATGTTTTTTTTTTTTTTTTCAAAATGATTAATGAACTTAAATGTGGATTGATTAATTAAATAAACAGCAAATTTAAGGAAAGAATCTTTCATTGATGAGAGAAATGAAAATGTTTATCGACGAATTATTGAAATAATTTCTTTAGAGTAACAAAAATTTGACTTTTAAACTTTAAATTACTTGATTTACTTAACACTATTTCAAGCGGTTTAAATAAACTTAAAAGTTATAACTGTTTCTTAAATATTTTCCCCAGCGCATTTGATTATTTTGAACCGGGGATAAATGTGGATTAATGAACTTGAATCTGTATTTATTCAATAAATAAAATAAAGGAAATTTAAAGAAGAACGTAAGATTGATTTCATTATTGCAGCTCATTGTTAAAATAAATTAATTTTTTTTTATTATCGATAAATGATTAATGAACTTAAATCTAGGTGGATTAATAAAATAAAGCGAAAATTTTAAGAAAGTCAGTGAGTTTGACTTCTTTGATGAGAGAAATGAAAATTTGTTTGATTAAATAATTAAATATTTTTGTAAAGTAGCATGGATATTTGACTTTTAAAATTTCAGTACTTATTCAGTATAAATATGATTTAACAATATTTTTAGCGCTTTGAAAATCTTTAAAAGAAATATTTTTATTAAATCATTTTTACGATGAATATCTTATCAATCATGATTTGATTTGCATTTGAAAAATTGAATAAAAAAAATGCTTAATGGTTAATGAACTCAAATCCGGATTGATATATTAAATAACGAGCACGATTTAAGGAAACCAGTGAGATTGATTTCCTTAACCAGAGAAATGACATTTTTTTGACTATGTAATCAATTATAATTCTATAAAAGAACACGAATATTTGAGTTCCAAAATTTGTATTTCATTCATTATAAGTATGATTATTTAATAATATTTAACGTTTTGAAAGTAGATATTTTACCCGTTATTGCATTTTATTATTTCGTTCATAAGATAAATATGGATAAATAAATTTAAATCTTGATTGGTTCGTTAAACAGAATGATACAGAATTCTAGAAAAGAGTGATTTATTTCATTGTTGCAATCCATTGTTAAGAGAAATGGATTAAAAAAATGGTTAATGGTAAATTAATTTAAATCTGGTTTGATTTATCAAACAAAAAGTAAGATTAAAGGAAACCAGTGAAATTGATTTCATTGATGAGAAAAGCAAAAAATTTCTTATGACTATCTAAACCAAATGATATTTCTGTAAAATATAAATATTTCACTTTTAAAATATACCGGGTGTCCCAAAAAGGACTGACTGATTTTAAAATTCAATAACTTGCAAACGGTGACAGATATTTAAAAAATTCTTGCAGGAGGGTTATGCATAAGGTCAAAAGTTTTTTTACAGTGATTTTCAATTTTAGTTCGAATTACAAACAATAGATGGCGCTGCGATCAATAGACACTAAATTCAGGCTCGGTTTTTGATACTTCGTGGCCCGGATAATACATTTCCATCTCCTTTTTCCTCATGGAACAAGATAAAGGACCAAAAATCGAGCCTGTATTTAGCGACTATTGCTTACAGCGCCATCTATTGTTTGTAATTCGAACTAAAATTGAAAATCACTGTAAAAAAACTTTTGACCTTATGCATAACCCTCCTGCAAGAATTTTTTAAATATCTGTCACGTTTACTAGTTATTGAATTTTAAAATCAGTCAGTCCTTTTTGGGACACCCGATATATCGTTCATTATGAAATCATTTAACAACATTTTAACGTTTTGAAAAGCTTTACAAGTGATTTTTTTTTCTTGGTGAACAGATAATCTATCAGTCATGATTTGAGTTTTATTTGATTGTTTCTGATCGTGGGAAAATGCCGGTTAAATAAATGTGGACTAATTCATTAAAAAATGGTGCTGTATTTAAGAAAGCAGCTAGGGTTTATTTTATTGTTTCTGGTGATTGGTAAGAGAAATTGAAATTTCCGGTTAAATAACTTAAATGTGGACGAATTCATTAAAAATGAAGCTGAATTTAAAAAAGCAGCTAGGATTGATTTTATTGTTGCTCATGATTGGTTACTATAAGTATGATTTAACAATATTTTTAACGTTTTGAATAAGCATAATTTTCTATTAAACATTTCCGCTGTGAATATGTTATGACTTTATCGTTGAAAAAGAGCGGACTTCATTGTGGGATTTCATTGTTGAAAGAATTAACTGTCTCTTGATTTAATTATTAAATAATATTTTAGAGGTGATACAGAACATTTGATTTTTAAAATTACATTTTATTTAAATATAATTTTACAATATGATCAAAAACATTCCAATTTAACTGACCAACATACATAATGTTGAAGAAAAAAATTCAAGTATAATTTTTATTAAACATACGTAGTGTGATATCAAAGTTCCCAAAAAGCATATAAACATATATTTAGATTCAGAAATGATATTTTAGAAAAGTACCTTATTATTTTGTGATAATATTTTTTTCACTTATTAAGTGAAATTTCTGGTTTAAAACATTTTTTCTTATCCACCTATTATACTTAATCCTATTTCAGGAACTTTTGGATCTTGGATCGCCCCACGTAACTTAATGACACTGGTCGGCAAAAAATAAAAAAATGCTTCCCTGCTAAACAAATATGTTAACTATATAGATTTGACGTTCTTAAATCTTAATATGGCATCCAAATGTGTCACATGTACCATTTTCCCGACAGACAGTTTTCTAATAATAACAAATAAAGAAAGATTGTTAGATTAATTTAGAATTCTGGATAAAAATGATTACATAAAGAAGGTATTTCCATTGTCTTAGATGACAAATCAGTAAAATAGATAATAAAAATATATTTTGGTGATTTTTTTTTTCTTTTGGCTACTGTAGCTTTACTAATGTTTATATATATTTATTTGTTGTTTGTTTTTGTTTGTTTTATTGAACACATACATTAGACTTGTGTGCTTGACACCAAGGCTTGTTTATAAGTCATCGTCGATATACAGAGACGAGATAACACACAATGAAATTTACAACACAGAGAATTTACATCCGGGAGCTCCACAAAGAGTGTGGAACGGAGCCAGCGGGAGTCGACCCCGCAGACCTCCTACGCTCTCAAGTGATTAGCGGCACCATATTAACATATACAACATAAGCATATTTTGTTTACGCAATTTCCACTTATTTTTTAGTAAGACATAAATTACCTTAATTTTAAACACAAGCCCCCTCATCTAAAAATTGGCAACGTGATATAGTAATTTCATTGCCATATTTTGATTTAGTGAGCTGATATCTATAAGTGTCAACCGGTATCAATCATTTTTTCTACAGGAAGGGTTTTGGTGCCGACCATTATTTAACTTTTTAAAAGAGAAAGGAATATAAAAAAAAAAATATCATTTTAATTATTTTTTAATTGATCAGTCTTTGTTTAAATATGATATAAACGTATTTGAAATGTTTAGAATTAAATCTTCTTAAAAATTATTTAACTTAAAAAATATTTAATCTCGTCGAAATGTACACACACACGCTATAATGTACTTGAAAACATATCGGAATTATTTTGATGAAAATGAGAGTTTGTTTTATTTGGTTTTTGATTAATTTGATAGAAATTCTCACAAAAACGACTTTAGAACATTCATTTGAAGCAATATTGATTAAAATATAAATTAAAAAATCTGATCTAATAATCTAATGATATATTTAAAAATAAAAACATGAACTATTTAAAAAAAAAAATCTTTATTTATTATGTTCCTCAGTTCAGTATTCATTAATTTAAATTTAGCGATAGATAACTATCATTCGTGAAAAATGAATGAGGCGAAATTTAAATTTAACTTATGCGGAAATATTGTATTACGATTAAGAAAAAAAAATGAATTTCAAAGGTTCTACGGAAATAGCTTTATTTTACTCCAGTAATAAAACCTGAATAATCGATTCTGTAAAAAATAATGTAGTAAAGTAGCGTGGCAAAAATAATTTGTGCGATTTCATTTAACTTCGAAATAAGACTTGAAGAGTAAAATACATAGACTATGAAGCACTTTCCAACACTTTCGGAATATTGTTAAGAAATTTCATTTTTGATCAAACAATGAAACGAGATATCTAAAATAAACATGAAAAAAGCAACAACGCAGCAAAAATTCATTTTCAGCAATTGCTGTCTATTGCCGCTAATGTGTGCGAATTCTTTCGTGTCACCCTATATAGGATCTACCATCTCGTAATAGACTAAAAATTAGTTAAGTTATAAAATACATATAACATCTGAAAACTCACATCCAACAGGTATGTCTCATAGTCAGTCCTGAAACCGAATTCTTTTGAGTATCTCTGTAAACAAAGGATAAATTCTACGTACTCAATAATCTACAGAAAACATGTGCACATAAGTGATGTATATTAATTTATACACACTATATATATAATTTATACACACTGCAAGCGATTTCCCCCCATAGATGACAATGTAATGTAATTCTTTTATACGTCTCCGTAAACGAAGTATAGTTGCTAAGTACTCTATACTCCATAGAAAACATGTTGCCATCCAACTCTGTGATGTTTATCAATTTCATTATGTCTGAAACACTAAAACATCATTAAAATGCACTGTAAACTATTTTCTCCACAGGCCGTAATGTAACAGGACACTTCTGAGTGTCCTTGTAAACGAACTATAATTTCTACTCATTCTATAGGGGAAAAAAAAGACATAATTATTGAGAAAAAAAATGAATTTTAAAGTTTGTGTGGAATAATAAGTAGCCTGGAATACTCATTCTTTTTAAAAGAAAGTAGAGCGAAAATTAATATGAACCTTTATTTTGTTTAGAAATGAGGTTTTAAAAGTAAAAAATAATATTCCAAAAAATTTTAATAAAAAAAAAAAATTAAAAACTGATGCAGAAATTGTTTTAATTTTTTACTTTTGTAATAGCAACCTAAAATATAAATTCGTTTAAAAAATGCATAAAAATAGAATAATAATAAATGTTAAATGTGACATTATTTATCTAATAAAGTTCGAAATATAAAAGGTAATATTTCAAAAGAGTCTAAAAAGAATAATTTAAAAAATACTGCGGAAATTATTTTAGTTTACTTTAGTAATAGAGGTAACGTAAAATACAAATTCATTAAAAATCAATAATAATAATTGTAAAATATGCGGCTTTATTTAACCGATAAAGTTCGAAAAGTAAAAAGAAATATATTCCAAAAACGTATCATATTAAGTCATTTTAATAATGTTAAAATAAAGCAGTCATCAAAAAGGCGAAAGAGAAACACATTTAAAAGTTCGTAAATTAATTGATTTTTTATAACGTAGGTAATAATGCTCGAAAACTAAAAATATATTCTTTTCTTGTACCCTCTTATTGTCAGTCAATTAATAGTGAGAGTGTTAAGGCAGTTATCAAATCTGTAAAGGCTACATTCTGACACGTTCCTGAATTTATTTTTGTGGGAAAACGCGCGAAGTTTGCAAGTGCTTTTTTCTATGTAATCAACCAGTTTTTGTCATTTTTGGTAAAGGCAGACAATTTTTCAGACAATGTTGCCAAAGACCGCATTTTGAACCGAATTTCCGGACGCGACAGTACGGGAAACGGAAAAAATACTGCCGTCAACAATAATCACTTATAACTCAAGGTGTCACTTATAACTTTTCAATTCATTAATAGAAAATGAAAAAACAAACAAACAAACAAACAAACAAAAAACGTTCAGCTATAAATCTCTTCTATAATCACATCTCCAAGTGTCATGCTTTTACGTTTAAAAATGGATTCAGTAAGTATGTCAGAAAGTTTGGTGTTATTGAGCGGGGAAAAATATTTTATGTGAGAACCGCCTTAATTCAAATTCTAAGGTTTTCAACTACAGTTTTAATGTATTACTGTTTTTAAAGAAGCGGGGTACATAAAGGTCATTTTCGCCCCCCCCCCCCCCCTCATTGTCCCTCTCCTTTTACCGAGATGTTTTGACTGTTGTAATATAATTTAAAATCTGCATTTACCGTCATTCTGGTTAATTTTCGTTTAAAGTTTGTTTAAATGTGTAATACAACATCGTAAATATAGATTTATTTAGTAAATTTTAATGTATTTCAAATGCATATATATTTTCCCGATATTAAGTGCTCATACCACCATCGTAGTTTTTTTGTACATATTTTACCTTTTGATACACACATTAACATATAAAAAAAACTACGATGGCGTTATGAGCCTTTGATATTAAAAAAAAAAAAAAAAAAAAAAAAAAACTAATTGATACAATTGAAATACATTAAAATCTGCTAAATCATATATGTTATTTCTGATATCAGCATCCCCTTTTCTCAACTGATATGTAGCGTACAACGATGAATGGGGTATCATTGGATAAGAATTTTTTGACCACCATCTGGCATCGCATACTGAATTGAAATAATATGTAGCGTAAAACGATGAATCAGGTATCATTGGATAAGATATTTGCCTACGTGCCATAATGAACTTTCGTCATACTTTTAGGTTAAGTATCATCATTCATATTATTTCTGTTGCGAACATCCCTTTTTCTATGTACATACAAAGTTCACAACGATGAATGGTGTTTAAGAAATATTATACGAAAGGTTTTTGAACAGGCTTTTGACATAGTACACTCCTATTTCGTTAAAACAAGTTGTTTGATTAAAAAAAAAAATTCTAGTTAATTATAAATTAATGAAAAATGTTTCTTCTTATATTCCATCATTAACAATATAATTCCTTTTCAAACTAATTTTTTAAAGGTTTTCAAGCACTTTATGAAATTTAGACTACATTCTTGTTTCTTAAGTAGCAAGTTTTTTTTTTTCCTTTTTTTCGATTTGTATATTATAAACAAAACTTTCACTTTGAGCCCGAGCCCGTAGACTGGTATGAAAATCGAGCCTGAGCCCACCTCTATTATCTAGCCAACTCCTTTACTGGCTTCTCATTTGAGATTTTTAACGTTGGAATTAAATTTGAAAAATCAATCAGTTTGATTTAACTAAATATTTAAACTATTTTAAGTAGCTTAAAAAATGTTTTAAAAAGTTTTATACTTAACTTGAAACTTTTTTTTATTTAACTTTTATCTAATTAAAAAAGAGTTATTTTCTTGAAAAAAATCGACAAAATTCATATAAATCACAATCAATAACAAAATAAAACAGTAGCGACAACTTTTCAAAAATATTGGGTAGACTCAATCATATTTGAGTAAAATAAAAATTAAATTTAAAAATCAAAAAACCCGACTGCGAAAGAAAGCGAACTAATTAATTATTTCTCATCTATATGATTTTATATATTGTTTTATATTACTTACCTATTTTTTTAATTACTTGCATTGATGACTTTTAAGTTGTGTTTAATTGTTAGTTCCTATCTATAAACACTGTTTTGAAGAGACCTATAGATGTCTATGATGGTTAGAGCTGCAGTAAAGCTAGAGATCCTACCTACACAACTTCCAGGTTGTGTAATATTTAAACGTAGCTTCTGACTGTAAAATAGTCAATGAAACATCGCCTTCATTTTCAAAGACCTATCCAATGATAGGCCACTCAGTAGGGTGCGTAAATCTTTTTTCTTCGATGCAGCCATTTTGTATTTCACGGCCGCCATTTTGAATTTATAAAAAACATAAACTAGCCTATAACCATCGGACTTTTAAGACGAATCGATCGAGACCTGATTCATTAAAATCCTTCCTGCCGTTGTGATGTTTCGAGGATATAAAGAAATCCACATATCCAGATACGCGTGAAACACATAACCCTTCTTGGCAGTCGGGTAATAATACACATAATTTTTTCCCCTTAGTATGTATGTGCGTAGAGAGAGAGAGGGAAAGAGCGAATGACTAAAAATAATGCGAAATCAAATTGTTTCTTCTAAGCCAATTTTTAAATTATTATAATTTTATAAATAATTTTATAAAATTATATTCTTACAAATTCTTCCTTATCAATATATTAATATTTATTTTAAATAACATTGGAATTGCTAACTATTGAAAGTGCAAAAAAACTAAATATCAAGAAAAGCATAACATTTTATTCACCTAATTGTTTTATCAACTCAAGACATCAAACCAGATGGCAAAATAGGCAGGAAATTTGTTTTCGTAAGAAATTTAACCCTTAAATGCCTGATTTTTCAAAAATCATTGTAATAATGTTTTTCGGCTTTCATTTTTTAAATAAATCATGGGAAAAATACTTTAAAAAATCATATTTTGTTTTAAGTATGGTTTACGGCTAAAAAACAGTTTGTTACTAATCGGCAATACTGGTCGACCAGTATTAAAGATCTTTAATTGAAAAAATAATTTTCCTTGATAAAATTCTATAATATTAAACACACAAGAATTTTAGGAACTATAATAAGAAATAAATTTTACTTGCTCACTGCAGAACAAAATAGGGTATTTCGCAAGCTTCCCAACAAAACAAAAAGAACAAGTAGCAACAATTGCAAAAAGAAATCTATCTTTATTCTTAAACAGCACAAGTGTTGCCATCTACATGTTGAAAATCGATTTAATAATATTTCCAGAATGTATTTTTTTGGCAAGACTAGGTATTATAGCTTCAATATTATTCTAATAGTATTTTAGAGCCTAAATTGGGTATGTTGCCTAAAAGCAACAGCCGGCATTTAAGGGTTAACTATACATCCGCTGAAAAGGTTTTCAGTGCTCGTAAGTCTAATGGATGCCCTTACTATTTTTCAAACAAAACTATTTTGAGAACGTTAATAAAAACAATTTTTATTTCAGTGATTAAATAATAAAAAAAAAATTAATCACGAATTAAATCAATTAAAATTGCGTGAGCTCTCGTACCTCATGAGCCCATATAAGTTGGTTCCACTGAAGTAAAATGAAAAACTCTTTAAATAATACTATTTCATTTAAATTGGGTTACAATGCTCAAAAAGTATAGATACATAAAAACTGGTCAGATGTGCGAATCCCAAAACTTCATATGTTATATCTCATACGTCATGTGTTAATACTTCAAAAGTGTAATTTTTTAAATTCTGCATTTTAGAAACAAATAATATTCCGAAGTGTGTGTCGCTGCACGAGCATCGAGTGTAAAACACAATTGCACCGACTTTGATTTCCATCGTAAATTTCTGCCTCATTTTATTAATCGGAGTAAATGCAAATTAACATCGATCATATTTTTTTTATTTTCAAACAAATATGCTTTTCAACGTATTATCTGTTTTATTTCAATCTATCAGTTAGTTCAAATTGTGCTATTTTCATCTGTAGTTTTAGTACTATCGTTATTACAATGTATTGATTTATAATTTTGACCTTTTGATCGTCGGAATTAAAGTAGGAGGAAACAATTTTAATTAACGCTGAAAAATTCTTAGAAAAAGCTTTATGAATAACCAAAACAACCTATGAGTTGGGGAATTTCTGTCAACATCTTGCAAAATTGTTGGTATAAGTTAATGTAAAAAAAAACAAAAAAACACACAAACCCTCCCTCCCCCCCCCCCTCAAAAACTCCCTAAACAAACACCAAGGTATTTCAAGTATCTTTAACAGTAATACAGTAAAACCCCGATTATCCGAAAAGCATGGGACCAAAGCATTTTCAGTTAATCAGGCTTCCATAGGAATTTTCGGATAACCGGGGTTCCATAAGAATTTTCGAATAACTGGGAGGCTTTTGGTGAAAACTTGTTTGATGAAAAGCTGTGATCGATATATTGAAGTACAAGAAGATGCAACAGCATCAGATGTTTTGTTATTTAAAAGTGGCGTGATAAAGCAGCATTTAAACGATGCAAAGTTGAAAAACAAAAGAAAATCACAACATATTTTGTAAAAATGATGAAATGTCGTACGGTGTCTATCTAATAAAGTGCCTGAAATTACGCAATGGACAAAATAAGTAAGTTGACTCTGTTTATTATTTTCATAAACAGGGATGAGATTGACAAAAAAGCTGAAAACTGCGCGAACGACGTTTGAACAATGGCAGTTATGAATTTCAAGCGCAACAAATATAATTGCTATTAACATATAGTAATTTACATACAATTTAGCTTTGCGTAAATTAAAAATAAATTATTAACACAAGTTAGGCAGAAATTATTTACTTACTCTAATGAAAAGTTTATTTTACCAAGATACAGAACATTAATGTGAAATTTGCGTTTTTTGCGCGATCTTTAGACGAAATTTGCCATTTTTTAGATATCTTTTGATGAAATTTACCCTTTTTTAGAGATCTTTTGACGGAAATTGCCGTTTTTTCCACGACCTTTTGACGGAAATTGCCGGTTTTTTTCGCGATCTTTTGACGGAAATTGCCGTTTTTTTCGCGATCTTTTGACGAAAATTGCCGTTTTCCGCGATCTTTTGACAGATATTGCCGTTTTTTAGCGATCTTTTGACGAAATTTGCCGTTTTTTCGCGATCTTTTGACGGAAATTGCAGCTTTTTCGCGATCTTTTGACGGAAATTGTCGTGTTTTAGCGATCTTTTGACGGAAATTGTCGTTTTTTCGCTATCTTTGGACGAAATTTGCCATTTTTCGCGATCTTTTGACGGTAATTGCCTTTTTTCGCGATCTTTTGACGGATGTTGTCTTTTTTGCTATATTTTGACGAATATTGTCGTTTTTTCGAGATCTTTTGACAAAATTGCCGTTTTTTTGCGATCCTTTGACGGAAATTGCCATTTTTTCGCGATCCTTTGACGGAAATTGCTGTTTTTTTGCGATCTTTTGGCAAAATTGTCGTGTTTTAGCGATCTTTTAACAAAAATTGCAGTTTTTTCGTGGTCTTCTGGCGAAAATTGCCATTTTTCGCAATCCTTTGACGAAATTGGCGATTTGTCTTTGAACGATTGACGAAATTGATTTTTTTGGTGACCATTTGTCTAAATTCGCGATACATTTTACGTCCGAATTTTCAGATTTATGACCGATTTTTTTTTTAAATTTTTGGAAATGACTGCCGTGATTCTTGGACTTTTCGGAACAGAATCATCCCTGGTTCTCATCCCTGGTTCAGCGATCGCGATGAAATAGGATAGCCACCGCACACGATAAAAGACATCTCGTAGTTGAAGTGTTGAAATATAAGCATATTTTGATGCGGATTAAAATCATTTCATGATTCTTTTTTTATTTAAACGAATAAAAAACGGATGTCTGCACGAAATAAATTCTTGAAAAATGAGAAATTAAAAATCGAAAAAATTGCAAAAAAGCGAAAATTTGAAAAAAAAATCGAAAAAAAAAACGGAAATTCAAAAATGACAAAAAAGCTGAAAACCGCGGATCCGCGGAAAAATCGCATGCTTGCATAAAGAACATGCTTTTTTAACACTATTTCTACTCGTGTCCAATAACAACTTTCAAAGTTTTGATTTTTATTTATTTTCCTTTTAATTTTTAAAGATAAGTATAGTAAAGTGAGGACAGACGCCGCGGTCGGACAGATGCCACAGAGATTGTATTGGCGACACTAGCGCTCCCTAGGCCAAATTAAGAATTTCGTTGTGTGCCTAAGTGCTCTCTGTTGTGTTGTATGCGTTTCCACTGCTTAACTATTAGTATTCAAATATTTCTGCCTGCTTTTATGCTTCAAACATGCGTGGAAAGTTGCTAAAATTATTATAATAAAATTTTATTGCATATTTTAAGCCAAATAAACAGAGATTTCATCCCAGAACCAATTGCAACTGTAGAATAGATCATCGTAGAATACAGACATGTGCTTGCCTTTCTCACGCGACACAAAATGGTGGCGCGACATCTTACCCTCTACTATGGGACAGATGCCGCACAGAGGTTGAGGGACAGATGCCGCAAAATATATTTTTGTTTTACTGTAAATAAATTCATCACTGCGATTTAAGTATAACTAACATTTAAATGAAGGTATATTAGCGCATTCTGCTACTTATCAAAATATTCTCAGCAACAATGCTGGTTTTCCATGTGTGAATCAGGAAAACATGGTCCCTTTACAAGTCTCACCATTTAAACTGTTAAACAAAATATCTCTTATCCCAATGGTCAAAAGGCCCATACTGCCAAGTAAGAGAAATCAAAAGGATGCAAATATTACAAGCAGAGAGTTTATAAACAATAAAAAAGAAGAATGAAATAAAAAGCAAGAGAAACTAGAAAGCGTCAAAGAACGACAGCTTGATGGAAGTAAAATGTTTAAAAAACGGAAAGGAAACATCAACTTGAACACACCTTACTTGAGGAAGAAACCAAAATATGAGTCATCTTCCGATAATGGCGAAATTGTTCTTTTATAGATTTTGATGGCAGTATGTATTGGATTGGAATTTGATGACTCAGAATGTACTGATTGTGTCTGTCTGAAGTCTTATCAAGAAACAAAGTCTAAAGCGGACAGGGTTCAGTGCATCAAATTCAATCGATAGCTGCATGACAAAGGCTCACTTTACTTTTGCAACGGGAAGTGTGATGTGATTGTGGGCGAATGGAAATACAAAATTAAAGAATGAGAGGAAAGGCCAAAGAAAATTAGACTAGGTCCTAAATAGAATATAACTAATGCTTACATTAAGAGCAAACTGCAACGTTCGCCTGGATGTAAACCAGTGATTTATATCTTTTTTGTAATTATGCTGTCTATTGTTTCCAGTAATTATGCTATCCATTCACGTAAATTCAAATGTTTTTCGTTTCATTTTCATTTTTTGTCATAAGTTTTATTTTTCGAGCTTACACTTTTGCAATTTCGTTAAACTTTTCACAATTTAGTGATATATATAATTTATGTAAGTTTACTGTTATTTATTTTCATTTTAAGTAGTTTGAGGAAATAAAAATGTGATTTATTTGAAAAAAATAAACAACATAGCTTTTTTCTCCAAGCGGCATCTGTACCACACCCCATGCGACATCTTACCCAGCTCTTAAAAAATTATGTTAAAAAAGGACGTTTGGGAAAATAATTGTGCCTGCTTTATTAAGAGGGTTTTAACTTGTTTAACATAGAAATTAGATTCTAAAGGGTTTGATCAATTATTTCTGGCACTTAGTTAGTTGTTTTTTGCTTTATTGTACATTTTACAAGAAGAAAAGAAAACCTGCGGCATCTGTCCTCACTTTACTATATTAAAACAACTCTTTAATGTACTTAAAATGATTCGGAATTGTTTTGACCTAAAACTTACAAATAAAATATTAATCATAAATCAACATATGTTAAAAGGTGTCATTTGACATCGGTCAAAATAGTGTTGACAATAAAATTTTTCACATTTAAAAAGGACTTTGAGGAATTTTAAGGGCTTTCGGTTAAGCCGATTTTCGGATAACCGGGGTTCTACTGTAACATAAATTTACAATTACCAGTTTAATAAACCAGATGTTCATACATTAATTAGTCAAAATTCACGAGTGAGCAAGAAAAAATATTAAAATTAATTTAAATCTGATGTTAAATAAACTATACATTTGTTTTTGTTCGATTCATTTACATTATCAGACAGAAAACGTTGGGAAATATTTCTAAATTATCGAAACATCACAAAAATTTCGCTGTTGCAATGAATAATCTAGTAGATTTTTAACAAAATCATATATTTTCCAAATATTAACTTACGGTAATTAGAGGTTATGAATGAGACCAAATAGTTTTCGATTAGAATTTTGCATGACTCTTCCAACGAAGTCGTTGTTAATTGTTAAATATATTGAATCACGGATTTCAATTTGTTCTGCAAAAATTATTTTCATATGAACTGAAAATAACATCTGCGTTTTCTGTTTTGGTGTAAGATAAATTTTCTTAACCCTTTGTGTCCTAAATTATTGAAAAAGAAAATTTCTTTTTAACCCTTTATGCCCCAAGTCACGAACTAGGATAAATTTTCTTTACCCTTTATGACCCAAATTATGAACTTAGACAAATTTTCTTAACCCTTTTTGTCGCAAATTATGAATTAAGAAAAAATTTATCAATTCTAAATGTCGCAAATTATGAACCAAAAAAAAAAAAAAATAAATAAATAAAGGAAAAAGAAAAATTCTTAACCTTTTGTGTCCCAAATTATGAACTAAGATAAATATTATTTACTCTTTATGTCCCAAGTTATGAGCTAAGACAAATTTCCTCAACTCTTTATGTCGCAAATTATGAACCAAGAAAAAAAGTTCATAACCCTTTATGTCCCAAACTACGAACAAAGAAAAAAAATTCTTAACCCTTTATGCTCCAAATTATGAAATAAGATAAATTTTCGTAAACCTTTAAATCCCAAATTATGAACTGAGGAAAATTTCACATCGAAAATATTCTCCCTTGATATACGAAGATGATTTCAAAAAAAAAAAAAAAAAATATGTAGTAATGATATAAAATTTATAAACGACTAGCAGTACCCACGGTTTCGCAGCAATGTTGGTGAAAATGCCAAGCGCTACTCATATTTTTGTATCTATAAACATTAGGTGAATTTATACTGCTAGGGAAAATTTAAATGCTACTAATTAAGGCATATCAAACAAATGAAGTTGATCAAACTTCATTCTTATACCGCATTAAGTGAACGAACCGGTTCCGGAAGCGAAAGTATCCTAAAAACCTGAAAATAAAATTGAAAAAGTAAAAAGCAGAATTTATCGCTCTCAGCCATCCAATGCAAAATCATTTTAAAATATTGAAATACAAACGAGATATTTTAAAATAACCCTCCCATAGTATTAACATTAGCCAACAGGTGTTTTCGCATGAGTGAAGTAGCCCATTAATCCTGTGGGCTTGGAATTGAAATGCTTTCGTATTTTACAAACTTCTCATCAAAAAATTAAAATTTTAACTTCTTTTTTTCCTGTATATTCTTCTTAAAGGATGTTTACTCGCTTTTCGCTGTGGAAAATATTTCTAAAATATGTATTTAATTCTGTTTTAAATATATTCTGTTCTATATTAATATATTCTGTTAATATATGTTAATATATTCTGTTCTAAAATATTATTAACAGCTCAACAGTTTCACTAAGATTTGAAAACAGGAAATAGAAATTAAGTAAGGGAGACTAGGGAGGGTTGACCATAGGGGAGGCTTGATCCACCCTTCAGTTTTCATACTTAAAAGAATTTCAGAGTTTTGCCAATAAGTGGCAACCAAAGATACTGGAAATGCTCAAATAATAGTTTTTGTTTCACGCAGCTAATTGAAACAGGTATTTAAAAATCAATTGTGAAGAGTTTGCAGCTTAAAAAGTGTATTTTTTAGAAACATTTTGTAAAATATTCTCAGATAAAATATATCATAGAAATATAAGTAAGGTGGTTTTAAGTAATGCAGAAATATTGAGCTTTCATTCCAGGTAAAAAGGTTGTACAGTAAATTAGGCTAAACATAACCCTGTGCTATACTTTAAAAAGTGGCTGTGCGGGGAGGCTTGACTCAATAAATGTGAGGGTGGGTTGACCAGATGGTTAAAGCTCCCTTAATTAAGTGTTTTTGGAAATCTTTTTATTATACACTGTACATAAAGAAGGATTAATAGTTATATTTCTAAAATAATGTAAATTTATTCTGTAAAGCTAGAGTAAAAGGAAGATGTTTAAAATTGATTAAGAGGAGATGTGAAAAATTGCTATAGAAGCAAGAAAAAAATGTAATGAAATATAAATTAGAAAGTTGATAGGAACTTTTATTTCATTTAGATAGTACCCATAGTAGGTAAACAGAAATAATGGAAAAGACTGGAAAACAATAAACCAGCAGTCTCAAGAAATGTTAAATGTTCATGCTTCTACAAAAGAACATAACATTGATCAAAGTACTTTAGGAAGGGTATGTAGAAAAATTTCACCAATTTCCTCCCGTATGTGGGGAGCCTTGACCCATTATTTTCTCATGATTAAAATCAATCATTTTTCAAGTTTCTTATAAATTACACTTATGTCGCAAAGATATTTTGATAACTAACTGTATAACGAATAAAATGGTATCTGAAACTTCATTCTAGGTTCAACACATAAAACATATTTTGTAAAAAATGCGTTAACCCTCCCAGTCTCCCCTATATACAGTAAAACCTACATAATGAACACTCCCCCCCCCCCTCCCGAAAAGCACGCACCTGCATTTAGCGAAAAAAATTTCATTTCCAATGCATATCTAATTTTCATGCTTTTACCTCTGAAAAGCGAACAAATTCGACTGTCCTGAAATGTTCGTTATTTATAGGTTTTCCTGTATTTTAGAAACATTCTGCCAAGAAAACGAAATTTTTTTAAAGAAAATTACACAGAAAAAAGGAATTAAAAAATTAAATTCTCTTATGAGAATTTTGAAAAATCCGCTCGTTGAACGTAATGCCATTGTGAAATTTTTAAACTTGTTTTTTTCGAAACCCTGTTTTTCATACTGGGCGGTCATTTTTTTTTTCGAGAACAATTGGACCGATTTCCTTCATTTTTTATTTAAAAGAAAATTAATCACTTTTGTTGGAACTTATACTACTGAAAAGTATGATTTTCATTGATTAAATATTTTTTAAAGCTCTCAAAATGTTAAAAAAATAGGTGCAAAAAAGCGACCTTTTTTTGTTCAAATCACCGTCATTTTGTCAAAAACCAACTTGTAAAGCTAAATGTTGGTATAAGCTCAGGAAATTTAATGCTTTTTCATAATATCGTGACCCAATTTGTTTGAGATGCTTACGACCGGAGAAAAACGGTCACCCGTTTTGAAGGCGCGCATCTGCAGTCGCACAAGGCATAATATTAATTTTTTACACAAAAAAATTAAATATATAATTAAAATGCAAAAGTCCGAAGGCGATATATTTTTTCTTTGTAACTAAAAAAAAGTGTAAAAATCAAGTGAATTTTGAGTACGACAAGCATTAGAAAATACACCAATATTCAAGTAGGAATTGCGAAAGGTAATTAGCTAAACTGTTACTTTTAATTTTGGATAAATTTTGCTTGTCTTTCTTTCACAAATTTCTCCTCTATTATATTTCTTTTCTTTGACGTAACTTCTTTATTACTTGTATTTCCACCAAATTGTATTCCTAAAGTTTCGTACTAAAATATTTTTTTAAGCATGAAAAGGTCCATTCATCAATATTTAATCAGCTCTTGCTTGATAAAAATACTGAATAAAAATACCTTTCCATAGAAATTTAGGACAATGATCTTGAATGGAAACTCCCATAAGTAACAGAAATTAAAACTTGGCATCAGAAAATGTTTTGTATCTGTAGCAACGGTTAGAAATTATTTATAAACATTTCCTACTTTTGAACAAATAAACAAAATGTTAATCAATGCAACTTTTTATGTATTTCATGTGTGGGTCTGAAAAATTCCAATAAAATTTCGTTGTTTTTCTTTCATATATGTAGATATGAATTAATTTATGCATTAAAATGTTTAAAAACTAAATAAAAAACAAAGTGTAAATACATAAGAAAATACATAAATAGAAATTGAATAAAACATCTTTGAATGTTTTGTTATAGTTAAAATCGATTTTTTCTTGTTAGATTTTAATTATGCATCAGAGTTTTTTTTATTTTGTAGGGTTATACATTTTGATATAATTTTTAATTCTGATATTTTATTTTGAATTCTTTCACTAAGAGTTATACATATACATTTTGACTACAGTTTAGCATTGCATTTTGATTAGTTTCATACATTTATTATGTTATTATTATTATGTTCGACACTGTCTAACTAAGCAAATCTATTCTAATACGAGGGCTATTTTTTTTCAACCTCCGATGGGCCGTAAAATAAAGACAAGTGTGAATAATAAAATGGTTTTATAACCAGGAGTCTAGTATAATCATATTTTGATCCAATACCCTCATCATAGAAGATTGCCACCAAGTGTGTTGAGATAAGTTGTCTGGAAGATTTTTGTTGGGATAGGAGCGCTGTCCTCTCAGACCTATCTTCAGTTCTCGAAAAAGATGAAATCCACCCGGGGACATATATGTGGGCTGTACGCCGGGTGATCGAACACTTCCCATGAAAATTAAACAAGCTGTCATCAGTTTAGCCTGGCACCGAGTGACTGTCACCTTTTTCGAGAGCTGAAGACAGGTCTGGGGGGGACAGCGCTTCCATCTCAACAAAAATCTTCAAGACGCTGGCACAGCCTTGGGGTATTGGAAAACTCGTCCTATCACTTTTGAATTTTTATCTTGTGCATCTCTCCAAACTCTTGTACGCGCAAATTGTAAATAGTAGGTGTGTTGTAATGTGTTTCTAATTGTGATGTTCAATATTGTGTGTTTAATGTACTGTGAAATCCCTGTAAATCCATGAAAAATGTAAATAATTATGCAATCACATTCAAATGATCCTCATGCAATCACTGCATACAGTCATGTAAATAGTAGGTGTTTGATATTGTGTTGTAATGTGTTTCTAATTGTCATGTTAAATATTGTGTGTTAAATGTACTGTGACGTATATATATCCAAGAAAATTGTAAACAATTATGCAATCACATTAGGTGAAATGATCCTCATGTAATCACTACATACAGTCATATATCTCGATGTGAAATCTTCGGTTCGCCCAGAAAAATTGGGTAACCAATTGTGATTGTAATTGTAAATCTCACAGTAACCGAAATAAATCTCAGCAGCTTGATCAGGGACCCGACGCTCCCTCTCAGACTCTGGTTGAGAGTCGGGAGGAGTGGATGTGGTCTACCCCTCGGGATTGCACTAACACTCTAAAGCGAAAGCTGAGTTCCCGAGGTGGTCATCGCTGTCATCGCCGTATGACAAGCGTTTTCACGGTGACTATGTCGAAAAGTGACTTTGATTGTACTTGATTCTGGTTATAAAATCATTTTGTTATTCACACTTGTCTTTATTTTACGACCCATTGGAGGCAGGGTTGGCTTTTTCCCGTCCAAAACTTGTTTTTCCCATCCCACCGGGAAAAAGTGGTAAATACCGGGAAAAAGTGGTAAATACTGGGGAAAAGTGGTAAATACTGGGGAAAAGTGGTAAATACCGGGGAAAACTTCCAAATGACAATATGTAAGAGATATTCTGGCTTTCTGAATCTGATGTGTAAAATTAAAGATAGAAATACATAGCAATTACAAATTTCCCTTAGGTTTATAATTATTTTGTAAGAAAGGAATATAAATAAATAAGAATTATTACATAAAGCAGAAGTTCAAGAATCTGCTGTAGAGAAAATAGCTGGGAGAACTGTTACTTATTATGCAAGATGAGTGGAGTTATGTACATAATGACTTTGTTATAGCCAATGCCATATTTTGTAATGGAAAAAGTATGTTTCTTTCTGCAATAGATTTTGGGAAAATAAGAAAACGATTGAGTATTGTACAAATCTTGCTTGTGGGGCAAAAATTGCAGCAGAAGCTACATATGGATGCACTGTAAAAAGTTTCGTTTCGGATAATGAACAGAAAATGCTTACAATATGACAGAATCTTGAAACAGAAGATATTATACCAGTTACATATGGATCTGCATCACATTATTTAAATATTCTTGGTAAGAATGTAACTACTGATACCGTTGTGGCTAATGTTTTCAAAATTCAGAAATTTTTTAGAAATCACTATATCTCTGGGAGTTTATTGAAAGAGTATGCCAATTCAGTCAAACAAGAAATTCCAGGTGAAACCCACAAATAGCTTGTTTAAAAACTTTTATTACTAACTTTTTATCTTCAAATTGTGGATAATCAAGAAGATAAAATTGATAACAACATTAAGTGTAGGGATGCACCGAATACTGATTTTGGCCAAATACCGAATATTCGGCCAACAGGCGAACTGAATACCAAATATTCGGCTAGCCGAATAGTAACTGCTAGGGCAAATACCGAATATTCGGCCTGCCGAATAGTAACTATTCGACCGAATACCGAATATTCGGCTTGTCGAATACTTTTATATTTCAAAGTTTAAAGGCATTAAAATGTTAAATTTTAAAACAGAAACTTTTATTCTAATAAACAAGAGCTTTTTTTAAGTAAACTTTATGCTGAAAAAAAATCTGCTTTGAGTTATTTAAGAAGAGGATAGTTATAAAAATTTTTAAATTAATAAAATTTTAAATTTAATGGATTCTTCTGAGAATTAAAACAAATGAATCAAATTTTCTTAAATTCTAAAAGAAACATTTTAAAATCAAAGAGAAATTGTGAAAAAATTGGAAGAAAAATTGTACAGGATCCTATATTATTTGTTTGTCAGGAAGAAACTAAAGTAAAAATAAATAAATAATACAATCTATTCAAATTTTATATGATGGCAACTCAGCAAGAATAACTGTTCTACTTCCTTTGATTAAGAAAGGAAGTTTTTAAATGCATCCTAGATTGGTGTCAGTGGGCAATCATTTTCAGAAGTGGTAAACATTGCTCTTAAAATCTTAGCAAGAAACAGATTATTTACTGGACAACAGATCATTTACTGGACAATGTTCAGGAACTTGCATTTTCACATAATTATTTCCTATGAAAATCCTCGTGATTGGTTAATTTTCTTAAATAATACTTAACAAATAGCAAATAAATAATGTAAAAACATTATCTTTTATTTAAATATGATTCTGTTTCTAATTATTCTGAATATCTTTATAAGTTGACTATTAAACGTAGAAGTTGTATAAGGTTTTTAAAAATATGTTTTAAAAGTTTTTTTAAGCATTCGGTTCGGCCAAATATTTTGATATTCAGCCAAACCGAATATTCGGCATACCGAAGAGTTTGATATTCGGCCAAGCCGAATATTCGGTAACATGGCCGAATACCGAATAGATACCGAATATTCGGTGCATCCCTAATTAAGTGTTTAGCAAATAATCTTCATCTGTATAAAAGAAGAAAAAAATATGTACAACCAAATGGAACCAGTTCAAAAGCCCTTACGAAGTTACAACACGATAATAATGCCAATATTGCTGATGCTTGTGAAATTTACCTAGAGCTTCTTCAAAATAAAGAACTCAATCCACATTTCATCAAAGTGAAATCTAGCTTTGATAAAGCAATAACCCCTGTCCATTTTTTGGCACACCAGATGAATCCGAAATATAAAGGTGAAAAGTTATCACATGATCAGGAGGAATCTGCTTGTGGATATTTGTAGACTTTAAATCCGAAGTACTTACAATACACAATACAGTTCAAGTCAGAAGATGAACCTTTTCCGAAGACATTACAAACACTATTTCACCTGCACTACGATGGAAGAATTTAAGTAAAACTGAAATAGATACAGAATTTCTCCAATTAATGGAACATCTTCAGGGATGTCCTGCATCATCAGTATCTCTGGAGCGTATTTTTTCTAATTTTTTTTTCATTCAAAACAAGATTAGAAATAGACCGGGTTTACAAAAAGCCTCTAAATTAGTATTTTGTTATATGATGCTAAAATCCAATGTGGAAGTGGAAGACGAAGAATATGAATATGATTGGTAAATGTTTGGGAATCTGATGTGTAAATATTTAAATAAATGCACTCCATTGCCTGTTTTTGTAGATGTCCCCCTCCCTTTTTAACCTTTCAAGGTATTTACTTAGAACTCAATTTTGACATTTTTAAAGGTTGTTTTGAATTTATATTTTTGTTTTTAATAATCAGTTTTCCCATGTGGGAAAAACACAGTATTTCCCAGGACGGTAAATACCGGTTTTTACCATAGTATTTACCGGGGGTGGGAAAAACCTTGCCAACCCTGATTGGAGGTTGAAAAAAAAGTAGCCCTCGTATTGTAAAGAAGAAATGTTTCTTTGTTTACACTTTTTACTTTCTTCTATCTTCAATAGAAGAAAGTATTGTAATCGAAATTTTTTTCGACTTCCGGTTTTCGACGGATTTACATGTTTTAAAGGTCAGAGATTCCAAAAAACATGTTTATAGAAAATGTCTGTCTGTCTGTGTGTCCGTCTGTCCGTCCGTCCGTCTGTCTGTCACCATTGTACCATCAAAAAGTGTATGAAGTTATGCATAGAATTAAACCAAAATTTTATTTTAAGTTTTTGGCTATGGCAAGCAGGTCCTCCTGGAATTTGGAAAAAATTCGCCGGTAGGGGGCGCTGATATAGCAAGTTTTGTGCGATTTTGACTATTGTACCATCCAAAAGTGTATGGAGTTATGCATGGAATTGAACCAAATTTTTATTTTAAGTTTTTGGCTATGGCAAGCTGGTCCTCCCTGAATGTGGAAAAAATTCACCGGTAGGGGGCGCTGTAATAGCGATTTTGAATATTATACCGTCGAAAAGTGTATAAAGTTATGCATGGAATTGAACCAAAATTTTTTTTAAGTTCTTGGCTATGGAAAGGAGGTCCTCCCTTAATTTGTGAAAAAATCGCCCGTAGAGGGCGCTGTAATAGCGATTTTTATGCCATTTTTGCGCCATTTTGAATATTGTACCGTCGAAAAGTGTATGAAGTTATGAATAGAATTGAACCAAATTTTATGTGTTTGTTTTTGGTTATATCACGAAGGTCCTCCCTGAATTTGGAAAAATTCTGCCGGTAGGGGGCACTATAATTGCGATGTCTGTACCATTTTCATTATTGTACCATCGAAAAGTGTATGAAGTTATCCATATAATTGATACGGACTGAATTTTTACGTTTGAAAAAAATGCCAGACCGGGAGTCGAACCTTCGACTTAAATTGCAACTCTCTGCGTATGCATTTTCTCAATCAGTTGGAAAAATTCCGTTTGTATGTTATCTTTAACAAGGAGTATGATCGAGTTAAAAATAATAATGTGTACCTACGTTTCCATCGTTTAAGGCTGTTCTCAAATCCAAAGGGGCAAATTTATGACGCAAGTTTTAATTCATTTTTTTCGGAAATGCACGAAATTGGCTGTTTTTTAATCCAGAAACTATGTAATTGAAAGACGTTTTTCATTTTTTGGTGAACGTAAACGATCAGAAAATAGCGTCGAATTTGGCGTTTTGAACCAAATTTCCGGACGAAAGGAGAAAAAGCAGCGAGGAAGAAAAGAAAAACCGGTTGTCACGTGACCCCAAAATCGCTTATAACTCATAAATAAATTATTTATCAAAAAGAAAACTCATTTCGATTCCCAGTCGCTTTAATAGTTCAATCAGTCCTGCCAATTTTGTGCCTTTACGGTTAAAAATGAATGAGTTAGTAAATGTGTTAGAAAGTTTAGGGCTTGTTGAGCGGTGCAGTTAAGAACAGCCTTAATGCAGTTCTAGTGCCTCAGTTGTCTATCTGGAAGACCAGATGCAACCTTAGTGACTCAGATAACCTTATTGGCCAATAAGGTTATCTGAGTAAATATGCCCGCCGGTTGTCAGGTAACTCAAAAGGTAGGCGTAGAGCGTTAGCAATTTAATCAAAGGTCTCAGGTTCGACTCCCAGCCTGAGCATTTCTTTCACTCAGTTGAAAAAAATTCAGTTCGTTTATTTGTTTGTTTGTAGGAGGAAATTTGTGGAACTACTTAACCTAACCTATTCCCAAAAATTTTCAGAATAATAATAATGCCAGTCTCTGCTCCCAAAATAAGTCACTTTTTATGTCGTTATCCCAGCTCCCAAGGAAACGAACGAAAAACGTTCTAACATTACGATTTCTTTGAAGCTACTGTGCCTAATAATTTGAAAGTTGACATGAGGGGTACTGTTTAGGTATTTGATCGCTAAGGAGAAAAAAAAAAAAAGCTAAATGAGCGGAAGACATTCTAAAATAACGCCTACTCTGAAACTACAGACCTGATTTTCAAAACTCTCAGTATTATATAAAGCTCATTCTCACTATGTCTGCTTAAATGTACGCTACATCTCAAGGTCTCTGCCTTCCAGAAGTTGCAATATAGAGAAACTTTCTAAAATTGCGATTTGTTGTATGTTGGGAATAGAAACTTCAGAATTCAGAAACTCCAGTGTTTAAAGTAATATGGGGTTTGATTTTAAAACATAAATCCTCGCTACGGTTTTTAAAACATACAACATTAAAAAGATAAAATGAGCTGAAAACGTTCTAAAATTGCGATTATTATGGAACTACTGCATTGATTAACATTTTTTCTTATAATTATTATGGTTGCAGATGTTTAAACATAGAAGAATGGGTGATGTCAGTATAGCCGAGGATGGCACCAGAAGTTTAATATTAAAAGTTTATTAAATAAAAAATCCTATTTACAAAATATTTACACTTTCCTAAAATATATACACTTTAACTACAATTTATCAACCACAATACTCCACCAAAACTACACAACTTATTTCTCAAAACCAAACTAATATTACCTCGGATGCCATCCTACACGTACGACGAAAACCACCACTACTACCGATCTCCCCTCTTCACTTCAACTCACTTACCGTTGGGGAGTAAGTCTTTTTCACTTCACTTTACTTTGGAGGTTAAAAAGAGGTTGGTTGTATAACCCCCCCCCCCACCCCGATAAGATTGTTGCTACGCAGAGCGAAGCAAAAATCTGACATATGGCAACCATACTACAATACAGAATAAGGAATATATAATAAACAATTCAAAACAGATGCATAGAAGCCTTGTTATAATAGTTATAGTGATAAAACATGTATATAATAAAACAATTCACAACAGATGTATAGAAGCCTTGTTATAATAGTTATAGCAATATTTAACACATATAACAGTAAAAAATACTAAATTAAATACAGAAATATTTCACAACAGACGAAAAGATGCTTGATATAATACTGGATACAAGAAAAAAAAACCCCATAAAAGAAAGTGTCATTTAAATAATCTTTATAGAGTGAACTAATCTCGATAGACCATCTCCATTTTTTAACTGTGCACCTGGGCAATGTGAAATATTTATGTTATATCTTTGTAAAGATAATGCCTATCTTTGTAATTTTGCAGACTGAGGTGCAGATTTCTGTAAATATACCAAGGAATTGTGGTCAGTTATTAACTAAATTTCAGCACCAAACACATAAACTTCAAATTTCTTTATTGACTATACCACAGCATAAGCTTCACGCCCGATAGTCGACCAATTTTGTTGCGCCTTAGTGAACTTTTGGCTAGCAAAACTAATAGGTTTCAAAAATTTTTTCTCATCTCTCTGAGACAGACAAGCACCTACTCCATAAGAACTGGCATCACACTGAATAGTATAAGGCTTTTTAGGATCTGGTGTATAAAGCTTAGGGGCCTCACACAACAAGCGTTTCAAAGTTTGAAAAGCTTTTTCTTCAACATCAGACCACGGAATGATCTCTGGAATTTTCTTTTTCGTTAAGTCGGTTAAAGACTTAGCGATTTCAGCGTAATTTTTTATGTAATCACGATAATAATTAAATAAATCCAGCGCACTTTTTAGAGATGTTAGGTAGATTTCGTATGAAATACTACCTATTGAGATCGTTCCTATTTAGGAATTTCTGAAAAAATTTTGCAGTTCTACACCGATCATGACCCCTAGAACCCAAAACCACCCTCAGTAAAACACTATATCTATCTATCTATCTATCTATCTGTCTATCTATATATATCACTTTCTTCTGGACACGATAACTTTCGTAATTCTGCACCAATCTCTTCCAAACTGATACATAAAATCAATGGGCATAAAATCTCGGTCAAGTTCGTTAATGGGCAAAATCGGACCAAGGGGATGGAAATAGGGAAGGGTTTTGTGAAAACAGAAAACCCCCCATAACTTCTTAATTTTTGTACATATCAAATCAGTTTAAAGTTTTTATTACTTCTAAAAATAGGGCCAAAATTTTATGTATCACAGATTTTTCATAAAATTAAAAATGGGCTCAAGGGGCGTAAAAATAGGGTTTTTGGGAGAAAAAAGTTCATAACCTCGTCAATTCCCAAGATATCAATTCCAATTAATTTTATTATAAATCTCTTTAATATTATCTACAACTTTTATATTCACAAGTTTTTGATAGGACCAATTCGTACCGCAAAAAAAAAAATTAAAAACGAAAACAAAAAGAGGGTTTGAAGAAGTAAAAAATCCATAACTCCGTCAATTCAAAAGATATAAAATCCCCATGAATTTATCACATATCTTCTTAATATTGTCTACAACATCTATATAGACAAGTTTTGGATAGGACCAATTCTTACAGCAAAAACAAATTAAAAGTGTATAGCTGAAGAAAAAAATCTAAGTAAGGGTGTATTCAAATCCAAACTGCTTATTTTCTGACTCATTTTACAATTAAGTTTTGCTCTCAAAGGCTTCCAATTGGTACGTTTTCTTACTCAGAAACTATATAATGTACCGTAATAGTCGATTTTTTGATAGAGGCAGAATATATTTAAAAAAATGCTGTTAAAGTGGTCATTTTGAACCGAATTTCCCGAAGCGGATTGTGTTAGAAAAATCATTGCATTAAGGATGCACTCAAATCCAAACTGCTTATTTTCTGACTCATTTTTTTAATTCATTTTTGCTCTCAAACGCATTTAAATGGTAGATTCGCTTATTCAGAAACTATATAATGTACCGCAATGATCGATTTTTTGATAGAGGCAGAATATATTTCAAAAAATGATCTCAAAGTGGGCATTTTGAACGGAATTTCCCGAAGCAATTGTGTTATCCCTTTCTTCTGGACATGATAACTTCCGCAATTCTGCACAAATCTCTTCCAAATTGATACATAAAATCAAGGGACATAAAATCTCGGTCAAGTTCGTTAATGGGCAAAATCGGACCAAGGGGATGGAAATAGGGAGGTGTTTTGTAAAAACCGCATAACTTCTTAATTTTTGTACATATCAAATCAGTTTAAAGTTTTTATTACTTCTAAAAATATCGATCACAGATTTTTGATAAAATTTAAAATAGGCTCAAGGAGCGCAAAAAATAGGGTTTTTGGGAGAAAAAAATTCCTTACTTCGTCAATTCTCAAGATATCAAATCCAATTAATTTTACTATACATCTCCTTAATATTATCTACAACTTTTATATTCACAAGTTCTTGATAGGACCAATTCGTACCGCAAAAAAAAAAAAAAAAAAAAAAAAAAAAAAAAATTAAAAACGAAAACAAAAAAGGGGGGGTTGAAGAAGAAAAATTTTCATAACTCCGTCAATTCACAAGATATAAAATCTCCATGAATTTATCATATATCTTCTTAATATTGTCTTCAACATTTATATAGACAAGTTTTTGATAGGGCCAATTCTTACAGCAAAAATAAATTAAAAATACATAGCGGTTGAAGAAAAAAAATCATCTTATTAAGGGTGCATTCAAATCCAAACTGTCTATTTTCTTACTCATTTTTAAATTCATTTTTGCTCTCAAACGCATCCAATTGCTAGATTCTCTTATTCAGAAAGTATATAATGTACAGTAATGATCGATTTTTTGATAGAGGCAGAATATATTTCAAAAAATGATGTCAAAGTGGGCATTTTGAACAGAATTTCTCGAAGCGATTGTGTTAGAAACGAAAAATATTGCCCTACTGAGAAAATAATTGTTTATTAATCAAGTTTTAATTAATTGAAAGAAAAATAAAAACACAGGTCGCTTATAAATCTTTTAAAAAATCACGTCAGCATGTTTCATATTTTTATTATTTTTTTTATTAAAAATGAATCGGAAAATTTGCCAGAAAATTTCGAGTTGTTGAGCATGGAAAAAAGTATTTTTTTAATACCGCCTTAACATGATTCTGATAAAACCAGATATTATATAAAAAGGAAATAAAAACTCTTCAAAAGCAGACAGACAAAACTGTTAAAGTGGATTTATATCTAATAATGATTTAGTTTTTGTTGGTGAAATTAGAATACTTAACTTCGAAATCTACCTCTGCCTGTAGGCCGGGCCGGCAGGGATTTTTTTTTTTTTTTGGTTTTATGTGATTCTATCGTTTCAACGGCACGTAACTTTCCTGGGTCTGGTTGATGTCTACCTCCTCCTATGAGATGACCTAAATATTTAATTTGGGTTTTTGCGAATGAACATTTTTTGACATTTACGGTGAACTTCAGTTCAATTAATTTAGACAGAACAGCGTCTAGATGCTTAAGATGAGTATCCCAGTCACATGAAAAAATAGCAACATCGTCTAGATATGCTTTGCAATATTTACGGCGTTCACCCAGAGCATCGTTGATTGATTTCTGAAAAGTAGCAACTGCGTTGCGCAATCCAAACGGCATGACTTTCCATCTGTAAGAAGCACGATGAGTTTTAAAAGAAGTGAGATCTCGACTCTGTTTTTCAAGAGGAATTTCCCAATACCCTTTTAATACATCTAAACAGGTAATTATTGTTAGCACTTCCAATTTCATTGATTAATTCAGTTGCATTCTCCATAGGGTAATCAAAAGGTTTTGTCACTGCATTCAATAGACGAAAATATATACATAAACGAATACTATTGTCCTTTTTAGCAACACATACGACAGGATATGCTATTCAGCCTCACTTTTTTCTATAAATCCTAAATGCTCTAACTCTTCTATTTGTTTATCGACTTCGTTTTTTAGTGATTCCTGAATTTTATAAATATAGGGTTTCTTCCTTTCCGCACCCGGTAATAAACGAATTTTATGTGCTCCGACATTTGCAACCTGAATTTTACCAGAAAATAATGGTGCACGTTTTTCTAGAAGTTTACTTAATTGTAATCGTTTCTTATCCTCCAGATGACTAAGGTCTACTTCAATGTTAGTTTCATTCAAAGTATTAGCTTTATTTGGTGTTGGGTGGATTTCACCAAATTCAACATCATCTTCAAAAATGACTCCAACAATTTGTACTCTTACATTAAATTTTCGAATTTTATTCGCATGAACGTGTCTTAAACTACCATCGGGTAATTTCACCTTATATGAATAAGGGTTAATTCTTTCAACTATTTCACCGGGTCCTGTCTATCTAGCATACAATTTAGTAGTGTAATCGGGTATGAGCAAATATACTAAATCACCTTTCTGAAATTCTTTCATTCTACTTCGACGATTAAAATAGCGGGCATAGTTTTTTGTTTTTCTGATGTAGTTAGCGATGCAAGGTCGGCGGCTATTTCCAAATTTATCTTTAATTCTTGCAAATAATCTATTGCTGAGCTGCTAAGATGCAGTGGTAAGGGTATCTCACCCGACCACGAAGACTTTAATACTGCCAAGGGGCCTCTAGCTTCCTGACGATACATGAGCTTAAACGGTGACACGCCAGTTGTACAATTTGGTACCTCACGATAGGCAAAAAGTAAAAAGGGAATATGTTTATCCCAATTAACAGGATCTGTACGAATCACATGATGTAACATTAGCTTAAACACCCGAATAATTTTTTCTATCGCACCATTTGAGACGGGATATGATGGGGTTGAGAAGCGGGGAGATGTCCCTAACCGGTTCTCAAATTCTTTAATCAGTTCAGATATAAAATTAGTGGCCTGGTCCGAATATAACTTCAGGAATTCCTGTACGCATGAAAATATCTAATAAAGCATCACATGCTGTTTTCGCGGACAGATTCCTTAATGGAACAACTTCCGGCCATTTAGTATTTTGATCAATTAATGTCAGACAATACTTATGTTTTCTACCTGAAGGCGGCACAATTTCACCTATAACGTCAATGTTTACAGTATGAAAAGGATATGGTGGACGAACAACAGGTGTTATGGGAATTTTATCAGTTTGTTTCTCGGGGCTCTTTAACTAACAGTTCTTACAGGTTTTACAATAATTTTCTACATCTCTTGAGATATTCGGCCAATAAAATGATACTTTAACTCTTTCCTTAGTTTTCCGCATTCCTAGGTAATTTCCAAAAATTGAATCATGAGCTAATTGTAATACTTCATTTCTATACCTCACTGGTAAAACAAACTGATAGATTTTATCTCCACAAATAGTCTCATTATGAAACAATAAATCATCCCGTATCAAAAAATTATTTTTTCCTAAACGAGCGTCCTTGAAAGAATTATTTAAAGTTGGGCATTCTTTTTGTGCGATACGAAATTTATTATACTCTGACAGTTCATTTCGATCACTTTGTATTTCATCTGTCGAAATAAAACAAACATTTGAATTCCCCTTCACGGCTGAGCTATTTTTAGATTGACCTTGCACCTGCGATGAACTATTACGCAAGTTTTCGTTTTGAAGAAGTTCTATTAAAGAATTATGTACATCGGGAGTGATTGAACAAGGAACATTTAAGTTTTCAGTCAAAGCAAAATGTGTATTTAAGCATACATAAATCCCGCTGTCTGATTTATAATTTACAGGGATCGTCGCCAAATTTGCACGTATTTTTTCTTTAAAGGCTGATTCTAACACAATAGTTCCTTTAGCTGTGATTTTCAAATTGGGAATTAATGACGTGTTTAAAATATTTATTTCTGTACCTGAATCCACGATCGTTTCAATTTGCTTTCCTTCAATGTAAAGAATGATTTTTTTTAAAGGATAAAAACTAATTTCATTTAATTGGTCGTTAGTTTGTAAATGTATGGAATTAACATTAGTGACTACTGCATTATCCTTCGAGTACAATTTATTTGTATCTCCCTGCGGTTTAGACATTTTCTGACCCTGCTCATCATTTTGTTTATTTGGTTTAGCATATTTATTTCTCCAGTTTGGGCAAAATCTAGCTAGGTGAAAAGACGAATTGTAAATATAACAATCACGTGATTTTGCGAAATACTTGTTCTCAGATGAAATTTGATTTTTCCTTAGTTGTGGCGGAACATATTTACCATTTTCATGATTCATTTCACGATAAGTAGGTCGTTTCTCAAATTTTGTTTCATCAAAAGATCTGCTTTTGCAGTAAAATAAATATCACAATCTCTTGATAACTGATCAGGCAAAAGTCAACTTTCTCCCTGTTTAACTGCAATATGAGTTGAAAGCTCGCTATCCAATGTTTCGAAATTCTTATCCGATATTATTAAGTTATAAGCGAATCAAAATCTTTAACATTACGAATTTTACAATAATGTAGAAAACAGGATCTTAATCGCGAAGCAAACTGCTGATGTGTTTCACCAGGTAATCTTTTAGCGTTTCTAAAATTTTGTAAACAAGAGAATGGGGATGGTTCATATTCTTTCAAAATTAAAGATTTAATTTTATCACAATCTTTCAAATCTTCATCATTAATGCATACAAGAACATTTCCTGCTTTCTCACCTATTAATTTCAATAAGATTTCAGATTTATATTCCTTAGGAACATTTTTATGTTTAAACGCTCTTTCTAATGAATCAAAGAACAGATTCCATGTTTCGTTTTTCTTAGGCACTGGAATTGCCAAAACTTGAACTGCTTTTATAAGTTTATCTAATGATACTGATGTGCTTTCCCCTTCATTATGGGACAAATGCTCGTTTCCCATTTGCTGTTGCAAACGCAATTTATTTACTTCCTCTGCATTTTTCCGCTCTGTAACTGTAGTCGATAAAAAATCGGTTACAAATTCTTTATTGTTTGCACACTCTTTAGATTTCAATAACTAATCTTTTAATTCAGCTACTTTCAAACCCGAATCAGCTTCTTCGCCGATTTCTTGCAGAACAATAAGTAAATCTGCTTTGGTTACGTCTTAAACATTTTAGAACAAAATTAACAGTATCATACCACACAATTAAAAGTAAAATAAATCGCTCACCTCTATTTAGTAATCGAACATTGGGATCGAATGCATATTTGATTTAATTTGTGGAAAGATCTCTGGTTCTCGAGCGCTGTGATATCAGTATAACCGAGGATGGCACCACAAGTTTAATATTAAAAGTTTATTAAATACAAAATATTTACACTTTCCTAAAAATATATACACTTTGACTACAATTTATCAACCACAATACTCTACCAAAACTACACAACTTATTTCTCAAAACCAAACTAATATTACCTCGGATGCCTTCCCGCATCCTACACGTACGACGAAAACCACCACTACTACCGATCTCCCCCTTCACTTCAACTCACTTACCGTTGGGGAGTCAGTCTCTTCACTTCACTTTACTTTGGAGGTTAAAAAGAGGTTGGTTGCATGACAGAATGAAAGAGCTAAAACCATAGACTTCTCATATAACTGGACTCAGAAATAGCAACCCTTTCTTGACGCCGGGATCACTACCCACCGTCACGTGATGGTGGGCAGAGAAAACGCGCCAAACCGGTTTTTCTCCTCTGGTTCCCGCTGAAACTTTCTTGCGTCGGCGTTTCTCTCGCATAAATCAAATCCGACAGTTGCCAAAAAGGTGATCACCGCCAAAAAAGACAACCTTTTGGCGATGAAAGCAGAAACATGTGTGCCTCAAGTTCTGACCGAAATAACAATGGGATTCGGCCTCTACTTCTTATCTTTACTCTGAGGCTAAAACTTTCTAAAATTACCATTTTTTTAAAACTGTTCTGGGTGGAAACATCAAAGTTGACATGGTGATCATTTTTAGGGCGTAAATACTCGAATGCCGAAATTCGAATGTGTCAGAGGACAGGAAAAGGTTTTACAATTATACTTTTTATTGTGATTTCTGTGAAATTCTCAGGTCTAGAAATTTCAAATTTGGCATAGAGGTGATTTCTAAGATATAGGTGGGCACTAATAATAGCTTTTTTTTTTTTTTTTTTTTTTTTTTTTTAATAATTCAAACTTTAAAACATTGTAATGAAAATACTTCTTTTGTGTGTGTCATTCCACAATCTTCCCAAGATTCGCGCCAACCTTTATGAACAATTGAATTGAATGAAAGTACCGGTAACTGCTACAATTAATTAAAGTAATAATAAGGAAGAAAAATGATAGGCAACTAGATAAAGAAGTACTGCATATTTTGTCTTTTGCAGTACAATAATGATGGCTAAATATACAATAAACCGAAGTTTTTCAACTTTTTATTTATAGAATAATATTTGGATTTTTATGTTGAATGCATTTACACTAAATATTATAAAGAAGAAGTATTTGTTTGCAGGTAGTAATATCAGAAACAAAAGTACAGATTTGAAGAAATAATGTATGATAAAACCATACAGATTTGAAAAAATAATGTCTGATTACCGATTTTAAAAATTCACTGCAGGATTGAGCTGACGAAGAGATTAATCCGTTTTTCGCAAATGGGTTGCAATGTTTATGTATATATAATTCACGCATTTAGTAAAATAGTATTAATGCAAGAATGATACCACAAAAACGCAAGTCAGTTAGCAATGTATTAATTATCAGTAGCAGTATAATTCCCATCCCGTATTAGCATATGCCTCTAGGCCCATTTCAAAAACCATGCGCCCGAATAAGCGAGCTTTGCAAGTGACACAAGTTAAGGTTTGTTGGTGTAACTGGAACCACGAGGTAACTGGGCCATAGGCTATTTTATAAAAAACTGTTGGTGTTTTTTAAGTTTTAGCTTTTGTGAGCAATGCCCCTTTACCTCTACTTCCTAAAATAACGTGTATCAACTCAATCATAACTCTCACTTTGCTGTGATAGGTTGTCAAAAATTTATGTTTCTTTTTTTAAAAACAACGTCAATATGGTTGAACTTCCTCGGATTTTATTAAAATACTGTAAGTACTTTTATTAAACAATCTTTTTTTAAAGATTAGACATATAACTACATTAATATTATTAGGTATCTATACATATTTACTTCATGTTTTAAATGTAAGCCCGGTGTCCCAGTTACTCCATAAATGCTTCAAGAATGGGGTAACTGGGACATGTAGCCGGGGTAACTGGGCCATGCTGGATCCAGTTACCCCAATAGTTATAAATATTTTTTTTTGTGTTTCTCTTACTACGGGAAGTAAATTTCTCCATTTTTTTTTTGCTCACAATAAAGAAAATGATAAAATACCTTATTAAAATAACGTAATGAAATTAAAAAAAAAAAAAACATATTGAGTGGTATCAAACCAAATTTCTTGACCCCTTGAGAGGCGGTGATGCCGTTATGGCATCACTTAATTTTAATTCCTAATTACCACATTGGCACCTGAATTTTATAATTAAAATTTAACCTTTATTAAGTACGCGAAAATATACTTTTACATGTTTTCAGATAGATTCTCTTGTAAATATTGGTGTCATTAAATTATTTCAACATTTTACGAATGCAAGTACCTTGCCCCTGAAAGCCAGATAGCCAGACCTTGAAATTGTACTATACACAGGGGTCACATTGTATAGGCATAGCTGCCAATTTTTACGCTTTCTTGCTACCACTAAAATTTAATAGAGATTTTCGTTTTGTTTAATCATAAGATTTCGACGATTAAATAAGACAACATTTACTATAATATTTTAGTGGTAAGAGGAAAGCGTAAAAGTTGACAGCTATGCTATAGGGAATTTTTTATCGTTTTTTGAAAATACTGTCACTGTTTTGAAAATAATATCTTCATCGCACTTTTCTTTAAGGAACAATAAAATTTTCCCTATATAATGCGACCCCTGGATAAAGATAAAGTACTTAAGTACTTACGTAGTCTTTTGTACAGAGATTTACCTTGCTATTTTTTCCTTAAAATACCCATGTGATTTTTATACTTATTATCTATTCTAAAGTATATAAGTAGTTACTTAAGTTTTATATTTTTGGTATAAATAAATCTAATATTTTCACTTTTAGTGCTTTTATTTAGGCACACTGACAGCAAAGATTTCCCTTACAACGCTGTTTATTGACATATAATTTACATGATCTGCCTCGTTTAAATTTTTTAAAGTTGTTTACACTTTTTCAAACAGGACCTGATATCCGATATGAAAAAATATAAACGCGTGTGGAACATAGACCCCTTTGGTCCAGTTACCCCATTTTTGGGGGCAACTGGACCCATGAGGAAAGAAAGATGAAATATGCATATTTTTATATTTTTAAATATTAAAATGTAATTTTAAGCATTTCTGTCTGATAGAGGGAACCTAACTGAACACATTTACAGAAGTTCAGACTTCAATTGAAATGAACATTAGCTTTTTGAAGCTGAATTGTCAGAAGCTCCAGAGTCGCATTGTAAAATCATGTCCCACATTGCTCCAACTAAACTTATTTCAAATGCATTCTATATAATATTTGAAGTTTTAAAACATTTTGAAGTTTTTCAATTAATTCGACAACTGATTTCTGTCTCTATCTATTATAAAGAACAAATGTGTTGCGTTCGTAACGCTGACGTCATTTTGAGGTTGACAATGGCTGATGATTAAATTTCGCGTTTTTTAAATTTTCGCTACTGCTATTTGTTAAAATTCTAAACATTCACATTTTCAATTATTACACCGTCGTACAGGAAAAAAAATCTCTTTCAAATGCAGTTGTTTGAAAACTGTGTCTTAATTACTGATTTATTTATAATTTTTTAAGTAATTTTCCAGCATGAATTTTTTTTAAATATATCCCTATCGCGTGCAATGATCCGTTACAGAAGAATAATAACCCATTTGAAATTAAAACAATATAAATTGTTTATTTAAAAGGAGATTTAGCTAAAAAAAAATAATATAAAATCTTCAAATTGAAATATTTTGATTAAATTTTTCTTGGGTCAGACAGAAATGGTTCGATTCTTTAAAAAATTATCATTAATTTAAAATAAGTAAGTAAGATTTAAAAAAAACACTGCAATTGTATTCAACGCAATGGAAAATATTCATTTGACATTGCAGTGGATACAGATTTTATTGGTACTAATGCAGCTAAATGACGACCATTTGCATAATACTGCAAATTTTAATTTTTTTTTTTTTTTTTGTGGTTATGTTTAATCGTGCAAGCCTTAGAATATGCCACTGCAAATATGTAATTGCATATAATCCACTGTTTATTAATAACTATTTATTTCATTTGTTGAAATAAAATGTTTTTACATCTGTTGTATACAGGACGCATGTGCAACATATGCAGCTGAACTGGACGGAAAATTTGAGGGGGGGGGGGGCAAAATGTAACTAAATGAAAAAAATATACAATATGTTTTTAGGTGCGTTCGTAATTATATAAATATGTAGCACCTATAGTCGTCGTCTAGTCCGTCCATCTTTCTTTCCGTTTGTCCGCATATAACGGCTCAAAAACTACCCGACCGAATGGTTTGAAATTTAATATACGAGTATAGTATCGTTGCAGGATTTTGTCGAGTCATTTCAAATTTTTTGAAAATCGAACCAAAACTTAAAAAGATATCTCTCTATTCTAAAAAAAAGTAACTACCGCTGTCACCGCCGCCGCCGGTTTTGAGTTTTTTGTGACCGGAGGTCTTTCTCCGTTAATAGTAAGAAAAATATTGCATACAAAAATATGAAAATCCGCGGTATTATAGAGAAATGTTTGATAAACACGCTGATGCAGACAGTTTTCAAATCGAAGAATTATTTTAAGAGATATTTAAGGCTAAATATAGACAAAGTCGTTGCATTAAAAATGTTTTATAGGAGCAAAAACTATTCATCGGAATTTAATCATTTTTAGATCATTTTATACGTTATAATTTCCTAGTGTGCAGATTGAATTTAGTTTTTAAATTTTATTCATCTTTTGAGCTTTTATTTCTATTTTAAATTCAAATTTTCGGCATTTCGAGAGATATTTTTTACTTATTTTAGAAAATTGTACTAATTTAACCTGTTGCCAACTTTATAAATAGCGCAAACAATGTTTGCTTCAAATTAAAAATTTATTTACACGTGACTATTATAAACAGAAAAAAAAACTTTCAAATTAGAATTAAATAATTACGTATAAAAAGAAGGAACTTATTGAAAATTACTTCATCTATAATTACACGTGAATTTTAACAGAGAAAGGATATTGTAAAATAATAAATTCATTAACATGTGTTAGAAGTCTTAAATAGGAGAAATTACATCACATTTACGTCACATTACACTTATTACGTAAAATAAACAACAAATAATATTGCAAAACAGTTTAAATTAAAAAACTGCGCGAGACATTTATTTGATATTTCGAGATGATCTTTTCAACTATTTTTGTTGGGACAGCGCAAATAATATTTTATTTCTAACAAAAGTAGTTTCACGTGAATATTAAAAAGATAAAGAAAAGTTTGGTGCAAATTACGTGAGATTAAAAACAATACATTTAAAATGTATTTTATTTATTTATTTATTTATTGACCAACAAACATACGACTTGTGTGCTTGACATGAGAGCCCGCTTAAAATGTCTTATTTAAAAGAACTTTCTTTTCGCTTTGTTAAAAAATACCGGGAAACAAAGACTCTGTTTACTTAATTCATTTTATATGAGCTTATTTTGAAATGTTTAACTGATTTAATGTAATCAAAGAGGAAAATAGCCATTGTAACTTTTAACAGCAGCTGATTTTTCCTTAAAATTCCCCAATCAAAGAGAAATGAATAGAAACCCGTTTATAGGGAGATCGTCACTGTTTTTTAAATTATAATTCAATTCTTTCAAAATCTTTTTAAAGCCGATCAAATTAGCGTGCTTTTAGAAACTGCGGTGTCTGAACGGGGGTTGGCGAGCGTAGCTCGTAGGGGGCCGACCCCCCTAATTAATAAAAGTTTTCTTAGTTCTATTAAATCCTATCATACGTAATTCATTCAATGATATTCCATGATAGGTAATGATTCTAGGATGCCCCGGTGATTACGTCCTATTTAAGATGGAGTCACATTATTTCCGTATTACTGAACTTAATATATATAATCATAATAAATTTTGTATTCATGCATTTTTGCATAAGAGTGCAACAGCTACTGTACCAAGATCTGAATATTTATAAAGGTAGTTATAGTACGAACGTACCTCATTTGCCACGTTTGACGTACAGTTTACGACTTGTTTATTTCTATTACTAAAATGGAACCCACATTAAATTACTATTCGATCATTGAAATTGTATATAACTATTAGTGCATATGATGAAATGAACGAACCTACAGGATGTCCCAAAAAGATTGTGCATCTTCAAAATTTCCTTCTATATATGTATACAAAAGTAGCGATTTGGAAATGGACCAATGAAAATCCACGTAGATCTTCTTGGTAGATCGGCATTCATTTTGAATGCTTATCATGGTCTTTTTTTCGTTAATATTAAAGAAACTGTTGCATACAAAAATATGAAAATTGGCGGTATTATAGAGAAATGTTTGATAAACACGCTGATACAGACAGTTTTCAAATCGAATAATTATTTTAAAAGATATTTAATGTTAAAATTGGTCAAAATCGTTTCATTAAAAAATTTTATAGGAGAAAAATTATACATAGGAATTTAATCATTTTTAGATCATTTTATACATTAGAAGTTCCTGGTGTGCAGACTGTATTTATTTTTTAAAATTTGATTTATTTTTTGAGGATTTATTTCCTTTTTAAATTCAAATTTTAAGCAAATCGAAAGATATTTTTTTCATGTTTTAGAAAAGGGTATTATTTTAAATTGTCGCCAATTTTTAAAACTGTGCAAAGAATAATATTTCCTTCAAATTAAAAATTTATTTACACGTGGCTATTATAAACAGAAAAAAACCTTCAAATTAGAATTAAATGATTACATGTTAAAAGCAGGAAAATAATGAAAATTACATCATAAGAACTATATTTACACTTGAATTTTAAAAAAGAAAGAAAATGTTAAAATAAAAAATTCATTATTATGCGTTAAAAGTTGTAAATGAAGGAAATTACGTCATATTTAAAATGGCCGAGGCTAACGAAAAAGACAGGCTACCGCGGTGGGTCCGAATCTTCTTTTTTTACAGACCGCTGAAGTCACGTGATGCTCGAATGCACCAATGAAGGTGTGCGAAAAGAGCATCACGTGACTCCAGCGGTCTGTAAAAAAAGAAGAATCGGACCCAACCGCGGTAGCCTGTCTTTTTCGTTAGCCTCGTAAAATGGTCAAATAATAATGCAAAACAGTTTAAATTAAAAAATATATTTGCGTGAGACATTTATTTCATGTTCTGAGATAACCTTTCCAGCTATTGTTGTGAATTCAGCGCAAATAATATTTCCTTTCTAACAACAAAAGTATTTTCACCTGAATATAAGAGGAAGAAAACTTTGATGAAAATTACGTCAGATTTAAAATGACTTATTTTAAATAATTTTTTTTATAGTGTTGTTAAAAAATACCGAGAGACAATGACACTACTTACTTTTCATTTTACATTAGCTTATTTTGAAATTTTTAACTAATTTCTTTTAATCAAAGGCGAAAGCAGCCATTGTATCTCTTAAAAGCAGCTGATTTGGTCTTAAAAAATCCCTAATCAAAGGAAAACGAATAGAAACCCGATTAGAAAGAGATCGCCACTGTTTTTTTTAAATTATAATTAATTTTTTTTAAAGCCGATCAAATTAACCTGGTTTTAGAATCTGAGGTGTCTGAACGGGGGTTTGACGAGCGTAGATCGTAAGAGGTGGAGACCCCCAATTATTAAAAAAAATGAATAGGCCTTCAGCAAAACTAGTTACAACAACAGATAGAATAACTCAAAAAGCCTTTTTCTAGATTATGTTTTTGGTTATAGACGGTGCTGCACAACACATAAACGATTATTAAAAATTTCAGCTATTCAAAATTGCGGATCCCCTGAAGAAAGCTTAATGTGTCGAGTGGTTTATAGAAACAAAATCCGATACTCAAACATAAAGGAATTATCGAACGATTGATGTCGATCGAAATCGAACGATTGATGTCGATCGAAATCGAACGCTTGATGTGAGCACGTTAAAACGTTCGTGAATTTCATTTGAATATCGACTTGATATTCTTCGTGCTACGAAAGCATCTCATGTAGAAGTTTACTAAGGCAGCAGAAAAAAAACTTTTTACTTATTCTATCTATTGTTGTAACTAGTTTTACTGTAGGTCTATTCATTTTTTTTTGAAGTTGTACTAATCGTTTTGGTACACCCTGTACATAATGAACGAACTGTGTAGATAGCTTTACACCAATCAACTATTAAAGACTGTCCATTTCGGAATCGTAATGCATTTGGGTATACTGCACTCTTATTTATCCAAAATTCTGTTGGCATTTCATCGTAGAAAGTTGTTCTTAAATTAAAAATTTAAGACTTTTTATGGAGATATTTCTAATTATTCACAATGGATTTATTCTGAAGTGGATAGATACATTCTGATCCTGGAGCTTGGCCTACTCATAAAACATTTGAGTTACCGACTGGTTAAAATGCTTTCTGTATTTCATATAAGGGGCTGTACATATATAGCGATATCACTTTAGAGGGGAGGGGCTTTGTCTTTTGATATCGTTATCATTTTTGGGTCCAACCCATATTTTCTGTTTTTTGGTAACTTCTTCGTTTTATCGAAATAATCTGTTAAGTTTTTTTTTTTTTTTTTTTTTTTTTTTTTTACTATGTTATCTATTTTCATGAAAATACAAATTTATTATTAAAACCATTAAGTAATTATAAAATCATTTTATTACAAAATTTGGAATTTCCCGACGTTCGACATTCCTATTCTTCTGCCATATGAGCATATAACGCGTTGTTAGACAAACCAGGTTCGAAATGATACTTGTTATTTTTACTGATAAAAAAAATGGGGAAAAATGTTGGCCACCTGTTTTCTTGATTGTAAATTCTGCTTACTCACTCACCATACAGGGGGCAAGCGCAAGAAGAAAATGTTACTCTTGAATGCATTATGTAACAAAAAGCTATAATTAATACTTTTAAATAGTATTTCCTTACAGTGTTATCTAAAGTGTTATCTTATAGTGTAAAGTTATTTCATGCATAGTAGTGATATTTAATTAACTTTTCTTCGTTTAACCTTTAACTGATGTCACAGAAATTGTCACATAACTAGTGTGAAGCGGTCTGTGAGACCGCTGTAACGAAAGAGGAATAAAAGAGACGATTAACTCATAGGATGGGTGTTTTTGTACTAAACTTTTTGCACAGGACTGTTATAATTAAAATTCATCTATTCAAAAGTTTCTGGTGATAGTACTAAAGTTCCAAACGGAACAAAATTTCGGTAGTGTTTGTAGTTAAACTGAAAAATGCAAGTTAAACTATAAAAATTGAAAAAAGCCGCGGTCTGAGAGACCGGTAACATCAGTTAAAGGTTAAATTAGTAAAATATGCGATATAATAAACGTATTGCAAACGTATTAAAAGAAAATATTGTAATAAACATAAATTAAATTTAAAAAATCAAAAAACCCGACTACGTAAAAAGCGAATTAATTATTTCTCATCAATGTGAAACTATTTTTTATATTACTTACCTATTTTTTTATTTACTTGTATTGATGACTTTTAAGTTATGTTTAATTGTTAGTTCCTACCTATAAACACTGTTTTGATGAGGCCTATAGATGTCTATGAAGGTTAGAGTTGTAGTAAAGCTAGAGATCCTACCTACACAACTTCCAAGTTGTGTAACATTTAAACGGAGCTTCTGACTGTAAAATAGTCAATGAAACATCGTCTTCATTTTGAAAGACCTATCCAATGATATGCCACTCAATAGGGTGCGTAAAAATTTTTTTCGTCTCTACCGCCATTTGTATTTTACGGCCTCCATTTTGAATTTATAAAAACAAAACCTAGCCTATAACCATCGGGCGGTTAAGACGAATCGACGGAGATCTTATTCATTAAAATCCATCCAGCCGTTGGTATATTTCGAGGGTATAACGAAACCCACATACTCAGATACGCGTAAAACACATAACCCTTCTTGGCAGTCGGGTAAAAATAAAAAAGAATTTTTAAACACTGATAAAGATATCATTGGAGACTGGGGGATGGGTGTTCGAGGAAATGATAACTTATTATATGGTAAAGAAGGGGGGGGGGGGGGGGGAGGGAATCCAAAATTGCTAAAAAGTTGATAAAGTTGTATATGTACAGTACAGCCCCTAACTGATTATGAACGATATCAGCTTAGGTTACTGTAATAATTTTTCAGAAGCAATTCAGTTGTCAAGGATTTTTCTGCGAATTTCTATTTTCATTCTATTTTCATTCAGTTTATCTGATTAGATTGGTGGTTTCTGTACTATTTTTTATGGATCCTATTAATTCGTAGTTTCTTTTTGTGTGTGTGTGTGTGTACATTATGTATATTTGTATTCAGAATTTGTAAATTTTAAAACTTTCTACTTGCGTTTTATGTGTATTCAGTTCAACTTAAACAGTTCAACACAGAAAAAAATTGAAGTAAATGAATCCACAACCTTTTTAACACTTTCCAACATACCGGGTGTCCCAAAAAGGACTGACTGATTTTAAAATTCAATAACTTGCAAACGGTGACAGATATTAAAAAAATTCTTGCAGGAGGGTTATGCATAAGGTCAAAAGTTTTATTACAGTGATTTTCAATTTTAGTTCTATTTACAAACAATAGATGGCGCTGTAAGCAATAGTCGCTAAATACAGGGTCGATTTTTGGTCCTTTATCTTGTTCCATGCAGAAAAAGGAGATGGAAATGTATTATCCGGGCCACGAAGTACCAAAAATCGAGCCTGAATTTAGCGACTATTGCTTACAGCGCCATCTATTGTTTGTAAATCGAACTAAAATTGAAAATCACTGTAATAAAACTTTTGACATTATGCATAACCCTCCTGCAAGAATTTTTTTAATATCTGTCACCGTTTGCAAGTTATTGAATTTTAAAATCAGTCAGTCCTTTTTGGGACACCCGGTAGTTGAAAAGCGTTTATGGCTTTTGGTTTGCCTGCCTGCTGTCTGTCTGTCCGTGCTCTAACTCGCGTAAATATGCACAGATTGCCATGAAATTAATATATGTTATGGATCTTCCCTATGGCATGTTGGGTATTGAAAATGAAGCATATTGCAGATACAGTTCCTTTGCAGGGTCATTCAAAAGAATTCTGATTTTTTACGGCCTGTTGCGGAAAAATCGTTTGCGGTGGTTTTTAATGACGTTTCACAATTACAAAAACTACCTGAAATTTATATATAGCTCTGGAAGTACACTACAAGATGCTTACTATAGAATATAGTATGGATAGCATTCATCGTTCATTTACAGGGACACTCAAAAGAAATCCATTACATTACTGTCTAACGGATAAAAATAGTTTGCGGTATATTTTATTCATGTTACATATTGGAATTAATATATATCTCTGAGGTGCACTGCAAGATATTTACTACAGAATATGATCTGCATAGCATTCATCATTGATATAAATGTAACATACGAAATAATTAGGCTATAGTACTCTCTATGAGCAATAATTGCTGGAAGTAGTACGTTTTCTGTTCTGGTACGTATTTTTAAGTTAAACTTTTCTTTTGTTGTTGTTTTTTGCACATTTCTTAGTATGTATAAATTCTACAGATCATATACAGGGCTGCACAAAACATCAGAAGTACATTTCCGCTCGTTGATGGAAATTGTTGAAAGGGAATTTTCAACTGTGATAAGCGTTTTCTGATTGAACTAAATGTTAGCATACTATGTATTATGCGATAATTCTATAGTACATACACAGGGCTGAAAAAATAATTAAATAAATGAAATTCAGACTTTTTTTCGTTTTTTGATGGAGACTGATGAAATTAAGTTTTCAAATGTGTTATATGTTTTACAAATTGTTTATTTAGACAACCTTTTCATTTTATTATAAACTGTGAAGTTTTATTATAGTATTCTAAATGTGTTGGAAAGTGTTTCATAATTTATGCTTAACGCATGATTTTACGTTCTTGTTTATTTGTAATTTTCAAAAGAAATGCAATGTGAAAGTTTAGATGAAGGAAGAATGGGCGTAAAATAAATAATACATCCTAAATAGGATTTGGTTGTGTATATTAAACGTTGTATACAAGTGTATAAAATGAATGCAAATCTATTAGATGGAAGAAAGTATGTAAAATGTGTGCATGCAAAATAGATATATGTATGCGCTTAAGTAAAGGAAAGATATGAGTAAGCACGAGGATAGTATGTATTAAGTAAAAATTATGCTAAAAATGCCGGTTAATGCTAATTTTTTTTCATTGCAGTCGGATTCGGATGGGATTGTAATTAAATTTGTCGGGGGTTAGGGTTTATTCTGGTTCTTTCGGGACGGATTTTCAGTCCCAATTTTTAAAAGAAAGTTCTGAATATTTTTCAATAAAAAAAAACTGTATATGTTAATATGAGTGCATATATGTTTATTCAATTCCTACTATTAGTTCACACTCTCCCTATATTTATATATCTTGTTCAAATTTTCAATCGTTAATAAAATACTTATTATTCATCCACTCAAGTTCAAATACATTTTTTTAAAACTTGTAATGGATGACACTTGATGTTAATACAGTTTTTTCAAATATTAATTCTTTAATTAAATTTAATTAATTAATTTTAGTTTTATGTGGAAGAAAAAAATTTCTCTTATTGACCTAAGTAGGAATTGACTTATTTTTTTTAATATATATATTACTTGTTTTTATACAGAAAATATAAAATTGATATTAGAGATATAATTGTAGACTACTTTTCCATAATATTATTAAAATATTAATTAATTTTCCTTCACTTCGAGTTCACGCTGGGTTCAGATTTAAATGTTTCGGGTTTGGGTCGGTTTGGGTTGAAGTATGTTGAAGTGTTCGGGTTTCGAGTTGACAAAATTTATTATGTCCGCTTCGGGTCGGTTTCAGGTTGACTTTAAGCAGAAATTTTGAATTCGGGTCGTGTTGTACTTGACCCGTTTAGGACTCTAGTACCGAATCCCCTTAAATTTTCTTTATTAAGATCATATTTCGAGTATAAAGGATTAATTAAAAACAAATTCAACTATCTTTAATTGAAAAAACCTTACACGCTATTAAAGTGTTAAGGAATAACTAATTACAGTTTTCTATTGCGTATACATTCAATGTCAACTATTTTGAAACAAAAAGTGATGCGACATTTAAATCTATCATTGACCTAAATTAAAAAGCCTGTGCATGAGCACTGTTACAATGATTAGTTTAAAGGATTGCTTTTTTCTCATCAAAATGTTGTTTCAAAATAATGCACAGCTGTTGCTACAGATACAGACTGTTTGAATGAAGGACTTACGTGCGTTTAACTTAATTGATAGTTTACCTTGTTCATGCGAGGCGTGAAAGATAAATTGTAGATTGTTTTGTTCAGGTTTTACGTAGTATTTCCCTTCGCTTGGTCAATGATCTCTTGAAAGCCAAACTGTATCTTTCGTTTGTTATCCCCTAGTAGTAAACCGATATCGGTTACATTGGGGTCCAATATCGCATTCATTGGAAATGCTCCAATGATATATCAATATTGTTTAAATATTGGCTTTACATTGGGAATATTTGCAGTGAAATGTAATATTGCAAAAGTACTTGCTTTACAATGGAAATATATGCAATCAAATGCCACTATTTCAGAAATATATGATTTACATAGGAAATATTTGCACTCGAATGCCATTATTACAGAAATATTAGTTTTACATAGGAAAATAAAATGGCGAAATATTTCTTGACAGTATTGTTAGCAAAAGGTAAATGCTACAATGTTAATTCAGATTTTTTGCAAGTTTTTTAAAATATTGGTCAAAATACAACCAAGAAATAGCCAATGTAACAAAACCTTGGTCCAGTACTGATTTGCTAACTTGTCAGCATCTACAGGGCCTGATTTTACATTAAGCACAGAAGACCCGAGAGTATTTTACTAGTCTTTGAAAATGCCCTATACTTCCTTTTTAAGTATGCTTTTCTTTCGTGCATAATATTATTTTATGTTCACTTTCATAATAAATTAGTGCTTTAACTAAAATAAATTTTTGGTTACACACTTATCCGTGCAGCCGTGAGTAAAAAAAAAAATATCCCTTTTTTAATAAATCTGTTACAAATCATCGCATAAAATTGATACTGATACTAACCCATTGGTAAAAACGTCTATATATACAATTAAATGTTATGCATATATTGGGGTTTTGAAGCCATATTGCACTAAAAAGTGTACAAGATTTATTTTCTCCATTGGTAACACTCATTTTTGAGGCCTATTCAGTTCCATATTCAGTTCATATATATATTTCAGTTCCATGCACCAAATCAGACTGGAAAAGTACAGAGTTTATGCATTTTTACTTCATAGATTTATAAGAAGTCAAAAATTGAGGATGCAAATGCTAAATCCACGTGGAAATGTAAGCCCATGTCTTCCTAAAAAATCATTCGTTTGAAATATTTCATTTTTAGTGAGAGCAGCGAATAAATACAAACGAAATCCAGGAACATTTTATATTCAAAGATATATTTTGAATCATGAAAATTATTAATAAAATCATATTTCAAAAATTATGAATTATGACCAACATTAGTCTCTCTATTCTAAAAAAAAGTAATTAACGTTGGCACCGCCGTGAATGAATTTTTTGTGACCGCAGATTTTCCCTGCTAATATAAAGAAAGCTATTGAATAGCAAAAATATGAAAATTAGTAGTTTTATAAAGAAATGCTCGATAAACATACTGAAGCAGACAGTTTTTAAATCGAAGAATTATGTTAAGAGCTAATTAATGGTGAAATCGGTTAAAATAGTTTCGTTAAATACGTTTCATAGGAACAAAAACTACGCATTTATAATTTAAACATCTTTTGCGGGGACATACGTGATAAGTTTGCGATGTCCGGTGCATAATTATTATTTTTATTTAAATAATTTTTTGAGGATTTCTTGTCAATTTTTTATTCGAAATTTTGTCATTTCAATAAAGATCTATTATATTTTTCGAAAAGGTCATTTTTATATCATTGACAAATTGTAAAACAGCACAGATACTAATATTTCATTTTAATTAAAGAATGTATTTGTACGTGACTATTAAAAACGTAAAGAAAACTTTGAAATAATAAATGATCACGCGTTAAAATAGTAAAATGAGAAAATTACATCATAAAAAACTTATTTACACAAGAATATTAAAAGTACGCTTTTAAAGCATTAAATGGGGGAAAATTATGTCATATTTAAAACGCCCAAATAATAATATTGCCAAACAGTTTCAATTTAAAAATATACTTACATCAGAGATTTATTTAATCTCTAGTGAATTTGTTGCCCACGACTCGAGAGGTATAGAATCGGAACTTTTTGGAGAAAAAAAAACATGAAATACAGTCCAAAAATTAGGCGATAACATTGAGATATTTTCAAGATAAACACTGAATGCTTATAAAAAAGTGCTTTTTAAAAACTATTTTTATTATTATACGTAACTGTTTTTTTTAAAGTGCAAATGCATCGTCATTGAGACATCCTCTACAGCTCATATTCAAAATATTAGACTAATTACTTTTTTTCTACAAATTGAAAATATCGTTTGGTAATTTAATGTCTTTTAATGCAAATATCCAAACGATATATTTATTAACAACTTATTGTTGATTAAACTTATTTATTATCTTAAAATTAATATCATTTTTTAAAAGATTAATTAAAAAAAATTATTTTGAAAAGTCAATATATTAGAATATTTATTCAAGTGGTTCAAAATATTAGAATATTTCATATTAATTCTCCTTTAATTATCACCAATTCATAATTGGTGGCATCATTGATTAAATTCAGACGATTTTATTTAAAATCAGTATTCTTTTTACTACTGATACTAACCCATTGGTAAAAACGTCTATATATACAATTAAATGTTATGCATATATTGGGGTTTTGAAGCCATATTGCACTAAAAAGTGTACAAGATTTATTTTCTCCATTGGTAACACTCATTTTTGAGGCCTATTCAGTTCCATATTCAGTTCATATATATATTTCAGTTCCATGCACCAAATCAGACTGGAAAAGTACAGAGTTTATGCATTTTTACTTCATAGATTTATAAGAAGTCAAAAATTGAGGATGCAAATGCTAAATCCACGTGGAAATGTAAGCCATGTCTTCCTAAAAAATCATTCGTTTGAAATATTTCATTTTTAGTGAGAGCAGCGAATAAATACAAACGAAATCCAGGAACATTTTATATTCAAAGATATATTTTGAATCATGAAAATTATTAATAAAATCATATTTCAAAAATTATGAATTATGACCAACATTAGTCTCTCTATTCTAAAAAAAAGTAATTAACGTTGGCACCGCCGTGAATGAATTTTTTGTGACCGCAGATTTTCCCTGCTAATATAAAGAAAGCTATTGAATAGCAAAAATATGAAAATTAGTAGTTTTATAAAGAAATGCTCGATAAACATACTGAAGCAGACAGTTTTTAAATCGAAGAATTATGTTAAGAGCTAATTAATGGTGAAATCGGTTAAAATAGTTTCGTTAAATACGTTTCATAGGAACAAAAACTACGCATTTATAATTTAAACATCTTTTGCGGGGACATACGTGATAAGTTTGCGATGTCCGGTGCATAATTATTATTTTTATTTAAATAATTTTTTGAGGATTTCTTGTCAATTTTTTATTCGAAATTTTGTCATTTCAATAAAGATCTATTATATTTTTCGAAAAGGTCATTTTTATATCATTGACAAATTGTAAAACAGCACAGATACTAATATTTCATTTTAATTAAAGAATGTATTTGTACGTGACTATTAAAAACGTAAAGAAAACTTTGAAATAATAAATGATCACGCGTTAAAATAGTAAAATGAGAAAATTACATCATAAAAAACTTATTTACACAAGAATATTAAAAAGTACGCTTTTAAAGCATTAAATGGGGGAAAATTATGTCATATTTAAAACGCCCAAATAATAATATTGCCAAACAGTTTCAATTTAAAAATATACTTACATCAGAGATTTATTTAATCTCTAGTGAATTTGTTGCCCACGACTCGAGAGGTATAGAATCGGAACTTTTTGGAGAAAAAAAAACATGAAATACAGTCCAAAAATTAGGCGATAACATTGAGATATTTTCAAGATAAACACTGAATGCTTATAAAAAAGTGCTTTTTAAAAACTATTTTTATTATTATACTTAACTGTTTTTTTTTAAGTGCAAATGCATCGTCATTGAGACATCCTCTACAGCTCATATTCAAAATATTAGACTAATTACTTTTTTTCTACAAATTGAAAATATCGTTTGGTAATTTAATGTCTTTTAATGCAAATATCCAAACGATATATTTATTAACAACTTATTGTTGATTAAACTTATTTATTATCTTAAAATTAATATCATTTTTTAAAAGATTAATTAAAAAAAATTATTTTGAAAAGTCAATATATTAGAATATTTATTCAAGTGGTTCAAAATATTAGAATATTTCATATTAATTCTCCTTTAATTATCACCAATTCATAATTGGTGGCATCATTGATTAAATTCAGACGATTTTATTTAAAATCAGTATTCTTTTTGCAGTTTGTTTGCTTTTTCGCTTAAAATGGGTCGTGTGAGTGATATTCCTGAATCTATTAAGCTTCGTATGGTTGGTTTGTATCGGCACGGTAAAAGTCAATGTTATATAGCGAGATTATTTACATTGTTTGCAATCAAACGTTAGTAAAATTCTAACACAATATTCAATAGAAAATTTCAAAATAATCGTCGAAATGGCGGCCGAAAATCAAAAACATCTGCTAGAGATGATAGGAAACTGAAGCGTATAGTTAAGAAAAACCGTTTTAAAAGTGTGCGATTCTTGCACCGAAAATAAAAAGAAGGAGTTGAAGTTTCTACATCGACAACATTAAGACGTCTTCATAAATTTAAGTTTGAATCTCGTGTACCGAAAACAAAACCTCTCATGACTTCGAAACAAAAGCGTGTATAAGATTGAATTTGTGTAAATCAAGACGTTTATGGAGTGAAGAAGATTGAAAAAAATATATTATTTAATGATGAGGGTATGTTTTGTGTTTCATATGGTAATCAAGGTATTCTTGTTTGGAGAATGCAGCAAGAAGGATCGATAAAGAATGCCTTAATCGTTCCGTAAAATTTGCTGCTAGCGTCATGGTTTGGGGTTGCATGAGTGCAGAAGGACCTGGAAAGTTATGTATCGCCTACGAAAAGGTTAACTCTCAGATATAACAAGAAATTTTGGAATATTACATGATTCCATGATCAGAAGATTTATTTGAAGACGATTTCATCTTTCAACAAGATTTAGCGTCGCCGCATACTGTCGCCGTGTCAACTAAGAATTCGTTCCGCCAACGCGAAATTAAGGTACTTTCTTGGCCACCAAACTCACCAGACCTTAATCCCATCGAAAACTTATGGTGTATAATGAAGAAAAAACTCCAAGAAAATCCTCCTTCAAGTAAAACTGAGTTAGTGGCACGTATAAAGGCTATTTGGGCTAATATTCATAGAAATGTTTGTAAACACCTTGTATATAGTACGCAAGATCGATTGTACACTGTTATGAAAGCTAAAGGGAATGCTACAAAATATTAACTACCATTTACGTCATATTCATAAGGTAATATTGTTGCGTAAAAGAAAATATTCTAATATTTTGAACCAATCTAAATTTTATTCTAATATTTTGATGCGTTTCAGAAAGCTGTATACCTAATTTATTGTACAGTATTTTATATTTTGTAGATGTTAAAATCTTATCTAAACATTCCAGATTTAATTTATACGAAATTTAATTGCGTTTAGTTAGTATCAAAAATAAATAAATGATAATATTTTTTTTCTTATTACTTTTTCTCAATTATTCTAACATTTTGAATATGAGCTGTACATGTAAAAATTATTGATTATTTTTAAGCATATTTTAAAAGCTAAAAATACTTCCATTCTGTTTATTTGTTCAAGCACGCGAATTTAACATTAAAATTATACGTTTTTATGCTTTTCTTTTGTTAACCAAACAATGTTTTAATTAAATCCTTTTTAAACATTAAAATTTTTCATTTATCCTCTTAGAATTCTAATAGCCAAACATTTAAATATGACGGATATTATCTATGTTTTTAAAAACACGTAAATACGTTTAATAGAATGAATTATTGGAAATAGAATAAAGAAAAATATTTGAATTTTTAAGGTTTGAATTTCAGATATGATGTTTTGAAATTATTGATTAAAATATAAATGCATAATAATTAAAACTAATAAAAAATGTTATTACTGTTTATTCATTTTAAAACTCGATTTAAACATGAAAACTACGCCTTAGTACACTTTTATAATAATTAACTAATTTAATAAAACATTTTTTCTTATGTTTTCGAAATTTTTATTCGTCTTTACAAAAATCTAACAGACAATATTTTAATGAGAGATATATTTTTTTATTTTGAAAAATGCATAAATATGTTTTCGTTGAATGAACTGTTAGAAAAATAATAAAGAATTATATTTAATGTTTGAATTTATTATTGATAAAAGCATAAATACATATAAAATTGAGCGAGAACTTTTAAAAACTGTAAAAGTTTCTAATTATTGTTTAAAACTCAATTATTTACTCTTACCCATTACGCGTTTTTAGACGTGAATTCATCATTAAATTTGTATTGGAACTTTTTTACTTACCAATTAGGTAATTTGATTATTTTTTTCTTAATTTCTTCTCTTATTTTTTTAAAAAGAAAATAATATATCCATGAAGACTTTTCACCTCCAGTTTTAAATGGATTTATGCATTTTGGAATGTCCCGAATTTAATTTGATTTGATTGTTTTTGGACCGATTTTTGACTGCCTATGTGTTAACAAATTTTGTGGACTAAAGGATTAAAGCAAGAAATTCATATTTAGCTAGATCTTCGTATAAATTGTTGCTAGTTAGATTTTGATATAAGCTCAACAGGTGAGGCTGATATGCAATGTTTTTCACGATTTTTTCGATAGCTATATATTAACAACTGTGAGATGGAATTGCACCAGATTTAATATGTAAAATGCTTATATTATTGTTGTTGTTGTTTTGAGTACTCAACAAGGAGCGCTGTTATACTATGTTTTTTTGATAAACATTACCGTAATTGTATGTTAAATTCGATTAAATGCATTGTGCTTAATATTCATAATTCTTAGTGTGTAACTATCCTATTTTATTTAAAACCCTTTAACTGCTTACAAGGAAGGTCTCCATACTGGGCATACTCAGAATATTTTGAAAAAAAAAATACTAATTAAACTACTTATGTATATAATAAAGGATCAGTCAAATTTAGCGGCGGAATTACAGTAGAAAGTCTGTAAAAAAATAAAATACTTTCGAATATTTGGCGCGAAAAGACGAAAGTGTCACGCTATTTGGCGAGCAGTACATTTCCTCGCCAATAGCAAACGATTTTTAATGCACCTGAAAATTTTTTGCTGATTGATTTTTAGAATGTGTGTAAAAAGTATTTAATGAATTTAAACATAAAAAATGTGAGAGTTTAATAAATGAATTTCTTCGTATTACATATTTATGCTGCTTGCCATTTAATTTTATTATTTTAAATACAATTTCATATATAAAACATACTTTCATATATTTAAGCGTATTCCAAAATAAAGGCAAGATTCATTTACCAATTATTCATTTCAATATCAAAGAATTCGTCGTATCCATAGCAACAGAATTGAATCGAAAGTGCTCAATTGGACTTAATTTTGAGACATTGAAACAATTTTAATTTATTTTAATTTTGCTTTAATTCATAAAATTTGATATTTAACTTTCATTATAAATATGTACATATATATATATATATGACAAAACTATAGTTAAATAAATCTAAAACTGACATAACTAAAATCATTTACATTAAATTTATTTAAACAAGTTCAATATGAAACATTTTTAGCTTAAAGAGTATTCGACATAAAAAAGCATTTTTCGAAATTTCACTTCATCGCCAACCGATGATAAATCGCCAAATAAACGACATTTTCATTATTTTTTTTACGAACGTTCTATCGAGTTTCCGCCAAAAAATTTTTTATAAACATAAATGTCCACATGGTAAGAATACTCTGTAATTTTTTCAGATTTTTCTGAATATGCCCATATGGAGACCTTCCTTGTTAGACCGCATTTTTCAATTTCCCGAAATCATCTTAAATCGGTTGTAGACAAAAATATTTTCAACAGAATTGTATTTTAAGATGTATGTCAAATAATGGGGAAGAAGTGTATTTTAGAAACAAACAGAGATAAAAAAAATTGAAACGAACAGAGAAAGAAAATTTTAATTAACATTAGTTTTACATTTTTTGGAATATATGCAAGAAAGCCCTCACACGCTCAGAGGGTTATCTTAGATTTAGAATGATACAGAAGAAAAGACTGTAATGGCAATAGAATGCTCGTTTTATTGACCTCTATGAAATTGTAATGATTGGAAATTAATATTTTTTACATCTTGATGAACATATAAACATGTTTTTCTCGCAAAAATTATAAGAAATCTAAAAGAAATGAGAATGCTTAATGTTTCAATGGTTGAATTTAAAAAATTTGTTTTTAGTTCAGACTTTACATAAAATTTCCAAGTTTTATGCACCTTTTCTAAACACTTAGAAAAACCCTTTTGGGTAGTATCCAAAGTAGTAGAGTTATATAAGTAGAAGACATAATATCAGGTTCGGGGAAGGAAGTCAGTGATAAAATGATCTTGTGTCAGAGGAGTCTAGTTATTTTGATCAGCGGATACCGTCACAAGAGGTCTTGAATTCAAGCATGACTCAATTTGGGTAATTAATGTTAAAAATTCTTCTCAAGTTAAAACCTGTTCACCGGATAAAGTGATTCTTCATTTTCTTTATGTACCTGCCTTCCAATTTCCATACTATTATTTCGTCGGTGAAGTATTTATGTATTCTTACATCAGACGAAATTTGAGACCTAATTTTCTCTATTTCGCTGTCTTCTGCTTATAAAATTTGTACCTCTCTCTGAAAATGGGGCTCTCCCTATCTAGCTACAAATGTTTTCATCAAAGCAAGAAAGGTTTCGGTTGTAAGGTCAGTAACTATCTCTAGGTGGATGTAACTTTTATTGCGAATCAAGTATAGATTAAATCAACACAATGCTTGAAAGATCTGATACCCCATCCTTTACAAGGTTTTACCAAAAAAAAAAAAAAAAAAAAAAAAAAAAAAAGAGAGAGCTAGCCAAGTCCTAACCCGGCGACGAAAACACTCGAGCTGGTGTCACGCGTGCTAATGGCAGATCTCCCGTTCACTGAGATGATAAGTTAGTCGCATTTCGGAAACATTTCATGCATTTTCTTATGTTTATTTTCACAGCTTTCTTAGCATTGCGTTTCTTTACGAAATTTCCATTGTGTTGGTGTAACAAGATTTTGAATTTCATGAATATGATTTGCTTGATCTATCCTATTTTATTAGGTACGTTCGTAATTATATAAATAAGTAGCCAATAGTCGTCGTTTGGTCCGCCCGTCTGCCCGCATATAACAGCGCAAAAACAACACAACCGAATGGTTTGAAGTTTCTCTCTATTCTAAAAAAAAGTAACTTACGCTGTCATCACCATCGCCGCCGCCGGTTTTGAATTTTTTGTGACCGGAGGTCTTTCTCTGTTAATATTAAGGAAATATTGCATGCAAAAATATGAAAATCGGCGGTATTATAGAGAAATGTTTGATAAACACAGTGATGCAGACAGTTTGAAAATCGAAGAATTATTTTAAGAGATATTTAATGCTAAAGTTGGACAAAACCGTTCCATTAAAAAGTTTTATAGGAGCAAAAACCATACATGGGAATTAATTCATTTTTATATCATTTTATACATTAGAATTTCCCGGTGTGCAGACTATATTTAATTTTTTAATTTGACTCATTTTTTGAGATTTTACTTCTATTTTAAATTAAAATTTTCAGCATTTCGAGAGATATTTTTTACTTGTTTTAGAAAATGGTATTAATTTAAACTGTTGCCAATTGTATAAACAGCGCAAACAATAATGTTTGCTTCAAATTAAAAATTTATTTACACGTGACTATTATAAACAGAAAAAAACTTTCAAATTAGAATTAAATAATTACGCAGGAACTTATTGAAAATTACTTCATAAAAACTATATTTACATGTGAATTTTAAAAGAGAAAGGATATTGTAAAATAATAAATTCATTAACATGCGTTAGAAGTCTTAAATAGGAGAAATTACGTCACATTTACGTCACATTATACTTATTACGTAAAATGAACAAAAAATAATATTGCAAAAGAGTTTAAATTTAAAAATTGCACGAGACATTTATTTGATATTTTGAGATGACTTTTTCAACTATTTTTGTTAGGACAGTGCAAATAATATTTCATTTCTAACAAAAGAATTTTCACGTGAATATTAAAAAGAGAAAGAAAAGTTTGGTGAAAATTACGTCAGATTAAAAACGATTCGTTTAAAATGTCTTATTTAAAAGAACTTTCTTTTCGCTTTGTTAAAAAATACCAGGAGACAAAGACTCTGTTTATTTAATTCATTTTATAGTAGCTTATTTTGAAATGTTTAACTGATTTTATTTAATCAAAGACAAAAACAGCCATTGTATCTTTTAACAGCAGCTGATTTTTCCTTAAAATTCCCCATTAATCAAAGAGATCCCCAATCAAAGAGAAATGAATAGAAACCAGTTTATAGGGAGATCGCCACTGTTTTTTAAATTATAATTCAAACTTCCAAATTTTTTTTTTAAGCCGATCAAATTAGCGTGCTTTTAGAGACTGCGGTGTCTGAACGGGGATTGGCGAGCGTAGCTCGTAGGGGGCCGAGCCCCCTAGTAATATATATAATCGTTGCATAATTTTGTCTAATCCTTTTAAATTTTATGAAAATTGAATCAAAATTTAAAAATATTCATAAAAGTTTTCTTCATTCTATTAAATCCTATCATACGTAATTAATTCAATGATATCCCATGATAGGTAATGATTTTAGGTTGCCATGGTGATGACGTCCTATTTAAGATGGAGTCGTATTATTTCCGTATTACTGAATTTAATATATATAATCGTAATAAATTTTGTATTCACGCATTTTTGCATAAGAGTGCAACAGCTATTGCACTTCCACCAAGATCTGAATATTTATAAAACTACTTATAGTACGAACGCACCTCATTTGCCAGGTTTGACGTGCGATTTCCGACTTGTTTTCTGATCCTTTTGATGTTTAGGGCTGAATAGTTTCTTTTGATAATGTATCAGGTTTTTTTTTTTAAATTGATGTTTCTCTGTTTAAAATGCTCTTTAACATCAGTTTTACTAAGTTTGCTAAATTATCCCTAAACATTACTTTTAGGAGCCATATTTCTTACATAAGCTTACTTCTTCAATAGTAATAAAAAAAATCATTATTCAAATAATACAGAATTACTGTAAAATACCTTGCAAGGAAGATCTTTCAACGCGAAATTCTCTATTTCGTTCACAATTTTGCTTTCATAGGGACATGCCTATATCACTCACCCTGAAGAAAAGTGCCACATCTCGCAAAAATTCATTTTGCGTTTTATTCCATTAATAAGTCAGTCATAGATGCGTCTTGCCATACAAAAAGTTTCATAAGTGTAGTTATGCGGAACATCACTTTATTACGCTGTATTTTCTTTTTTGACCACAGAAGAAGGGTGGATTGTGTGGGTAGGTAAAATTACCCATCCCTCCAAATCTCACCTTACGTCTTCATTCTTAAGGGTTTTATGCTTTTTTGCACGCTTTTATTCTTAAGCTCAATAATTTCATGCTACAGTAAAATCATACGAAACTTCTTTTGCCTCTCCTTTGAAATTTAATTTTGTCGAGATGTGTCCCTTTTCTTGCGGGTGAGCGATATGTAGTCACAACTTTAAAAAAAGTTGCCAAAATAAAGTAGAAAACCACAAACAATATTTAAAAACTGCGCAGGATTTCCAGAAAGGATTTTTTTTTATCGCCCATTGGCGAATTTTTTGTTTTGATTCATATCAGTTTTAACCTTTTGCATCCACACCAAGATTTTAATCACCTACCAGCAACTCCACGCCATTTTTACACATTTGAAATATTATGTGGGGAACTTCTTAAAAGTATTTTTATTTGTTGTATGTTCATTTGTTGTTTACCGTATGGGTGTCAGTGGATTTGTAGTTAAACTTGGTATATTACCGGTGTCAGTGGATTTGTAGTTAAACTTATTACCGGTGTCAGTGGATTTGTGGTTAAATTTAGTTAGTGTGCCATCGTATAGGTGTCAGTGGAGTGCAAAAGGTTAAAGAGAGTGAGATAGTTCATTTTGTAAAAACAACATGAGTTATTTTTCAACAGGGATTAGTTGCTAGAATAAGCAGAGCCGGCGCAACGCCGCGTGATGTCCTGGCAAATATCGGTTTCAAAAGTCATTTTACAGATTTACTGTGTATTACACGGGATTTGTTTAATAAGATATAACAAGTCATGGGAAGTACATGATGCCCAACTTTTATCAGTGTAACATAACATTCACTTGGTGTCTTTCCTCAATTTGTCTCATAAGCTAAAAGTAGTTCAGTTTATAACAAGTAATTAAATTTAAAAAATCAAAAAACCTGACTGAATAAAAGCCAACTAATTAATTATTTCTCATCAATGTGAAACTATTTTTTATATTGCTTACCTATTTTTTTATTTACTTGTATTGATGACTTTTAAGTTGTGTTTAATTATTGGTTCCTATCTATAAAAACTGTTTTGATGAGGCCTATAGATGTCCTTGAAGGTTAGAGTTGCAGTAAAGCTAGAAATCCTACATACACAACTTTCAGATTGCGTAATATTTAAACGGAAATTCTGACTGTAAAATAGTCAATGTAACATCGTCTTCATTTTGAAAAACCTATCCAATGATATGTCACTCAGTATGGTGCGTAATTTTTTTTCGTCTCTACCGCCATTTTGTATTTTACGGCCGCCATTTTGAATTAATAAAAACAAAACCTATCCTATAACCATCGAAGATTAAGACGAATCGATAGAGACCTCATTCATAAAAATCCATCCAGCCGTTGAGATGTTTCGAGGGTATAAAGAAATCCACATACACAGATACGCGTGAAACACATAACCCTTCTTTTCAGTCGGGTAAAAATAAGCTTTCAGAACATTTTATTATCTTTATTCGTTTAAACGGTTATAAATCAGGACAGAAATATCGATTTTTAAGATTTGGCAAGGTAACAACAAATGGAGTTGAATGTTCTGAAATCAAAGCCTGTAGGAATTTCTAATTTGAGGATTCTTTCAACGACAGTGTGTTATTTAAGAAGCTCAAGTACGTTTAATTCAATAAGCTGAAATGATATATTTTTTATCTCTCAGCTGATGTGCACAGAATATAATACAAAAAATATCAATCAATATTAACCCTCTTTATTTTATTAAAACGTTCAACAGACATTATTTCTAATTATTCTAATTTCAATGTAATTTGTAAATTTAGGAGTGAAAAAAAGAATTCTTAAAAGATATATTTAATTACATGGGACAATCTCCCAGAAATGTATAGTACCACCCAAAATTTTCGAACAATATTCAATACTCCAATTCTAAAAGTTGTAATTTGTACCAAAGATCCTTGTTTATTATTTTATACAATCCTGTTATAATGAAATTTTCTTAAGAGATTGTCTGCATACTGAAATTGTATCAAACTTTATAAATTCCAATATTAACAACTAATTTTGATATGTTTGGATTTTTCGGTAAATGTCACATACAGATATCAAATGGCAAGTCATTTGGTCAAGTAAGTTTACGATTTAAGTAAACTAAAAGTTTGGAACTTTAAATTTTAAGTTAATTTTTAATCGTTGCAAAACAGTAATACGGGTAGTTTTTAAAGCGTAACTAAAAAACTACTTGGCGGAATGAGGTGTATTTTTGAATTCGCATATTCGAATTCAATTTTTTTTCAAAAAAAAAAAAAAAATATGGCCATTTTTTTTTCTTCCCATTCTGACCAGAAAATCAGAGTTCTAACTTTTTACGACTGCTCTTTCATCTTCACCTAACACTTCATTTATAATGGCTGTTTCATAATAATAGAAGCCATCAGTCCATCAGAAGAAAATGGTCCATTCCAAAGGTATAATCCTTCATTTGGCGCCCCTTCGTTCTGCCGCCCGGGGCACATGCCCCCTCTGCCCCCCTTTAGTTTCGGCCCTGTATGTCACCTTACATTCATGTTTAATCAGGCTGCGTTTTTACTGTCTACGTCTTTATACTACACATTTTTATCGTAACTGTAACTGATTTCTTTTATATGGAAAAAGCGCAAATGTGATTTTTTTCAAAGTCGGCATTAACAGTGAGTTGCAGCCAAGAAGGGACCCCTTGTCCTTTCTAATGCTCAATTAAAAGCACTTGTCGAACCCTTTTTCATACTTAAAAACACATTAACCTTTCTTGGTGCTCGTCAGAGTATTTTTTAATACTAGTCATTTAATTTTTTTGATAAAAACTAAAGATTTTTAAAAAATTATATATTGAATATAAGTAAACGCACTTGCTTTTAAATATTCGTAATACCTTTTTCTTATTTTGCACAATAATGCACTATTTAACCAGGTAACACACACTGTTTTAAGAGGTTCAAAGTTTTTTAACCAAATTCACGTTATTTTCAAAGTATTTTATTACAATTTCGTTGAAATTCACACCTTTTGAGTTCATTACATATAGATAGCTGAGAACAGTTCTCTATCATCCCCGTTCTTACAATACTGGCAGTGGCAGTTTAATCATTCGTTACAATATCTTTTCTAAAATAAGCAAGTAAATATTATCTAGATTTGGAATAAACATCACTCTGGACTTTTGGAAATCGTACTTTTGATCATTCAATCAAAACTCACTGATTGTTTTCTGTTCTAACCCAGCAAGTGTAATCTCCAGAGCTCAACTGATCACCAGCATGAACAATTTCACCAACAGTTCTAAAGTTTGTACCATATTATTATTTTTTTTTTTCATTAAACTCAGAAACTTTTCGATTTTTCTTTCGCACAGCTTGTGAACATTACCGACAACAATAAAATCAAACAAATTTAACGTTAGAACCAAATGATTCTGTTCAATTTGAAATTTAACAAAATTATGCTCATTTACTACTGAATATGGCCCACACTTGTTATAAATTCGCATGAACTTGCTTTCTAAGCTAAATAAGTTTTTAAATGAACTTTTTCGATTAAAAGGATTCAAACGTAATTCTAAATTGCTGTAAATCCTTTCTTCAATTTGATGACCGCGTTGAATACACGCCACTCTAGTCATTTCACTAAACGCAAACAACTGTTTGACTTTACTTTTGTCTAACAAAGCGTGTAAAAACTCGTGAACATCTTGTTGCTCCGGTTGCTTTAATTGCTCGTGAACGAACTAACATCCTTAATTGTAGTAAACTCACTAAATTGGTCGATTCATTTTTGGTTTAAATCAAACACTCTTTTTAGTTCCGTTAGCAACTGGCCACAGTTATTGGCGTCCACATTTTGTTCAACAATTTTTTCGTACAAACATGGCATTCTTAGTAAAATTTCTGTAACAGCGTTTGCGTAACAAGAAACAGCCTCAGTGTTTGGCAGTTTTAAACATTGGCACTTGCTTTGTATGTTATTGCATTCAATTTGAGCTTTAGGTAACTTTTTTGTAGTTGAAAACAATTTTTTTATAGGGCTCAGAATAGTCAATATTAACTGCTGCTTGAATGGATTTACGCTTAATGTTTCGTTCGCTACTGCAGGGCTCTGGCAAAATGTTGTAAAGTGTGTATTTTGGCAAATTCAAAGACACACGCAATCTGTTGTATACTTCTACAGCCTTTTTTTGCAAGAAATTGTGCAAGGATCAAAATCAATCAATTGCACTTTTCACAATTGACAAGCACGAGATAAAGCTGCATAAACTTTGCTGTCTTCGAAACAGGCTGAGTTGCCATAAACTAGAACGTCATCCAGAGTTAACCCTTTTGATTTGTGAACTGTAATGGAGTAAGCCAAACACAGTGGAAATTGCGATCGTTGTATTGTAATACCTGGCAATAAAATAAAATCTGCACAAACTTTTTCAACATTGCACACGTTTTTCAGAAAATCAAATTTTACTACAATGTATTTAACTTTTTTACTTCCAACATGCCTTACAATGTCAACAACAACGCCTAATGACCCATTTACAAGACCTGCCTCAACAACTAAATTTCTTCGCAGCATCACTCCCGCATCGATTCCAATCTTCAACGTTTCTTCTAATCCAGCAGTTTGTGATGGTTTTTTAAGCTTATTTCCCATTTGTACAGATTTTTTCATTTTGTTTAAAATGACGTTTTTCCTCTTGCCGTCTTCAGATCGGGTATCTACGCAGGGTATCTCAATAACTTTTTTTCCCAATTCAATCAAAATTTTATTAACTCGTTGACTTTGTCATCCGTTCGCAACAAACGAATGCAGTTTGCTTGTTTGTGAAGCAAGTTTTCATTGAAGTATTTAGCAGCTTCTTCAATCGTACTACGAGTGCCATCAGCTCTAATCATTTGCGCCTTTAAAGCATTAAAGTCAGCTAAAGTGGGTACCCCAATACGAATTCGAGATAGCATATCATCATATACTAAATCATCGAATTGCCGCATGTTCATTGTTAGCTCGCTGTATTCAAATTCGTTCCAAAAGTTAAATTAATGTAATTATAGTGAAGTGTTTCAGCTTTTTAAATTAAAATGCATGTTTCCTTTGGCGCGTGTAATAAAAGTATACGATTTCCCTGACCATACGCAGGGAAATGAAATATATACAGCCAAATGAAATTGGCATTTACTGAAAATCTATTTTGTATGGCTTGAAAATAAAACTTCCATTTCATGGATGATAGTAATAAGGATTGATTTCAAAAAATTCAAGAGTTTCCACTGAGAATGAAGCATCATTAGAAAGTGGCAATAAAAAATGACGTCATATCTAGCAAATTATTTTTTCACTGTATTTTTCCTAAATTATCTCTTTGTAATTGAAATATCTGTATTATAGTAGCTGTTTTGACTTCAAAAACATTCAAATGAAAGTACGATGTTATTTTAACACACGTTTTTAGTTACAGTTTATACATATATTTATGAAAATTATCTGGTTAAATTGACGTCGATTTCAAAAATGCAACAATCTATAATTTGAATCTGAATTTTTATTGACTTATAAAAACAAAGTACACATGTTATCCTTTTTTTTTTAAATTATTGTACTGGTTTTTAGAAAGTGGCAACACAAAAGAAATGACTGAATTAGAAAATGAAAAAGGAGAGATTTCTATCATGTTAAATTATGGAAGGTATAGCGCTATATAAATGTTAAATGAGTGCCATCCCCTTAGTATTATTTTTTTACCCGACCTTTGAAAGGCACTTACCTAAATTAAAAGCTTTTAAACAAGCCATTACTCATCGCTCAATGTTTTCTGGTTCCGGTTCTAAATGAATTATTGTCCTTTTTATCTTGTTTCACACAAGAAAAAAAGTGACAAAACAGGGGTTCTCGACCTTCATAACTAATCGGTGGATCTGGGTGAAATTTTCGAGATCTAGAGTAGGACACTTCGCCTTTTCAAACTCGTTGCGATCTGATGACTGGGGCCAAAGTTATTAAGGGGCGAACTTTGGACTTTAGCGTTAAAGATGCGTCTGAGCTTTACTAAGCAGCACTATCGTGCTGTTTGATAACTTAAATAAATGTGAATTCAATAAATAAAGAAAATATTTCACTTCACGCATCAAAATAGATGATATATATGAAAATAAAAACAAATAAGCATGTTTTTCACGGGATTTATTATTTAATTTGAATGAATTATGTCACATATATAATAATTATAATATTTATTTAAACTTGCGTCCAACGAATTGAAAAAAAAAAAGTAAAAAATGTTCATCTGGAGCTTTAAAAGAAAAATTCCATTTTCTCAGCAACCGTCAACCATACAAAGATGAAAACAAAATCTAAATTAAGTAGATAAATATAGATAAATATAAAACCAAGAAGATAAATATAAAACAAAAGCGAAGTAAATCCATCCACTGGATCTTTAGCTACACTTTATTGAACTTTGCGTCTTCATTTTTTCGTTTAAAGTTAAAAAAATACCACAGTAAGTTACAGTAATTTTTTGAATGCTATCATTTTATCCGTCTCGTCGAATTCTATCTTTAAAAAAAAAAAAAAAAAAAAAAAAAAAAAAATCTCTGTCGCAAGTTTACTGGTTCTCCAGAATTTTTAGAAAGACGTTTGCATTTTCTATTTCTTAAACATATTATACCAAACGCTATCACGTTTGCTATGATGGAAAACACAATTATCAGTTGAATGGAAGCTTTCGCATCTTTCAGATAAAATACTATATATGAGGTGTTCTTTTTTTACTCGGATAGTTCAATTTACCTTTTCTGTATATTACTAAACATTGTGTCTTGCATCTGAAAGAAATGGTTATTCAAGAAATTATATAAATACATCTCGTCTTATCATTGGCCAAATAATGTAGTTTCGCTTTTGATTTAACAAAGAACATATGTTTTGAAAAAAAAATAGTTGTATCTGCATCTGGCAGTATAATATGAATTAATTTTTATTTTATTGATGATAAATATAATTCTTCGGCCATTATTTAGGGCGACAGAAAAATACTGTACCTCGTATGGATCTCCAAAATATGGACCACTGGTCTAAAGGGACAGTCTTTTTCCATCAAAGGATCCAGAGAAAAGAAAACAGAAATTTATTGGAGCAAATTGTGGGGGATTGCCTTGAAACTTGTTACAAGTTTTTTCGAACGGGTGAACAGGCGAATTCTTTAATGGGATACCCCAGTTGCACACACTCCATTCCTTGTGAATGGGTATTTGTATATCACATGATAGAGAAGCCACAAGAAAATCAGGTAGTCTAGTCATAGTTCAGTAGATATACTATACAAAGTAAAATTATTTTATATTTAAAATTACTGTAAAAATTTACTGGTGTCTATTTGAGTGTTTTCGGTACGTAAGATTTTAATTTTACTTTTCAAAATTTACGGGCCTCCTATCACATTTTCTTTTGCAATTCTCTCAAAATTTAAGAAAATGTATATAAACTATAAATTTTTCAGAGCTCTTTTCATCCGAAGAACACACACACACGCACAAGATATATATATATAAAGTGGGTGTTACTATTTGAAAAATAAAGTTGTTATAATTTAATATGTAGATGATTCCAAAAATTGCATTCGTATTCGGAAGGTAGACACAATTCCTTGTTGAATGCAACTTTTCGCATCTCTCTGCGGTAATTTGGTGATTTAAAAAAAAAAAAAAAAAGGTTTCTTCCCCCCTCCCCCCTTTTTTTTTGTTTTTTTTTTGAACAGATTGTATTAATTTTTTTTTGTTACAAGTTTACGGTAAAAATTGATGTATTCATAGTAATTTTTACAGTTAAAACTACTGACAACATAATTGCATCAGATTTTGCTGTGATTTTTTCTTTTCCCCCCAGTGTATTATAAGCAATAACTTAGTTAGCTGGAGAAATTTCTTTTGTCGGAGATGAAAAATGACTTTATGTAACAAATATTATTTTGTGATGCATATATAATTCAGAAAAGCGTTAAAAAAGTCGTGGTTTGTGTCGCTACGGTAACAATAACGGGTGCGTGTCCAAGACATATCAATAATAATGCTATAACTTAAAAGCAGTTGTCCGTGAACTATTTTGACCATGTGCTTGTAAAGAAGATTCGACGGGCTTTCGTTAGCATTGTAAATATTGATATTTTTTTATGGAACTAAGATATTTTCTGTTAGGCTTTGTATAATTTTTTTTTTTGAAAAATTTTTTATAACATAAATTTTAAATTGATTTCATATTGATCTTGAGTTTTCCCTTTAAGATATTTGTTAATCGTAAAATGACACAAATCTATATTTACATAATTTTATGAGCTCTATAATAATAGAGCGTATAACATATTTTTTTAAATTTTATTAAATTAAATTTCCTTTTATCCTTATCATGTTTAAAATGTTTGGTTTTGTATAAGCACAGTAATTTTAATTACTTCGGAATTTAATTAAGAAGTTTACCTTTTGACATTACATATCAGTCTGTATGACACTGTGGAAATAGTCATCGACATAAATTGGTGCTGATTAGATTTTGTTATAATACATTAGGAGGGATACTCCCCCTGCTCGCTACGCTCACCAACCCCCCGCGTAATCACTTCGCGATTCCATTCGGTATCGCGAAGTAATACCTATTTTCTAGCCAACGCCAGACGTAATTGTTTCGCGTTTCCATTCTGGATCGCTTAGCGACCCCTTATTTTCTATGCATTCAATTTTTAGATACCACTTGGTAAACACGCGCTCCTTCCCAGCTCCTGACAATTTTATTTCTTTATCTCTAAGCACATAATCATTTGAGCTTAGAGTTTCACAATTATAAGAATTTTTAAATATAAAATTATGTATATATATAGTGTTACGAATATTGTAAATAGTTAGGGTTTGTGCTTTAAAATAACGTAAATAGTTCAATTAAGCTCTATTCATAAGCTAATAATAGTTTTTGTTGCACTGAAATATCTCAATTTGTTGATTTTCTGCAAGCAAGTAAACCCTATTGGATTTCAATGGGAGTCTATGGAAATTGGGCGGAGACCCGGGCTAGTAGGCGCAGTTTTTAGTTATTGATTTTTATTAATTTTTTGTTTAAGTTTTTTATGAAACTTTAACTGTACTTTTAAAGAACAGGCATTGGGCTATAAATATCCGGAGTTTTGAGTTTGTAGGTTTTGTAGTCTATGTTTAGCGGAAGCCTAAAGTAAAAGGAAAATAGTGCGCCAACCTACCCCGTCACGGGGCAAGTTGCCTATACCTATGGGGTAAGTTGGCACAAGCTTTATAAACATTTAAATGAAGCTCAAACAAGACACGCAGTTAAGCGAAATAAATTTCATTATTACCAGTATGTTTAAACAAAGGCATTATAGCCGTACAATGTAAATTCTAAATTATACAGACATAAAAGTAATGAATAAAACGTTAACATTGAGTAACTTCTATCCTACTCTGTATCATCATCAGAGTTACAGTTGTCACAAATACAAAATCGAGTGTCTCCGTTTGGGCAAGCCTCGTGTTCCCAAAATATTGCATTGCAACCACTTTTCTCGTTGTTTGCTGTTTTTCAAGCTACCAGCACACACTAAACACCGAGCCAACTTGCCCCGTGTTCAATGTGCCTACCAGCCCCATAATAAATTTCTTCACAAAAGGGACACGTAATCCTCTAAGCATAAATAATCCAAGTAAATCACATATGGGGTAGGTATAGTTAATCATACACTAAGAAAAACTGCACAAGTTAAATTGCAATTATTAAGATAAGTATTAGAAATTAGAAAAAGAATGAAGCAACAAAAAATTGCTTATGAGTGCAAAAAACAGAAAAATCGTAATAAATGTCCACTGCACGTAGGTAACGCTGCAAAACTACAATGAGGATTGTAAAAAGCAATAAGAAAGGTACTCTGTGACTGGTTGCACAATCTATCCACAAACAGGCGATTTATGGGGACTGCGCCTACTTACTCCTGTAGCCAACTAGCCCCGGTCTCCCCTACTGGAAATAGCGCCAAGTTGGCGACCCTTTTGGCGAATAATTTTGGTCGCCAAATCAGCGTTATATCGCGAATTTGGCGACAAACTTGGCGACGTTTGGCGACAGAGCGGGGTCTCCTTCCTTGGTAACCCCCCCCCCTCCCTTATAGCGTCAGAAAGTTTTGACCAATCAGATGCTCTCCGCGCTATCTACGCAGATTTTCATTGGTCCATTTCCAAAGCGTTACTTTTTTTTTATATATAGAAGGATATTTGATTTAATACATAAGATGCTCATGGAAAACGATCCTGATTAAATTTTGACTTTGACCTCTTAACTGAGGGCACTGATATCTATGTTTTTTAGGATGAACATTATATCGGTATCTCAGTTTCTATTGAGTATAAATTAACCAAATTTTACATATTAATTAAAAACATATATGTTGGTCTATTTTTGGATTTGAGTACCCAACATAGTGTGCTGTTGAACTATGCCTTTTTTACAAAATTTTATTTAACTTGCTTTGTATATCAATATGCTCAAATCTCCGAATTAGATTTTAATGCACTTCCTGTGCTACAATTGACCTAATTTTTGGTAATGTGACGTATTTCCTGTGAAAATATAATATCTCTCTATTCTAAAAAAAGTAACTACCGCTGTCACCGCCGCCGCCGCCGCCGCCGCCGCCGGTTTTGAATTTTTTGTGACCGGAGGTCTTTCTTCGTTAATATTAAGAAAAATAATGCATACAAAAATATGAAAATCGGTAGTATTATACAGAAATGTTTGATAAACACGCTGATGCAGACAGTTTTCAAATCGAAGAATTATTTTAAGAGATATTTAATGCCAAAGTTGGACAAAATCGTTCCATTAAAAAAGTTTTATAGGAGCAAAAACTGTACATAGTAATTTAATCATTTTTAGATCATTTTACGCGTCAGAGTTTCCCGGTGTGCAGATTGCAGTTAGTTTTTTAATTTGAATAATTTTTCGAGGTTTTATTTCTATTTTAAATTCAAATTTTCAGCATTTCGAGAGATATTTTTTACAAATTTTAGAAAATTGTATTAATTTAAACTGTTGCCAACTGTATAAACAGCGCAAACACTAATGTTTGCTTCAAATTAAAAATTTATTTTACACGTGACTATTATAAACAAAAAATATAAAAAGTAGGAACTCATTGAAAATTACGTCATAAAAACTATAGTTACACGTGAATTTTAAATGAGAAAGAATATTGTAAAATAATAAATTCAGGAACATGCGTTAGAAGTCCTAAATATGAGAATTTACGTCATATTATACTTATTACATAAAATGAACAAAAAATAATATTGCAAAACAGTTTTAGTTTAAAAATTGCGCGAGACATTTACTAGACATTTTAAGATGATCATAATATTTCATTTATAACAAAAGTATTTTGACGTGAATATTAAAAAGAAAAAGAACAGTTTGGTGAAAATTACGACAGAATATAATTGTGAGATTAAAATTATAATTCAATCTTCCGAAATCTTTTTAAAGGCGATCAAATTAGCGTTCTGTTAGAGTCTGCGGTGTCTGAACGGGGGTTGACGAGCGTAGCTCGTAGGGGGCATAGCCCCCTAGTTCTGTAAAAAAAAAAAAAAAAAAATTAAGAATTTAAGTTTTACAATTTTCGGTACTGTAATTTTTTAAATTTCTACGGAGCTGGTCATACATTACGTACGCCATGAATTAAAGATTAATAGTGTTATTACACGTAAAAATTGCAAGCAAGAAAAATCGCCTGCGACTCGTCAGATTTCCTAAGAAACTTACGTAATTTCATTGGCTGTTCGATAAAAGGCTTTTATATCATCAGATTTCCAAAAAAAATCTCACGACCAATTTTAAATAAAATTTCATTCTTAAACTTCTAAACATCCGACAATATTACTTTTTATACCGTCGGATAGAGAAAAAAAATGTACTTTTAAATGCAATTTGTTTGAAAGCTGTATCTCAATTTGTTTCTGATTTATTAATTTTTTTTTGTAGTTTTTATTACTTTTTTGTCATAGTGACAACACTCTGTTGTCCATCGTTGTTGAAACCAAAGGGAAATACAGATTACTGTATAGACCAATCGGATAACGAATAAATTGCGGATTAAACCAATGAAAACGTTCAGATATGCTTTTGATTTCCTTCCCTGACGAGAACAATAACCATTTTTCCAAATGGTTAAAAAAAAAAAATGAAATTTGCCTTTGCTACTCATCAGGGGACAAAAACATTTGTCTGTTAAGAGTACGTAAATGTCATCACGTGCAAATGATCACATAAATGTCAGTGATTGATTCAGGAATAAGCTGATGCTTTTCGATTGAACCGTTGCGTGATTGGTAAATGCGCCATCTTTCAGCTCCGTGAAGGGTGTGAATGGATGTGGGTTCGATCCACAAGAGGATGGTGATCGATTTTTTTTTATGCAAGGAAAATGGATTTAAAATTCTTTATTCATTTTATTAAAAAAAAAGATAAAAAATCTTTCTCAATTTAATTTATTTCTTTTAAAAAAGCTATTTATTTCAATCCAGGGGCGTAGCTACAGATATTTTTTCGGGGGGGAGAGTTCGAAAATTTCCCAACTTGAAACAAATTCCTCCAACATTCAACTAAAGTGATATGCACAAAGTGTGTAATAATGATAATGAAGCTTATGCATAAAAAATTCCTTTCCAAAGAAAAATTTTGAAACTAGAAATATAAAAATTCTAATTATTGGTTTGTTTAATAAAAAAACAAACACGCGTTTTACTTTCTTCTGTCTTTACAAGACAAAAGTATTGAATTCGTAAAAAAAATCTACAACTGGTTTTCGACGATTTGATACGTTTTAGAAGGTCCTGAACATGATTTGACTGATTTTAGAAAATGTCTGTCTGTGTGAATGTGACACAAATTTTGTTGGTGCTCTATCTCAAGAACTAATTCGCGGAATTTTATAAAACTTTAGATTCAGTTATACCTTGATAAAAATTAATGCTGATTAGTTTTTGGTGTAAATTACCCAAAAGGTGGCGCTGCTATGCTGTATTTTTCACGATTTACATGATTTTAGCGATAGTTATATCTCAAAAACTGTTGCACAGAATTTAATCAAATTTCATATGCTATTAAACCTTGACATAATTTAGTGCTTATTAGGTTTTTGTATATATCTGTGGCATTGCTGTATTGCAGTTTTCACGATTTTCGCGTTAGCTATATCTGAAAAACTAATGCACGGAAATTTAGTCAAACTTCATATTCGGTTACACTTCCATATTGGGCTTGGGTGTATACTGTCCAAAGGTATCGCTTTTGAGCTCTTTGGGTTTGGAATTTTGGTTGCAGACATCTAAGAGCATAGGTGTTGAAATTCAATGATTTGTTTGAAAAATGCGATGCTTCTATCTCCTTTTTAAAGGCACACAATTAAACGAATTATAAATTAAATGCACACAATTAAACCTTTAGAATTCATTATTATGGGCATAGAATTGTTATTTAATTTTAACATTGTGATTGCAAATTTTGAAGTATTAACATGTATGGGATAGAATAAGGTTTTGGGATTGGCACATCCAAATAATTTTCGTTTAACATCAATTCTTTTGATCTTCAATCAAGCTAACTCTGATGAAGCTAACCTAACATCGTCCAGTTTAATAAAATCCACTATTTCAATTTCACATTTTAAAAGCATTAGGCTGTCAAGTCTGTCAGGCCTCATTGTAGCTTGCAATATATATTTATTAAATTTTTATTTGACTAAAGATTCTTTCATTAGATGCAACGCCATAAAGATAAGCTGCTGTGAATGTTAAGGTACGAGTATATAGTTTGACAGTGTGACCCAAATAGTCTTTGGATTTCATGGCATCAGAAAAGATTTGTTAAGTGAGTTGGGATTTGGTTTATTTCTATTTGACTCTGCAAGTCATGTACATCCGGTTTCTCATATCCAGAGGGAAATATTATTAACTTTTCTCAGTTAGTGATACTCAAATTTGCCTTGCACAATTGCAATTTAAATATGGAATGTATTGGTGCAATATTCTCCTGATATAGGGAACATTGTCATTTAAGCCCATTACTAAATTGCCGAAATTTTCTTGTATTTCTTATAACTCTTCCCTGTAAAACTTATGTCTATCAATGTCCATTGCTATGCTATTATTTCTATCTATTCCATTTGGTGAAACCGTTTTCCCACGGCACTTTCAGAAGCCAGCTTATTCAATCACATCCTAATATTCATAATTGTTTATGAACTTGTCTATAAGGAAATCTTTATTTCTTCAAAATTTTATTCAAGTGCAACCTATCAGTGTTTATGTCAACCTGTATGTCGATTTTTTTCTTCAGTTGATGGACTGCTTTCATGGTCATATTTCTGTTCCAAATTCAAATCATCCACTTTTTTACCTTTTTCATCCTCGAATGGATTTTTAGATTCTCCAAAATCTTGCATGAAAACTCTTTTCCTATTATGAAGGGTTCTTTCGTGCTAAGATTTATAGTCATTTTTTAGAACAGCTTTAAACACACAACACTGGACTTTTGGTTTAAAATTTACTAAACACCTATAAATATAAATGAACAGGACATATATATATTTCCGCATACAAATAAAGGTAAAATGTAGCAAATGTATCTAAACTAACGACTTCTTATATTCACATTTGCTCATATAATGCTTTTGTCATGACAGCGAAGGGTTAACTAATTTTCGGAGCAAAAAAAAAAATCACGAGAATGAGTAAAATATTGTCCAAAAATCGCAAAATTAGTGGAATTTGTGAAAACTCATCAAATCTTCTTGCCCAGCTGTGTTTCAAGTAGGTGACTACATTCCTTTCTGTTGTGCTACAAGTGATCTCCAATTTTCAAAAGAAGCTGCAATCCCTTTGGATTAAAATAGCTGGATTCTCTTTTGGGAGGGTGAAAATTTTGAGAAAGAAACAAAGTTTTGAAGGAAATAACGGAACTGGATAGTCAGCTATTGGTGGATAGGAGTAGAGAAATTTAGGTCTGGTAGATGTATAATATTTTTGTAGAACTGAAAAATACAATGATAGATTGAGTGTGTCTGATTTCTTTTGATAATTTAACTTGCTTACTGTTACAATACTCAGTCAGAAACATAATCACCAAAACAATAAAAATTTCATAATGTCTCAAAAATCCCGAATTTCCCAACTCTAAGCTAAAATTTCCCAACTTCACAAATATTGGGGGGGGAGGCTCCCCCCCCATACCCCCCCATGGCGACGCCCCTGTTTCAATCATTTGTCCTTCAACATTTTTTCCCCCTTCTTAGTACATTATAGTAAAAGCTTGTCTCTGAAACATTTTTTAAAATTATAATTTATTTATTCACTTATTACTGTAGCTTCGTGTTAAATTCAAAGAAATCATTCGTTTATAATGTTGGTGACTCACTCGCTATTTAAATTAATACATTAGAATGTTACAGAAAAATGTTTGTAATGGCCACCGCATATTTTAAAAATAAAATTGCTTTTATGCAACTTATTCTTCTAGTTAATACACAAAAGTTTTATTGAAATGTTTTTGACATTCTCTCAGAAATTAAAAAGAAAAAAAACTAATTTGAGAGATACAGTACAGGAAAAATGTTTAGGACCACCAACGAAAATACTAAAGCTCTTACTTTAAGGAAAAAACAATATCATTGTGAAATTATACACAGAAATTTACGCAAGTTTGTTATTTGTTTTAAATTACAGTAAAATATTTTTTTTAAATAACCAAAAATTAATTTCTTGATAATACAATTTGGTAGGAAAAAGTTTAGGACCAGTATATTTAAAATCTAAATTACACATATAAATGATTTGTACATTAATTTTTAGCACTTTGTTTGTTTCCCCTAAACACTGATGACTTCCAAAAGACGCCCTGAGAAGGATTTGGCCAGGTTTTTGGATGTGTAAATGGTATTTGTTTCCATATTTTCAAAACGGCTGCTTTTAGTTAAACAATCGAATCAAGTTGCTTTCTGTTGAATCAATGCCAAGTTCTGATCCATAACTTCATCTTCAAGTGGAACAAAATTTTTATCAAGAATATCTTGATAGTCAAAGGAATTCATCTTTGTCTCGGTGAAAACCAAACTTGGTTTTTTTTCTTTTTTTTCATTAAAGCCTGCCCAAATCAGGACTGAGCCACCACCTTGTATACGTTTTGAAAGCAGATACGGAACACTTGATTAATTATGCCAGTAATATCTTAAATCATCTGTACCATCAAGGGTGAATATTTTTTTCATTTGTAAAAACCTAATTTCTGCCATAGATTGAAATTTTAGACATTGAAAGATGCGGGTTTTAGTCTTGCATCAATGTGGTGCTTTTGAAGTTTTGGCTTGGCTTTTGATTTAGCATAATTCAAGCATTCGGCACTTTTTAACACAGTTCTAACAATTCTGGACGTTACTGAGAGTTTTAGAGCAGATTTTATAGTAGAAGAATAAGCACAATCTTGAACCGCCGTTCTAATAACGTTCCGTTTACATCGGGCTGAGAGTTTTGATAGCCACCCGCTTCTTTTATTTTAATATAATTCATTGGATCATAAAGAAAATTGTGCACAACAGTATTACATTTATTTATTTTTAGGGCATTTTGCCTTTCAGTCAGCCAGCAATCCTAAAAAGCCCTTATTTCACCCTTTTCTTCTTCAGTCAATGATTTTCCACGAACCACGCTCAAGGTAGAGATCTGTACGTGCCCGGGCTTGCCGAACCGGGCCGGCAAAGTGAACGCGAATTTTCAAACCCGAGAAACAAAATAAACGGACCAGCAAAAAATTGAACAGGGCTACCGGGGCCGGCCGATAAAATATGAGCCACTTTCAATGAAGGTGACTTTCGTGAGAATAAGTATAAATGTGCATCACGAGCCGATGCTAGTTTGACAACATCAATACACAAATATAACATGTCCAGCGTAGAGATCAGCATCGGACATTTAAATGGTGTCTGAGCCCGGGCTTAATTTTTTCAGCAGACTCGTGCCAACACCCCCTATAGATAGTCCTATGACTATAGGGGGTGTTGCCGACTCCGATATCAGGCCTTCATTTTTTTCTGAATAGTCGAGGAAGGCAGGAACTGGAGTTTATTGTACTCAGAATGTGTAGGGCAGCCAATATGTTTTGTAAAAATGTTAATAGCGATAACGAATTTCTGTTAACGGAATCTTTGGAAATATACCTTAAGGTGGTGCTCAAATTCACTGCTCAACAATGAGAAATTTTCTGACACATCGAGATACAAGAGATTCTTGTCACGTGACTGCAGGTTTTTATCCTTTCCTGTGCTATCGCTTCTGGAAATTCGATTCAAAACTTTAATTTCTGAATAAGAACACCTGCCAATCTTATGCGTTTCCGAAAAGAAATGAATTCAGAAATGTCTCAGAAAGTAGCTCCTTTGGATTTGAGAAAAGCCTTATTAAATGGCAGAGAAATATTTTTACATATCTGCTTTTTATTATACAGCTTTAAAAGTTGTCATGTTTTTAACCCTCCATTTTTCCCTTTATTCTAAACTACATTAATTTTTTAATGAATCCTTATTTGAATGCTGAAACATCTAAAACTCAAAGTAATCATTAATGTTGCTATTGCTCTGTCTTGCGAACACATAGTAATTTTAAAATATACTGTAAAATTATCTCATAAATATGTATGAAGTATTATTCTTTAAAAGAATCTTAATTGTATGTTTAGAAAAAACTGATTTTTTTGTAGAAATTGAGTCGGGGCTCATTTAATTGGTTTTTACTCGAGCCGGGCCTGTTTTCACTGATTTTTGTACCGGCCGAGCTCGGGCTGAACTTTTAATTTTTCCATCGGGCCGGGCCTGGAAATTCCTGCCCGTGCAGACCTCTAGCTCAAAGAAGCAATTGCATATTCCAAAACTTCCAAATCTAGCGACTACTAGCCTATAAACATCATCACAGATGAGTCCCGCATAAAATAGAACAGTAATGACGTCATCTCATTATGCTAGATTTAAAAGAAGATACTGGTCCTAAACTTATTTCCATTTGTTAATGTTACAAGATTTTAACACTGGTAGAAAAAAATAATTTATTTTTTTTTAAATTGAATTTAAATTCACATCAAATATTTATGTTTACAGCAGATATTTGTGTCTAAATTCAAGATATATAACTCTTTTCGGAATGTTACTCTAAACACCAAAATTAGCATGTGGTCTTAAACTTTTTTCCCGCACTGTACATCATGTCACTCTAAATGACGGAAAACTGAAAAATATCTACTATTTAAAGCATGTTGGTCTAGAAATAGAACAACGCGGAAATTCATAAAACTCATTCTTTTTTTTTTTTTTTTTTTTTTTTTTTTTTACATTATTACTAGCTAATTCTAAAAAAATAATTTTATTTTACAGGTGTGGAGTGTATGTATTAAGAGAAATGAAACCATTTATCGTTCTTTGTATCGACATGTGATATTAGTGAGTCACGCTATCTCGATGTATCTTAACATATTCTTTGGAGTTTTCTCTTGTGTGTTGAAAAGTGGAAAAACTGGAACTATTTCGATAAGATTACATAAGGATTTATACGTAGGTTTTCGATGAAACAACGGATTAACAGGTAAAAGGATTTTTTTTAAATACTAGTTATATATATATATTTCTATTTTATGTTTTATTTTTTTCTCAACTCTATCTGTGTGTTAAAAATAGCAAATATATAAAAATAGCAAATAAAGCCTTTGTGCAAGAATATTAAAAGGTAGAAAACTAACGTTTAAAAAGGCACAAATGATACACAAAAGCAGCTAACAACCGTTTCGAATGCCTTGCTATCTGTCGCACTGAAGAAGAATCTCACTTGTGGATTCGAAACAGCTGTTGTATCATTTGTGCATTTTTAAACATTGATTTTTTGCCTTTTAACTATCTGTATGTTTTTTAGCTGTGCACAGGTAATTTGCACAAAAAGTGCTTATTTTATATTTATTCCGTTTGTAAAAAAAATATATTCTCTAGAAAGATTCTTCGTTGTAGATGCCGGTCTCGAACTGGTTGATAAAAGGAAACTCAGTAAAAAAAAATATATTAGACTAGTATTGTTTGTATTTGTGCCTTCGGATAATATGGGCATGAGATATTCCCCAAAACTTGGAGCATTTGTATTTTAGCAATGTTTCAAGAATATTGGCAAATTATATTTCTTGATTTCATCGTCCATATTTTCAAAATAAAATCAATATTTTTGAATTATTTCAATTTAGATATTTCCAATATCTAAAAAAGAATATGTAAAAAGAGTATATTTTCATCTAAAAAGAACATATTCTCTAGGAAGATTCTTCGTTCTAGATACGGGTCTCGAACTGGGTGATAAAGGGAAACCCAGTAACAAAATTATGTTGGGCTGGTATTTTTTGAATTGGTGCATTTTGGGCAATATGGGCATGAAATATTGCCCAAAACTTAACTTGGAGCGTTGGCATTTTGGCAATATTTACTGGATATTGGCAAATCCTAGTTCTTGATTTTATCGTCCATATTTTCAACATAAAACCAATATGTCTGAATTATAGGCATTTCAATTTAGATGCTTCCAATGCGAAGGCATTATTTCTGCCATAATGACATTTTGTTGCAAATAGTTCCTGCGTGAAGCTAAAGATTAACAAATATTGGAATTTCATTGGAAGTGTTTCCAATGAATGAAATTCTGATGTAATACTGGTCCCCAGTGTAACCAATATAACCAAAATTAGTTTATCACTAGGGAATCCTTCTTGGTAATTCCATTTACCGTATATTCTCGCGTATAAACCGATTAATTAAGGTCAAAGTATAACCAGGTTCAAATTTAGGAGGAGGCCGACATATACGAGACCAAAAAATCCGATATTTCAAATGCTTATTTTCTCCAACACAATCAAATATATATATATATATATATATATATATATATTTGATAATACTAATGTTAAGATATCTATATAATAAAAGCCGAAGTCATGTGACTGTCATCAATAGTTCCGGGCTGACCGCTTCACTTTTTATATGCCAAAGGTCATTTCGGTACTGTTATACATAGAAGTTAGTCGGGCGCAAGTGATAAATCGCCAAATATTCTTCCATCGCCATCATTAAAAATATAAACCTATCTCTCATTTCATTTAAAATAAATCTTTCATTTAAAATATACATATTTACCTCATTTAAAATACAATAAATAAATAAATAAATAGATATTTTTCCAGCATAGGTTCTTGGCGAAAAAAAAAATTGGCATCGTATTTTCTGACAATCTATATCCTATTGCATATAAGCAATTTTTTCCATATGTATACAATTTATTTAATCTAAAGAAGCCAATAATCTATTTTTATGTAGAAACAGAAGTAATTTCTATGTAAACAAATGTTGTATAATATGTGTAAATAAAATGTTTATATGCAAATAAATACGTATAAATAAAAATAAAAGTTCACCAGATTTGTTTTCATAGCTATTTATATATTTTATCAACGTATTTCACGTTCTGAAGCCCAAATTGCGCCAAGTTTTAAAAAAAAAAATAATGCCAAGGCCCCTGTAATGGAAAAGTACCTAAATAAACAATTAATCGTAATAATAATAACATAAACTAAAATGTTTCATTCCAACATCAAAGTATTGTTTCTAATTTACATTCAAATAAATATATATTCCAAGATAATTTCAATTGAAATTAAGTTGACATCTTTCTATTTCACTTCATAAAGTAAACAAACACAAGAGATTCATTCATCATAAATAGTAGACCATGGTGGTAATCATTCACAAAGCAGATTCTCCAACAATGAATGGACAATATTCTTATGACGTAATAGTAGGTAAATTGATGGCGCTAACTTTTGTTAACGGCTTGCATTTACGAGGGCTTTATTTTGCTATTTCTCTTAGTTACGTTATTATATTGTTATATTTATGAACTCCGAAATCAAATCTATAAAAGCAAAAGTATATATATTCATTATTTAGTTATTAAATAGTGAAAAAAAATTATAAATGCATGATTTGCAAAATTTACATAAATTTATTAATACTAAAAAATAGCATTGAAGTAACAGCATGTTTAAGTAAAATAAGTTTAATTTAGATAATTTATGAACAAATCTCAGTTTAAACACTTGAAATTTCACTCATTTTTACAGCTACGGAAATTAAATAGTATTTGTCAAAAAAGACGAAATACGCATAACAACAAAAATGTATGAAATGTTATCAAGTTCGCAAAGAATTCTTGATTTCTCTATCAGAATCTTTGTACTCGGGGAAGGATTGAGCAAGTCAATAAATTTAAGAATGAAAGTAACATGATGCAATGCTTGGCACACACTTAAGGGAGACCAAATTGGTCGCCAGAGGCGGCTAGTTACTAATAATATGGCAAACACATTACGATAATACATAAACGTATATATTTTGATATCGCGACCTACTACTCATTTGCCTTCGCGAAAAATGGTCTTAACTTAAAAAAAGTAAAATTTATCAATAATCTCTCTGAAACCAACTACTGGGCGTTAAATTTGGAACATATATGGGGCATTCTCACAATCTTTTGACTTTTCTATATTTTTCTGTCCCTGAATAATAATTTTTATTTTAGTACATATTCTTGGTTTTGTTGGAAAACATCCCATTGCATGACTGCATAACAATATTAACGAGATAAGTAAATTTTGAACGATGTTGGGGGTCCAAATAAACCACGAAATACCTATACTGTCCCGTGTCCCTGATGCTGATTTTAAAGTTTAGAGCTGTCTATAAAATTTTTTCAATAAAAGTAATTTAATGTAATTTTTCCCGAAACTGGGACTGTTGTTTTATATAAATATGTAGCAAAAAATTAACCTGAACAGGTTTTTACGGTTGTTATGATTATTTTTAACTCTGTCCCTGGGTTTTAGATTCATTACCGTCCCTCTTGCTAAACTTATGAATGTCAGACAGAAAATCAGTTTAGAATGCAGCCACAGAATGTTTTTCAACTTTTTTCTCGTGCAGAAGTATGCTAGAGAAAGAATGGCTAAATTTCTTTGACAGGAAATTTACTGCAGAATTTAAATCAGCATTTAAATATCAATTTCAAGCGTCGTGGCTTTATTGGTAGTCTTACCATCCCCAAGGTTTATTCCTGCACTTTTCGAGGTAAATTATTATTATTTTTTAATTTAATCCAATGTAAATAACTGTTAATAAAAATCAATGAATATTGTGGCTATCACTGAGTCTTAACATGATTTGCCTAAAAATAGGTGGTAATTTTCCTTACCATCCCTTATTTTTTCCTTACCGTCCCTTTTTTCCTATACCGTCCGTCTTACTTATCCTTACCGCCCCATCTTTAACACCCCTTTAAAACAATTTTATACCAAAATTTTGTTCTAAAATACTACATTGTTATTATTTCTTATTTGAATGTCCTGTGGGTACTATGCAAATTCATTATAAGTAAAAATTTAGAAACAAATAAAAAGTTATAGCGATAAAATGGTAAGTAAAATTAAACTCGTAAGTTTAACTTAAACCTCAGTTAAATAAAAAAAAATTCCATGCTGACCATTTTTTTCTTTATTTTGAATCATTAAGGCATTCATCTATAAGTTTAAAACTTTATTTTAGAAAATTTAATTTCAACAGATTTTTATTCCTGTAAAGTCAAAAGATTGTGAGAATGCCCCATATATGTCATATGCTTGGGTAAAGTTTGGATTCATCTTACACAATACGCCCGATAATTAATGAGACTGGTTCTTACCCGGCTTGGTATGTAAATGCAAGCGCGAATCGTGTTATAGAATTAACAGCTAGAGTGCGCTCTACGAACAGTACGATAGTGGCGTGAAGCGAACAGTTTACGTGTGGCAGCCATGGAAGTGAGATTGTGTCAGTGCAGTGCGCCAAATTGTGCATCATGGAATAAAGGGTATGGGATTAAATTTTACTGCAAATTGGGCAAAAGTGCTACAGTAAACGTGCACATATTTCCCATTGTTTTATCAAAATTTAAGAAGGAGGAGAATCCCTAGCGAATGGACAAAGCTTGGGACGTCCTGTGAGGGTTCGAATAACTTCAAATGTGGAGAAAGCACGTGAAAGTGTTACCCATGACAAACGAATAACCGCTTGGTATTGGTAAAGAAACGACCAGGGCTACCCTAGAAAAAGATTTGCAGAAGAGAAAAAGTTATTCCCGGTTCGTGGAGTAATGCAATGTCTCCCCCCTGCGACGTGTCAGGAAAGAAAAATTTCTGTAGAACCACTGATTTCTGCTGCATCGGCATGGCAATTAGTGTTGCCAGGTGTCCCGCGTGATCGGGCCTCCAAATGCTCTGGACATAAGTACTTTAAAGTAATTTTCTTAGCGTTATCTGATGGCAGAATAATCAGCGATTAAAGATGGCAAAATAAACTGGAAATTAGTGGCGTCCAGAGCATTTGGAGCTTCGATTTACGTAGGACATCCGACAACACTAATGGGAATACTCCCGCACATTTTGCAGGCTTTCTTTTTTCTTCCCCACAGTATGCTTTCAAAAGGGAATGGTTTGACAATATTAAAAAAAATTCAACACGCTGTGACCGACTGACTGAACAAGGTACCAGTTCAAGACGTCCACTACACACTTGAATCCCTGTGTGATCGATGTAAACGTTGTATCTAGTTAACGGGGGATTATTTCAAATCGGCAAAATAAAAATATGTAAAAACACTTTTTGTTTTTCCTATTATAAATGTTAGTCTCATTACTTATATCGAGTACCACAATGTATTCGGTGTGAAACTTACCAGATAGAAGATATCATATATATTATAATCACCATATCATGATGTGAAATCTATTTTCCATTTTCAATGATATCAGAAATTGTTTTAGTTTAAAAGCTACGGATCTTCTTTTTACACCCTGTAAGATAATGCATTTTCTATAATAATAAAAATAGATGTTCGTATGTTCAGTTTTCTCTGAAGAGACCCTTGGGCACAGAGCTGCAACATTTGACAGGAAAGTATCTTTAAGTCTGAATTTATGCACCTTGAAGTCAGTTTTTGGAATTTCTGATTAGATTTTATGAAATTAAACTTTTTATGCGATTTTGAGCTTTGTATCGCATTTCATTGTTATTTTTCAGCATTTCTAAAAGAAATCCAGTTTCAATTTTTAGGTCAATATAGCAAATTTTGTATTCTGCAATTTTTGAATTTTTCTGAATATTTTATGCGATTTTTAGTAATTTTTCTTGTTGCGCGCCGAAATCTTCAGGGCTCGTAGCTCCGTTATTTGAATACAACTTTTATCAAAAGAAATATTTTCTTTTCAGATTTCTCTTGCAAATTTTGTAGTAAACTGCCCAGAAGGTTATTTTTTTTATATTAAAAAAAAAAACTATCGTGAAACCTTTTCTTCAAAAATAGTGGCATTCAAAAAACGGACCAGTGGGGACGTTGAATTTTGACAATTGTTTTCTGAAACGCAAGGAACTTTCCGGTAAATTTTGCTATTGCCGTTATCAAATTAAAGTTGGAAGCATGTCAAATCTTTTCTTATAGAAACTTGAAAGACGATGTTGAAAATTTGAATTTAATCATCTCTCTATTCTAAAAAAAAGTAACTACCGCTGTCACCGCCACCGCCGCCGCCGCCGGTTTTGAGTTTTTTGTGACCGGAGGTCTTTCTCCGTTAATAATAAGAAAAATATTGCATACAAAAATATGAAAATCGGCGGCATTATAGAGAAATGTTTGATAAACACGCTGATGCAGACAGTTTTCAAATCGAAGAATTATTTTAAGAGATATTTAAGTCTAAATTTGGACAAAGTCGTTCCATTAAAAAAATTTTATAGGAGCAAAAGCTATACATCGGAATTTAATCATTTTTAGAACATTTGAACATTTTATACGTTATAATTTCTCGGTGTGCAGATTGCATTTAGTTTTAAATTTTACTCATCTTTTGAGCTTTTATTTCTATTTTAAATTCAAATTTTCGGCATTTCGAGAGATATTTTTTATTTATTTTAGAAAATTGTACTAATTTAACCTGTTGCCAACTTTATAAATAGCGCAAACAATAATGTTTGCTTCAAATTAAAAATTTATTTACACGTGACTATTATAAACAGAAAAAAAACTTTCAAATTAGAATAAAATAATTACGTATAAAAAGCAGGAACTTATTGAAAATTACTTCATCTATAATTACACGTGAATTTTAACAGAGAAAGGATATTGTAAAATAATAAATTCATTAACAGGCGTTAGAAGTCTTAAATAGGAGAAATTACGTCATATTTACGTCACATTATAGTTATTACATAAAATGAACACAAAATAATATTGCAAAACAGTTTAAATTTAGAAATTGCGCTAGACATTTATTTGATATTTTGAGAGGATCTTTTCAACTATTTTTGTTAGGAAAGCGCAAATCATATTTCATTTCTAACAAAAGAATTTTCACGTCAATATTTAAAAGAGAAAGAATAGCTTGGTAAAAATTACGTCAGATTAAAAACGATTAATTTAAAATGTCTCATTTAAAAGAACTTTCTTTTCGCTTTGTTAAAAAATACCAGGAGACAAAGACTCTGTTTACTTAATTCCTTTTATATTAGCTTATTTTGAAATGTTGTTACACGAGTCTACGTCATCAAGTTATTTTTATTTCGACGTTTTATTTGTATTTTTATTAATGTTGTACTAATTTATTTGTTCTTTCGTTATTTAAAATAAAAATTATGCCAATTTGTATAATTTGGCCAGTGGTTTGGCGAAATTGGTCGACGGGATAATCAAGTAGTACCGCAGCGGATTTGGCGTTAAAAATCACCAATCAAAAACAAATGAATAGAAATTCGTTTATAGGGAGATCGCCACTGTTTTTTAAATTATAATTCAATCTTTCGAAATCTTTTTAAAGCCGATCAAATTAGCGTGCATTTAGAGTCTGCGGTGTCTGGACGGGGGTTGGCGAGCGTAGCTCGTAGGGGGCCGAGCCCCCTAGTGGTTGAAATAATAAAATCACAGTATTTAAAGGTTCGTTTGATTCGAGACAGAGCGTGCGTATACAGCTGAGGACAAGGAGCCACCAACACCAGGTTCGTTTTGGAAAAACCGACATGAGAAGCAAGCAAAGCTTGTTAGTAATATTAACAAGTATTCATAATACCCTACGTTTTGGCTTTTACTTTTTACTAATTAAATAAAACCAGAAATTTTATTACAATAAAGAAGTCACTAACCACATAGAAGGAGATTTTTTTTTCTAGTTTAAATGATCTTAGTCAGACTTAAAAAAACCCTGAAGATTTCAACTATGAAATATTCTATATAAAGGAAATCCATTGTAAATGAATGATTACAAGTTTCCTTTCTTCTCTGATTAACCACGAAATGTTTTAAAATAAGGGAAATAAAAATTTCAGTATTATTCATCACTTAATATTCACCTCATGAGTTTCAATTCATTTTATAAAAATACACGAAATATAGCTTGCCGCTTTGTATAAATTACTTCCGCCTATAAAATTGTAAAGGGTGAAAATAACAATATATCATCATTTAAAACATACGAAATTACGTATTAAGGAAAGCATAGCGTTTTTAAATTAGATATCTATGACGCATAAAATATTTAAAATATTTTAAGAACATGAAAATACCATAATATACTATAATTATTCTGAAATTTTCTTTTTATAAAAATGATGTTATAGTTGACTTTTGTTAACTAAAGCTGCTCGTTAATGAATCGTGGGTGCCTATTGATACATAAAATATATAATTCTCCAAATAGAAACTTCTATTTTCATAAAACATATTAACTGTATGCAAGCATATATTATGCAGTTTGTTTTTGTTTTTTTATCAAAAAATAATATATGATTCTTATTATATGGTTTTTAGGGTTCCGTACTGAAATAGTAAAAACGGAACCATTATAAGATCACTCCTATGTCTGTCTGTCCGTCCGTCTGTCACAGCCTTTTTACTTTTAAACTATGGAACGTGGAAATTTCAAGTTAACTGAAGTAATAAAGGCTATTGACCCACATATTTATAGAATATTAATCATTCATAAATATATTTAGGAAAAATGTAGAGGGGCTAATTAAGTCACTTGAAAAAATTAGTAGCCGTGTGAAGCTTTCGTAACGCAGAACTCAAAAATACATTTCTTTTAATTTTAGGTATTATATTTTCAGAGATATCGTCGAAAATGTAATGCAAAAATATGCCCCTTCCCCCTTTATTTACGAATCCTCTGAAAATAAAATTATGAAAAAATTAAGGGTAGTAGAAGTTAATTTAAACCTTGGAGGAAAACTGTAGCGATTGCCCTAGGACACAAAGTTTTTGTGAAAATCGCATTTTTCCGTTGCACAAAAATTTTGAATTGCGGGCGTTCAGCAGCGGAGTTGAGGAGCACTGGGGGTACATATCGTCGCAGAAGTATAAAAGATATGTTGATAACGATTTTCGAAAAAAATTTTTGGTAATTAGCCGAGATATTAACTCTTAAAGACACGGACGGTTTGGACATACATAAAGACAAGTTGCGGCGTACTCTATACGCCATCGGCTTTTAAAGCCTAGATAACAACTTTTATTGATACATTTCTGCAATGCAATGCTTAGTTATTAATTCATATATTTAATGTAAAAAATCCTCTGTGCGTGAGTAATACTCGCATTTGACCAGTTTTTAATATTTGATTGTAAAAAGACATTGAAAGTTCAAATTTAAAAATTCTTTTGATAGTTCTATAAACACAAATAAAGAGTAAAATTGTCATTTATGTATACATATATTAATTATTTATTAGAGGGTTATTAGAGGGTTTTAAATTTTATGTTGTGTCAAATATGATTGTGACTAATAAAAATTTTAAAGCCTGAGTACATTTTAACGTCGAAATAGTCGTTTAGCAAGTCTTATATGGGGCATTCTCACAATCTTTTGACTTTTGAGAAAAAAAATCTGGCGAAATTAAACTTGCTAAAATAACATTTTAATCTGATAGACGAATGCTATAATGATTCAAAATAACGAAAAAATGGTCAGCAGCGAAAAAAAATTTATTTAACTGAGGTTTAAGTTAAACTTGCGAGTTTAATTTTCCTTACCATTTTACCACTATAACTTTTTATTTTCTTCTAATTTTTTACTTATAATGAATGAATTTGCATAGTACCCACAGGACATTCAAATAAGAAATAATGACAATGTAGTATTTTTAGTGCAAAATTTTGGTATAACATTGTCTTAAAAGGGTGTTAAAGAAGGGACGGTAATGTAAAAAAAAGGGGGATGGCGTAGGGAAAAAGGGACAAAATGGGGAAAAAAGGAACAAAATGGGGAAAAAATGGGGAAAAAGGAACAAAATGAGGGGAAAAGGGACAAAATGGGGGAAAAAAGGGACGGTAAGGATGGAACAGCAAGGAAACTTACCACCTATTTTAGGCAGATCATGTTAAGACTAAGTGGTAGCGAAAATGTTCATTGATTTTTAGAAACAGTTATTTACATTGGATTAAATTAAAAAAAAATTAATTTACCTCAAAAATTGCAGGATTAAACCTTGCGGACGGTAAGACTACCAATAAAGCCACGGTGCTTGAAATTGATATTTAAATGCTTATTTATATTCTGCAGTAAATTTCCTGTCAAAGAAATTTAGATATTCTTTCTCTAGCATACTTCTGCATGAGCAAAAACTTGAAAAAAATTCCGTCGCTGGATCTGAAATGATTTTCTGTATCATTTTAGAAGAGGGATGGTAAAAAATCTAAAACCCAGGGACAGAGTTAAAAAAATAATATCAACCCTAAAAATGTGTGCAGGTTAATTTTTAGCTACATATTTATATAAAACAATAGTTCCAGTTTCAGAAAAAAATTACATCGAATTATTTTTATTGAAACAATTTTATACAGACAGCTCCAAACTTCAAAATCAGCATCAGGGACACGGGACGGTAGATGAGTTTTCCATGTGTTTGGACACCCAACATCGTCCAAAACTTATTTATCTCGTTAATATTGTTGTGCAATCATGCATTGGGATGTTTCCAAGGATATGAAAAAAAAAAAAAAAAAACACAAAAAAGTGTATTAAATAAAAAATTATTATTCAGGGACATGAAAGTTAAAAGATTGTGAGAATGCCCCATATACGTCAACTAACAGAAGAAGTTGTTATTTACTAATGAATTGTGTACTACTTATATTTTTTTCTGCGAATTATTTGTAGAAGAAATCCAAGGAGAGTTTTCTATTTTTTGAGCTGTGTATATTTTCTCTCTCTCTTTTTTTTTTTTTTTTTTTTTTTTACAAAAGAAATTTGGATAATGCTACTTACTAATGACAGGCGTTCATTATTGCAAAACATTATTACCTATGATTTCTAAAGAACACTATTAATGAGGAAATGACGATGTATAATGCTATTTATATCTGATAATGAACGTTCGTTTGATAGCTAAGCTTTGTATAGTGTCAAAAAGGGGGAGGGGGGAGGAAGGACAAAAAAACATTTTTTACAGCATTTCTTTAAGTGCCAGAGTAATTAAAGTTAATAAATGTATTTACTGGTGTCAAGGAGTATGAATAAATACAAACTGGTTCGTGAACAAAAACATATTTAATTTGTAGTCAGAACACAAAACAGGTATCAATTAAGCATACAAAATAAAATAAATGAATTATTGCTTTCATCCGAAGCTGCATCATCACGAACTTCCTATATCATAAAAATAAGTTGCACCAACATGTAAACTTTATAAAACGCAATTGGGACTTAAAACGACCTATAGAGGCACTGATCGCAGCTGTCGGTACAGGAAATCTGTCCCTTTAACTAATGCTAATGTGCTATTGAAAACATTCTTTATTGTAAATGCGTTTGAAAGTTTTAGATATTCAAATTCGGATAATTTTTACTTTGCTATATAAGCACAGGACACAAATGTCATATGAACTCCAAAATTGTGCAATAATCATTCTAAACAAATAAAAAATACGTGTAATTTAATGTGCTTGCATGGTATTTTCCTGAAGCGAGAAGTTATATCTTTTCTCAACCAGATGGCATATTCGAGCTCTTGAATCGCCAATTATTTGGTTAGAAAACCATGGAGACTACCTACAAGTCAAACCGCCTTACTCAACTACGAAACATAGACGAAACCGCTGGTCTCACGCCTTAGAGAACCTGTAACTGAGGACCTGTAACTCAGTTTCAGGTTCTCTATCTTGCATGAGACAGCAGTGCCCTTTAGAATACAATTGTCAACACAGTGCTTAAATATATAAGTTGCTCGTCCTGCATAAATAGTTTTTGTTTTTTAAATTGTCATTACGCTGAATACATGCTACTTATTACATTATTTTCCTGCTTAAATAAGTCCTATCCTTACCGATATTATGCTTACTCATACATGTACCTTAGATATTTATATCCATCTTATAGCATACATATATGCATGCTTGCATACAAGCATTTTCAATGCCTACAATAGATGTAATAACCCTTTTTTGTCAACAATTGAATTAATAATGACTATTGAGGAATCTTCCACAATCCTAATCTACAACACACAATAATCCATAATTACGCAGAACATGTTTTACCATTGCCCGGGTACCTCTCTTTTTTAATAATCGCCGGATGAAAAGAATTCGTAATTAATAGATCACGAAATAATATTAGCGTTTTTTGCTTACCGTATGAAGAAAGTATATCTACTTATGTATACACAAAAACAACAGATTTTTTCCGTGGTCGCAGTAGTTTTACCATAAGTGATGCACCGCTTTATCGACTATTGAAAGCAATAAGCAATTTTGTCGCTTAAAAAGAGAGAGAAAACTTCCATTGCGGGACTATTTCTCTTTAACCCAATTTTTCTATATGGAAAATTTTAAATAAAATGAAACTATATTCGAAGTGAGAATCATACAATACATATGATTTCTCGTTTTCATGTTTAAAACTAATAGTACTCAAGTACAGAAGAATGTTTCTCACAAATGCTACACCATTCATTAATTTAAAGTATTTAGGAGTATACAGTAGCAGAAGATTAATTGTAGAATTTAAACTTTCTTGAAAAGTATTACCTTTGTTTTCATAATCATACATTCTACAATACATACACGCATGATAAGTTTCGTTTTATTACCAAGTGAATATTATGTTATTAATTGAGCTCATGCGAAATAAAATTTTCCCAACTCAACGAAAAAGTATCCAGGACCACCTTGGCTTGGACACTTTTTCACTCACAAGGTTACACTACAATTTCGATCAAACTTCTTTCACTGAGAGTACTCATGATAAGAACGATACCAATTTTATCAAACATTGTCAAGGTATAGTATCTCTCTATTCTAAAAAAAAAGTAACTAACGCTGTCACCGCCGCTGTTTTTGAATTTTTTATGACCGGTTGTCTTTCTTCGTTAAAATTAAGAAAATTACTGCATACAAAAACATGAAAATCGGTGGTATTATAAAGAAATGTTTGATAAACACGCTGATGCAGACAGTTTTCAAATCAAAGAATTATTTTAAGAGATATTTAATGTTAAAGTTGGTCAAAATCGTTCCATTGAAAAAGTTTTATAGGAGTAAAAACTATACATAGGAATTTAAACATTTTTAGATCATTTTATACATTAGAAGTTCGCGGTGTGCAGACTGCATTTATTTTTTTTTAATTTGATTCCTTTTTATATTCAAAATTTCAGCATTTCGAGAAATATTTTTGACATCTTTTAGAAAAGGGTATTATTTTAAATTATTGCCAATTTTTAAAACAGCACAAAGAATACTATTTCCTTTCAAATCGTAGTTGTTGAGTCACAAAGGGTTAATATAATTGAAAGTACTAAGTTTTAGCTATGAAAATTTTATATTTAATTTTAATAAACTTTTTTATACTAAAAATGTATAACCTCAGAAAAAGAAACACATAGAGAAAAACACATACACACAAAGAGAAAAAGAAAGAGACAGAGAAGAGTTCCTTTTAAAAATGTTCCAACTGACCCATTTTTTCTCTATTTCAAATTTGAACTAAAACGTACAATAGATGTAATTCTCTGTTTTATAAAATTAATTGCACTAAAAAGCTTTTCAATCTTTCTCACAAATACCATCATTCATCTAAAATCTCTTTTTAAAACCAAGTAAATATTAGGCAACTAGCTGGGATTTACTAAATTTTGTTTTATTCATTACGTATGCATGTATTGCATGTTGTAGCCATTGCATTTATCATCATGTTTTAGGCACAGTTCCAACACACAGTCCCTGCCTTATTTTGTTTAAGATTAAGATCAATATGAAAGGTCAAATAATTTAATAAGTCAACACTATTACAAGGTGCGACCATACAAACTTTTAATATGTTGTTGAACAACGGCTGAAAGTCACTCAATAAATTACAACGATTGTAATATTGTTAAAATAACTTAAGTAGCCTTGCTATGAATAATGCAATATGCTTCGCCACAATTTTTTTCTTCTTTTAAACAATGATAAACATTCATAAAAGTAATTGGAATAAATTTGTATTTTCTACTTTAAAGAGCTTTCATGAAATGCAAGACTGCTTATTGTCAACAAGAATTTTGTCTATGTAGAAAATTATGAATTGTGAAATGTAAAGGGATTATGAAGGTTTAAAATTTGGAACACCAAATGTTAATTCGTTGCAAAACACATTGCAATGCAGGTAGTTTTTAAAGCATAACTCTAAATTTACTTGGACTAATGAACTATAATTTTGGATTCGTATATTTGAAGCTCTTTGAATTCGCTTTCTAATTTTAAAAATAGGTTGGTTACAGTTCATATTGCTTCGAAAATTTTTATAAAAATGTATAGAGAAACTTTTAATAGCTGGCGCATACGGTGGTGCAGCCAAGCGGAAATCTGCCGTAGGAATTCATAGTTCCCCATGAGGCACTGTGCTCAGCTCAGTTCTGTTTGGATACCTGTTGTTGGAACGACGCGGAGAAATAAAATCTTATTCTTAATTCTTACAGTTTTTTGCAAGTAAATATTGTAAAATTTATAATAATTATAAAACCTCATTATCAGTGATGTTAACCAAGTTCAGTATAAAGTTGAATAGTTATATTTATTGCTGTGTTAGTCAATTTTCCTCTATGCTAATAACTTGTTGATGAGGGAAGAGGTGTTTTTTAAGATGATGTGTTTCGGGTAATATGGAATATTAGCTAGACAACTATTTTAAGATGAGTCTAAAAATTAAAATAATTTTCCAAAGAATCTGGTGATTTATAGATGATGTACTAAGGTTTACTCACTAAATAATTTTGGTTATTCTTTTAAATCGTGGTTTTTCTTGCAATTTTAATATTCCTTGTCACCCTATTCCATATTGCCCGGCTAGTTGCCATTACTCGAAAAGTGCAATAAAAAAAAGCTAAATACTGATATGTATTTTTTACTTCCACTTTAAATGCATTAAAAATGTGTTACAAAATGATCAAAGTTTGTTCTTTACTAATTTGTAACATGTCTCAACATTTTTTTTTAATTGATCTACAATTAAAAATGTAAATGGTATTTCATAATACTCGAACTTTCTCTATATACCTTCGAAATTAATTTTCGAAAATATTACGAACTGTAATGGATGACTTTTTCACTAGGAATTGATTCCTAAATGCTTCAAATAGGATATTCCAAAATTACAGCTCATTTCGATGAGTAGTTTTTACGTTATGGATTAAAAACTACCTGCATTGCAATCTGTTTTGCAAGCATTGAAAATGAATTATGCATTATGAGTTCCAAACTTTAAAGCGGCATAATTTCTAATACACGTGGCCGAATGACTTCCTCTCTTGCATATGCTAGTAAAATGTACCGAAAAATCCAAATATGCAGTCAATATCGGATGTTTATATTGACAATTTTAGAGTTTGGTATCATTTTAGCATGAAATCCCTCCCCCCCCCCCCTTTAGCTTGTTTTTAAAAACTTAAATTTGAAGAAGACATAATTTCTAATGGATTGACTATTTTTGTTTTTCTCTGCGACAATTTGGCGATTAAATTTTATGGGGTGTATCTATTTGTACAAAGGGTGTTCCATAATAACTGAGAGTAAATCATAAAAAATCAAGAAATATATTTGCATCAAAAAATACATCATTCTTCTTCAAAACACCTTCTCACAGATATGCAATGGTCCCATCGTTCAACACATTTTTCAAAATAAGTAGAGAAACCGTTTCCTGGAAGCTGCTTCAAAGAAACCTACACTGCTAAAATAATTTCAGAATCTGTCAGAATCACTTGTTGCGGACTTGATAAAGGGTTCAAAATGATGCACCCAAGTTTCATCACCTTTATTACAGTCTTTAGGAAATTCGAATAATTTTGATCCTTTTTATCAAGTCCGCAACAAGTGATTCTGACAAATTCAACAACATATTCTGAAGTTATATTAGCAGTGTAGAGTTCTTTGAAGCAGCTTCCAGAAAACGGCCTCTCTACTTATTTTGAAAAGTGTGTTGGACGATGGGAAAGTTGCATATCATCTGAGGGAAGTTGTTTTGAAGAGGAATGATGTATTTTTTGATGTAAATATATTTCTTGATTTTTTTATGATTTTACTCTCAGTTATTATGGAGTGCCCTTTGTATAAAGCTTTTAGGACCATGCTGTGACAGAACATTAATAACAGAATGGAAATTTTCTAGATTTGTGTTCCCATTATTTTGCTAATCATACATTCAACAATGTATACACATACCAGGAATCTCGTTTTAAAACCAAGTGAGTATTAGGCTATTACCTGATCATTTACCGAATTTTCTTTTATTTTATTAGGTGTGCATGCATTGTTCTGCAGTTTATATTAATTACATTTATCATCCCGTTATAGGCATTGTTCCAAAACAACCCCTTCATCATTTTGTTTAACATTATGATCTATAGGCAGAGTCAAACAATTTAATAAGCCGACACTATTTCAATGCGTAACCCAACAACCTTTTATTATGTTGTCATAGCTGCTAAATTTCTTTTTTTTTCCAAGTCAAAACACATACATGAAACCAGAAAATTCCTTTAATAAAATTATTTAATAATGTGCCTAGTTTTTATATGGAACACATTTGATTGTATTTATTATAAAAATTTTGGCGCAAAGTATATTTATTAGTTTATTAACCAAAAAAATAACAGAATGTTGATGGATATGTGTTGTTGAATAATTCATAAATTTCATTCTAATGATTGACATGTGATTTTATAATGATGACATTGAATGTAATAGCTTTGAAATAATATTCATTAGTAACATGTTGTAAATAATGCAGGATGCTTTGCCTCATAAAGGATTTCTTTTAGTAAAATATTTATAAATATTCATAAAAATTGCGTTAATTTGCTTTAAAATAATCTTTCTCAAATTCACAGAAATATGAAAATTCTTTTTTCTTTAGTTAAAACTAATCTGCCCATCAAATTAAAAATATAAACAATTTTTGGGCTTATTTATTGTAGTTCAGACTAAATGAAATAAAGTTGAATTGCTTTTTTCTGTGTTTAACATTTAACAACATACTATGTCTCTTATTTCGGTTTGTCTGTCTAGTTATGTCCATTCTCGTCCTCTGACTTTCATAAAAATTATTTGATAGCCACGAAATTTATCTATATGATTGAAATAAACTAAAAATAATAGAAACTAGTAATTTTTAGCGATGAAAACTTGATACATAATTCCAATAAATTTTTGCGCATAATAAAAATATACAGTCTCCGCAGGAGGAGGAAGGATTAAAAAAATAAATAAATAAAAAGCAATTTAACAAATTACAACGACCATTTGGAAAATGATTTTTTCAAAGACTAAAATTTAAGACATAGGAAATCGCACGGAGTTGATCATACATTACGTACGCCATTGATTAAACATTAACATTCCTGGACCCATCATGAACAAATTTTAAAAGAAATTTCAGCTTTACAATTTTCGGTACTGTAAATTTTTAAACTTCTACGGAGCTGGTCATACATTACGTACGCCATGGATTAAACATTAATATTCCTGGACCAATTTTAAATGAAATTTCATTTTTTAACTTCTAAACATCCCACAATATTCTTTTTACACCGTCGTATAGAGAAAAAAAATGTACTTCTCAGTGCAATTTGTTTGAAAGCTGTATCTCAATTTGTTTCTGAGTTATTAATTTCTTTTTGTAGTTTTTATTACTTTTTTGTCATAGTGGCAACAGAAGTATCCATCTCTGTTGAAAGTAAAGGGAGAATACAGATTACTGTATAGACCAATCAGAAAACGAATAAAATGCGAGATTCAACTAACAAAACGCTTCAGATATGTTTTTGATTTCCTACCCTGACCGAAGACAATAACCATTTTTCCAAATGGTTAAAAAAGAGAAAAAGAGAGGCAGGTGGGAGTGGGGCAACAGATGAACAGAAAGAGAGAATTTCGTAGTAAAAAAAATGGGCCATTTACATTTTTTATAAATAAAATTTTAAATGTATTAATGTAACATTATTCAGAAAATGAATGTGAAACGGACTATGGATGATTTCTCAACTTATAATTAACTAGCAAAGCACGCGTGGTTGTTAAAATATGGCAATTGGTATTTGGGTGCTTTTGAAATGGATGTGGAATTAATTAACAAGTATTATGTAAAATTCAATAGAAATCGTAATTTAGAACGTTTCCCGCTCATTTCACCATTTTAAATTTCGAATTTTATTAGAAACCATTCTTATCGAGCCTTTTTATATCCTAAAAGTAACTGTTAAATTTCAAGTTTCTAGTCTCTTCAGTATCACAAAAATAGTAAGTTTAGAACTTTTTTCTCCTGCAGCCTTTTAAATTTAGAATAAAAAACAAATAAAAATAAAACTATTCTGTGTGTGTATCTGCGTCTTAAAAATTAAAGCCATGTCAAATTTCAAGTTTCTGTCCTTAACAATTCCACAGAAATCGTAATTTAGAACATTTTTAGAACGCTTTTTGCACATTTCGCCCTTTTAAATTTCGATTTAAAAAAAAAAAAAAAACTATTCTATGCGAACATTTACGTCTTAAAAGTAACAGACATGTCAAATTTCAAGTTTCTATCCGTAACAATTCCATAGAAATTGTAACTTAGAACTTTTTTCCGCCCATTTCTCCCTTTTAAATTTCTTTTTTTGTAGAAAGCATTCTTAGCGAGCAATTGTATCTTAAAAGTAACCGCCATGCTGAATTTCAAGATTCTAGCTCTTTCAGTACTTCAAAAAACGCAATTTTAGAGCATTCTTTACTCCTGCACCCTTTTAAATTTCGATTTTTTTTTTTTAGCTTTTCTGGGTGTGCATTTGCGTCTTACGCGTAGCATCCATGTCAACTTTCAAGTTTCTATCCTTAGCAATTTCATACGAATGTTAATTTAGAAATTTTTAGAAAGCTTTTCACCCATTTTACCCTTTTCAAATTCAATTTTTTTTTAAACTGTTCTGTAACAGCATTTATGTCTTAACCCGTAACTGGAGACGGGAGTCAGAATGATTCCGCGTTGTTCTTTGGCTCTGATTATTAGGTGTTTTTTTGTCCTTGAATAAAATCATTCCTCAGTACCGACAAGTAGTTCTTTTATCTTTACACGATTTCCAGAATATTGCGTTTCTAAAAAAAATTCCAATGCCGTTTACCAAAAGACAAAAAAGGAAAATAACATATCTCTGAACGCGTAAGAAAATTCATGTCTCCAGTTACGGGTCAAAAGTAACAGCCATGTCAAATTGCCACAAAAATCAGAATTTAGAACGATTTTTTCTCCTGTACCCTTTAAAATTTCGAATTTTTAATAAAATTCTTCTGCGCGTGCATTTGCATCTTAAAAGTAGCAGCCAAATCAAATTTCAAGTTTCTATCCTTAACAATTTCGTAGAAATCGTAATTTAGAATATTTTTAATAAGCTCTTTGCGCATTTCACCTTTTAAATTTTGATTTTTGTTTTTAAACCGTTCTTTTAGTATAAGTAACTGCCATGCAAATTTCAAGTTTCTGGTTCTTCATTAACACAAAAATCGCAATTTTAAAACGTGCTTCTTCCCCCTATTGGGGTGTGTCACCGACATAAAATATAACCTATGTTGAAGCATGGACTATCACCATCAATTTGCCACCATTACTTTTGAAATCGGTTCAGTATTTCCAGAGATTACCCGTACAAGCAAACAAACGTACTTCTTTAAAATATTAGTAAGTTAGCAGTGAATAAAATACTGCTTGTAATTAATAGTAGTAAAATGTTTCCTCCAAGCACCGCTATTCATCTTCTAAAGGATATAGGTTGGTTGATTGGTGGCACTACGGTCATCTTTTGTACACAAGGGCTAAACAGTCCCGAAAGCATTTGGGGACATACGGTGATAGAATTCGTATAGTTTAAACTTTCTTTATTTGTGCTCCTTTTATTTTGATAATCATACTTATTAAAATGCATACACATATAAAAAGTCATAAATTTAAAACGAAATGAATATTTGTGTATTATCTGAGCATTTACCGAATTTTATTTTCTTTCATTAGGTATGCATGCATTGATCTGCTGTTATATCCGCCACATTTATCATCAAGTTTTAGGCACAGTTCCAAAACAATTTCCTCCTTATTTTGCTTAACATTAAAATCGATATGAAAGGTCAAATAATTTAATAAGTCAACAAGGTGTGACACTACAAATTTTTACAATGTTGCTGAATAATTGCTAAATGTCATCATAACGATTTACTCTGACTGCAATAGTTTTAAAATAATACTAGCGGGCGTAGCAACCCGGAGTGTTTATTTCCATTGCGTGAGATCATTCGATTTTTAGGCAAAAAAAAAAAAAAAAAAAAAAAAAAAAAAGCCTAATTTAATTCTACATTTAGAAAAGATTTATCATTTTAATTTTATTGATTGAAATGATTAAATTTCTTATTATAAGCAAGAAATCATGTTTACAATGTAAATGGACTGAAATTTAGGAAAATTACATTTTTCACTTTTCGTGATTTTGATGCGATTACAATAGAATGAATTTAAAAGAAATTGGCGACATACGGCATTAAAATTCCATTGGTCGAGAGGATATTTGATAAAAAATTAGAGAGATTGCCATTATTGCAAAACTAATGTTTGTTTACTTCTCTGATTCGTCCAGGTGAGTATTGCCAAGTTCTGCAGCGTGGGTTGCTATGGTTTGGACAAAAGCTTTTATTCTGAGCTTATGCTCTGTACCTATGTTCAGACTCCATACTCAAAATTCCGTGTTCTATCACAGTCTATTTCCTTACACTTTAAACAAGTTCGGAAAATGTTATGAAAATGCGGATCAATAATATTAAATTTTTTCAGCTTTTTGATAATAATTTCAGTAAATATGGAAGTAAGTCATACGGATATTCTTTTCATTAATTTTCTTTTAAAGAGAATCTAAACTAAAAATCATTAAATTGATTTATTCAAACAAAAGAAAAGTAATATATCTGTTCACCATTTCGGATAGCAGACGACATCCTATTTTTTACCATTTACTTCCTTTTATTTCACACGTATGGAGCAACTTAATTGCTATTTTCAGAGAAATTTCGTTAGGAAAAAATTAATATCTCGGAAACTAATAAAAATTTTAAAATTTTGAAACCTTATATGGCATCCCCGGATCTGTGCAGATAACTGGTGTTAATTTTAACGCACCGCGCTCCATTTTTTAATAGAAGTAGCTGTGAAAAAAAAAAAATATATCAATTAGATATTAATAAAAGATTCATTAGTAATTATCCTTACTATGAATAATGTACCAGGCTTCACCTAAGAGATATATTTTGTTGTTGTTGAATTAGGAAACTGAATAGGTAAAATTACATATGAAAATCATTTAAAATCATCAAATAAGTTAATACTTTCTAAAAGTAATAAAAAAAAGAACACCTGCAAGGAAAATAAATACCTTTATTCAGATCAACATGTTTCATCGCCCAGACGGCGACATTCTCAAGATCTATAATGATACAAATATTTTGGCAAAAAATTTTCTCGTTTATAGGTAAACAAAAATCTCGTGATTTTCGTTTACCAATTTTCAATTGAAATTTTTTTTTGCGAAAACATTTGTATCATTATAGATCTTGAGAATGTCGCCGTCTGGGCGATGAAACATGTCGATCTGGATAAAGGTATTTATTTTCCTTGCAGGTGTTCTTTTTTATCACTTTTAGCAAGTATTAACTTAATTTGATAAACTGAATATGCTCAATATTTTGTTGCATATATTCAGAAAAATAGTGAAAATAAAAACTATATATTGTGCTACAATAATGCTTTCTTGACACTCAAATGCAATACTGCTACTTCGTGTTTACATTTAGATATGTACCCTATAAACGGAAGAAAACTCATAAAATAAAAGTTAAAATGAAAAAATAATTTGTTTTCGTTTTAATTTTTTTTAACTAAATGAAAAAATGCAATGAACTACAGCGGGGTCCTTATTAGAGATTAGTTCGGGCTCTTTTTTTCTAATCCAGAGCTCGATACTGGAAGTACGCAGTAGAAAGTTGTTCAAAACATTTAACAATTATTTTAAGAATAGTTTCGCATTTAAAAATTATTTCATTTAAAAACCTTTCCTTAAGTAGAAAAAAATATTAATCCTAACTACCCCTATGACAACGTTAATAACACTTAAAAGTTATTTAAATTGTTTCACACTTAAAAATTGTCTCATTTAAAAATCTTTTCTTACATAGAAATTAGTATTAATCCTAAATACCACTTGTTAATAACACTTAAAAATTCTTTCAAGAATTGTTTCACATTTAAGAATAGTTTCATTTAAAAATCTTTTCTTACAAAGAAATCAGTATTAATCCTAAATACCTTTTATAACAACTTTTTGTGATTTTGACGAGCCTGAAAATCTGTTTAACCTCTTAGGATCCGAAGTTAAAATAACACTACAAATACTCATTCATTGCTTTTGCACAAACAAAATGACACCATAAGATGACAGGAAAAAGGATTTTTTGATACTTTAGGGGGCTGATAATTTAGTTTCACAAATATGAATCTATAATTACTAGCCCTACCCAAAATATCAATTTAATATCAATAACCTAAATTAACACAATTTAAAATGAAAATATTAAAATGAGTGAATGATCTACAAATCCTCAAAAATTTTGTATTGTAAAGTGTTTAAGTTATATAATTATGAATATTACCTACTTTCTTAGCTGTATTGTTTTGAACACATCTTACAAACAAAGATGAAAATAATACTTATTTTATGATGAAATCAGCATCGGTGATGCCATTTATAGGTTTCGTTTTAAAACAAAATTCAGCTATATAAAAGTGGAGTCAAGATGTAAAATCAAGCAATTTAGTGTCTATGAGGAAAAGAATCGAGGTCCCCATTTGAGTACTCAGAACTGAAGAGGATAAATAGTAAATTTGTTATTTATAATGATTAAAAACACTTAAGATACTCATCAGCGTACTACATATATAAAATCAATATCAAATACATATTAAAAATATACCCAACGTGTCAGACTTATTCTAACAAGTCATCGCTTACGTTACACACATCACAGACACTGTTACAAACACTAAACTCGAAACATCTCTGTGAAAGATCCCAAAACCTCAAAAACAATATTGTATAGAAGATGGCGCCATCCATTCGTAAACTATAATATTATCATCAAAGTTAGGAAAAACTGAATTTAACTTTACAAATCTATTTCTTTCAAGACATTTAACCAAACATTAGAAACTTGAAATGAGATATTGAAATGAGGTTTTGAAAGTAAAAACATTTGTAAAAACCTTGTACAAACCTTTGTTTGTCCGGAAAGCATAGTCTACCAATAGATGGCGCCATCTCAGATACAATATTGTTTTTGAGGTTTTGTGATATTTCGCAGAGATGCTTTCAATTTAATGGTTTTAACAGTGACTGTGATGTGGGTAACGTAAGCTCCGTAGAGGTCAAGGAACCCCTGATGATGACTTGTTAGAATAAGTCTGAAACGTTGGGTATATATTTAATGTGTGTTTAATATTGATTTTATATATGCAGTGCGCTGATGAGTATCTTAAGTATTTTTAATCATTAAATTTGACAGCGTAAGTCCAAGTTTTTATTGTTATTTATACCCAACTACTGCCAGAAATCGGCAAAATCTACAATTCTTATTATTTAAAATTGCACTACTATAACAGAAGAGTTGAGTTTTGTTTTCCAGTAAGTCTGGAAAATGACTTCAAACAGAAATCGTGGATAGACAAGGGATATACGAGCCCCGAAAGATATAGCCCAAGCCTGATATCGAAAGTACGCAGTAGAAAATTGCTAATAACATTAAAAGATTGATTCAAGATTAATTTTCTCGTTCAAAAATCTCTTCTTACATAAAAGTAAGTATTAATCCCAAGTACTCCCTCATGGCAATGTTTCGTGAGTTTCATGTCCCTAAAGATTTGTTTAAAATAGCAGATTTGTAATTTATACCCAACCACTGGCAGGAAGGTGCAAAAGTTTAATTCTTATTTTTTTAAAATATTGTACAACTATGTCAGAAAGACATGAGGTCTGATTTACAGTAATTCTGGTAAAGGACTTTACACACTAAACGAGGATAGACAAGGGATATATCACGTCTTCTTTATCTTACTAACACTGACCATGTCAAAGCTTCAAAATCAGATAATTTTTCTCTTTATTTCTCATCAATAACTACTCATTTCCCTTTCAAACTCATTTTTAAATGATTGTAAAACACATTAAGAAATTCAGATTACATTCTTGTTTCTTGATAGCAAGTTTATTTTTCTTTTTTTCAGTTTGTGAATAAATGAAAATTTTCCTTTTAATCGTAGTTCGCCCGTGCCCGAAAACTGGTACAAAAGCTGGTAATCTATAGTCCCTATAATAAATAAAGTGTGTAGCAACTACTGTTCATTTTTAAGGCAACAAAAAACAATTCGCATAAATTAGATATTTAGGAGGGTAATTGTTTTGACTGGGTTTAATGATATTATACTCATTTAAACTCTCCGAAATTAACATACTGAGATGCACAAATATACACGAAATTTATACAAGAAACTGAAATAATTAGTTACAACGTGGTCCCTATTCAATAGTATATGTAACATTTATAGTTCATTTACAGGGCATCACAAAACAATTAGCACACACTTGGGCCTATGGTTGAAAATAATTTAAAGTATATTTATTAATTGTATGCTTCTTCAAACATTCCAAATATTATGTTATTGAGATGATGGATAGCCACGAAACTTATAGATGTTCTCTTCAGTATGACCTAATTACATGGTATACAGGAGTTTCCGTGTAAAACACACTTTCATCATGTAAATGCTATAGCTATAGCTCAGATGAATGAAACTATCGCTGCAGTTTGCAGCCATGTCCAACAAATAAGAGTGAATTATGTCAGCCAGGTATCGTCCGGATAGCTTAACAGGTAAAGCATTGGCACGGCATGCCCAGTATCCAGGTTCGATTCCTGGTCTGGACATTTTTCGCTCTGTTGTAATAAACTTCAACTGATCTACTCCAGCCTTGAATATGCTTATGCATGTAATTGAAATCAACTACACTATAATCTCTAATGAACAGTGTGTGTAGAAAGTTATATTTCAGGCCAACATCAAATAATTTGCATACCAAAACTTATGGATTGTAATTGTCTGAATTACACTTAATAATGTGACGCTATTTCAAACAGAGCAGAAAAAGCGTATGCACGGATGGCGACGAAATTTATACGTAATTGAAATTAACTACAGCGAGATCTCTAACAAATCTTGCGTGTAGCGTTACAACTCATTTATAGTGGCAGAAGAAAACAATGCGTAGTCATTCGTCTATATACAGGGTGCAATATGTTATCTATCGCCGACCTTTAATTTCTCAACCGTTGGTCCTAGACATATAGTTCCAATTACAAAAACGTTTCAAATGAGCTAAATATTCATGTTGTGGAATTATTTAAAGTAAAAAATCAATTTGATAAAAATTACGAAAACTAACTTTTTATACGTTCCCCCAGTCCCTATAGTTATATTTAGTAAAAGTTTACACATATCATAACAGATGTAACACAAAAAGTTTGACATCTGTACTACAAAAATTGACACAGTTATTAGATTTCAAAGTTTGAGATTTTTTCACATGATTTTGTCTTTCATTGAGGGATTAGTTAAAAGATGAATTAAAGTAATTCGATATCAAAATCAGGGTGCAATGTCCTTTTTACGGCGAAGCCACTTTTAGCCGGTATCGTCACTACTTTTGAATGTTATTCGACCCACATAAAAGTTAGCTCAAATTTTGGTGATCCCTCGATTTGGTGATACCGGCTAAAAGTGGTTTCGCCATAAAAAGCACATTGCACTCTGATTTTGATCTCAAATTACTTTAATTCATCTTTTAACTGATCCTTTAATGAAAGGTAAAATCATGCGCAAAAATCTCAGACTTTGAAATTTAATAACTAGGTCAATTTTTGCAGTACAGATGTCAAACTTTTTGCGTTATATGTATTATGATATGAGTAAACTTTTACTAAATATAACTATAGGGACTGGGGGACCGTATAAAAAGTTAGTTTTCGTAATTTTTATAAAATTGATTTTTTACTTTAAATAATGCCACAACATGAATATTTAGCTCATTTGAAACGTTTTTGTAATTGGAACTATATGTCTACGACCAACGGTTGAGAAATTAAAGGTCGGCGATAGATAACGTATTACACCCTGTATATTTATGACAATGGTCTGAAGCGCATTCGGTGATGCTATGCTGTTTAAATCGCGCTCTCTTGTTGCGCAAACAGAAAAAAGAGAGAGAGAGAGAGAAATTATGCGTCAAGCATACATTATGAAATACTTTCCAACTCTTCCAGAATATTGTAGCAGAACTTCACCGTTTAAAGAAGTGAAAGTAGATATCTGAGTAAAAAACATTGAAAACACGTCACACATTTGAAACCAGATTTCAGCAATTACCATAGCCGAAAAGGTACTCGAAATCTTTTATGCCTACCTGTACACGATCTATAAATCTGAATATATACTACATAATGCGCTAAAATGAACTTAGTTACAAAACCGATAGAAATGGAGCAGAGTTATAAAACGCAGTGTGTAAAGATCTTTGGTGTGACATCAAGTATATAGTACATTGATGAAACAGTTTAATTTGAAATACAGTTTCATTTATTAATTCAGCTTGAATAATAAACTTAAATAATAAAGACCATATACATGTACCTCCAGCCTTTGCTGGGAACTTGGTTATATTATCACACTATTAATATAACTGCTACCAAGATTAAGCTTAAGCTCATCATCGGTTTTTTCCTCCTTCCATTACAATCCATGGAATTCTTTCACACTAGATATACCGAGGGGTCCGACAAACTAGTTTTCGGCGTACCAGATTTACAAATCAAATTGATTTACCTGATTTCTGATTGATTTATAATTGTACACAGATTTACTGATTTATTTGTGATTTACTGATTTATTTGCGATTTACTTGTGATTTACTGATTTGCTTGTGATTTGTTGATTTATTTGGGATTTATACGCCAAGGAAGTGTGACGTCACGTTAAGCAAAACACAAGTGACGTCACACGTAAACAAAATCTATGAACATCGCAAACTACTCAGGGCAAAACATTGGAAAATCGTATTGCTCATAATACTAAGTTCATTTCAATTTTATAAAGGAGATTTGCTTTAGAATTAATTGTTTGGTTCCAAAAAATTTTTTGGAACAAAACGCAACCGTCTTGCTGCGTTTTTTAATCAAAATGAGCTTAAAAATTGCGCATTTATTTTATTACATATTTCATGTCTGCATATATTTTAGTGTTAAAATATGTAAAAATTTTTGTAAAAGAGTTTTTTTTTTTTTTATAAATAGAATTAGAAGATAAAAAAAAAGATTAGTTGCGGAAACTGCAGGCTGCTCAAATTTTGCTACTTTTACATTAGCCCTGTAAATCGCGGGATGCGCAGTGAGAGGGTTAAATTTTCGAAATGTTTGGAACAGAATCACACCTACTCCTGACATCCTACATAACCCTCCTACATTTTTTTTTAAGTAGCTGTCACCATTTGTAAGTTATTGAACTTTAAAATCAGTCAATCAATTTTAGGACACCTGGTATATTCAGTAACTATTGAGATGATCATGATGACTGAAAGAAGCATTTAAAAAATATTAAAGCTACCTTCAATATGTCAGTTAGAGTTTTGCGCGGGCTGAAATTTTTTGACCCAAGATCAGGTCCCCCGCCACACACACAAAAAATATTGGCCCAGCCGGGTATAAAAGCTAAAAAATCGACTCGAGCCTAGCCTGCATTTTGTAATTAAAATTATTCATAAAGCACACTTACTTATGCTTATATTTTATTTTCAGATTATGTTCGAAATTCAAAAATACAGAAAAACCGTAATTTTAATGACCGTTTAGGCAATTATGTACATAAACACTAAGTAAAAATATGACTTAGACAATTACATTCAACTGAAATTCCAATAAGAAAATCAATTTAGAATGAAAGAAATGGATGATAAAAGAAAATCTTATTTTTAAAGCTCTACAAACAAAAAAAGTAGATTTTTAAAAACGTATCTCTGTAATTTATCAAGTCAAATAAAATGTTTAAAAAAATCATCAAATCAAAAAAAAAAAAAAAAAAAAAAAAAAAAAAAAAACCCTTAAAGATTTCACTAAACAAACGTGGTGCATAAATATAATTTTTACGAATAAAGTAAGATGCCAAACCAACTTGGGCTCGGGGACAAGAATTCAGGAGCGCACGGGTCGCGGTCGGGACAAATAATGCTTATCATACGGGCTGACACGGACCGAACATTTAGCTTTTATTCCGGACCGAGCTCCGACCTGGAAATTTTGGCAAGTGAAGACCTCTAGGAAGAATGAAGTCCAGGCCTGGCTCGACCTGGAAGAAAAAGAAGTTTGGCCCGACCCGAATCTGCAAAAAAATGTAAGATCAGAGCAGGGCGCAGCTCTTAAAGAGAGAAGACGTGACCCAGCCTGAGTCCTGTGGATTTAAAAAGGTGTCACCCAGGGCGGGTTGCGTTGGGCTTAAGCTTCGCCCCCAAGTCATTTCCCGTGAAGATGCATGATGTCGTTTTACGAACCCTTAATTAGCCCAGGAGATCCGCCGTTGTTCTAAAATGATAAGTCTAGATACGACACGGAGTAGAGCTATAACTATGATCTTATTTTTATTTTATTTAATTTTTTTTTTACATAAATAAATACTGTAATACTTTCAGGTTTCAATCGCATTTATATGGAACGAAATATTTTAAAAACATACTAAAGAACCATTAAGCTTTGTTAGTTAGCAAAAATAACTAAATTTTCAATATTAATTTATTAAAATATTCATTAAAAAACATGTAAACAAATAAATCTCACATTGCAATGCAATAATTTTTTTAAAAACTTCAGATTCATGTCTCAAAAGCAATCATGTATTGTAATCGGAAAAAATAATTATTTTTCTGGACACTAGAAATAAATGATTCTTGAACAAATTGCTGAGCCGGAATCGAAAAAAAATGTGGAAAATTTCGTTTTAAACAAGCTCTTCTGATAGCTAGTACCACATCATTTATAAGACCAAACCTGCTACGACGGAATCGGATGGAACTGGGAAAAGTTCCGTTTTAGAGAAGTTTTTGTCTTAACAGGTGTAATTATAGTTCTTTTTTTTTTCATGGCAACCATAAGAATTTTTCCTTTAAGGGGGATTCCGTTATAGACAGGTTCCATTTTCACAGGTTTTACTATAATTACTTTTTATTGTGTTAATTGGTTGCTCATTTCACTTCATCCTTCATGTACTCCAAAATGCGAGCTAAAGTGCGTTGCAAAATGCGCACAAAGTATCAAATTTTAAACGATTTTAAGTTAAGATTTACGGATTTATTAGATGATTTTTGAAATGTAGTGATCTTCCCTTAGATTTTCCAATATTTATACAGGATTTAAGGATTGCGCAAAAGTTATATGGGATTTATTGATTTTACACTGATTTATTGATTTAGATGATTTACAATACAATTTAAATCTTGATTTACTGATTGTAACTTGATTTATTAACAAAATTATTGATTTATTATAGGATTTACTGATTTTACATTGATTTACTGATTTATTACAGGATTTACTATTTAAATCTTGATTTCTTGATTTACTGATTTTAACTTGATTTACATAGCGGTAAATCTGCTGTGTACCAGATTTACAGCGTTGTCGAACCCCTCGAGATATACTTACTCAGTACATCAAACTGGAATAAAATTATGCATACAGTTACAGATAAAAAAGAGCCTTTACGACCGAAATGGAGAAAGAAAAACCGGTTTGGAACGATATCACTTCTGAACAAACTACATGACAAATTTTGGGGGACAAAACTTTGTTCAGATTTCCAACAAAAGCACATACCATAGTCGAAAATTCTCGCTCAGCAATATTCACCTTCAAGCGAAAATGCATTCGAAAATTTTTGTACAGTCCTATATATCATCTATAGATTTATTTACGCGCCACATATGCTTAAACTTTGATTCTGTGAAAAAACACGACACAACTATAAATGGACTTTCAGAAATTATCATCCGTAGACGGCAATGTATCCAGTTCTTTGTTTAACCCTTTATGTGATTTATTTATATTTTAGATTCATCTGTTAGTATACCAAATTTAGTTTAGCTGGAAAATGGATAACTCAATAAAACTAATAATAATAAAAAACCTTAGGCAATTCACGCTTATACACAATAACCCTTAGAGTTATTTGATGTATAACCTGTATATGATCTATAGAATTTATATCCACCACGCAGTATGCAAAAAATTTGTTAAACTTAAAACTGCATACAACATGCATGGCTGTACGTTTGCTTCAACACTAGATACGTTTCGAAAGATTTTCGTCTGAAAATAAAACAAAACACATTAATTCGAGGTTCGTTTGGAAAACCCGACTAGCGTAGCGGGTGAAGTCTGCCAGTATAGAATACTAATTTCCGAAGAAAGGAAATAGTTTTAAATGAAATTCATGGGCTTTGACTTTGCTGAATAGATGACATTGGTTTAGTGAACGGCTGAATGAATAATTTACTTTAGAAGGACAATTTCATGTTATAAGCAATGTTTTATTGAAAGCATTCCAGAAAACTTGAGGTACATTAATTTCTAAATTTGTTTTATTCCAGTTTTTAATAAAAGTAGAAACGTACGACTATTTATTTCCGATATCAATATGGAACGAACCCGAGATAAGCCGGGTTGCAGAATATACTGTTCGTTTGTCGAATGTAGGTAAAAAATGTTTTTAATGGGAAAAGACGAAGATTTTTTTTTTTTCATGTAATACATTTTTTTAGACTGTTCATAAACTACACAAAAATCATCATTTATGAGAGGTATGGCTTGGGTGATAACCGACATCCTAGCTTTCCTGCTAAACAGATATTTCACTGTTGCATAAAACGATGCTCAGCCGTCAATATCAAGAGACTGGGACTTTGCAAGAACGATAAATTAATATTACATTAATGTATTCTGCTAACTGTATGTGATATTTAAATTTAAGCAAATTAATGAATATTAAGTGAGTTTTAATATTTACTTTTTTGTGTCTCCTATAGAGGTATAAGGTTAAATAAATTTGAGAAAAAATATTTATTTCAACTAGGACTCTGACGAGTCTGCAGATAATTTTATGAGAAGAATGAAAATGGAAGGTTTACGAGATGTAGATGTAGATGATGGGTTAGGGACTATATCGTGGCCGTAGACGTGGCTTTCTCATGGGATGGAGACGTCCAAGTTCCAAAAGCCACACCTAGCACAAATGGCAGAAGATCGGCTCAGAGAGGCTAACTTGCTAATATGGAGCAGCCATTAGGTTCTCTAGATTAAAGGGGCCTGTTCTTACAGTGGACTCATTTTTAGTACCCCCTAATATAATACAGTGTCTTAAGTTTTTGAGGTCACAACTTTACTCTCACAACTCTCTCTGACGCTCTTACTGCTCACTCACTAGCAAAGATAGACCTCGATCCTGTCTTCTTTGAGCGCACTATGCTCTAAGAAGGGAATCACTTTTGGTGCTGCTCGCACTTAACATCGAGACCTGGTGCATTTTTTAGCCCTATAGATAAAAGTTAGAGAACCGATAAAACTTCTCTGTTAAAATCATATTATATATATTTTTTATGCTTTTAATTTTTTATTATTGGATTTTTATTTGTTTATTCCACGCCAAAAGTGACTTAAGTCGTCAAATATGGCGCTACAAATTTTTCGCCCGCTTTATCATTAGTATGTAAGGTATTAGAATTAAATTAGTTTGCTATTTGTTTGATAATTGATAACATAAGAAATAAGAATTAGGTTTTTTTTCTGTACAGACGATAAATGTATAAATAGTAAATATATTTCTGTTAAAAGCTTTCAAGATCAGTGAAAACTATTTTTTTAGTGAAATACAAAATAAGCAAACTATTCCCTTTTGAATTCGGATTGAATAACGTTTTGAATGTTTAAAATGAAATGTTTAAAATGAAATGTTGTTGTATTAAATGTTTTATCTTTTGATAAAAGTAATCATAAAGTAAATTAATATTTTTATACAATTTAGAAAATTTACTGTGCCTAATTAGGTCGGACATTACATTTTCTAGTGAAGCCCAAACAACTAATCACACACGATAAACAACTATGACATTCGGCTAGGCTTGCCGAAAAGTTCTACTTTTGAAAAAATAACGCCAACTTTTTCCCTGCCAAAAATGTGCATATAATGTTGTAATTTTTCAAAATCAAATTCGTAGGTTCTAGAAGGAATTTTTAATCTTTTTTCAATATTTTATGCTTATTATTGACTAATTTCTATTTTTAAATGCGTTTCTCAAAAAAGGTTTTATGTTAATAGTCCAATAAGTGGTTTCGAAAATTGCCTTTTCAGAAAGTTATGCTGCTGTAAAAAAAAAAAAAAAAAATATGATTTTAACAGAAAATTTTTATCGATTCTCAAACTTCCTAATATAGGGCTTTAAAATTCACCAGGTCTCAATGATAGTTGCGAGCAGCACCAAAAGTAGTTCCCTTGTAAGTTCGAGTCGTGCAGTAGTGATGACTTACAAGGAAGGTCTCCATACGGACATATTCAGAAAAAACTGAAAAAATTACAGTGTTCGTCTTATGTGGATATGTGTATTTATAAAATTTTTTTGGCGGAACCTCGATAGAACGTTCGTAAAAAAATACTAAAAATTTCGTTTATTTGGCGATTTATCATCGGTTGATGATGAAATGAAATTTCGAAAAATACTTTTTTATGTCGAATACTCTTTAAGATAAAAATGTTTTATATTGAACTTGTTTAAATAAATTTAATGTAAATAACTCTAGTTTTGTCAGTTTTAGTTTGATTTAACTATAATTTTGTCATATATATATATATATATATATATATATATATGTGTGTGTATGTATATAATGAAAGTTAAATATCAAATTTTATGAGTTGAAACAAAATTAAAATATATTAAAACTGTTTCAATATCTCAAAATGAAGTCCAATTGAGCACTGTTGATTCAATTTTGTTGCTATGGAAACGACGAATTCTTTTAGATATTGAAAGGAATAACTGGTAAATGAATCTGCTCTTTATTTTGGAATACGCTTACATATATGAAAATATTTTTTATATAGGGAATTGTTTTTAAAGTAATAAAATTAAATAACAAGCAACATAAATATGTAATACTAAAAAATGTATTTATTAAACTCTCTCATTGTTTATGTTTAAATTCATTAAATACTTTTTACACGCATTATAAAAATCAATTAACAAATAATTTTCAGGTGCGTTAAAATCGTTTGCTTTTGGCGAGGAAAAGTACTGCTCGCCAAATCGCGTGACGCTTTCGTCTTTTCGCGCCAAATACTCTAAAGTATTTTATTTTTTTACAGTCTTTCTACTCTAATTCCGCCGCTAAATTTGATTGATCCTTTATTACATACATAAGTAGTTTAATTGTTTTTTTTTTTAAATATTCTGAGTATTCCCAGTAAGGAGACCTTCCTTGTTAGAAGTCTGCTGTTATACTTGCTCTTATTATTATTACTTGAACATTTAAGTTTCGAAATGGATCTTGTCTGTTGTGACTCAGCAATGCTTTTTCTGTGTGAAAGATTAATTAAGACTCTATTAAGATGAAAAAGAGTGTTAATTCTCAATGGGAGTAGAAAGTTTGACTTTCGAGCACAATCTCAATAATTACTTTTATATTAGTGTCTGTGACGTTCTGAAATTCACAAGGATTACTGAGATGTCTTCAAATACCTTCCGTTCCAGTACATGGTTACAAGGTTTTACCAATATTTATTAAGTTCCTGTATTAATGATTATAAATAATGTTAGGGCATATCGTACAGAGTGTGGGACTTAGAAGGTCCCTAGAAGGGACTTAGAAGGTTTCATTAAGTAAATATTTCATATTCTGCAAATTATAAATTTAAGTGTAATGCAACTAAAGTTACTGTTTATGTTAATTATTTATATCAAGGTAAAGATATAGTTTGCTGCAAACAATCCCAAATGGGGATTTTTATATGTTAGAAAATATTTATATCAAACGATCTTTGGAGTCGAGCTACGTGGTAGCTGACTGATGTTTAATGTTTATTTCTTTTTTTCTTCTTAATTTTTGTAAGTACTGTAAATAAACATTTGTGTTATTGTTAACAAATTAGTTACAACTGTATTAAAATTAAACGTCCTACAACTGCATTAAAATTAAGTGTCCGCGCAAATAATGTGCGATGCTACTGACTTTCTTTTATTTAACAGTAAAATAAAATTGCAGAAATAAAAATCAAGCTCTTATTTTCTAAAAACACCGTAATAAGAATGTAATAAATAAATAAAAAAAATGGTCAAAATAAGAAAGAAAGAAAGAAAAACATAGCTTCAGAAATAAAAGAAAAACCTCTCAAAGTCTACGAGCAATCCCTATTAAACATTCAAATTCAAAGAAACCGACATGCGGTTAAAAATGGCTACTGCAGTAACCGTACCAAAGATGCGATGAATCGAAATTATTCTTATTTCTTATCCTTCGATATTCTTTATTGAAAAACATGTTTTACATTTCATTCCAAAAAAACACATCTACTAAAATTATTCTATGAATCTTCATAACAGACTACAATGGTTTAAGATAATCATTGCGAAGTGTTAAAGACATCCTTGCCTTCGTATAGAGCGAAAGTAGTTGACTCAATAGTAATAATTATTTTGCAATAAAAGAACAGTGAAGCTTAAATGGTTTCTAGAAATTATTTAACAGTCTTAGAGAAAGATATGTTATTTTTCAGCGAATGGCAGATGAATGGCAGGGGAATTGAACTGAGATTGGTTGATTTCGATATTGCTTCACAGCTTTTATGCTTTACTGATTCTGACTCATTTCTCCGCAAAACTTGCTAGCAACTGAAGGCTTACAAAGACATAAAAGGAAGATTTTTGATTATTGACTCTGTCTTTTCTTTCTTTTGAGGCATCATAATAAGCGTTTAAAGTAGCACCTTTTTTTATTTGAAAGTACATTTTTAAGTTATTTTTGTTTGTTAATAGAGAAAACAAATCTCGGAAACTTTATTATAATTTTAATATTAAAAACTATTTTTTCAGCCTTTCTTTTTAATACTTTGCGGCTAATGCGTTCCAAATTTAACAGGGACTTTCCGTTAATCTGTTACTAAAAAAGGAATTATAAGACAATAACATTGTTATTTATTCTAATATGTTAAATAATGCCCATCTCTAATTCCAATAACCTAGGTATGATTTTCTCCTTTAGCATTTTTAAAGAGCGGTCTTCAGTAATTGAGCATGGTTTCCGTAATTTCTTCTTGTGGCGCACGCGTAGAACATTAACTGCTATATAAGCTTGTAAGTATTTGTACGGAAATAGATCTAATTTTGCACAAAAGTTTGTCATTTTGATTGTTGAAGCGCAATCTATTGACAAAATTTTTCACAAATTTTTTTTATTTACCAGAAAAAAGAAAACTACCCCCCCCCTCCCCCGCCCCCGCATGAGAATAACTTTGTCGCAAAACGCATTCAAATAAACCAATTCCTTCCCTTTTTATGAATTTTTTAAATGTTAACAAATTTATTTGACACCCGGTATACATAAAAAATCCTACTTTAGAGTTTTCGTATACTTTCCTGCGTATATATCTTTCCAAATTTGCTTTTTTTTTTTTTTTTTTTCAGGAATTCTATGTAAAAAAAAAAAAAAAAAAAAAAATCGAAATCCTTTGCACGTTTTTGTAAAAAAAATAAAAGGGTATTTTCCCAAACTAGAATGCAGTTTATAAATCACTAAGCCTTCAATATACTGTTTGTAAAAAATTCAAGAAAAGTCGTTTTTACAGATGACAACACAAAAATTGAAGCGTAGAAGTAACTACACTGAAAAAAAAAATGTTGATTTTACAGTATAATACTGGCAGCTGGGGTGCCAGTTTATAACAGCAAAAATGAACAGTAATAAACCGTAAAATTATCAAGTAATATACTGTTGAGCAGTAAATACGGTTTTATTCATTTTGTGGCTACGGTATATTACTGCTTATTTTACAGTTATAAACTGGTACCCTAGCTGCCAGTGTTATACCGTAAAAACAACAATTTTTTTGCCGTGTAAATACTATTACTTTTTTCAGTTTCTACACCAGATGGAGTATTTATAAACGCACTGTATAAATATATAAACTTATTTATCTATTAACGTCGCAAGATTAAAAACATTTACAGCTGACCTATCGCATTTTTAGAAAATAAAAGTAAATATTAAGTTCTATTTTTAAATTGAATTTGATACTTGAATCCGAAAAGAAAAGTAATGAATTTTTACCCTAATTCGATATTCCTTGTGTTTACAAACCGCTAATTAAGTTAAACCTAAAAGCAGCATGGCTAAGCCATATCCTGAAAACTAAACATGCTACCTGAAGAGTGGAGTGTGACACTAAAAGAAAGAGAGGAAATATGGACTATGTTCTATTTCTTTCTTCTGCGATCTCAAATACTATAAATATTTAATTTCATAGTTTTTTTTTGTTTTTTTTTAGCATTGAAATTTTTTTTGTAATTTTGATTTTGTTGTAAATGTTGACAGTAATTTTAAAATAGATTCATTATTTACATTTTGATCTATAAAAAGAAAAGACTTTTCAAATACAATTCTTGTAGCTCTACATTTTGTAGCACATATGAGGGGCTCACAACCATAGTAGACGAAATCCATTTTGAAAAAAAAAAAAAATGAGATAGTCCATTTAGAATGTGCATAAAATCTGTTTTCTCCACTCCCACAGTGAACCAAGTCTGTAAACAGATGACATATATGAGAATGTACATGAAAACAGACTTAGTTCACTGTGGGAGTGGATAAAATAGATTTTATGCAACTTCTAAATGGACTACCTCATATTTTTTCAAAGTGGACTTGGTCTACTATGGTTGCGAGTCCCTTATATAATAATAAATAAAATCAACTCATGCTTTTTACTCAATTATGTCTTTGAAAGTAGTATAATATGCGTTAAAAGACAAACTCTTCATATTTGTCCTCTAAACGTTACACGTACATACAGTGCGTGTAAAAACTTTAAGGACAGCAAAAAATTGTAAAAATTTTGATATATTGAAAATGCGACAAGTGATATGGTAATTTAATGTTGATCATAATGTGGAAATACTAATATAAAAGTCAACAGAATCTGTGTCCTTTTTATTGCGAAAAAATCATAATTATGCAAAAAAATGCTATTTCTGACTGTGTAAAAACTTTAAGGACACCAGTATTTTTTTTATAGAAAAGTTATATATAATTATTATTAAGGATTGACTGAAACAGGTTTTTAATGTTGAAACCAAACCTAAACCGAACATCGGAGATCTTCCTATTTTCGGCCGAAAACGAAAATGTCCCAAAACTTTTTAAAAGTAATTAAATTGTATGTATTAAAGTAATTAATACATACATGAATGTATTATTAATTAATTATGCGTATTTATTAAATATACATATTAATTAATTATACGTGTCGCCCAAATTGTCTCTCTGTGCCTTAGATCCAAAACTTTTTTTTTTCATATAAAATAAAACTTATTTAATTTATCAACGACACACAAAGATTTTCTAGTTATACGAATTTCATTTAATTAAAAAATATTTTAGCTTTATGTATACACACCTCGATTTATCTTTTATAATGATTTCTGTAAATGATCATCTGTTTTACTACAACTTTCTCAAAGAGTATTCGAAACTCTTCTGCGGTTTCAAACTGAAAAGTTTCTAGTACTTTTATGTCTGCAGCGTTTAATGAGCACGTGAAAAAGTTTAGTTACATATGCATTGCTTGCTTTATAATTTGCATTCACGTCTTGAGTCAGTCATGACTGATAATTACAAACAACGAAGTTCGTAGCAATAAATAGTCTCATTTGAGCCGACCGATAAAGCTCAAATCGATGAGAAATGTTAAAAATTTCCGAAGTAAGAAACGAGATTTTTGGAATACTGATAGTTTCGGTCTAAAATCTGAGTTTCGCCGAAAACCATCTTCGGCGAAACTCAGATTTTGTACCGAAACTCAACTGAAATTATCAGTATTCCAAAAAAAAATCTCGTTTCTTCCTTATAATAAAAGTTCATAAAATAAAATTATAAAAAGTTCATAAATACACATAATAAATTAATTATTATCCATATTTAATAAATACGTATAATAAATAAATAATATATTTATGTATGTATTAATTACTTTAATGCATACAATTTAAGTACTTTAAAAAGTTTTTGGACATTTTCGTTTTCGTTTTCGGCCGAAAATAGGGAGATCGCCAAAATTCGGCTTCGGCTTCGGCCTTAAAAAACTGTTTCGACCAATCCTTAATAATAATTATATATAACATTTGTATAAAAAAAATACTGGTGTCCTTAAAGTTTTTACACAGGCAAAGATAGAGTTTTTTTTTTTTTTTTTTGCATAATTATGATTTTTTCGCAATAAAAAGGACACGGATACATTCTGTTGACTTTTATATTAGTATTTCCACTTTATGAATAACATTAAATTACCATTTCACTTGTATTTTCAATTTATCAAAATTTTTGCTGTTCTTAAAGTTTTTATACGCACTGTATTACTCACCCATGAGAAAGGAGTGGACTGCACTGAAACTCCCCGATCGCGAAATCCTATGTTAGCCTATGGGAAAACTTCGAAGCGCGATTACTCATTACCTAATAATATAATTATTAAAATACCGTTTTCACCATCAGAAAGTAGACGTCAGATGCTGATGATGTGCGTTTTTTAAAATTATCTCCGTAAATTGTAAGTACATGAAAAATCCCTATAAACGTTGAAATTTCCATTTGATTAAATTTTATCATCTCCTTAAAAATACTTAAAATTTACAGAGACAATTTGTAAAAACGCACATCATCGGCATCTGACGTCTACTTTCTGATTGTGAAAACGGTATTTTAATAAATATATTAGGTAATGAGTAATCGCGCTTCGAAGTTTTACCATAGGTTAACATGGGATTTCACGATCGGGGAGTTTCAGTGCAGCGGCCCCTTAACTTTATCTTCATCCTAAAGTATTATTGGTTGAACAAAACAAAAATATTTTTAAAAGGATGATATCTTTTGCCTTTGCAACTTTTTAGCTTTCTTGTCGCTGAAAGATCGGTGGGAGAAAAGTTTCAGTTCGGAAATATTTCTACATTTCTATTATGTTTGTGCATTTCTTAATTCTACAAAATACTACAAAAAAGATTACAAAGAATACATAATAACAGATTTGAGTGGGGTTATAAATGTTGCACAAAAATCCCTATAAATTCAAATTTAATTAATCAATTTTAATTGGCAAAATCTTTTTAAAATTTATTGATTGTGTATGTGAAAATGATTGTGTAAATCTTCTAATGTAGTTTCAAAAATTCATAAAAAATGCTTTAGAAGATGAAATTTTCATGCATTCATAATTTGAGACATAAAGGGTTAAATGATCTGGAAATTAAAATTTTCGAATATTTTGACCTATCATACAATTTTTTTTTTTTTTTTTTTTTTTTTTTTTTAGTTTAAGATAATACGAAAAAAAAAATATTATAGCACAATTATATTCAAAAGAGAGAAGAACATGTTTTCATGAAAACTACCCCATTGCTGCCACCTCCCCCATATATTTCGCTTATTCCTGAAAACCACGTTTAAAAACTACCGTGTTTAACGCCAACAGTGCCTCTCTCTTTCATAGGATAAGTGAAAACCACTCTGACTTTTCTATAAATAACCAAACAGATAAATTTTTCACATCATTATTCCCTATTGGAACTCAGTAAGGTCTCCAATTTCGCTACTACATGAATAGAAATACGTGAGATGCATCGTTTTAGTGTGTTTTTATAAAATGTCACCTACTGAACAATGAGCATCAATTTTCCAGATTACTTATTTAAAAATTTATAGATTCAAACTATCCGAAGTCTTAACCTACATCAAGCGATGTACGCATTTTCTTCCAAAATGTGCATTATAATGGATGCTTCACTGCTAATTGAGTAAACTTTACTGCGAGTTAAAATTCCACAAAACAAACTCTGCTTAGTTTTGTTTTTAACACTTTCCAGCGTGGCTGAAAAGTTGATGAAACAGCGATAAATCACAATTAAATAATAATACTTTGTATGAATCACCATAAAACTAAAGAACACACAGGACGCGTTTCGGGTTGTAAATTTAAACAGCCAATGTAAACACATGTCCTTAAGGGGGCTCTTCAGTCTCTTGAAAACACCGGCTCCGTAACGTTAAATCAATGGGCAGGTTATTTTCGAATTTCTCGTTTACATTTGAATATTTTTAAACAATTTTTTTGCATAGGATAGCTGAGCTCGATCTTTAATATGACTATTTTTTACTTTTTCGATTTTGGCTGCAGATTTTTTTAGAAAAGGTACTTTCCGTTTCGAAACCGCTTCTGAAAGTATCTTCATGAAAAAAATCTGCAACCGAAATCGAAAAAATAAAAAATAGCCATATTAAAGATCGATTTCGGCTATCCCATGAAAGAAAAAAAAATCGTTTAAAAGTATTAAAATTTAAACGAGAAATTCGAAAATAACCTGCCCATTGATTTAACATTACGGAGCGGGTGTTTTCAAGTGAGTGAATAGTCCCTTTAAAGTAACAAGGTCACGAATGACATTGTTCCCTTGACCTTTCGTGACCTTGTCTCCTTACGGGCACGTACTACATTGGATGATCACGGGCTGTTACAATTTCCAGCCCAAAACGCATCCTATGTGTTCTTTTGTTTTATTTTATACTGATTCATACAAAGTATTATTATTTAAGTGTGGTTGAAAAGAGTTTATGAATTCAGTTTGTCTGGCCGTGTTCTTACTCTCGTAAATATACTCGAATTGCCATGTAATTTTTATACGTTATTTAGATTTACTATGGAATGTTCTCTATTGAAATTGAAATGTGTAGCATTTATAGTTCGTTTATAGGGGCTGTAAAGTTTTTTGCATAGTTATTTAATTCAAATCTGACTGATTGGAATTTTATAAAGAAGTTATAATGGCTCCCCAAAAGAGCCGCCTTCTTGAATCTAAGACAGAAACCGTCCAGGTGCAAAATCATAAATTACTTTCAAGAGACCATATATTTTCTATTTAATGTTCTTTCTGAAGTTATAGAACTCGTAACTTTTGAAGCAATCTTAAGTACTGGATAGTTCGTTACATTGAAGTGATGATAATTCTTAGCTTCTTAAATTCATCTCCAAACCTCTTAAAAACCACTTGAATCTGACTGGGAATATATACCCGATCCTGAAGGACCAGAGCAGGTAATGCATTTGAGCATACGGAGAGAGACAAAGTCTCTCTAAAGGGAAAACTCTGGCCAAAGTCTTGCCAGAAAACCTGTTCGGACCCTGGCGTCCTGATATATTTTAATTAGATCACTTAAGTTTGCGTGTACTTTTATGTACTTTTGTTGTATCCGTGTGCTGCTTTTGTACCGTAAATAAATGTAGTTGCAGTTCGTGTACTCGAGATTTTCATTCTGAAGTTAAGAGCGGTACAGGACACACACACGCACACAACAAAAAGAAAAATATCTGTTATATTAAAGTCTATGGGGAAATCGTTTGCGGTGCATTTTAAACATACTGTGATACTTCATATATAATGACTTTGATATTCATCACTTAGGTGTACTACAATATGCTTTCTGTGATGTATAGAAAAGTAGTATTTATAGTTCGTTTACAGGCACACACGAGAAAATACCGCTACATTATGATCTATGAGAAAAATGCGTTTGTGGCGCATTTTAATAATGTTACGTACTTCAAACATAATATGGATCACTGAGGCGTACTACAACACGTTTTCTATAGATTATAGATATTATAATTTTTATTGTTCATTTACAGAGACATCTATATATGTATATTACGCTATCGTACGTGGCACAGAAATCGCGATTATTTGTTAATTGTTTAATGGCAACACCCGAATGAAACGATCTCTTTGGTTATTGAACGGCTTTTAAGGCATCTCCATACCTATAAAGGGGGCTACCATAGGGAGGACCACTAATCACTAATCACCCACTCGTGGACAGCCAACCTTTCGTATAGGAGCTGATTAGTCCACGAGGGAAAAACACATATCCACCCTACCACGGAGGCCCCAGTACCCCCGAACGAGTCCTGAAGCCGCAGCAGGCTGGAAGACCCTCATAATATGCTTGCTGAAGGAACTTGGTCGCTCTGGCACTTAATGTGAATACTTATACTAAAATATTAAGATAGGACAATTTTTTAAGATAAACAATAATTAGTTGGATAATGTGGCAGAGCTTGATAAAAATGACAAAACAAACAGAATGACTAATAAACAACATGACAAAATGAAATGAAATAAAGTAAAATATTTAAAAAATGACTTAAAGTACATACAGATGAGCATTAAAAGACTTTTTATAAATGAAAGATGTTTGCTTTCTGTCGCCAAATGTCGCCAAGCTTGTCGCCAACTTGGGGACTAAAATTAGATGCTAACTTGGCGATATATCTAATATGTCGCCAAATTTCGTTAGACTTCCATTCTAAACCAATAGGGTTTACTTGCTTACAGAAAATCAACAAATTGAGATATTTTAATGTAACAAAAACTAAATTTAAGGGAGTCCAAGTAAATTATGAATACAAGTAACATGATGCCATGCTTAGCATACTTTCCCAAACATAAATTTTAAGGGAGACCAAACTGGTCGCCACGAGCGGCTAGTACAAAATAATTCGGTTACAGGACAATCGATGATCGATAATTGCTGGAAGTGCATTTTTAGTTGTGGCATGTGTTTTTAAAGTTAAATACTTTTTAGTATCTTACGTGGTGTTTATAAATTTCATAGATCAAATACAGGGCTGCACGATATAATTCAAACACATTACCGGATAGAGACAGCAATAGCAAAAAATGGACCTTTACTGCGTTATGTGTCTTTTAAATTGTTTATTTGGTTTTCTGAACATTTCGTTCTATGGGAAAATTATTATTTAATTAAATTTCTTAACACTATTTCGCTAATGTTGGAAAGTGTTTCATAATCTTTCGCTCTTGTTTCTTGCTAACGAAGAACAATTGAGGCTTGTTATCAGTCAGGACGTAAATTTCCCTCTCTAACGTTAAACCTATGGGCTTGGAATGCATCCGTATTTTTCAAATTTCTCCTCGGAAAATTAAAATTTTTACCTTCTCTTTTCTGTATGCTCGTCTTGAAGAAGGTTTATTTCTTTTTATTTGCCAAAATGTTTCTAAATATATATATATATTTTATATTTTAAGTGTTAAAATCTAAATGAAGCAGGCGCGTTGTATGTAAGATTTTAACACTTTAAATAAAACTATCAATGTGCGTAAAAAAAAAAAAAAAAAAAAAAAAAAAAAAAAAAAAATCAATAAAAAAGAAAGAAACATTCTTCAAGAAGAGCATACAGAAAACAGAAGAAATTTTTTTAATTTTCCGAGTGAAAATTTTTAAAATACGGATGCATGCCAAGCTTATAGATTTAGCGTTAGAGAGGGGAATTTCCAGCCTGACTCATGAAGAGCCTTAACTTCATCTTGACTCTTCTCTTACTTGAAACCACCCCCTCGCTAATGCTAAACCTATGGCCAGGTTGTTTTCAAATTTCAACTTTAAATTTGAATATTTTTAAACTAATTTTTTGCATAGGATAGTTGAGGTCAATCTCTAATAAGGCCAATTTGTACTTTTTTGATTTTGGTTGCAGATTTTTTAAAAATAAAAGTACTTTCACTTTCGATAACGGTTCCGAAAGTGAAAGTACCTTTATTAAAAAAATCTGCAACCAAAATCGATAATTAAAAAGTAGCCACATTAGAGACCGACCTCAGCTATCCTAAAGAAAAAAAATCATTTAAAAATATTCAAATGTAAACGAGAAATTCGAAATTAACCTGCCCACTGGCTTAACATTAGCGAGCTGGTGTTTTCAATTGAGTGAAGAGTCCCCTAAAGAGCTTCTTCAGTCATGCGTTGTCCTTCGCAAGCTAATTTAAACCAATGTCAACTGTTTTTTACAAATTGGTCCTTTCCATTTTGATATTTTTAAACGATTCTTTTTGCATAGTATATCTGAAATCAACGTCTAAAGTTGCATGCTTTTTGAATTTTTCTTGCAGTTTCATTCTGAAGACGCTTTAAATTTAGGAAGAAACCAACCAATTTTTTTTTCCAGAATCAAGTATTCCCAGGAAAAAAAAAAAAAACAAAAAAAAAAAACTGCAACCAAATTGAAAAATTACAAAAGTGGAACGTTAGATACCAATATGAGATATCTTATAGAAAATTATGTATTTAAAAATGCTGAGAAATTTGTAAAGAGCATCTCCATTTGTTTAATATTAGCTTGCGAATGTTATCCTGTGTCTCTGTAAACGAACCGAAATAGCTACATGCTCCATTTTAAATAGGGTATAGTAAACCATAATACATATTTATCTTTACATATAATTTTCAATTAATTGAATTCTTATTTTAAATTAATTGAAAAATTAATTAAAATTATACATATACAGGGTGCGGTAGGTATTTGAGAACACACATTATAAGTGAAATACCACCCTGCACATCATGGTTATAAATCATGTTCTGTTACATGTAAACATGTCAGAACCTAGACTAACTGAAGAAATGAAGAGCCATGCTTTCATTGTCTCACTGGCTGAAGAACAAACACTCCGATTTAGAAACTGCTGCATTCTTGAAACTCGCCCAGTTATTCGTCTTTAAAGTACGGATTGGTGTGGTTTGATGTGGCAACCGTTTCATACTGGTAATTGTTGGTGATATGACATTGTCAAGACGCCGGAATTCGTCGTTCGTGTCGATGAAAATCCTAGGAAGTCGATGAGGGCACTCACTATAGTCCCCGAGCCCTGTACAAATTTCATCAATTATTTCCTTTCGGCCGCTGTCTTGTAAAATGCTTCAGATATTTGTATCATGAAGCTCCGTGAACATCAGCTGAGGTTCCGCGGGTGTGTTGAGCCCAATATCTTGAAGGGAAAAAAAGTCAGCTGATTATAAAGTGGTGGTTAATACCTCAGCTGGTCACACGAACATAAAATATATATTCAGTGATTTCCTCTCAATTGAAAATTTATCAGATGACAGTATATATGCTATTTTAAATAAATAAACATGTCAGCTGGCTATATCACAGTGAAAAATTGTCAGCTGTTGTCTTGAAGGGTGTAACGCAGGAGCCAGATAGGAGCACCTATCACTTATTTAAATGCACCAGCTGACGAGTTTTCCCTCGGCATATTGCTAGCTGATTTTTTTAATTACGTACAAGATTATATTAACTATCAGCTTACGGATATGCATCCGAGAGGAATAACGTATCTTAAGTTATTCGATGGTACGCTCCATGTTCTAACTGAAAGATATAATTTTATTGTGATGTTTCATTTACATCAATATTCTTTATAGGTACTTTTATAATCTCATCCCCTTCTAGTTCACTGTCTCCACTCGAATTTTCTCCGACCCCAACCGTTATATCTAAAATAAAAAACTGCACATGCGTGTGGAAGTTCTCTTACTACTAGAAAAATTGTACGCACAGGTTATCAGATTGGAGTTTTTATCATATAATGCGTGACATTTTCATCCCATCAACATTTATTTAATTTTTTTCAGTTGAGCAAAACTTTTTGTAAATATTGTAGTAAGCCAATGGCTTATAATAAATAAAAGTACCTCTACCATCAATTTAATGTTCTATTTTTATTTGTTTTGTAATTTCCTATGTCAATTACATTATTATTTTATTTTTATTGACAAACAACACTGCTTTAGAAATAGCTTCATGTGATTTTCTTGAAGTATTTAATACTAACGCAATTGGGAAATTATTTATTACTCAACAGATAAAGAGTTAAATTTTGCAAATGAGCTAAGAAATTTAAACGTATTACTAATAAAAATGTAGCTGCAAATCTATACTATTCCTTTCCACACTTAATAACTAGTAAATATGCAGATTAAGAGCCTCAACGTCATCTCTGCAACTCATTGTTTTTAGCACACTTTGCGTAATATTAATCTTTCTATAAAAACGCAATTTAAAGTTTTTAAATTACATAAACATTTATAAAAGTAAAAAATATTTCGACGGTTTCAGATATTAGAAGAGTTAAATTAAACACGTTGTTGTGTAATGATATTCTGAAAATCTCACGAGCCACTTATTCTGGTAATTTTTATATAATAAAGCAAATTTCTTCAGGTGGCAGAGCCCCCCTGAACCCCCCCCCCCCCCGTTGTGTAATTTATTTTGCATTTGTAATTTTCTATTGATCGAGTTAATGACTATCCTATATCTTAGATTTCTTTTTACACTGCGATTTATAAGGATAAGCAACAATTTGGTCAAGCATTTTACGTTATCCTAATATCCATACAGCAGTATTTACTTGCCTGCTAACCACAAACACCTGTATCTAATGGATAAAGAACTTTTGGAAATGTAAACTGAGACATCTAATTTGGAAATCTAATACCTTTATAATTTTTGTTTCCAAAAAATAATTTTTAATACCATTCTGCAATATTTATATCTAAAATCTAATCTAAATATCTAAAAATGTACTCAATAGCATTAACTTACTAAAATCACCCTAAAGTAGGGGGATTTCTAAACCTAACGGTTAATAATTCATCATCGTGTCCACTTCCAATTGACTAAATAGATAAACGTGAATTGGCGCCGTAAAGTATTTTTTGTGATAGCCTTTTAATAGTATCCACATTTAATTTAAAATCGTGATGTTACAAATACCGTTGAAATTTGACGCAAACCTATATTCAGGTTAAAATACGAAAGGTTAACTAACCTTTTTTTTTTTTTTTTTTTTTTTTTTTTTTTTTTTTCCCTTAGCCGGACTTTCTGTTTCATTTTTCGTAATAGGGATTATTTTAATAATTTATTTTATTCTCTACAAGCTTTTACACGGGACGTCGTTCACGTAGCATTAAAATAGAGATAAATGCATTAAGTAAAACATTTCACTCCCCAGCAGACATGCCAAGTCTCAAGCTTTTTGCACATCACTATTATCTTAGAGAAAATGTTGTTTTTTTAAATTGCGCAAATGTTGCAATTAAATAAAGTAACATTTTCTGTATTAAAATACTGGTATCCAGAACGCCGAAGGTTTGGCAGCTCTGCTCCTCTTAATAAAAACATATATAATTAACCAACATTTTATCACGTTTTATAGGAGACAATACGGAATTTCTTATGTGTATGGTCTTACATATACCTCAGTCATAAAAATGTAAAACTTTGTGCCTATTAATATACACAATTGCGAAAATGAAATCGCAACCAATGAAATAAGGAAGGCCAAGTAAAATCGTGTAAATCGATGAATCTTTCTTCGTAGTGCTGGGAAAATACTACTACAAAAATTATTTTAGGTGGTATTCGGTGTGAAATGATTATATGTATTCATTCCTGTCCTATTTATCTTTTTTTTAATTATTAATTTGCTTATTCCATTTTTCTTTTGCACGTGAAAATCTTACAAATTAAAATTAACTCTTTGGGAAAAATTGCTATTTTTTTTTTTTTTTGGCGACAATAAAGTTTATAAAATTTAACAGAATAATGTCAGTTTATTCTGTATGAAAATAACAAACTTCTTCATTTGTAATCAAAATAGTTGAATAAATAAATAAAAATATTATTCTATATAGTATATAAATACTATTTTCATTTCTGTGTTTAAATCAATCTATATGCAAATATCTATACAAATGCATTTATTAATCCATTCCTTTTAACTTTTATTTGACTTAAAAAAAAAACCATACATACTTTCACATTTATGATATATTTAGATGAGATGCAGTTGCTACGTAACGGTTAAAAGAAAAAAATGAAATATAAATAAATTCATAAAATAAAATGTTTTATATTATTCGAACACATGTATAAAATTCCATCATAAGTTATACACCTAATTTAAAAACTCTGACAAATGTTTTGACAAAATTTCTAACTAATTGGAATAATTTAAAATCCATATTTGTAAATTTTAACATTCATAATTTACCATTTAAGTACATTAGTACAATGAGCCATTTTCTTTCAACAAATGGAAATTTGAAAATCGTCTGAATTGCCGTAGAAAAGCATTATAGCGCAAAAGAAAATGTTCCATATTTCACAAACGAATGAACGAAATTTAACCAAAAACTATACAGCTGATTCCGGGTACCTCACCAACATGCTTACTTAATTTCAAGCTGATCGGATGTTTTTTGCGGCAGTTATCGCGGAACAAACTAACAAGCAAACAAACGGAAACCAAAAACTTTTCGGGTCTCCACAGTAAGCCTTCACTGACGTTTCGGCAATAATAATAAGAAGAAGAATGATTATCTTATTTTTATTTTTACTTTATATATTTATTTTTTTAACACAAAGTTAAAAATATATTCTTTTAAATCTTGTATGTTCTGCTGCCAAAATAGTATATATTTAAAGAAACATTATTAATTTAATTTAAGCAGTACATATAAATTTTAATGTAATAGTTTATGATTTTTATAAATTTAATAATGCATTATTTTTTTACATCCTATTCTACTTTTTATGTAATTTTACTAAATATTAAATACATTTTTTATTGAATATTATTACTAGTACAACCTTCCTTTTTAGATACAGCTTCTTGGAACTGTTTTTTTAATTCAGTTATAAACAATTAAAAGCTATCTATTCAGATAATTATAAAATTCTTTTAATAATCAATTTCGTTTAAATCACTGGACATACATGGCAGCACAAGGAAATTTTCTTTTCTTTTTTTCACTCTTTATGGATGTAAGTTATTCAGTTTTGATTTTATTTATCTTTTTATTGATAAAATATATTTATTTAAACTTCTTAAATACTTTTCTTATGTTTTTATTTTAATTTTAACTTTCTTTCTTTATTTTCGAACGCCAAAAAGTAATCGCCAATTTAGCGCGATGACATATAGCAAACTTCGTAACCGTGTACAATTTTTCTAGTAAGAGAATTTCAGTCTAAGTCCACACGCATCCGCAGTTTCTTATTTTAGATAATAACGGTTGGAATCGGCGAAAATGCGAGCGGAGATAGTGACTTAGAAGGGGATGAGAATTTAAAAGTATCTATAAAGAATATTGATGTAAACGAAACATCACAATAAATTTATATCTTTCAGTTAAACATGGAGCGTGATGTCGAATAACTTAAGATAGGTTATTTCCTCCCGGATGAATATCCGTAAGCTGATAGTTAATATGATCCTGTAATGTAAAAAAAAATCAGTTGGCAATATGCCGAGGGAAAACTCGTCAGCTGGTGCATTTAAATAAGTGATAGGTGCTCCTGTCTTGCTCCTGCGTTACACCCTTCAGGGCATCAGCTGACAGTTTTACCACTGAGATATAGCCAGCTGACATGTTTATTTATTTAAAATAGCATATATACTGTCATCTGTTAAATTTTCATTTGAGAGGAAATCACTGAATATATATATATATATTTCATGTTCGTGTGACCAGCTGACGTATTAGCCACCACTTTATAATCAGGTAACTTTTTTTCCCCCTTCAAGATATTTGGTTAGCTATAATTTGATAAATTTTCAATCGGGAGAAATGACTAAAATTCTTTTTTTTTAACGTGCATGGGAGGCTACCGCTGCTCAACCCACCCACGGAACCGCAGCTGACGTTCACGGAGTTTCATGATGCAACTTTCTGAAGCATTTTACAAATTATCGGCCGATAGAAACTTGGTCATCAAAATCTGTTGCTGGCTCGTGGACTACTAGGGAGCTGCAGGTTGATGAGGCCACTATCCGATGTGCGATGCGTGAGCATCTTCGTTTGAGGTCATAGGTGATGAGGCGAGAATAGTTCTTGTCTGAGAGAGGCAGGGGTAACCGTCTGACCAAACCAAAACGCCTCCTTAACAAGCAGAAACATGAAGAGGAGCCAGGAATGCTGTTATTTTCTCCAGATGACAAAAAATTGTCCGGGTCCAGGAAGAGAACCGAAAAAGATCGGTAGCTACATAAAATCCCAGAAGAGGTTCTGACCATCATGGACAGAAAATTTCCAACATCACTAATGATTCTGGGGGTGGGATCGTGAGCAGCGAAGACGACCTGATGGCTCCACATGTCTTTCTTTAAGATGCCAGATTCAATGCCGTTGTTTATACCGAGATGTTAAAGCTCTGGATTACTTCTATTACACGTGGGAGGCCGTACGTTTTTTGACAAGACTCTGCACCACCACAAACAGCCCATAAAGCCCAATAATGGATAGCCAAAAACTTTCATGAACATCTCATCCTGAACTTGTTGCAGCCCAGCTCTCTAGGTGTTAACCCGGTAGGCTATTATGTATGTGGCGTGGTTAAGAGGGACCCCAATAGGCATCCACACAACACTGTTGCGGAGCTCAAGCTAACAGTTTGTATTCAATGGCAAATGCTCCCAACACACATATGATTATTGCCTGCTGTTGGTTTCGACAGAATGTAGAGGCCGTTATTGCGGCTGACGATGGTTTGAGTGCATGATACCATCCCTTGCGTATGTGGTCACCTGTACAGAACGTTAACAATGTAAAAAATGCTCCATCTCTAGTGCCTATTTAGGTTTGAAAGCAAATTCTTAAAAATTTGTTCCTAAATACATGCTTCAAATACATACTTCAGGATGCAGCACATCCTGTATGTATTCTTCTATGCTGGGCTTTATTTCCGTGTCATGTTTCACCGCAGAGTTGTGTGCTCATGGTGAATTTTCCATCTTGTGTTGCGTTTGCAGCCTTCCCGTCATATGTGAGTGAGAGATGCCATGCTGGGTATCGTTCTCGTAGCTCAAATGATAGAGCATTGGAGCGGTAGTCCAAGGATCCGGGTTCAATTCCCGGCTTACACATTTTTCACTCAGCTGGTTTTAAGCTTAGTTTGAAATGTGATAATTCACGTATTTAATATTCATACTTGAAATTAATTTTAAAAAGCATAAAAAATCAGTGAATTGAGATACAGTTTTCAAACAAATTGCATTTGAAAGAACGTTTTTTTCCTATTCGACGGTGTAAAACTTGAAATTATGTGATGTTTAAAAGTTACAAAAAGGGCAATAAAAGCGAAATTTATTGGACAGGTGTTGCCACCGTCAATAACACGTCAGTGTCACACACGGGCATGTTTTTGCTTCATAATATAGACGTTTCGAGAAATTCTTCTGTCTTGCATTCTAAATTACCCTTAAATATTTTTAGAAAATCGTAATTAAACATGGAATATTTATTATATATATAGGTTGAAATATATTTTAGTTTTGACGTGCCGTAAATTACGTGTGCATTAATATCATTTCTAGATACAGATTGCGTTACTATTCATACAGAATTGCCTGTCAAGTTCTTATTACAACGAAAATATAGATAATAGAACTATAATATCTAAAAGAGGAGCTATAAATTATTGACTTTTTCTGCCTGCATTTTTCTTTTGTATGTCATTGGTTGTTAGTCTCGCGATGGTTAGCAAGTAAAAAAAATCCCGCGAGAAAAACAGGAAAATGTTAAAATAGACATCTTTCAAGTACATTTTATCAGTTACGAATTCAAGGACAATTGGAATTGGTATTGTGGGAAAACGAAATGTGAAAATATTGGTAAAATGTCAAATGGCTTTTTATTTTTTAAGACTAATAAAGTAAAATATAGTTATTATTTGAGGGAAAACCTGAATATATATCTTTTGTCATGTTTTGTACTGTGACATCTCGTTAAATAGTTCTTGGAAATCGATTATGTTGACGTTTTAAGCGGAGTGGGGGGTACAAGTGAATTATTTTATCTATTGTAAACCAATTCGTTATTCTTGTTTTTAATTATCACGATATTAAAACTTATTATGAGCTTTAACATTACTTTACTTTATAATAGACTTTCCTGCAAAGGATAATTAAAAGGAGAAAATGATCTAAAAATCACCGCTATGAAATATTTATTTTTCAGTTGTAAAATATATCTACCCTATATATATAAAATCCTAATGAAACGAATTTATGAAACGACTGTATGAAACGACTTTATGAAACGATTTTATGAAACAACTGATTATGTTTCACGGCGATTTCTCATAAAATATGGAATATTATGCGATGAAATTAACACCAAAATTCCGTATTGATGCTCAGATCTCAAAACTGGCATTAGAATTTTAAAATTCGAATTAGTTTTCGAAATATTAATTTTTTCTAATTTTAAATACTTTTCTCTAATGATGGCAACTCAAATTTTAATCATAACAGATATTTTTTTCCTATTTTAGAAAAGGTTATTATTTTAAACTAATTTGGCGACCAGTTTGGCCTTCTTTAAATGTATACTAAGAAATGTACCATGTTACTTTTATTCATAATCCAATTTACTTGTTAATCGCAGGTGATAAATCGCCAAACATTTCTCACGTCGCATTTTTTTTTGTATTTCATTATCATTTTATTTAATACAAAACTTTCATTTAAAACTGCAACATTTAAAATTAATGACTTTCACTTCTTTTTTTTTTTTTTTTCTTTTTAACGAAACGAAAAGAAAAATATTAGGCACAGATGTCATATGCGCACTGGGGTACCTAATTGGCGCCAAAATGGCATTATTTTGCCTGACATGGCAACCCTGCAATTGTTGCTTATTTATTAATAAATGTTTATTTACGTTTATTTTATTTTTATTTTTAAAAAATGTTATAAATTGTTTTGTTCTATAGTTATTAATTAAACTTTTTTTTTATTTATTGTTATTTAATTTTAAAAATAATAGAAAATAATTTACAAATACATATGTAACTGGTATTCGAAAATGAGGTTTTTGCCGAATTGTCGTAAAAATAAAATCACGCCAAACCCGGTGCGTATACGACATCTGTGTCAAATGTTAAATAATGCAACCAATCATGACAATTAATTTCAACTTCAAAGCAATGTTTTAATGGTACTACTTAGTTATCCCGTTGACCAATTTCGCCAAATTATATAAATCGCCAAATTATACAAATTGACATAATTTTTATTTTAAATAACGAAAGAACAAATAAATTAGTATAACATTAATAAAAATACAAATAAAACGTCTAAATAAAAATAACTTGATGGCGTGAATATGTGTAACTTCCTTAAAGTCAGGTGAATGGGACATTTACAATAAACCATTATTAGCATTTAATCTTATAGTTTGGCGAGAGATTTTTGGTCGATGGGATAATCAAGTAGTACCATTTTAATTTTCCACTCGAAAAATAAAAAAAATGATAACTGGCGAGTTAAAAAAAAAAAAAGCTATTGGCGAGATTTGCACCCGGCTATCATAAAAGTACCAAGAATTCTTTGCGATCATGGCAACTTTTATGTAGTTTTATTCGAAAAAACAATTTTGATTCTTCAATCAAAATGGAAACCTTTCTTATGAAAAGTGAAGGGATCACCCGTAATTGTTCATGGCAGTTACATGACTTGGACTATTATAGTATAAGTGAAATGATGGCGATAGAATAATATTTGGCGACTTATCACCTGTGGCTGGCTAAGATTAAAGTACCAAAATGGCCGCCTGGAATATAAAAAGCGAAAGGATCCGCGCCCGAACTGTTGATGATAGTCACATGACTTAGGCTATTATTATAGAGATTGTTTTCAATTCTAAAAACAGCGCTAAGAATAATATTTCCTTACGATTTACACGTGGCTATTAAAAACTGAAAAAAAAACAACTTTAAAATTACTATTAAATACGTGTTAAAAGCAGGAAAATATTGAAAATTATGTCTTGAAAATTGTATTTATACGTGAATATTAAAAGAGAAAGGAAATTTTAAAATAATAAATACATTAATATGCATTAACCCTTTCAGGGCAAGGTACTTCCATTCGTAAAATGTTGAAATCAGTGAATGGCACCAGAATTTACAAACAAATTTCGAAATACGAAAATGCTTTTGTTCATTTACTTAATAAAAGGAAAACTTTCATTCCAGTATTCTGGTGCCAATGTGGCATTTAAGAATTAAAATTGAGTATCCAAAAATGAACCACTGCCCTTGAAGGGGTTAAAGTAGTAAATTGTAGTAATTGTAGTAAATTGTATTATGTCAATCGTTTTATAAGGCTGTTAAAAAATACCGGTAGGCAAAGACTCTGTTTACTTAATTCATTTTATTTTAGCTTCTTTTCAAATCTTTAACCGATCTTCGTTAATCAAACACGAAAACAACCATTAAATGCTTTAACAGCAACTGGTTCAGCCTTAAATTTTCGCAATCAAAGTAAATTAAATGGAAACCCGTTTACAGGGAGATCGCTACAGGTTTTTCATTGTAGTTCAATCTTCTCTAATATTTTTAAAACTGATCAAATTAGCGTGCTTTTAGATTCTGCGGTGTCTGAACGGGGGGGGGGGGAGGGGGTTGGCAAGCGTAGCTTGCAGGAAGCAGAGCCTCCTAGTTACAATGTATAATAGCAAATCAAACAACATTTACTTTTAAAAAAACTGTCATAGAAGCATGTTTTCTCTGACATCGTTGATTTGATTTTACTTACTTTCTAATTTCATTGAGATTATAAAATTCGTTTCTTTCTTTCTTTCTTTTTCAGAAGAAATAAAAACTAAAAAAACAGCAAGGTTCATAAGGCAGCCTTTTCCCCCATCCCCAATTAGAAAAAAAGGGGGGAAAGAAAAGTAAAAACGTAAAGGAATAATGCGGCTATAGCATCTTGAAATTTGTATGTTGTCGGTTTCCCTTCAACTAGTTTTTCATTGGTTTCACTTAATTGCCTATCACATTTTTTTCCTTATCATTTTACATCTATATAAAAAAGAAAATTGTAAGTCAAAAGGTTTTAATTTAACAACGTCGCATATTTTTCTAGCGCCGGTTTATTAGGATTTTTCGCATTATTTCCTTATCTGTTTGGTCGGGACTGTAAGAAGCTGGCGTTATACCAGAACAACGTTTAAAAAAAAGAATGGCGGTTTAACAAGGCCTTGCTGTAAAAATTATTAAATATAATGTGAAAATAATATATGATGAACTCTATGAATGAGATTAGAAATACGAAGTCTTGTGATATACTGATTTTAATTAATATTTTTCTTTCCATTTATACGGTATTTTAAAATAAAAAGATTAAGTTTATTAGACATTATAGTAAAATAAATGGGCAAAAAAATTTACATTTATACAACTCACGTTGTTTTTATTAGTTTGTAATTATTACAATGTTATTATAAATACAATTATCAAAGATGATCTACATATCTTTTATTTAGAATGAAAAGTTGATCAGTTTTAAATAGGAAAAAGTGTAAAACATATTCAAATGTGATAAAAATTTGAGGTCAAACACATTAACGTTTGAGTTTGAGTTTCATTTTTATGGATACAAAAATAGTCCTATATCATGCACGCAGTGTTTAGTTTGCTTATGCGTGATAGTTAACGTTAAGATAATTTGTGTAATTATGAGTTTTCATTTCGTCGTCAATAACACATTTATTTTGTGTTCAGAGCAAACAAAGCATGTAGTATTTATTCTGTTTAGTATGCTCGTGATACTCTCCTTTTCCCAAATGGATTTGTCATTGTGATTTGTGTTTCTAATACAACTTGACTTTATATTTGTAATACGAATTGATTTTACTTTGTTTGTCCTTTTCATCGATCTATGTTTATAGCCTATTAAAAACAATTTATTTAACAGTTAATATAAAATTAGTTGTGTCATACATAAAATATATGATAATATAAAACTAGTTTAGTCACTTTTCAAATGTGGGCATAATTTAAAATTTTTCCCTTTTTTCAAATGGATCTGTCATTGTGATTTGTATAGCTAATACAACTTGATATTATATTTGCAATACAAATTGATTTTGCTTTGTTTGTCCTTTTCATCGATCTATGTTTTTAGCCTATTAAAAACTATTTAATATTTAATATAAAACTAGATGTGTCATATATAAATATATGATAATATAAAACTAGTTTAGTCCATAATATAAAACTAGTTTAGTCATTTTTCAAATGTGCGCATAATTTAAAATTTTTCCCTTTTTCCAAATGGATTTGTCATTGTGATTTGTATAGCTAATACAACTTGATATTATATTTGCAATACAAATTGATTTTGCTTTAATGAATGGAACGAATATTTTTTCCAACTGGATTAAATCATATTCAAGGCTGGAGTAGCACAGTTGAAGTTTATTCCAACAGAGCGAAAAATGTCCAGACCAGGGATCGAACCTGGATACTTGGCGTGCCGTGCCAGTGCCTTACCTGTTAGGCTATCCGGACCGATACCTGGCTGACATAATTCACTCTTATTAGTTGGACTTGGCTGCGAACTGCAGCGCTAGTTTCATTCATCCGAGCTATAACTATAGCATTTACATGATGAAACTACTTTAACACGGAAACTCCTGTATACCATGTCATTAGGACATAATGAATGGAACGAATATTTTTTCCAACTGGATTAAATCATATTCAAGGCTGGAGTAGCACAGTTGAAGTTTATTCCAACAGAGCGAAAAATGTCCAGACCAGGGATCGAACCCACGCCAAGTAACTAGTTGTGTCATATATAAAATATATGATAATATAAAACTAGTTTAGTCACTTTTCAAATGTGCGCATAATTTAAAATTTTTCTCTTTTTCCAAATGGATTTGTCATTGTGATTTGTGTAACTAATACAACTTGACTTTATATTTTCAATACGCATTGATTTTGATTTGTTTGTCCTTTTCATCGATCTATGTTTATTAGCCTATTAAAAAACAATTCATTTAATATTTAATGTAAAACTAGTTGCTTCACACATTAAATATAGGATGATATAAAATAAGTTTAGTCCGTAATATAAAACTAGTTTAATCACTTTTCAAATATGCGCTTAATTTAAAAATTTTCCCTTTTTCCAAATGGCTTTGTCATTGTGATTTGTATAGCTAACTTACTTGACTTTATATTTGTAATGCGAATTAATTTTGCTTTGTTTGTTTAAAAATCAAGTTAAAAACTAGGTACAGTTCTACGTCAAGTACATATGGCCAACAGTTTCATAGTTCGTTATGTCCACCACCCAATTACTGGACCAAAAGTCGTCATGTCCTATTGCCTTTGTCTGTTTACTCAGTCAATCAGTTCCATTTGCCGTTATGCCCTATTGCCTTTCACTGTTTACTCAATCAATCAGCTCCATTTTCCGTTATGTCAAAAACAACTTAACCTTACTAGTTCTCTTTAAAAATGCACCAAATGAACCCAATGTAAAAAAAAAATCATTCTTCTATTCACAATTGTTGGTCATTCTAACATTCTCGCAGATCGTATTTTGGGCCGGATTGAAAGGGAAGTTAGGTCCAAAAATTCTCAAAGGTTTGGTGAAATTTTTATGTGGGATGAATGTGGGAGCTGTTTTTAAATTAGGTACAAATATGGAAGTATGTGACTGGAAAATATGCGTATTGGGCATTTCAAAACATCGAAAAACACCTGCCGTGACAGGAACTGCCAAAACTCCAGGGAATTCAAGTTTATGCCCAGCAAGAAAATTTTCTTCACAAACCACAAGAAAAATATTAAAGTATAAGGTGAGAACTGCCTACAACTTAAATGTTGGTCTTCCAAACGATATATGCAAAAGAGATAAATCCTAGAAAGAAACAACACCACAACCCATTAATAAAGGTGTCATTGTAAAGGCTGAGAAATTGGAACACCTGACGTTTCTTCTTCAAAAGTACTATGCGACTGATTGGGAGTTTGCAGTCAAACCTACAGTTTTACAAAAAACCTTTTTGTTGATCAAAAAGTTATTTTACAACGGCCAGAACACGTCATAACTGCGGATGATGCTGGTGACGTACTTTTTGAACAGGAAAATATTTTGAAAGATTAGCATTTATTAAAAAATTATTATTTATTTTTGACAGTTTTACCGGCCGAGAGCTAGAGTGTTTTTTAGGTAATACAAGAGTTTTGTAACATCGTTGCCTTTCGTAACTTGTTTTGTTACTATTTTTATTGAATGATTTGAAATATACATAACGAGTTTTGGAACAGATTCCCAAACTCGTTTTGTCTATTATTCAGTTCCAAAACTCGTTATATCTAACATTTTTTTAATTTGCAAATAAATTAAAACTGTAATATTTTTGACCGCAGATTTACGAAATTGTAATAATGATAATAATCATAATATAAAAAATCAATAATAAAAGATCGAAACAACAACCACATTTTTAGAATTGTAAAAAGTTTTCTTCGTTTCCTGCAAAATTTAAAATTTTGAACATAACGAGTTTCAGAAATGGACGACTCATTTATCTTGCATGTTTTTTTAATTTCTGTCTTTCTTTCTTTCTTTTACCCGTAAAATTATTATTTTTTAAACTATCCACTTTATTTAGGCACTTCTAATAGTTAAGTTTTTCTTCAGTTTTTGTTAGAAATACAGGGTGATTCAAAAAAGATGGGGAAAATTTTAAGAGGTGATAGTACACACCCAAACAAACATTTTGTATCAAAGAATGCGTGGTCGAAAACTAAACGTAAAAAAGTTAGAGGGCGCCAAAAGTTATGTTCTTATACGAGGCAAAAACACACAATGAACGATTAAGTTAAGTTACGAAAACAAATTTAATGGCGTTTGATTACAATAAGTGCTCAAAACATTGACCGGCAGCTGTTATGCACGCAGTACAACGGCGAAGAACAGATTGGCGAATTTTCTGAAACACACCAGGAATATCGCGAACTTCCCCTACAGCAGCCGAAAGCTTGGCGACAAGTTCTTCTGCGGATTCAATGGGAGTCTCATACACAAGAGCCTTTAGTTGTTCCCACAAAAAAAAAAAAAAAAAAAAAAAAAAAAAAAATCGTGACATGAACGATCTGGCGAGCGCGGTGGTGCCTGGTGTGTTTCAGAAAATTCGCCAATCTGTTCTTCGCCGTTGTACTGCGTGCATAACAGCTGCCGGTCAATGTTTTGAGCCCTTGTTGTAATCAAATGCCATTAAATTTGTTTTCGTAACTTAACTTAATCGTTCATTGTGTGTTTTTGCCTCGTATAAGAACATAATTTTTGGCGCCCTCTAACTTTTTTACGTTTAGTGTTCGACCATGCATTCTTTGATACAAAATGTTTGTTTGGGTGTGTACTATCACCTCTTAAAAATTTTCCCATCTTTTTTGAATCACCCTGTATTTGTTTATTATGTAAGGTTACATAACTTCTCAAATGATTGCGTATATTTTTTGTTAGAAATATTTCATAAATATCATAAATGCTTAAATTATTTAAAATATTTGAGTTAGATGATATACCTAATGAATATTACATAATGAATGTGATTTTTTGTTGGTTCAATAATAATGTATATAAGTAAAAAAACACTTTTTACTTTTATAATTGTTTGAATCAATATTTTTGCCGATACTAAATAACGGTAAATGATAAATTGCTTCATTCATTTTTAAATTAATGAAATAAAAAAATAGTATCCCAAAAATGATCAGTTGAAAGCAAATTTTTTTAATATTTAAAACAAAATATTTCATAAATATCATAAATGCTTAAATTATTTAAAATATTTGAGTTAGATGATATACCTAATGAATATTACATAATGAATGTGATTTTTTGTTGGTTCAATAATAATGTATATAAGTAAAAAAACACTTTTTACTTTTATAATTGTTTGAATCAATATTTTTGCCGATACTAAATAACGGTAAATGATAAATTGCTTCATTCATTTTTAAATTAATGAAATAAAAAAATAGTATCCCAAAAATGATCAGTTGAAAGCAAATTTTTTTAATATTTAAAACAAAACCTCTTTTTTTCATAATGAAAAAAAAACTTATTGTGCAGCAAACGGATTGTTGTTTTAACTGAGAGTTCGCATTTCCAGAAATTATAGAGAAAAAAGTAAATTTTAATCATTTAATTATTTATCATCATGAAATCTTTTACAGTTTATTGATGAAAGTTATTTTCGCACAAATAAGCGTACTACTTGAAATTATTTCGATTACTGCTGAAAACGCTCCTAAAAATAATAACTTAAAGCAGCTTAGTGTAGTTTACTTTGTGTTTGGTTTTGCTCCGCCGCTGAAAAAGTTGTTTGCTTTTTCTCGTTATACTACTTCTAATTTATAGCTTTTAAAGTAAATTTTCATTTTTAAGCAATACAAACAACTGTAAGTGGTGAATAGCGTGAGGTAACTCTGTAAAAATATTAACCGATTGAAATGCATATTTTGTGCTGTTTATGAAAATATTACATAATGAAGGTGATTTTTTGTCAGTTCAATAATAATGTATATAAATAAAAAAAAACCTTTTTAATCATATAATTGTTTGAATCAATATTTTTGCAGATCTTATATAACGGTAAATGATAAATTGCTTAAGCTGTTTTTTTTTTTTTTTTTTTTTTTTTTTTTTTTTTTTTCGTGGTGAAAAAAAATTTATTTTGCAGCAAACGAATTGTTGTTTTAACTCAGAGTTCGCATTTCCAGAAATTATAAACTAAAAAGAAAATTTTAACGATTTAAAATATTTATCATCCTGAAATCTTTTACAGATTATAGATAAAAGTTATTTTCGAAAAAATAAGCATACTACCTGAAATTATTTCGATTATTGCTAAAAACTCTTCTAAAAGGGATAAATTAAAGCAGCTTAGTGTCGTTTACTTTGTGTTTGGTTTTGTTCCGCCGCTGAAAAAGTTGTTTGTTCTTTTCTCGTTATACCGCTCCTGTTTTATAGATTTTAAAGAAAATTTTAATTTTTAACCAAAATAAGCAACTGTAAGTGGTAAATAGCGTGAGATAACTCTGTAAAAATATTAACCGATTGAAATGCATATTTTGTGTTGTTTATGAAAATATTACATAATGAAGGTGTTTTTTCTCAGTTCAATAATAAAGTATATAAATAAAAAAAAAACCTTTTTAATCTTATAATTGCTTGGATCAATATTTTTGCAGATATTAAATAACGGCAAATGATAAATTGCTTCATGCATTTTAAAATTAATGAAATAAAACATAGTACTCAAAAATGATCGGTTGAAAGCAAATTTTTTGTTGTTTATGAAAATATTCTTGTTATAGTTGATATTTTTGGTAACTCAAGATTATTGTTTTGCCAATTCAATGTATCTATATAAAGATCTTAACAATTTAGACATGGGGTTTGTGTTTATTTTTCCAATTTCTGACTTTTCGAAAAAGTCCTCTGTATTAATCGAAGCTTTTCCCTTTACTTTGTCAAACCACTGGATAACCGAATTTCGAAAGAATTTTACATATACGTGTGTCGCATCCTGATATCTGTACATATATCACTCTCCTAAATTTTGTTTTTGATAATGCTTCAGTGAGTCTATTATTAATAATCTGTGAAAAAAAATTGCAAATCCTCCACAAGATATGTTCTTACACCCGTAAACTTTTTCCGCTCTAATAATTCTATAATTATTCTTTTTTTTTTCCACGTACGATTTACAAACATGTTAAAAGTCTTAAATTCTTGAATTTCAATATTATTGTTAAACATATCAAAAAAATTAATTTTTCTTCTAAATCAATTGTTCCAATTGCCCACAAGTCTGGAGTTTAAAATATCCCTTGCAGGATTTGTAATTTATCCTTACATCAGCCAAACTAGAAGTAACCATTAAAAGTTAGAAATGAACTGTCGAAATAGCATCCTTCAACCTTTCAAACTGGAGGCTACGTCCATAAATTTATAAAGCTCAGCGGGCTAGCCATAAATCACTTAAACAGAGCTGTGTCAACCCCCTATCTTCATAATCAATAATTAATTGAAGTGTGGTTGATTAAAAAGAATATCTAATTTCCCCCTTTTCATATGGGTGCTGTTACAGAGTTCACTTAATTTTCAACATGGATTACATCAAGTGCTCAGTAATTTTACTTCAAAACCCTTCAATATACACTACAAATTCGTAAACTCTAATACGAACTCTTGATCTGACGTTATAAAGACATTTATGCCCTCATAAACTCACCAGCACTTAAAGGGCTAACCAGAGCACTTAAATTACCACCAGGATAAATGGAGCAAGCGAAAGGCCACTGAAGGAACCGCTTTTCAAAGTTTAAGAGGTAAAGTTCTCTTACATAGGCCTGCGAAATACAGCGGCAATAAGCAGACAGACTGTCTGACTGAATTCCATTTTCTGGAAAAAAACTCTCTGAGAAGAGATAGATTCTCAACCCGATATCCATGTAAGCCTGGACCCTGGACTGCTGTGCAGTGTCCGAACCCGAACCTCTCCTGCAATTTATGTCTCGACGCGAGATACTGAAACTGGAACTCCACTATTTATGATACTATCCGTATAAATGTGTAAATGTCCGTTTTATGTTGTAAATAAACGTGCTTGCAGTAAACTAGCCACTTTGTGTTTTTGCTCGTTACGGCTGGCGTAAGCAATAAATGTATAGACACTTGCGTTACAAGATCAAGAGTAGGTTGTATATGGGAACGTCCACGGCAGAAGAAAATTTTTGCTGAAAAATTATTTTAAACTGAAATATAAGTGTGATACATCAATTTAAAGCTAAAGAGTTGCAGTATATGAATTTGTAAATTTTGATTTCATAAGAATAAATCTACACCGAAACTGGCCTGGAAACTGACAGCATTAACCCTTAAATGCCTGATTTTTCAAAAATCATTGCAATAATGTTTTTCGGCTTTCATTTTTTAAATAAATCATGGGAAAAATACTTTTAAAAATCATATTTTGTTTTACGTATGGTTTACGGCTAAGAAACAGTTTGTTACTAATCGGCAATTCTGGTCTTTTATTGAAAAAATAATTTTCCTTGATAAAATTCTATAATATTAAACACACAAGAATTTTAGGAACTATAATAAAAAATAAATTTTACTTGCTCACTGCAGAACAAAATAGGGTATTTCGCAAGTTTCCAAACAAAACAAAAAGAACAAGTAGCAACAATTGCAAAAATAAATCTATCTTTTAAAGGTATATATAAATATTATACAGACATACAAACAATAAATACAATAAACCCAACTGGAGTGAAAAATTAGCCAGAGCCAGGAATCGAACCCGGGACCACAGTATACAAGACTGCTGCTCTAACCACTGAGCTACTCTGGCCGATGCCTGGGTCTGCAATTTCTCACTAATAAACCATGTTGGGGAAGTCACCAGCCATCTATACGACAGCCTTGGATGACCGGACAACGATGAATAGATTTTACTATTACATCGATCTACGATAATTATAATAAAACATTCATACTACAATATATATTAAAATACACATACACACATAAATAACGCCTGCATTCAACAGTTAAAGGTATATATAAATATTATACAGACATACAAACAATAAATACAATAAACCCAACTGGAGTTTGTATGTCTGTATAATATTTATATATACCTTTAACTGTTGAATGCAGGCGTTATTTATGTGTGTATGTGTGTTTTAATATATATAGTAGTATGAGTGTTTTATTATAATTATCGTAGATCGATGTAATAGTAAAATCTATTCATCGTTGTCCGGTCATCCAAGGCTGGCGTATAGATGGCTGGTGACTTCCCCAACATGGTTTATTAGTGAGAAATTGCAGACCCAGGCATCGGCCAGAGTAGCTCAGTGGTTAGAGCAGTAGTCTTGTATACTGTGGTCCCGGGTTCGATTCCTGGCTCTGGCTAATTTTTCACTCCAGTTGGATTTATTGTATTTATTGTTTGCATGTTTGTATAATATTTATTTATACCTTTAACTGTTGAATGCAGGCGTTAGTTATGTGTGTATGTGTGTTTTAATATATATTGTAGTATGAGTGTTTTATTATAGATCTATCTTTATTCTTAAACAGCACAAGTGTTGCCGTCTACATATTGAAAATCAATTTAATAATATTTTCAGAATGTGTTTTATTGGCAACATTAGGCATTATAGCTTTAATATTATTCTAACAGTATTTTAGAGCCTAAATTGGGTATGTTGCCGAAAAGCAACACCCGGAATTTAAGAGTTAAAATTCATTTACAGTTGAGCATAAAAATCAACTTATTGAGTTGTATACTTTTTTACTTCTGTTCATTAAATTAAATTATTACAGATTGGAAATGACAAGATCATATTACATCTGTTAGATTTACATAGTTAAAAGATTCTATCTAAGGGGTATTAAATGGAATTTTAACTTTATTTATTAGTTGATAATTAAATGCCACAAGAGTAACATAAAACATCTCAAAGTTTTGTATTTTATGAAAACTACTTAAACTTTTTACCCAAATTTCCTAACTCTCTGATTTCGAGGTATAAGAAAGGTTTTACATTAAATATTTTGTTCATGCTATGCATGGAATAGGCTCTGGTGTGTTGTCACAAATGTAACAAATGTCTGTGTCACAAGCGTAGCACATAATACTTTTGTCCATAGTTTGACATAAAACTGCGTTACAACCAAAACAAACATAATGCTTAAAGTTAAACTTTAAGCATTCTGTTAAGCATGTTTAAGCATTCTGATTTTTTCTCCGTTATTAGAACAGTTGTTGAAATATTTTTAGCCATAATTAAGGTTATTTCGGAAAATTTGGATAAAAATTGATAGATAAATTATCTTTATTAGTGTTTTTCTTTTAATGGATGAAATTATTTATTTTTTAATTTTTTGTTATTACTTAAGATCATAAAATAATAATGACAAGTAATTAATTAAAGATAGATTAAAACAACTCAACTCGTGTCATTTTTGTATTCTTTCTTTTGATTTGAAGCACATGGTCTTTGATCAGATATCTTACAGGCTTTGTAAAGCTTCGTTTACTAAGTTCTGCTGTATGACCTACAGATGTTCTTTTAGTAACTCTTATGTAAAGGAATCTGACAGTATATTTTAAAGGAAAGATCTTAATATTGCTTCTTATATATGACATTGTTTTAAAGAGCAAGAAAAATTCTACTAAGCGCCAAAAATTGTAGAGAAAAAATAAGAATGAAATTGAATATGTTGATGTGAGAAAGAAACAAAACAAAATGTATTATGATAAAATGAAGAAAAGTTTTAGAGTCAGCAAAGTCTCAGCAAGAGAGTGAAAATATTAAGAAAGGGAAAAAGTAGAGAACTAGCTAACCTCAGATTCTATAATGAAATAAATCCAACTCCACAGCTTTGGGGAATTTTATGTGGATGAAGATTTATGAAGAGGTCATTCTTCAGCTAAATCTGCATTAGTTAGGGATGAAAAAGGTCACATAATTTCATCAATCCTTGGTGACGTTTACTAAGGGAATAATTTTTTTGTTTAACCCCTTGAAACGCGGTGGGATATATTATATCCCACCTAATTTTAATGCAGATTTGCACCAGAAACTTTTAATTAAATTTTACTTTTAAAACTTTGGAGAAAAAATGTCAAAAATTGCTTTTTCTCTTTTTGAAGTTATTCTATTTTAAATTCCGGTGTTAATTCAGCATTTCACAAACACAATTGCTTGCCCCTCAAAGGATTAAAGAAGATTTCCTAAATTGAAAAATTGGAAATTCCTTTGCACCTTCAAAGCCCAGTTTCATAAAACAATAGAAAATTATACAACAGAATACCTGAATTTGTGGTTGTCACGAAAACATTCAAGCAGTTCATAATGCCGTGACTTGTGTATTTTCTGCATTAAACATTACTGTGAAAAATGTAATGACTTTGTCTACTGAGATACATCATAATTAGAATCTATGAATTCAGAATGTATAATTTGCGGAGATAAGACCGAAGAATTATTTGAAAGGAAAGTCCATAATACAGAACTTCTTATATAATAATATAATATATCTTAGTCCATAATACAGAACTAAGTTATTGTAAATAGCAAAACGATGATAAACGTTTCGCTATTGACAAAACGTTTATTAACATTTTGTCAAAACTGTTACTTTCTCAAAACGTTGATAAACGTTTTGAAAAAGTAACAGTTGAAGAAACCATTTCTGGTTGTTTACAAAATTTTCGAAAGCAACTAAATCCATTTCTGTGGCACACATTTCGTCAAACTTGTACACAGGATTCTTTTGATAATGCCAAATCATTTCTCAAAAAATCGTTATGCCAGTGGATTTCCTGAAAACTGTACATTTTTATGCCAAGACGAAATTTTGGTACGAAATACTGCATACTGGTCAAATGCAAAAACGACTGTATTTCCAGTCATTATTTAGTATGATCCCCAAATAGTAAAATCTTATGCTATTATTTCAGGCAATGTAACTCATAATTAATTTTCTGTAAACGCTCTCGTCTGTAAAATTTCAACATAGCATCTTTAAGGGAATTAATTTTCCTAAAGTGTATCTGTTTTGCTTTTTTATATGATGGTTGTCCTTTCCAATTTAAACAAAAATATAAATATGCAAATATGCCTGCAATGAATCAAACTTCTTTCACAATTGACTTAATTGGGCATATTTTTTTCAAATACTCCTGGTATACATACTGTAGATTTATTTTGTGACGTTGTATGATGATATATGTGGAATGAAGTGCGTGCTAAAAAAGCAATTTTAAGGAATACTGCTTATTTTGTCAAAATTGTTCATGAAAAAACAAAAGCAAGCATACTCCATGTATAAGATGAAGAAATAAAACAATAATGTTTCACTACTTTGCGAGAAAATACCAACAGCGAAGGGCATTCAATAAATACAATTTGTTAAAACCATGAAAAATGACACTATATACTACAAACCATAAAATAACATCATTAATACAAAGAATTTGTGTTTTTTTAAGTAAATAATGATACAGGAGAAGTTGCAAGTGATATTATTGATAATGAAGACAATAATTTGTTCTGTTCAGTAGCAGAAACTGAGAAGTTGCTATGTGGTTATACAGATTGATTCTAAAATATGATGATTTAAAGATTCGTGGTTTTACTATTGAAGTGGTAAACGAAAATTATCAAATAAAGTGTTAAGAGCTATTTAAAGCATAAGGAATTCTCAAGTTTGAACATGATGATCACAATATTTGGCAAAAAAGAATCAAATTGTGGCTGACATTAATGCTCTCATATTAATAATCTCTCGAGGATTTTACAAACTCTAATTTTAGAATTTTTTACATTTTTTATGGTATTTTAAAATGTAACCATCATTAAAAGTTTTTGTCTATGGAAAAGTAATTTTTTTAAAACTTATTTTAATTATTTTTTTCAGTATTTAAACTGAATTTTTGGGAAAATTCCTTTATGGACAAAATGTCACAAGAGTAACACTTAGCATTTTGCAAAATCAAATATAACTAATTCATGTATTATCAGGTGAGCTCAATGATTAATACTTTTTAAAAAGATATAACTAATCTGCTATATTCTATAAATTTTATATCTATAGTCTCGTATAATTCACAGAATTTTTGCATCAAACACAATTTTTGAAAATTGCATTTTTTTGTGGTTACAAGAGTAACAAAATTTTCATTCATTATATAGGTAAGTAAAATGCTTTTTGGCACAAATTGCACATCGTTTGTAAGAGTAGAGCACATGTATTTTTAAGTGGTTGCATCAAATTTATCCTAAATATATTTTGTAATGAAAGAATTGGAAATATTTATGGAAATTTGCTCTAACAGTCACAAGAGTAACAATTACCGTTCCCATATATTCTCAACGAAATTGCAGAATTCTCATTTTCTTCTTGATTCATAAAATAAATTTTATTTATTGCCGAAACGTCAGTGGAGGCTTACTGTGGAGACACGAAAAGTTTTGGTTTCCGTTAGTCTGTCTGTCTGTTCTGCGATAACTGCCGTAAAAAGCATCCGATTATCTTAAAATTAGGGATGCATGTTGGTGAAATCCCCGGATTTAGCTGTATAGTTTTTGGTTAAATTTGGTTCATTCGTTAGGAATATATAGAACATTTTATTTTGCGACTTAATGCTTTCCTATAGCAATTCAGACGATTTTTCCATTTTTATTTGTTGAAAAGAAATGGCTCATATGATTAAAGGATTTAAATGCTAAATTAAGGATGAGGAAATTTCCTAATTAGAACCATACATTATTCATAGTAGTTTGAAATTTTGTGTATACATTTGTCAGAGTTTTTAAATTCGGTGTATATCTTATGGAGGGATTTTATATATGTGTTTCAATAATATAAAATATTTTTTTTTAATATAAATTTTCTTTTTGAGCACATATTTAATTGTTTCTATTATCTTTTAACTGTTACCTAGCAGCGAACTACACCTAAAAATATCGTAAATGTGAAAGTATGTGTAATTGTTTGAAGTTAAATCAAAGTCAAAAGGGACGAATTAATGCCTTTGTGTCTTTACATATAGAAGGAATTTACCACAGAAATAAAGAAAGACTATGTTCTATTTATTTTGTTCAAATATTTTTCTTTTAAATTAAAAAGTTCATTATTTTCATAAGGAATAAATCGACATTTTGCTATGAAATTTAACAATCATTTTTCTTTTTTTTGCCGTTGCCACGAAAATTCAATCCCGGAATAAAAATTTATCCTAAACAGTTAATTTTGATTTGAAAGATTTTTATGTGTGAGAGGAAAATGAAATAAAAAATAGACATGAATACGCCTTCATATTAGAAATAAAGTGAAAATACGAAAAGAAGGTGAATTTGATCTCATATATCAAAAATAAAACGAATACGCTTTGAGGTTGAAATAAAAGGGGCTTGTGTTATGATATTAATTCTTATTATTAAAAAAAAAATGTTACTAATATCTCATGGTTTATCGTCTGCACAAAGTTAACAGATCTTAACAATTCTTAATCGAAAATTCCAATGAGGAAAAAAAAAACTTTTGAAGAGCAAATATATAGTAAATATCAAAATTATGCACCGCAAAATTATCGCTGTCGAAAATGACGTCATTGTATCGGGAAATAAATATTTTCATCCTTAAAAACCAAGCATTAACTAGATTGCCTGAAAAAATGTTTTTTGACGGGTGTTACTTCTTAATGCCGCCTCATTTCAGAAAATATGAATGAAAATTATTTTATTTTTAAAGGAAATTACATTTTCATTCATAAAACCTAAACGTTTAATATAATTGCGTCAATGTAAATCATTTTCTGTGTTACCAGTATTGAAAAATAAGGCTCGGAAGTGTAAAAAGAAATCTAAGATTTGCGTTAACCATTAGCGCAATCAATAAAAAGTTACGTATGTAAATTAATAAGACCACGGGGGGTTCAGGGGGGCTCCGCCCCCCTGAAGAAATCTACTTTGTTATTTAAAAAAATATACCAGAATTAACAGCTCATGAAAATTTCGAAATATCCTTCCATAACATTTTTAATTTAATGCTTCTAATGTCTGAAAACTTCGTATTTTTTATTCTTATAAATAATTACATAATTTAAAACCTTTAAATTGCGGTTTGCAGGAAACTGAATATTACCAAAGTGAGTCTAAAAACAATGACTTGCAGAGCTGACGTTGAGGCTCCTGATCTGCAGATTTACTAGTTTATATTTTCATGTAATATTTAACTTTATCATCTGAAAATCTACGATTAACACAAATATCAATAGTAGTAGACGAAAATAATAAAATTAATCCAGATTAATTAAGAATAAAAGTAATCTCAAGACAGTGAAAGACGCTAGTAACACTAAGTTTAGCATTAAAAAAAAATCCTGTTATATACAGGTCTGTACAAAATAATTCAGGTATGTTTCCGTATATTGGTAGAAATTGCTGAAGGTGAATTATCAAATTATTATGCATTTTCTTAGTAAACTAACAAGGAGAGTGGTAATTACTGATTTTTATTACTTATATATGTATGTTGTAGGGTAGAGGTCCCTTAGTCTCAGGTTCAACGGATTTTATACAACGCTCCTTAGTTCTCGAGAAACAGGGGGTCTAATATTATAACACAACTGAAATACTTTCTTTGTAACAAAATTACTACGTTGTTCATAGCTCGGTTGGTACGGCGTCTGTTCCAAGGACTCGGGTTCGGAACATGCTGCATTTGATTTTCTCATTTTGTTGTTTTATAAATATACATGTATTTATAATTTAATAATCTCATTCTCAATTAAAATTTGTGTATCAATTATAATTTTTAAAAACATTTTAAAACGAATTAGTTACAAATAAAAAAAAATAAATAGGTGAAAATTTAATTTTTTTATTTGTAACTAAATCGTTTTACAAAACAGGATAAAACTTATTTTTTTTTTAAATGACTTATAAAATGTATTTCATGTATTCTTTATCGATGCAATGATATTGAACAATTGTGTCAATTCGTGATTTTAACGAAACATAATTTAGGTATTGCTTTAATAAAGGAAGTCAAAAAGGAGAATAATGCTACTTTGTTTTTAAAGTAAGAAGCATAATTATATTAAAAATTAGCATAAGAATTAAATTACAACATTTTTTTTGCATATTAAAGATTTTTAAATTTGTAATATGTTTTCTTACGCTTTGAATTATTTTCCTTTCTGATTTATCTTCTTTCTGTTTTAATTTTTATTTTATTTGTAAAAGCTATATTTTATTATAACTAGAGGGTAACGCAACAGACTTTTGTTATTTCTCTTTTAGTTTGGTGCAATTAAGTGGTTTCTGTTTGAAATCTTTATCGAAAAAGTGTGTATAATTCTATAACAGTTTATAATCCTATGAAAATGGAAGAAGCAAGCTGTTATTCACAGAAAGATCAATCTGAAATGTCGGGATTCGATGAAAATCAGAAAAGTTGTGTCACAAACGCATTAAATTATTGTAAAATTTTATTACAAAATAACGGTTTTTTAACAAATAAACTAGCATCTGAAATAGCGTCTGTTTCTATTGAAATGGGAGAAAAATTCTATAATTCGATAGTAAATACTGTATGATTTTGTACCGATTTTTGAAGTTTTACCAATAATAGATCCATTTTTTAAAAATAGAAAGTGGGTTGATAAGGACTATTTTTCGCCCATCATACACGCAAAAAAAAAAGTTTCGGTTTCCGAAGTTTTTTCAATGTTTTTGTATACTTAAAGATATGTATTTTTTTATACTATAAGATTTACGTTTTAAATAAAATAGTAAGTCATAGAAATTATAGCCCGAAAATAGAGTGTTTTGGCTTTTTCTACATTTTTGTCATTTTTTTCATCTTTGAATTATTTTTTCTTTAAGAAGCGTTCCATGAACCAAATTAATTTTGACTTGCAATGATAATACTCTTTATAAGCTTTCATATGAGCATTATTTTATTTTGGTTCTGTGTGCGCTTCTACATATTAGAGAAAAATATATTTCGTGCGAGTATCATAGACTTCTCACGGCGAGTATCAGTTGCACTGCTATCGGAGCGTGTCCAGATTTGTTTTGCTGCGCTCAAAAAGTATTTACGTAGTTCAGATGTCAATGTTGCGTTCTAAAACTCTTGTTGTAAATATTTATTGAAAATTTTAATAATAAATAATTCCTGGAAGCCAGTGTGATTGTTGTAAAACGTGGCTAAAAACACAGTGATTTTCGTATCTTTTCTCACACAAAAATTATGTCGATACTTAAAAGTTCTAACAACTGCGATCTACAGAGTAGTTCTAAGTTGTGCTCTAAATGCAGATCATATGCATTTCGTGTGCATCGGGCTCGAAATACTCCTATTTCTTTTTCTGTGGTAACTATAAGAGATCGTGCAACAACGACTACTGCCGACGACACCACAAATAAGCAACGTAATATAAATTTATCACTACCTCGTTGCCACAACTGTAACACATAATGTATAATATGTAAGTGTAAGAACTTCCTCGTGACTGTACCAAAAGCAGCTCCAACTCAAGTCTTTATTGAAACTGGAATCTATATTTCGTCGGGAAAACGATGCTGTAAAACTCATATTACAGGACTGGTATTCAGCGAGTTGGCTCTGAGCTTTATGTGGAAGTGAGAATACACCAATGTATGAAAAATATATTGAAAGTCTCTTAAACAATATCTGAATAGTAGCAAAGAAGAGAGTTCTCGATTTTGACACATCGAACAGCTTTCCGAGATCCAGATATATCCATGTCTGATTTTAACTATATTTTTTAACAAATAAAGTCCAAAATGCGATCCTCGAAAAAGACGTCATCCCGACTTGCTTGGCAGTTTTACTTCTAAAGCTTAGAACTGGTCTCTCTAATGGTGTTCTGTCCACATAATTCAATGTAAGAAAAGGATTAATAACATCCTCTGTGCAATGTGCACGCAAAAGGATATCTGGACTAAACTAACTGATACAAATCTTCACGATTTTCTGGAATACAAAGCCAATCTTACATCCAAGAACACTTAAATTAAGAAGGTATTTGCTCTTTTTACATACAATGTGAAGATGATTCTATCCTTCGATTTCTGTTGCGATCACGACACACAAATGAGAAAAACCATTATATAAAAACAGAGTATTAATCCTATTAATTAATCCTAGTTAATTAATCCTATTTTTAATATGAAGCGAAATGTTGTAACTAATATATGCATTCCTTTTTTAGGGTTCCGTACTTAAAAAGTGAAAACGGAACCATTATAAGATCACTCTGGTGTCTGTCTGTCTATCTGTCACAGCCATCTTACTCGTAAACTATGAAAAGCGGAAAGTTCAAATTGGGGGAAGTAATAAAGACTATTGACCCACATATTTTCAAATTATTAAACATTCACAAATGTATTTAGGGAAAATTTAGAGAGGCTAATTAAATTACTTGAAAAATCGTGTACATCGTGTGAAAGCTTTCGTAACGCTGAACTCAAAAATGCATTTCTTTTAATTTTAGGTATTATAATTTCAGAGATATCGTCAACAATGTAATGCATAAATATGTCCCCTCTCCTCTATTTCCGAATCTACTGAAACTAAAGTTATGAAAAAATTAGAGGTAGTAGACGTTAATTTCAACCTTTCAGAAAAAATATAGCGATTACCCTAGGTCAGAAATGGCGAACCTATGGCACGCGTGCCATAAGTGGCACGCTGCATATTATTTTTGGCACGGCATAGATTCAGGTTCTACATTAAGATAAAGAATTTTTCAAAATGCATTAAGTAATCTAGATATTGTCTGTTTATCTGAATTCGATTAGTTCTGCTGGTTCTCATTGTTATACAGATTGAAGAACTGAAATATAATTTAATGTATCCCGATGTAGCTCAATATTGGCTCAAAAAATTTTAAGAATAAGAGACAATTGGGAGATTATCGCAAAAGAAAGATTAAAAGGCATTATAAGTAAAAATGCCGGTAGGAAAATTATAACAACTTTGAATTCAATTCCAAACACTAAATCTGTAGACTCTGGCGCTTGCTATTTTGAAATTTTTCTCTGCGAGACATTCTTTTCGGAAATAAATAATATGAAAAATTCAACTAAAAACATTTTGTCAAACGAGTCCAATTCAACTTAAAAATAACTAAGTACGAAGCTAATATAAATTATTTGGTATCTAACATGAGACAAGAGAAATAATCCTCCTATACATAAAAAAAAGTAACGATATGGAAATAGACCAATGAAAATCTGCGTAGATCTTCCCTAGATCGGCATCCATTTTGAATGCTTAATCATGGTCTTTCTTCGTTAATATTAAAAAACTATTGCATACAAAAACTGGTCGTTGGGGGCCACCGTAATACTTACCCATCATGGATATCTACCCTATATATATAAAATCCTAATGAAACGAATTTATGAAACGAATATATGAAACGGCTGAAATGTGTATCGATTCTTTGAATAGACTGATTAAACAACTGATTATGTTTCACGGCGGTTTCTCCTAAAATAGGGAATATTTTGCCATGAAATTAACACCAAAAATCCGTATTGATCCACATATCTCAAAACTGGTATTAGAATTTTTAAATTAGAATTAGTTTTCGAAATATTAATTTTTTACTAATTTTAAATACATTTTTCTAATGATGGCAACTCAAATTTTAATCATAACAGATATATTTTTTTTTCATAATTCAGAAAAATTTACTATTTTAAATTAATTTGGCGGCCATTTTGGCCTCCTTTAAATCTATGCTAAGAACAATGCTTTTTTTGTATTTCGTTATCATTTTATTTAATACAAAACTTTCACTTAAAAATGAAACATTTAAATTGATGGCTTTCACTGATTTCTTTTTTTCTAAAAACAAAACGAAAAGAAAAATTTTAGGCACAGATGTCATACACGCACTGGGGTACCTAATTGGCGCAAAAATGGCATTATTTTGATTGACATGGCTATTGTGGTTTATTTAATAATAAATGTTTATTTACTTTTATTTTTTTTTATTTATATAAATTATTTTGTTCTATAGTTATTAATTATTTTTTTGCTATTTCCTTTTGAAAATAATAGAAAATAATTAAAAAATACGGTACAACGTAGTTATTCCGTCAACCAGTTTCGCAAATTATATAAATCGCCAAACCACTCGCCAATTTGTACAGATTGACAAAATTTTTATTTTAAATAACGAAAGAACAAATAAATTAGTATAACATTAATAAATATGAAAATAAAACGTCGAAATAAAAATCACTTGATGACGTAAACATGTGTAACTTGCCAAAAGTCAAGTGAATGTGACATTTTCGATCAACCGTTATTGGCATTTAATATTATAGTTCGCGATAGATTTTTGGTCGACGGGATAACTAAGTAGTACCAAAAATACATATGTAACTGGTATTCGAAAACGAGGCTTCGCCAAATTTTTGTAAAAAAAAAATCATGCCAAACATGCGGTGCGTGTATGACATCTGGAGAAATATTAAATTATGTAACAAACCATGACATTTAATTTCAACTTCAAATCAATGTTTTAATTTACCACTCTAAGAATAAAAAAATTCTAACTGGCGAGTTGCAAAAAAGATATTGGCGAGATTTGCACCCAGCTTTTTTTCTTTCGGCACAGATGTCATATACGGCTCCATATTGGCGCGATTTTTTTCAGACGCCAGTGTCATATACGCAACGTGTACTTAACTGGCGCCAAAGTATTGTTATTTTGCTTGGTATGGTAAGCCGGATGTTGTTGTTTATGCTGTTGATGCATTCCCCAAATCGGTGTTGGAAAAAAAATCGCGCCAATATATATGACAATGTATATGACATTTGTGCCAAACATTCATATGAAAGGCGAAGGGATCAGACCGTATTTGTTTATGGCATTTGATGACTTGAACTATTATAATATAGATTAAATGAAGGGGATAGAATAATATTTGGCGACTTATCACCTGTGCCTGGATAACATTAAAGTATCAAAATGGCACCTAGAGTATAAAAAACGAGGTGTTCCGCCGGGAACTGTTGATGATAGTCACATGATTTAGGCTATTGTTATAGAGATTGTTTTAAAGTATTGGGAGACAAAGACTCTGAATACTTAATTAATTTTATTTTAGCTTCTTTTCAAATGTTTAACTCATCCTCTTTAATCAAAAACGAAAACAACGATTGGATATCTTAACAGCAACTGATTCGCCCTTAAATTTTTGCAATCAAAGGGAATTGAATGGAAACCCGTTTACAGGGAGATCTGCACAGCTTTTTTCAGTGTAATTTAATCGTCACTAATATTTTTAAAACCCATCAGATTGGCATGTTTTTTGATTTTCAGATTCTGCGGTGTCTGAACGGGGGTTGGCGAGCGTAGCTTGCAGGGGGCAGAGCCCCCTAGTAGATAATATAAAATATGTAAATAAAACATGTGATATTTGCTAAGCATTGTACCATGTTACTTTTATTCATAATTTAATTTATTTGGACTTCCTTAAATATAATTAATATAACCCCTTAAGCTAATATTACTTTTTGTTGCATTAAAATATCTCAATTTGTTGATTTTCTGTAAGCAAGTAAACGCTATTGGTTTACAATGGAAGTTTATGGGAATTTGGCGAAGTATTAGAGATACCGCCAATTTGGCAACTCATTTTGGCCGCCAAATTTGGCGATATACCGCCAAGTTGGCGACAAACTTGGCGGTGTTTGGCGACAGAACAGGGTCCCTCCTATGGTAACACCCCTAATAGGTATGAAGATGCATTAAATACTTGACATTTACGATAAGCCATTATTGGCATTTAATCTTATAGTTTGGCGATAGTTTTTTGGTCGGCGGGATAATCGAGTAGTACCGAATTGCGTAAAAGAAACATCCTTATAACTCGAAAAAATATAATCCTATTAACTAACAGTTTACTGGGTCGGATTAAGCGTCTCATTTCCAATTAAAATATATCTTTGATTTGAAATTTGAATGAAATACAGGGTCATGAAAAATCGAAGAGTGTGAAAAATAGAATTACAAATATCTCGTCAACTAATTATTCGATCTAGTTCATTCATGATGCAAAATTTATGTTTTTTTATTGTCTTTTATATTCACTCCTTCAAATAAACAATTTCGAAAATTTGTGTATACCTTTTATCAGAACGAATATTTCAAGAGTCCGAAAAAATAGTTCCGGTTAATCGAGGTTACTAATATTTAATAGGCTTCTTCCCATTATTACTCCCTAAATACACACCGAATTTCAAGTCTGTATCTCAATTAGTTCGGGAAATAGAGCGATTACAGATACACAGGCATACAGAAGGATGGACAATTTTTTTTTCTTCTAATTATAACTCAAAAAATTACAATCCTATTAACTAACAGTTTACTGCGTCGGATTAAGCGTCTCATTTCCAATTAAAATATATGTTTGATTTAGAATTTTAATGAAATACAGGGTCATGAAAAATCGTAGAGTGTGGAAAATAGAATTACAAATATCTCGGCAACTAATTATTCGATCGAGTTCATTCATGGTGCAAAATTTATGGTGTTTTATTGTCTTTTATATTCACTCCTTCAAATAAACAATTTCGAAAATTTTTGTATACCTTTTATCAGAACGAATATTTCAAGAGTCCAAAAAAAATTGTTCCGGTTAATCGTGGTTACTGATATTCAGTAGGCTTCTTTCCATTATTACTCCCTAAGAACACACCGAATTTCAAGTCTCTATCTCAATTTGTTCGGGAGATAGAGCGATTACAGACACACAGACATACAGACGGACGGACAAATTTTTTTTCTAAAAATATGTTTTTCGGAATCTCCAGTGTCTGAAACGTGTAAATCCGTCAAAAAAATTTTTTTTCGATTTTCAAAACGATTACAAGACTTACCCTATACTACGTATGATGGGTAAGTAATATGAAAATCGGTGGTGTTATAGAGAAATGTTTGATAAACACGCTGATGCAGACAGTTTTCAAATCTAATAATTATTTTAAGAGATATTTAATCTTTAAGTTGGTCAAAATCGCTCCATTAAAAAAGTTTTATAGGAGAAAAAGCTATGCATAGGAATTTAATCATTTCTAGATCATTTTATAAATTAGAAGTTCCCGGTGTGCAGACTGTATTTAGTTTTTTTATTTGATTCATTTTTTGAGGATTTATTTCCATTTTAAATTTAAATTTTCAGCATTTCGAGAGATATTTTTTACATATTTTAGAAAAGGGTATTATTTTAAATTGTTGCCAATTTTTAAAACAGTCCAAAGAATAATATTTCCTTCAAATTAAAAAATTATTTACACGTGGCTATTATAAACAGAAAAAAAACTTTCAAATTAGAATTAAAGGATTACATGTGAAAAGCAGGAAAATATTGAAAATTACAACATAAGAACTATATTTACTCTTGAATTTTAAAAAAGAAAAAAAATTTTAAAATAAAAAATTCATTATTATGCGCTAAAAGTCTTAAATGGAGGAAATTGCATCATATGTAAAAAGGCCAAAAAATTAACAGCCGGCAAAACAGTTTAAATTTAAAAATATGTTTGCGCGAGACATTTATTTCATATTTAGAGATAATCTTTTCAACTTTTACCGTGAATTTTAAGACAGCGCAAATATTTCCTTTCTAACAACAAAAGTATTTCCACGTGAATATTAATAAGCGAAAGAAAACTTTCGTGAAAATTACGTCAGATTTAAAATGATACATTTAAAATGACTTATTTAAAAAAACTTTCGGTACTACTTGATAATCCCGTCGATGAAAAAATTGTCGCCGAACTATAATATTAAATGCCAATAATGGTTGTCACATTCACATTCACTTGACATTAAACACGTTACATGTGTTTGTTATGTCATCATGTGACTTTTAATTCGAGGAATAGATCAGTTTCAACCACGTGATCACAAACCCGGCAACACCCGTGGCAACCAGTTTTGGTGGGCAAACAAATAATAATACAGTACTCCTTACTCTTACTTCTATGCTACTTCTGATGTCGCAAGACGAACCACTTTGTTTTGGGGCACAGATGTCATTTACGCACCATATTGGCGCGACTTTTTTTCTGACGCCAATGTCATATACGCAACGGGTATTTAACTGGCGCCAAAGTGTCGATATTTTGCTTGGTATGGTAACCCGGATATTGTTGTTTATGCTGTTGATATTTTCGTCAAATTGGCGTCAGAAAAAAATCGCACCAATATGGTGCGTATGTGACATCTGTCCCAAGAACTGAATGATACTAAAGCTAAGGAACGATATGCTTCCAAAATCAGTGTTATTTCCTGTGTAGATCCATACAGTTTGAAAAAAAAAATTATTTGAAGAAATATGTAGCGGATTTACCCGGCGTTAGTTATTTTGACATCGTAAACTATTTAGTTTATGGGCAAAGTTTTTATACTGAGAAAGACTTCAGGTGTTATAAAAGCCTTGAATCTTATAAACAATTTGCCTGCAACTGGCTAAGAGAAATGCATTCTTTGAAAATCAGGGATTTTCATATTGTTATTGGAAAAGTAAGCATACATTTCTGTGCATGAATTAATAACAAATTCCATGTGATTGTGATTTAATCTATATAAATAAAAATGTAAAAGTTTGTTTGTTCAAAATCGCTAACCTCCGATAGTTCGCCACCGATTGCTTTGAAATTCCTGGGTTGAGTTGCATCCAAATACAGAAGTGTTGTCATATACTTATTATGAACCTCGCTCTCCCACCCCCCATTTGCCACCCCACCCCCACCAGGGGGCGCTTTTTAATTTTTTTCCAAAATCCATCATGTGATATATCATTAGAAGGCCCTTGGACTACTGTTTCATATTATGCACCTCGCATCTCACTCCCCTCACTTCTCCCACGTGGGGGCACATTTCTATATAAATAAAAATATAAATGTTCGTTTGTACAAAATCTTAAACCTCCAAAAGTTCTTCACGGATTGCGATGCATTCAAATATGGGCGTGTTTTTATATACCTAACACGAACCTCGCTTCTCCCTCCTCCAATTTCCTCGCCACCACCAGGAGGCGCTTTTTAAATTTTTTCAAACACGCGTCATGTGACATATCATTAGAAAGTCCTTTGACTACTCTTTCATATTATGCACCTACCATCCCCCTCATCCCACTTTCCCCCCGTGGGGGCACATTTCTATATAAAAAAATGTAAATGTTCGTTTGTACGAAATCTTAAACCTCCAAAAGTTCTTCACCTGATTTCTTTGAAATTCGCCGATTGCGTTGCATTCGAATGCGTGCGTGTTTTTATATTACTATTATGAAACTCGCATCCCCCTTCCCCAATTTCATGCCCCCGGGCACTTTTTTAATACTTTTCGACACCCATTATGTGGTATATCATTAGAAAGCCCTTTGATCACTCTTTCATGTTATGCATCTCCCTCACTATGCCCTCCGGAGGGACATATTACGGAAATATTTCGTCAGTATCTTTTATATTTGTTTTTTCTTTGTTTTTTTAGTTCGTGTTTTTTATTTTTAGCTCACAGGCTATTAATGCCTGAGAGCTAATGTGCCCGCAGGTTCTGTATGTACGTATGTATGTAACGCGATAACTCTTGACAGAAATATCAGATTTGCTTAAAATTTTGTAAATCGTTTAATTCTGATGAGGCGCTTCCCTGATTAGTTTTGGGAGTTCATTTGTTAAGTATAAAAGGGGAACCGTAGCTAATCCTCCCTTAATTCAGATAAATGGGTTTTTCATGCAGAATTTTCCGATTTGCTTCAAATTTTATAAATACGTCATTCTGATAAGGCGCTTAACTGATAGTTTTGGGAACTCATTGGTTAAGCATAAAAGGTACAACGGGAGGCTAATCTCCCCTTAATTTAGATAAATGGGTTTTTCTTGCAGAATTATCTGATTTGCTTCAAATTTTGTAAATAGGTTCATTGTGATAAAGTGCTTCTCTGATTAGTTTTAGTTTTTTATTGGTGCAAAGGGGAACGGTGAGCTAATTCCCCCCCCCCCCCATTAATTTAGATAACTTGGTTTAACATGTAGAATTATTCGATTTGCTTCAAATTTTGTGAATAGGTTCTATCTGATAAGGCCCTTCCCCAATTTGTTTTGGGGGTTCATTGATTAAGTATAAGGGGGCGAACGGGGGCTAATGTTCCTTAATTTAGATAAATGGGTTTTTCATGCAGAATTATCTGATTTGCTTCAAATTTGGCATACCGGTTTATTCTGATAAGGCGTTGCTCTGATTAGATTTGGAGGTTCATTAGTTAAGTATAAAGGGAAGAAACGAGGGGCAATCCCCCTTAATTTATTTTTCAATGGGTATTATTCTTTGAAATAAGAATATAATATACAATTAGTGTGAATAGCCTGTGAGCTCAATGCCATAAGTTTAACTCGGCACATATCTTTTTAATTCACTCGATCTGCAAGGGATGCCACCGCACGTACAACAATTGACAATCGGTCTGCCAATTATGATGTTGCGAAATATTCTCAAGCCAAATCTTTGCAACGGCACGCGGCTTGCAGTAAAAAAATAATGAGCAACTTCGTAGAAGCAACAATCTTGACAGAACCTTTCAAAGGTGAAGTTGTTCTCATTCCTCGCATTCCTTTGATTCCAATGGATGCGCAATTTCAATTTAAGAGATTGCAATTACCTATTTGATTGGCGTTTTTAATCTCCACCAACAAAGCTTAGGGCCAAGCTTTAAAATTCTGCGGTTTAGATCTAGACATGGATTGCTTCTCACACGGGCAATTATATGTTTCGTGTTCTTCTCAAACGGGCAATTATATGTTTCGTTTTCTAGAATCGGCAAATCAGACATCTCTATATCTGCACAGACAATGTAACAACAAAAAATATTGTATACCCACAAGTATTGTGAAATTAAACATATGAGAAACATGCACTTTCTCTTTTTTTTCTTTTCCATTTAGCCAGATTGAGCCACAGCAACGCGTGGCCGGGTACAGCTAGTGCATAATAAAAATCGTAAAATTAATTCACACAATATTGCGATGGCAACCATCTCTGTCGCCTTTCTTCACACTTTCTTTTTCTTTTTTCTCATAATATTTTCTGTCTTTGGAATGCCTGGTAATCTATAATAGGATTTATTATGTTCCCTGTTCGAACGATTACTGCACATTTTTACACAACAAGTCGCTGGCATGGTGATGCGAATAAATGTGATAATTTACGTGATAACACCTGCAATAAGATATCACAATAATGTAAATAACCGCTCACAAAAACTTTGAAATGTAGGCTCAGCTTTATAAAGTGAAATGTTTCACAACAAAAGTAACAGGAATGTGATTCACGACGACCGATGTGAAAGTACGAGTCACAGAAAACTACCAATGTTATTTGTTTGCCCACCAAGTTTTCCGCTAGAGGTCACGTGCTTAGAGCCATGACGTGAGTTGAAACTGATCTGTTATTTGTATTTTTATAAATGTTTTACTAATTTATTTCTTCTTTTGTTATTTATTTATAATAAAAAGTATGTCAGTTTGTATGATTTGGCGAATAGATTTGGCGATGTGTATAGTTTGGCGAAATTGGTCGACGGGATAATCAAGTAATGCCGAACTTTCTTATAGCGTTGTTAAAAAATACTGGGAGACAATGACTGTTTACTTAGTTCACTTTACATTAGCTTATTTTCAAAGTTTTAACTAATTTTTTTTTTTAATCAAAGACGAAAATAGCCATTGTATCTCTTAACAGCAGCTGATTTGGTCATAAAAATCCCCAATCAAAGGAAAATGAATGGAAACCCGTTTACAGAGAGGTCACCACTGTTTTTTTAAATTATAATTCAATCTTTTTTAAGTCGATCAAATTAGCGTTATTTTAGAATCTGATATAGCATGTCTGAACGAAGGTTGGCGAGCGTACCTCGTAGGGGGCAGAGTCCCCTAGTATTTTTAAAATAAAATAACTGAAGTATAACATCAAATATTAACCATATTCTTTTAATATTAAAAACAAAATTTTAAGTAATTTTGATTCATTATTATTTGATCCATTAAAATTTTTTATTGCTGGCACGTTATGATCAAGTAAAATATATTTTTTGAAACGATTGGCACGTGGATGTGAAAAGGTTCGCCGTCCCTGCCCTAGGTCATAGTTTTGCAGAAAATATCATTTTTCCATTACACACAAATTTTGATTTGCGGGCATTCAGAAAAGATGTTGAGGAGTGCTGTAGGTACAGTCGTGGAAAAAAAAAGTAAACACCCCCTACTAACTCCTCAACAAATTATCTTAGAAGAAAATTACTGGTACCGAACGATTGGAAATAAAGTCTACTTTTAAATGATGTATATAAAATTTGCTTAGGGGGGCATATACATATTAAAGCGAACCCAAACTTTATTTTTTTCAATGGCAATACCCAATTTTAACAAGATATTTCAAATCTTTGGTTCAAACTATGCCTGGACACTAAATTTCAAGTTATTTGAATTATAAACTTTCAAAATTTAGTGCTTCTAATGTTAAATTGCATTTTCATATTTTTATTAATATCTCCTGAAATTATACTCCTAATGTGCTAATTTTTTGTGTAGCAATAATACTAAAATACCCAAACATAAATACGTTGAATTTGCAATTTTTATAATTTTATGATATGAATTATGAAATTAATATTCGAAAAAATTATGAATTGTAACCTAAAATTTTTTTGATGGATTTAGATTTATTAAGTCATGTTTTATGGAAATTCAAAATTTCCCGCTTTTCTTCCAAGTAGTTTTCAAATTATCCTTACAAAACGGCAAAATGATAATTTAAGGGGCCGTCTATGACAGAAGTGACCAGATATTTTGAAATTTCTTATGCTATCCTGTAATCTAGCACTCTTCAATGACTGCTTGAGTAGCGCTTAAGATGCCTTGATCAAGAAGGAGGCTCTCTCGGTCAACAATCGAGTATAGAACTTCAATTTGAATACAGCTCCTAAAATATGCTCGTTTTAAAATAATTAATTTCTAGGAAACTTATCGTACGAATTGCATAAAAAATCGTTTTTAGGATAGTTGAAGGGTGTAGAGTTCATTTATGCTGTCAGTATTATGTACTGCTATTGAAAAAAACGAAGTTATGGTTCGTTTTAACATGTAGATGGCCACCTAAGCAAATTTTATATACGTCATTTCAAAGTAGACGTTATTACCAATCGTGTGGTATCAGTAACTTTCTTCTACGACATTTTTTTTGCCGAGATAGCAGGGGGGTGTTTACTTTTTTCCCCACTACTGTACCTTTCGTAGCAGAAGTATAAAAGCATTGTGATAATGATTTTCGAAAAAATCGTCGGTAATTAGCCGAGATATTAACCCTTAAAGGTACGACGGTTTGGACATACATAATGACAAGGGCGGCGTACTCTATGCACCATCGGCTTTTAAAGCCTAGATCACAACTTTTAATGCTATATTTATGTAATACAAGGCCCAGTAGCAGTATAAAAGCAATAAACGCCAAATTGCTGAAAACAAATTTAATTAGAATTAATAACATAAATACTACGGGATTACTAGTTTGGATTGAGTTGCTCTCTCAATACTCCTCCCGTGTCTTTAAAGATTAATTCAAAACTTATCTGTAAAAACGCAACACGGATCAAGGTGGCGTTGCACCTTTGCGACCTCCTTTCGAGGCACAGTTAACACAATGCCAAGTTTAAACTTTGAACAAGGGTTTTGTTTTAGGTACACTGTAAAAAAAAAGATTATTACTAACCTGAATTTAGATTTATGAAATGCCAAATGAAAATTAAATATGCACTGCTTTTGCTGTCAGCACTGAATTAAGTTCCCCATAAACAGATTAGGATAAGATTAAAAAAAAGAGTCGTACAGAATAGCATTATTTAATATTATTTAGGCTTCATATCTCTTTGACTTTGGTGGTATATCCATTTATACTTTTCTAGTATATACAGCTATACCCAACCCTACGTTCTATAGTTTTTTACAGTCTTATTATTTTTTTAGCAACGATTTTTTTTTGTAATACAGTTACTAATAAATATATTTATTGTACGGAACCCTCTGTGCGCGAGTAAACTCGCAGTTGACCATTTATTTCTTTTTAAAATTTTCTTCGATTTTTTTTTTTTCTGTTTGATTGAAAATTCTATTTTAGAACTGAAAAATATCTCCATATAAATTTGACTTTATTTTATTGAAAATTATTTATTTTATGCATATACAAAATTTCATTGCACATTTTTTCTAGTTTATGAGAAAAGGTACATTAATATAACATGTCCAGGGGGCATTCCGACTGCCCTTAACGTTTAAAGAAATATTGAAACTGAACAGTTCTAGAATGCACTAACTGTATAACTGTACACGAAATAATTAACCTTGACATTTAATATATCTGTAAATAGGGCAGTGTTACCCCGACATAGGTTTGAAGTGAATGATAACCTTCTTAATTACTTTAAGACATGCACATTACTGCATTTTTAATACAAAGCACGTGGAAAAGGCTACATTTATGTGCAAAATTTCATCTGTAAGCTGTTGAGCTATTGTATTTGGAAAACATTACATCTTTGAAATAAAGAATCACTGAAAAAATATGAAGCCAGTTTAACAATTAAAAAAAAAGTGTTTGAGATGTGTACTTTAGGTGTTTAACAATTTTTTTTTTAAATGTTTGAGATATGATTTAAAAAAAGTGTTTGAACACTGCCCTGTTTACAGATCTGCTAAATGTCTTTGTTAATTATTTCGTTTACAGTTATATAGTTAGTGCTTTCTAGATCTGTTTAGTTTCAATATTTGTCCATACGTTAAGTGTAGACGGAATGCCCATATTCATGCACCTTTTATCATAAAATAGAAAAGACGTGCAATGAAATTTTTTATATATGCATCAAATAAATAATTTTCAATGAATAAATATATTAAACGTCTAAAGAAGCAATTTTGAAATGTAAATGTTACTGGAAAGCATGATTTTTCCCTTTTCAAATAAAGTTCATTGTAATTATGTAAAATAATATTTCGAATTGTAGCAAGATTTCAGAACTGTTTAGTGTTTTTTATTTCGAGAAGTTAAGTCAAATAAAGTTTTGTAATTTATTAAAAGTTTAGAGAATGCATTGAAGGGAGATGATAAAAATATCTCGGTGGCTCAAATAATCAGAAGGTTTTGTAGAAAAATAAACTTTATTAACACAACAACACATAGTCAAATATTCGCCATCGTCACTGAAAGAATATCTGCCGCTCTCTGCAGAGTTCGAATGTTACTGCGTCACGTGACTTCAAAAGCTCTCCGCAGAAAACGCGGGGGGAGGAAATGCGCCTCATTGCTATTGGCTGGCTCCTCGCGTGCGAGAGAGAGAGAAATAGCAGACGGCTACAGAGTATGCCCCCAGTGACGAAGTCGCGATTACAAAAAGGTAGCAATTAATAAGATACATAAGAAAGGTCTTGAGTAAAATTAAAGTACATATGATGCAAAAAAAAATAGAAAATATATTATGCATTACATGAAAAACAATACTTTTGAGAAGGAAATAGTATGCACACTATATACATCAAATGTTTTAAACAATATAATCCGTAACGAGATGTTTCGGAAAACGAACTTTACGACCAGATTTGGTGGTAGGGTGTTCGACAGGAGTAGTTGGAATATTTATGGGCTCATTTTGTTTTTGAGGTTGGGAAGGTGAAATATAATCTGCTAATTGATATGCAGGTTTAATGCGATCAATAGATACAGTACAGCGCTTCCCGTTTAATTCCAAGTCAAACGTTTTCTCAGACCTGTCAATCACTCGATGAGGTCCTGTATAAGGGGGTGATAAGGGAGGATTGACTTTATCTGATCTAAGAAACACGTGTGAACAGGTTTTTAATGAGGGATTGACATAAATTTTAGGATTGCCGTGCATTGCAGTGGCAATGGGATTTAACTTTCTCATTTTTTCAGTTAACTCAGTGACGTATGTAAGAGTAGGTGGTTGATTTATAGTTTCAGTGTTTATGAGATCAGAGGGTAGTCTGATATTTGTGCCATAAACAAGTTGAGCACAGGTCGCTTGGATATCATTTTTAAGAGCAGTGCGTAAACCAAGTAAGACAATCGGGAGGATTTCAGTCCATTGAATTTGATTGTGAGCTTTAAGAGAACTCTTAAGATGGCGATGGAATCTTTCAATAAAACCGTTAGACTGTGGATGGTATGCTGTTGTTCTGATGCGTTTACATCCTAATCTATCTGTAAGCTCTTTGAAAAGAGTGGACTCAAAATTTCTACCCTGATCAGTAGTGATGGTAACAGGGGTTCCAAATCTGGAGATCCAACTGTGTATCAATGTACGAGCAGTTGTTTCTGCAGTCATATCAGATGTGGGTATAACTTCGGGCCATCTCGTGAACCTATCAATGATGGTCATGCAATACTGATTGCCATCGGATGATGGTAAAGGTCCGATAAAATCAATATGAATATGGGCAAAACGAGCATCAGGTTCAGAGAATGTACCAATTGGTGATTTGGTGTGTTGAAAGATTTTAGCTTTTTGACATTTCGTACAGCTGCGAACCATAGATTTTATGTCCTTACGCATGCCAGGCCATACAAATCGTTTAGAAATTAAATCTAATGAAGCTGAGATACCAGGATGCGAGAAATAATGTAAGGTTGAAAAAACTGATTGTCGCATACTTTTAGGAACAAATGGTCGAGGATGTTTTTGTGACATATCGCAATATAAATGTACATCTTCGAGTGGAAAATAATGTTTTTCTAATTTTAATGAAGTGGTGTCAAATTCGAGAAGTTGTTTTAGCTCTTCATCATTTGTCTGAGCAGTGGCAAACTCTTTAAAATCTAACACATTAGGAGAAATTGAATCTATCTCAATTCGAGATAATGCATCGGCCACAATGTTGTCAGAGCCTTTAGTATATCTAATATCAGTAGAAAACTGTGAAATATAGTCTAAATGTCTCAATTGACGTGGGCTACATTTATCAGGGTTTTGTTGAAATGCGAAGGTAAGGGGTTTTTGGTCTGTATAAATAATGAAATTTCGACCTTCTAGCATGTGTCTGAATTTTTTAATAGAACAATAAATAGCAAATAATTCACGATCATAAGTAGACCAATTTCTTTGTGATTTATTTAATTTACAGGAATAAAATGCTATTGGTTCCCATTGGTTTTCGGAGAGTTGCATTAAAGATCCACCAATTGCGACATTGCTGGCATCGACCCATAAGCTTAGCTGGGCGCCAGGAATTGGATGTCGTAATAATGTAGCTCGAGCTATAGCTTCTTTTGAAGCAGTGAAGGAAAGAATGGCTTCATCGTTCCATTGCAATTGCTCAGTTTTGTTAGCATTGGAACGGGGATGTTTTTTCGTATTTTTGTGTCCTTCTAAGAATTTAACGAGTGGAGCTAAAATATCGGCAGCTTTGGGAATGCACCGTCGATAAAAATTGAAAAGACCTAAGTAGCGTCTTAGTTGAGTTAAGGTAGAGGGCTGGGGGAAATCTAGGATGCATTTTACACGATCAGGTAAGGGTTCAATTCCTTCAGCTGAAAGTTTGAATCCTAAAAAATCGATAGTGGATTGGCCAAATTTACATTTATCAACATTAATACACAGGCCATACTCTTTAAGTCTAGAAAACAACAACTCAAGGTGTTCTAAATGTTCAGTTTCATTATTTGATGCAATTAGAAAATCATCAAGAAATGCGTAAACAAATCCTAAGTCACGAATTACGTCATCAATAAATCGTTGAAAAGTTGAGGAAGCGTTACAAAGGCCGAATTGCATACGAGTGCTTTCGAAAAGTCCGAATGGAGTGCAAATCGCAGTTTTATGTACATCATCAGGATTTATGGGAATTTGATGGTAGGCTTTTACAAGATCAATGTGACTGAAGATTTGTTTACCATGTAATTCAGCAGTGAAATCTGCGATACAAGGGATAGGATATTTCTCTTTAATAGTTTGTGCATTTAGAGCACGATAATCACCAACAGGTCTCCAATCGACAGATCCTTTCTTCGGCACCAGGTGCAAAGGCGAAGAGTAATTACTTTTAGAAGGTCTCATATGACCGAGTTGTAGCATGTGCTGAAATTCAGCTTTGGCAATTTTTAACCGATCTGGAGCTAGCCGTCTAGGCTTAGCAGCGACTGGAGGCCCCTTAGTGTTTATATAATGCACAGTATTATGCTTAACCGGTTGGTTAGGATCCGGTAATTTCGTGATTTCAGGAAATTTAAATAATAATTTACCATATATATCATTTACAACATTGGGTTTCACAGAAAATATATTACAAGTACTTAATATAGCAGGAGCTTTTAAATTAGTAGTGGAATCAATAAGACGACGATTCCGTAAATCAAGTTTTAAATTAAAATTATGCAAAAAATCAGCTCCTAAAATAGCACATGAAACATCACAAATATAAAAAGAATATGTAAAATTTCGGCGTAGGCCTAAGTTGATATTAATACATTTACGACCATACACATTAATTTTTGTGCCATTAGCAGCACGAAAGGTTTGAAGAACAGGCTTAGTTTTGTCATTTTTATTCGCGGCCACAAGTGAGGCATCAGATCCAGAATCGACTAGAAAACACATACCTGTATTTCTGTCTCTAACGAAAAGGCGACGAGAAGGTGCAGGGGAGAAGTCCGTCGCCGCTACTCTTCCCGCTTCTGGTTTTCCGAATAAGAACAAGGCGCTAGGCACTTTTTTGCTTTTTCCTGATATTTTTGGTGATACCAACACAATGTTGCATCCCTATTGCGGGACTGAGAACGATTTCGCTGATGGTTATCACTTCTAGATACACTTCTTGAACGACGAAGATGAGCGACCTCTTGGCGTAATGCTTGGATTTCTTTTACGAGCATATCAATGGCTGGTGGTGTCTGAGATTGAGTTGTTGGTGTTCGAATCGAAACAGAGCTAATGTTGGAAGGCGTTAATTCAATTATTCTATCAGCAATATCCGCCGCTTTATCTGGAGTAATTTTTTCAATGGAAGCTAGAATCGTTTGCACAGTGGTTGGCATTTGTTGAGTAAACAGTTCTAAAAGAAGATCGTTACTAATATTATGGCTTTCAGCCCGTCTTTTCATTAATCGAAGTAATTCGGTTGGTTTTCTGTCACCCAGGCTTTCTCCAGCTAGCAGTTTCCTTATTTCTAAAGTGCGACTTTCTCCACAACGTTCGATAACTTTTGCCTTCAAAATCTGATAAGGATCAGTAGGATCAGGACTCATAATTATATCTCGAACCATAGTAGCAGTAGCAGGCGGTAGATGCGCTACAACATAATTATATTTTGTTTTCGACTCAGTGATAGCTTTAGGAGTAGCTAATTCGAACGTGCTGTCCAGCATATGAAACCATAATGTAGGGTCCACAGAGATATAGGGTGGAATGACTACGGCAGATGTTTCAGCAGTTGCCATTTTGCTAGTTAAACAAAACGTTCCATGAAACAGTTGAATAGTTCGACGTTCTATGAAATAGTTGAAGGTTCAAAAATCCGCGGTCACCATTTTAGAGAATGCATTGAAGGGAGATGATAAAAATATCTCGGTGGCTCAAATAATCAGAAGGTTTTGTAGAAAAATAAACTTTATTAACACAACAACACATAGTCAAATATTCGCCATCGTCACTGAAAGAATATCTGCCGCTCTCTGCAGAGTTCGAATGTTACTGCGTCACGTGACTTCAAAAGCTCTCCGCAGAAAACGCGGGGGGAGGAAATGCGCCTCATTGCTATTGGCTGGCTCCTCGCGTGCGAGAGAGAGAGAAATAGCAGACGGCTACAAAAGCATGTACATTCATATTATAGCTGCATGCAGAGAATAACCGAAAAATCGCCAAAGATTTAGCTACTTACGGAAACCATTTTGATTCTGATAATTTCAATGTTAAAGCGCGTAATTCGGTTACACATACGTTAAATTTGTATTTTATTATCATTGTATTGTTATTTGTATCATTGTATTTCTTTATTTATTAAGTTTTAATTTCGTAAGAGGATATTAACCGGAAATATATACTGAACTATTTATATTGTCATATTATAGCTGCATGCAGAGTTAATAACCGAAGAAAACTCCGAAGATTTCGTTACTTACGGAAACCATTTTGATTCTGATAAGTTCAATGTTAAAGCGCATAAATAGATTACACACGCATATGTTAAATTTGTATTTTATTGTAATTGTATTATTATTTGTATTATTTTATCATTGTATTTATTTATTTATGAAGTTTTAATTTCGTAAGAGGATATTAACTGGAAACAAATACTGAACTATTTATATATAGTCATATTATAGCTGCATGCAAAGTTAATAAACGAAGAAATTGCCTAAGATTTCGCTACTTACGGAAACCATGTTGAATCTGATAATTTTAATGTTAAAACGCGTAATTCGGTTACACTTATGTTAAGTTTGTATTTTATTATCATTGTATTATTATTTGTATTATTTTATCATTGTATTTATTTATTTATGAAGTTTTAATTTCGTAAGAGGATATTAACTGGAAACAAATACTGAACTATTTATATAGTCATATTATAGTTGCATGCAAAGTTAATAACCGAAGAAATTGCCTAAGATTTCGCTACTTACGGAAACCATGTTGATTCTGATAATTTTAATGTTAAAACGCGTAATTCGGTTACACTTATGTTAAGTTTGTATTTTATTATCATTGTATTATTATTTGTATTATTTTATCATTGTATTTATTTATTTATGCAGTTTTAATTTCGTAAGAGGATATTAACCGGAAACAAATGCTGAACTATTTATATAGTCATATTATAACTGCATGTAGAGTTAATAACCGAAGAAGTTGCCTAAGATTTTGCTACTTACGGAAACCATTTTGATTCTGATAATTTTAATGTTAAAGCACGTAATTGGGTTACACTTATGTTAAGTTTGTATTTTATTATCATTGTATTATTATTTATATTATTTTATCATTGTATTTATTTATTTATGAAGTTTTAATTTCGTAAGAGATTATTAACCGGAAACAAATACGGAACTATTTATATAGTCATATTATAGCTGCTTGTAGAGTTAATAACCGAAGAAGTTGCCTAAGATTTTGCTACTTACGGAAACCATTTTGATTCTGATAATTTTAATGTTAAAGCACGTAATTGGGTTACATTTATGTTAAGTTTGTATTTTATTATCATTGTATTATTATTTGTATTATTTTATCATTGTATTTATTTATTTATGAAGTTTTAATTTCGTTTGAGGATATTAACCGGAAACAAATGCTGAACTATTTATATTGTTTTAGGTGCAAACGGATCAATCTTTTAGAATCGGGTTGAATGCGACAGAGATTTTTAAAAAGCCATGCTTGACAATTATATTAAGAACTATAAAAAAAAGGTAAATAAACATACTACGTTCAAACAAATTGCACTTGAAAGAACATTTTTTCTCTATTCGACGGCGTAAAAATTTTAACTGTGCGATGTTTATAAGTTAAAAAAAAAATTAAATTGTGCGAAGTTTAGGAGTTGTTTAAATTTGCAGTAAAATTGAAATTTATTGACCAGTTGTTGCTACCGTGAAGATGACGTCAGCGTTACTCACGGACATGTTTTGACTTCATGCTTATAGACATTTTGATGCTAATTCTTTAAAACTGCCAAAACTATTAACAAGTCGGAAATTGTACGTGAAATATGGCAAATGAGATGCGTTCGTCCTATAACTAGTTCTATAAATACTTCAGATCTTGGTGCAATAGCTGTTGCACTCTTACATGCAAAAATGCACGAATACAAAATTTATTACGATTATATATGTTAAATTCAGTAATACGGAAATAATAGGACTCCATCTTAAATAGGACGTAATGACCATGGCAAATTAGAATCATTGCCTATCATAGGATATCATTGGATTAATTACGTATGATAGGATTTAATAGAATGAAGAAATATTTTATTAATATCTTTTAAGTTTTGATTCTATTTTCATAAAATTTGAAATGACTCGACAAAATTCTGCAACTATTATATATATTAAATTTCAAACCATTCGGTTGGCTAGTTTTTGCTCTGTTACATGCGAACAGACGAACCAGCCGGATGGACCAGACGACGACTATAGGTGCTACGTATTGAAACGTCAAATAAAAACATACGAGAACTATACTTAAAATTAAATAAAGAGAACTTGGTTCCTTTCTTTTACATTTTATTTCACGTTAGGATAGCACAGCACACGTCACAAAAAAAAAAAACCCAGAACATTAAAACTTCACAAGTCAAGCGGAGGCTTGCTGGTCCCCTTCTCTTTTTGACGGCCAAGAAAAGCGACCGCACTAGATGAATCCAAAAAGGCATCTCATCCACAGGGCTTCTTCGACTTTTCAGCCCGTCTTAATTGGTGACCACGTGTGAGTCTTATTTATCTCATTAAAAAAGTTTATTTCTAATAGTGTCAGTCAGCCATTTTTCACCGAGAATTAGCACCTCATGAAAATGTTTATATCGACCATCTGGAGTTTGCTACTTCGATTATGCGACTTGCAGATCCAATTAAGGCTGCTGCGTAATGCTCAAGTGGCCATTAAGTTTTTGCATGAACTCAGCTGGTACGTCACAGTATTTATATAATTATGAACGCACCTAAATACACTGATTTTGATCTAAAGGAATGGTGCACTTAAAAAATCATTTTTCATTATTTATGTTATTTCAAAAAGAAATCCTTCCAAGGATCGTTTTGCAAGAAAAATTAAATAAATAATCTGAAAAAAAATTCATTTTAGTGAAAATTTGAAATTTTTAAAGCTATTACTATTTTTTTTTAACTAAATACTGCGTGTATTCTAATTTTCAAAATATTTTATTCGTTTTCTTATTTCATTACTTAAAAAGACTTTATTAAGAAAATTGTTTATCCATTTTTTATTCCGACAGTAAGTTATTTAAAAAGTAATAATCAGAAGAAAAATTGTATAAAATTAATTTTTTTTTTAGTTCACATGTTAATAGGTTTTATTAATAATTTAAGGATTTTAATAAACCAGTTGTTCCAAAATGGATCCCCGTATTTGTTGTAGTATGTATCTAAATTATCCTTTAGAGACATTTAAAAAAGCATTAACTAAATTAAAACAATATAATTTAAAAATCACTTGAATCACCACAAAAATAAGTAAAACACCAAGTGTTTCGAAAGAACAATATCTTTTTTCGCCGGCTTCAAACAAGATGTGCTACCACCGCTTACTACTTATCTCGTTAATATTGTTGTGCAATCATGCAATGGGATGTTCCCAAGTATATGAAATAAAAAAAAAAACACACAAAAAAGTGTATTAAAATAAAAATTATTATTCAGGGACATGAAAGTCAAAAGATTGTGAGAATGCCCATATACATATAAAAAAAAATTGCCATTAATATAACTAATACATTTTTCCATTCAATATAACTATAAATAAGAATTCGATAGAAAAATACATCCCATATTTCAAAATTCACTAATGTATATATACACACTGGTTTTTGTCCACACTGGTGGACAAATCTTAAGGACCACTGTTATTTTCAACGATTACATTTACAAATAGATCCGTGCTGCACGTGTAAATTTGCATGAATGGGGGATGTAATCTGTTTTGTGAAACTTATGCAAATTTTGTACTTCCGCTTTTGTCGATCACGTGACAGCAGAGATAAGACATTTTAGGCAATCGGCGGGTGCTGTAAGCTGTCATTAGATGTAAAAATTGAAAGAGATGGAGTGAAGCTTGAACATTGAAATTTTGAACATGTCTTCGAGGCATTATTTAGATGATATTACTCGTGGTAGAATAATCTGAAAGTTGGAAGAAGGACGCAAAATGAGAGATGTTGCCCATGAATTTAACATCGCGCACAGTATTGTTTCTAGGCCATGGGCGGCATTCCAAAAGAGTTGAATATGTACTAGGCGCACGGGAGGAGGTCGTCATAGTAGTACAACTTCCCAAGAAGATCGCTATATTGTTATTTCGGCAAAAAGGAACTGACACAGCACAGCTGGTCAATTAGCAAATCAACTTTGCGCTGCCACAGGAACTAAAATATCGCTTAAAACTGTTGCAAGACGTTTGAAAAGGGTGGAATATACGCCCGAAGACCTGTTCTGAGTGTCCCACTCTCTAGACACCAACGTAGTGCCCGTTTACAGTGGTGTCGTATGCATCGCAACTGGACTGATGACGACTGGTCTACTGTGTTCTTCTCAGATGAGAGTAGATTCAGTCTATCGCCTGATTGTAGACGTAAACTGATATGGTGCGATGTTGGTAGTGCTTACTGTCGTGAAAATATTCTAGAAAGAGATCGATATGCGACTTCAAGTATCATGGGTTGGGCAGGCATCATGTTCAATGGCCGCACAGATCTCTATGTGCTTGACCAAGGTTCCATAACCGGTAGACGGTACATTGAAGACGTACTGCTTCCACATGTTCGACTTTTTCGAGGTGCTGTCGGCGAAAAGTTTCGTTTTATGGACGATAACGCACCTTATTATTGCACACAGTCTGTACAAGATTGTCTTGAGGCCGAAGATATTCATCGCATAGATTGTCCAGCATGTTCCCCTGACCTGAATTCCATTGAAAATGTATGGGATGGCAGGGATGTCTTGGGGAGACGTATTGCTGCTCGACAATTTCCTCCCACAAACAAGAAAATCCTCATCCGTGCAGTGAAGGAGGAATGGGGCAACTTGTGTCAACAGCTACTGAATCATGTTGTTCTGAATATACCACGCCGTGTTGAAAGTTGTCTAGCATTACACGGTGGCCACATCCCTTATTGATATGGCACTGACGATTGTTAATTGTGAGTATTTTGCTTTCTTTGTACAGTCATGTTTTCGGACAATATTCACATTTCAGAAAAAGAACTTCTGGTAATACCCTGTATACATCCTTTCAACAAATTTTTTATATTAAATCCTGTGTAACATTCTGTTAATACTATTGTTTGCTTCTTGACCCACAATCTCACGTAGATTCTCCTTTACGTGTACACTTTTTCTTGGTCCTTAAGTTTTGTCCACCAGTATATATATTAAGGATTAGAAAAAAATCTCTTTCTCTCTTTATATATAAACTTTAACAAGTTTTAACCCCCACAAAAGGAAAGCCCGTATTATTATCGATTTTCACTTACTTCAATGCAAATAGCTCCTTTAAATTTCATTTCATAATATAACTTTTTAAGGGAATTGCATTTTGTAAATGTTGCCTAGTAGTGAAACAAAATTGGAGCAATGTTATTTCTATTTGCCAATATTGGCACGAAACAGTGTCAAAAAATTGTAGAGCAATATTCCCAATCACTTCAAAAGAAAATATTTCCAATGTGCAAATTTTAAATCAATATTGATATTTCATTAGAAGTGTTGACACAATATTCATCCCCAATAAAACCAACGAATCTTCTTTTCATGGCTTCCTTCTCAAGACCGGGTTAGATACCTTAAGATAATTTTTTAATAACAAATTGACAAAATACAAAAAACTTCTTTACAAATAGTGTAATAGCTGTGATCGGTAGGGACTAGAGAAGATTTCCATTTCAGACTGGTTTCCGTGTTAGAAAGTATAACACAAGCCTGCGATGCTTGTGTTTTTTAACTTTTGGTAATTTATTTTTATGTATTTTTTAGCGCTGAATCCAAAAAATGACCGTCATTTTTAATTATCACGTCAGAATTTTTTGCAAATCGTACATTTCAAAGATAAAAAGTAAAAAGATCTCGAAAATTTGTACTATAAAACATATGTGATGGTTATATTTTTTAACGTTTGATGACTGATTTTTATGTATTTTTTAGTGCCGAATCCTAAAATGACCTTCATTTTTAACCATCACGTCAGGAATTTCCTCAAATCGCAAATTTCAAAGTTAAAAATCCAAAAAAATAATCTGTCAAAGCTTTACCAAAACAAGATAAATGTTTAACGGGGTCTCAAGACTTTTAAAATTGAAAAAATTAAAAAAAAAGAGAATTTTCAACATTTAATATCTTAAAATGCATATGATTTAAACACACAATTTTTATTGGGATTAAAAGATATAAGTATGTTCTTTCGTTTCATGTATTTATAAAATTGCAATACGCAGAATTAGTATTTACAGGGGGCTCCAAACTATCAGACATTTGTAGAGCAGAAAATTGGTATAACAGCTTACGCGCATTATTACAAAATAAATTTTGCAACTAGAATGGAAGTTTTTGTACCGAATTATAGTTCGGATTATAATAATTACCCTGAACCTAAATAAATTTGTATTTAAAGCCTTTTTATATTTTTAATACGAAGATGTATTTAGCTCATACAAAATTTTGAAAATTTCAATAGTATAATCACCTAAAAAAATATTTTTTTGAACAACAAAAATAAAATTTTAGGTTTCGTTTATACAGACACATATGTTGTCACACATATGTTGAAGACACACACGTCGTTGAAACATATGTTTTGAAAATTTCATGAAAAAATATTCAGAAGTTTTTGAGATGTCCTGCCCGTTATGCCCAAAAACATCATTTGGAGAAAAATGACTTCAAAGTTTCGGAAACGCTGCTTCAGCTATTGGGCGGCTTTACAAATAGTGTAATACCTGTGATCGGTAGGGACTAGAGAAGATTTCCATTTCAGACTGGTTTCCGTGTTAGAAAGTATAACACAAGCCTGCGATGCTTGTTTTTTTTAACTTTTGATAATTTATTTTTATGTATTTTTTAGCGCTGAATCCAAAAAACGACCGTCATTTTTAATTATCACGTCACTAATAGCCACAAGTTCTGTTCTAATGGAAATTTCAAGGAAAAAAATCATATCGAAATGTTTAAAAAAGATAGAAGTTTAACATCTAAAAAAATTTAAATTTCGAAAATTTTGAATCTTTAAGAGTCCTGAGACCCCTTAAATACATCTGGGACAAATATCTGGACTTATCAACCGCCAAAATGAGAGAGGACACCGAGATGAAACCCATGGAGAGTATAAAATGAAAAGAAGAAGGCAGAGCATGAGCGGTTCAAAGAAACTTCTACACATGGAATGTAACTGAGGATTTTAAATGCGCAATATGTTACACATTTATCTATACAAATGCATAGTAAGCCAAAAGATGAATAAATTATTATGAAAAAAAAAATTTACATCTATTTTATAGCATCAGATTTTCGCAATATTTCGACTTCTTATAAATTTAAAAAAAATTGAGATTTGCGAAAAATCCTGATGTGATAGTAAAACATGAAGGTCATTTTCGGATTCAGCACTACAAAATACATAAGAATCAATTACTAAAAGCTAAAGAACGCAACCATCACATCTATTTTATAGTATCAGATTTTTGCTATTTTTTTTTACTTTTTAACTTCGAAATTAACGATTTCCAAAAAAAACTTATGTGATCGTTAAAAATTAAGGTAATTTTCTGGATTCAGCGCTACAAAATACATAAGAATCAATTATCAAACCCTAAAAAGCATGACACAGCCCAAATTTTGCAGACTAGTGTAATTGTATGATGTCCATATGCTGTTCTTTCCGTCAGAACTGTGAAATATTTTCGTTAAAGTCAGAACTCCGTTATAAACAGATTCCGTTTTCACAGGTTATTACTGTACGTTTTAGAAGATTTATCCTATCAAAAACAATTTCGTTGCGATGCTAAAGGTAATGACAGATTAGACCACAGTCTAATTCATTGTTATTAATTGTAAAATATAACAAAGTGTTTATAATGATTTTGATCATAGGGTAAAAGAAAAAAAGAACACAAGTCGTAAATTGTACGTCAAACGTTGCAAATGAGGTGCGTTAGTACTATAACTAGTTTTATAAATATTCAGATCTTGATGCAATAGCTGTTGCACTCTTATGCAAAAATGCATGAATACAAAAAATTTTACGATTATATATATCAAATTCAATAATACGGAAATAATAGGACTGCATCTTAAATAGGACGTCATCACCATGGCAACAAAGAATCATTACCTATCATGGGATATCAGTGAATTAATTACGTATGATAGGATTTAATAGAATGAAGAAAACTTTTATTAATATCTTTTTAAGTTTTGATTCGACTTTCATAGAATTTGAAATGACTCGACAAAATTCTACAAAGGTTGTATATATTAAATTTCAAACCATTCGGTTGAATAGTTTTTGCGCTGTTATATGCGGACAGATGGACCATACGACGACTATAGGTGCTACGTATTTATATAATCACGAACGCACCTAAAACAGAACGGATTAAAAATTTATCGAGACATGTGAAACAGTTGTTAAGTCTTTCTGCATGTTTAATATTTCAAATGATTACATATGGTCAATACGTCGGCCTAAATTAATCAGTTTGCTTTTTTTCATCACGGCACTTTACATTTCATTAATTGTATGTAGAATTTTATGAAAATATAATCTTTATTTTTACTATTCCAGTTCAATTTTCTATATCCGGCATATTGATTGCATGACAAAATGCGATATTGCAGAACGCGATATTCTGCATTATATATGGTCACCTGTTATTTTTTTTTTCTCTAATATTTCTTTATCGTTTACAATGTGTGAAAAAATGCAGATGACTTAGAATAATTAAACATTAAAGAAAAACATTATTGCTGAGGATAAAAGAGTGTGTTTTTAACACTCTCCAACACAGTTAAAAAGTTTATGAATTCGGTTTGTCTGTCCTTGCTCTAACTCGCTTAAATATGGTCCGATTGCCATGAAATTGATATATGTTATTGATACTTACTATGGCATGTTCGGTATTGAAAATTAAGTGTGTGGCATTTCCGGTTCATTTACAGGGCCACTCAAAAGAATTCCGTTACATTACGGTCTGTGGGGAAGAACCGTTTCCCGTGTATTTTAATGATATTGCAGTGAGGAGATTGATCATGTGAGATGACTACACACTTCATTTCCAGTGAGGAAGACATCTTGTTGACGTCTGACGAGCGATATGCACTCATGAGTTATGCTGCCGTACGCATGAGTGATGCGCACTGTGATAGGCTGTGTACTGTGAGCGTTTCACAGGCTTTGCTTGCTGAAGATGATTTATTTGGTGCTGCCATCTGTTGGTTATGATATGAGATGATTGTTATTGCTGCGTGTTTTTCCGGGTCACCAATGAGGAGAGTGTAAATTGGCGCCGATGAAATATGAACCAGGGATCTCATGATCAGCAGGCGAGAACGTTAGCGTCGAGCAAAAGGCCAAACCAGTTACTCTAAGCTAGTAACTCGCTTTATACTGATCAAGTGAGATGGCTACAGAAGTATTTTAAACATGTTCAAATTGATATACATCACTGAGGTGTACTACAAGGTTCTTCCTATAGAAAAGGGTGTGCATAGAACTTATTGTTCATTTATAGGGACACGCAACAGAATTTGTTTGTAGAAGAAAATTATCAATAATTGAACTATTGAAGCCTACGAACAACAATTGCTTGAAGTGCGTTTTCAGTTGTGGTATGCGTTTTCAAATTGAACTTTTTTAAAATATTACTTGTTGTGTGTAAATTCTATAGATCATATACAGGGTCGCACGAAATTTCTCAACAACATCTGTTTTTTGGCGGAAATTGCTGAGTGGAAATTTTCAACTGTCCTATGCGTTTAACTGAACTAACTTTTAGCATACTATGTAGTATGCATACATATCTGTAGATCATATACAGGGCTAAACAAACAAACAAAAAAAATCGTATATTTTAACAACCGTGCATGTTAATAGCAGAAATCGGGTTTCCAAATGCGTTATGAGTTTTCCAAATTGTTCATTTGGATATCATCTTTCACCTCAGTAAACTGTGAAGTTTTGTTATACAATCCTGAATGTGCTGGAAAATGTTTCATAATCTATGCTGTACGCATGATTTTTCGTTCTTGTTTTAATAATAAGATCATCGACTTATCAGAAAACTCTGAAAAAAAATATCTTGCTCTTCACCTTACTGCCAAGATTTTCTTCTTTCGGCATCAATGGTACTGCATGAAAAGTGTTCCATATATAAATAATTTACAAAAAATGTATAATGCTCTTCGAACCAAAGTTTAATATTTCCAGTTTTTTAGTATTAAGGGGCTGTTCGTAAATGATGTCACGATGTGTGCTTAACAAAAGATTTGTTCTTTACTAAAATAATATTGAAGCCAAAAAAATTAAAATGATTTTTTAATATATAAACGGTGTCAAAATATAAAAAAAAGATTCACATAATTATTTCGGTGCCAATGTATTTTGAACTTTTAAATGGGAACAAAAATATAAATGGGTTCAAAAAATAATTTTTATTCAGTTATTTTTAATTTTTTTTTATAAAAAAATTACAAAAACTTTGTTTATAAGAAATCTGAAATTGCCCCCCCTAAAAAGTCATATTGCCCCCCTGTGGGGCGTACGCCCCACGTAGGGAACCACTGCCCTAAGGTATTATTTAATTTAACATATTATTAAATTTGTATTTTCTACACCATATATCAGGGATATCCAACGCAGTGCTAGCGGGTGCCATGGCGCTCTTTGAAGGTTTTCTGGTTGCCCTTCAAAAGGTTTCTTGTTAGTAGAAGTTTTTTTAAAAAATAAAATCCATTTTTAAAAATGCTTCTTAAAAATAATTAGCGTTCATTATGATTTTTTTAGTATAGGCGGCATTTAATTTTTGGCTTTTTTTTTCTTTTGGAGGTAGGCTTGTTTTAGAAATATGTAATTCTAAATTTATTATAATATAGAGCGCTGCATAATAGGGGGACTTACTAGAGATCTGGCGGGCAGGGCTCGGGCCGATTTTCATTCACGGCACTCGGGCCAGGCCGGCCCCGGGCCATACATTTTTCTGAAGGCTCGGGCCGGGCCTAACTTATTTTTTTTTTCTGTACAGAGCCTGGACTGGTTTCATTTCTAGTCTTCACGGCCCAAAATTTTCCGTCCTAGTTTTGATCCAGCCCGTATAAAAATCATTATCTCAGCGTGGCCTGGTCCATTCAAAGGTCAGTAAAATTAGGACTGGCACAAAAATTTTTTCAAAAAATGCATACATTTTTAAATCACCATTATTCTACACTTAACCATTAAAATTTATTCTTTTTAAAGAATAGTAGATTTCTACTTTTATTAAAATATTGCTAAATTAAAATCTAGTAAAGGACATGCTTATGACGGTACTCTGTTTTAAACTGAAAAATGTGTTGATCTATGTAAAATTAATATACTAATAAGTAAGAAAAGAATATATAACACATTTACACTTGCTAAGAAAGGGACATGTCTATAACACATTTTCCCCCCTTTTCTATGCAATTCCGTCGCAGATGATTTTACTGTATAGCATTTTTCAGATTTTTAACACTTCAATTCAAGGAATATGGATTAACAATACTAATGATAACTGAAACATTTACATACAAGGAATAATAAGATTCATTAAAAAAATAAATATCGCAGCCTGCGGCACTTCTATAAAAATGAAGATTTATAAACATGAAAAAAAAAAGTTAAGATAAATATTTCTGGTCAGAACTCCTCATACGAGACAAATTTTTAACGAAATCGACGTAAAAATCAATGTTTTCTAAAAATTCACTCGGACCGAGATTTTAACTTTTTTCCGGGCCGGGCTCAGGCCGAACATTAAAGTTTTTTACCGGGCCGGGCTCAGGCCGAACATTAAAGTTTTTTACCGGGCCGGGCCAATATATTTTTTCTATGGGCCGGGCTTTTAATTTTTGTAATTTTGGTATTTAATTTTTGAATTTTTTTCTGTCAGTCGCGCCGGGCCTGGAAATTTAGGCCCTTGCACACCTCTAGGCCTTACTACTCACACTGTGAGATGTGTGTGCATATTACAACACGTCTGTATATCGCTATCTCCAACCAGATTGCCAGTTTGGTCTTTTTGTTTATTCAGAAATTCTGAATTCGTACTAGAAATTACGAATAGTAATTTTTTGCTTTATTTAATGACAGGTTTCTGATTATTTAAAGTGAAAGTTATTCTTTCGGAATTTCTCAATAAAAATGGAGGCTAACTTGGCCTCCCTGCCCCCCTCCGCCCCCCTCCCCTTTTATCGAGGTAATATTGTTGTATGTTTCCCGTCACGTGAATAATGGCGTCTTTCAATGTTTGTCACTAGATGAGATGCGCCCGCGCATACTTAACAGACCCAAAAATAGAACATAAATTAACATCGGAAAAGCCAAGAGAAGAAGAAGAAAACCCCCTGCAATCACGCGACAAGAGCTGAACAGGATAATTAAAAACGTTAAACAAAACAAAGCCCCTGGTTTCGACTATATTGATTATAACCTAATAAAACGAATTCACAATGCAGCGCCACAACTTCTTTTAACATTATACAATACTTGCCTCCACTTTAACTATTTTCCAAAATCTTTCAAAATAGGTACAGTGGTTCTGTTCCACAAGAAAGGTAAAGACCCTAAAGACCCCCAAAATTATAGACCAATCAGCCTATTACCGGCATTCAGTAAAATTTTAGAAAGAATAATACACGGCAGAATATCCCACCACCTAACAGTAAACAAATATTGGAGCGATAAACAATACGGATTTAAAAAAGGGATCTCGTGCGAACATGCACTTAATAATCTTATAAAAACAATTAAACAGGATAAAATAGAGGGTTACCAAACACTACTCATAGCAATGGATATAAAGGGAGCATTCGATAATATCAGATGGCCTATTATATCTGAAAACCTTAAGCAGTCCCCCAATCCAACTTATTTAACAAACTGGATATTGAGCTTCCTAAAAGACAGGTACGTCACAATCGAAGAAAACGGCATTATTTTAACAAAGCAGACATTCGGGGGCTGCCCACAAGGCAGCTGTCTCGGGCCTTTGCTGTGGCTGCTCATAGCAGACACGGCTCTCAAGAAAAATTGGGGAATTAACGTAAGAATACAAGCATTCGCGGATGATTTTATAATAATACTTAGAGCAAAAACAAAAATCAAATTAGTTAAACTAGCTAACAAAATAATCAAAGAATTCAATGAATGGATTACAGGAAATAAACTAACGCTAAACTGGGATAAAACAGAACTGCTGTATCTAAACAGAACACACACAAGGAATCTTCCAACAGAGGACACATATAAAATAGAAGGCATAAAATTCAATGACAAAGAACTTGAAGGAAAAGAGCAAATAAAATACTTAGGAGTCATAATACACAAAAACCTCAACTGGCTAGCGCATTGCCAAACACAAGCAGCAAAAATAAGAAACACATTCAACATGTTGGGAGCAATGGCATCCAGGAACTGGGGCTTAAAACCAGAAATTATTAAAACTTGGTATAGGACAGTAGTTGAAACGACACTAACTTATGCCGCCCCTATTTGGGGCCACAACCTGAATACAAGGAGCAAGGAGGTATTATCCTCTTGCCAGAGACACTTCCTGCTGTCCATTGTTAAGGCATATAAAACTGCCCCTACCGCGGCCCTTCAGGTACTTGCAGGCCTGATTCCAATACACCTACAAGTAAAATACGAAGCAACATACGGTACAGTATCAAGACTGAGAGAAAATGTAAACCTCCATGGAACAACAATAAATCACACGGACTATACAAAAAAAATAAACGTATGGAACACACACCCCGCAGAAACAATCGAACCAAGAATAGGGCACAACGTCAAAGACATAAATATCTACACAGATGGCTCAAAATTGGAATCAGGAGCTACGGGTTCGGCATTCGTAGCCTTCAAAAATGAACAAAAAATTAAATCGTGGTCAGCACCTTTAAGGAATTTTAATTGTGTCTTTCAAGCCGAACTACTGGCCATACTACAAGCAGCATATTGGGGCAACAACACAGGGATGGAATACAGCATCCGCTCGGACTGCATGTCAGCCATCCAAACATTAAGCAAACCATTTAACACCACACAACTAGTAAATGATATACAAGAAGCAGTTAAACTCTCAAATAATAGGTTCAAAATTAGCTGGGTTAAAGCACATGTGGGCATCCAAGGAAACGAGGATGCCGACGAATTAGCCAAACAAGCAGCAGAAAATAAAATAAAAGAAATTCCATATAACTTAGAAAGGCCAATAACAAACCTTAAAAAAACAATTAAAGAACTAATTATTAAACAGTGGCAGTTCGAGTGGGATTACGGGGACAAGGGCAGGACAACATATCAATACTTTCCAAAAGTAAGTACAAACAGATTAAGGAGTTGTAAATTACTCAGCCAGATATACACGGGACATGGAGCATTCCCAGAATACTTACACAGATTCAAGCGCAAAGATGAGCCAAACTGTGCATGCGGGCAATTGGGAACCCCAAAACACTTTCTAACAGCCTGCCCACTTACACAACCACACCATCTGATTCAAATCACAGCAAACAACGAGCAACTTTGGCATAATCAGCTAGCAAACAATAAACATGTACAAAACAAGGGCAAAGCAGTTATCAGATGGTTAATAGAAAACATAGACTCCATCTCTCAATAAAACATAAAAGAACAAAGCTAAACACATACCATCCCAGCGGACATCGCCACCCCAAACTAACTAACTGCCTTATTTTCAGGTTTAATATATATATATATATATATATTTAGAAAAAAAAAAAAAAAAAAAAAAAAAGGTCCGAGTCTAACTATTAAGTTGACCGCGGCCGCAGGTGAAGGAACCTTTTACTTGCAAAAAAAAAAAAAAAAAAAAAAATCGATTTATCGCACTTCTGAGAGGTGGAAGTCATTTATGATGAACTGATAGCTACGGCTCACTCACACAAACCCAACGAATCATCGGAAGATAGTTAAGTGGATAAGGAAAAGATGTGTTTTAAATATGAAACAGAGAAGCCAACTACATGCTAAACCAAGCCAACTACAACAAAGGAGAAATTATAACGATACATCTTGTGAAAACAGTCATCATAAAAAAAATTGACGGACTAACGGCCATGGAACAAGCCCCACTCCAGTAGTGCACAAGCCTTTTCAAATAGCTCGCAACAATGTTGCATAAATCGTGATAACAGCCATTAGGTTCCAATGGACTGATCGCTATGTGCGCATTCACGTATTAAGGTAACATACAAACAAAGGAAAATGAACCTGTTAAGTGATCAAAGCCAACTCAAAGGGTCACAATTAAAGACCATAAGTCGTCAAACCATCAGCGGCAAGTTCGCAAAGTGACAAAACCTCAAATTTAGACATCCACCATTAATAGTCATAAAGGAAAACAACCTACGATAGAGACAAGCATCTCACGGTATGTGAGAAGCATATATCTAATCAAAGATAAAGAAAAGACCCACAAGAATATGTCAAAATATTAAAAAGACAACCACCACGACAGTGACCAAATACCAAGACAAGGAAACCTCCTCAGAAGAACAAGTCCACTGGGTGAGATAAGTATATTATACTAGACAAATATAATGAATTATTAAATTAAATGTTAATTTAGGTCAAACCCAACCCCCATAGCTTATGTCTAAGTTACAACCTCAAGCAGCTTGTTCAATTAGAAATTAGTATATTAATCTCACTAGGTCAGCTCGTTAGTCTCTTATCAATTCCCTCCTAGCTAAGTAATAGTATGCCAATTCATAGTTAACTTGTCATAAGATAATATAAAAATAATAATAATAATTAATAAATAAAATCCCGATTATAATATTAGAAATGATTAAAATATAAATTCATTTTAAATAGCCAGGCAATATTTAAGTAATCTAAAGTAAATTACTCTAGTTCGTTTAGTATCACCTAGTGCTATAGGATAATATTAAAACAATATATGTAATAAATGGTAGTTAAGTAAATAGCTATAAGTAAGTTTTAAGTGTAATAACATGTACAAGCTAACCCCTTTCCCTTTCAGGGTTTTTTTTTTTTTTTTTTTTTTTTTTTTTTTTTTTTCCTTTTTGACTACCGCCTCTTTATTATTCTTAGTTGCACATAGGCTATAGCCTGCACAAGCTACCGGACCCTCTCCAGTGGGAAGTCTACGGAGTCAGTTTCTACGCGGTGGGGTACGGTAGATAGGCGGAGTCCCATCCCCCTGCATCGTTATGTTTGTCTAGCATTTCGGCCCAAAATTAACTTTTGGTGCAACTTGTCTATCTGCGGCGCTCCATTTTTTTTTCTTTTTTTTTTAAATTCTTTTTTATTTATTTATTTTATTTATTTCTTTATTTATTTATTTTTTTTTTTTATTTTTTATTTTTTTTTTTTTTGCTTCCTCACCCCCTCCAATCCTTTTTCTTATGACAAGTCTGCACCAACAATTCGGCTTCTAAACACCAGGTCATTCAGAAGTAGTTCGGGCAGCGGTGGCCCAGTTGGCAGAGCATCGAATCCGCAGCTAAGGCCGCGGGATCGAGGCATACTGCTGGCTATAATCCGCCATGTATGCTAATGGCGCCTGGTGCATGTAAAATCCGTCGTGGGTGCAAAGTCCTCCAAGTTACCTGTGAATTATACCTCTGGAGGTGCCTGGCCAGGTGAAGGTCTCGTCATCTGATCAAGGTTCTAAATTACGAGACCAACATGAGTAGCAATGTGCAGGTGCCGAACAACAGTTTATAACGTTAAGTAACCGGCAAAACATAGTATACACAAACGAGCAGTAGGCACTGCAAATAGGATGACGATCGAGGCAATGATGTCAGGTTTATTGCCGCTTCGCGGCGGTTAGGCGGCCTTTCGCCCCGATGCCAGGTACTAAACCCGTTAAGCTGGGGCATCCCGGCAGGTAGGGGCCTGGTCATCGGTTAGAAAGAAAGGAAAGAGATGCGCCCGCGCTTAGTGAAAGGTTGGACAGCTGTGCCATAGACATACACTGTCATAAAACGCAAATTCTGAATATCTCGACATTAAACTACATAATATGAACTTAAAGTTCACCGCTTACTTAAAAGGTGACAAATAATAATAATGCAGATGTTACAAGTTTGAAAATATGCATTTTATTTAAATTTCCGGGTACTTTCGGTCTACAATCCCTCAGCCATCGCCAAGGAATATTTTCTCTAATTCCCTTTTCCATTCATTCAAATACTTCCCCACTTCGTTTGAAATGGAAGAGTCTATAATTCTTAGGGTAGCTGGAAGTACAAGTAGTAGTACTTCGGATTAAACTTGTGTAGAGGAAAATATTTAACTGTCGTTACATTCATTATATATGCATTAATTCTGAATCTGACGACATTAAACTACATAATATGAACTTTAAAAAGTTCACCATTAATAATGAATGTAACAGCAGTTAAGTATTTTCCTCTACACATGTTTAATCCGAAGCACTACTACTTCTACTTCCAGCTACTCTAAGAATTATAGACTCTCCCATTTCAAACGAAGTGACGTATTTGAATGAATGGAACGGCAATTAATGAAAATATTCACCGACGATGGCTGAGGGATTGCAGACCGAAAGTACTCGGAAATTTAAATAAAATGTATATTTTTAAATTTGTAACATCTGTATTATTATTATTTTTCACCTTTTAAGTAAACGGTGAATTTTTTAAAGTTCATATTATGGAGTTTATCATTGGATCAAGGTGGAATATTGCATTTAGTCTTATGATTTTATTTACTCATGACATTAGTTTTGAAATTCCTTGTAAAATAATTCACAAAGATCAATACAAAAATTATTAAATACATTTTGCCAATAACGTGTCGGGATCACATTTCTCACTTTAATGTTTTCAGTTTATTATTGCCATAAAATTTGGAAAAATCGGTTGTTCCTCGAACAATTAACTTTCTTACATGTGTCATATACTCTCTTAATTAAATTCCTGGAAGTTTACCCTGTTTTTCGTGATTGCGATTAGTTTCAAAATATCACGACCTTTGTGAAAAGAACATCTATAACAAATAACGACACGAAAATTGAATATCAATCAAAGTGTCTTCAGCTTTTAAGTTTTAATTTTTTACCTGTAATTAATGTCGTAATACGCAAAGAGAATATGTAGTTCTTGCTTCAATTACCTAATTTTCTACACATGCCATTCATAACATTTCATATGCTATTAAATTTTGAAAGATTATCATAGTTTTTCTCATGATCTTAACAGCTTCATAATTTACATCCCTTTGGGAAAAGCACTTTATTGATAAAAGACTTGCAAAAACTAAATAGCATTTTTTTTTTTTTTGTCAGTAATGATTCATGATTCATATTTCAAATTCATTGTTTATATTGCATTAAAAGTTCAGAAAAAAATCGGCTTTCTTTTAACAATTAACTTTCTATGCGTGTTCAACGTATTATTTTAAATTAAATTATCAGAGCTTAAAAATGACAGTTTGCTCTTTTTTTTCTCCATAGAATACCTTCAACTGGGTCTCAAATTCACTGCTCGGCCCCACCAGTGGCCGAGAGGTTCTGCTCTCGAAGCTGGTAGACGGGAGGTGCTGGGTTCGATCCCAATCGCGCCCGTCGGCCTAATCGTTCGGAGTTTTCGTGGTTTTCTTCGAGCCGTGGATCTTCCATGCGTTAATACGGATTAGGTTCCCTTAGAAAGACCCCCACGGAGGGCACTCCCCCCGGGCCTATATCCCTCGTGTAGATAATTGGCCGTCAAAAATCAACCCAACCCAACCCAAATTCACTGCTCAACAAAACGAAGCTTTCTGACACATTTTCTGGCTCGTTTTTAAAAATAAAGTCATAAAATTGACATACCTGACTATTGAAGTAATTTGGAATCGAATCGCGTTTTCCATTTTTTGAAAAATAAATTATCTAATAAGCGATTCTTGTCACTTGAAGATAAGTTTCCCTCCTTCCTCGCACCGTCGCGTCGGATATTCCGTTCAAAACGCCCATTTTGACAATGTTTTCTGAAAGATATTTTGATATTATCAAAAAAAGGAAAACGCCATTCGATTACATATTTTCTGAATAAGAACTCCTGCCAATTTCATGCGTTTGCGAACATAAATGCGAACTGAGAAATGTGTCAGAAAGTAGCTCCTTTGGATTTTAGAACAGTCTTAAAGTGGTTCTCAAATTCAACTTCTTTAACAGCCTTAAGAAGTTTCATTAGCCTTAAAAAAATATTTTTGGCACGATTGGCGATGGTTCACGTTCATCGTTGGCAGTCATTTGCATTTTTATAGTGAAGTTCATAATCAAATTACGTTAGTTCAGAATTTCAGACATATCCATACTCATCTTATGAAACAATGGAAGGAACAATGGGACTACTCGGACAAGGGTAGATATACCCATGGTTTGGTCCCAGTGGTCTCTCAAGACTCAAGACGCAAGACGTACGACTGCTAACTCCTTTTACAGCAGCACTTCTAACAAGGCATGGTTCTTTTGGGGCCAACCTTTTTAAATTCCATAGATCCCCTTCTTCTATTTGTGAGTGTGGCGATGTGACTCAAGCTTCCCACTACCATTATCACTGCCCACTTAGCTCGTTGGCATATTCTTCGTTCTGTTGATCATCCAGCGGGTTGGCTCGACAACATTTTATCCTGTCCAATTTTGCTTTCAAAACTCAGAAATATTTTATCCTTCTTATATGATCTCAATAACAACTGACCTTCTTCTGAGCCTTGATCTCGCCCTTGGCAATTTCTTACTGCCTTTTGTTGATTTGGAATATTGTTTTTTCCTCGGCAAGGAATTCTTGTCAAACAAATTTAAAATTTTATTAATACCTCTTATATTTCCTGTTCCGTGGCAGATTATATAAAATATATTTTTCCCACTTACTTATTTTTCACCTCGCCTCTTGTTGCATTTACTGGCGGATTTGGCTCTGGTTGAATATACATATATGTTTAAGACCTTAATAAAGGTGACCGGGGGGGGACATCTATGCTCCATAGACTCCTCGTGTGATAAGTCCCTCTTTGGCAGTCAAGCGTAACCAGAAAGATCATATAGCTCATTTAGTTAAACTTTCTGTAAATAGGTCTGTTCCAGTGTTTGGGAAAAAAACTACTTTTTTTATTGTAGTGAATAACAACTACAACTATTTTATCGAAAATGTAGTTAACTATAACTACAACTACTTGTTTAAAAAAAATACTGGCTACAAACTTCTTTTCAAAAGTAGTCACCACTTCGCTACTTTCAGAAGTTTTCAAAGGATTCAAAAATGTTCTAAATAGAGGACACGGTTGAAATAATACAGTGTCCCTCGTTTTAAGACCTCGTGAAGACCTGATAACGAGAAAGTAGACAAGTGTTGCCAGCTAGAAAATTAATTTAATTGGCGTGTCAACATTTGATTTTACCAAACAGTGTCATTGGAAAAATCTATGCGGTGTGTTATTAAACACGTCAATTGAAATTTGCTGTTGAAACTCTCTAATTGTTGCGCAGAACGTATTTTGCACAAAAGAAGCAAATTACGACCACATGATTTGTAGAATAACACATTTGTTTTTTCTGAAGTTGCGTTAAAAGAAGCAACAGTTCTTGCTTACAAACTACTGCTTTTTTGTATTGCGCTACTCACTACTTTACATTATTCAAAATGTAGCACGCTACACTAAAAATTACTGAAAAATTTAGAGACGACTGTAGTTTCGCTAATTGTAGCGCGCTACTGACGACCATTGGTCTGGTCTAAGGCATAATGTTAAAAATATAAATCATAATTCTGTTCATTTATTAAATATGAGGGATAAGAAGAATATATTATTCAGTTTATCGAATATGCAGCACCGTGGTTGAGCTGTTTCTTTCCTTGTTTGAAAAAAAAAATGTTGCCAAGCGAGTGAAAAATAGTAAATTCTAGTACTCGAAACGATTTTGTTGTGGATTAACTCTGGGATGCTATTATTGTCCTTCCAAAAATCTAATGTTACTAGGTTGAGCAAAAAGTTCTGTGAAATTTGTGAAAGTTGCGTTGTTATGAGCGCAAATTAACAACAAAAACAACAAGGACTGTTCTTCAAAGTAGAGACCATCATAGTCCACGACTTTCTGCAATCGTTTTTCCAGATTACGGATTTGTTGGAAGTACCATGGCGACTCCTTGGAATCGAAAAACTCTTGACAAGCTTCTTCATTCGTTCAGAATCGTTAGACCTTTTCTCCAATAATGCCACATCAACACACGCAAATCATGCTGTTCAATAGGAATTTTGGAGCCGAAATTCCTGAACTCCTATAGATATATCACTTGTACTCCTGTATACGATACAAATTCTCGTAACTATTAGATTAAAAGTTTCCTAGAACTTTTTGCTCAACCTAATAATAGTACCATTACATCTAATGGAAATTAGTCCTCTTGAGATATTTCCTCTATATTTTTCACATGCTTCTAATTAATTTTCTATTTAGCTCCCTCTAATAAAAGGCACATCATGGATAAAAACCGATAAAAAAATTGTGTAACACTCTTTATTAATAGTGTTACATATATAGTTGTCAACTTTTACGCTTTTTTGTTACCACTAAAATTTAATAGAATATTTTGCTTTATTTAAAATGCGCATTTCGATGAATAACAAAGACAAAAATTTTCATAAAATTTTAGTGGTAAGAAAAAAGCGTAAAAATTATAACAAGCTATGCATGTTCGTATTTTATTTTTATTTTATTTTAATATTAAGTAGTTACTATTGAAAAATTCCAAAAAAATATATAGGTTCCTCAAACAAGTATTTTTTTACCCGTCAAACATAGTTCTCGTAAATCTATTTTTCAGAACTCAAAGTTAATCCCTTTTTTCTCTGTTCATGATTATAATTAGTTTCGAAAATTTTTCGTGTATGAAAACAACATTGTTATTATTATTTTTTTTAAATGACGCAAAAAAGTTTATATGACACTCCTTGTAAATAGAGTTTCATGTTTATAGTTCAATTTTTAATGTAAAATTGTTATTGCCGCCATAAAATTTCTAAAAAATTATTCGCACTTCAAACAATTAACTTTCTACTTTCGTTATTTACAGGGTGGATATAAAGGGGTTTTTTTAATGTCTATAGAAATTTTTTATCCTTGTTGTCATAGCAATTATAATAAGTTTCTTATGCTCTAAAAATTTATTTTGTATCGTTTTATTTTTCATATACTGCCGCGACAGTTGGCGGCTGTTTTTGGAATTGATAAGATAAGATCAATTACACATTGGAAAATCAGCTTGTATAAAACTGTTATGTGTTAAAAATGTCACTGCCTGTCGGAATTTACTGCCTCTCGGATAACGATGCAATGGACAATATTTTCCTTTTGTGTTCGAGGTTAAAAAAAAATCTCCGTTTGCCCGAGAAAACTATTCAGATTCAGGGCATTGAAAATCATTGTGTTTTGAAAATTTAGGCTTACATTTAATGAAGTTTAAGATATTTTCAGGAACAGGTATTACAGCTTATGTAAGAATTCTGTTCTCTATTTTCATGCACCATCTGCATTTTTTATGTTATTTTTAATAAACTGTGAAAATTGTTTATTTTTATTAATAAGTATATACAAATTTTCTAATATATATTTATCAAATAGTAATGTATGCAAAATAAACCAAAAGAATTTCCCTGTATTTGTGATGCATGAAGTGATGAAATATGCAAACAAATTTGCTAGCCGCGCTACTTTTACACCATGTTATTTCCAGTGTGACATCACATGAATATTGGCCATAAGAAAATCGTTTTAAATGTACAGTATTAATCTATGACATAATTTTCACCAATGCGTTTCGCGTGTAATAATTCAATTATTTTAAAGATTTTTCCCCTTTTTACGTGTAAATATATTATTTAATTTAAAAGTTCTTGGGAATATTATTATTTGAGCTTTTTAAACATGACATAATTTTCGCTATTAAATTTTTTCAAGCGTAATAATTTAATTTTTTTTGGACATTTTACACATGACGCTATTTAATATTTGAGCATTTTACATACAACGTAATTCCCACCATTAAATTTCAAGATTTTTGTTTTTTAATATTCACGAGTAAATACAATTTTTATGACGTAATTTTCCTTATTTCCGGCTTTTAACACGTGATCATTTAATTATAATTTAAAATTTCATTTCTGTTTTTAATAGTCACGTATAAATGCATTTTTTATTTAAGAGTAAATAGACTTCTTTACGCTGTTTTACAAATTGGCATCAGTATTAAAAAAAAATTACCTTTTCTAAATATGAAAAAAAATATCTCTTCAGATAATGGAAATTTGAATAACAAATTGAAAAAAAGTCCCTCAAAAGTTAGTAAAAAAAAAAAAAAAAAAAAAAAAAAAAAAAAGAGCAGTCTGCACACCGTTAGTTTTTAAAGTATATTCCTAAAAAAAAATTAATTCCTACTTATAGTCTTTTTTCCTATAACACTGTTATATTGCAACGATTTGGACCGACTAACATTGCATAGCTCTTTAAATAACCCTTCCGTTTAAAAACTGTCTGCTTGAGCGTGTTTATCAAACATTTCTCTATAATACTACCAATTTTAATAATTTTGTGGGTAGTAGTAATAAGATAACAAGGAATAGTACCGAAAAAAAGACCTCCGGTCATGCACACACACACGCGCAAAACATAAAATTAATTAATTAAAAAAATCATTTACAACAACGGCGGCGATAGCTTTAGTTCCCTTTTTTAGAATAGAGAGATTCGTTTATTTAGTGTCAAGAATTATGAATAAACACAAAGTATTTAGTGCTGCTGCACAAAGTATAATTAGAAAACTTTTAACAAATGAACTTTGGAAATTTGGCAAAAATTGAATATTGAGTTTGGAAATGATACTTTATCGTATAAGTGGCGTGAAAGTTTGTTTAAAATTAATGTATTATTATTGTGTCAAATTCATAAAAATATAACAATCTCTCAAAAAAAAAAGAGTCTGTTGTATATTTGTAAAACACTAGGGGGCTCGGCCCCCTACGAGCTACGCTCGCCAACCCCTGTCCAGATTCCGCAGACTCTAAATGCATGCTAATTTGATCGGCTTTAAAAAGATTTCGAAAGATTGAATTATAATTTAAAAACCAGTGACGATCTCACTATAAAGGGATTTCTATTCATTTCTCTTTGATTGGGGAATTTTAACGCCAAATCCGCTGCGGTACTACTTGATTATCCCGTCGACCAATTTCGCCAAATTATATAAATCGCCAAACCACTCGCCAAATTATACAAATTGACATAATTTTCATTTTAACTAACGAAAGAACAAATAAATTAGTACAACATTAATAAAAATACAAATAAAACGTCGAAATAAAAATAACTTGATGACGTAGACATGTGTAACAACATTTCAAAATAAGCTAATATAAAAGGCATTAAGTAAACAGTCTTTGTCTCTTGGTATTTTTTAACAAAGCGAAAAGAAAGTTCTTTTAAATGAGACATTTTAAATTAATCGTTTTTAATCTGACGTAATTTTGACCAAGCTATTCTTTCTCTTTTAAATAATCACGTGAAAATACTTTTGTTAGAAATGAAATATTATTTGCGCTTTCCTAACAAAAATAGTTGAAAAGCATCCTCTCAAAATATCAAATAAATGTCTAGCGCAATTTCTAAATTTAAACAGTTTTGCAATATTATTTTATGTTCATTTTATGTAATAACTGTAATGTGACGTAAATATGACGTAATTTCTCCTATTTAAGACTTCTAACGCATGTTAATAAATTTATTATTTTACAAATTCCTTTCTCTCTTAAAATTCACGTGTAATTATAGTTTTTATGACGTAATTTGTAATAAGTTCCTGCTTTTTGTACATAATTATTTAATTCTAATTCCAAATGTTTTTTATCTGTTTATAATAGTCACGTGTAAATAAATTTTTAATTTATTTACACGTATAAATATTTTTTTATTTTCTGAAGCAAACATTATTGTTTCCGCTGATTATACAGTTGGCAACAGTTTAAATTAATATCACTTTCTAAAATCTGTAAAAAATATCTCTAGAAATGCTGAAAATTTGAATTTAAAATAGAAATAAAACCTCAAAAATGAATCAAATTAAAAAACGAAATACAATCTGCACACCGGGAACTTTAAACGTATAAAATGATCTAAAAATGATTAAATTCCCGTGAACAGTTTTTGCTCCTATAAAACTTTTTTAGTGGAACGATTTTGTCCAACTTTAGCATTAAATATCTCTTAAAATAATTCTTCGATTTGAAAACTGTCTGCATCAGCGTATTTATCAAACATTTCTGTATAATACTACCGATTTTCATATTTTTGTATGCATTATTTTTCTTAATATTAACGGAAAATGATCTCCGGTCGCAAAAAATTCAAAACCGGCGGCGGCAGCGGTGACAGCGGTAGTTACTTTTTTTTAGAATAGAGAGATACTTTCTGAAAAAATATGGAATTTTTTAAATCTTCTCTTTTATCTTGATTAATTTTGAAAGTTGGCACTATTCTGTGAAAAGTAATTTTATTGATCAATTCCACTTTAAATATTACAGGTTTTCAGAGAATGTACCTTAAGATTCGATTAAAAAGGTATGTCTTCCTTTAATGAAAGTTTGAAAAAAAGCTTAAGCAGCCGTCTTCATAGAGAAATTGTACCTAAGTCTGAAATTTTCTTTACGAACACCCAATTTTTGACATCATACTTGAAGTTTTCGACACATTCGGAAGTCAATCGGTGAAGTAGTTACAGTCGGACCTCTATTTAACGAACCTCTATTTTGCGAATTTCTCTATTTTGCGAACTTTCCCTTGGAACCAAGAACATTTTGCGAATTTCTTCGTAAAATAACCTTCAAATAGCGAAGTGCATTCTCGATTTAACGAACTTTTTCTGGTGATAAAAATTTTTGCTCTCCCCATTTCTCAAAATATTTCTGGACATTTCAAACTTTATCTTTCTTTAATCATATTTTATGATGTTCAATGGCCTTGAACTGGTTTTATCAGGCGCCTTCTTTGTTAGCAGTGAGAATTCGGTAAGTAAGGAGGACGAAGACGATAATGCCTTAGAGTAACTTGAAAAAATGTGGATATAGTGAGAAAAAAAAGAAGAAACTAACCATGATGTGCTGATTGATGATTGTATTTTACTTAATTCTGAAATTGAGACCTCGGAAACACTATCCAAATTGCATATTTTCGACAGTGTGAAAAATAGAAACAATACATCTATGAATTGCGATGAAGACAAATATGATGATGATGGAAATGATCATGATGCAGGAATTAAACAAAACTTCGTACGATGAAATGCTAAAATCCTTTGAAAACAATCCGACGCGGATTATAGTTAGAAGAAAATACGCATGAAGGGGGTTTTGGTGCATTGCAAAGATACGAGACGTATTATGAGAGAAAGCAATTTTTTTAATAAAAAACTCAGGCAAAATTAACAGAGTTTTTCAGAAATTAAATTTAAAAACGCATATGTTAATGTATGTTTAAAATTATTTGTTATAATAATAATAAATATGCAATGCCATTAAAATTCGTTAATTTTAATGTAAAACTACTTACTTTAAACAGAAAATACAGTGTATTTATTCCCGCACAATGTTTAGTTTTCCTTACACATTTGAAAGATTTTAACACTTAGAAAAAATAAATTGATGATGGATATTGGTGGGTAAAATAAATAAAACAAATCGATATAATCTCTCTATTCTAAAAAAAAGTAACTACCGCTGTCAGCGCCGCCGCCGGTTTTGATTTTTTTGTGACCGGAGGCCTTTCTTCGTTAATATTAACAAAAATAATGCATAGAAAAATATGAAAATCGGTGATTTTATACAGAAATGTTTGATGAACACGCTGATGCAGACAGTTTTCAAATCGAAGAATTATTTTAAGAGTTATTTAATGCTAAAGTTTGACAAAATCGTTCCACTAAAAAAGTTTTATAGCAGCAAAAACTATACATGGCAGTGTAATCATTTTTAGATCATTTTATGCGTTAGAATTTGCCGGAGTGCAGATTGCATTAATTTTTTTTATTTTGGCTCATTTTTTCAGGTTTTATTTCTACTTTAAATTCAAATTTTCAGCATTTCTAAAGATATTTTTTACAGATTTCAGAAAATTGTACTAATTTAAACTGTTGCCAACTGGATAAAAAGCGCAAGCAATAATGTTTGCTTCAAATTAAAAATTTATTTACACGTGACTATTATAAACAGGAAAAAACTTTCAAATTAGAATTAAATAATTACGTATAAAAAGCAGGAACTTATTAAAAATTACGTCATAAAAAGTATACACGTGAATTTTAAAAGAGAAAGGATATTGTAAAATAATAAATTCATTAACATGCGTTAGAAGTCTTAGGAGAAATTACGTCATATTTACGTCACATTATAGTTATTACATAAAATGAACACAAAATAATATTGCAAAAAAGTTTTAATTTATAAATAGCGCTAGACATTTATTTGATATTTTGAGAATTAATTTAAAATGTCTCATTTAAAAGAACTTTCTTTTCGCTTTGTTAAAAAATACCAGGAGACAAAGACTCTCTTTACTTAATTCCTTTTATATTAGCTTATTTTGAAATGTTGTTACACGTGTATACGTCATCAAGTTATTTTTATTTCGACGTTTTATTTGTGTTTTTATTAATGTTGTACGAATTTATTTGTTCTTTCGTTAGTTAAAATAAAAATTATATCAATTTGTATAATTTGGCGATTTATATAATTTGGCGAAATTGGTCGACAGGATAATCAAGTAGTACCGCAGCGGATTTGGCGTTAAAATTCCCCAATCAAAGAGAAATGAATAGAAATTCGTTTATAGGGAGATCGCCACTGTTTTTTAAATTATAATTCAATCTTTCGAAATCTTTTTAAAGCCGATCAATTTAGCGTGCATTTAGAGTCTGCGGTGTCTGGACGGGGGTTGGCGAGCGTAGCTCGTAGGGGGCCGAGCCCCCTAGTTTATTTAAAAAAATGTTATTAATTACTTTTAGTAAAAATATTTAGTGTTTATGAATTTAAAATCTGTTTTATGTAGTTTAAAATATTTTAAAAGGTGAATCTCTATTTAACGAATTTTCCATATAACGAACCTTTTTCCGGGATTTAGCGACTTCGTTAAATAGAGGTTCGACTGTATTAAGGAAATAAGCAGATTTAAAGTTTTGGACTACTAATGTAATTTTTAACAGTTGTAAAACAAACCACAACGAGTGCAGATTTTAAAACATAGTTCAAAAACTACTTGATGGAATGAGTTGCGATTGTCAACCAAGTTACGTATTCACTTTTTAATTTTAATAAATCATTTTTTACACAGAGAAAAATAAGACCTGAAACGAATAGAAAAATACCCGAATTGGGTAGAAAGATTCTTAGGTATGAGGTTACCCAATTTGGGTTCATATGCCTGTTTTTGTTACCACTGTGTACCCATTTTGGGCCTTGTTAAATACCCATTTTGAGAGAAAAAAATCCGAAATGGGTATTTAATAGTTCCCAAAATGGGTACACATTGGTAACCAAAACAGACATATGAACCCAAATTGAGTAACCTCATACCTAAGAATCTTTCTATCCAATTCGGCTATTTTTCTACCCGTTTAAGTCTTATTTTTTCAGTTCCTACTATTAGTTCACGCTCTCCCTATATTTATATATATCTTGTTCAAATTTTCAATCGTTAATAAAATACTTATTATTCATCCTATCAAGTTGAAATACATTTTTTTAAACTTGTAATGGATGACAATTGATGTTAATACAGTTTTTTCAAATATTAATTCATTAATTAAATTTTAATTAATTAATTTTAGTTTTATATGGGAGACAAGATGGCGGCCATTGGTTATGAACAGCATTTAATGCATCTTCATATGTATAAGGGGGGTTACCATAGGGGGGACTTTGTTCTGTCGCCAAATACAGCCAAGTTTGTCGCCAACTTGGCGATATATTGCCAAATTTGGCGACCAAAATGAATCGCCAAAAGTGATGCCGGCTTGGCGATATCTCTAATATTTTGCCAAATTCCCATAGACTTCCATTGTAAACCAGTAGGGTTTACTTGCTTATAGAAAATCAACAAATTGAGATATTTTAATGCAACAAAAACTAATATTAGCTTAAGGGATTATATTGAATATTTCTTTGATGACCTAAGTAGGAATTGACTTTAAAAACAAAATTTTTATATTACTTGTTTCTGTGTAGTTTTTAAGTTTCTTATTAACACTGTAAAATTCATAAAAATCTGCCTTTTTATCAAACAATTAATATTCTACACGTGTCAAACATACATTATGTATCAACTTCTGAAAGTTTTTGCTTTTTGAATTTCCGATGGGAATTTGCGTGTTTACTGTAAAGAGTTTAGAAATAAAGTGTTAAGAATAAACTAATTGAGTTAATAGATCTAAAATGAAGAAAAATCCATTACAATGAAAGATGTTGGCCGTTCAATTTAAGATTTATATAGAACATGTGTCTATTTTCACATTTCATTACTCATGCATTAATGACGAGCTTATTTTTTCCTTGCTTAGTTCAAAAATACATTTTCAAATAAAAACAAGAACGAAAAATCATGCGTCCAACATAGATTATGTAACACTTTCCAACACATTCAATCAAAATACTCTAAAAAAAGTTCACAACTTATCAGGTGAAATATGATGTATAAATAAACAATTTGAAAAACTCATAAGGCATTTGAAAACCCAATTTCTGCTATTACAATCAATAGTCGGAAAAATATCATTTTTTTCTTCTTTTTTATGCAGACCTGCGTATGATCTATGGATTTGTATGTACATTACATAGTATGCTAAAAGTTAGTTCATTAAAACGAACAGCACAGTTGAAAATTTACATTCAGCAATTTTCGTGAATAAACGGAAATGTACTTGATAAATTTTGTGCAGCCCTGTATATGATTTATAGAATTTATACACACCAAGTAATATTTAAATAGATAGTTCAATCTAACAACGCGTACCACAACTAAAAACGCACTTCCAGGAATTATTTTCCATAGGGTACAATAGTTCAATTTCTTCTATAGCCAAATTCTTTTGTGTGTCCCTGTAAATGAACGATATATTCTATGCGCACCATATCCTACCGTAAGTTCCGTCTAGTTCACCTCAGTGATATATGTATAAATCTATTTTTTTTAATAGTGTAATATCATTAAAATACACAGCAAACGGTTTTTCCCCCACAGACTGTAAAGGTTCTTTTGAGTTTCTCTGTAAATGAACCATAAACGCTACATGCTTCATTTTCATTACCGAACATGCCATAGTGACCCAATAACATCTATCAATGTGATGGCGATTGGACTATATTTACGCGAGTTAGAGCAAGGACGGATGGACAGACAAACAAACCGAATTCATAAACACTTTTCAACTGTTGGAAAGTGTTAAAAAGTACTCCTCGCGGTTTCACTCGGAAGATTACTTACAACTGCGATGATATCAAAATTAAATTTTTTCCTTTCGATTATTCTTTTCATTACACAGGGTGTCTGCTCTCAACGGTGTCCAACGGCTAATGCCTAAACCGTTTGGTATAGACATATAGTTTCAATTATAAAAATGTTTTAAATAAGGTAAAGAAGCATTTAAAAAGCGGTTTGGGCCAATAAAAACATTTCTCAAAAAATTACGAAATTTAATTTTTTATATTCTTCGTCGTCCTATAAGTTATATTTAGTAAAAATGCTCTATTACACTAACAAGGGAACCACTTTTGGTGTTGCTCGCACCTAGCATTGAGACTTGGTGCATTTTAAAGCCCTATATTAAGAAGTTTGAGAATCGATAAAATTTTTATGTTAAAATAATATTTCTTGATTATACAGCAGCATAACTTTCTGAAAATGTAATTTTCGAGACCACTTATCAAACTATTAACATTGAATTTTTTTAAAGAAAAGCACATAAAAATAAAAATTAGTTAATAATAAGTATAAAATATTGAAAAAAGTTTGAAAATTCCTTCAAAAACCCACGAATTTGATTTTGAAAAACTGCAACTTTATATTCATTATTTTTGACGGGTAAACAGTTGGCGTTTATTTTCAAAAGTAGTCTCTGGCAACCCTAGCCAAATGTCATAGCTGAATTTGTAATAGCTAGAAATTGCAATGTCCGACATATTTCGCCACAGTAATTTTTCTAAATTGTGTAAAAATATTAATTTACTTTATGATTACTTTTACCGAAGGACCATTCAATACAGCAACATTTCATTTTCTCTTTGGATAAAGCAGGCGGAAAAATTGTAGCGCCATATTTGGCGACTTAACTCACTTTTGGCGTGAAATAAACAAATAAATATGTAATAATAAAAAATTAAAAGTTAAAAAAGTATATAAAATATTATTTTAACAGAGAAATTTTTTCGGTTCTCTAACTTTTATGTATAGGGCTACAAAACGCACCAGGTCTCGATGCTAGGTGCGAGCAACACCAAAAGGGGTTCCCTTGTAAGTAGTAAGAGAAAAAAAACTTCTACGATTAAAACTGACCGAGTAATAGCTGATTAAAGTTGAAGCATCTTTTTTGCTGCGAAATGGGGTTCATTCACAAATTTACTAGAAATAAAAATAATAGTAAATAAATAAATAAATAAATAACAGTTGAGAGTAAAATCATCATTACAATACAAATTTGAAATCTATTTTCATTCTGAAGTATTAAAGAAAAATATACAACTTGTACTAAAAGTATAAGTTAAACAAATAACAGAATTTTTGTTAAACGAAATGATGAAAAGCAACAGTCGCGAATACATATTTTAAAATGCTATTAGATTATCTAATCTTAAACTTAATTAATAAAAATTAAAGTTATCTTAAAACTTGCTCGAAGTGACTCCCTTCGGCTACAATGCAGAAATGTACATACGAAATAAATCCTTCTAATGCTTTAAGCACTTAATGTACGATCCCTCGTAGCATGGCCCAAATCACCTGTGTTCAGATGCAGAAAATTGGCATAAGTCATGCAATTCAAAGTTTCATAACTCGGTCAATTTTAGTGTTAGATGAATGGGACTTTTTTTGTCTTACTTGTAAGTGTAATAGGAAACGTTTACTAAATATCACTTATAGGACCTGGGGACCGTATAAAAATTTAAATTTCGTAGCTTTTTAAGAAATATTTTTATTGATCAAAACGAGTCTTAAAATATTTTTTTTTACCCGACTGCCAAGAAGGGTTATTAATCCAGGCAATAGGCGATTTTACCTGGCAAAATTACTGGTAGTTCTGAAAATCGGCTTACTTTATGTTTTTTGGGTCGCTGAATCCGAATTTGTAACTTCCCACCAAAATTTCCCCCGGCTACCCCGCCCCCAGATTTTGGTAAAATGCCCCCCAAAAAAGGTTTTTTATTAAAAAAATAAAAATAATCAATTTTTCATTGTTTTAGGGAAAAAGTATCTAGAAATTCAGAAAGTAGACAAAATTTGCAACAAATAAGATACATGACATTACGACGTAAGATGAATGGGTAGGGGGGGGTGGGGGGATCTGCCTCGGAACATGCGCCGCGGTGCTGCGTGGACTAAGTTGCGCAATTCCACTTAACCACTCACATCGTTTACATTCGCCTTCCCGTCTCCCCTCCGAACTTTCCCTATAAGGTTTACTTTAGGTTTTTTAAGTCGCTGAGTCCGAATTTTTAACTTCTTCCCAAATTCTCCCCCCCCCCCCTTCCATATAGTTGTTTTAAATTAAATTTCTTATTGTTTTAGGGGAAAAGTATGTAGCACTTCAAAAAGTAGACAAAATTTGCAACAAATAGGATATATGACATTATCACGTAGGATAAACGGGGAGAGGGGGGCGGGCTGCCTCGGAACATTTCCCGCGCGCTGTTTGTTCTCAAAAACCAAATTTTTTCAAAAAATATTTTTTTTGGGGGGGGGAGGGGGGGGGGTTGCCGGGTGAACTTTTGGTGGGAAGTTACAAATTCGGATTCAGCGACCCAAAAAACATAAAGTGATTCGAAATCCAGAACTAGTATTAATTTTGCCAGGTAAAATCCCCTATTGCCTGGACTTGCATAACTTACTGCATGTATAGCGCCGCAGTGCATGTTCAGAGGCAGTCCTCCCCCCACCCCCCTCTCCGTTCATCCTACGTCATAATGTCATACATCCTATTTGTTGCAAATTTTGTCGACTTTTTGAATATCTACATACTTTTCCCCTAAAACAATAAAAAAAATTAATTTAAAAACAGCTATTTGGGGGGGAGGGATTTTGGGGGGAAGTTAAAAATTCGAATTCAGCAACCCAAAAAACTTAAAGTAAACCTTATAGGGAAAGTTCGGAGGGGAGACGGGAGCGCGAATGTAAACGATGTGAGTAGTTAAGTGGAATTGCGCAACTTAGTCCACGCAGCACCGCTGCGCATGTTCCGAGGCAGACCCCCATTCATCCTACGTCATAATGTCATGTATCTTATTTGTTGCAAATTTTGTCTACTTTCTGAATTTCTAGATACTTTTCCCCTAAAACAATTTAAAAAAATGATTTTTTTAATAAAAACCTTTTTTGGGGGGCATTTTACCAAAATTTGGGGGGGGGGGGTTGCCGGGGGAAATTTTGGTGGGAAGTTAAAAATTCGGATTCAGCGACTCAAAAAACATATAGTAAGCCTTTTACCAGAACTACCATGAGTTTTGCTAGGTAGAGCCCCTATACGGTGTCTATTGCCTGGACTATTATGTGTTTCACGCGTATCTGGGTATGTGAATTTCTTTATACCCCGAAACATCCCAACGTCTGGATGGATTTTAATGAATGAGGTCTCTATCGATTTGTCTTAACCGCCCGATGGTTATAGACTAGATTTTGTTTTTATAAATTCAAAATGGCGGCCGTAAAATACAAAAGTATAGCGGTAGAGACGAAAAAAAAATTTACCCACCATATTGAGTAGCATATCATTGGATAGGTCTTTCAAAATGATGACGATGTTTTATTGACTATTTTACAGTCAGAAGCTCCGTTTAAATATTACACAACCTGGAAGTCGTGTAATTAGTATCTCTAGCTTTACTGCCACTCAGCCTTCATAGACATCTCTATTCCTCATCAGCACAGTGCTCATAGATAGGAACTAACAATTAAATACAACTTAAAAGTCCTCAATACAAGTAAATAAAAAAAAATAGGTAAGTAATATAAAAAATAGCTTCACATTGATGAGAAATAATTAATTAGTTCGCTTTTTACGCCGTCGGGTTTTTTTATTTTTTAAATTTAATTTGTTTATTACCTCATTTAAAACGCTTTTGTAATTGGAACTATATGTATAAGACATCTTAACGGCCCGATGGTTATAGGCTAGGTTTTGTTTTTATAAATTCAAAATGGCGACCGTAAAATAAAAAATGGCGGTAGAGACGAAAAATTTTTTTACGCACTATATCGAGTGGCATATTATTGAATAGGTCTTTCAAAATGAAGACGATGTTTCATTGACTATTTTACAATCAGAAGCTCCGTTTAAATATTACACAACCTGGAAGTTGTGTAGGTAGGATCTCTAGCTTTACTGCAATTCTAACCTTCATAGATATCTATAGGCCTCATTAAAACAGTGTTTATAGATAGGAACTAACAATTAAACACAACTTGAAAGTCAATACAAGTAAATAAAAACAATAGGTAAGTAATATAAAAATAGTTTCACGTTGATGAGAAATGATTAATTAGTTCGCTTTTTACGCAGTCGGGTTTTTTGATTTTTTAAATATAATTATTTATGTTAATGTAAACCATTTACGACGTGATAACTGTTTGGGAAGCTCATAGAAACTATAGTTTCATATATTTTACTAGCTCCTCTGTTGGCTCTCTTACATAAACTAAACTAATGCTGCATTCTGTAAAGTAGTTTCATGTTGATGTTCAATTTTCGTATTTACTTGTTATTATTACTCTAAAATTAGTAGGAATCTACCAGCTTATCAACGACTTAATTTTTTACGCATGTCAAATATGCTCCCATATATCAAATTTTCAGAGTTTTAAAACGCATATCCGAATCTTATTTCGAACTTACATGTGGAATGCAAATTCAGCTGTCATTTCATAAATGATGATGCTGATTACAGTGTTAACAATTCAGCGATTTTTTTTTTTTTTTTATTAAAAAATTCCGAATACACACGCGAAATTCCAATTGGTAATATTTTCTTAATTTAATGATATGCGTTTCGTGATTACATAAAGCTTAAATTATTATCCGGAATTTCTCGTATAAATAAATTATGGAATTAAAATACCATCTAAATTGGAAACAGTGATGCTGACACCCTTGCTAAGGTAATCTATGTAGAAGATTTATCAGACAGATTACTCCAAAAACTTTATGCATAGAAAACAGATTTTTCCCTACGAAATTGGAATTCTTTAACTCGGAGGGGAAATTTTTTCCTCGGTTCGTTATTTCTTTTACCGCGCTGTTTTCCCTTCCTCTATTCCAAACGTGATAATTTTTTCATATTATTCACATGATCATTTCCTACAAAGAAGGTTTTTTAGAAACATTTCTATTAAATATGTTACATACTCCGTACTTTGATATACCAGTAAGTATAGCCTTAAAAATCAAAATATGACCTAAAGAAATTAATATTTTTTTAATCTTAACAGCGCAAAATCTTGATTGTATGTTGTAAAAATATAAATATTATTAATTTTCAATGATAAAATCAAATATCTTTGTATTTACTGATGTGTTATAAGAATACTTATAACGAATTCCTTTTAAGTTTTCGTTTAAACTAAAACGAGTACTTCAGTTTAGGAAATAGGCAGATTTGTATATTAGATTACGTTGGTCTATTTGGATAAGTTTTCATAACTGTAACATATGGGTCAAATTCCCTTAAAAAAAAGTCTTATGATTTAGATTTCTTACATACAAAAGAATAAATTAAAATAAAGCAACCTAGGTCTTCAGATTTAGAAAAATCTGAATTGCGAATTTCTGCAGAGGGGTTCATTTTCAGGCCATTAATAAGCAAAAAATTGGAAAATCTTCTAGGAGGGGGGGGGGGCGGAGAGGGCATTTGGTGCTTCGAGAAAAGGAGAATTACGTCTTTGGGCCGCACTCTGAATTCAATACTAATTTCCAGCATCCCTCCCAAGGAAAGACCTGCACTACAACTAAACAAAACTACTATTTTTTACTTTAATATATGCATAATAAATCAGTGTAAATGAATTTTTATAAACTCCGAAAAAGCCTTGAATTTAAGGTATCCAAGTGATGTTATCCCTTACACTATTTGTTTTCAGACTAATGATGACTTTATTTTCGCAGTTGTTAGTGAAATAATGCCTCCACTTGTTATGCAGCCTGCTTTTCCCGGTATTCAAAGTGGTTTCCGCGTTTTAATCGATATTTTTCTAAAGCTGACTTAGAATGCGTTTATCTAAAATGTTGTAGTTTCTACCCATTATGTTGTTGCGTGATGAACTTTACAGTCGCCAAGCAACAGACAAAACAGCAGCGTCCATGGACAAGAGAAAAAATATTTTTTTGAGAATATTATTTTTGTTTTCCTAATGTCCAGTCTTGCCCTGAGCGAATCATATGTTTCTTTCTTTCTTTATATGTATATATAATTTCTTTTTGCCATTTTGAGGTTAGGAATTTTAAAGTGTGGAATCCTCTAATTGTGATACGCTAAAAAATTTCTTTAATACCAGCATAGTCAAGTAAATATATTTTTACCTAGAAATTTTACTTAATAAATGAAAATAAATAAGTTAAGTGAAAATTTCACATTTTATTAAGTAAAATTTCTGGTTCAAAACATATTTATTTGACCGAAGTCGAATTGACATTGGCTGTCGTTCTATTGCTAATCCGTAACTTGGAAGATAGATTTATATAGACAAAATGTGTCAGCTCTTGTAAATCCCATTAAACATTATATGACGTAGAAAACGTGGCGAAACAAAGTTATTATGACATTCAGGGACGGCGAACCTATGGCACGCGTGCCATAAGTGGCACGATGCAGATTATTTTTAGCACGTCATAGCTCTGTCGTGCTACTATATTTAAGGTTCTACATCAAAATATACTAGAACTTCCCAAAATCGATTAGTTCGGTTGGTTGTCATTGTCATACAGATTGAAGAAACTGAAATATTATTTAATGCATCCCAAATTAGCTCAATATTAGCTCACAAAATTTTAAGAATAAGAGAGAATTAGGAGATTTTCGCAAAAGAAAGATTAAAAGGCATTACAAGCAAAAATGTCGATGGTAAAATTATAAGAACTTGGAATTCAATTTCAGACACTAAAAGTTGTAGATTCCGGCGCTTGTTACCTTGACCATTTTTTTTTTTTTTTTTACGACACATTCTTTTCGGAAATAAATAACATGAAAAATTCAACTAAAAACATGTTGTTAAATGCGTCCAATTCATCTTGCATTCTCTTAAAAATAACTAAGTAGCGAAGCTGATGTAAAGTATTTGGCATCTAAGATGAGACAACATAAATAATCCTTCTATATATAAAAAAAAGTTTTGATTTGGAAATGGACCAATGAAAATCTGCGTAGATATTCCGGGTAGAACTCATCCAATTTAAATGCTTAAGCCAAGGCCTCCTTATCGAAATAACAGGCCTCGCAATCGCTAAGTTTCCTTTGTCTGCTGTACACGTGGTTAGAAACCACATGGTTTCCCGTGACTAGCGCTATCTAACGTGAGAAACAGAAATATTTTTTAATTTGTTTTCCATTTGTCTTTTACCATTTTCTTTACGATGTGCTTTGTAGTTTGCTAATGATAGTTGTTAATCTTAAAATTTTCATATGTTCTAGACATTTTATTTCAAAAATGAACTTATTTTACTGTTAAACAAAAAATGTTTACTGCTGTATTCCGTTATGTAAATAAATGATGATAATAATAGTAATAATAATCAGGAAAGAAAATTAGGTACAGATGTCATATTCGCCCCATATTGGCGCGATTTTTTTCTGACGCCAATATAATATAGTCAACGGGTACTTTACTTGCGCCTAAGTGTCGTTATTTTGCTTGATGTGGTAACCCGGATTATGTTGTTTATGCTCTTGATGTTTTCGCCAAATTGGCAACCGAAAAAAATCGCGCCAATATGGGGCGAATGTGACATCTGTACCGAAAAGTATTTTACCATGAATTTCTCAGTGATATTAGTTATTGAAATAAATGGATAGCATCTAGATCCGGAAAATGTAAAATATTTCATTTTCTCTTTTATATTTTCAAATATGTGATTTATTTTATTTCTGCTATTTCTTTTCTTCTCTCAATTAATTTCACCTTACAGTATTAATTTAACATCGCTCCTTCAATTTGTTTCAATGCACAGTCTCATTTATTTATTTATTGGCCTATCATTTGTTTTATTTTTGAAGGTATGGGGGATAATTTCAGTTTAACATACTTTAGATGAAAGCTTCACTGTTTTTTCATATAAAGTTTGTATGTATTAATCTATGGAAAGTTTCATAATTGGCTCCACAGCCAATTGGCATATCTTGGCGGGCATAGTTTGGTGCGTAATTAATTTCCTTGTTTTAACTCACATATGTTATGTAAGTTTTCCTAAAATGTATCAAAGTATTTTAGGGAAGTGAAAACACGCATAGATACACAAAAAAACAGACTGAAGTCATAAACACTTAAAAAATTGGAAAAATAAAGTTTAATAATCACTTAAATTTATACATGTCCCTCAACTTTCCGCAAATACCGCTTGTCATGCTACGATTTTAGTGTTTGTAAATCTTAATTTGAGTATTCTTCCTTAATCAGACCTAGAGCCAATTGGCGTAAGTGTAGTTTGGCGCAAAATTAATTTTATTTTTAAACCGTATACTTGATGCCATATTATTCCAGCATCGCGTTTTTGCAGTCAACTTTGACTGTGGAACAGATTACAGAACATTAGCTAATACTACATTATATAATAATAAATCGGTATTTTTCAAGTATAGGGGCCTTGGTGGGAGAAGAAAATTTGGCAACGTAATTTCTGGAAGCATATTCACTGTTTCACATAAAGAAGCAATATTTTCCAATATTTGTACAATTTATTTAATATAAAAAAGGCATTTATCTATTTTATATACAGATATAAACAAATCGTATATAAAAAAACAATAATAATATCTAGAAACTAAATTTATACATGTAAATTCGGCACAGATGTCATATTGGCGCGATTTCTTTCTGGCGCCAATGTCATATACGCACCGGATACTTAACTTGCACCAAAGTGTCGTTATTTTGCTTGATATGGTTATCCGGATATAGATGATACGGTAACGAGGTTTTCACAAAATTGGCGTCGAAAAAAAATCGCGCCAATATGGGGCCGTATATGACATCTGTGCCGTAAATTCTTATAAAACAAGCTGACAGTTCATAAGTTTTGTTTTCATAACTGTTTATATCAATCGGCAACAAATCGCTCTTTCCGAAGCCCAAATTGGGCCTAGATTAAAAAAAAAAATAACCCGCAAAGTCCTATATACTGAAAATGGTACTTGTTAGTTATCCCGTCAACCAAATTACTGTCGCCAATTTGTAAGATTAAATGCCAATAATGGTTTGCCATAAATTAATTAATTTTAAGATTAAATGCCAATAATGGCCAATAAAACCAATATTTCGACGTTTTATTTGTATTTTTATTAATGTTATACTAATTTATTTGTTTTTTCGTTATTTAAAATAAAAAATTATGTCAATTTGTAGAACTTGGCGAGTAGTTTGGCGATTTATATAATTTTGCGAAATTGGTCGACGGGATAACTAACAAGTACCCTGAAAAAATAACAATAAATCTTATATTTAAATCTTCATTTTTGATATATTTCATTTTTTAAAGTCAGAACATAATTGTGCGAAATATATTTTTTTACGCCTTTATTTTACTGGAATTCGAAAAATATTTTATACAATTTTGCCAATAACACAACATTTTCAATTTTTTACTATGTATTTGTTTATGGAGTATTACCAGGAGTATACACCAGGTAGCGTAACTTACGGGACAAAGTCAGCTAATAAGTTGGCAATTATCGGGGACATTTTCACCCATAGACTTTCTCCGGATCGTCAAGTCTGTTTTATGATAAGGGAGTCTTGGCTTAAGCATGGCTATAGCCTACTATGATATATAACGGCCCGCGCATTTCGCCGAAAAAGTAAAGTCGGATCCAACTTCAAACCCTGAACCAAAACTTCACAACGTGCTCTCTGTTTACATTTATACCCTGCCCAGAATGAAGCTTGTTTCTCATCGTTGAGGTTTCAGAATCATTGATCGTATTTTCATGTAATAAATTAAATATTTATATTCTTCAATTTCCTTCGATTTAAAAGGCTATTTTACACAAATTGTAGCATTTTAGTGTTACACATACTTTTAAGATTAGCTAAATTATTTATTGTTTACCTTGATCGTTTGGTTCATACATGAAAAATGCCGGTTCTGTTATTCTTTTTTGAATGTCCCGTATTTATATAAAAATAGCTTGGTTTCATATACACGTTTTAAAATTAAAATTTGATTTTTATCAAACTACAGTTCTTATAATTGACTTGAAGCAGCTATTTTTGATTAATTTACTGTTACCGGTAAAATATTTGTTTTTAATATCGCCCGAACCAAAAAGAAGAAGAAGAAAAGAAAAGCCGATCTTCCTTAAACATTAAATATTCTTATTTTTAATCAGAGAAAGAAATGGTGATCACGGATTTAAATATCGTTGCAATATTCTATGTTATCCAAGCAATTTTGATTAAATCATGTAAGGGTATTTGTTACTTAATAAATTACATTTATTAATTATTACAAGGAATTTTATGAGTATTTTAATATATTAAAAAAAAATTCCTCCATCAGTTTTATTGTTTCAGCAATGAAAATAGTAAATAAATGGTACTTAGTTATCCCGTCGACCAAAAATCTATCGCCAAACTATAAGATTAAATGCCAATAATGCTTGATCGTAAATGTCACATTCACTTGACTGTAAGCAAGTTACACGTGTTTATGTCATCAAGTGATTTTTATTTCGACGTTTTATTTGTATATTTATTAATGTTATACTAATTTATTTGTTCTTTCGTTATTTAAAATAAAAATTATGTCAATTTGTATAATTTGGCGAGTGTTTTAGCGATTTATGTAATTTGGCGAAATTGGTCGACGGGATAACTAAGTTGTACCAAATAAATTTGTGACATTCATGTTTTAGACTAAGCATGTGTTTTTTTATTTATATATTTTTATGTGTGTTGGTTTAACAGTTTTAAAGAGAAACACATTATATTAGTCACTTAAATAAATAGAACTTTACATTTACATTGATATGGACAGTTTATAATAACCCTTAACAGCTGTATTCGAATTAGCTGTCATTTCTAAGCTTGATTGGAATGGCAGCATAATTGTAAACGTAACCATGGCGGCATGACGTAATTTTGGTGTTTGTTTACATATCTACCCTTCCCAGGTTGTTTCAGTTACGGTCAGAGTCAAATTTCAATTTTGGGCAGGGTATCAGAGTCCTCTGGCGAGCGACTTCATACATTAAACGCAAATCAGTCTGCCTGTAGTAGTATCTAAGTATGCCTTGAGCATGGCCTTTCTTCATTAATATTAAAAAAACTGTCGTATACAAAAATATGGAAATCGGTCGTATTATAAAGAAATATTTGATAAACACGCTGATGTAGACAGTTTTCAAATCGAAGAATTACTTTCAGAGATATTTAATGCTAAAGTTGGACAAAATCGTTCCATTAAAAAAGTTTTATTGGAGCAAAAACTATACATGAGAATTTAATTATTTTTAGACCATTTTATAGGTTATAAGTTCCCGGTGTGCAGATTGCATTTATTTTTTTTATTTGACTATTTTTTGAGGTTTTATTTCTATTTTAAATTCAAATTTTCAGTATTTCAAGAGATATTTTTTACAAATTTAAAAAATATTATTAATTTAAACTGTTGCCAACTGTATAAACAGCGCAAACAATAATGTTTACTTCAAATTAAAAATTTATTTACACGGGACTATTGTAAACAGAAAAAAAAATTAAAATTAGAATTAAATGATTACATGTTAAAAGCAGGAAAATTGCGTCATAAGAACCATATTTACACTGGAATTTTAAAAGAGAAACAAAATGTTAAAATAAAAAAATCATTACTATGTGTTAAAACCTGTAAAATGGCCAAAAAATATGGCAAAACAATTTAAATTAAAAAATATATCTGCGCGAGACATTTAGTTGATATTTTGAGATAATATTTTCAACTATTATCGTGAATTCGAAGACAGCGCAAATAATATTTCCTTCTAACAACAAAAGTATTTCCACGTGAATATTAATAAGAGAAATAAAACTTTGGTGTAAATTACGTCAGATTTAAAACGATACATTTAAAATGTATTATTTAAAAGAACTATCTTATAGCGCTGTTAAAAAATATCGGGAGACAATGACACTGTTTAATTAATTCATTTTACATTAGCTTATTTTCGAATGTTTAATTCTTTTAATTAAATACGAAAACAGCCATTGTATCTTTTAACAGCAGCAGATATGGTCTTAAAAATCCGCAATCCAAGAAAAACGAATGTAAACCCGTTTACAGAGAGATCGCTACTGTTTTTTTTTTTTGTTTTTTAAAATTTTAATTCAATATTTTTAAAGCCGATCAAATTAGCGTGCATTTTGGATTTTGGTGTCCCTGAACGGGGGTTGGCGAGCGTAGCTCGTAGGGGGCAGAGCCCCCTAGTATTTTAAAAATAAATTTCTAAGGTATAACATTAAATATTACTCATATTTTTTTAATGCTAAAAACAAATTTTAAGAAATTTTGATTCATTATTATTTAGCCATTAAAATTTTTTACTGTTGGCACTTCATGATCACGTAAAATATATAATTGGAAAAATTTGGCACGTGGATCTGCCGTCCCTGCATTATGATGTCGATGATTCCCATTTTGGAATGAGTCGCAACTGACATAAGAAATGACACATTTATTATAGCATTTCCAACTATTTCTTAATATCTGTCTTTCAACTGTAAACTGCAATCTATGGCTGTCGTCAGTGACACCCGGTGACTCAGTCACCTAATATTGGTCATTTGAGAATAGCGCTGCCAGGCGTCCCAACTTTCAGAGGTTTCATGGACCCGTCTCGGTGTACTATCGAGCGGGCCAACAAAAGTTCCGATTTTTTATGATGTACAAAATCTTTTAAATTTCTTTTAGCACCATGATATTCGTTAGTCTACATCGCGTGGAACTTAATCTTTAAATGCCTTATTTTTCAAAAATCATTGTAATAATGTTTTTCGGCTTTCATTTTTTAAATAAATCATGGGAAAAATACTTTAAAAAATAATATTTTGTTTTAAGTATGGTTTACGGCTAAAAAACAGTTTGTTACTAATCGGCAATACTGGTCTTTAATTGAAAAAAATTATTTTCCTTTATAAAATTCTGTAATATTAAACACACAAGAATTTTAGGAACTATAATAAGAAATAAATTGTACTTGCTCACTGCAGAACAAAACAGGGTATTTCGCAAGCTTCCAAACAAAACAAAAAGAACAAGTAGCAATAATTGAAATAAGAAATCTATCTTTATTCTTAAACAGCACAAGTGTTGCCATCTACATGTTGAAAATAGATTTAATAATATTTTCAGAATGTATTTTATTGGCAACATTAGGCATTATAGTTTCAATATTATTCTAATAGTATTTTGGAAGCCTAAATTGGGTATGTTGCCGAAAAGCAACACCCGGCATTTAAGGGTTAATGCAGTAAAATCTTTGAACAAAACCTCTTTTATAACGGAATTTTTTTATGATTAAAAGAATATTTGGACAAAATCTACCTACAAAAACAAACGTTTTACCGGCCAAAGCTATTCTGTGTTTAGAGGTTTTAATGTACTTTGTTTGGTAAAACTTGTGAAAACGGAACCTGTTTATAACTGGAATCCTGTTATTCATTTTTACTTTCTTCCATCTTTACAAAAAGAAATTATTGGATTTATGAAAATTTTCGAATTCCAGTTTTCGACGGATTTACACGTTTTAGGGAGTCAGATATTCCGAAAAACATGTTTTTACAAAATGTCTGTCTGTGACTCTGTCTGTCTGTATGTGTGTTACACAAATTTTGTGGGCGCTCTATTTCAAGAACTAATGAACGGTTGGGTTGATTTTTGACGGCCAATTATCTACTCGAGGGATATAGGCCCGGGGGGAGTGCCCTCCGTGGGGGTCTTTCTAAGGGAACCTAATCCGTATTAACGCATGGAAGATCCACGGCTCGAAGAAAGCCACGAAAACTCCGAACGATTAGGCCGACGGGCGCGATTGGGATCGAACCCAGCACCTCCCGTCTACCAGCTTCGAGAGCAGAACCTCTCGGCCACTGGTGGGGCCACTAATGAACGGAATTTAATAAAACTTTAGATTCAGTTAGACCCTGATATAAACTGGTACTGATTACTTTTTGGTGTAACTCGCCCAACAGGTGGCACTGCTACGCTTCATTTTTCTAAATTTCCGAAATAGCTATATCTCAAGAACTAATGCACAGATTTTTATAAAAACAAAATCAGATTCCGTTAGTCCTTAATATAATTTGGCGCTAATTACTTTTTAGTGTAAATCTCCCAACAGGTGGCGCTGCTATGCGGCATTATTCATGATTATCGCAATAGCTTTATCTCAAGAACTAATGCACGAATTTTCACCAAACTTCAGATTCAGTTAGTCTCTGATATAAATTAGTTTTTAGTGTAAATCACTCAACAGGCGGCGCTGCTAGACTGCATTTATCACGATTTTCGCAATAACTGTATCTCAAAGACTAATGCACGAATTTTCATCAAACTTCAGATTCAGTTAGTCCCTGATAGAAATTGGTCCTGATTAGTTTTTGGAGTAAATCGATTAACAGTTGGGGCTGCTATGTTGATTTTTTTACGATTTCTACCTTCAATAGTCCTACCTCAAAAACTAATTCACGGATTTTCATCAAATTTCAGATTCTGCTACAACTTGACATAAGCTGTTTCTGATTAGATTTTGGTGTAAAACACCTGACCGGTGGTACTGATATGCTTTATTTTTCAGGAAATACTAACATGTATGAGATAGGAGAAAGTTTTGGGATTGCCACATTCGACTAGTTTTATTTTTGAAATTGATAATTATTGTGTAACTGTTTATTAACTATTGCCTTTCTAATGTAATTTGTGACAGTTTATCGAAAATCTTACATCAAGAGCAATGGACAACTTATATTTTCTCTCGCCCAGCCATGGGCGAAATTGGGCAACACATGGGATTATTATTGCATATATCTTTAAATTTAATATAAATCTTCGTAGACGGAACTGAGGCCATCCGCTTACCTCTCGGGTGTCTGTCGTGGTCTTCCTTCCCACGTTCATTCCTGAGTACGGTCTTCTGGGCCGTGGTCTTGAGTGTGGTGGAAATGGTTTTTCCTCTCGTGGACTTTTTTCTGCTATACCTCACAGTTGGCTTTCCACGAGTGAGGGGTTTCTGTAAATTTCTGTCTTAAACGTAAAAATACCATAGTCCCATGGACTATCATACAATAACTGCTGAATCAGAAATCTCTCCAAAATGTTGTTTCGGTCGTTTGTGATTCTGCTGTCACAGGTGAATATATAATGTATAATGTACACTGTATAAAATGATTGAGCTTATTTAGTACATTAAAACCTACTCACACATAAAGTCGACAGCAAAAAGACAGGTTTTCGTCTTAACAGGTATAATTGTATGGTATTCTTGTCGTAGGGACTGCGTAATTTTTCTGTTTCACATAGAATTCCATCATAGACATGTTTGTTTTCACAGGATTAACCGTACTTTGATGTCGTTATTTAGAAGAAACTGTCTCTTTTTTATTTCCTTGCCCCACTAAACGTTGTTCACATCGTGACAAAATGATCAAATCGATTGACTGTTTGTTTTTATTAACATACTGATGTTATGTAATTCCAAGAGGAAAAAAATTACTATACTTTTTATTTAAAGGATAAGAAATATATATTTATTTTGATTTTATGCAATTTATTACTTTAAAAAAAATATATGCGTGCATTACATGAGAGTTGTTTGGTAGAGATGGACTATATTCACTGTGACTTCAAAAATTATTTTTTATTTATATATTTTCGGTATTGTCGGTATAACAATCTCATAGATACACAAGGCTGCTAGATGCATTTCTGATAGACATGGCTGTAAATCTATGAAATAATTATATATATTTTTTTTCATTTCGACTCTCGTTCCAAAACGGTTCCCCTTAAAGGTTCTCTTCATGACAATGAATACAGAACAGATGATTTTTTGGTAGATTTCGTATGAAATACTACCTATTACGATATAAATTAAAAAAGCAACGTTAAAAAAGTCAGAATAAGCAAAAATTCCGCAGACTAGTTTCGGTAGCGTTTAGCGTAGCGTTCTCAGTGCATAGAATAACGGAAACTTGCTCCTTTATATAGAGGAGAAGCGGACCGCTTCTCCTCTGACGTTTCCTCTTCTGGCGTTTTTAACGTTGCTTTTTAAATTTATATCATTCTGCGCCAAGTAGCATCTTAATAATTACCTATTACGATCTCCCCTGTGTTGGAATTTCTGAAAAAGTTTTGCAGATCTACACCGATTATGACCTTTAGAACTCAAACCCATCCTCAGTAATAAACTTTATATATATATATATATATATATATATATCACTTTTTTATGGACACGATAGCTTCCATAATTCTGCACAAATCTCTTCCAAACTGATACATAAAATCAAGGGGCATAAAATCTCGGTCAAGTTCGTTGATGGGCAAAATCGGACAAAGAGAGCGGAAATAGGGAGGAGTGTTGTGAAAACCGAAAATACCCCATAACTTCTTAATTATAATCCATATCGAATCAGTTTAAAGTTATTATTACTTCCAAAAAAGGGCCAAAAAGTTATGTATGACAAAATTTTGATAAAATTAGAAATGGGCTCAAGGAGCGCAAAAAATTGGATTTTAGGGTGAAAAAAATTCATCAATCGTCAATTCTCAAGATATCAGATCCAATTAAATTTATTATAAATCTTCTTAATATTTTCTACAACTTTTATATTGACAAGTTTTTGATAAGACCAATTCGTACCGCAAAAAAAAAAAAAACGAAAGGAAAAGGGGGGGGGGGAGGGGTTGAAGAAGAAAAAAATCCATAACTTCGTCAATTCACAAGATATAAAATCTGCATGAATTTATTATATATCTTCTTAATATTATCTACAACTTTTACACTGACAAGTTTTTGATAGGACCAATTCTTACAGCAAAAACAAATTTAAAATACATAGCGGTTGAAGAAAAAAAATCATCGTATTAAGGGTGTACTCAAATCCAAACGGCTTATTTTCTGACTCATTTTTAAATTTATTTTTGCTCTCAAACGCACCCAATTGGTAGGTTCTCTTATTCAGAATGTATATAATGTGCCGTAATGGTCGATTTTTTTTTATATAGGCAGAATATATTTCAAAAATTTATGTCAAAGTGAGCATTTTGAACCGAATTTCCCGAAGCGATTATGTTGGAAACGAAAAATATTGTCCTACTGAGAAAATAATTGTATATAAATCAAGTTCTAATTAATTGAACGAAAAATAGAAAGACAGATCGCTTATAAATCTCTTCAAGAATTACGTCAGCAAGCTTCATGTTTTTCTTTTAAAAATGAATCTGAAAATGTGTCAGAAAATTTCGAGTTGTTGAGCATGGAAAAGTATTTTTTTTTAATACCGCCTTAACATGATTCTGATAAAACCAGCTCTTATATAAAAATGAAATTAAAAACTCGTCAAAAGCGGCCAGATAAAATTGTTAAAGTTGGTTTATCTCTAATCATGATGTAGTGTTTGCTGTTGAAATTTGTATTTAACTTCGAAATCTACCTGCGCCTGTAGGCCGATCCGGCAGGGATTTTTTGGGGTACAGGTAACAAATGAAACATATTCATCTTTTATTTCAGCTGTGGAAAATCTAATTATCTTATAAACCGGAGTCAAAGTAAATGTTAATATTATATTCTTACCATTTAAGCTACGATGACAATACCCAGCTTAGTATATCTCACTCACATACGTTGGTAAGGCTGCAAATGCACCTCAAGATGGAATAGTCTTCATGAGCGCACAATCCTGCGGCGAAACATGAGATACAAATAAACTCAGCATCGGTGAACACATATATATATTTAATAATTAAGTTACATAATATAATTTTAATATATATAAGTTGATATATAAGTTAAAAATATAATTTTAATAAGTTTCCTGAATTACGTCAAATTTAACCCTTAACTCCTGTAACAGAAATTGTCGCATAGCTACTGTGAGCGGTCTCTGAGACTGCTTCATCGAAAGATGAATTTAAAGTTTAATTAACTCATAGTGTTTCTGTACTACACTTTATGTACAGGACTATTATAATTAATTCACCTATTCAGAAGTCTCTAGGATGAAACTAGGATTTGAAACGAAGTATAACTGCACCACCTGAGTTCCTAAACACTCTGTTATTCAAATGTGCAAAAGGATGCAAAGGAGGTTTATGTTCTTGTACGAAGAACGGGATTAAATGCTCAACTATACGTTACCACTGTAAAGGTGCGTCATGCACAAATACCGATAATAATACCAATAATTGACCGTAAGGTAACGTAATTATTTTTAGTGTCCCTGTAAATGATCGATAAATGCTATCCATACCATATTCGATAGCAAGCATCTTGTAGTCACTTCCTAGTTATGTATATAAATTTCAATGTGTTTGAAATTATGAAACATCATTAAAAACCATCGCAAACGATATTTCCCCATAGGGCCGTAATGTAATGTAATTCTTTTGAATGTCCCTGTAACGGAATTATGACTGCTACATGCTTCATTTTTAATACCGTACAAGCCATAGTGAATATCAATACCATTTTTCAATTTCATGGCGATGCGACTATATTGGCGCCAAAAATAATTTGGCTAGCTAGAATCGTTAAATCTCCCATCGTGAACCAGCGGGCATATTTCGCTCAGATAACCTTATTGGCAGTAACATCTGGTCTGCCATGTAGACATCTCGACAGGATAAGCCGCAGGTAATGAAACTCCATTTAAACGGTGGGTACGTTGATACACTATTATTTTTAAACATAATCGTAATAAATATTAAGTTTTAAAACAATAGCGTGAAATGGAGTTTCATTATCTGCCCTGTAGACATCTCGACAGAATAAGCCGCAGGTAATGAAACTCCATTTAAACGGTGGGTACGTTGATACACTATTATTTTTAAACTTAATCCTTCTATATATAAAAAAAAGTTTTGATTTGGAAATGGACCAATGAAAATCTGCGTAGATATTCCGGGTAGATCGGCATCCAATTTGAATGCTTAAGCATGGCCTTTCATCGTTAATATTAAAAAAACTGATGCATACAAAAACATGAAAATCGGTGGTATTATAGAGAAATGTTTGATAAACACGCTGATGCAGACAGTTTTCAAATCGAAGAATTATTTTAAGAGATATTTAATGCTAAAGTTGAACAAAATCGTTCCAGTAAAAAAGTTTTATTGGAGCAAAAACTATACATGAGAATTAACATATATAAGATACACAAAATGTAAATATATTGCTTACAAAAAGTTTAAATACATAAGTATACAGTTGCGATACATAAAGTTTAAAAATAATAGTGTACCTACGTAACCATCATTTAAATAGAGTTTCATTGTCTGCCATCTAGACATCTCGACAGAATAAGCCGCAGGGAATGAAACTCCATTTAAACGGTGGGTACGTTGATACACTATTATTTTTAAACATAATCATAATAAATATTAAGTTTAAAAATAATAGTGTACCTATGTAACCATCATTTAAATGGAGTTTCATTGTCTACCATCTAGACATCTCGACAGAATAAGCCGCAGGGAATGAAACTCCATTTAAACGGCGGATACGTTGATACACTATTATTTTTAAACATAATCATAATAAATATTAATTTTAAAAATAATAGTGTACCTACGTAACCATCATTTAAATGGAGTTTTATTACCTGCGGTTTATTCTGTCGAGATGTCTACATGGCAGACCAGATGTTATTGCCAATAAGGCTATCTGAGCGAAACATGCCTGCCGATTGTCAGCCCAGGTAGCTCAAAAGGTAGAGAATTGACAATATCCTCCTGAGACCTGGCATCCATTTAAATGGATGTTTTGCTTTCCCCTTCTATTGCGTTAAATTTCATTGCAGCAATCTAAAACCAGTTTAGCATGGTAATGTATGAATCAAAAATTAACATTCAGCTTTTGGATTTTTGCAACGGTTGCTACTTTGTTTACAAAATGGCGTAATAAATGAGTCAAGTTGGAATTCTACGTTCTGCTGGTAAGTTTCGTTTTTATGTTATTTTAATTTGTTTAAACTATTTTTCTTTTTTTGCAATTTTAATAGCAGATGTTAATACTTGCCTTATGTTCTTTATAATAAATTCTATTCTTTCCCATACTTTAAGCATTTTTTAAATTATTTTAAAGCGAGTTATGGCCTGAACATCCATTTAGATGGATGTGCTGTAAAACAAAATTAAAAAATCGAAATTTATTAATTTCTTTAAAAACATCATTTTTGATGCCTATTTGTTGAAAAAAACTCATCCTTCTCTATATAAAAAAAAGTAACGATTTGGAAATGAACCAATGAAAATCTGCGTAGATACCGCGAAAAGCATCTGATTGGTCAGAGCTTTCTGGCGCTGAGGGGGTTACCAAGGAGGGGACGGCTCTGTCGCCAAACCCCGCAAGTTTGTCGCCAGCTTGGCGATATATCGCCAAATTTGGCGACCGAAATTAGTCGCCAAAAGTTAAGCCAACTTGGCGCTATTTCCAGTATTTCGCCAAATTTCCATAGACTCCCATTGAAATCCAATAGGGTTTACTTACTTGCAGAAAATCGACAAATTGAGATATTTCTATGCAACAAAAACTAATATTAGTTTATGAATAGAGCTTAATTGAACTATTTACATTATTTTTAAGCACAAACATTAACTATTTACAATATTCGTATATATATAATTTTATATTTAATAATTATATAATATCTTATAATTATGAAACTCTGTAAGCTCTAATGATGGCACAGATGTCATATACGCCCCACATTGGCGCGATTTTTTTTCAGACGCCAATTTGGCGAAGACATCAACAACATAAACAACAACATCCGGATTACCATATCAAGCAAAATAACGACATTTTAGCGCCAGTTAAGTACCCGTTACGTATATGACATTGGCGTCGGAAAAAATCGCGCCAATATATGACATCTGTGCCCTAATGATTATGTGCTTGGAGATACGGAAATAAAATTGTCTGGAGTTGGGGAGGAGCGCGTTTTTACAAAGTGGAATCTAAATATTGAAAGCATAGAAAATAAGGGATCGCGAAGCGATCCAAAATGGAAACGCGAAACAATTACGTCTGGGGTTGGCTAGAAAAAAGGGATTACTTCGCGACACCGAATGGAATCGCGAAGCGATTACGCGGGGGGTTGGTGGAGCGTAGCGAGCAGGGAGGCAGAGCTCCCCTAGTATTAAAAAAATATATATGCATTATATTTTGCTTGAGTCTCAGGAGGATATAAGGCAAAGGTTCTGGTTTCGAGTCCCGTCTTGGACATTTTTTCGCTCCGTTTTAAAACTTGAATTAGTATGATAACTTTACCAATCAGTATAATTGAGTTTAAAAAAAAAAAAAAAAAAAAAAAAAAATCCCTTCCGGTTCGGTCTACAGGCGGAGGTAGATTTCAAAGTTAAGTACTAATTTCATCAGCAAAGCCTAAATCAATAATAGAGACAAACCCAGTTTCTTCACTAAAAATGAGCTCTAGGGACCTAAACTTTTTGTGAAAATTGTAATATACACGAATACACACACGCATATATATGGAATAGGTTTTAAAATGGCAAAAACAAGTTCAGAGTACCTCGAAATGTTAAAATATGCTAATATTTCCATAGTCGGGTTTTTATCATGTTTTAATACGTTTTTTCAAACTCATATGACGTTACATATTCGCCTGCTGACGTTCATTATATTTTCATATTTCCAATATGACATAATATATATATATTTTTAATTCGTCAAACTACTATTTATTTCACTTTCAGTTTTCATGTCGAAATCTTGCTCTAGAAAACTTATGACGTAATATTCAATATTTTTTTTCAATTCGTCAAACCATTTATTTCATTTTCATTTTCACGTGGAAATCTTGCAATAGAAAAGTAATTGCTGTGGTGAGAATTTTATTGTTTTCTTTTTTAATTGTTGGCTACTGCTATAACGAAAAAGGGTTTACTTTTTCCTGTCATTTTTCTGTAAGAGCTGTTTTTATCAGAATCATGTTAAGGCGGTATTCAAAAATTTTAACCCTCCCTATTTCCACCTCCTTTGGTCGATTTTGCCCATTTGCAATCCCCGCCGAGATATTAGCTATCTCAATGTTTTTGGCGAGTTTGAAGACCAAAGTTGCGCATAATTGCTACTTTTATCCTGCGGTCAAAATTTAGTACCTGGGGCATTCTCACAATCTTTTGACTTTCATGTCCCTGAATAATAATTTTTATTTTAATACACTTTTTTGTGGGTTTTTTTTTTTTTTTTTTTTTTTTTTTTTTTTTTTTTTTTTTTTTAAATTTTATATACTGGGGAGCATCCCATTGCATGATTTCATAACAATATTAACGAGATAAATAAGTTTTGGACGATGTTGGGGGGTCCAAATACCAGGAAAACTCCTATACCGTACAGTGTCCCTGATGCTGATTTTTAAGTTTGGAGCTGTCTGTATAAAATTGTTTCAATAAAAATAATTCGATGTAATTTTTTTTTCGAAACTAGAACCTAGAACTATTGTTTTATATAAATATGTAGCAAAAAATTAACCTGCACACATTTTTAGGGTTGTTATCATTTTTTAAACTCTGCCACTGGGTTTTAGATTCCTTAGCGTCCCTCTTCTAAAATTGTACAGAAAATCACTTCAGATGCAGCCACAGAATTATTTTCAAGTTTTTACTCATGCAGAAGTACGCTAGAGAAAGAATGTCTAAAATCCTTTGGCAGGAAATTTACTGCAGAATTTAAATTAGCATTTAAATATCAATTTCAAGATCGTGGCTTTATTGGTAGTCTTACCGTCTCCAAGGTTTATTCCTGCACTTTTCGAGGTAAATTTAAAAAAAATTAATTTAATCCAATATTAACAACTCTTTCTAAAAATCAATGAACATTGTGGCGATCAGTTAGTCTTAACATGATTTGCCTAAAATTAGGTGGTTATTTTCCTTACCGTTCCATCCTTACCGTCCCTTTTTTTTCACATTTCGTCCCTTTTTTCCTATACCGTCCCCTTTTTTTACCTTGCAACACCCCTTTAAGGCAATGTTATACAAAAATTCTGTATTAAAAGTACTACATTTTTATTATTTCTTACTTGAATGTCCTGTGGGTACTATGCAAATTCATTATAAGTAAAAATTTAGAATAAAATAAAAAGTTATAGTGGTAAAATGGTAAGGAAAATTAAACTCGCAAGTTTAACTTAAACCTCAGTTAAATAAAATATTTTTCGCTGCTGACCATTTTTTCTTTATGTTGAATCATTAAGACATTCGTCTATCAGATTAAAATGTTATTTAAGCAAGTTTAATTTCACTAGATTTTTTCCCCCAAAAGTCAAAAGATTGTGAGAATGCCCCACCTACATACATATGGATAAACATTTTAGGTGGGGGTGGTTTTGGGTTTCTGGGGCCATATAATGAAAAGTTATGAAGAAATTTTCCAAAAGTCGCACCATGGTAACGACTGCAATAGGTAGTATTTCTTACGAAATCTACCTAATAATAGTATTATAAAATAGCCTATGTCCCAGTTATTCAAGCTTACCTTACATTAAATTTATGGATTTTTAAAGTATTTGCTAATGCTTAAACTTGAAAAAAATCATTTTGGCAACCAATGTACCAAGGGCTTTTAAAAAAGCCATCTGCTTTTTCAAGTCCAAGATTTCATAGAACATTCTCTGTCAACATTGTTCATTTTATACGTAATCCTAGTGAATAAAATTACAAAACTCTCAACTTTATGGAAAAGACTGGTGAATCTAAAGACATGATTTCAAAAAACCGCACACTTTCTTAAAAACTGTTGTATTTATAAATTTAATTACCTACCCCATATATATAAAATCCTAATGAAACGAATTTATGAAACGGATATATGAAACGATTCTTTGAAACGACTGATTAAACAACTGATTATGTTTCACGGTGATTTCTCCTAAAATATAGAATACTTTGCTATGAAATTAACACCAAAAATCCGTATTGATCCGCAGATCTCAAAACTGGTATTAGAATTTTTAAATTCGAATTAGTTTTCGAAATATAAATTTTTTTCTAATTTTAAATACTTTTTTCTAATGATGGACACTCAAATTTTAATCATAACAGATATTTTTTTCTGTCTGGGGGATGAATTAGAGAAAATTAAACGTATTGCTAATGATAATGGATATCAGGTAAAATTAATTAACAAATTGATTCAGAGCTCCTTTGATACTTCTAAAAATAAAAATAAAACTATTAATGAAGTTACTATGTTGTAGCAAATTATTTCCCGGGTTTCTTTGAACATATAAAAAAATCATTTAAGAAATTTTGGTTTATGTTTGATCGCGAACCCGCTTCCGAAATTAAAGATGCTTTTAAATACTAAAATTTATCCGATTAATAGAGATGACCTCTCTGGAGTTTATATGATTCCATTTATTAGGGAGGGAGGAATCAAAAATCATTATATAGGTATAACCCAACGAAAATTCAATATCAGATGTAAAGAACATATAGCGGACGTAAAATACAATAGAGGTAATACTGCTTTATCCCGGCTAAATCAAATAGAGAACATTAACATACTTTTTAACGAGAGTAAAATTATCTACAGGTCTAATTTTTATTTACAATTATTCATAAGAGAGTCCATTGAAATTTATTTAAGTGGTTCAGGAGTTTGTAACGATACATTATCTTTTCGTATCCCGAATTTATGGGTTGAATGGTTGGATAAATTACGGCATCGCGACATAGAGGGATAGAGGTTCCCTCTATGGAACACGAGCAATCGCGAAAATATAGGACGCGTTACATGATTACTTGTTTATTTTCGATGATTTTTTCCATCTTTCATTATGCATTTATAATTTTCTATTATACATTCTGACGACGACTCAGAAAATGAGTTGAAACATCTAAATAAAGAGTTTTTAATTTACTTTTAATGTGTTTTTATAACGTCTTTTAAGCAAATAAGTATTTTAATATTATGATAAGATATTTTTTTCATATTTCAGAAAAGGTTATTATTTTAAACTAATTTGGCGACCAGTTTGGCCTCCCATAAAGCTATGCCAAAGACAATGCTTTTTTTTTGTATTTCGTTATCATTTTATTTAATACAAAACTTTCATTTAAAACTGAAACATTTAAAATTAATGGCTTTCACTTCTTTCTCTTTTTTTTAAACGAAATGAAAAGAAAAATATTAGGCGCAGATGTCATATACGCACCGGGGTACCTAATTGGCGTCGAAATGGCGTTATTTTGCCTGACATGGTAACCCGGCTCTTGTTGCTTATTTATTAATAAATGTTTATTTACATTTATTTTCTTTTTATTAAAAAAATGTTACAAATTGTTTTGTTCTATACTTATTAATTAATGTTTTATTTATTTATTGTTATTTCATTTTAAAAATTATAGAAAATAATTTAAAAATACATATATAACTAATATTCAAAAACGAGGTTTTCGCCAAATTGTCGTAAAAAAAAAAAAAAAAAAAAATCACGCCAAACCCGATTAAATAATGCAACAAATCATGACATTTAATTTCAAATTCAAAGTAATGTTTTAATGGTTTTACTTAGTTATCCCGTCGACCAATTTCGACAAATTATAAAAATCGCCAAACCACTCACCAAATTATACAAATTGACGTAATTTTTACTTTAAATAACGAAAGAACAAATAAATTAGTATAACATTAATAAAAATACAAATAAAACGTCGAAATAAAAATCACTTGATGGCGTAAACGTGTAACTTTCTTACAGTCAAGTGAATGTCACATTTACGATCAACCATTATTGCCATTTAATCTTATAGTCTGGCGATAGATTTTTGGTCGATGGGATAACCAAGTAGTTTTAATTTACCACTCGAAAAATAAAAAAAAATGCTAACTGGCAAGTTGAAAAAATGCTATTGGCGAGATTTCCACCCGGCTAACATAAAAGTACCAAGAATTCTTTGCGATCATGGCAACTTTTATTTAGTTTTATTCGAAAAAATAACTTTTATTCTTTAATCAAAATGGAAACCTTTCTTATGAAAAGGGGAAATGATGGAGATAGAATAATATTTGGCGATTTATCCCTATTATAAAGATTGTTTTAATTCTAAAAACAGCGCAAAGAATAATATTTCGTAAAGATTAAAAATTTATTTACACGTGACTATTAAAAACAGAAAAAAACTTTAAAATTACTATTAAATGAGTACGTGTTAAAAGCAGGAAAATATTCAAAATTATGTCTTGGAAATTGTATTTACACGTGAATATTAAAAGGCAAAGGAAACTTTAAAATAATAAATACATTAATATGCGTTTAACCCTTTTAGGGGCAAGGTACTTCTATTCGTAAAATGTTGAAATCAGTGAATTGCACCAGAATTTACAAACAAATTTCGAAATACGGAAATGCTTTTGTTCACTTACTTGATCACACGTCCGGAGCACCAACCAAAGAATGGTATAGGATGTAACGCTCCGGCGGAAAATCCTCACAACAATCACCGATGCCGGACATCGGAACGCACCCAAAATAACAAGTAGAAAATGGCACATATTCTGACGTACTTACATCAGTAAATCATAAATTTATAAAACAATTGATGTTGCTTTCATCGTAATAATAAAAATATAAATATATAAAACGATAGTGAGGTAACTTAAATGTACAACAAAAGTCAAGACTATGGATCTTTGTTCAAGATTATGACGTGCTAATGTTCATTAAATTTCACTGTTCACTAATGTTCATATGAGTTCAGAGTTCGAAAAAAAATGTTCATAAAAGTTTAATATAGGAAAAACTAACTGGAAAAAAAATCACCATAATGTTCAGACTTCAAGAGAAAATCACCGTTAAAAGAAATGTCAGGCAAAGGACAGTTACTACAAAAGGCACGATGTTGAGATCGATTTTGATGTAGTGTCAGAAAACCACGTAATGCCCGTAGCGAACCACTGATAAGTATTAATAGTATGATAGAAGCAAATAGTTACAAGTGTAAAGATTATAAAAATTTATACCCAATAAATGAGTATTCCCTATTAAGTTTCATTGTACATAGCACACAATTTTCTATAGTTTGAACGGGTGTGGAGAACGTTTCGAATGTTCCATCTCAGTGTACAATTCCTGTTAAATTTAAATGTACAAGGCATTAACGAACAATGTCCAAACAAATAATGTTGTATACTTCCTACATCACCACAGTTGCACCTGTTATTTGGGCGCTTTCCTATGTTAAACAGATAATGTGGAAATGCTCCATGTGAAGAAAGAAAATAACATCGCCTGGGATTCAAACAGAAATAAATCATGAACTTTGTTTAATATCGCATAAGTATCTATCCCTTTGTCCGAATTTTGCCAAGAAATCTGCCATTGATCATGTAGAAGTGTTTTAAAATGACGTTTTAAAATGGAGTTTGGTGCAGGAATGCGTAGAACTTTATCATAAAGATCATTTATAATAACTGATTTTGCCAACATGTCAGCTCTTTCATTTCCTGATATTCCAACATGCGATTTTATCCAGCCAACATATATGACTTTATTATGTAACAGGCGCAAAGAGTTGAAGGTATTAAAAAGCTGACCGTTAGATGGAAATAAGCGCTGAAGAGCGTAAATTGATGACAAGCTGTCAGTATAAAGATGAAATGAATCATGCGGTGAGCCGATGCACCAATTGATAGCCTCGTCTATCGCAGCCAATTCCACTTTAAAAACAGAGTTATAGTCATGTAATTTTAATCTCATGTCTAGTATAAAAGAATCCCTATATCAAACTGCAAATGCAGCTCCTACACTGTTCATCATTCGAGAACCATCAGTATACAATATCGGATGATTCACCACTGGTACTCTATCAACCACTGGCTTAACAAATTTTATATTTAAGTTTTCAAAAAAGTAAGGATAATTATATGTCCTCAGTTTATTCAAAAAATCTTCACCTTTAAAACACATATTGTCAATCAAGACTGTGCCATTTCCATAAATAATATTATAACGCTTAGAAGACAAATTCAGTTCTATGTCAAGCGGTGAACACACAATGCGTCATTAGAAATCGTACGATATGCTTTTAAGACAGATAGCAGACATAGACGTTGTCATGAGAGTAATCTTGTTATTCCATTTTGATTTAAGTCATGCATCCAGATCTCATGCCCATATGAAATACGTTTCTTCAATACGGTATTGTACCATATTTTAAGATAAATAGAAGGAAGACCTCTATCACGGATTCTGGTTTGGCGCATTTTACATGTGAAATCGTTAAGCCTGGTTCGAATCATATCTAGGTGATCCATCCAGCGAAAATTGCTGTCAAGTAGAAATCCCAAATAAAGAATATTGTCCTTTACACTGATACTTTTGTCATTATGTTTAAAAATTGGTCTTCTGCTAAGAGTGTGGCTCCCAAACAGCATTGCGACTGACTTCTCTGCACTAATTTGCAATTGATGCATAGAACAGATATCCGAAAAGTAATGAACACTAGTATTCATTTTATGTTCTAACGCGGAGCGCGTATCTGCGCCCTCTATGATGACGCTATCATCAGCATAAGAAATAATCAGTAATCCTCTCTGCTTGCAACTCTTTAAAATTCTGTAAGCCACTAGTGTCCAGATAAACGACCAAGGCATGACCCTTGCGGGCAGCCACGGAATACATGAAACCGTATTAATCCATTTTAAACACTAGTGTCGTGAAGGAAATTTTCCCCTTGTTATTAATAAACTTTATAATATACTTATAACTACTTAAAAGGTGACAAAAACATATAAAAACATATAAAAGTATTATTTAATGTAACCCGAGATCTTTTAAACACACACGCGTTCATTTTCAAAGGGACAAAGATGATTGACTGAATAGAAATACATTTTAAAAACAAAAACAAAAGTAGTACGCATGCGCAAGCGGAGTTCAGTCCATTTCTCTTTATATCTGTCTTTATATCTTATTATAATAATGATATATATTATATCATTTTTTGCATTACTAAAATATAATATTAATTTAATAGCTAAACTTCCAACAAAATTGAAAGAATTGATTCACAGCAAAATTGGTCCTATTCCCGATTATGAAAAAGCTGGAGTCTACATTATCCCATTCAGCACAGAACAGCATAAGAGTTTATTTTATATTGGTATGACCTGTCGAAAATTTAAGGAAAGATTAAAAGAGCACATTTCTGATATCAAGTTTTAACAAACCAAATACAGCTTTATCCAGATTGCATCAAACAGAAAATATTAAGATAAACTTCGAAAAAGCTAAAATTATCATTTCAACGTCTAAACCACTACTCATCAATAATCCGTAAATCCATTGAAATTTTACTTAGAAGTGATAATGTTTGTAACGATGTCCTTTCCTATAATATTCCCGCAATTTGGTACAATATCCTAAATATTTCACGACCTCCAGATAATATGAACTGATCTTTTCACCCCTCTGCAGAGAAATGGACTGAACTCCGCTTGCGCATGCGTACTACTTTTGTTTTTGTTTTTAAAATGTATTTCTATTCAGTCACTCATCTTTGTCCCTTTGAAAATGAACGCGTGTGTGTTCGAAAGATCTCGGTTTACATTAAATGATATTTTTTATATGTTTTTATATGTTTTTGTCACTTTTTAAGTAGTTATAAGTATATTATAAAGTTTATTCGTATTAATCCATGCGTATATTTAAAACAAATAAGTGTATGGCTCATGTAACTTTTAAGTGTTGACTTCATGTAATCAAAAATAGGTAAGATATTTATGATATCGGCTACAATACGCCAATCCAAAACGTCGAAGCCACCACTGATATCAAACGAAATCATTGCACAGTATTTATATACTGATAGTGTTTCTCCAATGATATTCTTTAACGCAGAAAGTGCTGCCAGGGTGCTCCGTCCCTCACGAAAGCCATGTGGCCCATCATCAAGATAATTAGCAGACTCCAGCATTGTAATAACTCTAAGTTTTAAAAGTCTTTCATATAACTTACCCATCACAGGGAGAAGAGTAATAGGTCGATATGAATTAATTTTTTCAGCTGCCCTATTATGTTTTCGAAAAAAAAAATTATCATTCCCCGTTTCCAACATTTTGGGAAGTGGCCAAGTGAAAAACAAGTATTAAATAGCGTCAACATAAGTGTTGTAAATCTGTTACAGAAATTTTTAATAATTATTTCATCAATATCGTCCGGTCCTGGAACTTTAATTATGTCCTGAAGGCTCAACACATGAAAAAGTTCTTTTTTCTGTAAATGGAATAAAATCAGGTGATGAGGAAAAATTGAATGAGATGTACTCATAAGAAACAGGAGGTCGATAATCCACGTCAAAATGACCAGACATAAGGCTGTGTGCTACGCTATCATATGTGTCAAACTTGTTCACTAACTTTTTTTTTTTTTGACACCCAGCCAGGGCTCCAACCGTGAAGTTTATGGAACTAATGTCCTGGCGGGAAAAAACCCCTCCACCATCCAGCTCCGCGCACTACCAAAGGACCGGGCAAACCAACGGCATATATAATAACAAAATAAATAACAAAAGCATAAACTCTTATACAAAAATAAAACATAGCAACTCGCTATGATCAACAATATACAAAAAGCATGTTTAGAGATTACCATGCAACTTTTACAAGAGTGTGGGTTTATGGGTAACTCCACAACCAACTGAAGAACAGAAACAATATCAATAGCTGAAGATAGTCCAATAAAATAAATAGTCCTTAAAATCAAAAATATTTAAAAACTTAAGTTCATAAAATGCAGGAAAAACTGATAGCCAAAGATTAACAACCACTACGCAGCAAGATCAATAAACAGTCCGCCAGTACGTAGGAATCCATCCACAGCACTACAGCTACCAGCAAGGGATGCGTAATAGATAAAACGTTCAAGCACTCACAACGTGAAGAATTGGCGTGTCCACCAGAACCACTGTATATGAACAAGTTCAATAATATTAGAGAGTCCAGTAAAAATAAAAGTCTGTACATAATGTTCATAAAATCTGAGTCTTTAAAATCGAAAGTTTTAAAATACAAGGGAGATTGATAATAGTTGTGGAACTTGGTAACTATAATATACTTGAAAATTTTCATTAATAGACTGCTTTAGAACCGATATCTTATAAAAGAATACTTTGCATTAAGTGCATTATATATCGCACATAACTTGTTGTAGTTTTTCTTGTCAAATAGGACTATTCTGAAATTATAACTGATACTTTGTGAATTATCAAAATGAAAGAAAAATGGTACCACAGGGCATTCGCCAAAAAGGTAATGATGTACATTACCCACGCTGCCACAATCTCAGAGTGCATTACTTCTTTTTCCAATTTTAAGCAAATATTCCGGGAAGCTTCCATGAGCAGAAACAAAATATTGAATAACTTGGCTCTCACAAATAAAACTGTTATCTACTTTTTAAAAAACTTTGTAGGTGTCACTTCCTTTAACGCTGTGTCTCCAATCTTCTTGCAAATCACTACGTATATTTTCCAAACAAATCCTCTTCACCCATGAGATAGGAAATTTCACCTCTTCCACTACATCAGCAACCGCTGGATCTATAGCTGCTTTTGCCAATTCATCGCCCCTTTCATTTCCTGGATTACCAATGTGTGCTCTTGTCCATCCTAGTGTAAGCTCCTTTTCTGGATGACTATTGAAATTATCATAGATGTTCTTTACAATGTTATTAATTGGAAAGTTTCTCTGAAGAACAAGTGTGGAAGCCTTGTTATCTGTAAACAAGTAAGCCATAGTAAAATGTGAGGACATAAACCAATCAATAGCATATCTAATAGCAGTTAATTCTGCTTGATAAATACTGTTTATTCCATTCAGAGAGATCTTGAAATCAAAGATAAAATTATTATTATATAGTACTGTGAAAGCTGCTCCGACTCCCTCCACCATCTTAGATCCATCTGTATAAATGAATGGGTGTTTTTCGTTTATAAAATAATGATAACTTTTATCAGTTATTATAGGAAAATTTTCATTCCAATATTCTGGTGCCAATGTGGCATAAGAATTAAAAATAAGCGGTCCAAAAATTAACCACCGCCCTTGAAGGGATTAAAGCAGTAAATTGTAGTAATTGTAGTAAATTGTATTATGTCCATCGTTTTATAACACTGTTAAAAAATACCGGACGCAAAGACTCTGTTTACTTAATTCATTTTATTTTAGTTTATTTTCAAATGTTTAACTGATCTTCTTTAATCAAACACGAAAACAACCATTGGATGTCTTAACAGCAACTGATTAGGCCTTAAATTTTCGCAATCAAATGGAATTTAATGGAAACCCATTTACAGGGAGATCGCTATAGGTTTTTTCATTATAATTCAATTTTCTCTAATATTTTTAAAACCGATCAGATTAGCGTTCTTTTAGATTCTGCGGTGTCTGAACGGGGATTGGCAAGCGTAGCTTGCAGGGGGCAGAGCCCCCTAGTATTGTATAATATATTAAGAGGAAGACAATGTGAAATTGAAAAAGTTCTATTTTTTAAAAGAATACTTTTTAAGTTCATTTTGCTTTTCGAATTCATATAGAAATGTTAGTTGAAATCCCCCTAGCCCCCTAGTATTGTATAGTCCCCTAGTAGAGCCTAGTAGAGCCCCTAGTAGAGCCCCCTATTATTGTATAATATATTAAGAGGAAGACAATGTGAAATTGAAAAAGTTCTATTTTTTAAAAGAATACTTTTTAAGTTCATTTTGCTTTTCGAATTCATATAGAAATGTTAGTTGAAAGCCAATGGAGGGCATGTTAGTTACATTTTCTATTTAAATATTTCAACGTAGTCCATTTTTGACAAATGCAAGGTAATATGCCAAGAGTAATTTGATGCACAACATGTCCTTCGTATTGTACACACATTATTATAATTATGGCTTTTATTCTAATTCGTTGTTTGTGATTCGCAATTGCCCTCGGAAGGTAGGGAAACATTTATAAATAATCACTGTTATTTTTAAATGCCCATCTTAAAAAAGCGGAGACACATCCCTTGTTATACGTGAAACGAATTAACATCTTACGACGTGGGTGTGGTGCTTATTGTGATTTATTCAAAAGCGTACCATAAATTTTTATTTATTCTTATTTCTTTTTAACTAGCTAACCTTGTCACGATTTTCCTTACTGATGAACGGTTTGTATAGTGTGTGGCTGGAATATTAATTTTCGGTCAATAATTAACTATTTTTGTTTGTGGCGTTGTTAACATTTTAAGGTAGTCTAAATGTAGTGGAAAATTCAAAATGTTTTGAATAACTTTAATAATTTATTTTAATAACTTTCCTATGATAACAAAGTGTCCAAAAAATAATTGTAATATCTACTTAGATTAGAGAGAATGTATTCTAGTTTTAAAACCTTTGAATGGCGGTCTTTTTAAATATGAGATTTAAACTAAAATATGTATGTAATTAGTATTTTAAAATTATCATTCCGTATTTTTTATAGAAAATTTTTGAGTAGTTGTTCTGGCATTGACTACAAATCAAACAATTCCGATTTCGAGTCTCCGAAAAAACGAGGATGTGTCCCGTGCAAAAATACTGACACGAAATTATGAAAATACTTTTGATTGTTATTCTTGCTGTTGTCGTTGTTGTTGTTTTTGTTGTAACAGTCCTGTATCACTTTTCATCAAAATATGAAAATTCCATGTACGTTCGTTTACCTATTGGAGGCTTTAACAATTGTAAAAGCTGTTTCAATCACTACAAACATTGGGTATCTAGTTAAAGTACAAAAGTACTACTTTGCATTTTCGTACTTTATATAACTTTTGTACAAGAGCACATAAAATGTTTCAGTATATAATTATAAGCAATCTTTCGTAAAATGGCTCGATTCGCTTTGAAAATTGGGTTCTACGTCAATTCGTTGCACACAATTCATCACGGAACAATTCGTCGTGGCGTCATCTGATAATAGCGTCAATTCGTTGCGGCATCAATTCATCGCAGCTTCACACAGCGGACTATTTGACACAAAAAACCTGGCCAAAAATGCAAAAATTAAAATTTCGTCAAAATTTTTTAAAATCATATTTTTTAATAGCTAACTAATTGACGCGTCGATCTATGTCTATTTTAGGAACCTGAGTTATATCCGGTGGCTCCTGGCCTCAGTTGAAAAGGAAGTTTCTTTGTAAGAAGACTTTGAATTTTTGTTGCTTTTGGGCATTGTTGTTATGTTTAAATATAATTCTTTTGTGGCTCAATGAATCGTTGTATTGAAACTAAACAGGGCTTACGTGTTTAACAAAGGTCAGAGTCAGTGTTAAACTATTTGATAATTTAAACAGTTCAGTTTTTAATTAACGAAAAAACATTAAATTTGTAAAAGGGTTATTTTTAAAGCGTTTTTGGCTCTAATTTAAACATATCGAAACCTTTTTAACATGTGCCGGACTTTGCCGGACCCTTTTTGAATTTCGTATTAGTTATAGTCTTGAGTACCAATTTCTGCAAAAAAATCTTCCGCATATTGTTGCCATCTTTATATATATATATTTTTTCGGGATGACTATTTAAATGCTCCGTTTTGCGGCCACCGAATTGAAGAGATAAGAACTATATATTTACTGTCATATTGCAGGTTTTTAGCTCACGGGATATTACCTGAGAACTTTTGCACTACAGATTCTATATGTGTGTATGTACGTATGTTGGTACATACATACGTACGCAATTCGATATTTCTTGATAGAAATATCCGATCGCCTTCAAATTGTAAATACTTATTTATTGAAAAAGTGTTTCCTAATTAGTTTCGGGAGCTCATAGGTGAAAAATAAGGGAAGAAAAGAGGAAATTAAAGACGTCTGGAGTAAACGCAGAAATGATTAAAAGGTTGCAAGTGATATTGGAAGTCATAACAAGTGGGCATCGCATTGACGAAAAAAAGTTCCAAACATGTGCTGATGAAACAGCAAGACTGTAAATGAACCTTTACAATTGGCACCCTATGATTACAACAATGCACAAGGTTTTGATTCAAGGTACTACTGTAATTAAGAAAGCAGTCGTACCCATTGGCCAACGCAACGATCAGACGAAGCTGCCGATGCCAGAAACAAACACTTTAGACAGTACCGTACAAAGTACTCAAGAAAGTGCAATAGAGAAGTTTTCAACACAGATGTCTCAAATTGGCTTCTTTTAAGCAGTGATACTTTTATAAGCTGCTCTAGACAAAGACCAAGGGAAAAGAGCAAGCCACACAGTAACGAGACCCTACAACTTCTTCTTCTAGTTGATCTGATGGTAGTCCTGATAAAAGCCAAGAAGAGAGTGGTGAAAAACTGAGTTCTGAAGAATCAGATTGAAACTGGTAATCTATTAAATACACTGTAAAACTAGCATCTCTATACTGTAGAGATTCCACTTTACTAAATGTATTATTAAATGTAGCTTTATCAAATGTGTATAAACTTTATTAAATGTAATATAAATATAATAATAATTATTAAAGTAAATTAAATGTAAATAATAAATTTTATACATAGTAAAATTAAATTAAACATTACTAGTAAATAAAACAATCTATCAACAGTTAATTTTCTCCCATAAAAACTAAACATTTAAGGCTGCTAGTCATTCAACTTCCAAATTCCCTTCGGAAATGTCAAGTCTATGGACATGTGATGTATTCGTGTTTTTAAAATATCTACTTAGTAAATACTTTAACATCTTTTTCCTTTATGCTCTTCTTAAATGTCTCTTTTTTTTTCCTTACTTGTCAAAATATTTATAAAATGAATACTTATTATTATGTGAAGCGTTAAAATCTTACTTACACTTCGTCAGCTTTTAAGATACAAAATATTAAACTAAGCTATGGATTTGTATGTACACTACATAGTATGCTAAAAGTTAGTTCAGTGAAACGCATAGCACAGTTAAAAATTTCCATTCAGCCATTTCCGTGAATAAACGGAAATGCACTTGAGAACTTTTGTGCAGTCCTGTATATTATTAATAGAATGTATCCACACCAAGTAATATTTAAAAAAAATAGTTCAATTTAAAAACGCATATCACAACTACAAACGCACTTCCAGCAATTATTGGTCATAAACTTCAATAGTTAAATTTATTCCTCAGCCAAATTCTTTTGTGTGTCCCTGTAAATGAATGATATATTCTATGCACGCTATATTCTACAATATGTGTCTTAGTACACCTCAGTGATGTATATAAATTTCAGTACGTTTAAAATAGTGTGATATCATTAAAATACAGAGCAAACGATTTTTTCCCATAGTTTATAATGTAAGGGAATTCTTTTGAGTGTCTCTGTAAATGATTTGTAAATGCTATAGACTTCATTTACAATACCAAACATACCATAGTGATACCCAATAACATCTAACAATTTCAAGGCAATTGGACTACATTTACAAAGAAAAATATTTTTGGCCAAGATTTCGGGTCGAATACTCCACTGTGCGTCAGTTCGTCGTGGTGTCAGTTCGTCGCGGCGTCAGTTGATCGTGCCGAAAATATTTTTAAAGGCGATCATGATGAAAATAAAGATAATTTAGTAAAATTATTTGCCACATACAGCTACAACATCAAATAGCTTTAGCTTCACTGAAAGACTGTATAATTAAAAAATGGATGGGGTTTGTTGAGCTTTAACCCTTGGGCAGACCTCTCCACTCAGCTGGATCTCTATAATTTCAAAATGGTTCGCGGGATCTCAATTGTTCATTGCTGCTCATTATTTATAAGTTACATCAGGATGATTTATTGTTTTTTAGAGTAATAGATCGTGTCTATTATTTATCAAAAAGGACACAATGGAAATCTTTAATGTTATTTAACAAAACTTAATTATCACAATGGGTTAAATACGTAACGTGATAGAGCATTTTTGATTGGATTTTCTGCTTTTGCATTTAAAATATTTTTTTAAACACTTATCGACTTATTTAAAATTAGAAAAATTAAAATTATGTTAGGAAATAAGTATAAGATAAATCTACTACAGCAAAGTGTTGTTGGAATTCCAATCATCAGTTTAACTTTTCTGGAACTGAAATTATAAAAAACTGCAGTAATTCGTTTTTTGATCTAGATTTTTACGAGGCTTATTATATACATAAATATACAAATTTCTTGGTGAATGATATGAATAGCACACCTTTTCTCTCCCTTATGTGGAGGGATCCTGCCTAGTGATACCTGTTTTTTGGTCTTACACGTCAGTTACGTCACTTCTATCTTTCTGATATATAAATTCGCACAATACTCGGTATCACAGTACTCGGGGTAAAAGCCTAGGGAGTTCTTTGAACCCGTTTTAATCTTTTAATGTTTTTATTTTTTGTTGTTTAGTTCTTATGGTTATTTTTACACTGGATGAAGGGAATCTGGAGTATTCTTGAAACAGCTGTATGTAGTTTAACCTTTAACTGATGTGACAGAACTTGTCACATAATTACTGTGAAGCGGTCTGTGAGACCGCTCCATCGAAAGAATGAATAAAAGACACGATTAAGTCATAAGATGGTGTTTCTGTATTAAACTTTTTGTACAGGACTATTATAGTTAAAATTCAATTCAAAAGTCTCTGGTGATAGTACTAAAGTTCCAAACGAAACAAAATTTGGGTAGTTTTTGTAGTTAAACTGAAAGTTACAAGTTAAACTATAAAAATTGAAAAAAGCAGCGTTTTGTGAGACCGTTAACATCATTTGAAGGTTAATGCCGTGGCATTTGAATTTGTGTTTTAACTTTCTAAATTTATACTGATGTATATTAGACTTATTTGTTCCAAAATTCTTGTAGAACAATGTTGTTATTATAACGAACTCATAGTTATCAAAAAATGAAATAAAATGCTCCAACATTGCCAAAAAATTCTTTTGACGATCGTTGAAAAATTTCGTAAATTAATTTCCACTTTGCATATGTCTGATAATTAATAAAATTTTTCATTGTCGTCGCTTGAAGCAGAAGATGCACTGTATTCAAGTTACTCGGCTTAGATATGTGACATTTTGTGACTTAAAATGAATTACAGCGACATTACATTTCAGTCATCAAATGACTGTCGCTTGTGGCGAATTTAAAAAAATGACATTTTTTGCACCTTTGTAACTGTTGCGCTTGTATTCTTTTATGACGTCATGGTTACTTCGCATCAATTATTAGAATCTATTAGAATATCGGTCTCAAAAGTCATACAAATATCTGCCTCATCACTACAAATGAAGCTTGTCATTAGATTAATGAAAAATAAATCAATATTTTTGTCTGAAACCTTGAAAGCTTCAACTATATTTTCCCCTTTCTATTCCTATTAAAAAAAAAAAAAAAAAAAAAAAAATTAAAGCAGTGAATCTTTCAACACAAAATAGTTGTTTTTCCTAGTTAAGATAATTAGAGTCCATTAGTCTAATGGAATCAATACTGACGAAAAATTCTGCCTCGTAAAACTGTTGATCCGTTTAAAATATCCATTCAAAGAACGCATACGAAATTTTACGGTAAATCATAGTTGACCCTTCCTTAACATTTACAATGCATAACAAGCTACATCACTCATTTTTCTTTATATAAATATTTTATGAAAAAACATATTCATGTTCAACGAAACTAAAAGTAAATAGATGTTTGTTACTTATCGCATATTATTTATAGTCTTATAAATATTTATTCCTAGTACGATATCCATTTCTAAAAATAGTTTCTCATTTCAAGGAAATATAAAAAAATTAACTTACTGAACGAAAGTTGATCAGCTAGGACAAAATTAGTGAATAGTTTAGTAATACTAAGTATACATAGTATTAGTGAATACTTTAATATTACTTATATTTAGTATTAGTGAATACTTTAGAAATTTTAGGTATACTTACAAGGGCACCACCAAACATGATGCGCACAGATTTTGATGATTTCAAAGTATGTTGTAGGGGTCATACCACTAATTATTCTGATGAAAAAGTTTCTTCAAATGGGCCTTAGTTTTTTGAGAAATTGGGGGTTAAAGTTCAGCATATATTTCAAATACCCGTTAGTGTGACTTTCTGAATGTGAATTCGTGGTGCAGCGGTATCGTGCGAGCTTACGGGCCAAGACATTGCGGGTTCGTTTCCGATTCGAGGTATTTTTTTTTTTTTTTTTTTTTGTCTTTTTTACAAATTTTTTATATTTTTTACACGTTAAAAATTTTAAGCAGAATTGGGCATTCTACAGCTTTGAACTTTGATATTTTCTTAATAAACTAGGGGGCTCAGCCCCCTACGAGCTACGCTCGCCAACCCCCGTCCAGACACCGCAGACTCTAAATGCACGCTAATTTGATCGGCTTTAAAAAGATTTCGAAAGGCTAAATTATAATTTAAAAAACAGTGGCGATCTCCCTATAAACGAATTTCTATTCATTTCTCTTTGATTGGAGAATTTTAACGCCAAATCCGCTGCGGTACTACTTGATTATCCTGTCGACCAATTTCGCCAAATTATATAAATCGCCAAACCACTCGCCAAATTATAAAAATTGATATAATTTTTATTTTAAATAACGAAAGAACAAATAAATTCGTACAACATTAATAAAAACACAAATAAAACGTCGAAATAAAAATAACTTGATGACGTATGCACGTGTAACAACATTTCAAAATAAGCTAATATAAAAGGAATTAAGTAAAGAGAGTCTTTGTCTCCTGGTATTTTTTAACAAAGCGAAAAGAAAGTTCTTTTAAATGAGACATTTTAAATTAATTCTCAAAATATCAAATAAATGTCTAGCGCAATTTCTAAATTTAAACTTTTTTGCAATATTATTTTGTGTTCATTTTATGTAATAACTATAATGTGACGTAAATATGACGTAATTTCTCCTAAGACTTCTAACGCATGTTAATGAATTTATTATTTTACAATATCCTTTCTCTTTTAAAATTCACGTGTATACTTTTTATGACGTAATTTTTAATAAGTTCCTGCTTTTTATACGTAATTATTTAATTCTAATTTGAAAGTTTTTTCCCTGTTTATAATAGTCACGTGTAAATAAATTTTTAATTTGAAGCAAACATTATTGCTTGCGCTTTTTATACAGTTGGCAACAGTTTAAATTAGTACAAATTTCTGAAATCTGTAAAAAATATCTCTAGAAATGATGAAAATTTGAATTTAAAATAGAAATAAAACCTGAAAAAATGAGTCAAAATAAAAAAATTAATGCAATCTGCACTCCGGCAAATTCTAACGCATAAATTGATCTAAAAATGATTACACTGCCTTGTATAGTTTTTGCTGCTATAAAACTTTTTTAGCGGAACGATTTTGTCCAACTTTAGCACTAAATATCTCTTAAAATAATTCTTCGATTTGAAAACTGTCTGCATCAGCGTATTTATCAAACATTTCTGTATAAAACCACCGATTTTCATATTTTTGTATGCATTATTTTTGTTAATATTAACGAAGAAATGCCTCCGGTCACAAAAAAATCAAAACCGGCGGCGGCGACGGCGGTGACAGCGGTAGTTACTTTTTTTTAGAATAGAGAGATTACATTTAAATTTTCGAATTTTTCATGGCAATTTATTTTTCTTTTCAATTTTTAAACTAATATTTTTATTTACAAAACTAATTTATGCCTAAAACATTTTTAAAAATTAATTATTATTTACATTTTTTTATTTTAAGCACAATTCTGCAATAATGATTTTTTTTTTTTTAACTTTATGGAATTTTAAAGGAAAATGTATCCTTTTCTTGTGTAAATTATACAAAATAATTTTCTGGTGCAATTTCTCAAACGTATCTAGGATTAGATAATTCAAATAATGCATACCTTCCAAAGAGTTATAAAATATTAAAGTAGTAATGCTTAAATACAAGTTTTTTACCAGTTGTACAAATTTTTAATGCTTTGTAAAATACATTTATCTTTAATAAAGTTCAACCTAAACGTCATTTTTCGTTTGCACAAATAAAAAATGACAGATTACATTTAAAAATATTTTTTTTATTATAACAAATAAAAACACTCTCTGCGTGATTCATAAAAATTTAACTGGATTGCAAAAATCGTCTGTTAATGAGATAAAATTTACGATACATATAAATATATTTATACATTTTTTAATCGTCTGCTTTGCTTTTCTCGGTAATATTTGAAAAAATAAAAATTTCTTTTCTTGATCTCGTTTAGCTTATTTTTCAGACAAATAAAAGATTTGAAATATTGTTACATATAGGGGAAATTTCGGTATGAAAATTAAAAGAAGGCTACAGATTGTGACAGATTGAATGCTAAAGATTGTGTTATGGAAGGAACCAGCGCTGATGCGGAAAATTCTCGTTTGGAAGAGAAACAAAAAGGCCGAATTACAAATGCATTAAAATATTGCGAGACGTTGTTACAAAATGATGATCTGTTTACAAGTTCTCCACCGGATGAAATATCCGGTGCTTCAATTACTATGGCTGAAGAATGTCATGGTGCAATTTTAGAAATATTAGAACATCGACAAATTATTGGAGGCCGAAGAATTGATATTGAATGAAGAAGATGAATTTAACGAATTTACAAAGACATAATTTTTTATTTTAGCAAAAAAAAAAAAAAATATATATATATATATATTCATTATATTTCATTGTTAAAAAAAGTCGAAATCAAACGATTGAATTTTAAATATTTTTTTATAGTGTCCGGGATTTCATGAAGATGGTGAGAATTTTGTACTTGAAGAATTTGCACCTGAACCGCGCGATTATATTCCACTGTGGTACAAAAAGAATGTTGTTGCATTAGCTGAAGCCTGTAATACATAAGTAAAAAAGTAAATAATAAAAATAAAGAAAAAAGTGCCCCAGGGTGGGATCGAACCCGCAGTGTCCAGGCCCATAATCTCGCACGCTACCGCTGAGCCACGAATTCACATACAGAAAGTCATACTAATGGGTATTTGAAATATACGCTGAACTTTAACCCCCAATTTCTCTAAAACTAAGGCCCATTTGAAGAAATCCTTTCATCAGAATAATTAGTGGTATAACCCCTACAACATATTTTGCCTATTAAATCTGTGCGCATCATGTTTGGTGGTGCCCTTGTTAGTATTTGTGAATACTTTAGTAATACTAAGTATACTTAGTATTAGTGAATATTTTAGTAATACTAAGTATACTTAGTATTAGTAAATACATTAGTAATTAGTAATACTCGGTAGTTTATAGTTTTGAGGAATGGTTTATTGTCTGATAGGAATGTGGGAAGGACAGGGGGTCGAATTTCCCGCACCTTATGTTTAAAAATTCACCCTACACTGTTAAAAATAAAGTTAAAGTGTGGTGTTTCACCAAGAAAATGGTGAAAAGTCAATGAAATTTAGCTGCAACCAAGATATTGGTGATAAGTTTCCCCAGTTTATTGGTGCTTTCACAAATACCATTAAATTAGTGAAATGTTAAACCATGATTCAGGTTTTTTATAAATCCAATTTTCTGGTGAAAGGTTGAATCATAAATCAAGGTTTTTTTTAATCCAATTTTCTGGTGAAAGTTTGAACCATAATTCAGTTTTTTTTATCCAATTTTCTAAAATCTATTCAATTTTCTTTTGCTATATATAGCAAAAGTATATTCGGCCAAAAAAGGAGAACGCTCTATACATTTTAATCACCGAATTGTCCTAGTAAAAACAGAAATTGCCATTTGACTGGAAATTGTCTTCTTTAAATTTATGATTTAAAAAATAAACTTGGCGTGCCGCCTCCATACTGAAATTTTATCAAACTTTGAAATTTTTTCAATACAAAAACCTAATTTTGACATCATATTTCGACATTTCGGCATAGTTTGCCATCTGAACTACTAAATTAGAAGTCACTTTGTGTAGAAGTTTAGTAATTATGTACTTTCGTGGAAAAAAAAAGTAAACACCCCCTACTATCTCTGCAAAATATTAACGTAGAAGAAAGTTACTGGTACCACACGATTGGTAATAAATTCTATTTTAAAATGACGTATATTAAATTTGCTTAGGGGGCCATCTACATATTAAAACGAACCATAACTTTGTTTTTTTCAATAGCAGTACATAATTCTGACAGCATAAATGAACATTACACCCTTCAATTATCCTAAAAACGAATTTGTATGCAATTCGTACGATATGTTTCCGATAAATTAATTATTTTAAAACGAGCATATTTTAGGGGCTGTATTCAAATTGATTTTCGATACTCGATTGTTGACCGAGAGAACCTCCTTCTTCATCAAGGCATATTAAGCGCTACTCAAGCAGTCATTGAAGAGTGCTAGATTACTGGATAGCATAAGAAATTTTCAAATATCTGGTCACTTTTGTCATAGACGGGCCCTAAAATCATTAATTTGCCGTTTTTTTAAGCATAATTTGAAAACTACTTGGAAGAAAAGTGAGAAATTTTGGATTTTCATAAAGCATGACTTAATAAATCTAAATCCATCAAAAAAACTGTAGGTTGCAATTCATAATTTTTTTCGAATATTAATTTCATAATTTATATCATAAAGTTATAAAAATTGCAAATTCAACGTATTTATGTTTGGGTATATTAGTATTATTGCTAAAAAAAAGTTAGCACATTAGAAGCATAATTTCAGGAGATATAAATAAAAATATGAAAATGAAATTTAACATTAGAAGCACTAAATTTTGAATGTTTATAATTCAAAAACTTGTCATTCAAATGACTTAAAATTTGGTGTCTAAGCATAGTTGGAACCGAAGATTTGAAAATAGCTTGTTAAAATTGGGTATTGCCATTGAAAACAATGAAGTTTAGGTTCGTTTTAATATGTAGATGACCCCCTAAGCAAATTTATATACATCATTTAAAAGAAGACTTTATTACCAATCGTTTGGTGCCAGTAACTTTCTTCTATGATAATTGGTTGAGGAGTTATTAGGGGGTGTTTACTTTTTTTTCCACGACAGTACATTTAAAGTTTGAACTCTTAATGTTAAAATCATTATCAATAGTTTTGAAACGAACTGCAATGCGCTTAGTTTTGTAGTATAACTACAAAACTACTTGACATAAAGAAGACATAATTTGCAGTCGAATTGATATTTCTACTGTTATCTGGGACAATATGGTAATTAAAATGTATGCAGTGCTCTGTTTTCTTTGGGGCGACTGTATGTCACTAACAAGGAAGGTCTCCATACAGGGCATACTCAGAATATGTTGAAAAAAATGCTAGTGAAACTACTCATGTATGTAATAAGGGATCAGTCAAATTTAACGGCTGAATTTCAGTAGAAAGTCTGTAAAAAAATAAATACTTTCGAATATTTGGCGCGAAAATACGAAAGTGACACGCGATTTGGCGAGCAGGATTTTTCCTAGCCAAAAGCAAACTATTTTAATGCATCTGAAAATTTATTAATTGTTTTTTAGAATGCACGGTTTTTAATGAATTCAAACTTAAACAATTAAAGAGGTTATTATATTTTTTTATATTACATATATATGTTGCTTCTTGCTGTAGTTATTTAATTTCATCACTGTAAAAAATATTTTCTATGCTTTGCAAGTTGAAAATATCTATTTTAAGTTATAGTCAGCTGACATTTGATTTAACATTTCCATATTGAAGACGAAGTCGTTTCCATAGCAACAAAATCAAGTCGACAGTGTTCTATCTGCCTTATTTTTGAGCTTGAGATAATTTAAATCAATTTAAATTTTGTTTTAAATCGTGAAATATGATATTTAAATTTTATTATAAATATATATCACAAACAATAGTTAAAACAAACTAAAAATGACAAAACTATTGTTAAAACAAATTAAAAATGACAAAACTAAAGTTATTTAAATTAAACTTGTATAAACAAATTCAACATAAAAAGTTTTTCCTACATAAAACCGTATTTTTTTTTCATCGCCAACCGGTGATAAATGGCCAAATAAACGAAAATTTCGTTATTTTTTTACGGACGCTATATCGGGGTTCCGCCAAAAAAATTTATATAAATATATATATATCCATATGAGAAGAACATTCTGTATTTTTTCAGATTTTTCTGAGTATGCCCGTATGGAGACCTTCCTTGTAAGAGCCAAATAAATATTTCAGTATTCTATTGTACTTCTGAGATAGGGTTGCCAGTTTGGCCTTTTTTTTTTTTTTTTCATTCCAAAATTTCGTATTCACACCGGAAATTACCTGTTATATTTTACTCTTTGTTTAATGACAGGCATTTCACTATAAAATAAAGTAAAAAATTTTCTTTAAAAATTTCCTGCTTGAATTCGAAGTTCTTTTCACTAAAGTAAAGGCCAAACTGGCAAACCTGTTCTGAGAAATACGAGGCTGTATTTCGAGAAAATACTTTTTATTTCACATTTAGGTTCTGAGATTGGACATCCCTCGAAATTTCATCTCTAAGGACAGGATAGATATTCAGATATGGTTTTTAACCATTTGGAAAAATGGTTATTATCCTCGGTCAGGGTAGGAAATCAAAAACATATCTGAAGCGTTTTATTAGTTGAATCCCGCATTTTATTCGTTTTCTGATTGGTCTATACAGTAATCAGTATTTTCCCTTTACTTTCAACAGAGATGGATACTTCTGTTGCCACTATGACAAAAAAGTAATAAAAACTACAAAAGGAAATTAATAACTCAGAAACAAATTGAGATACAGCTTTCAAACAAATTGCATTTAAAAGTACATTTTTTCCCCTATATGACGGTGTAAAAAGTAATATTGTGGGATGTTTAGAAGTTTAAGAATTAAATTTCATTTAAAATTGGTCCAGGAATATTAAAGTTTAATCCATGGCGTACGTAATGTATGAACAGCTCCGTAGAAGTTTAAAAATTTACAGTACCGAAAAATGTAATCCATGGCGTACGTAATGTATGATCAACTCCGTACGATTTTTTATGCCTTAAATTTTAGTCTTTGAAAAAATCCTTTTCAAAATGGTCGTTGTAATTTGTTAAATTGCATTTTTTTTTTCTTATTATTTTAAAAATATTGTTAATTTTCAATTATTGCGATTCAAAAAAAATTTAATAAAAAAGAAAGCAAGAAAGAAACAGCAATAAGTTTCGAGTCCAAGTTTTACATCATGACAAAAATTCATGTTTTGCCAGAACAACGAATTGAACTGCCAAATGAACAACGTTTATAATATTGTTTTCACAATTTTCTAAAGCACAATGAAGTTTAAATGTAACTAAAATATCGCAAATGACGGCAGTAATTAACATAATTTTTAAAGAGAAAGGGGGGGAGGGGGAATGGGGATTATTCGAAGGTGGATTATTTCCCTTCAATTCGCAATATCCGAGATCAAAATACGATAAAAAATTTAAATTAATTAAAGTCTGTGACTTTTAAAAATATGTTACTTTTTAATTAGTGCAATAAAGCAGAAAAGCATGTCGTGACAAAATGGCGTACTTTAAAGGTTGTTCCAAGGATTATTTTCCTCTTCCTTTGATATCTGAAATGAAAAGAGAATGGATAATTAAACTTAATTTCTTATTCTTTTAAAATTTTGTTAATTTTCAATTACTGCGACTCAGTAAAATACATTAATAGGTCTCCAGTTATTAAGCTTTACATCATAACAAAACTGTAAGGTTTTGCCTGAACAGACCAATAGTGTGTATAAGTTGAAAATTGCGATAGAAATTAAAATAATTTCTGAAGAGAAAGACTTTTAAAATTACGTTATTTTTAATTAATACAATAAAGCAGAACAGCGTGTCATGTGTGTCATGACAAAATTGCATACTTTAAAAGTTGTTCCAAGGATTATTTTTCTCTTCCTTTGATATTTGAAATGAAAAGAGAATGGATAATTAACCTTAATTTCTTATTCTTTTAAAATTTTGTTAATTTTCAATTACTGCAACTCAGTAAATAAATTTAAAAAAAAACCGAAAGAAACATCAGTAGGTCTCCGGTCATTAAAAGCTTTACATCATGACAAAACTTCATGTTTTGCCTGAACAGACCGATTGTGTTAATAAATTGTGTCAATTTAGTTAAAGCAGAAAAATGTGTGATCCGTATCATGACAAAATGGCGTACTTTAAAGGTTACCAAGGTTTACTTTCCTGTCCTTTTGATATTGTAATCCTTAACGGACGGTAGATTTAAATACATGATTCTATTTTTATTTATCTCTGTTGTGATAGGAAAAACTTTTGAAAAGTTCTATAATATTTGGGCTATCTCATATTTCTAAACTCATCATGTTCTGAAGTTACAAAGTTTCCTTTGGTAACCATAGATTCAGAGGCCCAGTGATAAATCATAAAAATATTAAAAACCTAAATACGAAGTTGTATTGAAACTTATAAATAAGGCTTCAAGATTATTTAAATATGCGTCTCGGTGTACCCTTTTCTAAATTTCTTAGTTCAACCGGCAGCGGTTTCCACGCAATTGCGTGCGCACAAACAGAAAATGAAACAATTTGTTTTATTATTATATACATTGGTAAAAAAATATCTATGTATAGGTATATATGTGCGTGCGCAAAGCGATTCATAAGAAATAGTTTTTAGAGCTGACGGATAAAATTTTTACAACATGAATTTAGTGAATTTGCAATTTATTGGGTCGTTCGGAAAGTCGTGTCCGTTTGGGAAAATCAATTCGTACCGGAAAATTCTGCCCGGTAATTATTAGACATTAGATATTGGAATCGATGTCTAATAATTAAATGATAGAATTTTCCGGTACGAATTGATTTTCCCAAACAGGACACGACTTTCCGAACGACCCAATATTATACCTGTGAAATTTGTAACGTTACATAATAATGATACATGACAATAATCATCTTATTACATCAGCAAAAATTTCAGATCAAATATCAATTACCCCGTGAGTTAAAGAATTTTAAAAATAGTAGATCGATCTGCAACCGGTCGGTGCATGGAATACTTACGGAAAATAATAACAACTTTACTCATGCTGTGCCGTGTACTATGATATTTTTAAGACTTTGGAATAAAGTAATACCTCCCACCAAAATTCTTTGAAAATTCGGAAACCGAACCCTCTCACTAAAACATTGGTAAATGATCCAGTACCAGACACTTGTGTCCAAACCAGGGTTGTGCAATCTAGTTGTGCAATCTGTGCAGGGTTCTGATCTATTGTGCAATGTGTGCGGTGCACACAGGCGCCAAGTGTTTTAAGCGAGAAAAAAAATATTTAAAAGATACATATTTTTCTTTAATTTGATTAAAATTAAATACTCTTGAAATTTAAATTAAGTTTTATAGATTAACTACTTATAATCAGTTATGTGTTATTATTCTTTAAAATGAAAATGATAGATTAATCTGTTTTAGTTCTGAACACAAAATCTGATTTGAAAGTAAAAACAAAAACAAAAAAAAACTGAGCATTTTTTAGCAATGTACCCAATTTTAGACGCCACAGAGGCCAGATTGACACTATTTCATACTGTTTTATTGAAACCTTCTTCTTCCCCAACATTCTAATCACGTGACATGCTCGCTGGTTAGTGCGGAAAGAATGTCGTTTTCTGTGCATAAAATTCAAAATGCCTTTATACTTTGTTCTTCCATGGCTGCTCGTCACCCAGTTTCCGAATTTCCCTCGGTAATGTTAAGTCTAGGGGCATCTGATGCATTGTTATATTTAAAATATCTCCTCGGGATATTAATATTTTTTATTTCTATTTTCTGTGTACTCTTCTTAAAGGATGTCTCTTTTTTTCTTAGTTCTCAAAATATTTCTAAAATATATGCTTAATTTTATATGAAGTGTTAAAATTTTACTCCCACTTCGTCCGTTTTTAATACATAAAATATTAAATTAATGAAAGATATTAGAAATATTTTGAGAACTAAGAAAAAAAGAGACATCCTTTAAGAAGAGCACACAAAAAATAGAAATAAAAATTATTAATATCCCGAGGAGATATTTTAAATATAACAATGCATCAACCGCCCACAGACTTAACCCTTTGTAACTCAACAACTCCGATTTGAAAAATTCTTACACAGATATTAAAATGCATCATTTTAAGCATGGATAAAATAATAAAAAAATTCAGAACAGAAAAATAAAATTTTATTGGAAAAATGGGTTTGTTGCATATTTGCAACATCTTGCCAAGTCGCACAAAAACTAAACATACTTAAAATTTTAAATTTTATAATATACTTATAACTACTTAAAAGGTGACAAAAACATATAAAAACATATAAAAATATTATTTAATGTAACTCGAGATCTTTCGAACACACACGCGTTCATTTTCAAAGGGATAAAAGATGATTGACTGAATAGAAATACATTTTAAAAACAAAAACGAAAATAGTACGCATGCGCAAGCAGAGTTCAGTCCATTTCTTTGCAGAGGGGTGAAAAGATCAGTTCATATTATCAGGAGGTCGTGAAATATTTAGGATATTGTACCAAATTGCGGGAATATTATAGGAAAAGACATCGTTACAAACATTATCACTTCTAAGCAAAATTTCAATGGATTCACGGATTATTGATGAGTAGTGGTTAGACGTTGAAATGATAATTTTAGCTTCATTATTGCTTTATCATTGTTGCTTCATAGCTTTACAGCTAAAATTATCATTCCAACGTCTAACCACTACTCATCAATAATCCGTGAATCCATTGAAATTTTGCTTAGAAGTGATAATGTTTGTAACGATGTCCTTTCCTATAATATTCCCGCAATTTGGTACAATATCCTAAATATTTCACGACCTCCTGATAATATGAACTGATCTTTTCACCCCTCTGCAAAGAAATGGACTGAACTCTGCTTACGCATGCGTACTATTTTTTTTTTTTTTTTTTTTAATGTATTTATATTCAGTCAATCATCTTTTATCCCTTTGAAAATGAACGCGTGTGTGTTCGAAAAATCTCGGGTTACATTAAATAATATTTTTATATGTTTTTGTCACCTTTTAAGTACTTATAAGTATATTATAAAGATTATTAATAACAAGGTGAAAATTTACTTCACGACACTAGTGTTTAAAACAGTGTTTTGACTCTACTTAAAATTTTAATTTAGATGAAAAATTTTGGAAAAATTGTTAGTTTTGTTGTAGAAAAGTCCCACACTACATTTCTCACAAACAGTTTGAGTAAAGCCTTTACAATCGGAGTATTTACAATGTATTATTTTTTCTGCCCAATATGGCAAGTGCCCAATTTCATCTAGGCGCACTTGTTTTGGTGGAATATGTTAAAAAGACGCTCTATGCTTTGCTGTTGAATTCTTTTTTCTACGAGACCTTTCTCTTTATTGCTAACTTTGGACTTGATATTAATTTTACAGAGGGAGGGGGGGAGATCCCTAACTTACTCTATAGCAATTAAATAATATAAAAACCGACTAATGTTTCCCCTTTTCAATAATTTTTCTCTTCTGAAAGAAATGCAACTTAAATAACAATTAGAAGAAATTTTATATCTTGCTCTTTCGATATTTAAAAAAAAATCCATTACAAGGGAAGACATGGCGCGTTGTTGCAGATTTGCAACAAACAAAAGTTTACGTTTATCTTATACATTTTATAAATTTCCTAGCTCGAAAATGGTCTTTTAATAAAGAATTTAAAACTTAGTTATGTAAACAATATACTTGCAGACGTTAACAGACTTTAACACGTTCACGCCGGCGCGGTGGGTCACACTCGATTGTCTCAGAGTTATCAAGTCTCCGGCTTTTTGCACACCACAGTTATTTTAGAGAAAATGTTGTTCCTTTAAATCGTCCAATTGTTCTAATTAAATAAAACAACATTTTCTATATTAAAATACTGGTATCCAAAAAGCCGGAGACTTGGCGGCTCTGAGACAGTCGAGTGTGACCCACCGCGCCGGCGTGAACGTGTTAAAACGAAAAAAAAAAAAAAATCCGTATCGCCATCTGTTGCGTATTTAATGAAATAATTATGTTAATAACAGTCTAATAGAATAACCTCAATCAACAAAATCGTCTGTTAAAGTTTACTATCGAAATAACAATGACGTTTTGGGTATGTTGCAGATCTGCAACACGGTGATACAAAGGGTTAAGCTGAGAAGAGAAAGATCACTGCTTACCGCGCTCGGGTAAGAGTGGAAAAAAGGACTGTTTCGTGTCATTTCTTAACTCTTTCAGGGGCAAGTAATTGTGTTTCTGTAATGTGGAATTCACACCGGAATCTTCAAAAAAATTTATTGGTAAATAAAGAAAAGCAATTTTACGACTTTTTTTCCCACAAAGTTAGAAAAGTAAAATTTAATAAAATTTTCCTGGTGCGAATTTTTATTAATCGTAGGTGGGACATAATATATCTCACCGCCTCTCAATGGGTTAAGTCAATTTTTATACAAAAAAAAAAAAGAAAAAACACTACATGAAATTTTTTGCAACCGCATTTCTCAAGCCCTGTATCTATATATTTCTCTCTATGTATAAATTGATAACTTTCAGATGCATTGGATCTAATGTATGATATACATATTTCTATATGTTAGATAGCTAAGATGTAAAAAAAAAAAACCTCTTATTTTTAGATTTACTAGCTCTCAATGACGCACGGATAGAAAGGCAGCCGCAGGTTTTTTCAAAACTTATGCCTGTGTACATACTTGTATGCATATACTTTTTAATTGCATTACTCGATATTATTTTGAAGAAAAACTAAAATTATACAGTCAATAACATAGAAAAACGTGTATGCCAACACGTAATCGAAATCCTTTCACAGAAAAACAGATCAATGGGACATTGACGACAAAATTGCATTTCGTTCAACATCTTCATAATGTGTGCGAGAACATGGCTTTTTGTTGTTAGTGACGCAATTCAGGATCATGTGGTTTTGTTTTGGATATTTCTATTGTGACGTCTGTTGCTCATCGATATTGAGACGTGAATAAATTATTTTATAGCTAAAAATATTTGATGGGACTATAACAATAAAGAGTTATTGGATTAGAAAATTATTTAAAAAAATTTCCATTATAGATTGTATCCTTGTTTATCTTGAAACAAGTTTTTCTTGTGTCGGTGTGCATTTTCACGATTAAATCGTTCAAGCTATTGACATTTTATTTTTGGAAAATTAAACTAGACATTTTTGATTGGAGGACAAACCTTCAAAAAATTAAAACTTTTAATAATTGGCTAATTCCATGAAAACTTGTCATGTCTGTCACACAGCTGAAAATCGCTATGCTTTTTGGCCACCGTTATTTTCGAAAAGTTTGCTTCGCGTTATTCAATTGATGAGATATCTCCGATAAAATAAGTCATATATTTTCGTTCTAAAATACTGGTACCCAACAAGCATAGCGTTTTTCAGCTGTGTGACAGACATGACAAGTTTTCATGGAATAAGCCAATTGTGATTTTATATGTAGTTTTAAAATTTAAATATTAGTGCCGTAAATTGATCTCAAACTTCAAATAGCTGCCATTTTGTAATATTTTGATTTATATTGTCAGTTCGAGATGTAGCATCGAACTAACCTATATCTATACTAATATTATAAAAAAGTAATGTTAGTCTGTTTGTTTGTAAGGAGTAATTTCTAGAGATATTAAGCCGATTTCAACAATAATGGTAGCAAATTACTGGTGACCATCTTTGTTCCAACAATGGAGTTATGAATAAAGGGGAGGAGACATATAGTGTAGAGTGTACCAGTTGCGAGTGAAGTAACTGAAGATGTAGTCGCAAGATGGCGGCTGCATTTTTAAATCGGATCAACAGATTACGATTGCTGCCGAAACAAACTACCACCGGTAATATTAGGTTGTAACGAAAGTTTTCCGCCAAATCACCATTACATAATACTAATTATAATATATATAATTAACTGTAATTTTATATATAACCACTATTCTTCCACACTTTCACAGTGTCATATGATACAACACTAGTACCTAAAGCTTACACTTTATTTAGTGGCATTCTGTAGCTAACTTTTTGCAACAGAACTGGAAGTAAATGATGGTTCTAATCTGGTAACGTGATAGTTCCATTTCAGACGCCTTGTACTTAATGATAACGATATTTTTTACAAATTTGACAATGCAGTGCTATATAGCAATTCTTTTTCTTTCAAATGCCAAAAATCGTTTGACAAAATATGAGCAAACACGTCAACGCGAACTGTTTGCAGAGACCGTATTAGCTGTGGCGGGAAACTTTCGTTACAACCTGATATTTTAATAGAAAATTTCGCCTTATTTTAGCGGCTTATTCATGCAAAAATTCTCTCACAAATATGGTAAACATTTTTATTCGTTTTTACTGGTGTAAATTGGGTTGGGTGTTATAATCTCTTTGGCTAACACTGACGAGAGGTTGCTTAGGTTGTCATAATATGGCGGAAACCCTTTTTATGTCTCTACAGCATCTCTAAAGTGGAAGGAGGAGAAAAAATCGTTCTAAAATTGCGATTTCTGCGGCATTGTTGCGTCTAAAAACTTGAAATTTGTTGTGGTTGTTAATATGTAAATTCTTGCTACGAACGCTATCTAAATTGTTCGAAATTTCAAAGGGTGAAATGAGTGGAAAAAGTTTTTAAAACATTCGAAATTACTATTCATTTAGAACTGTTGGGGCTAGAAACTGGGAATTTGACATAGCTGTTACTTTTAACACATTGAGGACGGGTCATTTTTCGAAAACGAGCACGGAATCTACGTTTAAAAATATCGTTAAAAATTAAAACCTGCTCACAACCAATCAAAAGTAAGCATGCCTGTATTACACCTTCTTTACTCATCCTTACAAAATTTCCGGTACAAGTAATATTTTCTTTCATCAATCCCCGAAAACGTCAATTCACGTGACCCATCCTCAATGTGTTAAGATGTCAATACTCGCAACAGAATAATTTCTAAAAAGTTCGAAATGTAAAAGGGTGCAGGAAAAAAAAAAGTTCTAAAATTGCAATATCTCTGATACTGCTGTCGCTAAAAACATGAAATTTTGCATGTTGGTTACTTTTAAGACGTAAATAATTTCTACGGACGATTTCGAAAAAATTCGAAATTTAAAAAAGTGACATCAGCCAAAAACGTTCTAAAAATGTTCTATATTACGATTTATTTAAAACGGTTAGGGTTAGAAACTTGAAATGTATAATAAAATTAGATTTCTTTATCGCCAAAACAATTGAAAGACCTCATGCAATTTAAATCCAATACAACGGGCTGCTACGCAGTTAGTTAAAGGGTTAATATAACAAAGTGTGTGATTTTGAAAATTTAAATCGTTTCAAAGCTTCTGATTTTTTTAAAATGTTGGTTGAACAGCTGAATGAATGAATTTATATGTAGAATTGTTAAAGTTTGAAGAGCTTAAGTTCATTTTTATGTGATTATAATTATGTGTCATTTTCTTGGCATATCTATGCCAGGATAATGACAATTTCATTCTAAAACATTTTTCCCATTCTTGTTTTTTTTTTTTTTTTTTTTTTTTTTTTTGATCTAACATTTTAATTTTGTTTAAAAGAACATGTTTCCTCTATAGTACCTCAAATTCAGTGTAATGTTCAGTTTTATTTGTAATTTATAGAAGTCAGGAAAATGACATAATAAAGTCTACTGAATTTTTACAAAGCCTTTAAAGACATTACTTTCAAAGAAATATCTAAAAGATCTTGCTGGTTGCAATGGTTTTACTACTTCTGACTTGAACTACACTGTTAAAAATTTGCAGCATTCTGGCAGGTCATTTGACCGTTTTTTCCGAAAACGGTTACACAACCGTAATTTTAACACTATTCTGACCATATTATTGGCCATTTTATGGTCAGAATATAGTTAAATTATGGTTATGAAACCGTTTTTTCAAAAAACGGTCGAATGACCTGCCAGAATGCTGCAAAATTTTTAACAGTGTTTGTCAAGAACAAGAAGAATTACTCTGCAGCGCCATCTTTATACCTCATAAAGAACTAAAATGAGCAGGGCAGGACAATAACATTCATTTTCAGAAAATGGAAAATTATTTGTAAAATACAGAACTTCTTACCTTCCACACATACGTGTTATATAAGGTATAATTATTAATTAGAAATTAAAAAACTAGGAAAAGATATTTGTACATGATAGCAGAAAGCCTTTTACTTTGCACACATCACAATGTGACATGTCAGGAAAATGACAATCTGAAATTTTAAGCCTTTTAATTGTTTTATTTTTGTGTTATTATGAATATAATATCTATTGAAAATATTTCTAAGAATATTTTTTATTAGAATGTAAAAAAGAAAATTGCATTATATAACATTAAATAGGAATTTTGTTGTGCGGACTGACATTTTCGTATTTTGTGATATTGACACTTAACATATTTTAAGAATCCCTGTAAATATTTTATCATAATTATTAAGAACGGTCACTTACGCCAATTTACTGTACGCGTCGTGCTCCAACTTTGGACAAGCTTAGATTAATTAAAATATTAACATTTTTATTAGACAATGTTGACACATTTAAGTGAAAGGACAAGTCCAAAATTATTATTACTTTCTTCTTTCTAAAGAAGAAAGCATTGTAATCGAAATTTTTTTCGATTTCCGATTTTCGACGGATTTTACCGTTCCAGGGGTCAAAGATAAAAAAAAAAAAGTCCTTCCGGCCAGTGCCGGGAGGAAGAGGTAGCTTTCATTTTCCGTATTTTAAAAAGCCAACTTATATTATTCAAACACACGCTCAATTTAGTGGAAACCGAATATAGGAGATTCAATACTAATTTTTATCAATACTAAATCATTATGAATGAGAATTTCGCGAAATTAGTCAGCTTTATCCAAGCTGCTTTTATTTACAGTAACTTATATTTGGCTGCCAAATTCGGCGATTTCTTAAAGTGCCTGCCATTTTAAGACAACATGGTGGATGAGGCTAACCCGTGAACTTCGTCGAGACCTTAGTAATTGCTGTGCACATGCTCACTCACATCGGAATCGGTTGATATATACGAGTGCTTTCGCAGACAAATAATCAGATTTTTCAAAATGTCACCCACATTACAAACTGAAATTGCTATATCTGAGCCATTTTTTAAGATAAAGACAAACAAAAAATGCTCCGGAATCCTTATATCAAGGTCAAATACTTAAGAAAGAAACCTTTTTCAATTTCTAATTTTTTTGCACCTCAATTTAAATATAATTTTTTTTTAATTTAATGGCCGCCATTTTGAAACAAGATGGCTGATGAAGCTGGCCAGCGAACTTGGTTGAGATATTGATGTATACTATCCACATGCCTTCTTACATCGAAATAGGCGAATACGTGTGTTATCGCGTGACAAATACAAGATCGTTTCAAAGTGTTAGCCATGCAAGAAATTTAAAGTGCTATAATTCAACTATTTTTTAAGATATAAACAAAATAACAAATTTTCAGAAACAAAAACTGCTCCAGAATCTTTGTATCAAGGCCAAACACACAATTTTTTTTTTCATTTTCCAATTTTTTAATACTTCATTTTAAATTTTAAATTACTTTTTTTAAATGGCAACCCTTTTGAAACAAGACGGCGAATGAAGCTGGCCAACGAACTCGGTCGCGGCATTGGTATGTACTATGTACAGACCAAGTTACATCCAAATCGGTTCAAAAATACGCCTGTTATCGCGTGAGAAAAATCAGGTCGTTTTAAAATGTCAGCCACAATAGAAATTCAAAATGCTATAACTCAGCCATTTTTTTAGATATAGACGAAACAAAACCTGTTCCGGAATCTCTGTATTAAGGTCAAACACATACAAAGAAAATCTTTTTCATTTTCCAATTTTTTGGTATCTCATTTTAAATTTAAAATTTTTAATTTTTTTTTAAATGGCCGCCATTTTGAAACAAGATGTCGGATGAAGCTGGCCAACGAACTCAGACGAGACATTGGTGTGTACTATGTACACACCGAATTACATCCAAATCGGTTCATAAATACATCTGTTATCACGTGACAAATATCAGGACGCTTCAAAATGTCAGCCACGCTAGAAATTCAAAATGCTATAACTCAACCATTTTTTAAGATATAGACGAAACAAAAACTGCTCCCGAATCTTTTTATCAAGGTCAAACACATAAGAAAAAAATATTTTTTCAATTTTCAATTTTTTGGTACCACATTTCAAATTTAAATTTTTCTTAAAAATTTAAATGGCCGCCATTTTTAAACAAGATGGCGGATGATGCTGGCCAACAAACTCGGTCGAGACATTGGTATGTACTATGTGTAAACGAAGTTACATCCAAATCGGTTCATAAATACGCCTTTTATCGCGTGACAAAATTCAGGACGTTTCAAAATGTCAGCCACGCAAGAAATTCAAAATGCTATAACTCAGCCATTTTTTAAGATATAGACGAAACAAAAACTGCTTCGGAGTCTTTGTATAAAGGTCAAATACATACGAAAAAAATATTTTTCCATTTTCAATTTTTTGGTACCACATTTCAAATTTTAAATTTTTTTTAAAATTTTAAATGGCCGCCATTTTGAAACAAAATGGCGGATGAATCTGGCCAACGAACTCGGTCGAGACATTGGTGTGTACTATGTACACACCGAATTAGATCCAAATCGGTTCATAAATGCGAAAGTTACAGTGTGACATATGTCAGATATATATATATATATATATATATATATATATCAATTTTGAACGGAGGGTGGTTTCGGGGTCTGGGGGTCATGATCGATGAAAATATACCAAAATTTTTTGAAATCGCTTTCCTCCGAACGGCTGCAATAGGTAGCTTTTTGTAATGAAAGCTACCTAATATGTTTTTACAAAATGACTGTCTGTCCGTGTGTTCTCTTTGTATCATCGAAAAGTCTAGGAAGATATGCATATAATTTAACCAAATCTCATATATATGTTATTGTTTAATACCCAGCAGGTCCCACTCGAATTTGGGAATATTCTGCATAAAGGGGCGTTGTAATAGCGATTTTTGGGCCATTTTTTTTTTTTTTATCATCGAAAAGTGTATGAAGTTACGCATAAAATTGAACAAAATTTCATATGTGTGTTCTTAGGTATGGCCAACAGGTCCCAGTTGAATTTGGGGATATTCCGCCGGATGGAGACGCTGTAATAGCGACTTTCATGCCATTTTCATTATTGTATCATCGGAAAGTGTTCGAAATCATGCATACAATTGAACCAAACTTCATATATGAGGAGCAAACATTCAAAATGTTTTTTCTCACAAAAAAATAAAAAATGAGTTATTGTTATTTTTATGAACTCTGTGTTAAATTGCACAGATATAAACGGTATTTTTTACTAAAAAATTTTTTTCTCCGATTATAAATCAATTTTAAAACTTGACGTTTCAATCAAAGAGTGTTTCCTCCAAAGCCTGCATTCAGTCAAACAGTGATTTCTCCAGTCAGCCAATCACAGTTGTCACTTAATGTGTATTTTCGAAACCTACCATACATATCACAATTGAAACGGATTGTTTTAGAGAAAAATAAGAGAACTGTTAAGGTTAAAGGCTTCCAGAATTATAGATTTCAAGATCTAAGTAAAGAATATGATGTAAATCTTCTTAAAAAGGGAGTCACTGTTGCCTTGTTCAAAGGGTTGTTTTATAATCTCTTCCTCTTAGCCACGCTATATCAGTTGAAAAGAGAAAAGATGTTAAAAACGTTTGAAGGTAATGTAAGGTGAACAGTGGCAAAATCAACCTGATGATGTCTTCAAATGGTACAGCCACATTATCGATGATTTATAAGCCTGCGATAAAGAAGAGGGAGATGTGTGTGACTGTCTAGATGAAGATATTGGTTTTAAAATTTGAAGTGGATTTCTGGCAAACGAGTATGTATTTAGTAAATATTTAATGAATGCTACTAGGTGCCATAATCTGTCATTTTATTTTATCAATAATCAACTGAAACTCGGTATTTATTCAAATAAAATAATGCTTGTATTAATTGTGAGTTAGAACTTATTTCATTCAAAAAATGTTTTATCCATTTGTCAAACAATCAAAACATGTTTCCTCCTCTGAATTCGGTCAAAACGTGATTTCTCCAAATAATAAATGCATTTTATTAATTTGTTTTATATTTAATATCTTAGGTATGCTTGCAGTTCTTTCTAATAAACAGTAATAAAAATATACAATAAAGATGAGAATTAAATACAAGTTATTTTCTGATTTATCAGTTTTTTGTGTTTTTTGAAAATTTGTATCTAAAGGAGAAAGCATGGTTTGAATGTTTGCTCCACATATATGTTTTTGACTATAGACGTCAGGTCCCAGTTAGAAACGGGGATATTCCCATGGTAGAAGGCACTGTTATAGCAATTTTTGCGCAATTTTCTCGATTTTTCGTAGGTTCTTTTGTACATCGACTTTGAATCCGGCTAACCCGAGTATCCGTAAGCAGCTGCTGTACAACAAAATAACGACAATATTGATTTTATTAAAATATCATGATCGAGATTAACTCATTTTTACTCCGATTAATAAAAATGAAGCAGAAACTTAAGATGAAAATCGAAGTTGGTATAGTATTGAATTAATTATAATAAAGTACTAACATGTGTAAGAACTGTTTGAAATATTAACATGTATGAGAAAGAAGAAAGTTTTGGGATTGGCACATTCGATTTAGTTTTATTTCTTTTCGAAAAATGCATGTTTTTTTTCGCTATTTAATAGTAGTTTCTATTTCAGAGTTGCCAAAAGAATAACTGAAAAATATATGTGCATAGACTTGAATTCAATTATTTATACACTGTAAAAAAAATCTGTTGACATTTTACAGAAAAAATGTCAGACAGGAGACTAGACAGCGGGGGAAATTGCAAACAAGCATCTAACCAAATAGTTGAGTGGCTTGTTTATCAGCTTGATCAGACATAATTATGGGGTCCAAAATAAAATAAACTAGTTGAATGTGCCAATCCCAAAACTTTCTTCTATCTCATATATTTTAATATTTCAAAATGTTGTTACAGATGTCAATATTTCATTTTTATTAGTTCAATACCATATCACCTTTGACTTTCATCTTAAATTTCTTCTTCAGTCAATTAATCGGAGTAAAAAGGAGTTAATCTGGATCATCATATTTATTAAAATCAGGAATAGTCGCGAATAGTCGATTTATCAGGATGGAAAGTTCCCGTCGAATCACGAGATACTGGTGTGCAATAGAACTACGAAAAATTAAGAAGATTACACAAAAATCGCTATTACAGCGCCCTCTCCCGGCGGTATTCATTCAGGGAGGACTTTCTTGCCATGGCCAAAAACATACACAAAAAATTTGGTTCAATTCTATGCATAACTTCATACACTTTTCGAAGGTACAATATTATAAATGGTACAAAAATCGATATTACAGCGGCCCCTTCAGGTGGAATTTTTCCAAATTCAGGGAGGAGCTTCTTGCCATGACCAAAAACATTAAACATCGCACACAAATCGCTGTTACAGCGCTCCCTACCGGCGATTTTTTCCAAATTACGGAAGGACCTGCTTGCCATAGCCAAGAACTTTTAAAAAAATTTGGTTCAAATCCATGCATAACTTCATACACTTTTCGATGGTACAATAATGGCACAAAAATCGCTATTGCAGCGCCCCTACCGGCGGAATTTTTCCAAATTCAGGGAGGACTTTCTTGCTATGACCAAAAACATACACAAAAAATTTGGTTCAATTCTATGCATAATTTCATACACTTTTGGATGGTACAATATTCAAAATGGCACAAAAATCGCTATTACGGCGCCCCCTACCGGCGGATTTTTTCCAAATTCAGAGAAGACCTGCTTGCTATAGCCAAGAACTTAAAAAAAAATTTTGGTTCAATTCTATGCATAACTTCATACATTTTTGATGGTACAATGGCGACAGACAGACGGACACACGAAGTCGAAAATAATTTCGATTGCAATACTTTCCTCTATTGAAGATAGAAGAAAGTAAAAGGCAGTCCAAAAATCCAAAAAAAAAAGGAAAATGTTAAAAAGAAAAGTCGTCTGGGGTATCAAAATCTATGTATTTTTGGGACGTTGCTGAATGGAATGAGATCAGTTCCAGGTCCCTATGACTAACTATTCGTGAGATATGGCTATCCTTGCCTGTTGGAGATGAAGATAGATGGTTTCGTTCGTAACACTATCGACTTCTTCAACAATTTCAGTGCCAGTTTATTTAGTGAAGAATTTAATAAGGCGACGCATTTTCGTCGAAGTAGGACGTAGATTTACCCAGAAATTGTTATTTTGATTTGCTGATGTCCCAGACAGTTATAAAAGTACTGCTGAAATCTATTCGAATTCTAGCACTTAGCTCCGCAAGTCAACCGCAGCCGTTTGTTCTAAAGTCTCGTTTTTCAGAACGTTAAAGGATATTTTACGTAAATTTGAAAGCGCCACAAGGAGATGCAAAAACTGTACCGTTATTGGAAATCCTGATGCTGATAAAGAAGCAATTTTTTGGTATCCAATTTTACTTCATTTATTTCTTCTAATACTATTATTCAAAGAAAGAAAAAGAAAAAAATCTACACCATAAATAACATACCAAAATAACATACATAAAAAATAATAGTTTCGTTAAAGTATTTTCTTTCTTTTTTTTTCTTACATTTTTATCTCCTTATATTTTATAGTCGTCGTAGACTGCTCATGTCAGCCTCTTCTTAAACTCAATGCTCTGAAACACGATTTCTGATGGCTTGAGATGTTTTTAATAGATATGTACTGCTTATTTCCCATTTTAAAATAAATAAATAAAATTATTTTTAAGCTCTTTTTCGTGATTTCGCTCCAGTGTTCGCCAGTAGAAAACTTTATTTTATGGAAATTATCTGTATTTTTTACGAACTTTCTGTTAATTTAATAGATTTTGCCCGTAAGTTTATTAAGTGTCAAAGTTATAATTCTCATTCATCTTATATAGCTGCAATCAAAAAGCCTTTTTATTCTATGAATTTAAACAGTAGAGGAGAAGGTCCAAATACCGGCTAGGGTCCAAATACCGACTACGAAGTATACTGAGTGCAGCGCAGCCTAGCGGCGATAGGCAGAGTTTATAACTTTAATTGAAAGAAGAAATTTATGATAATTACGTCACTGAAGTCGGTCTCATTTACAAACAGTAAATGAAAAAAAGTCGAAACGACATAATCTGGAACATCAAAAGTTTTTCCGATGTGTGTTTCTCATTTTAAATATATATATATATATACTAATCGTATATTGGCTGGAATTGGTGATTAAGTTATTTTCTAGACATATTTAGCTCTTAATTGCCGCACGCACATTTTTGGTAGTTTACTATATGAATGAGTAATACCGGTTTTAACTTAACCCATTTATGCCTGAATTTTTGTTTTCTCAAATTTGTAGGTAAAATCATTTTAAAATGTTGCAAAATGAACTGGAAAAATACTAAAAAAAACTACGCTAAAATATTTTTGTATTTATTTGATAAAATGTAAACGTATTAAATATGGAATATATGTATGTGGAAAAATGCATAACTATATGTTTTGTCTAAATTTATATAAATTAAGCTTATAAATTGTATATGATATACTACAGTTAGTATTTATATGAACTATTAAAAATATATATTTATTTCTTTACAGAGACTAATAACATTATAAGTATTATTAATAATAAATTAAGAATAATCGTTTTGAGGCTAAAAAACAAATTACTTCACAATTATCTTGAAAAGGACTTTACATAAATAACTGTCCCCTAAATGGCTAATACAAATATGTACCCATTTGCGCCTAGCGCCCTACACTTTGTACGTTACAAACATGCATAAAAAATAGGCTTGAACATATAATTTTGCAATTTAAAAAAATACGTATTTCAAAAAGTCTACAAGCTAAGATTATGACTTATTTATTTGAATACTTGATACAAAAAATACAAATAAACTTATTTTTTACATTTCTCTATCTTGAAAAATGAAACATCTTATAAACACCGAAAAAAGGCCTTCATTTAAGCAAATAAATATCAATTTTAGGCTTTCATCTCTCGGTAATAGTTAAAGACATTTATAGACAATTACTTCATACAACTTTCATGTTATAAAGAAGAAGAAAATTATAAAAAAAAATATTGAAATTCGAAACGTCCCAAAAATGGGACGCTAGGCATAAATGGGTTAAACACAGCAGTGGTCCGAATACCGGCTACCTAGGGTGGATATTTAGATCCCTTTGGGTTTGCTCTGCTTAAAGGGGAGAAAAATAAATTAATTTATGGGGTCAAGTCCTGAAGAAATAGTTCCATTCCCATTTCGCAATATGAAAAAAAGCATCCGTGGCTGCAAATCTTCAGGAGTGACACAGGTTACCGGATCACTTCATAAAAAAGCGCTGTTGGACACACTAAAATTGCCTGCAATAAATGTGAAGAGAAAGAAGAAAAATGACAGAGGAAAAGTTGAGAAAAACAGGCGAAAGGGGCAGAAATTGGATCTTAAAAACGTGAAAAGGAAGATATCCAACAGAGGAAGATGATGTAATTTGTGTCTTCTGCGAGGGTGCTTCCTCTGCGGACAAGAATAGGGAGAGGACTCTGTGTTCAATGTTAAGAATGCGATATGTTGGCCCATAGCGACTGCACCGACGCAGAAAGTGATTATTATATTTGTGATTTTTTTCAGATTAATTAGTTCTCATTTCAAGTAGAAGCTTAATTTGTTTTACACGTTAAAAAATAAAACTAGAAACATAATGGACATGAGAATGTCAGAGGTAGCCGCTAAGATTTTTATAAATTTGACAAAAATTCTATATTAAAAATTACATATTTTTTCTGTGCATAAGAAATATTATTAATCAATAAAATTTATTAAAACAATGTTCTTATCGCTTAATAATTTATATTAGCACTATCTATGCGATTGTTTTAAAAAAAGCTTAGGTAGCCGGTATTTAGACCCCATTTTCAAAACTCAAAATTTGCAGACTTCCGGAATTTTGCTTTTTATAAACAGAAATCGCCTTTTAAACCGATTTTTTTTTCTTTAAACAGGTGTAAAACATGTCAAGGTACCTTTCTGTTACTTTTGCCTTTACTAATTTTAGAAATTGTAGGATCTAGATTGAAAACAAAAGTGGTAGCCGGTATTTGGACCTTCTCCTCTGCTTTTTCGATCACCTTTTTAAACACTGTTTCCAAAATTCATAGCATGCGTGGTACTTTCTGATCTTTCGTACAACAATAACAATAAAACAATATCAAAATATTTAGAAACCAGGAATTTGTCGTAGAATTTTGCGATCAAAAGATTAACGCAGCTTCTTTTTCTGTCAATAACAGAATAGCATAATCTTATAGAAATGATAATTTTTAAGGAAATATGGTTAAATTTCCAAATGAAGATGCTATCATACATGAAACAAATGATGAATATTTTAGTTGATTTATAAAGAAAATGTTTACATGATCCGCACCTGTTTTAAGTTACTTTCATTTGTTACACAGGTAATGTGATGTTTAGAAACGACAAAATAGAATTCACGTTTTATCTCATTGTTAACTAAATTTCCAAAAAGTCAAGCTGCCAAAAAGGATTTTTTCGGATGTAGTTTTCTTCAAAAGTGATAGCAAATTTACTTTTTATGGTAGTTTTATATACAGGGTGTCCGGTCTCAACGGTGTCCAATGGCTAATTTCTAAACCGTTAGTCATAGACATATAGTTCCAATTAGAAAATGTTTTAAATCAGGTAAAGAAATATTTTAAAAGCGATTTGGGCCAATGAAAACATTTCTTAAAAAATTACGAAATTTAAATTTTTATACGGTTCCCCTGTTCTATAAGTTATATTTAGTAAAATTTTCCTATTACACTGACAAGTAATACAAAAAAAGTCCCATTCATATAACACTAAAATTGAGCAAATTATTGAACTTTAAAAATGCATGACTTATGCCACTTTTCTGCTCTGAAAACAAATGAGTTCGGCTTGGCTTTGAGGGATCACATTCCAAGTGCTTAAAGTATTCGAAGATCTTATTTCATGTGTATCAGCGCTTTTAAAAAAATCGTACAAGTATTACGATTAAGTTAACATTTATTAAATTTCAGATTGGCTAAAATAACATATGTTTTATTTTGTCAGGATTTGAGAATGTTTCTTTTATGATTTCTTTTAACAAAAATTATGTTATTTTTATAAGTTTTTATGTTACTTCTACGATCGTATGTACGTTTTTCCAGTTCAAAATTTGTACTTGAACTTTAACTGACTTTTAAATATCCGATCGAGATTACATTTTACACACTGGCGCAAATCCAATAGTAATCTAATATTATTATGATTTCCGGTGGTTACCATTTATACTTATTTTACAGGATAACACAAAAAATTTTGGATAGATTGCCGCCAAGAAGTTTAAGAAAAAGTTTTAGATTAGATAATACAAGACTGCGATTTTTGGGTTTTTTAACTTTTATGTATTTTTTAGCACTGAATCCGAAAATTACATTAATTTTTAACCATCATGTCAGGATATTTCGCAAATCATAAATTGTCATATTTAAAGAATAACAAAAATCGGATACTATAAAGTAGAGAAGATGGTTGTGTTTTTTTTAACTTTTGATAATTGATTTTTACGTACTTTTTAGCACTGAATCCGAAAATGACCTTCATTTTTAACCATCACGTTAGAATTTTTTTGCAAATCGTAAATGTGTAAGTTGTAAATGTAAATCGTAAATGTGTAATAGGGAGAAAATCTCATGCTATAAAATATCTGTAAAAACTTTTTTTTGTTTTATTTCATTTTATTTTATTTTATTCAATAATTTATTCGATACTTTTGCTTATCCTGTGATTCTTACGGCTAAATTGCTGAGTGGTCCGATGAGATGTGGGAGGAGATTCAATTTTAACTTTGAACTTTTTAACTTTGAAATTTGCGAAAAATCCTGATGCGATGGTTAAACATGAAGGTCAGTTTCAGATTCAGCGGTACAGAATACATAAGAATCAATTATCAAAAGCTAAAAAACATGACATAATCCAACTTTTGCAGACTAGTGTAATCTAATAATATTTTAAAATACGTGTCATTTTGTAAAGAATTGAGGCTGTTAATTTAGCATCATTTTATTTAACAAACATTCTGTTTTTTCTGCCGTCTAAAATTTTTATTACAAATTGTATATTTTGCATTAATATGTCAGAATGATTAAAGATTTCAAATTTATATTGCAATGTTAATTTTACTCTCAACCTTTTTTTAATATATCTGACGAAATTATATTTGGACTAAATTTGTGAATGACCCCCAATTTGCAGCAAAAAGTATGCTCCACCTTTAAACAGCTATTAATCGGTCAATTTTAATCGTAGAATAACGGGATTTTTTGTGTATTACTTGACAGTGTAAAAGGAAAATTTTACTAAATATAACTTATAGGACCGGGGGACCGTATAAAAATTTTAATTTCGTAATTTTTTAAGAAATGTTTTTATTGACCCAAATCGCTTTTAAAATATTTTTCTATATGATTTTAAACATTTTTGTAATTGGAACTATATGTCTATGAGTAACGGTTTAGGAATTAGCCATTATACACCGTTGAGACCGGACACCCTGTATAACATAAAATATTTCGATATATTGAACAATAAGTTCAAATGAAGTGCTCAAAAATAAAATTTTGGACACTTAATTTGAACTTTAATGTTTCAACAAGATACCTGTACAACCTGTACAGTGTTACATGTACAACTAAAATGCTTTTGCTTAGAATATAGCATTTTCTGTTTAACTATAGACACCATGATACTAGTGAAATTTTGTTTCGTCTGGAACCCTAGTACAATCGCTAGAGATTTCTGAATAGATGAATTTTAATTATAGTAATCCCGTACATATATTAGTTTTGTACAAAAACAGTATCCTATGAGTTAATTAACCCTTTTATTCGTCTTTTGATCAAGCTATCTCAGAAACCGATCACAGTAGCTGTGCGACCATTTTGTTCCTGCAGTTAAGCGTTAGTATAACTAAAGTGCTATAGATATCGTGATCGGGCAGTTATAAAATGCAAATGTTTTACCGTACCTTAATCTTCACATATCAATGTGGTTAAAAATTTATGGTCTCGGTTGCGTTTCAAAATATGATATTAGGAACAGAGAACGTTTAACAGCTTCCCTGGTTATCCCGAGTTATCTCGGGTTCGTGTGTATTGCAATTAATTATTATCCCGAGAAAACTCGAGTGTAGCAGATTTTGTCAGTACGATTTGTTTTTTACTCAGCCTGAAGCTTAAAAAGAAAGAAAATATTCTGTTTTGATTGTATGTTTGCCAAGTTTTGTTGACGAGCTTTGCCGTTGGATGGCGGGACTGTGCACGTGTTTTGCTCGATTGTATGTACGGCGGATGCTGGATAAGTAAGGATAGTTATGTTAAAAAAGAGTAAAAAAAGGGACGATAGTTCACGTGATTCGGACAATTTGGCGGCAGCTCGTCAATGGCGTGAAATTCAGAAAACGATGTTACCACCTACACATTTGATTGACATTACAACCGAAAACTAATCGGTATGCGGCAGAGCGTGCTCGTAGATTGCATTTAAAACCATGGTATTCTACTTCACAAAATGAAATTTTTTTTTTTGGGGGGGGGGGGGTGGGAAGCTATTCTCCAAGGTGTAATAAAGACACTAGATCTGCAAGGTTATTGAAGTAAAAATCAGTTGTTGAATACACCATTTTTTGCAAAAACATTGCCATACAGGCGATTTTGCCAGATAAAGCAAAACTTCAACAACAGTGACGCATATGATGCAAGTACACATCCTTGTCCAAAAATATATAAGATATGGCCAATTCTGGAACATTTACTTGTGCGGTTTCAGAGTTTGGTTATACCTGAAAGAGATATAACAATAGACGAATGTTTACTTTATAAAGGGAGATTTGTATGGGTGCAGTACATTCCTTTGAAGAGAGCGCGATTTGAAAAAGAGCTATTTGCTGTGCGAATCAAAGAGTGGGTACGTCTTGAATGGTATAATAAACAGTAGATAGGGATCTAATTTCGATAATTCATTCAATGTTCTTCCTGTGTCAGCTCGAGTTGTCATGACTCTTACAAAACTACTACTAGACAAAGGATATTGTCTTACAATATTTTACAACTCACCAGACTTGGCTGATATGTTGATCAAAAGAAAGACTGATGTGTGTGGAACACTCCGATTGAATAGGAAACATTTACCTCAAGATCTAAAGACAAAGAAATTAAAAATAGGAGAAATTATTGGATATCAGAAAGGGAAAGTAACTGTAATGAAATGGAAAGATAAGAAGGATGTTAGTCTAATTCCGACAATACATACAACAGAAAGCAAGATGTCACAAATAAACGGGGGGGGGGGAGACAATGTCCAGGCCTAAATGTGTAATTGACTACAATGACAAAACACATGTTATGGATAAAGTCTACCAGCATTTAGCTGCTTATTCTACACCAAGAAAAAGAGGGGGAAATATAAGAAGATTTTTTTCCATTTTTTCAATTTGGCTTTGTGGAAGTCCTACATTTTGTATCGTAAATCGGGAGGTTCACGATCACGTAAACACTTTAGGAGAGAACTTGTTGAAAAACTAATTGAAGAAAATTATTGTGACGAGTTTTTTGCCACATTACTAAGACCAAGACCCAGCATTAGTCCTTCACCCCTCAGGCAAACCGCGAGGCATTTTCCAGATGTTATTCCTGCTACTGAGAAAAAAATCAAATATAACGAAACAATGATAAAAGAGATTTCATAGAAAAGCCAGTAAGAAACGAGAGCATATACTCAATTTCAAATTTTTCGTTATAGCAATTGCCAACAAATAAAATCCAGAATAAAATTCTTACTACAACAATTAATTTTCTACTGCAAGATTTTCACGTGAAAAAGGAAAATGAAATAAATAGTTTGACGACTTTAAATGAAAGTGGATATTACGTAATAACTTTTCTATTTCAAGGTTTCCACGTGAAAAATGAAAATGAAATAAATTGACAAATCAAAAAAAAAAAAAATGAACTATTACGTCATATTGGAAATATATAAAGGACGTGGTGAATATAGTACAACGTCATATGAGTGTGAAAAAACGTACTGAAGCATGATAAAAACCCGATTATGGAAATACTGGCATATTTTAACATTATTGCTCCAATGATAAATTGAAATAAGTTCATTTATAGCTGTATTCTTTAGCGTCTGTTATATAAATTTATACATTTTTATATTATGTTTTCATTTGATTCATGCGTACAACACTTCGACTGCTTTTTTTTTTATTGTTTGTTTTATGTTGCATGTTAAATTTTGAAATTGATTTTTCAGAACAAACATTCTTCAAATTCCGGGCAACGCCGGGCACTTAGTAACAGATAAATGGCTTCAGCAACTGTACATCTAATCAAATATTATAATGCGTTATAATATTATAAAGTGTATAATATTATTAATGTTTGTGAGTTTGTGAGGTGGTATCTCTGAAACTACCTAGCCGATTAAAAAAGATGTTGGTAGCCATCTCTGCTCGGAAAAAAAAAATGTTTTGTTTTATGTCGGTGAAGGAGCTAAAAAGTTCTAAAATTGCGATTTCTGGGATATTGATTGGGTTAGAAACCTTAAATTCGGTGTGGTGGTCACTTTTAAGATATAAATACTTGTTATGAACGCTCTTTAAAAGGTTCGAAAATACAATTTGACAAATAAACGTAAAAATTTCTCGAAAGATTCTAAATTATGATTTATTTGGAATATTGCAATTTCTGGGGTACAGTTGGGGTTAGAAACTAGAACTTTGGCATAGCAGTAATTTATAAGATGTAAATTCTCGTTTACAGAAGGAAATCTAAAAAATCGAAAGAGTAAAGAAAGCGGAAAAAGATCTAAAGAAAATCTAAGTAACGAAGCACATGAAATTGCTAGGAATATAAACATAAAAATTGACATGGCTGTATTTTCCATGACGTAAATTCTCGCACTAGAGCAATTTCTAAAAATGTCACTATATAACAGTGCAGGAACAAAAAGCTTTCGAAATTTTTCTATTTCTGTGATACTGCTGAGCTCAAAAACTTGAAATTTTGCTTCGAGTCAGTTTTAAAATATAAAATTGTCTCTATGAATGGTTTATAAAAAGTTTAAAATTTAAAAAGATAAAATGAACAGAAAGCGTTCTTAATTACCATTATTTTGGAATTATTAAGTATAGAAACTTTAAATATTTTATAATACTGCATTACCTCCACAAAACATGCAATTTAAATGCAACAATTTGGATAGATACCCACCTAGCATTAAATAAATTGTGTAAATATTGAATAAAGGCTTATATGAAACAGTGAGTAGGTACCCGAAAGTATTTGTTAAAGTGTTCCTTCTTGAGACTTTTCTCTCTCTCGCCAAGGCCACTAATAGAAGGAAGTGGCGTTTTAAATTTGATATGAAAATTTTATTTCTGATTCGCTTTTCTAGATCTTTTATCATGAGGTCATATTCACAATTGTCATTAGCAGATTTTTTATATATCAACTTATTCTGGTGAAATTTCATAATCGGGTTCATATTGGCGTATTTTAGCTTACATGATTTGCTGAAAAAATATGTACGGATTTGCAAATTACTTCAAATGGCACTTTGACAGCTCAAAGGTTATGCAAACGATATATTCAGATCTTGTGTCATACTTTTATGCTGCAATCATTACCGATTTCTTTTATTTAATACATGCTAAATACAGTTCAACTTGTGCAGAATATGTTTGAAAACAAAACAATACAGCGTACGTAGTGACCAGCATACACTCATCATTTAAATCCGATTGAGCATATCTAAAACACACTCTAACGACACACTGCATGCCACTGTTGATGTGTTCGGTACTTTGATACTATAACAGTTTTTGAAAAGAGAATTCCTCAACTCTTATCGACAACCTCATTGCATCCATGGAAAACAGATAGTGTACAATATTAGCTATTCAGGGAGAGCACACACCATATAAAGTATACTCCATTCTCTTAAACATAATATTTTTTATCATTTAGATTTACTCAAATTGGGCGGAGTGTCTGATTATGCTCTTGACATAATTTCAAATAGTTAAAATTCTGATGTAAGATAATTTAGTGTTTTATTTTCTGTTTTACTTTTAATATATTGCTTACTTCCAATTTTATACCCATGCATGGCTGTCTTGCATGGATTGTTTCCCATTTTTTAAACAGTATATACGAATTTATATATAAGATTTTGTAATTCTACAATTCGCTTATTTTCATCATTTCAGTTTATCGCAGTATATGGACAATTAAAGATAACATATCATTTTCTTTGCTTCCACATGTTATTATTATTAAATCTATGTTCTCAGCAATATCGCTCAGACTAATTCCTCTGAGAGAAGTCCTAGTAGAAAATAATACTTTAGGTAATGTCATTTTGTATTAAAAAGAAAAAAAAAAGCCGAATGTTTTTACGTTTAACTGATGAGTTTAAAATCCTTTGTAGAAGAGTGTGAAGTACGCATTTCAAGAGATTTGGTACTGAGATTAACTATTTTTACAATAAAGTATTTTCTATTTTTAATCTACTAGGGATGAAAAAACTTTTTTATGGTATTTGCTTTTCAACTGCGTTCAGAGCGTTATAGGATTAAAAGTATTGTTTTTGCTAAACATGTGTATGGTTTCATCTAATAAAACTGGACTTATGAAAGTGACATTCCAGAGATTAGTTAGTTATTCTGAATTTTCAGAGCGGAAAAGTTCTGCTTTATTACATTAACCATTTAAAGGGTGAATTCTGATGCAGGTATCTGTGTTTTTTATATTTCGCCTTTTAATGTTTTTGTTTAAAGATATCGATAATTAAGATGGGGACGATAATTGTTTTATATATGCTTTTTACCTTTATTTTTAAAGATTTATTATTTTTTTCAATTAAGAATTAGGAAATTTAACAAATTATAGCAAGCGTATTTTTAATTAATATTGTTATGTATATTGTCTTCTTTTAAAAATGTTAATAATTTTAAGTACGGCTATTAATATTTGGAAGTACTGGATCATTTTCCACTTTTATGTAATTATTATTTTTACATGTATTGTTATTATTATTATTCTAATTATATATATATATTAGCAGCCTTCGCCCGCTACGCTGCACAGTGGGGTATTTCACAAATCTGGGGACAAAATTATTTTTTTCTTTTAAACTAATTTAAACGTTTAAAGCAGTAAATAAATGCACTTTTTGAAATAAATATTGTTTAATAACTTAAAAATCACGGATGTTTTGCAACTTCGTACTGATTTTTAGTGATCAATATTAGTATTATAAAATAAATGATATTTATGATAAACAGTATTATAAAATAAATGATAATTATGATAAATAGTATTATAAAATAAATTATAATTATGATAAATAGTATTATAAAATAAATGATAATCATTATAAATAGTATTATAAAATAAATGATAATTATGATAAAAAATGGAATAATATATTGAATAAATTACAAAAACAGATTATTAATGATAATAACAATTAGTTTGTAAATCACCAAGGTGGGATCTTTTAATCAGATGATAATTCAGAATAGTAATCTGTTTCTTCCTAATCAGAATCCTCTGGATCACGAGCTTCAGAAGATTCCATAGGCAGTTACATTTCTAGAGTTTCTTTAAGGAACAATTTTGATTTTTTTCTTATCGTGGGTCTCATTCCATTTAGAACTGAATCTGAACTCAAAAGCAATCTGTTGAGAATTTCACGGTTACAAGAAATTCTTGAAAATTTACGCGATAGATTTTGGCGAAATAATCGAAAATGTTTGTTCCGTGCTTCGGCTGCTTCTTCAGAAAATTGGCCTATTGGTAGTAAAGCTTTGGGTCCATGGATTAATATTTTATGCATTGTGGGTGACATTGGATACCATTTAGGTAACTGGACGTAGAGCTCTGCTGTTTCTTCTGTATATTTCTTAAATTTATGAAGGTGGATTTTGTGGCCACTGGATATGGTTTCGTAAATACGTTAAATCGATATATTAAATTTTCATCAATGCCGGTGATTTCATCTGCTAGAGATGGGTCAGTAAAGCTGGTATTTCCATCATTTGTATTACCATATCCAGGCTTAGGAATATCTACAAGTAAACCTAACTTTGTTTGGAAATTTTCTTGAATGCGCAATTTTGTTTCATTAACGAGAGCATTTTCGTCTTCTGCATTCAATCTCCACTTTTTTATCGGTAGTTTGTACGCTAAATGTAACAAATTTTCAAATAATCAAATGCTAGCATGCAAAATCGATAGTCCAAATTCTAATGTTTATGGCTTCACATTTATCTTTTTAGAGAGATCATTAAAATCTTTGGATGTCAGTCCACAAATGTATCAACGCATTGTTGATTTTGTACTTCTGACTGCGTTACATATTTTTCCATCGACCATGAAGTAGAGCTTGAAGTATAATTTTATGTTGTAACAAAAATGTATTTTCCTCTAATGTAATTTTTGAGGGCTGTACAGATTTTAATGCATTTTTTATGTAATTAATCTCATCGTTAATAATTATTTTTTTACAAATCTTATTCGCATGGGTCGGCAATAACGTGGTGATGAAGGCAATGGATTTTGCCAGATAATCTTGTTGTTTGTACTGCAAATTAACTGAATTGGAACAAACGAGGTCTGGAATATATGCGCATCGGAAGAGGAATCACTCTCAAATTTTTGTTTGTATTGTGCTTGCTGCGATCCATTGCAGCCCCATTTATATATAAGAATTAATGCACTTCTTTCATCTTTTTTTAAACTTTCCAAAACTTCTTTCAAATAAATGAATAATAGTGTCACTGTTAAATTAAGTAAATCTTGAATATTAATTTCAGCGCAAGTTTCAGTAATTTTAAAAGACTCTTTGTCTGGATAGCAATCAATTTTAGACCGTTGTAGAAGACTACAATGGTATACATATTTTTGATATCGTCTTATAATTTCATATTGATTCCTTGAAAGGTTAGCTTCGATAAATAATGATAGCGCTTGTAAAGGCGATATTTGTGTTTTCTTTTCCGTCTGCTGCAGCATCTCTCTTCCCTGAGGTTTCTAAATTTATCTGAGCGGCATGTGTAAGTACTTCCACATCAGTCGAGCTCCTCAAACTTTCAGACTTTTTCCGCCTTGACCTGTCACTTGATTCAGTAACAGCTTTTGCTGGCCTTCCTGGTCGATTTATTTTTCTTGAAATTTCTACTGTACCTTCAAGCCATTTCTTATTATTTTTCACAAATTTATCTAACGTATAATGGGCTTCGATCCATTTGCTCTTGAACTGAGATTTAAATTGGGAGAAATTGTGTTTGAGGTTTTTAATTTCATCATCATCAAAAATATCGCTATTAAAAAGGTAATTTTCAAGATAATTTAATCTATGATTAATGTTTGGCAAATTCTGCTGTTGCATAATGTTTAAAAATTCTTTTCGAGCCATTACTCTGACATTCGAAGTCCCTAAATAAAAATAAATACAAAATATGAACAAAAAGAATGCATAATAATTATATGCAATTTAGATAGATTTTATCCCTTATTTAAAAAAAAAAAATCTCGCAATCTTTCGCTAACTTTTAACAAAAACATATGGAAAATTGCCTCGACTTATTTTTTAGATAAACAAATGTTAATAACGTGCAATAAATTATTTCAATTTTCTGAAGAGTGCTTAACAAAAGATAAAAGGGAATGAATACATTACTTTAAAGCAATTTTTTTTAATTATATAAATTTAATTTCAATCAGAATGACTGAAAAATAAACAAATGTGATCACTTTCTAATGAATCATAACAATTTTTTTAATATTAAAATTTATATGATAAATATCAGTTAAAAATCAATATATAGTAATTTTGTATGTTTACTTAGAATTTTGGAAGAGCATATTTATATCGCCTTCATTTTAAAAAAGGGGACGAAGGTGGAACTACTTTAAACGAAAACACAAATAGAAGAGTGTATGTTTATTGGTACAACAAGTAACTTTGCTTGGAAATGTTTGGAAATATAACTAAACCCTTCGTGAATTGGGAAACAAGGGAAAAAATAATAGAAAAATATACGTTAATTTAAATTAATTTTGTAAATACTAAAACTATTTCTTTCTCAATTCAAAGTTTTAAAAAATAATGATACATACATGCCTCGTCACTATCCATAACGATTAGATTTTAAATACTTCCAAAAGTAATGTTATTCTCATTCAAAAATAGAAAGTCACAATGAAGAACGATTTGACTCTCATGCACTTAACGCAACACTCCAGTTTCAGCTGATAACAGGAGGTCATAGTTCACTTAAAGGAGATAAAAATCGCATCACGTGATTCCCCAATGATTCAGTTTCAACTTATATCCATCCGTTCGATTCTGCGTTGTACTTTATGAAATCGACTTTTGGCGAGCCAGATTCTTCAAATACCCCACAGTGCGCTGGTCGGTTTCTCTAAAAGAATCTTGAATCAAATAAAATATATCTTGCAAAGATGAAAAAAAAATTAACATCTACTCAAATTTCCATAATTGTTGTCTTATTCGTATAATCTTACATCATCCAATTCAAAGTTGATGTTGACAACATAATAGCTCTAAAATCACTGAAGTACTGCATTTTACTATTTTTTTAGCAGGTTCGATATCTTGAATTTTTCGCTTCTACCTAAAACTGCTGCTGAGTTATGGCGAGATGTGCTATAATTTTCGACCACCCCTTTAACCCCACTTGGGGGGGGGGGGGGGGGGTTCTAAAATCGTTAAATATGTTTTTAATTATTTTTTAATAGCTTTGTTATCCTGAATTTCTCGCTCTTACCTCAAACTGCTGCTGAGATATGGCGAAATGACCTAAAACTTGCAATCCCGCCATTAAACCCCCTTAGGTTGGAATTTCTAAAATCGATAAAATACATGTTTAAGTATGTTTTAGTAGATCAGTTAACCTGAAACTCATGCCTCTATTTAAAACAGCTGCTGGGATATGGCCAAATGTTCTAAAATTTTCGACTCCCCTTTAACTTTAACCTCCTTAGGAGAGGATTTCTAAAATCGCTGAAATAAGTGTTTAATTATTTTTTTAAGAAGTTTGTTATCCTGAATTTCTCGCTCCTGCCTAAAACGGCTGCTGAGATAGGACCAAATGTTCTAAAATTTTTGACTCCCCCTTTAACCCCCTTAGGAGGGGGGGGGGAATTTCTAAAATCGCTGAAATACGTGTTTAATTACTTTTTAGTAGATTTATTTTCGGGAATTTCACGCGCCTACCTAAAACGGCTGCTGAGGTATGCCAAATGTTCTAAAACTTTCGACTCCCCTTTTAACCCCCTTTGGGGGGTGGGATTTGTAAAATCGCTGAAATACATGTTTAATTATTTTTTTAGTAGATTTATTTTCTGGAATTTCACGCTCCTACCTAAAACACCTGCTGAGATATGGCCAGATGTTCTATAATTTTCGACTCCCCTTTAACCCCTTTAGGGAGGATTTTCAAAAATCCTTTCTTAGTGCAGACTTATGTCATAAAAAGTATCCCCGCCCCCAATTTTCATGCTTCTAGGTTCAGTAGTTTAGGGTGTGCGTTGATTATGAGTCAGTCAGGACAAACTCTTATATATATATAGCTTTTTTTAAGTTGTGCACTGTTAAAAATTACAAAATAGCCCGTTTCTTTTTCCTTTTTTTTTTTTTTTTTTTCATTTTCCACATATTTTTCCGTTTGTGACTAAAACCTAATTTCTGCCTCAAAATATGAAAGCCACGTTTCTGTTATAACTTCTATTTTTATTTCAAATTCAATATGAATGAATTTAGTTTTTAATTGATTTTCTAATTTGTCCTTTCAAACTGCAAACTCTGGTCTGTAATAGGTTAAAACTCAAATGTATTTCTGTAAAATATAAGCTTTAATAGCAGCATAATGATATAACTAAGATTATTCATATATTCGAATTTATGGGAAACAAGTGAGTGGTTGAGTATAATCTAAAATGTGTCTTAAAGGGATATTACCATTCATGAATAAAAATTAAATTTAAAAAATAAAAAAACCCGACTGCGTAAAAAGCGAGCTATTTATTTCTCATCAATGTGAAACTATTTTTTAAAATTACTTACCTATTTTTTTATTTCCTTGTATTGATGACTTTTAAGTTGTGTTTAATTGTTAGTTTCTATCTAAAAACACTGTTTTGATGAGGCGTATAGATGTGAATGAATGTTAGAGTTGCAGTAAAGCTCCTGCCTACTCGACTTCCAGGTTGTGTAATATTTAAACGGAGCTTCTGACTGTAAAATAGTCAATGAAACATCGTCTTCATTTTGAAAGACCTATCCAATGATATGCCACTCAATAGGGTGCGTAAAAAAAAATTTCGTCCCTACCGCTATTTTGTATTTTACGACCCCATTTTGGAATTTATAAAAACAAAACCTAGCCTATAACCATCGGACTGTTAAGACGAATTGATAAAGACACCATTCATTAAAATACATCCAACTGTTGGGATGTTTTGAGGGTATAAAGAAATACCCACATACCCAGATACGCGCGAAATACATAACCCTTCTTGGCACTCGGGTAAAAAAAAACCTTCCTTTTTTTCACATATTTTGAATCTCTATAGTGTATATAATAAGCTCCTAAAACGGTTAGATGAAATTCAAAATAGTACTTAAAGAAGTTACAGTCAATTGAAAGCCAGCACTGACCGGCTGAAAAGCAGACAGGACTCAGCGGGACGCAACTGCAGGCGTGTTGTATTCTTTGCTTCTCAGGTATAAGTCCAAGAATCGCGGAAGAACTTCTAGTTGTAAAATACAGTAACCCCTTAACCCCTTGGGGACGAGCGACCGGTATACGTGCCGTGTAAGGTGCTCAGAATCCGTGATTATTCTCATAAGTAAATTTTTATTGCAAATTTTGCCTTATTTAGCCCGAGCATTTTCCCGATTCAATTAGGCAAAAATTTCTTTTTTTGGAAAGCCGGTGATAAAAAATTAAAAATTCTGTAAAAGAAGCTTGTCCCGAAGGGGTTAACATTCGCGAGGGTTAAGTTCGCGGAAATCTCTGCGAATGTTGAGACTATCTTCCCATGCACATAAGTGGGTTAGTTTTTTAATTGGAAAAGAGCAACTGAAATTTAAAAAGTATATTTATGAAGCACTATACATTTAAAGTATATGCTTTAAATAAATTTGAATAATTATAAACAGATTGTACAAATTTTACTTGCTATTCGATGGTGGAAAAAAATTTAGGGATGTGCGATTGTTTGATAGAGCAGATCTTTTGTTTATGAATTTCCATGTAAGAAAATTTGCGGCATTGATTTCTATTTTAAATTTAAGACTCCTCATCAGTGAAGAATCGCATTCTATTGCTTTTTCAACAAGTTGTTGTTGATGTTTTAAAATTTTCCGACAATTTTCGCAGAAAATATTTCACCTGCAATAAAAATTTGGAATTTTAGAACATTTAGAAAATTGAAAAAAAAAATCTGCATAAAAAAAAAAAAAATCACTGCCGACCCGGCCTACAGGCGGAGGTACATTTCGAAATTAAGTACTAATTTCACAAACAAAAACCAAATCACGATTAGAGATAAACCCACTTTAACAATTTTATCTGGCCGCTTTTGACGAGTTTTTATTTTATTTTTATATAATAACTGGTTTTATCCGAATCATGTTAGGGCGGTATTAAAAAAAAAAAAATACTTTTCCATGCTCAACAACTCGAAATTTTCTGGCATAACTCCAGATTCATTTTTAATAGGAAAAATATGAAACTTATTGACGTGATTTTTGAAGAGATTTATAAGCGACCTGTGTTTTTAATTTTCGTTCAATTAATTAAAACTTGATATATAAACAATTATTTTCTCAGTAAGACAATATTTTTCGTTTCTAACACAATCGCTTCGAGAAATTCCGTTCAAAATGCCCACTTTGACATCATTTTTGGAAATATATTCTGCCTCTGTCAAAAAATCGATCATTACGGTACATTATATAGTTTCTGAATAAGCGAATCTGTCAATTGGATGCGTTTGAGAGCAAAAATGAATTTAAAAATGAGTCAGAAAATAAGCAGCTTGGATTTGAATACTCCCTTAATACGATGATTTTTCCAACACAATCCGCTTCGGAAAATTCGGTTCAAAAGGCCCACTTTGACAGCATGTTTTAAAATATATTCTGCCTCTATCAAAAAATTGACCATTACGGTACATTATATAGTTTCTGAGTAAGAAAAGGTACCAATTGGAAGCCTTTGAGAGCAAAAATGAATTGTAAAATGATTCAGAAAATAAGTAGTTTGGATTTAAATACACCCTTACTAAGATGATTTTTTTCTTCAACCGCTATGTATTTTTAATTTGTTTTTGCTGTAAGAATTGGTCCTATCCAAAACTTGTCTATATAGATGTTGTAGACAATATTAAGGAGATATATGATAAATTCATGGGGATTTTATATCTTATCTCTAAAAACCCTATTTTTTGCGCCCCTTGAGCCCATTTTTAACTTTATCAAAAATCTGTGATACATGAACTTTTGGCCCTATTTTTAAAAGTAATAAAAACTTTAAACTGATTTGATATGTACAAAAATTAAGAAGTTATGGGAGGTTTTCGGTTTTCACAAAACCCCTCCCTATTTCCATCCCCTTGGTCCGATTTTGCCCATTAACGAACTTAACCGAGATTTTATGCCCCTTGATTTTATGTATCAGTTTGGAAGAGATTGGTGCAGAATTGTGGAAATTATCGTGTCCAGAAGAAAGCGATATATATACATACATAGATAGATAAAGTTTTTTTTATTGAGGGTGGTTTTGGGCTCTAAGGGTCATGATCGGTGTAGATCTGCAAAAATTTTTCAGAAATTCCAACATAGGAACGACGCCAATAGGTAGTATTTCATACGAAATCTACCTAAAAGAAAATTACTGATCTGTTATTTTCCCTCAACACGAGGGCTGAAGCTCTCACGACTTAGGCCATACAGTAATACTGTAGGCTTTACCGTAGTGTACCAGTGTCATGTAGGTGTCCAGTATCATGTAGTTCACAGAATTGGTAAAACAATGTGAGTTTACTTTATAAAACAAAATTCGCGAATAACCAAGTTAAGTATTCGCGAATGTTGAAATGTTCTGCATTTTCTATTTGGGTGATTCCGTGGAGAGTGTCACACACGTAACGCAGGTTTTAATTTTCATTTATTCAATTATTTATTAAATTTTAATGTTAATTCTGATTTTAGGTGGTATGGTAAATAAGTTATTACCATATTTTAAAATTTAAATGTGTGGCAATAAAACTCACAGAAGTATATCATTTAATTTCATTACTCAAAATGTGCTTTTTTTCTACTTCAGAAAAAAAAGCACATTTTGAGTATAAAATTAAATGATATATTTCTGTGAGTTTTATTTCCACACATTTAAACTAAAAAATATGGTAATAACTTATTTACCATACCACCTAAAATCACAATTAAAATTAAAATTTAATAAATAATTGAATAAATGCAAATTAAAGCCTGCGTTAAGTGCCGCACGGAATCGCCCATTTCGCGAATAATCAAAACTCGCGAATGTTAAGGGATTACTGTATAACAATTAACTTAGTTTTCTTTAGTCGAGCTATTAACGTATATTTCTTGAAAAGACATTTGTAAAATTGCGTTTGAATGGAAACACCAATCATCTTTTTCTTTCATCTTTTCAGATTATTTAACTTGCATGGCTACGGGAGCCTTTCATATGTAATTATAATAATAATAATAATAATAATAATTTTTAAATCACCTTGAATTGAGAGAAAAAAAAAAAAGGTAAAAAAAAAACATTTTTTTTTTTTTCAAGCGACTACTACTTTACTAAAGACCATTTAATTCCACTAAAAATTGGTTCATGACCACTCAGATTCAACAAGTTTTCTGAAAAATTTCATTTTGTTTGTTTCAGAAGACATTGCTCACAATCTGTGCAGGGTGATGCGTGGACAGCATACCCATATGCAACTAACACTATCGCCATTAATTTTAATAATTATTGTATAATAAAAATATTTTTTGGCAAAAACTATGTATAATAAGTAGGTAAATTAAGTTTGTGTGTTACTTTACATTCTTTTTATGAAAAAAAAAAATCCATAAGTTGATCTATTTTTCCAGCCGATGAACGGTAACCTCCCCCTTAAAATATTTTTTAAATAGACTTTTGAAACTTTGTACTCTCAGAACAGAGCTGCCAGTGGCGACTAATTTTATATTCGACTCGCACCACCATTTTTTTTAAAGTAAATTTTGTAGCATATTTCTCTTGCACATGCTGTCAAAGCGTTTGTGGAAGATCTTTGTTTTGAAAAAGTGGTGCGAGATGGAATTAAAAAATAGTCGCCAATGGCAGCCCTGCCAGTATTGCAGTGGTATTTCCTACGAATGTTTATATTTGATATCTTTAGAATTAAAAAGATTATTTTTGATTGTATTTAATCTGTAATGAGTTTAGAAAAAATACATTGTTGAAAAAATACATTGTCGTGGGGGGAAAAAGTAAACACTCCCTACTAACTATGAAACAAATTATTGTAGAAGAAAGTTACTAGTACCAAAAGATCGGAAATAAGGTCTACTTTTAAATGATGATTATAAAATTTGCTTAGGGGGTCATCTACGTATCAAAACGAACCCAAACTTTTTTTTTTTTTTTTTTTTTTTTTGTCAATAGCAATACTCAAGTTTGACACCATAAATAGATTCTACACCCTCCAATTAGCCTAAATCCAAATTTGTATGAAATTAGTATAACTGGTTTCAGATAAATTAATTATTTTAAAATGAGCCTATTTTAGGGGCTGTATCCAAATTGAAGTTAGGCACTATGTCACTTCTATTAATGTATTATTTCTTGCCAGTATGAACATCTCACTCGCTTAAATTGTTTCGACTATTGCTAGCCCAAATGTTTCATTAAAATGAGTAAAATATATATTTTTCAAATTATGCTTTTCTGGACCTCATAGACAGTCCCTTAAACCGTCATTTTGACGTTTTTTACTCATAATTCAAAAACTACTTGAAAAAAAAATTAATTGAGAATTTGCATAAAGCAGGACATAATAAATAAAAATCTATGAAAAAAATTGTAGGTTGCAATTCATATTTTTTTTCGAATATTAATTTCATAATTTCATATTATAAAAATTTTAAAATTACAAAATCAATGCATTTATGTTTGGGTTTTTAGTATTATAATCAAACAAAATAATTATCTCATTAGGATTAAAATTTCAGGAGATATTAATAAAAATATGAAAATGTAGCGAAACAGCACCGAAAACTGGCGATATGAAGCAATTAAAATTATAAAACTTTGTAAAAAATCACCATAAAATAAAAACAAAACACAGGACGCGTTTCGAACTAAAAATATAACAGCTCGTCATCAGCTACAGCATACACGTGTCCGCAAGCGAACAAGTTTAAAAATGAACTGAAGGTAAAGAATGTTGCAAAGAATGCGACGGATGCCGCTACCTGAAAGAGGCACATGCAAAATTGAAAGGTGTTGCCAAAAAGAGAGAAGAGAAATTGATAGGGAAAAAATGGAAAAAAAATAAATAAATAAACAAAATAAAATAAAAGAAGTAAATTGAAAATATAAATAATAATAATAAATAAAGAAATATAAAAGAATAAAACAAGAAAAACAAAAGAACCTTTTTTTTTAAAAAACAAAATAAAAATAAAAGAAACAAGAGAAAATGGAAAAGAATTACAAAAGTAATTTCCACGCCTTCGCAATTGATTGTTTGGAAAGAAGGCTGCGCGAATTTCATTACTCTTCCATTGAGATTGATGAAATCCTGCATTTAGTTAGTATTTGTGTCAGGCAAACTGCTTTTCAGTTTAACAATTTTTTCTATTCTCAAACTGAGGGTCTGGCTATGGGTAATCCACTGTCTCTTCTTTTATGTGATATTTATATGCATTTTGTTGAAGAAAAACTCTTCAGTTTATATAAATTTCCTTTCTGGTTTAGGTATGTTGATGACACTTTCATTTTAATTCCCACTGACCTTGATCTTTCTAATCTCCTTTCTCTTGTTAATTCTGTTGATCCTTGTATTCAATTTACTTTCGAAGTCGAAGAGAACAATTCTCTTCCTTTCCTTGACGTCTTGGTTTCAAAACACCCAGATCGGTTCTCTACCTCCGTTTATAGAAAACCTTTCGCTGTCTCTCTTCCTCCTCATGCTCTTTCAAATCATCCTCCTCAACAAAAAGTGGCGTCCTTTTATACTTTTGTTTTTAGGGCGTTACGCATTTGTTCTGACTCTTTTGCTCTGAATAATGAAATTAATTATCTCAAATCTCTTGCCCTTGCTCGTGGTTATAATCCCTCTTTGATTGATAAAGCTTTGTATAAATTTAATAAGCCTAAACGTCCTTTTTCTGATTCAAATAATCCTCCTAATTTTAATTCTATAATAGTTCTGCCCTTTTATTCTCTTCTCTGTTTCAAAATTGCTAAAATCCTTTCTCGTTTTAACTTTAAAGTTATCTTAAAACCTATGAATAAAATAAAATTCTCTTCTCTAAAATTCTCTGTTCCTACTGAGAACCGGTGGGGTGTTTATTTCATTCCTTGCTCTTTCAATTTAGGTTATATTGGTCAAACAAAGAGAGCTTTAAAATTCAGATTAGGCGAGCATCAGAGGTTTATTGCAAATCAAGAAATCTCTAAATCTTCGATTGCTTCTCACTGTTGGTCTTCCAGTCATTGTTTCAATTTCTCCATGGCCAAAATTATTTCTTCCCCTGCCTCTCCCTCTCATTTGGATTTTCATGAAGCATATTTTATTTCTAAAAATTCTGCTAATCTTGTCAATGATCTCCAGTCATCTCCTTTCCTATCTCCAGCGTGGAAATTACTTTTGTAATTCTTTTCCCTTTTCTCTTGTTTCTTTTATTTTTATTTTGTTAAAAAAAAAAATGGTTCTTTTGTTTTTCTTGTTTTATTCTTTTATATTTCTTTCTTTATTATTATTATTTATATTTTCAATTTACTTCTTTTATTTTATTTATTTATTTATTTCCATTTTTTCCCTATCAATTTCTCTTCTCTCTTTTTGGCAACACCTTTCCCTTTCGCATGTGCCTCTTTCAGGTAGCGCCATCTGTCGCATTCTTTGCAACATTCTTTACCTTCAGTTCATTTTTAGGTACGTTAGTAATTATATAAATACGTAGCACCTATAGTCGTCGTTCAGTCCGTCCGTCTGTCCGTCTGCCTGTCCGTCTGTCTGTCCGTCTGTCTGTCCGCATATAACAAAGCAAAAACTACCCAACCGAATGGTCTGAAATTTTTAATATATGATTGTTGCAAAATTTTGTCGAGCCATTTCAAATTTTATGAAAATCGGATGTATAGTTTAATTACAGGGACAGTCAAAAGTTTTTCTGTTACATTACGGCCAGTGGGAAAAATTATTACAAGTGCATTTTAATGATGTTACAGCCTTCCGAATGGTCTGAAATTTTAAAGATATAATTGTTGCAAAATTTTGTCGAGCCATTTCAAATTTTAGGAAAATCGGATGTATAGTTTAATTACAGGACAGTTAAAAGTGTTCCGTTACATTACGGGAATGGGAAAAAAAATATTGGAAGTGCATTTTTATGATGTTACAGACTATGCACTTTATGAAGTGCAAAAAAATATACATTCAGTACAATATGGGGTGCAAAAAATAATTATAAAACTAGTTATAGTACGAACGCTCCTCATTTGCCACGTTTGACGAGCATTTTCCAACTTGTTGAACTTGTTCACTTGCAGACACGTGTATGCTGTAGTGATGACGAGCTGTTATATTTTTAGCTCGAAACGCGTCCTGTGTTTTGTTTTCATTTTATGGTGATTTTTTACAAAGTTTTATTATTTTAATTATGAAAATGTAATTTAACATTAGAAGCTCTAAATTTTGAATGTTTATAATTCAAAAACTTATCTTGCAAATGACTTAAAATTTCATTTATGGGCATAGTTTGAACCGAAGATTTAAAATATAGTGTGAAAATTGGGTGCTGAAAAAAAAAATAAAGTTTCGTTTGGTTTTGATTTGTAGGGGGTTCCTTTAAGCAACTTTTATATACATCATTGAAGACTTTGTTTCCAATTGTTTGGTACCTGTAATTTTTTTTTTATTATAATTAGGTTTAATAAGGGGTGTTTACTTTTTTCCCCCACGACTGTACAACAAATTGCCGCTCTCTTTAATTTTACAAAAAACGGGTACTATAAAATCGGTTACTTGAATTTTGAAATGTTACTTGAACCCTGAAATGTTAGTTGAATCTTCGGATGCTACTTGGACTTAAAACAAAGTTTTTTTGTAAGTCCGTCCTGTATCTATTGTGTGTTGAGAGTATGGATGTGATTGTTTAATATACTAACAGTTAATGGCCCTCTAGCATTTGAGAACTTTTCGCCTTCTTTTAGTTTAGAGTATGTTGATTTATAATTAAAACGGGAAAAGTTTAACACTATAAGTGCCACGTCAGTCACCGGTGACTGACACCGAGCTTTCCGTTTAAAACGCGTCATTCATCGATGACTGACGTCTAAAATATGATATAAAACTTAAAAAATATATATTGTTTTAAGTAATTACTGAAAATTTATTTAAAATTTGCTTACCTTTTATTTATTACAGGATTATATTTTCTTAAAAATTGCTTAAAACATTGTAAATTTTTCAGCGCTTCAGTGTCAGTCGCCGTAGCACTCAACGTGTTAACTACCACATGCACATCTTTGAGCATTCAGTTACATAGAATGTAAGAAGAAATTTACATTTCATATCCAGTCCTTAAGAAAATAAAAAGGTTTTAGATAGATAGAAAATTATTTAACACTGTAAAATTTATAATTAATGATGATAACCTAAAAAAAGTGCGGTTGCTTGGACCTACTTCTGAGCAGAATTTAAATAACCCGTTAATCATATTCTTTAAATTAAAATTATTAAAAACTCTTTGTAAAAATAATTTTTAATCATTACTTTTTTTTTTTCTAATTTTATTCCATCAAATGGTTTAGTCATTATTCACGTGAATTTATTTGCAAATCTGAAACAAAAAAATTCCCCCAAAAATGCAAAAGGTATCCGAGAAGAGAAGCAGAAAATGTGCAAATTTTAGAAGTCGCAAATTAACACTAGAAAGACGGCGAGCGGTAATTTTGACCGCTACTAAAGAAATATATTTAAGTTCAAACCATTTTTTTTTTTTTTTTTTTTAATATATAAAACTAGTTTAAAAGGTACAAAGAGAAAAAACTAGTCGAACGAATAAGGAAATAATTTAAAATAAAAATTCTGGTGGGAAATATTGTTATAAAATTTGAGTAAAATTCCCCGTCTTTCTAGTGTTAAAAATTGGGAAGAATGTTAAATGCTATTAGGTCAGGAGAAATGTCTTAGAGGAACATATTTTGTAATAGGTGTGGTGTGATAAAAAAGGAAAATTTCTGTACCGACATTAGGGAAGATTTTTTTTTCTTAAACTCCAGTGTAAAGTAACAGTGTATTTTTCTATTATTAGAACAAGTTAGCAAGACATAGAGAGTTGAAAAATATATAATTCAACATCACATCACAATTTATCGATGTATTTTCAATCGATGCCTTTTCAATTTAATTTCAAATTTAGTCTTACAAATTACTTATTTACATTACAGTCCTACATTTAGTAAGTAACTGAAATTTCAATAATTTATTACATACATAAAAAATAAATAAATTGTGGTTTGAAATAGACGTAAAGTCTTGGAAAAATATCACAGAAGTATAGTAAAATGTCTGTTATCATCACAATGTTTTTAGGCTATAGTTTGGTAAGAAGTATACAAAAATTGTGGCTTTTTAAATCCAAGTAACTCGATTTTATGGAATTGTACATCAAGATAAATGTATTTTCTAGGTTCTCCACAGAATGTCTTGAAAATATTTTAGAAAACAAAAACCTAAACTTAAGAATGCACGAAAATTTTATGTTAGAAAAATATCATAAATAAATTTAGAGGAAAAATATTTACTTACGTGTAACGATTTGTAGTTGCCTTATGTATTTCCTCAAAAATGTGTGTAATTTATCCGATTATGTACTAAAGCGTCAAAATTGGGTGACTTTGGAGCTTGTCTTTTAAGACCTTCCCCCCCATCTGCATATTGCACTTTATCCTTGTCATATGTTTATCTACTGACTATACTCTATCAATGCACAAAGGGTCGCCGCATTCTGTGTCCCCGACCTCGGGTCCTCTCCTTGTCAGAAAAATTATTATCTTACTAAAAATGCTAAATTCTTAAAGAAGTCGAACATCATATTCTAGACAGTGATGATTTTAAAGTATAATTTCAAATGTTGGAATTTATCGTCGCAAATTTCCTTTAATTGAAGAGATTTTATTTGTGAAGCAAAATACATTTAGAATTAGGGAGACGATTGTAAAGAAACTACCCAACAATTTGCACAAGAAGATATTCTGTTTTACTAAAAGTATGTTAATAAGTTGTACTTTTGCTAATATTTCATTCTTTCATTAACTCCCGGTCTCTTTTTTTTTTTACTTCCAGGATGAAGTATGAACTCCGATTCAAAGTGTAATTTGGCGGACTTGAAACCAGTAAAGTTTTCCGGTTCTCAACCACTAGCCTTAGGGACCTTGCCGTCAGTTCAGTAAGTAGATATTAATTAAAGCGGTTCTAAAATTTCCTTCCAACAAACGCGAAACTTTCTTATACATTTCCTGACTCATTTTTCAAGCGTAAAGGCACAAAATTGGCAGGACTGACTAGCGAAGCGATTTAGAATCGAATTACATTTTCCATTTTTTGATAAATAAATTATTTATCAAGTTATCATCGATTTTTGTCACGTGATGATAGGTTTTTCCCCTTTACCTCGCTGTCACTTAACAAAAATTTGGTTCAAAACGTCAAATTTGACAGTATTTTTGAAAGATCTTTTGTAAATATGAATTGGACAATTGCACCATAAAATATTCTTAAAAACTTTGCATTCAAATTAAATAAAACATGCTAAATGGTACATATAACATATAAGTGATATTACAAACACATTAAAAATCTACGTTTCGAATTGTTCCACGATCATCATCAGGATAAAATGATGTTACACAAGTCTAAAAGGACATAAACGTCTAAGAGCACAGAAGAATTCCTGAACGGTGATATTTAACTTCGTGACGTTTGTCTACTCTATTAATACTTGGATTTTTTTTTCCAGAGAGAATCATTTGCCTTGCATATAATATTTCAAATGAAAATCAAATTTCAAATTAATTGCTTAAGAGGCGCAGTGCGCTATACTGATGGCCCGGGTTCGAGTCCCGACATGGAATCTTTTTCACTAGGTTGGCTTTTGCGCACAGTGCGCTATACTGATGGCCCGCGTTCGAGTCCCGGCATGGAATCTTTTTCACTAGGTTTGCTTTTGCGCCTCTTAAGCAATTTGAAATTTGATGTTCATTTGAAATATTGTATGCAAGGCGAATGTTTCTCTCTGGGAGAAAAATTTTCAAGTATTAATATCGTTTCAATCGGGATTTAATTAAGTTTCGTGTTTACCCCCATGTCGGTGGCTCACGGAAATTATTCCATCTTGTGCTGCGTTTGTAGTCTTGCCAACCTGTAACAGTGAGAAGTTCCAGGCTGGTTATCGTTCCGTGTGGTTTAGTCTGTAGAATATCAGTGCGCTATACTGATGGTCCATGTTCGAGTCCCGGCATGGAATCTTTTTCACTAGGCTGGTTTTTGCCCCTCTTAAGCAATTTGATTTTCATTTGAAATGTTTGTCTATTCTCCGTTTAGGAATTATTCTGTGCTCTTAGACGTTTATGTCCGTTTTGAACTTTTAGACTTGTGTAGCATCATTTTATCCTGATGATGATCACTGAAGCGATTCAAAACTTATATTTTTAATGTGTTTGAGATACCATTTATATGCTATATGTACCATTTAGCATGTTGTATTTAATTTGAATACAAAGTTTTTAAGTTCTTTTGTGTTTACCAAAAAAAATACGTCATTCGATTAAGGGCTGTTCAAATATTACGCAAGCATGTTTTTGGCAATTTTTGACCCCCCCCCCCTCCACCCTTGCCAGCAAAAATAAGCAAATCACAACACCCCCTTAATAATTACGTATGCAAATTGCACCCCCACACACTTTTTTTAACAGTAATAATTTAATTTTAAAAAATTAGGACTTAATTCAAATTTTAAAAAATCACTATTCGACATAAAAATAATAATAATAAAATGCTTGTTTTATTTCCTTACAATTCTATTTAAGAAACTTTCTTAGATCACAATTTTAGAAGAACTTAGCCATTTGTAAAATTTAAATTTGAACATGCCCATATCTATTCCTATGCTGACCAGACTGCTCAAGCCCTTTTTCCATACCGTAAAACGGGGTGAATAGGAACAGCGGGGTGAACAGGAACGAAACTTCCCGGTCATACAAATAAATTCAAAATAAATATACGTGAGAATATTTTTAAATATTAAAGACGTGAATAATCACTTTGCTAACAAGTCGTAAACCAACTTAGTGAAAAATGCCCAAGCTGGGAATCGAACCCGGGCTCCTGGAATAAATCTCCAGTGCTCTACCACTAAGCCACAAGGACGATACCCAGCTTGGCATCTCTCATTTATATAAGTCGGCAAGGCTGCAACCGCAGCACTAGATGAAAAGTCTCCATGAGCACACAATCTACTGACGAAACATGAGACGCAAATGAACCCAGCATCGGTGAAAATACAATTTTAATTAATTTTTCAACTACTTTTTAGCAGAGAAATTACGCTTGAAATTATTGAATATTAAAGACGTGAATAATCACTTTGCTAACAAGTCGTAAACCAACTTAGTGAAAAAAGTTCAATCCGGAAATCGAACCCGGGCCCCTGGAATAGTTCTCCAGTGCTCTACCACTAAGCCACAAGGACGATGCCCAGCTTGGCATCTCTCACTAAGTGATTATTCACGTCTTTAATATTTAATAATTTAAAGCTTAATTTCACTGCTAAAAAGTAGTTAAAAAATTAATTAAAATTGTATTTTCACCGATGCTGGGTTCATTTGCGTCTCATGTTTCACTACTAGATTGTGTTCTCATGGAGACTTTTCCATCTAGTGCTGCGGTTGCAGCCTTGCCGACTTATGTAAGTGGGGGATGCCAGGCTGGGCATCGTCCTTGTGGCTTAGTGGTAGAGCACTGGAGATCTATTCCAGGGGCCCCGGTTCGATTCCCGGCTTGGACATTTTTCACCAAGTTGGTTTACGACTTGTTAGCAAAGTGATTATTCACGTCTTTAATATTCAATAATTTCAAGCGTAATTTCACTGCTAAAAAGTAGTTTAAAAATTAATTAAAAGAATATTTTTAGCTGCCAATTTTTTTAAAGAAGATAATATCATGAAATGTTGGGAAATTCAGTTTTGTCATGTTGGCACCACTACTGTGTTATATAAAAAATTGGAAGTGGATCCTCGAAAACCTCCTATTTTCAACATCTGCAAAACTTTGTATGCAACTACAAACTTTTTCGTATTCCAACCCTAAGAGTAGTGTTTTTTTTTATATTAGGGATAGACCTATAAGTGATATCCTGTATTAGATTTTATGTATTTCTAAAACTACATAGTGATAAAGTGGAAAATATCTTATAACATCATAGGTTTAAGATTTACGGGGTGAATCGGAACACACTTTTGTTGTCATGGTTTACTCTTCCATACAGTAATATTTTCATGTCATATCGTATTTTACAATATTTTGTTGTTCCAATTACTTGAAGAGTTTAAAGATGCCATGAAATTACTTAGCTGAACGAAAAACGCCAACTCCCAATCCAAGAGATATGGAATAGGCAATAGAAGAATTAAAAAACTTCAAATCCCTAAGAAATGTTGAAGAGAAATATTCTCTGTCAACCACAACATTACACAGACATCTCAAAATGGGAAACCAATTAAAAAAGAGAGGAGGGCAAACAGTACTAAGTACTGAGGAAGAGGCCATACTAGTAGATCGTATTAAAACATGCAGCGATTTAAAAGGACAAAAAAACAAACGAAAGGAACTATCCAGAAGATCATCACCGAAGATTCAAATTCCAATTATTCCGTTCAAGACAGTGATAAAGAGTTCATATTGCCCACTACTTTAGAAGAGGACCCAGATTTTGGAATCCTAGAATATTCCCAACTTTCGAACAAATTTGCTCTAGGAGACTTCCTTGTCGTTAAAGTGCATGGAAAAAAGTCGTACAGACTCCATGTGACTAAAGTCCTGTACCCAGAAGATGATGGTTATGTGGGGAAATTTTACAAAAGGGTCCCCCATACCTGGAGATTTCAAGAAACGGTGGAAGAGAAGGCAGCATTTCTTCCAGAAGATGTCATAAAGAAACTTCAGCTAAAGGACAACATTCAAACGTCTGCTCGTTTCAAGGATATGATAACTTTTGTGAACGACGTAAGTGAATTGAATTTGTATTAAATTCCCATCTTTCTCAATTCAAATACATTTTCTTTGAACAAATTTTAATCTTTCTTGAGTTCAAAGTTGTTTTCTAATTTCTGAAAACTCATACATTTACTTGTATAGAAAATAATGAATTTGTTTGATAATAACTACGAGCTCCTAATCGTCCATTATCATTATTACCTAATTTTATTAACCCTATTAAAGTTTGAATCAGAACAAATAAAGATTATAGTATTTGTTCCGATTCACCCCTACCTGCGGGGTGAATCGGAACACCATTAAAAAAAATAAAAGACATACATAAAAACTGTAAAAAATGTTTTTTTTTTCGCTTAAAATTTCAAGAACAAAACAAGACCGAAGTTTCTAGTCAAAAAATAAAAGAATAAAAAAATCGGTAGTTGCCTTTTTTTGGCGTTAAAGTTGAAAAGTGTTCCGATTAACCCCATTTTACGGTATATGTTATGATATTGGTTTCCAGTTTTATTGGATTATCTTCATCGCTTTCTTTTCGGATGCAATCTTGATCAACTTCATCTTCATTGATCCACTCAACATCTTCCATATCTTCCACGATTTTACGACGCACATAAGTTCATTTGCTCGACAAGTAACAATTCTCAATGGTCGTATATATGGCAGGCCTCGCTTTTTTCACTGTGTTGAATTTTTTTGTATCTGTTTGCTGACTTCTAAGATGCATGATATTGGCCACAACTTCCAACTTCCACAAGTTCTTGTGGATAATTGCGACTTTATGAAAGGGCAAAAATAGTCATACAAAATCTTTAAAAATCCCTTTTCTCTAATATTCAGATTTAAAGTCAGGCGGAGACTTAAATCTATAAATTCCCCCTCCTCATTTTCACTTGTAATGATGTCATTTGAAAATTGTATCATTTTAATTGGAGGAGAAATGAATCGTCCTTTTAATATACGAAATAATCCACTACGTTCAACAGAGCAACAATTCTTTTCTTCGCATTTTACAATTTGCAGCAAGTATTGACTTTCTTGTATGTGCTTCGAATACCTATCCAAGTCACAACCAAGAAAGTCTGGTTCACTGAATCAACATATGTGGTAGTAACAAGATAACAGTCAATGTTTAATGAGTTCCAGATTTCTGCGAGAGTTTTACCAGCATATGCAAAGTTATTTTGCTCCATTTCTTCATCAATAGTGCGATCGTTCTCATCGAGTTAGGAACCATAATTTTTTAAACTTTCAAAAAGTTTTTATACAAAATTTCTCGAAATAGAGACATATTTCCGATTTCATTTATTTTAAACACCAGTACAGTACTGAGAGTTTTCAAAACTCACGACACACCAGACAGTAGAGCAGTCGGTCTTTATGGTTATGGGTTCAACCACTTGACAGAGGAGGGGTAGAAATAAAGAAGATGGAATTTTTCTTATGTTTTGGAAACTTTCCAGGAAAACTCGTGTAAATTCTATTCTATTCTATTCTCATCACAATTAGGAAATAGTAGCAAGTTCTCAGAGATAATAAGCCTCATGCATCAAACATGAACAGTCACCTCTAGATAAAAGAGATCGTTTATGTTTTCCTTGTGCGGTCAAAATAACTAACATCAGAACTGACATCGACAGACAAGAATATTAAACTTGAAGTTTAATTTTCTTTTGCTATTTCTTTTTTCAATTTGAAATTATTAATAGTTTTTTTTTCAAGTTCAGAGATTTTGAAAATGTCTTACGTAAGCATTATTCAACACCCCCCTCCCCTTTTCCCCTTGTCAGCAACAATAAGCAAATCGCTAACCCCCTCCCCTCCCTCCTAGGTGCTTACGTAATATTTGAACGGCTCTTTACACAGTTTCTCAATTACAACAACTGCCAATTTCATGCGTTTCCGAACAAAAATGAGTTCAAAAATGTTTCAGAAAGTAGCCACTTTGGATTTGAGAACAGCCTTAACACCCCCGGGGATTTAGAATTAAAAGAAAACTTCTGAAATTAAGGCGGTTCTCAAAAACTATTTTTCTCTGCAAAACAACGCGAAATTGCCTGACACACTTACGGACTCATTTTTAAACGTAAAAGCATGACACTCTGAAATGGTGCACTAAAAAATAAAACGCATTATTTTTCAGCCTGTGTAATTGTTGATAAATTATAAAACAAGTGGGTAAGTGAGATCACAGATCTCACAGAGGGTTTCGTTTAATATTCCTTTCAAAACACTTTATCTTTTTGCGAAATCTGTTAGTTCCACATTTTGCCGCCAGGGGGCACTCTATTCTACACAAACCTCTATCCGAGCGAAACTCCGTTTTACAACCTATCCGTAGGTATATTAGTCGAGGGGATCGGGTCTGTAGCACCCGGGATAGGTAGGCGCCCCCTGGTGGTAAAAAGTGGAACTGAAATATGTAAGGCTATGTGCATAATATGAAAAAGTGGTCAAAGTGGTGTCGGCAAAAGTTAGAAAACTACCCACCGGGTGTAATAGCGGGAGGTTAGAAAAATTGCTTAAAATGCACAAGTTAGAGCCCGGAGGGTAAATAATATAAGACTTTTTGAAAATTTTATGATTTGTCGTGTGATCGCAAGTGTTCAGCTATAAGTATGCAAAATTTTAAGTCTTCAACTTAATTAGGGGCTCAGTTAGAACAAAAAGATTAAAATACACGTTAGAGCCCAGAGAGTTAAATATAAGGCTTTTTCAAAATTTTAGGATTTGTCGTTTGATGTGAGGTGTTCCGTTATAATTATGCAAAATTTCAAGTCTCCAACATATATGGTTTCTGAGAACGGGCTCTGTGACGGACAGACAGACAGAAAAGCGAGACGAATAGGGTTTCGTCAGATGAACGAAACCCTAAAAGTTAGTCGATGTGCAATGCTTTTTATTTTTCATTGAAAAGAAAATTTGTTTTCGGGTGTTTCTTCAAGAATGGATCTTTGTTATAAATCTGATTAAAAAAATATGATGAAATGTTGTACAATTTTCGTTTTTATACTCTTTTATTTAACTTAACTTGGTTTTTGCATAAATATGGAATTTTGTAATCATTTTTTAACCCACTTCCTGATACACTAGAATTATAAAATTTATGTAAAAAGGTGTGTATACAACATTTTAATAATTCTAGAACTTAATTATAAATTAATAATTTAATTTTAAGGCATTTTTTCCGTTAGTCCGCGACAGGTGATAAATCGCCAAATATTCTTTATGGTTATAATTGTGTACGAGTTACAACAACAATCGATTTAATTATGTGTCAAACCACGCTCACCAAAAAAGGCCCATTGGTATGAGTATGTAACAGTGAAACATATCTAAAAAGTAAGAAATAAAGTATAAAGAAAAAAAGACTAATATTTTTATTGTCATTTCACAATATTGCGGTTTTTGATGATGGTCGGTAATGTTTAATTAATGGTTATATAGGGGAAACTAGGGAGGTTTGACCATAGGGGAGGTTTGACCCACCATATCCTTTTCATATTTAAACATTTATTTAGCTGATGAGCACCAGATGGCAGCATGATAGCAAGCAGAATGACATATCTTTTTTGTCTGTTAGCCATTTGCAAGCAGAATCAAGGAGGAATCACATGTAATATCATTTTCAGCTAGAAATTTTTTTTTTGTTGTTGCAAGCTCTTCTCTCCTGTGACATCTGTCTTTAACATATATGAAAGTAAGTTGAATTGTTTGTGTACTTAGATTAATATACTAAAAGGCAGTATATTTATTTTTTACTTTTACTTTTTATTTTAATGTGATTTTTACATTTTTTTCCAAAATGCCTATTAAGGGAGGTTTGACCCATATCAATTCAGGGAGGTTTGGCCCGGGTTAAACTTCCCTATTTAGTTTAATTTGATGTTCTAACACTTTTAAACTGTATAAATGTTGTTCTTAATTCAAATTAAATAAATGTTTTTCTTAATTCCAAATGCACTGAATATAATATAAAAATTCATTTGAAACAACACTTCTTGTTTATGCATTATTTTGATCAATTTAAATATAACTGAAATCTGCTTTTTTTTTTTTTTACTACTTTGTTATGAGTTGTTAAGAACAACCATGTTTTAAATTCCTCACTCACAAGCTAATATTTCTTCTCTTGTAACCTTTTTTTTATAATTATACTATGAAAATTCAATAAAATTAAACTAGAAAAAGTGTCAGGTAGGTGTAAAATAGGTAATTTCAAAAATAAATTCATAAAACATACAAATTGTAATTTTTTGCAAGTATTTTGCCAAATGAATATGCTAAAAGTATCAGATATCATTTTTCAATGAATAACAGAATATTTGTTGCTATATTATTATTATTATTAAAGCCATTTTAAAATTTTGGATAATATGACTTGGTTGTAATGATGAGAACAACTTTGGTTTTAAAGTAAATAAAAACATATCTATTCAGGATTAACTTTCTGCATTTTTTATTACAAAATAACCTTTTTTTTTGGGGGGGGGGGACTATGTAGGATAAAATAGTTTTATTGTTCAAATTGTCCTTGAAATGTTGAAAACAGTGTTGATTTGCATGTTCTATGTAATTTTCTTGTAGATTTAAATGATATATTTTTGGCAAACTAAGTATAAATAAAAAAGTGCTGTTTTTATAACTATTTTATCCCCCTGACTCTAACCATTTTTCTACTAAACTATTTTGTAAAATGAACATTGTATAATAATTTTCTTATGGTTATTAAAATATGAGTTAACTTTTTCAGATGCCTTTTCTGTGGAATTCAGAAAATAAAAGACGTAAGGTATCTCCAACCAAAATGAAAACTGCTGTTTTATTAGTCACTGAAAATGATAAAAGTGTAAGAGCTGTGGCTGCTGAGTATGGAATTGACAGAAAAACTCTAGGTAGATATGTAGAGAAATATAAAAAAGCTGAAGATGGAAATATAGAATTTAAGGCAAACCGCATTTCTTGCCAAGTGTTTTCTAATAAAGAAGAACACGTGCTAAAGAATACTTGCTACACGCTTCAAAGTTAAATTATGGTTTAACTTCAAAAGCAACACGAAACTTGGCATATCAATATGCTGTAGCAAATAACAAAGAAATCCCTGAAAAGTGGTCTGTAAACAAAACTGCAAGTTATGACTGGTTGGGGGGTTATTTGCGCAGGAATGCAGATTTATCATTGCAGCAACCCGAATCAACTAGTTTGTCCAGAGCCACTGCTTTCAATAAAACAACCATTGGTGAGTTTTTCAATAATTTGCGCTGCATCTTCGAAAAAAAGAAATTTGGGCCAGAAGCAATATTTAACGTTGATGAAACAGGAATCACTACTGTACACAAACCTGGAAAAATTATTGCTATGAAAGGAGAGAAGCAAGTATCTCAAGTCACCTCTGCGGAACGTGGAACTTTAGTCACAATGTGCTGTGGTATCTCTGCTATTGGAACATCAATTCCACCATTTTTAGTATTTCCACGAGTTCACGTAAAAGAAATAATGACAAGGGGTGGACCTCCAGGAATGCAAGCTGCTGCTCATTCCAGTGGATGGATGACAGCAGAGAACTTTTAGTTATACCTTCATCATTTTATAAAATTTAGCAAATGCAACAAAAATAACGAAAAATTGATTATTCTTGACAACCACGAGTCACACATATCTGTTGAGGGTTTGCAACTTTGTAAAGATAATGGGATAACTCTGTTAACTTTACCACCCCATACAAGTCATAAGTTGCAGCCACGTTATAGAACTGTTTTTAGTCCCTTCAAGATATTTTATAATTCTGCTGCCAGTGATTTTATGGTCACGAATCCAGGTAAACCTATCACAATATATGGCATTCCAGATTTGGTTCGCAGATCATTTTCAAAGGCTTTTACTCCAGAAAATATACAAAGTGGATTTGCTTGTACTGGAATCTGGCCATTAAATTCAGATATTTTTTCTGAATCTGATTTTTTTGCTTCTTATGTGACAGACAGACCAGATCCGGATGTTACAAGTTTGCCTTCAGCTGCATCTTCTAATCTATCTACCAGTGTATTGAATCTACCATCAACATCTGCAAATTTCACGAATCTTACTATTTCATCCAATTCTAGTATTCTATCTACAAGTTCAATGAATTCACATTTTCCAGTGCAATTAGTAACACCTGAGCAGCTTCGTCCGTTTCCTAAAGCGGGACCTAGAAAAGGCAGAGGTGGTAGAAATCGTACCAATTCAAGGATTTTGACAGATACCCCTGTGAAAGCTGAAATCGAGAAGAATCACAGCATGAAAAAAAATAAAGAAAACTTCACAAAATAATAAGAAGATCAAGAAACAAACAAAAAAGCGAATAATAGATTTGTCTTCAGACAGTGAAATTGAACCAGAAAACTTTCATGTTTCAAGTGATGGAGATGATGATTTTGAAGATTCCCGAACCAGCATTGAAATTGGAGATTTTGTTTTAGTAAAATTTACAACCAAATCTAGTTTACTGCATTATATTGGTTGTGTCATTAAAAAAAATGGCAATGATTTTTCTCAGAAGATCTGATGCATGTAGTTTCAGTTTTGTTTACCCTGAAAAAGAAAATATTGCCACAGTATCAAAAAGAGATCTCACTAAGCTGCCTCAGCCAATGATCAGTATAGGCACCGAAAGAGTTGCGTTAAAAATGAAATTTGGTTGTGATATTTCTAAATATCATAATCTTTACTGATTCAAACTAAATTCCTTTAACGATTTTTGTCCAGATTACTTGTTATTTTGAATCATAAAATAAATATTTGGTATTTTCTACTCATAATTATTGCCTGTAGATTGTAATAGTATTTTTTGTACATTTAATTATTGCTGTACAATTTTTAATAACACCCAATTCCTGTGGTGGGTCAAACCTCCCTACTTGAGGGAGGTTTGACCCGGTTTCTCGACTCTTGAAAAATCATTAATCAAAAAGATAATTTAAATAGAAAAAAATAGTATAAAATGATGCCAAACATTATAAGCTATCAAATAATGTCAACATGGAAATTTTATTACGTTAAAAAAAAATTAGAAAAATATTTTTGTAAAAAGCAGGTCAAACCTCCCTAGTTTCCCCTACATATATATATATAATTTCATCAATTTATTTTTCATACCTTTTTTTTCTTTTCTATCACCATGTCTTAAAAAAGAAACAGAACAAAAATTGTAATTTCTCTTAAGGCTGTGCTCTGCTTAACCGCAAAACGTTTTGATACATTTACAAATTTATTTTTTAACGGAAAGATATAAAATTGGAAAGCCTGGCCATGGAAGCGATTTGGAATCTAACTGTGTTTTCTATTTTTGGATCCATAAATTACCTACTGAGTTATAAGCGATTTTGATCACGTGACAAACACGTTTTTTATCCTTTCTTGAGTGGATTTTCTCCTTCCGCGCGGAAATTCGGTTCAAAATGCCCACTTTCACACTCTTTTCTGAAAGATCTATTGCGTTTGCAAAAAAACGGGAAAAACAGCTCAATGATATAGTTTCTGAACAACACCTGCTAGTTTTATGCATTTCCGGACAAAAACGAATTAAAACGTATGTCATAAAGTTGCCCTTTTGGATTTGAGAGCTGCCTTAATAAATTTACTAGCTTGATGCGCTTTTCACCACGCATAAAAAAACGGTGAATTTTCCATAATCCACTTTAGTGCGGACGCCAAATTAACGTACTGCAATGGAATATATATATATATATATATATATTTTTTTTTTTTTTTTTTTTTTTTTTTTGGAAAGTCATGAATTGCATTCATGAAATTAGGCGAGATTTTCAAGATAAATATTTAATGCTTATAAAAAAGTGTGTTAAACACTATTTTTAGTTTTATACTTCATTTCCTTTTTCGCGCTGTCGCGTCCGAAAATTCAGATCCAAACACCAAATTTGAAAGCATCTTCTACATTTACCGAAAAATATAAAAAAATTGTTCCATAACATAACTTCTGAATAAGAGCACCCGACCCGCCAATGTCATGTGTTTGCGAACAAAAGTTCATTCAAAAATCTGTCAGAAAGTAGCCAGTTTGGATGTGAGATTTTGATGTGATGTTGCTTATTAACATAATTTTTTAAGTTAATAAGCATGAATTGAAACTTTTATTTTTCTCTCCTAATAATTTTCAGATATGGCCTTTTGTCTGAGAAACTGCGTCAAAGTTCGTCGAAAAGTGTACACTGCGCCGTGTTTTGTCCGGGTAAAAAATGTCGCTACGAAAATACTGCATGTTGGCGAGAAGAGGATATGCCTGTTATGGGAATCTTCTCCACATGGTAAGCAGAAATCTTTATAAAATCTTACATTTTTGTTTCCTCCTTTTTCACAATACATGTACATATTTAGCAGCTTTTTATTTTATTTTATATTATAATCCTTTCAGGGGCAAATAATTGTGTTTCTGTAATGTTGAATTCACAAGTTAGTTAATTTTTTTTATACGTAGACCATCCTTGAAGCGTAATTTATGCATAAAATTTAATAGAGGACAATTTTCCTAGTCGTTTGGTACCTATACATTTTTTCACGCGTTTAACTGCAGCAGAATTAGCATTTGTTCCCCGAATTGTTCAATTTTTAGTGTTTTGAACAAGAAAAAATTGTCGTTGTCTCCATTTAATAAAATTGGGACATCCCATACAGGCTCCCGGATTTACAGTACATAAGCAAAAACCATTCTTTTTTTATTTGAACACTAATAGATTTTTTAAATCTACCCTATATATATAAAATCCTAATGAAACGAATTTATGAAACGTCAGATTATGTTTCACATCTATTCCTCCTAAAATATGGAACGTTTGGCGGTGAAATTAACACCAATTATTCGTTTTAATCCGCGGATGTCAAAAGTGGTATTCGAATTTTGAAATTTGAATTAGTTTTCGAGATATTAATTTTCTTTTTCTAATTTTAATGACATTTCTGTAATGATAGCAAGAAAATTACTCCATTTTTGGGGGAAAAGGGAGAAAGGGAAAAACGATAGGGATCATTACTTCTTTTTTTTTTCGTCATTATCAAATTGAAATACAAATTATCTTTTATTTCAATCGATGTTGAAGACAATATTGCGATTAAATTATGTTTTTCAGGAAAATTTGAAAAATTAAAATCCTTTTTCACATTTCGATCGTCAGGAATCAGTTTATTTTAGAAACCAAAAATCGCCTGTCATCTTTAAGTTTCGTAGACATAAAAAGAAAAGTTTTTCTTTTCAATTTTAACGAGAAAATGACATCGATAATGCGAAAAAGACGTCATTTATGCCTTTCTCTGTCTCTCAAGTACAGCAATTTTAAAAAAAATGTTGCCACTATTGGAGAAACGCCATTAGAATTTAAAACAAATTAATATTTCAATAATATTACTTTTTAATATTTTGCATTTAGAAATTTCAAGAGTTATTATGAGACCTTTGGAACCATTCTGATATCTTAAACGAATATATGAAATAATAACTGTACAGAACAAAATTTCCCCCTTGGTTTTCTTTTCAGATTTAATGACAAAATGTCATCAATAATACGAAAATGACACCATTTACCCTTTCCTCTCTCTCATTCGGAGCAAGAAAAATTAATGTTCCCGCTATTAGAGAAAAGATATTAGAATTTTAAAACAACTTAATAATTCAATAACACTACTTTTTTAATATTTTAAATTTAGCAAATTTTAGAGCTATTACGAGACGTTTGGAACTATGCGAATAAGTCATCATAGACCTCACAGTAGACAGTAGTAGAGATAACGTCAGCTGAAACTCAAATAAAAAATAAATTTACTCATAACTATTAAAAAACAAAACGAAACTTTAAAAAAAAAATAATTAAATGATCACGTGTTAAAAGCAGGAAAAAAAATTACGTCATAAAACTTAAACTTACACATGAATATTTTTTAAAAAGTAAGAAAATTTAAAATAATTAAATTACTACACAGGAAGCACATTTAATGGTGACAAATTGGTCATACGTAAAAAACCCAACTATTTAATATCGTCATATTTAAAATGCCTAAAATAATTAAATTTTTATGCATGAAAGCTTTTAATGGTGAAAATTAGAACATATTTAAAAAGCTGAAATAATAATATTACCAAACACTTTTAAATTGAATAATATATTTGCACGTGAATCTTAAAAGAGAAAAAAAACCCTTAAAATAATTAAATTATTACATGCGAAACGCATTTAAGGTGAAAAATATACCATATATTAAAACAATACATTTAAAACGATTTTCTTTTGGGCAATATTCATGTGACATCGTATTGGAAATTACATGGTGTAAAAGTAATGCAGCTGGTAAATTTGTTTATGTGATGATGCAGAATAAATATAGATAAATGCATGAACAAAATACTTCCGATTTATTTTGTACGAATTTGATAAATACATATTAGAAAATTCTTATGTACAGTCGTGGAAAAAAAAAAGTAAACACCCCCTACTAACTCTTCAACAAATTATCGTAGACGGAAGTTACTGGTACCGAACGATTTGAAATAAAGTCTACTTTTAAATGACGTATATAAAACTTGCTTAGGGGGTCATCTACATATTAAAACGAACCCAAACCTCATTTTTTTTCAATAGCAATACCCAATTTTAACGAGATATTTCAAATCTTCGGTTCAAAATATGCCTAGACACCAAATTTCAAGTCATTTGAATGATAAGTTTTTGAATTATAAACATTCAAAATTTAGTGCTTCTAATGTTAAATTACACTTTCATATTTTTATTTATATCTTCTGAAATTATGCTCCTAATGTGCTAATTTTTTGTTTAGAAATAAAACTAATGTGCCCAAACATAAATACGCTAAATTTGCAATTTTTATAATTTTATGATATGAATTATGAATTATGAAATTAATATTCGAAAAAATTATGAATTGCAACCTACAATTTTTTTGATGGATTTAGATTTATTAAGTCCTGCTTTATGAAAATCCTCAATTTCACATTTTTCTTCCAAGTAGTTTTCAAATTATGCTTAAAAAACGGCAAAATGATGGTTTAAGGGGCCGTCTATGATTGAAGTGAGTAGATATTTTGAAATTTCTTCTGCTGCCTTGTTATCTAACAGACTGCATTGACTGCTTAAGGTGCCTTGATCAAGAAGGCGGCTCTCTAGGTTAGCAATCGAGAACCCAACTTCAATTTGGATGCAGCCCTTAAAATACGCTCGTTTTAAAATAATTAATTTCTCAGAAACTTATGGTACGAATTGCATAAAAATTTGTTTTTAGGCTAATTGAAGGGTGTAGAGTTCATTTATGCTGTCAGAATTGGGTATTGCCATTGAAAAAAATGAAGTTATGGTTCGTTTTAATATGTAGATGGCCCCCTAAGCAAATTTTATATACATCATTTAAAAGTAGACTTTATTTAAAATCGTTCGGTACCAGTAACTTTCTTCTACGATAATTTGTTGCGGAGTTAGTAGGGGGTGTTTACTTTTTTTTTTCCACGACTGTACATATTAATTAAAATAAAAAAATTACAATATAAAAATATTTATCAGGGTGCATTAAAATAGACAAAAGAATTCCTGCATAAACTATATTTTTTCCTGAAACTATCTAAAACTGGTTCAAAATGTAAAATGTAAACGTAAAATTTCAAAACACAATGTTTTTCAATATCGTGGTTTTGAATGTACTCCTCAGCAGACGGAGTTTTTTTAACCTCGAACTCAATGGAAGAGTATTGTCCACGGTGTCGTTATGAAAGTCCGAGGGGCAGCTACATTTTTAACCTATCCATTTTATACCAGGTGATTTTCAGATGTGTAATTGATCTTACTTATCAATCCCAAAAACAGCTGTCAGCTATCGCGACAGCGGTGGAGAAGGTCATGGTAACCGAAAAGTGTCCCATTCAAACGGAAAAGCATGGCAACCCGATTATAGAAGATAGTCCTCGTCCGTTCGTGGTAACCGGGTTGTCTTTTTAAAATAGGATACATTACCATGTTTTTAGAGGCTGCGAAGTCTGAACGGGGGGTTGGCGAGAATAGCTCGCAGGGGTTTAATATAGTTATATATATTAGTTTAATATATATTTTTAATACAATTATTTATTATAACCCCTTAGTTTAATATATATATTTTTTAGATTGTTCACTGACAATACAAAAAGCATTTTTATATGAAAAACATCAACAATGTATTCAAATAAAGTTTTGAAATTTATTAAGAGGCATACTTTCTATTATCTAGTCAGGATTTAATAGGCAAAGATATCACCACACTACTTACAGCAACCATTTTATTCCTGTAATTTCAGTAGTTTGAGCGCGCAGTTCGATTACATGTTTGTTAAATCTGTGTTTTACTAATGTTATTTTTTTTATTAATGAAGTTTTAATTTTTTTTACGGAATATTAGACAGAAACAAATGCTGGACTATTTATATTGTTTTAAGTGCAATCCGGTTCATCTTTTGTAATCGGGCTGCATGCGATAGAAAGAGATTTAAATAAATGGTCAAGTACGAGCATTACTCGCGCACAGAGGGTTCCGTAGAATAAATATATGAATTTGTAATTGTATTATTAAAAAAAAAATCTTTGTTAAAAGAATTCTAAGACTTTGTAAAAAACTATACGACGTAGGGTTGGGTATAACTGTATATATTAGAAAAGTGTAAATGGGTATACCATGAAAGTTCAAAGAGATGAAACCTAAATAATATCAAATATAGCTATTCGTATAACTCTTCTTTTAATATTATCCTAATCTGTTTATGATTAACTAAATTCGGTAAATAAAAGCAGTGCATAGTTAAACTTCATTTGGCATTTCATGAAACTAAATTCAGCGTAGTAATAACCTTTATTTCTACAATGTAGCTAAAACAAAACCTTTGTTCAAAGTTTAAATTTGGCATTGTGCTAAGCGCGCTTGGAATTGAGGTCTCAAAGTTGCAACGTCGCCTTGGTCAGTGCCGCGTTTTTTCAGATAGGTGTTTAATTAACTTTTAAAGTCACTCGAGGCGTATTGAGAGATACAATCAATGCAAACTATCGCGAATCCCACAGTATTTATGTGATTCATTCAAATTAAATCTTTCGAGGGCGATGCCCTTAAAAAACGGACACCTAATTTTAATTCTAAAACAGACAAACGGCACCAAGAATATTTAATTAAAATTTTCCTTTTATCATGTACGTGAAAATAAGCAAGTTCGCATTTTCTAATAAATTCGCTTATAAATTCTGGTGTCAGTTCATTATTTCATAAGTTTATAAATAGAATTACTCCGTGTCGGAAAGGATTAAGTGGTCGCAGGACTCTTAAAGCTTCAAAATTTAAGAAATTTTAATTTTTTTAGATGTTAAACTCCTATATTTTCTGAATATTTTGACATAATTGTTTCCTTGAAATTCCCATTAGAACAGAAGTTTGGCTTTTAGAATTATACCCGCTCAATAGCTGAAGCGGCGTTTCCGAAACTTTAAAGTCATTATTTTCCAAATGGCGTTTTTTGGGCATAACGCGCAAGATACCTCAAAAACTTCTGAATATTTTTTCATGAAATTTTCAAAGCATATATTTCATGTTAGTCTGTATAAACTGAACCTAAAATTTCCTTTTTATTGTTCAAAAAAAAATATTTTTTTAGGTGATTTTACTATTGAAATTTTCAAAATTTTGTATTAGCTAAATTCAGCATTGCATTAAAAATATAAAAATGCTTTAAATACAAATTTATTTAAGTTCAGGGAAATTATTACAATCTGAAGTATAAGTAAGCACCAAAATTTTCATTCTAGTTGCAATATTTATTTTGTAATCCTGCGCGTAAACTGTTATGCCAATTTTTTGTTCGACAAATGTCCAACAGTTTCGAGCCCCCTATAAATACTAATTCTGTATCTTGCAATTTTTTAAATACATGAAACGAAAGAGCATACTTATATCTTTCATCCCAATTAAAATTGTGTTTTAAAATCATATACATTTTAAGACATTAAATGTTGAAAATTATCTTTTTTTCATTTTTTCCACTTTTTAGAGTCCCGAGAGCACTTAAATTAGTATGTTTTTAACAATTTGACGTTTATTGCTTTTATACTGTTACTGGACATTACATTACACATATATATCATTAAAAGTTGTTAACTAAGCATAGAGTACGCCGCCCCTGCGTCCTTGCGTATGTCCAAACTGGCCGTACCTTTAAGGATTAATATCTCGGCTAATTACCGATGATTTTTTTTCGAAAATCATTATCAACAATGCTTTTATTCTTCTGCAACGATAGGTATATTCAGCGATGCTCAACAATTTTTCTGAATACCCGTAAATCGAAATTTGTGTATAACAGAAAAATGCTAATTACTCAAAAACTATGTGACCTAGGGTAATCGCTATAATTTTCCGGCAAGGTTTACATTAACGTCTACTACCTCTAATTTTTTCATAATTTTAGTTTCAGTAGATTCGGAATTAGATGGGGGGAACATATTTTTGCGCTACATTTTCAACAATATCTTTGAAAATATAATACCTAAAATTAAAAGGAATGTATTTTTGAGTTCAGCGTTACAAAAGCTTTCACAGGATACCCCACATGATATGCAAATAAAATATTTTTTTTCTTCAAGTAGCATAATTAGCCCCTCTACTTTTTTACTAAATATATTTATGAATGTTTATTACTCTGAAAATATGTGGGTCAATGGTCTTTATTACTTCCCCGAATTTGAACTTTCCACGTTCCATAGTTTACGAGTAAAATGGCTGTGACAGACAGACAAACAAACAGACACAGGAGTGATCTTATAATGGTTCCGTTTTCACTTTTTAAGTACGGAACCCTAAAAAAAAAGATCATGCTTGAAAATCATTTTAAAAACCATAAAAAATCAGTAAATTGAGATACAGATTTCAAACTATCTGCATTTGAAAGGACATTTTTCCCCTATTCGAATGAGTAAAAAGCTGATATTGTGCTATGTTAGAAGTTTTAAAAAAAATGCTCTAAAAGCGAAATTTATTCGTCAGGTGTTGTCACCATCTATATGACGTCAACGTTTACTCGCAGATATGTTTTTGCTTTATAATGAAAATACCATATCTCTTCTTGCAGGGTTACAGATGACATCGTGACAATGGCTCGTCCTTCCACAGAAATCATAGAAAAGTACAAAATCATCAAGCAGTTTAGAGAGTAAGTAATTTGGGTACTTTTCCGTTATACGGACATCATGCCAAAATGGTTACTGCAATGCTAAAAGATATATTAAACTGCTGGCATAAAATTACAAATGAGTTTTATTTTATTACTTTATTGCATAAACAGTTATTTGCTCACTTATTTTAAGTATATATTTGTGATTTAATAAAATAGTTCGTAAAAATCTGTAATTTTCAAATGTTATATTTTTAAAATGCTCGCTTTACTATCGACAGTGCTTTTTCTTTATTTTTCAGATGTTTCAATCCACGTGATTTTCATTTTGCGCCAACTATTACGCTTGGCGACAATGGTAGCTGTATAACAGAAAAGTACCGTAATTTGTTATATCCAATTTCACTTATACAGATTTCAAAGAAAAAATCTTAAAACAAATGTCTTTTAAAAACCATAATATTTGATAAATCTTTTGATGTAAATTCCTTCAAAACTTTAATTGATTACGGATTATGAAAGCACGATGTAATTTTCCCAAGACTACATGTAAATCGAAAATGTAGAACTTCGGTTCGAAGTTCATAGTCGACATTCTCCAATTTCGGTCTTTCACAGTAACAAATACATGCAAACTATTGGCTTGAGGAATATAAAATTTTATTTAGAAATGGTTAAGGTTATTTTATCAGTTGCTTCATTACTTTTAATAAATTCAAGGTTCGAACGATGTTTGAATCTGATTGCCAATGTTTCCGAATAGTAATATTTCTGCTATTAAATGAGGCAAAGATTACTATTCGAAAATAGCGGTATTCAAACTCAAAGGCAGTACGGATTCTGAAATAGGAACCTACTTACACGAGTGATTTGTAAATCACTGTTCTTTTCTTTTTACGGTGTACTCTCGATTATCCGTGCGCGGATTATCCGGTTTGCGGATTATCCGTGCTCATTCCGGACTCACAAAATAATAATAATAATAATAACAGTTTCATTTTTATCATGCATGTAAAATCGATGTTTGATGTTAATTAGAATCGTTTCATGTTTAGATGATAGTATTGTGAAATACGTACAGATAAAATCGAACGCTCTGAAATCTATTTGACGGGTAGTGTTAAAGAGGATGGGAGGGCATGTGAGCCTGGCTTCGAGTATTTGACAGATGAAGATATCGTTTCTAACTGTGTTGTTAAATCTAATAGTGATGATAGTACTGATGCAAAAGATGTACTAAATGAGGGAAATAAAATTTCTCATACTACTGCTCTACAATCTGTAGAAACTTTGTTAGACTATATAGTCCAGGTAATAGGGAATTTTACCTAGCAAAATTAATGGTAGTACCGGAAATCGGCTTTCTAGATGTTTTTTGGGTCGCTGAATCCGAATTTGTAACTTCCCACCAAAATTTCCTCCGGCAACCCCCCCCCCCCAAATTTTGGTAAAAAGCCCCCAAAAAGGTTTTTATTAAAAAAATCAATTTTTTTATTGTTTTAGAGAAAAAGTATCTAGAAATTCAGAAAGTAGACAAAATCTCCAACAAAGTAGATACATGACATTATGACTTAGGATGAAGGGGAAGGGGGATCTGCCTCGGAACATGCGCGCGGTGCTGCGTAAACTAAGTTGCACAATTCCACTTAACCACTCACACGTTTACATTCGCCCTCCCATCTCCCCTCCGAACTTTATCTATAAGGTTTACTTTAAGATTTTTGGGTCGCTGAATCCGAATTTTTAACTTTCGCCCAAAAATTTCCCCCCCGAAACCCCCCCAAATAGTTGTTTTTAACTTAAATTTCTTATTGTTTTAGGGGAAAAGCATTACGAAATTCAGAAACTAGACAAAATTTGCAACAAATAGGATATATGACATTATGAATTAGGATGAACGGGGAGGGTGAGGGCTACCTCGGAACATGCACTGCGGCGCTACGTGCACTAAATGGAAGTCCATGCAATAGGTCATTTTATCTGGCAAAATTAATGGTAGTACTGGAAATCGGCTTTCTAAATGTTTTTTGGGTCGCTGAATCCGAATTTGTAACTTCCCACTAAAATTTCACCCGGCAACCCCCCAAAAAATTGATTTTTTGAAAAAATTTGGTTTTTGAGAAAAGCGCGCGGGGAATGTTCCGAGGCAGCCCCCTCTCTCCCCGTTTATCCTACGTCATAATGTCATATATCCTATTTGTTGCAAATTTTGTCTAGTTTCCGAATTTCGTAATGCTTTTCCCCTAAAACAATAAGAAATTTAAGTTAAAAGCAACTATTTGGGGGGGGGGGTTCGGGGGTGGGGGAAATTTTGGGGTTAAGTTAAAAATTCTGATTCAGCGACCCAAAAAACTTAAAGTAAACCTTAGAGAAAGTTCGGAGGGAAGATGGGAGGGCTAATGTAAACATGTGAGTGGTTAAGTGGAATTGTGCAACTTAGTCCACGCAGCACTGCGGCGCATGTTCCGAGGCAGATCCCCCCTTCCCCTTCATCCGAAGTCATAATGTCATCTATCTAATTTGTTGCAAATTTTGTCTACTTTCTGAATTTCTAGCTACTTTTCCCCTAAAACAATAAAAATATGGAATTTTTTAATAAAAACTTTTTTGGGGGACTTTTTACCAAAATTTGAGGGGTTTGCCGGGGGAAATTTTGGTGGGAAGTTACAAATTCGGATTCAGCGACCCAAAAAACATCTAGAAAGCCAATTTCCAGTACTATCATTAATTTTGCTAAGTAGAGTCCCTATACGGTCTCTATTGCCTGGACTAATATGGGAGAAAGAAAATTTGATTACGGTGACATTACTGCGGTTCGTAAAGTATGTATCGATATAAGACAAGAGATGAACAAACAGCAGAAGCAAAGATGCATAACTAATTGTTTTTACGCAGTAAATATTAAACGGAAAATTCCTAGTTTGAGAGACTTCTGACAGTTTGTCGAGGAGCCCGGGGCCAATTGCCCCACATCCCCGAGAGCAATAATATGGAGATACTAGCAGGAAATGAATCATGGCAGTTGTTATACAGCATGCAAATGTAAGTAATCTATACTCATCTATCTATATTCATATTATAAAGAGGTAAAAATTGTTTATTTGTAGGAGGTAAGCTCTGGAACTAGCAAACCGATTTCAAAAGTAATGGTATCAAAATAATGGTGTTAGTCCAACTTAGAGCATAGGCTATATTTTATGTCGGTGCCACTACCCCAAAGGGGGTGCAGGAGCAAAAAAACGCTCTAAAAATGCGATTTTTGCGTTACTGAAGGGCCTAGAAATATGAAATTTGGAATATTAGTTGCTTATAAGATATAAATGATGTCTAAGAACAGTTCTTAAACAATTCGAAATTTAAAAGGGGTAAAAATGCGCGAAAAGCGTTCTAAAAAACGTTCTAAATGGTAGTTTCTACCCAATCTCAGGAAATACCAAACCGATTTAAAAAATATTGGTGTCAAAATGGTGGTGACAACGCTTGCTCCAAGATAGGCTATATTTTATGTCGGTTCCACTACCCCAAAGAGGGTGCAAAAGCAAAAAACGTTCTAAAACTGCGATTTATGTGTTACTGAAGGACCTAAAAATATGAAATTTGAAATATTAGTTATTTATTAGATATAAAGGATTCTAAGAACAGTTCTTAAACAATTCGAAATTAAAAAGGGGTGAAAATGCGCGAAAAGCGTTCTAAAAAACGTTCTACATGGTGGTTTCTACACAATCTCCGGAAATACCAAACCGATTTAAAAAATAATGGCGTCAAAATGATGGTGACAACCCTTGCTTCAACATAGGCTATGTTTTATGTCGGTGCCACTACCCCAAAAATGATGCAGGAGAAAAACGTTCTAAATTGCGGTTTTTTGCGTTACGGAAGGGCCTAAAATCGTGAAATTTGGAATGATAGTTAGTTATAAGATATCAATGATCTCTAAGGACATTTCCTAAAAAAATCGAAATTTAAAAAGGGGTCAAAATGCGCAAAAAGCGTTGTAAAAAACGTTCTAAATAGCGATTTTTTTGCAATCTGAGGAAGTACTTAACCGATTTCAAATATAATGGTGTAAAAATGATGGTGACAGATCTTGCTCCAAGATAGGCTATATTTTATATCTGTTTCCACTACCCCAGAGGAGATGCAGGAGCAAAATGTGCGAAATGCGTTCTAAAAACGTTCTAAATGCCGATTTGTCAGCAATATCTGAGGAAGAATCAAACTGATTTTAAAACTAATGGTAGGAAATTGGTGCTGACAGCCTCTGCTCTAACATAGACGCTATTTTATGTAGGTATCACTATCACCTAGACTTTGTAGGAGCAAAAAAGCGTTCTAAATTTCGATTTTTGTGATCGGTAGGGGCTAGCAACTTGAAATTAGGCAAGGAACATATTTATTAGATATAAGTGATCTTTAAGAACTGTTTCGAAAAAATTGAAATTTTAAAAAGGGGTGAAAATGCGCGAAAAGCGTTCTAAAAACATTCTAAATTGCGATTTCTACTCAATCTCAGGAAATACCAAAGCTATTTCAAATGTAATGGTTGGAAATCAATGGTGACAGTCCCTGCTATAACATAGGTTATATTTTATGTTGTTGTCACTACTCTCTGAGGGTTGCAAAAGCAAAACATGTTCTAATTTGCGTTTTTTGCACAACTGAGGGGTCTAACACTTTCAAGTATGTCATGGTATTTACTTACAAGATGCAGCTGCTTTCTAAGAACATTCGAAAGAAAATTCCAAATTTAAAAAGACGAAGTGAGCGAAAAGCGTTATAAATTATAATTTTTATACAATTTTATCAAATACCAAACCGATTAAAAAAATAATGATGACAAATTGTTGGTGATAGAACCTGCTCAAACATAAGTCATATTTTATTTCTGCGCCACTACCACCAAAGTGTTGCAGGAACTAAAAACTTTCTAAATTGCGACTTCTGTGATACTGAAAAGGCTAGAAACTTTAAATATGGCATGGTAGTTACTCATAAAATATAAATGCCCTCGAAGGACTGTCGAAAATAAATTCGAATTAAAAAGGGGTGAAGCGAATGGGAGATGCGAAAAGCATTCTAAAAAGTCCTAAATTACGATTTCAATGCAATTTCAGGGAATATAAACCGATTATAAAAGTAATAGTTGCGAATCAATGGTAGCAGTCTCTGGTCCTACACAGGCTATATTTTATACCGATGATTCTACCACCTGGGGTTCACAGGAACAACAAACGTTCTAAAAAAGGCCTTTAAAAGCTTTCTAAATTAGATTTCTGTTGAATAATTGGAAATAACAAACCGATTTCAAAATTAATGTTGCAAATTAATGGTGACAGCTCCTATTACAACATAGCCCTTTACGTTGAGAGAGGTGGTAGGACTTCGAATTTGACATGATAGTTAATTTTAAGATGTAAGAAGATGGTTTCTAAAAAATTCAAAACTTCAAATGAATACTGAAATGAGCGTATCAATTGAGCATAAAAGTTTCAAAATATTTTCTAAATTATCATTTATTTAGTTTTATTTCGTTTTATTAATTTAAGTCTCATTTCTGCCTAATGCAGTGTAATAATGTTGTTTAATCAAACTGTGTTTTAAATAGTAATTTTTTAATTATTCCTAAAAGTAATAAGTACCTTTTAATAAAAAAAACCCTTTTAATAAAATAAAATATTAACTTTTAATAAAATAAAATATTACCTTTTAATAAAATAAAAATTTAGTACCTTTTAATAAAAATTAGACATATAAATATCACTTGGCATATTTCAAATATTACGCGAGTAAAGCCGCGGGGTTTGCTAGTTTTTATATATTTGTACTGTGTTGATTTTTTTCTTTAATAAAAAGGAGTTTTCGGATTATCCGTGCTTTTTGATTGTCCGTGCGACCTCTCCCGGTGATTAACCCGGATAATCGGGAGTGCACTGTATTTTCTTTTCAGCGCGGTTTTGTAGATCACACTGTTATCATGTCACGTGTTTTGGTTAACGTTATTATCCGCTAGAAAACTAATTTCAGAATATATAAATGAAAACATTTAAAAGTTATTTAACATTAAAAGCTCACAATTTAAATGTTTATCTTAAAAAAAAACTATAAAATTGATATCTAATCATATATATATATATATTTAATTTAACAAAAACTGTCAATATTAGGTTATTGCTACTGTAACTTTTAGAATGTGCAAAAAATTCAATTTTTATTTCATTTTTCATAGTTCATATGTAGTTTTAGTCAGACGTCGGAGCCTCGTATGTTTTTTATATATTTGCTACCACTTTTTCTAAGTGATCTTCAAGGTGCATTTCCTTTTCAGATGCTAAAAAATCTACCACGCAGATAATTGTTTGAAATAGTGGTAGCAAAGATATAAAAATATAAGACGCTATTTTAGTTGTAAATATTACTTCCAGTTGAATGGAATTCGTATCTTTTTCACAAAGAAACTATTAATTTGGTAGGAAATGTCCACTTTTTTTGCAGGAGTTTTCTAGTTATAGAAATACTTTAAATTGAGTAATTGTTTATTTTACAGTAACTTTAAACCAATATTTCTAACGCTATTTGTAAATAACGAATTTGGCATTTTACAGAGAAGTTTAAAAAACTTTCAAAATAGTTTTTAATATGGCATCAAATGCAAATCATTAGAGGCTAATGTTTATCTTATAGAAAAAATTTAAAACAATGTTTCTTCTTCTATTTGTAAACTACAAATTTACACAGAAATTTACTTTCAAGTAATTTCTGAAATCATTTTAGGTTCGGCATCAAATCATTAATCAATCTACAAGAGCGAGGAGAACACAGTTCGTGCGGCGTTCCCCTCGAAAAATCAGGATTCACCTACGATCCACAAATTTTCATGGAAAACAAAAGTAAGTTTTTTAAAATTTGTTTTATTATTCAGTTCTCAAATATTTGAAATTTATATCATTAAAGAGCTTTTTTTATTTTTATTTTCTTCTCTCCTTCTCATATGCAGTCTTTTACTACAATTTCGATTGGTAAGTTTATTAATATTTTCGCTCATCTTTATATGTAGATTTTATTGGTTCAATTTTTTAAAAATATGTTATAGTTCTTTCTTTATTTTTTAACACTTTCCAACAAAGTGGAAAAGTGTTTATGAATTCAATTTGTCTTCTTTCTGGCTGTGTTCGAAATCTCGTAACTATTGCATGCAAATTTTGATATGTTATTCAGGTCTAGTATAGAATTTTCGGTATTGAAAATGAAGTGTGTATCATTTATATCTCATATACAGGTATATAAAAAAACTGCGTTTCATTATAGTCTATGGGGGGAAATCATTTACGGTGTTCGTTCAGAGGGACGCACAAAAGAATTTGATTACATTATGATCTATAAGAGGAAATCAGTTTCGGTGCATTTTAAGGATGCTTATGATACTTTAAATATAATGAAATAAAAAAGGACTACTTCGTTTTAAGGATGTTATGATACTTTAAATAAAATTAAATTACAAAGGACTACTTCGTTTTAAGGATGTTATGATACTTTAAATAAAATTAAATTACAAAGGACTACTTCGTTTTAAGGATGTTATGATACTTTAAATATAATGAAATTAAAAAGGGCCGCTTTATTTTAAGGATATTATGATACTTTAAATATAATGAAATTAAAAAGGACCACTTCGTTTTAAGAATGTTATGATACTTTAAATAAGATGAAATTAAAAAGGACTACTTCGTTTTAAGGATGTTATGATACTTTAAATATAATCAGATTGAAAATGACCACTTCGTTTTACGGATCCTATAATACTTTAAATAAAATAAAATTAAAAACGACCAGTCAGATGCACTGCAACAACTTTTTTACAGATTATGAAGTGTGTGGCATACTCTATATAGCCATTAATCACCGGGCACTTTCAGTTTTAGACATTTTGTCGAATATTTAAAAATACACTTGTCGATTCATCTGGAACTTCAGAATTATAAAGAATATGTTTGACCTCATATTTATGAACGTCAATTTGATAAGGAGGACAATTAGGGGCTAACAAAAAAAATCACAGGAAAATAATAATATGTGAGATCATCCTGTAAAGTAAAATGCACGAAATGAGCTACCGCTACAGCATACAAATGTCTGGATATTGTACAACCTGTGTACTGATTTCTGTAAGAATAACACGTATGTTCATGGAGATATAACTATTTTTTTTATGATCACAAAATTCTTGCATTTTTTTAGCTTATATCATGCAGGGTTTTCAACCAAATTTAACACGAGTTTCAGAAAAATTAGCAAAATGTAGTAGAAACAATATAGTGCAATTGGAATTTAAATATATTAAATATTTTATTAAATATGAGCAGTTGTATGAAATAATTTTTATCTGCGCATGCGCGAACGATAACAAAGATTTGTTTACGTAATTAAATAGTCAACTTTATATGGAGCAACTCATAAAAAAAATCCAGTCAAATATCGTGAAAATTCAGAACGATATCGGCGATAGAGTAAGCTTATTTTTAGTTGCTCTCTAAAAGCAGATAAATGATAAAGGATTTTCCACAAATTTATTAACTGACTTTCAGAAAAAAGTTAGTATTTAATGAATATCAAGGAGTAGATTTGAAACAAATGCTTCGATTTTGATACTTCTTTTTTTTCATGGAATTGGCTCGTTCTGGTGGTTATCCAAAAACGAAAATATCAATAAAGAGGGAAAATTAGAAAAAATTAAAATTAAGATTGACGATTTCTGTCACTTTAAAAATTGTTACAGAATAAAAGAAAAGTTAGGTAAAGAATTCATTTATTCAACCACATGAATAATTATGAATTATACGAGATTCTATCGGAAATTTCCCGGACTTGATGTAAAAACAAGATTTGTTTAACCTTAACTAATTTTGGCTGCCATCTCCTTGAAAACAGTCACCTTGTGAACGTATATACCGATCCCATCGCGTTTTCCACTTCTCGAAAGCACTCCTGAAGTCATTCTCTCAAAAGCTGTCAAGGACCGTCTGCGATTCTCGTTGAATGTCGAACACAGTTGCAAAAAGTCGTCCTTTCAGTTTCAGTTTCAATTTTGCTAATAATACAAAATCACAGGGAGCTAGATTCGGTGAATAAGATGGGTGGGGAACAACAACCATTTTGTTATGAGCAAAAAACAGTGCTGTCTTTAGGAATCGTTTGTCAGAAGTCTTGGAACAAACTTTGCAGCAATGCGCCACATGTTTAAATTATCCGTCAAAGTTTCTTGGCAAACCCCAAACCCATTCCGACTTTGTCTGCAAGTTCTTGGATAGTTAGGCGACGATCTTCTCGTATGCGTTTTCTCATCTGTTTCGCTGGTGTTTGGTCGCCTTGAACTCTTCTCACTTACAAATTAATGACGACTCCGCCTTCAAAAGCGAATGCCATTCAAAAACCGTTGTCCAATTTCAAGCTTGATCACCAAAAGCCGTACGAAGCATTTCAAGAATTTCGGTTGAAGATTTACTGAGCTTCACGCAAAATTTGATGCACACACCATTGGTAAATCGCAAACACTCCGAAACACCGAGTCGAAACAAATTCGTAGAAACAAATTCTGCGCTCACACCTTGAAGTCAAGCAGCAAAAGTAGTAAAAGAGGGTTTGGATAATGTAACCATGACGCTTTTACAGGGAGAGTCGCAGTAATAGAAATCCGGGAACTTTCCGATAGCACCTGGTAGATATGAAAATATAGTATGGCATGCACATGATATCATACTACACTTACTCATAGTTGATACAGTCGTGCACATATCGCTAGTTTCATGTGGTAAATTTTCGAACATCCTCCGTATGATCCGTATCCCGCTTTTCCTGTCTACTATCTGTTTGGACATCTCTTTGGAAACATTTTGACATAATTTAAACAGTGTAAAGAGGCTAACCTTACCTCAACATTTTGGCGCAATTTTTTCTTAACCGATATGATGAATTTGTCCCCGGATGAAATAAATATTTAAAGCGCAGTGAAAACTACTTGGAATTGTAATGTGATACCATCAGCATAACATACTGCAGTTTCATATTTGTACTTCTTTACCTTTTCGGGGGGGGGGGGGAGAGGGTCAGTAGTGGCTTTAATTTTTCATTCCCCTTTTGTAATAAAGTATGCAAATTTTATTTTCCATTTCCCTGTTATCTAGGTTCTAAAGATAAGAAAATATCTTATTGTAATTTCCTCCACGGTCCATTTTTGTTACTTTAGCCAGTTTAGATTTTAGACATCTTAGCTGTTCTCATTTGCTTTCGTAACGGGAAGTTTTATGATTCTATATTCTATCCGTTTTAAATTATTTTTATTAAGAAATTAGTGTTTAACATAAATTTCCTTGAAAAGTTCCATGATTCTTTCTTTATAGTAGGATCCAAATGTTGTCGGAATCGGTTTGACCAGAAAAAATGATTGCACCGCACTTCAACGACGATTATGGGATTACGTTAACCTTCCCAAAGCGTTTATATAGTATTAACCTTTATGCGCTTTGAACCTTCCTTCCTCTGTTACAGGAAATTATTTTAATGTCCATTAATGTCGCTCAAAATTGTAATTGTAAACGATTATTTACAATAGCCTTACTCAGTATTCGAATATCTACTGAAGAATGACTACTCATTTTCGTGAAAACTAAGGGATCTTCTTATTTCTGAATTTCTTGAAAAGATAAAAGTTGTTGTTGTCTTTTCACACCAGTTCGCAGTGTCATAAAAATAGAGTATCGGATTTATTATATTGTTAAATAACTTCAACATAAAGACGTTTAAACACTGACAATGGCTGCCACAGATGATTATTTTTTTTAATTATTTTGCCTACTACTATTTCAAAACAACAGTCTTCGTAGCAGATTTCCTTTAATCGTCTAGATAGCTTTTTTTTTTTTTTTTTTTTTTTTTTTTTTAGGAATAGCCGTAGTAAAAGCCAATTAAAAAAAAAAAAAAAAAAAGCCATAAGTGTCAGCCCTGTAGAATGTGCATAAATATCGGGATATTAAATGCTCCCTCTTAATGTATGATTGATAGGTAGATACATCCTTTCTGGTAATGTTAAAAACTATACATCCTTTCTGACAATGATAAAAAATGTTGGATCCAAATGTCTTCCAAAGCATTGGGAAATTGCCGTGCTTGTAAACTCCATTCTATTGGATTAGGCGTTGGGGTAGAGATATTCGTGCTCTTTCATATTTATGTTATGTGTTTTATAAGTTAGCCCGTTGACATAAAGACCGTTGCTTTTGAGCCGTACGTGCGGAAAGGACATTGAAAAAAAATTCCAGCGACGCTTCGATAAAATCTTTACAACATGAAGGTAGAATGCGTCGCTAAATTCATATTTTGAAAACTGGCGAACTTAAACTTTAGAATACAAATAATTTATGAACTTATGGACACAATCTAGTAACTTTTGGATCCTACTACTTATTATCTGTAAAAAATATATTGAATTGATTTTTTTACATCTCTGTTTTTGCAGGAAAGACTACGGTTCGGTGCCAAAAACTGTCCTGTTGGACATGGTTAAAGTGCTAACCTTCGCACTTTCAGAAGGTAAGGTAGCAATACACAGCCACGCAGGTCTCGGGAGGACCGGCGTTCTTGTCGCATGCTACCTTATCTATACCCTCCGATGCAAACCCACGGATGCCGTGGCCTATGTAAGAAACAAAAGGTATTGTCTGAATTTATTTCTTTTTGTTTCATAAAAGTACAAATCTCTGTGTAGAAAAATAGCTTTTGGAGGAAGCAACAACACATATGCTTAACACATGTTTTGCTGCTGTTGTGTCTTACTTTTATTTATTATTATTATTATTATTATTTTGCACTGAAGATGTAGTTCCTTTTACAAAGCTTCTATGTAGTTATATGCAAATTTTATTTCGCTTGACAGCGTACCTCTTTATGTTGTTTTCGACTTGCAATATATTCTTTCTACTAATAATTTTCTTTTTTGCATTTATTATCTCAATTATTTACCAAGTGCACACAAAAATGGCCTTTATTATTTTAAAACCTTTAGTATAATCTATAGGTTCTAATCAAAGCGCTACCAAACATTTAAAAAAAAAAAAAAAATCTTAGCAAATGATTAAGTTTTTCGCTTTACAGCATAAAAGCCCAAGGGACTAATAAATAGGGATGGCCGTTATTTAGCATAATAGAAAAAATGATACTGTTTCTGCTTTGTAATCTATTACCACATTAGTATATTACTGCAAAATTGGTGTCATGTGCAGTGTTTTTTATTTATTGTTATTATTATTTTGTAAATGATTCTAAAAAAAAATGATCGCATAACTTATGCGGACAGCATTACATTTTAAGAATACTGAGCTAATTCAAGAAAACAGATTGAAAGATTTCGTTCATTTTGTCAGTAAATCATCCTTCTGTATACTTCCCATGCATATTTTATCAAACATTCATTAATTTTTTAAAAACAAGTATTTCAGTTAACAAATCGATCTTGTCTTAGCAGTGAAGCGTCACAAAAGTTTTATTATTGAATTTTAATTCATTTTAAATAAATAAATCATGTTTCTGTATTTCACGTGATTTTGTTTTGGTAAGAAAAATAACAGTTGGCTTAGATGAAAAACGGCACACTACACTCTGAAAATAGGACAGCAAAATTAGACACAAAAATGGCACAGCAGCACATAAAATGTCACAATACTGCTTGGCTCGAAAAAATTTTAGTAATATATTACAAAAGTAATAGGTTATATTAACCTATGACCAAGATGCAGCGATATGATGCACCCTATTGACAAAAAGTAACTGTTTTTTTTTTTTTATCATCTCTGCTGCTAAGCATAGCACGTTTTTGATACAAATATATATTATTCTCGATAACAATGGCGAAATCTTCACCTTGACCGGGGAATTCTTTTAACTTGCTTTGCGTGCATTTTCAGCGTGTTTTCCAATATCGATTCTACCTATATCGAGAACTTTGTTGTGGATGGGTAAACAACTCTTCCCATAAACACAGTACGAAGATGCGTGCTAAGAGACTTTTTTCTATGTTTAATAATCGACATAGACTCGTTGTAATGAAAACGGATTTTAAACACCTTCATTCAATGTGATCCAAAGCTCGGAACAATTTCGTTTTTCTTATATCGGGAATGTTCCTACCGTCGTTTTGCATAAAAACCTTTAGAATACACACTGAACTCCCGTTATTGCGGACTTCCAAAGTAAACCATCTTTTGTCCGCATTAAACGTTGTAAACATTTGAATGGTGTAAACTAACCTCTTTAATTGAATAAATTAAATTCAGCTTTTGAAAGAAATAAAATAGGTTACTAACTTTCTTTAATTGAATAAACTAAATTCAGCTTTTGACAGAAATAAAATAATTTACTAATTATCTTTAGTTGAATAAATTCAGCTTTTGACAGAAATAAAATAGGTTACTAACTCTCTTTAATTGAATAAATTAAATTCAGCTTTTGACAGAAATAAAATACGTTACTAACTCTCTTTAGTTGAATAAATTAAATTCAACTTTTGAGGGAAATAAAATAGGTTACTGACTCTCTTTAGTCGAATAAATTAAATTCACCTTTTGACAGAAATAAAATAGATTACTAACTCTCTTTAGTTGAATAAATTAAATTCAGCTTTTGATATAAACAAAATAGGTTACTAACTTAGTACTAAAATAAATAACTTTTTCTTTCATTTAATATTTTTAGTTTAAAAAGCAAGTTAGTGACAATTTGTTAATAAAAAGAATACGAAGGACCAACAAAATACACTATGAAATTTATATACTTTCATAGTTTAACTCTAATTAAATTTATCTTTCATTTCTCTTTGCCGTTACTTAAACAATCAATCTTTTTGCAATATCATTGTACAGCTTTGAGGCACACTCGAAAATTTGATCTGTTTTATTACATTTTGATTGGGGGATATTGGCAACCAAACATTAGCAATTTTTGAAGCTGCAACATTTTTGATGATAGAAAGTTTTCTTTCTCTTCATTATTTTCTTTGACGAATCCTTGATCTTTCAATATCCAAAGTTACATCAAAGTTGTTTTTCAGGAGGGGGTGGGGTGGGGGGGGGGGGGGGGTAAAGCAGTTCGGATTTTTCTCGGCCAGTTTGAAAAAAAATGTGCGCAGTATCCGACGAGCAACACGCTTTAAGGGCTTCTCAAATCCCGTGCTCAACAGCGTGAAAATTTCTGACTCATTTTTAAACATACAGGCATAAAATTGGCATGCCTGACTATTGAAGCGATTTTGAATCGAAATGAGTTTTCCATATTTTGATAAATAAATTACATATGGAGTCAAACAATTGTGGTCACGAAATGGCCTGAAAATTTCTCTCTTTTCCCACGGTGGCGCGTCCGGAAATTTCGTTCAAAACGCTAACTTTAATAATATTTTCTGAAAGAGCCTCTGCCTTGGGAAAAGGTCGATTACATAGTTTCTGAATAACAACACCTGCCAATTTCAGGCGTTTCCGAACAAAAGGTAATTTAAAAATGTGTTAGAAAGTACCTCCTTTAGATTTGAGAGCTGCCTTAAGCTATGTCTTTAACCTTTAACTGTTGTGATAGAAATTGTCACATAACTAGTGTGAGGCGGTCTGTGAGACCGCTCTATCGAAGGATTAATAAAAGGTGCGATTAACTCATAGGATGGTGTTTATGTACTAAAATTTTTGTACAGAACTATTATAGTTAAATTTCGCCTATTCAAAAGTCTATGGCGATAGTACTAGAGTTCCAAACGAAACAAAATTTCTGTAATGTTTGTAGTTAAACTGAAAGTTACAAGGTAAACTGTGAAAATTGAAAAAAGCAGTGGTCTGTGAGTAGGGACCGATTTACAAATTTAGGGGCCCCCTTGCACCGATGTTTACAGTGTGATTGAGAAAAAAGAAACATATTGGGAAAGGTACTTTCTAAGATATCACTATTTACTTTATTGATTACTTTAAACTATCTATTAAAAAAATTAAATTTGATAATCATTAATTTTATTTTTGATAATTACTTCACAATTATGAAATTTAACTGAGTAGACGTCTTATAATGAATTGGGTGGTGCTGATTGTCTTTTCCTATGCGATTCTATATATCTGGAATGATAAAGTATGCAAGAACTAATAATAAATTTTCCGCAATAACAAGCTGCAACTATTTAAAATATTAGGAGGCTCTGCCGCCTACGAGCTACGCTCACCAACCTTCAAATAATGTGACGAGAGCAGGAACAGAATTAAATAAGAATTAAAAATACAATATAGGGGAAAGTAGGGTAATGGCGCTCAGAAGGGTAATCCCGCTCACCGAATATCTCTAAATAGAATAGAATTGAAAACGTGTGATCGGTACCGGCGCCTAGCGAACTTCATCGTAAGTTCCCAGTAAGAATATAGTGACCGTCGGAAGGAAAGTATTTTGTGTCCTCACGTTATTAATTTGCAGTTGTTTTATAATAAAATTCTACAACATCTAACTTGAAGGTAAGTGTACACACTTATTTTCAAATGTTGATTTACTCATTATGTCTACAAAATATATACATTTGGCTGTACTTTCATGCTTTTTTTATTTTTGTAGTACGTTGTTACGCCAATAATAATGCATTAAAACCCAACATGGCGATAACGGGTAATGGCGCTCGCGTGGAATTCCAGAAGAAGTGTTACCAGTGGACAACTTTTTTTTAAACCAAATTTATTGATTAACACCACTTTTTTGAAATGGTAAAATACCCCTCTTTTCGCCTTAATTAATGTCATTAAACAAGGAGAATTTTGCGATTTCAAAAAAGTGGTGAAAATAAAAGAACCTAAATTTAAAAAAAGTAGCCTACTATATGTGTAACACAATATGTGTGCACAATATGTGTACAGTGGTCGCAAAAAGTCTGCAGTGGTGTGAACAGCCCACACAACTACATATGTGACTTTTGTCTTACTTAAATGTTGTATTCAAACTCTGGGCGCAATTACCCTACCATGTCGGGCATTACCGCTTAATCGATGGTTATTTAAATAAAACAATAAAATAAAAAACCTTAAACTTTTATGCAAATTAGTTGATTGCTAACTGTTACTTATGCTTTGGAGTTATACTTCGTTAATAAAATATTGATATTTTTGTCTAAATTTGACTAGCTATTCATGTTTTCCCTTAAGTGAGCGCCATTCCCCTACTTTCCCCTATTTTTAAAGTGATAAAGATAAAAGAAAATATTCACTATGATAAAGTAATTAAATATGGATATTTCAGATAAACATGCGTTATAAAAATGTAATACGAACACAATAGAATGTAGAATGACATGAAAAATTCTACTAGACGTTAAAACTACATCAGATTTTGGACACTAACTAAAAAACCTTCAGTAGCATTTTGTGTCCCCTAATATCAGCGGCTCTGGGCTCGTGCTGCCATAAATCAGAAACTGTCTGAGACCGCTAACATCAGTTAAGGGTTAACATAGGAAATAGGAAACGATGGGAAAAACGAAATTGTCCTCATTAACTGGAGATACGTCTTAAACAAAAACGTATTAATAAGAGTTCGTCGTATATTGAAAATTTAAAAAAAATTGTGAAAAAGAGGCCAAATTTCAAAATTTTCTTGATCTAAAGGATCTTTTGTGAACTTTTTATGCTCAAATATTTGTTAAATAAACACAAATAATCTAAATATGCAAGAGGGTTTTTTTCTTTTTTACTCTAGACAACATTAATTTGTATACAAAATTTTAAGTCGGTTTTGAATTAAAACGTGTGAAGCTCGTTTTCAACAGACTTTTATGTCATTCCTAAGCTTTTTTAATCGAAGTGAGCTTGTCAGCGTTAACGCCGTTTGTGAGTTCCGACTCACAAGAGGCTCTCAATGGTAATTTTTTGATTTTGAAGGAAAATTTTGTAAGTATAGATAATATTGCTTTTTGTGGTTATTTTATAAATATTAATTTGGAACATTTTAGACTGATTTAATAAGTTTAATAGGTCTATTAAAATTTTTTATGCATGTACAGATGTAATCGAATGCTTATAAAAATGCATATTCCAGACTTGCCCTACTTCGTGTTTAGTGCTATAAATTGAATAGTTTTTTTAAATAAGTTACATTTCATATCTTAGTGCATAAAGATGTACTATTTATTAAATAAAAGCAATACAGACAGAGGTATTGGATAGAAATTTTAATTTCGAAATTTTAAAGATATGTATCAATTGAGCCAAAATGTTTACCGAACTTGAAAAAAAATTATGTTTTTCTATAATGATAGTAAAATATGATGATAGTTTTTTTAAGTAACATTTATACATATAAAATTAAAACTGGTATTTTTTGTACTAAGCTTAGTAGCATTTCCTGTTTCAAATGTGGTATTAAAGTGCCTTATAAACGATACTGTTTTTCATATTACGCAAATTATTTTATTTCAAAAATATTGAACTATATACTACGCATAATTTATTTGGCATATCTATATGTTCATTTTCTTTCTTAGGCCGGGATCCGTACCTACAAAGAGCCAAGTAGAAAGTGTTCAAGGTTTTGCTCAATTCGTTGTTCCCATGTTCATAGTTTTTGCTAATGTGTAAGCATCAATATTTTCTTTATCAGTGCATGCATTATATATATTTTTTAAATGTTAAATAAATGTTGTACTATGATATTTTTAAATGTAAAATATTTACTTCAGTATAAAATATTTTTACATTTGGAAAAGGACTGTATAATTACTAAGTGATCTACAGTATTAAATTTTGAATTCAATCTCCATAGAGTATTATATTTTTTGTCAGAATTTTAAAATATTTAGAATTGTGATTGTTACATTTTAAGTTAACATACTGGAAATTTATTACATACATCAAAATACAAACACAAATTAACTTTATTACATTGTTTTATCAATCGATTATAATTACAGGACGCAACTAAAATTACGTGGGGCCTGAGGCAAAGATCCCGTTGGGGGGCCCTATAACACGATTTTTAAACACAATTTGTACTCACTTAAAAAAAAACTGAAATCTTGGCTTTGAGGCTCCTTTTAGAGTTAGGGACATTGGGTAGATGCCTCGTTTGCACTTTCAACAATCAGGACGGTTGTGAAAATCAGGGTTAATTAATTAAACCTTATTAACAGCTAACTGTTACTAATTTATAAACTTTATTTGAATTAAATATTTATATTATTTATAATAATCAGTTGTATTAGTAATTGTAGTTGATAATTGTAATGTGCCAGGTCACGTATAGACACTTGCTTGAAATAACTGCGGAAATTTACGCTTTTTTGTTACCACTATTTTTGAATAAAACTTTTTGCCTTACAGCAGGTGTCTGCGATTAAATAGGTCAAACATTATTACTTGAAAATTGCGGTAATAAAAAGGTGATTTCATAATTAGTTGTAGGTCAATAAAGAGTTAATATGGAAAATTTCCTTATTTGTTTAATTTATGTTAACCCGGGAGAACTCGCTGCATGAGATTTTCTCTCACCGTCGCACTTTTTTAAGATTTATTTAAGCCCTTTTTCATTTTAATTAAAATTTTTAAATGTTATTTCAATTATTTTACCTCTTTTGTAAATAAAAGTACCAAGCCAAGCAAAAAAAGTTGATATAAAGCGGATGTAAAGTAAAAGAAAAGCAATTGGGCACCATGAGAGAAATTCTCACTAGCGAGTTCTCCCGGGTTAAACCTTAAATCCGTGCATGTCGTAAACTTATAAAATTAAATCAAATTAATTCCGTAGTTGGCAAGTCATAGATTTTTTTGATATTGTTTGGAATTCTAATATATTTTCGCTTTTGTAAATTACCTTATGACACTAATAATACGATGCCACACTTACTAGCGGATTTAACTAAACTTAAAAATTGTTTACTAAAAAGGTGCATAAAAATTTATTAAAATATTCCGTTACAAAATGAACTGGTCTTTAAAGACTTAAAAACTATCGATGTTAAAAATCATATGAAACAGAAAAGATGATTCCTGAGATCTTTCGATCGCAAACGCGAACATTTTCAAAGGATACTTTCACTAGAATGTCGCATTTACTGAGCTATTTATACACCAGTCTGGGAAAAAGGATCAGTCTATTATTTGTTGGGGGTGTCTATGAAGTTTTTTCGTTCCGATGCTGAAGTGTTAGATAATTTTAAAATATTAAACCAAATATGAGGTATGTCATAGGATAAAACATCGTTACATACACTATTTCCTTTACTTAAAATCTCCAATGATTCCCTAATCCTCAAAGCACAATAATCTGATGTAGGTATAATAACTTTTGCGTTCTCGAAATCTATTTTTAAATTTTCGCGTTGATTTGATCTTGAAAGCGCTGTAGATGGTCGGTTAAACTTGATATCTCTCATGTGCTCCCCCAATCTTTCTTTAAATTTTCGAGTGGTCATACCTATGTAGCTTAACTCATTCTGTTTTTCCGTTTGAAATGGGATAGAATAAACACTTTCAATTTCCTTATTTGGTATGGGATCAATAAGGAAATTGCAGGTGTTTATTCTATCCCATTTCAAACTAAAAAACAAAATGAGTTAAGCTACATGGGTATGACCACTCGAAAATTTAAAGAAAGATTGGGGGATCACATGAGAGATATCAAGTTTAACCGACCATCTACAGCGCTTTCAAGATCAAATCAACGCGAAAATTTAAAAATAGATTTCGAGAACGCAAAAGTTATTATACCTACATCAGATTATTGTGCTTTGAGGATTAGGGAATCATTGGAGATTTTAACCCGGGAGAACTCGCTGAATGAGATTTTCTCTCACAGTCGTACTTTTTTAAGACTCTTATTTAAATCATTTTTCATTTTAATTAAAATTTCAAAATGTTTTTCAGTTATTTTACCTATTTAGTGAATAAAAGTACTAAGCCAACCAAAAAAAGTTGATATTATATGAATGTAAAGTAAAAGAAAAGCAATTGGGCATTCTCACTAGCGAGTTCTCCCGGGTTAAGTAAAGGAAATAATGTATGTAACGATGTTTTATCCTTTGAGATACCTCATATTTGGTTTAATACCTTATGTCACTAATGATACGATGCCACACTTACTAGCGGATTTAACTAAACTTAAAAACTGTTTACTAAAAAGGTACATAAAAATGTATTAAAATATTCCGTTACAAAATGAACTGGTCTTTAAAAACTTAAAAACCATCGATATTAAAATTCATATGAAAAGATGATTCCTGAGATCTTTCGATCGCAAACGCGATCATTTTCAAAGGATACTTTCACTAGAATGTCGCATTTACTGAGCTATTTATTGGGAAGACCAGGGGAATGGCGCCACTCCGGGTTATGCCGCCACCCCACCTAATTTAAAAACTAACGGCAGTTTGAGATAGTGAATGCGTCTGCACTATAGCGGCCAACAATAGAAACAGTGCCTGGAGTGGGAGTGATTTTGTTGTACGTCGTTCGTTTGTTCTAGTGAAAAATTTAGTTTTCATCTAGTTGCTTCTTATTTTGGAGCTTCAAATGAGTAGAGGTAAACACCTTTTATTGTAACATTAGGTACTTAAGATAATATTAATCGTAATCTACATGCATTCGCCGACATTTTGATGCAATTTGTTAAACAAGTTCGGTTCTTCTTTCGGCTTTGCTGGGGAATTTCCGCTATCTTGTCCTCTCGGGGTAATGCCATAACCATGGCAAAGGATGACTTTTGCAATTTGAGTTAAATTGTAAGCTTGGCACATTAATAAATCTAGCTTATGGAACATTGTAATTATTCATTATTCTGCTAAATTACACTGCTGTTTAAATATTTTCAGTAGGTCATGTGTTTCCTAGTATCCATTTTAAGTATTTACTAGGTCATTAAAGAGTGGCGTCATTACTCCGATACAGTGGTGGAATTGCCCCAGTTTCCTGGGTAATCCCGCCACTGTACAGAGGTTGAAAGAATTTTTTTTTTATGTGTACTTACTTTACAGTTATGATTATGGTTAAATTTATACAGATACTAAAGATCATGATTCAGCTTTAGAATTTTTACTATTAAAAAATAAACATTTTTTTTAGGTGAAAAAATTTAAATTCCCTTAAGGTGTCGCCATTCCCTCGGTCTCCCCTACACCAGTCTGGGGAAAAGGATCGGTCTATTATTTGTTGGGGGTGTCTATGAAGTTTTTTCGTTCCGATGCTGAAGTTTTAGATATTTTTAAAATATTAAACCAACTATATTGACCTACAACTAATTATGAAATCACCTTTTTATTACCGCAATTTTCAAGTAATAACGTTTGACCTATTTAATCGCAGACGCCTGCGATTAAGTAAGGCGAAAAGTTTTATTCAAAAATAGTGGTAATAAAAAAGCGTAAATTTTCGCAATTATTCAAGCAAGTGTCTATACGTGACCTGGCACATTACAATTATCAACTACAATTACTAATACAACTGATTATTATAAATAAATATTATAAATATTTAATTCAAATAAAGTTCATAAAATAGTAACAGTTAGATGTTAATAAGGGTTAATTAACCCTGATTTACACAACCGTCCTGACTGACCTATTGAAAGTGCAAACGAGCATATCTGCCCAATGTCCCCAACTCTAAAAGGAGCCTCAAAGCCAAGATTTCAGTTTTTTTTTTTTTTTTTTTTTTTTTTTTTTTTTTTTTTTTTTTTTAAGTGAGTACAAATTGTACTTAAAAATCGTATTATAGGGCCCCACAACGGGATCTTTGCCTGCAACGGGAAATTGCAGGTGTTTATTCTATCCCATTTCAAAACGGAAAAACAGAATGAGTTAAGCTACATAGGTATGACCACTCGAAAATTTAAAGAACGATTGGGGGAGCACATGAGAGATATCAAGTTTAACCGACCATCTACAGCACTTCACTTTCATGATCAAATCAACTCCAAAATTTAAAAATAGATTTCGAGAACGCAAAAGTTATTATTACGTGCATCAGATTATTATGCTTTGAGGATTAGGGAATCACTGAAGATTTTAAGTAAAGGAAATAGTGCATGTAACGATGTTTCATCCTATGACATACCTCATTTTTGGTTTAATATTTTAAAAATATCTAACACTTCAGCATCGGAACGAAAAAACTTCATAGACAACCCCAACAAATAATAGACTGATCCTTTTTTCCCCAGACTGGTGTATAAATAGCTCAGTAAATGCGACATTCTAGTGAAAGTATCCTTTGAAAATGTTCGCGTTTGCGATCGAAAGATCTCAGGAATCATCTTTTCTGTTTCATACGATTTTTAACATAAATGGTTTTTAAGTTTTTAAAGACTAGTTCATTTTGTAACGGAATATTTTAATAAATTTTTATGCACCTTTTTAGTAACAGTTTTTAAGTTTAGTTAATTTAACGCAAGGTGAATGTGTCATTCCACTCTGAGCACGTTCTGAGTTTTCTGTTTTCATATTAGCGGATTTACTTAAAACTTTTAACCGACAGTTTAAAAAATGTTATTTTTTAGATTTTTTTCAATTTAAAATCGTGATGTTTCTACATTTTATACAGGGTATCTAAGAATTAGTTCGGCAAAAAGAATGGTTTATTGAATGGTATTGACAGGAAAAAAATTAAAGTACATATGATAGAAAAATAGTTCAAGTTTATCATTATTAAAAATGTTCGATGTGGCTTCCTTTCGTGACTTTGCAAATGTCCCATCGGTAAATAATTTCTTGCCACAGATTTGTTAGCATATTTGCGTCGATCACATTAATTGCAGTGCAGAATCTTAATTTTAGTTCAGGAATGGATGCAGAAAGTGGCGGCTTGTACACTTGATCCTTTACCAAAATCCCATACACCGAAATCAAGCAGTCAGAGATCTTGTGATCGTGGTGGCCATTGAATAACACCTCCGCTCGCTAAGCGATAGCGTCAGTTATGACACCTAACGCCATCTATTAATAAACTTCGACAATATTACTACTAATCTGACTTTCATCTAGTTATATTCGATGTAAATTTCCAACTAGGCGAAAAATGTCCGGACCAGGATTCGAACCAGGGATCTCCTGGCTGAAGCCGCCAGTGCTCTATTATCTGAGCTATCCCGGACGAATCTGGTGGAACTTTTTCACCCAGCTAACCTTAACCTTTAACCGGAAACGTAAAAATCCCGTTTACCTACAGAACACTTAATAATTTACCGAATAGTGTACTTAAACATTTAATCTTTAACAGTTATGCATTAACAGGACCACTTTTTTAATATAACAGCATAAAAATAAGTTTGGAATGTCTGAAAGAGAAAATATTAAGAGCAGATATGTAGACGCAAACATCTCACAGACGTACGTTTCCAGTTAAAGGTTAAAGATTATAGCATCTAGTTTCATCTAGTTAATTTCATTTAATATTTCGGAAGTTCTTAACTTACGAAACTGCTTAACTAATTTGTTGACCCCTGTATATAAATTATGAACAGATATAAACTAATTTTTTATTCTGATAGACTTTGCTATGAAGTTTCATAAAACTTTGTTAAAATGTCATTACAGGAATGGTTCACAAAATGTATATATGAAATATATATCACTGGAGAGTGAGATATGTCTTAAATTAAAACGAAACGAAAACAAATAACCTTTGCTAAAAAGGTGCATTTAAAGATGACACAATATGTAAAAGTTTTTATTACATTTAAAACAGTTTTAAAATCCTAAAACTCAATACTGTACGCCCTACTATAATAGTTTTAGGATTTTAAAACTGTTTTAAATGTAATAACAACTTTTACATATTGTGTCATCTTCAAATGCACCGTTTTAGCAAAGGTTACTTGTTTTTGTTTTGACAGGTATGTTTTTAAAATATATTTTGAGAAATAGAAAACATTTTATATGGATCATTTAAATGCCCTATAATGATAAATTTCAACGTTTAAACTGAAATTTAGTTTCGTTTAATAATTAATATGACGTAATAGTTACTTTTTCCAAAAGAGGTTAAATAAACGTATTATTTGAAATTTACTTTTCTTTTAAAAAATCAATAACTTAAAAACAATATGAGACGATAAAAATTTAAACTTTAAATGTGATTCTGTAAAAATATCTAATTTGACTCTCTGTGTTATTTTTTTTTTTTTTACGATTACTAATAGTTGCATTTACATAGCATATGGAAATTTTGTCTAGATTTCATTATTTTCGCGAAATTTAAATACAATACTTAACCCATTTTACGCCTAAGTCAGAACAAAAAAAAAAAAAACAAAAAAAAAAAACGCAATGTTTTTCTTAACAACGAACAATATAAATCCGAAGTCACTGGTTGTATATGACCCCCCCCCCCCCCGGGCAAAGGCCGACAAAAGAATGTATTGCCACTTATAGTGAATTCGTATTAGACCCGGAGGCGGCTGTACAAACCATTACGTCATCCAGTTGAAGGCTGAAGTTCTAGAATCAGTTAAAACTCGATTTGAATATTAAAATGCAACTGGTCCGTCAAGTCATATCTTGGGTAGAAAACACCAGCAAACCCGATTTTAGTGGTTGACTGGTAGGTTTAGCATTGTGTTTTCCTGCTCCCTGTCCTCCACGTTTTCATACATTTGGGTGCAGGAAAACACTGATAAACTTACCGATCAACCACCAAAATCGTGTTCGGGGGTGTTTTCCATCAAGATATGATTTGATAGACCAGTTGCCTTTTAATATGCTAATCGAGTTCTGTCTAGTCCTGAAATTTCAGTCGTCAACTCGATGAAGTGGTGGCTTGTGCATCCGCCTCCGGGTCTATATTCAGAATTCGATGAAAATACTTTGTAAGTGTAAAAGTGTAAATAAATGAAAAATTTGCCATATTTGAACCTAGTAACAAACTTAAACGAAAAAAAAAAAACATTTTTAAAAATGGCATTAATTTTATTATCGAATATTTATAAGTGATAATAAAATGATTGAAAATGTATCGTTGCAATTTGTAAAGTTGATTTCTGTTTCCTGCACATCCCTGTCTTTCTTTATTGCTCAGTATTTTTTGTTTACTTTAGTACGCTGTTGTTTCTAACCTGATATTGTTTATCTTTAATTAAATACTTTTAAACATTTTCTAGTATTCCTAGGCATATTTATCATATGAGTTTAAATACATATCTGAGGCGACAAAGTTATCTCCTACACGGATTTGAAGGAAGGTTGCTCAAACATGTTCCCAAGGTGAGTTAGCAACATATTTATTCACGATACCATATAATCATGCGTATAATGCTTGTAGCACAACTAAATGCAACCGAAAAGTTTATCTCATCGTATATTCAATTACTATTATTCTTCTCGTTGGATGATAAGAATAACTGTTAGTTTGTGATACTCTGTTAACATCATGAACATAGAGTAGTAGAACCTCAAGCATAACCCTGTTAAGATCGGGTCACAACTTTCATCAAATATGGCTGCCGGCATAGAAACGTGCTAAAGAAGCGCCACCTACCAACAAAAAACCGAAACCATCAGCAACAAAGTTCCGTATTCTATATATATATAAGCCGTTCTCTGTGTGTATGTCCTTTATACAAATCTTTAATTTTTGACCGATTTGCACGAAACTCGATGTACATACGTTTTAGAACGTAGAAAAGATCACATTCTACTTTAAAAAATCATCAGACCAATATTTATCCCTTTTTTTACCACTTCCATAATTTAACATTATAGAAATATCTCTTTTTAAATCTTTTTTAATTCAAACGTTTCTTTCCTGTTGCCAAACCCTAAAAAATGACACAATAATGTGAAAAAAATAAGGATAACGCGTGTATTTTGTTACTATTTGCCAATAAAAATTCAGATTTTCTTGCTATATTTTTGCGTGTTTGATACTGACGTCATTCTAAACAGAAAATTTACATTTTTTTTGTATGTAAAATAAAAAATTTAACTATAAGAGCGAGAAAATAACGTAGCACCTCAATTTGAATGTTTTTTTTTTTTTAATTGAAACATCTATTTTAATACAAACAGTCAAATTTCATGAAAACAATTTAAGAAAAAGAAAAAAAGGCTAGATATGACGTCACATTCTATCAAATCTTTTCAACGCGTAATCAAACTCATTGTAAACATATAGCTCCTATATTTTGCTTACTACTTCGATTGTATACTACAGCCATATCTTATAGCTCTACGTTATCGCTAAGTGTTGTATTGGTTTAGATTCAGTGCTAACATTTTCTGTGATTTATAGCAAAAAGAGAGCGGTTATTTACATTTTCAAAATAAATCTTGACAGATGTCTTGATTTAAAATTTATGGAAAATGACATCATTTCATCTAATCATTGTAGATTTAATTTCAATAAAATTTCAAATTTTCCAAATAAAATTTTAATAACTACTACCTCATTTGGATGTATTTTTTTGCATTTTCCCCCGTATTGTGAAGATATTGTATACTTTTCTGTTACGCGCGCCAAAGAAAACATGTATTTTAATTTTAAAAGTTAAAAAAATTACCACAATGTGTCAAAAGAACATCCATTTTTCTGAATTTAAATTTCGCGAAATCCAAAATTAAAACTAAAAATGTGAGTTTTTTCATAAACTTCAAGTTAAGGCTGTTCATAAAGTTAAGGCTGTTCTCAAATCCAAAGGAGCTATTTTCTGACATATTTTTTAATTAATTTTTGTTCGGAAACGCATGAAATTGACAGGAGTTCTTATTTAGAGACTATGTAATCAAAAGATAGTTTCCATTTGTTGGTAAAGGTATAAGATCTTTCAGTTGGTGTTTTGAACTGAAATTCGGACGCAACAGTGCAATAAAGGATAAAAACCGGCCGTCACGCAGCCACATTTGCTCATAACTCGATAAGTAATTTATTTATGAAAAAAGGAAAAACTCATTTCAATTCCAAATCGCTTTAATAGTCAGGCCTACAAATTTTAAGCCTTTACGTTTAATGAGTCAGAAAATGTGTCAGAAAGTTTCGCGTTGTTGAGCAGGGAACTGGAGAAGCACCTTAAGCATTTACAGGTTAGTATTTTGTAATCAAGTTGCATGCCAGATAGTCGCTTAAAACATAAGTCGTTCTATATTGTTTTAAACAAAGGTGCATGCCATAATAGGTGTCAGATACTCATTAAAATAAGAATACCCTAGCGCACAGCCCCATTAGTGAAGATAAACCCGTCAATATACTTAGAGATAAAAATAGTTCTGCATTTTTTATTCAGCTATTAAGACTAATCCTTCATAATTGGGTTCACTTGATTATATAACTTTCCCCTTTAATTCTATGACAAAGCAACGGAAAACAATATGTTACGCACTAAAATCTTCCCTTAAAAAACTAATAGTGCAAGTCGCATGGAAATCCGTTCTGAAGAATTCAAGTTATATGCACCTGGAACGAAATTCCCATTTGAATTTTATATACTTATCAGGTTATTTTGAGTAGTTTGATTTGATATCTGTTAAATTCGTGTTTTATTTTATTTTATTTTTGGCGTTTTAATTTCGTTTGCCAATTTAGTTATTGAATATTACGCAAAAGCAAACAAATTCTAAATTATTTGCAACGTTTTTGAACAATTAAGTTAATCTTTTGTATTTGGGTTGCAAGCATATTTAAAAAATATGCATGCTTAAAAATTATTTTAAAACCCATAAAAAATTCGTAAATTGAGATAAATATTACAAACAAATATCACTGAAAGTACTTTTGTTTTCTATAATACGTTGAAACAATCGAATGTACAATGTTTAGACGTTAAACTGCAATAAAAGGGAAATTTGTTGTGTTAGGTTGTTGCCACCGAAAATATGATACCAGCGTTACTCATAGACATGTCTTTTCTTTATACTATTGCATTAAGTGTAAACAGGTTCATCTTTCGTAATCGGGTTGCACTCAACTTTATAAATATCCATGCTTAAAAATTACTTTAAAATCCATTAAAATCAGAAAACTGAGGTACAATTTTCAAACAAATTTCATTTGAGAGAACTTTTTTCTATTCGACATTGTAAAAAATGAAATTGTGTGATGTTTAAAAGTTAGAAAAATTGCAGTAAAAGCACATTTTATGGGTTACAATTTATGGGGCACAATTTATGGGCACTGACATAGTGTTTTTACTTTATAATATAGATAATACCATACAAACGAGAATTTCACTAAGTGCTGCGCGATTTGGAGGAATTCCTTTTTTTCGTATTGTCAGGAAAATCACATATTTTTCTCTTATACCCGCCAAAGAAAACGTGCATTCTTTTATTAAAGCTCAGGGATTTTACTATGGTTGCAAGACAATAACACCATGTTTTTTTATTATCTTTATAACGATTTGTGGATGGGAATGCACAAATTTCAGTTATTGTGATTGCCGTATTATTTCGTTTTAATTTATTTTACCCGGAAAGCTTCTTATAATTGACACGAGCGAAGCCGGGTAGTTCTGCTAGTTGTATTATAAATGAACAAGCAGGGTAATTAATATATCCGTACTAAATGGGGACGGATATATTAATTAATAATAAACCACCTATTTCAAAAAAATTTCTTGGTCGATTTCTTCTTCAAACGCTACCTTTTTTTATGTTCTACTACTCTGTGTTCATGGTTAACATCTATCGCGCTTCGTTGCCATTGCTTTACTACTTTCTCTAATTCGTTTACCATTCTTTTTCTGTCATGCGTGAGATGCATTTGTATTCTCCTTTATTATTATTATTTTTATTTATTATTATTTTTTTATGGATTCTATTTGGGCTGCTAGGGACATTTGAAGTCGTCAATTAATTAAGTAGTTGTAATTTTAAATTATGTCTTCAAATTCTATTGAAATGGGTATTAGTTTTTTGTTTTAAACATTGATATAGTTTTTTGTTTTAAACAAAAAACTTTAAAAAATATATAAAGTACAGTAAAACCAGTGAAAATGGACTCGCAAGGGACCGGAGAAAAGTTTTGTTTCAGATAAGTTTCCGTTTTGGTAGGTATAATTGTGTGATATTCCTTTTGTTAGTACCATGAATTTTTTCTGTCTAAAACAAAATTTTGTTAATTATGAGTTCCATTATCACGATGTTTAATGCACACAAAAAAAAAGTTATCACCTTCACTAACTCTGTCACAAATCATCGTACAAAAGTGTGATTGTTAACAATCGATTAGTAATAGCACCTACCAATTAACGGTATACTTAATTATGTCTTTTTTCACAGTTTAGAAGGTCGGCTACATACAGAAATTGTACCAAACTTTAAAAAGTTTTCAACGCTTACGCCTATTTTTGACATCATACATATCCTTCCGTCTCCAGGTACTATACGGAAAATCATTAATTCAAGAAGTTTGGGAATTATGAAAGTTTAAAGTTTGGAACTTCTAACGTAGAATTCATTTTTAATGTTATAAAACAAATTCCACTAAGGGTAGTTTTTAAGCGTGACTCAAAAACTATTTGTCGGAATGAGCTATAATTTTGAATTCGCATCTTTGATGCTTCTAAAAACAGATTTCAATTTTTTTTTAAATCCATAGGTCATCATTAACAATGTGAGCTTTTCTTACACTCGAAGTATTAATTTAGTTAATTTATTATGTGTCTATTAAGTTGGAAATAGACTAGTATTTGTATGTTTTTACAGCCTGTGTTCCTCTTCTGCGAGCGTTTGCTTTCTCTTATGGATGGCAATCAATGCAACAACAGTTACACGCTGGACATGGAACAGCTCTTTAATGACCAGAATCGTTTTCTGGATTTCTTCTCAACACGTTGCCGACTGTTGAAGATGCAGTTTCCTGCCCAAAAAATACCTATAGATACTCAAAAATGGACCTTACAGCTACCTAAGACCGCTTATATGAATGGAATTGTTGAAGAACCCAGGCACTGTGCCCCACCTTCACCGCCAAATGGAGACACAGTAAATGGAGATGATGATAGAGCTTATTGGGATTCCCCTGACAGGTAAACTAACGTATATATCACACTGTCTTTTCATTAGTCTTTAACTTTTTACAGGGCTGCCATAAACAAACATGCAAAGCTTGCACAAAACATGGGCGGAACAGTCATAGTGGCAACAAATCATATCAGCATTGTCCGATTGCAAAATTGTCTTTAACGTTCTTTAAAACTCTCCTCTGTACTCCAGGTCTAATTAGGAAATTAATCCTCATATCTCTTAACTTATTTTAAAGAGTATTTCAAAAGAATTCTCCTAGGATGTTGAAGTTCACAATAGAATTTGGCCACTTTAATTACCGTTTTATTCTAGTTCAAACTTCTGTGTGCAAATCTATAAGTATTACAAATGAGACAAAATAGCTAAATAAATGGGATGGAAAAAATATGCAAGTGGTGACAAATAAGAGCTTCACATTTTCACTTACATGGTTAGAAGTAAGCCTGGTTATTTATGACTGAAATTAGATTATGAATAAAATAAATTATGTGAAAGAATTCTCGATCTCAATAAGTATAATAATATTCCTTGTTCTCTAAGCAAATACAAACAGTTTAAATTGAAGTGTTCCCTACAAAACAGTTCTTAACCAAACATCATAGAAATAAATTTATGGTACAGTATTGTTGGTACCCAATGATACGCACAATATTGTGTAACTGATTAACTAAAAAAAAAAAAAAACCCGCATATCCTCAATGTGTGAGGGGAGAAAACTTCGGTTGACTCATTGTTTAGAGATTTTTTTCTCATTCTGAAAATCTTGAATTGTGCTATTTTTGTTGAAAATTAATCGCAAAAGTTCGTTGAATTATGCTGAAAATTTTATTTTATTCCTATAAATGATATGAGCAATTTTTGAATGAAATTAAACAGTTTGTTTCGTTAACTCTCTGCCTTTATTTCGGAATATAAAAATTAAATTAACCCTCTCGCTGCGTAATTGTTTTATCAAAATAGCTCCAAAAATTGCGTATTTAACCCCTTCGCGACGAGCGTCTTTTAAGAATTTTTATTCTTTTGTCACCGGTTTTTCAAAACAAAAATTTTTGTCTAATTTAATCGGGAAAGTGCTCTGATTAAATAAGTAAAATTTAAAATAAAAAAATAACTAGTGGGAATAATCAAGGAGGGTTAATTAGACAGAAAAAATGCATCCCCGAGGAAATCTCGGGTTGCGAAAATTTTGCTACTTTTTACGTTGCCCGAGAAAATTCGGGTTGCGCAGCGAGAGGGTTAATGCTCCTATTTTAATGAAATTTCCTATGGCCATACCTTGTTTTATGAAAAGTATGTTGCTTTATTAGCTGTTGTTGAAATTGGTCACTATTAACATGTCTATAAAGCATGTCTATGCATATTTCATATTTAATAAAATAATTGTCGATACATCATCGATACATACAATTCACTAACCATGTAAGTGCAAATGTGAAGCACTTATTTGTCACTACTTCCATATTTTTTCCATCTCATTTATTTAGCTATTTCGTCACATTTGTAATTCTCATAGATTTCCACGCAGAACTTTCAACTAGAATCAAAAAGTGATGAAAGGTTGGTTGGTTGATTTTTGACGGCCAATTATCTACACTAGGGAATAGGCCCGAGGTGGGAGTGCCCTTCGTGGGGGTCTTTCTAAGGGAACCTAATCCGTATTTACGCATGGAAATCCATGGCTCGACGAAAACCACGAAAACTCCGAATGATTAGGCCGACGGGCGCGATTGGGATCGAACCTAGCACCTCCCGTCTACCAGCTTCGAGAGCAGAACCTTTCAGCCACTGGTGGGGCAAAAGTGATGAAAGTGGCCAAATTCTATTCTGTTCAATTTCTCTAAATACTAAATACTCTAAATACTACTACTGTTTTTCTCTCACTATAGTCACTCAAGATATGAACTTTCTTTGAAATACCCGTTAAAGTTAGTTAAGAGATATGAGGATTAATTTCCTAATTAGACCTGGAGCACAGAGGAGAGTTTTAAAGAACGTTAACCCTTCAATTCCCACTACAAAAAAATTGCTATGGACAAAAAATATTTTTCTGTCTTATTTATGTTGTTGTGGGCCAAATAAAGTAAAAGCATGAAAAAAAATGAGATTTTATTATATTTTAAAGGATTTCTGTATGGTATCATATATGTTACCATAGGCAGATTAGTATGAAATATGAAGGATTTTACCACATTTCAAAAGTATTTATTTTGTGAAAATAATCATATTTTTACCGCCCATCTTGTATGACGTAAAACAGTTTCTTCCTTTGTTTATATATATGTATATATACAGGGTGTTCCGTTAAAGGGGTCCAATATAATAGGGGTAATAGAGGAGATCACATGGAGCATAAATCAGTATATAAAGCCTGGTCGGATCGCAATAGTTTTCAAGTTACAGCAAATAGAATGAAAATTCGGAAAATTGTAAAAGAACCCTCATTGCTAAACTATCGATAATTCTACATAAAAACGAAGCACATATTTAGAAAGAGCAGAAAAAAACCTACAAAATGACATCAATTGTATTAAAATAGCAATATTTATTGACGAGTTACAAGCCCTGAAACAGTGAAAAAAGTACGAAATCCAATATACATCAAAATAGTTAATCGTTAATTCCAAAAAGACAACTCTAGCTACAACAAGGAAAATGTAGTAAAATTTGGTCCATTCCGAAAACTTTCGAAAAAGCTTACAATGAACCATATCGGTTTAATTGTGTGAGAGAAATTAATCAGTTTCTTAGTTACAACTCCGCTTTCTTTGACACTAGCAAAGGTTAAACTCCGCCCATCACGATTGGAAACACCGCCTTTTTAATTACTCTCAACTATACATTTTCGATCATGCTTCTTCTGAGATGCAACTTTTTTAATTATTCAAGAGTTGAATGAACCAAAATAACTTTACAATAATAGTCTACATTTTAAAGTGGTCTTTTATTGATATAAAGCTTAAGTTAAATTCTTTAAAATTAAACTGGTGGTGAAAATTCGGAAATAATTAAAAATATTGCGATTTGTAACTATGCAAGAAGTTTCAGTACATGTTTTACATGGACAATTATTGTATGTATATGTGCATCATAATTTATGATAGGAAATAATAATAACAAATAGCATAATAATTTTATTAATTATAAATTTAAAAAAGACACTAAATTTTAAATTAATTCATACAAACTTTGTAATTTACAATTTGAGTACACCACAGTCTGTGACTTACAAAATACTGTGCCAAAAAGTGTTGAAAATAAAAGAAAAATGACAAATAAAGAATTACATTCCACGTACTTTATGACATATGTGAAGCATAGTCTTCTGGCCTGCGCTGCACAGTTCAATGTCGGAAGGCAGACGAACGGACATTATTATAATAGGTGTTCGAAGTTGCGCCCATTAACAGAATCGCACAGCCGACAGCGACGTCGTAAAGATTGGCGAACACGCCGAAAAACTCCGACGGAGTTGGGAATGTCTCCTGCAGCGACAACGATTCGCGCTAGTAAATCCTCCGGTGTATCCACAGGCGTTTCATACACCACCGATTTAAGGTGTCCCCAAACAAAAAAGTCTAACGGATTGAGGTCTGGAGAGCGTGCAGGCCAAGCAACAGGTCCACTGCGTCCAATCCATTTCCCAGGATATGTTGAATTGAGGTGATTGCGAACACCTATGAAAAAATGTGCCGGTGCGCCATCGTGCATAAACCACATATTGTGGCGCAATGTTGCTGGCACATTTTGCAGTAACTGCGGTAAGATATCCCGTAGGAAAACCAAGTACGTACTGCCATTGAGTACATCTGGGAGTAAATATGGTCCTATGAGATAATCGCCGAGGACACCTGCCCATATGTTCACACTGAACTTTTGTTGTGCGTTCGACGGGAAAACAGTGTGCGGATTTGTATATGACCATGTGTGCATATTGTGCGTGTTTACCACGCCCTCTCTCGTAAATGTTGCTTCATCAGTAAATAAAATATTTTCCAGAAATTGTGGATTATTTTCTGTTACATTAAGCAACCAGCGTACGAATTCTGTCCGCTGAGCACAATCTGTTACTGATAACAGTTGTACCCGCTGCACATGAAAGGGGTGCATGTTTTCTGCACGCAGAACACGCCACACACTTTGGTGAGAAACACCGACTTCAGACGCAGCAGCTCGTGTACTCGTGGAGGGGTTATCTTTAAAAATATTCAGTACATCTTCTTCCATTGCAGGTGTTCGTACATGTCGAGGTTTCCCTGCATCAATGCTTGCTGTATTAAACGATCCAGTCTCCCGTAATCGTCTATCGATTTTTATGAAGAGTTTCGAACTTGGGCAACGTCTCCTTGAAAATTGCTCATGGTACATGCGCTGTGCTAGACATGCATTTCCATGAGCTTGCCCGTACATCAGATGCATGTCCGCATATTCTTCGTTAGAGTATTCCGGCATAATTATTATACATCAACTTACTACAATCCCACTTATAACAGCCTCCCTTTAACATAACGCCCACTGATGACTGCTGTTTTATTACACTTTTCTTCCTATACACATAGAAAATTTGCATAAAAAGTACTTCTTCTTCATCATCCTGAAAGTTCATGGAGGAAACGCAGCAGTCACGGAGTTTGCTTTAAGACAAGGCGAGAGCTGCACAATATGTCATTCACTTGACCAGACTGAATAATGAAACGGTATTGATAGAGGTTGATCAGAAATGTATAATTGAAAGATATTAAAACGGGGTGTTTACAGTCGTCATGGGCGGAGTTTCGCCCTTTCCGAGCGTGCAACAGTACAGAGTTGTAACTAGGGAACTGCTTGATTTCTCCCATACAATTAAACTGATATGGTTTATTGTCAGCTTCTTCGAAAGCTTTCGGAATCGACCAAATTTTATAACATTTTCCTTGATGTAGGTAGAGTTGCATTTTTGGAATTAACGATTAACTATTTTGCTAAATATTTGATTTTGTATTTTTTCACTGTTTCAGAGCTTGTAACTCGCCATTAATTCTCAATATTCTAAAACAACTTATGTCATTTCATAGGATTTTTTCTGCTCTTTCTAAATATGTGCTTCGTTTTTATGTAGCATTATCGGTAGTTTAGCAATGAGGGCTTTTTTACAAATTTCCGATTTTTCATTCTATTTGCTGTAACTTGAAAATTATTGAGATTCGGCCAGGCATTATATACTGATTTATGCTCCGTGTGATCTCCTCTATTACCCCTATTAATATTGGACCCCTTTAACGGAACACCCTGTATATAATATATCATTTTGATTTAATATGTCAATTACTAATTCTTTCTAATACAATTGTATATATTTATTAACATATTTTTAATTATAATTTAATTATCATATATCTATCTCTAAACAGTATTTGCTTTAAAACTCAATCCATTAAAAGTTATTAATAGTTTTTATTATATAATAATTTTTATTTTACTAATAAGTCAATAGATGGCAGCACCACACTGATTCATTTGAATACATGGAGCAGTTCATTCTCAATTCTAAATTATCTATAGAGGGCGCTGGTTATATATAATGGGAGTGTCCTTGGTCCACCATCATATAAAAAACTTTTTTGGCAACATGTGATGGTGATCTCCAATGATTGTATTAAGTTATGCCTAATGCTAAGACATTATGGATTTCAATTTGGTAATTTGTTTTTTATTTTCCCTCTATCTTTTTTAATCTTGTTTTATTTTGAACTTGATTGGTGTTCAATGGTTTATTTCTCTGTTTTATGTGTGTGGTTGTTCCAAATTCATATTCTTTAGCTAATTTATGGCTAATATGAAGATGAAACCACACATTTTATTTGTGGAACTTTGGGTATTTAGGACCCGATGATTCTGTCTAAGAGTCTTGTGAGTCGTGTGTTGGCATGCCCCATTAAGAAAAATGTAATTTACTTGGTTTCTTTCTGGCTATATGCAACTCTTTTTTCACCATGTTGATGTATTGGTTAACGTATTTTTATCCAAAACGATATTCTCGTGTTTTTTAATATTTTTATGATGTTAGCAAAAACTTCATGCTAACATTATATCATGTTACTTTTACTCATAATTTAATTTACTTGGACTCCATTAAATATAATTAATTTAATTCCTTAAGCTAATATTAGTTTTTGTTGCATTAAAATATCGCAATTTGTTGATTTTCTGTAAGCAAGTAAACCCTATTGGTTTACAATGGAAGTCTATGTGAATTTGGCGAAATATTAGAGATATCGCGAAGTTGGCGTCACTTTTGTCTACTCATTTTGGTCGCCAAATTTGGCAATATATCGCCAAGTTGGCAACAAACTTGGCAGCATTTGGCGACAGAACACGGTCCCCTCTAATGGGCACCGCGAAATAACCGCTTGGCATATAAAAAGTGAAGCGGTCATCCCGGAATTGTTGATGACAGTCAAACGCTTTGCGCCTTTATTATAGAGATTAAGCTCATCTTACAAATTAGGATGATATTATAATCACGGCGATCTATTGACTGACTCCCTAACACTCTATTGTTGTACCAATGTTGTAACCACTGCTGTAAGCTTTTATTATAACAATTTTTATAAATATTGTGGTAAGTATTGTTGTAACCATTATTCTAGCATTGTTGCAAGCATTGCTGTTACATTTTTTTTATAACCATTGCTGTAAGCATTGTTGCAGCAACTATTTTTATAACCATTGTTGATAAAATTGCTGTCGCATGTGTCATAACAAATTTTCCGATCAAGTAAGGAAAAAAGCCAGGTGAATATTGAAAACGTTTTCAAATTTTTATGACAGTAATGGTTAGAAAAAGAGTAATCAGACTTTTTTCAGTCATTTTGTTTCAGTTAGGGTACTAAAGCCCAAACATCATAATCTTATATCTTCACGAAAGAGGAACTTCACCTGATCATTCATGCAACAATGAGAAGAGATTTTTTTACTTTTCCGTTATATCTTTACGAAAGAAGAATTTCACCTGATCATTCATGCAATAATGGGAAGAGATTTTTTTCTTTTTTCCCCCTCTACTACTTCTTAACTCAATCCCAAAGTTACAGGAGTATGGTCACCGAAGGCCAGTAATTAACAAAATACATGTGCAATTGTCAAATAAAATATATAGGGGAGTTAATTCTAAAAACATCCTTTCAAAAATTATTTTCACATTAATTGAATTTCAAAGAAAATAGATTAATGTATCTTCCTTTTCCAGCATATCTTCTCACGACGAAAACATTCAACATCCTATTTTTAATCATATCAGCGGGTGTCAACCTTCAGACGACGTCAACTACAACTTGTCTGAGGACGAGGAGACTGGCATCGAGCCAGCTTTCGAGTACAATAATAAATCCGTGAGCAACACAGAGTCTTCCAAGGACAACGGTATCGAAAAGGAGGAAGAGAACCCCAAGGGAAAAGAAAATCCTGACGATGAATTGATTGAGAATGAGATTGTAGAAGCAGGTAAGTCATGTTTCTGTCTGTTGATATAGTCTCCTGGGACGTAAGAATATAAAAAAAAAAATTCTTAGATTTACTACGAAACACCAAATCTATTTAAACCAAGGGGGTTTTCAACCTTTACTAGCTGACCCGCCCGGCGTTGCCCGGGCAGAAACTGTGCCGAGACTGTCATTGAAAAATATAACACTGGAGTGGAATTCATAAACAAACAATGAATAATATTTATTTGGCACAGTTGTCATATACACATCACGCCAATATAACTATAGATCCACAGTTATTCTCCGGAACGTTTAAATTAGTAATTTGGATTTCAGAAGCTACGCGTTCGCCCATGCGACGGTTATTAAGCCTATTTTGCCGATCGCTTATGCTGTGTGTTTGACGCCATTCTCGATCCAATCTAGCAATTCAAGCATTCGCCGAGATTTTTTACGGGCATTTCTAACGATATTGTGACGTTCCATAACTGCAGCGAAAGAGAGAGAGTAAATAACTAAACGCGAAACGTAAATAAACCGGATTTACCTCCGCCTAAATCCTGCCAAATTACTTTACACAGTAACCAATGAGATGCGTTTCTCGGGCGTTGCCCTTAAACAATAACAAATAATCGCGATTTCTGTGCCACGTACGTTAGTGTAATATATATATAGATACTATCATGAGCGCATTTGAATTTTTTAGACACCTTCATAAGTGCACCACAATCTCATATACACTTGTACGTGTGTGTATAACCAAGTGTACATATGATCTCGCATATGGATTTATGTAGATGCTTATACAGATTGGTATAGATAGTGAAAATATTTCACGTGTAAAAAAATGCTACACAGAGTCATAACTACATGAATTGTACAGAACAAGAACTCGTGTTCCGAGTGCATAAAAATTGACCAAAGAATCATATCGCTACGATCATTAGTTTTTAAGAAAAATGAGAAAGGAAAAGCTTAAGATCACTTTCGTTCAGCATTACATGAGTTTAGTTGAAAATGTGGATATGAATAATGAATATTAGATATCATATGATGTTCACATGGGAAAAAGTTCAAAATGACAACATCACATGTGAAGGAATGTTTGAGTGCAACCTGAAAAAGTCCTTCCGGCCAGTGCCGGGAAGAAGAGGTAGCTTTCATATTCTTTATTTTTTAAAAGCAAGCTTATATTATTCAAACACACGAAGCTCAATTTAGTGGAAACCGATTATAGGAGATTCAATACTAATTTTTATCAATACTAAATCATTATAAATGAGAATTTCGCGAAAATAGTCAGCTTTATCCAAGCTGCTTTTATTTAAAGTAACTTATATTTAATTGCCAAATTCGTCGATATCGTGAAGTTCCTGCCATTTTAAGACAACATGGTGGATGAGGCTAACGAGTGAACTTGGTCGAGGCCTTAGTAATTCCTGTGCACATGCTCACTCACATCGGAATCGTTGATATATACAAGTGCTGTCGCAGGCAAAAAATCAGATTTTTCAAAATGTCAACCACATTCGAAATTCAAACTGCTATATCTGAGCGATTTTTTTAAGATGAAGTCAAAACAAAAAATGCTCCGGAATCCTTATATCATGGTCAAATACTTAAGAAAGAAATCTTTTTCAATTTCTAATTTTTTTGCACCTCACTTTAAACATGTATTTTTTTTTATTTAATGGCCTCCATTTTGAAACAAGATGGCTGATGAAGCTGGCTAGCGAACTTGGTCGAGACATTACGATATACTATCCACATCCACATGCCCTCTTACATCGAAATAGGTTAATAAATACGCGTGACAAATATCAGATCGTTTCAAAATGTCAGCCATGCTAGAAATTCAAAGTGCTATAATTCAATTATTTTAAAGATATACACGAAACAAAAACTGCTCCGGAATCTTTGTATCAAGGTCAAACACATAAAAAAAATCTTTTTCATTTTTCAGTTTTTAATAACTTATTTTAAATTTAATTATTTTTAATGGCAGCCCTTTTGAAACAAGATGGCGATTGAAGCTGGCCAACGAACTCGGTCGAGACAATGGTATGTACTATGAACACACCAAGTTACATCTAAATCAGTTCATAAATAAGCCTGTTATCGCGTGACAAAAATCAGGTCGTTTCAAAATGTCAGCCACAATAGAAATTCAAAATGCTATAACTCAGCCATTTTTTTAGATATAGACGAAACAAAAACTGTTCCGGAGTCTTTGTATTAAGGTCAAATACATATTAAAAAAAATATTTTTCATTTTCATATTTTTTGGTACCTCATTTCATATTTTTAATTTAAAAAAATTTTAAATGGCCGCCATTTTGAAACAAGATGGCGGATGACGCTGGCAGACGAACTCGGTCGAGACATTGGTACGTATTATGTATACACCAAGGTACATCCAAATCGGTTCATAAATACGCCTGTTATCGCGTGACAAAAATCAGGTCGTTTCAAAATGTCAGCCACGCTAGAAATTAAAAGTGCTATAACTCAGCCATTTTTTAAGATATAGACGAAACAAAAAATGCTCCGGAATCTTTGTAACAAGGTCAAACACATAAGAAAAAAATATTTTTCAATTTTCAATTTTTTATGACCACATGTCAAATTTTAAATTTCTAAAAAAATTTAAATGGCCGCCATTTTGAAACAAAATGGCGGATGAAGCTGGCCAACGAACTCGGTCGAGACATTGGTATGCACTATCTATACACGAAATTTCATCCAAATCGGTTTATAAATACGAGAGTTACAATGTGACAAAGATCAGATATATATATATATATATATATATATATATATATATGGATATATATACCGGGTGTCCCAAAAAGGACTGACTGATTTTAAAATTCAATAACTTCCAAACGGTGACAGATACTAAAAAAATTCTTGCAGGAGGGTTATGCATAAAGTCAAAAGTTTTATTACAGTGATTTTCGATTTTAGTTCGAATTACAAACAATAGATGGCGCTGCGATCGATAGAGGCTAAATTAAGGCTCGATGTTTGGTACTTCGTGGCCCGGATAATACATTTCCATCTCCTTTTACTGCATGGAACAACAGAAAGGACCAAAAATCGAGCCTGTGTTTAGCGACTATTGCTTACAGCGCCATCTATTATTTGTAATTCGAACTAAAATCGAAAATCACTGTAATAAAACTTTTGACTTTATGCATAACCCTCCTGCAAGAATTTTTTTAATATCTGTCACCGTTTGGAAGTTATTGAATTTTAAAATCAGTCAGTCCTTTTTGGGACACCCGGTATATATCAACTTTTGAACGGTGGGTGGTTTCGGAGTCTGGGGGTCATGATCGATGAAAATATACCAAAATTTTTTGAAATTGCTTTCCTCCGAACGGCTGCAATAGGTAGCTTTTTGTAACGAAAGCTACCTAAAAGGCGCGTGAATACAATCCATCATCGTACTGTCCACGAAAGTGTGAAGATGCGTTTCTATTGAATCAAATGGTGCCAACCATTCAAAGACGCACTGTGGTGTGTTTCAATGCGTATAGAGGTTATTTCAAGCATCTACTGATGTAAATATAGTATAATAACGGAAGTACGATGTTAATATTTTCAATAAAGCTCATTTTCGATGCACTGGATGTAACGTCCCAACTTCTTCTGATCAGTTTTCTGGAAAACTATATATCGTAAAGAAATTGTTCTTTCGTCAATTTTTATATACTTAGAAAGGGTGTTCTCAAGTTCTTTCGTCAAATTTTATATGCTGCGAACGAAAATTCTCACACTGTTAAAACACTATTCTTAAAAATAAATAAATTGTACTAATTATTGAGCACTTCCCGATCTTAAAATAGCTCCGAGTACTTAACTCTTAAATTTGAAAAACGCATGTACTCATTTTTTTGAGTACATACAGGGACTCGAAAATAAGCATGTATAGAAACACACATACACTATAAGGGAAAAAAAGCGAAGCGAAATTACAGAGAACCGACAAATCACCATTTTTAATTGCGAAGAACTGCAATTTCTGGAGTAAAGAACAACGAATTTACTATTTTAATTCTTGAAATTTTGTATATGAGCCGCCCCATGATTTGAACACGAATTCTTTAGGTGGGAGATCAGTATTGTACTGACTGTGCTATAAGAGCAGTTGCCAGCTGCTTCCAAATGACACCTTTTATGAATCAGCGATGGAAGATCGCTAACAGCAGAGATGAATTTTCCCTTTCTTAAATATTCTAATTTCTAATAAACAATTTTTGAACTAAATTTTCTTCTTTTAACATTTCTGATGAAATTGTAAATAAATTTGAAAAGTGTGTATTATAAATTAAAAATTATAACAAAGATAGACATATCTTTAAATAAAAGCTTGGAAATCCCTACTGTCAATTCGGTATAAGAAAAGGGTTTATCAGAAAATTCATATTTTTGAGCACATAGGCTTTAAACATGAATATTAAGACTTTAAAATACAAAATATATGTATTCATTTCTGCATACATTTATAAATCAAGTATAAGTGTACACAACTTCAAAATATCATGTACTCGTTTCTGAATTAATTGTACTTAAAAAAATCCAGTACAAAGAAATTTTCATTTTTAAGTAGATTAATGCTCCTTTTTGAAGCAATTGTACTTAAAAAATATGTGTACATAGAAATCCTCCCTTTTAAGTACATTATTTTTAACAATGTACTTCTTTTTGAAACAATTGTACTTAAAAAAATACGAGTACATGGAAGTTCTCATTTTTAAGTAAATTATTTTTGAGAGTGCACGCTGTATAGTTTGTTCAGTTATTTCAGAACACCCTGTATAGATGAACTTTTCTTTCTTTCAGACGAAATTAACATTTACCAAATACAAGAGTTACCATAAGTCGAATATATGTAGCAAAAGAACTTACTTGAAAAACATTTTAAAATAAGCTTTTATTAATTTGATATGTTTGTAATAGTTTCCTCAAAGTCAAAAATCTTCGAAATGCCTTTTCTTCACCTCGAAAAAGAGGTCTTCCACTCTACCTTTTTAGAACTTCTTGCCTTGTATGCTGCTTGTGGTTGGATCTTATGCAGCAACCAGCCGTAGTTAGTGTTGCCAATTTCCGAATGATAATATTCTTCTTATTTAATGACAGTTTAAAAAAAGCAAATATTACTAATCAACAATAGTGATAAATTTTTATATAAAAAAAATCCTCTAAATTGGAAACTAGTCTGATAACATGAATATTTGTGTATTGTATCTGTATGAATAAATTTACAATTTATCAATTGAAAATTCTGGTGTCTTTATGGCTAAATTTATAATTTACCAATCAGACAGAAATTTTGAATTTATATTGGTGGAAACTTTTTTAGTATTATTCCCGAACTCAAAATAAACACCATGCATAAGAAATACCCTTCACTTTCAAGAAAAAAAAAGTCATCGTAGGCGTGTATTTTTAGCGCTTCGATATTTTAGCTGTTTTTGCCTGTCAGAACTTTAATTTCAAGAAAACGAATGAAAAACTGTTTTCATAGTATTTTATAAAATTACATTTAATATAGTTTATATATATGTGTGTGTGTTTATTTCGTTGATATAATCAATAATCTTTGATCCATTATTGTTATTTTTCATAACAGACAGATTATGTAATGGAGAACTTCTACAGAACGATAATGAAAATGATCTAAATAATGAAAATGATCTAAATGATGAAAACGATCTGAATAATGAAAATAATATGAATGGCCATGAAGGCAATTACGACGACGAGGATCCTTTAGACGATCTTAATTCAGAAGAATGCAATGCTATCATTGACTCAGTTCTTCAAGAAAGCCCTTCAGAGCAAGCAACACCTTTTTTGAATGGAATTCAAAATCGAAGGGACATATTCAAAAACAAAGATAACAAGGGTAAGTTCAGACAATAGAATAAACTTATTTTCATTATATGGGGCATTCTCACAATCTTTTGACTTTCATGTCCCTGAATAATAATTTTTATTTTAATACACTTTTTTTGTGTTTTTTTTTATTTCATATACTGGGGAACATCCCATTGCATGATTGCACAACAATATTAACGAGATACATAAGTTTTGGACGATGTTGGGGGTCCAAACACCTGGAAAACTCCTATACCGTCCCGTGTCCCTGATGCTGATTTATAAGTTTGGAGCTGTCTGGATAAAATTGTTTCAATAAAAATAATTCGATGTAATTTTTCTCTCAAACTGGAACTATTGTTTTATATAAATATGTAGCTAAAAATTAACCTGCACACATTTTTAGGGTTGTTATTATTTTTTAAACTCTGTCCCTGAGTTTTAGATTCCTTACCATCCCTCTCCTAAAATTATACAGAATCATTTCAGATGCAGCCACAGAATTTTTTCAAGTTTTTTCTCATGCAGAACTATGCTAGAGAAATAATGTCTAAAATTCCTTAGCAGGAAATTTACTGTAGAATTTAAATCAGCATTTAAATATCAATTTCAAGCATCGTGGCTTTATTGGTAGTCTCGCCGTCCCCAAGGTTTATTCCTGCACTTTTCGAGGTAAATTTAAAAAAAAAATTTTTAATTTAATCCAATGTTAACAACTGTTTTTAAAAATCAATGAACATTGTGGCTATCACTTAGTCTTAACATGATTTTCCTAAAAATATGTGGTAATTTTCCATACCGTTCCATCGTTACCGTCCTTTTTTAAAAAAAAAACCATTTCGTCCCTTTTTCCCAATACCATCCCCTTTTTTACCTTACCGTCCCTTCTTTAACACCCCTTTAAGACAATATTATACAAAAATTCTGTATTAAAAGTACTACATTGTTATTATTTCTTATTTGAATGTCATGTGGGTACTATGCAAATTCATTATAAGTAAAAATTTAGAAGAAAATAAAAAGTTATAGTGGTAAAATGGTAAGGAAAATTAAACTCGCAAGTTTAACTTAAACCTCAGTTAAATAAAAAATTTCTCGCTGCTGACCATTTTTTCTTTATTTTGAATCATTAAGGCATTCGTCTATCAGATTAAAATGTTATTTTAGCAAGTTTAACTTCACTAGATTTTTATTGCTGAAAGTCAAAAGATTGTGAGAATGCCCCATATATTGTATTTCTCAAAAAGGTTCTAAATATATATGTTAGTAAATATAGAAAATATACTTATGGATTAAGGATATTGACTGGACACGTTCAATTTTAGACTTTTTGTCAAATACCAAACAAAATGCTTGGTAAATCATCCTTGAACTTCGGGAATGTAAAAAAAAAGTTTTACCTCGTATTTTTCAGTGAAGATTCAGTCACGAGTGCAATGAAGGAGCCTACAATAAATTAAATAGCAAAATAATAATTGCAATGACGCTGTAACAGAAAATGTCCGAAGTGGTCTGTTACTGTAACAAATCACCGTGTAGTCCCTGTAAAATATTAGTATATATTTGTGTTAGAATAGCACGCATATTCCTGAAGATTACGTTTCTGTAAAAGATTCAACTGATTTTTTTTTTTTATATAGCACACAGAGTTTCCTATTAAATTTAACGCCACTTTCTGAAAACTTGACAAACTGAAGTAGATATAATATACTGCAATTAAAAAATTAATATATTGAATATTTGATGAGTTATGAGCATTTGTAACAAATAAGTTTTTATTGTGTTTGCGAGAATGATATCAAATGATATATTTTGCGAGAATGATATATTTTTTTTCATAATTTGGTAATCAATTATATAGTGCAACTCGTGTTAAAAAAAAAGAATGGAATATCGCGAAAATTCACAAAGATGTCGGCGATACAGTGATCTGATTGACATTTTGTGGAAAATACGTTATTCAGTTACTTTTAGAAAACAACTGAAATCCAACTCACTATATCGCCAATATCTTTCAGAACTTTCGCGATATTCGACTAGCCTTTTTATATTAACTTGTCCTATAAGGGTTCCCTCGAACTTTGGTGTACAAACTTGGAAGGGAGGTAGAGAACATTATTAGGCACCATATTTACATAGGCGGATGCGTCACCCTCATGTGATAAAGCCACAGTAAGGCCACAATAGAGAAACCCGTGTAAAACGCTTTATTACACAACAAAAGAATACAATGTGTGACTTACAAGCATCGCAGGAGGTGTTCGAAGTTGCTCCCGTTGACATGTATGCACGCATGACACCTACGAACATGGATTGGGGAATACTTTCGAAGATACCTGGGATTTCGCTAAATGTACCAGCAACGATGGAGATTCGCGCCACCATTTTAGAATTTACAGGCGTGTTGTACACAATGGCTTTTCATTTCACCTCAGAGAAAATAATCAAGAAGTGATAAATCAGGTGATCTAGAGGAATATGCGACGGGACCGCCACGCCCAATCAACCCAATTGTGTCCAAATGTTTACTTACGCACCTTGCGTAATGAGATGGCAAACCATAATGTTGAAACCACATTCCGTATCGAACATGTACGGGGACATCGTTGAGAATTTCTGGAAGAACATCCTGAATAAAAATGAGATACTTCCGAGCGTCCAGTCGAGGCGGTAAGCTATATGGCCCGACTAAAATATCCGCCACGATACCCGCCAACACATTAACAGTGAAGAGTGTGACTCATGGTTGGGTTCCATGCGGGTTGTGTAAAGCCCACATGCGCGTATTGAACACGCCTTCAAGTGAAAAGGTTGCTTCATCACTGAACATAACAGGACTGGGAAATTGCGGATCGGGCGCACTTTGGTGATGAACTGTGCAAACGCGACACATCGTGGGTGTTCATCCGGCTGCAGTAATTGAACTCCCTGAAGATGAAAGGAATATAAGGCTTCGCCCTGCAAAACGCGATGGACAGTTGATCGAGACGTTCCGGTGGCAGCGGCAAACGACCCTACACTGGTTCCGGGATTTCGGTCCATAGCATGCAACAGCCCTCTTCCAATATGGGTTTCGACCTGTTTGCGGCAGCCTGTTATACTGCATCGTTGTTGTGAAGGATCCACACTCCGCAAGGTTCTGATGTACCCGAGCAAACATTTTATGATTTGGTTGGCACTTCGTTGTATATCTTTCGTGATACAACCGAACAGCAGCACGTCCATTTCCGTTGGCTAACCCATAGACAAAGTGGATATCCGCCAACTCGGCGTTTATGAAACAATGCATGTTGATCGCACGTAGTCTGCGTCTACAATGGGTATAAGCCACGCGTGTCGAACGCGAAAGCTCGCGTACAGCTCCACCTATCGATTTCCACCCATGCTTTCTAGTGTAATTATGATTCCTAACGATGTTTTCTACCTCACCTCCAAGTTTGTACACGAAGTTCCGAGACACCCTATATGTAACTGACTATCAAATTATGAAAAAGAAAAAGAGGTTGTGTGTCGTTCGCGCATGTGCAGTTAGACATTATTTCATACAAATACCCATATCTTGTCAAATATTCAACATATTATTTTTTTGCAGTATAATGTTTCTACTGCACTTCGTCAAGTTTCCGAAAAGTGTGGCGTTAAATTTGGTTAAAAACTCTACAAGCTGCAAATAATAGAGATTGGATACGTTTCTATCTTCACAAATATGCGTGTTATTCTAACACAAATGCAACCAAACATTGTAGAAGATCTGCATAATGATTTGCTACAGTGGCAGACCATTTCGGCCATTTCCTGTTACAGGGTAATTTCAGATATTATTTTTATATTTAATTTATTATTTAACCCCTAGTTGCTCTCGTGACAAACTTTTAATAGAAAAATATGAGGTCAAGCATGCTCTTGACATTTCCTAAGTTCAAGGCTAATTTTCAAGCATTTTTCCAAATATTCTACAAAACGTTTAAAATCGAAAGTGTTTAAAGTCTTCAAGAAAGCCTTTCAGAGCAAGCAACACTTTTTTAATGGAATTTGGTGTATTTGGTTGCACGGAAATTCATTTCGTTATTTATGTTTTTTTTTTAATATAGCGTAGATGATAGTAGGGCATAAATGATTTCAAAGCTTTTTGAAAAAAAAAATTATAATGAAATGAAGAGTGATATAAAAACTTGTGTTTTAAGTAAAATTTATCAAAATTTTGAAATATTTTAAGAGGTATTGTAATGTAGAAACTGAAACATAAAACTCAATATTTTCGTCACATTTTACACACAAGGAAAAGAAAACATTGTCCGGGAATATACTGTATTTTCTGTTTAAAGTAAATAGTTTTACATTAAAATTAACGAATTTTAATGACATTATTGCATTTATTATTATTATAACAAATAATTTTAAACCATACATTAACATATGCGTCCTTAAATTTAAATTCTGAAAAACTCTGTTAATTTTCCCTGAGTTCTTTATTTAAAAAAGTGCTTTCGCTCATAATACGTCTTGCATCTTTGCAATACACCAAAACCCCTTCATGCGTATTTTCTTCTAACTATAATCCGCGTCGGTTGTTTCAAATGATTTTAGCATTTCATCATACGAAGTTTTGTTAATTCCTGCATAATGATCATTTCCACCATCATCATCATATTCGTCTTCATTGCAATTCATTGCTGTATTGTTTTTATTTTTCACACTGTCAAAAATATCCAATTCGGATTGTGTTCCCGAGGTCTCAATTTCAGAATTAAGTGAAATACAATCAGCACATCATGGTTAATTTCTTCTTTTTTTTTTCTCACTGTATCCACATTTTTTAAAAGTTACTGTAAGGGATTATCGTCTTCGTCCTCCGTACTTACCAAATTCTCGCTGCTGACAAAGAAGGCGCCTGGTAAAACCTGTTCAAGGCCATTGAACATCATAAAATGTGTTTAAAGAAAGAATAAGTTTGAAATGTCCAGAAATATTTTGAGAAATGGGGAGAAAAAAATAATTGATCACAAGAAAAAGTTCGTTAAATAGAGAATGAACTTCGCTATTTGGAGGTTATTTTACGAAGAAATTCGCAAAATGTTCTTGGTTCCAAGGAAAAGTTCGCAAAATAGAGAAATTCGCGAAATAGAGGTTCGTTAAATAGAGGTCCGACTGTAAATCTAATCAGTCTATAATATTTAGTTCAATTTTTTTTTCGTTAGAAAACAAATTCATAGAAAAAAAAAAGAATTTATGACTGCTAATGAAAGCTTAGGTATCACATAAAAAATAACTTGACACTTAGATTTCACGTGAACTGAAAGAAATTCATTTAGCACAAAGTAAGCAAAGCTATTCGCTTTAGTAGGAAAAAATTTATTAGGTGCCATCCATTATAATTTTGTCATACTTCAAGAGGATGGACCCAGTTGGGTGGCCCCAGGATCAGTGTGTTATGGTGTGACAGGGAATGTGTTTAGTACACAGTTACGTTACATCTAAAATATGAAAATAATTAGGTAGGATTATTTTAAAGCAGTATAATACAATTCATTAACAAAATATGTATTTTAATTTCATGATATTATGAAAATTTTTCCTTTTTCTTGGAATTTCAACAACTTGAAATAAAAGCGCATAGTAAGATCTCAAGAATTTTATAATACTTATTTAGTAGAAAACACATTGATATAACATTTTCTTTTTTTTTTTTTGGCATAAAACTAGCTTTAAATTAATAGTTGCGGAAAACGTAACATCACAACAGCGGAGGCGGTATCCCGCAAGTGTGTGACATAGAAGGAGGGAGGAGCACAAAAAACCCCAATAAAATCTGCGGGACGTAATTAATGAACGCAATTGGATGACCCTTTTTGTACAGTAGTGTTTAAGGGGCTACTTCACTCATGCGAAAAATCCGTTTGCTAACGTTAATCCTATGGAAGAAATAGCTCGTTTGCATTTCAATATTTTAATTAATTTTTATTTTATTTTTATATTTTTTTTTCGGAGTAGGGGGGAAGCGGGCATTGAGTAGCTGAGATCGATCTGTATAAAAACCGTTTTTTACTTTTTCGATTTTCTTTGCACTTTTTTTAATGAGAATACTTTTACCTTTAAAACCAGCTCCAAAAGTTAAAGTATCCTAATAAAATAAAAATCTGTAAGCAAAATCGAAAAAGTACAGCACGGCCTTTGCACAGATAGATCTCAGATAGCCAATGCAAACAAAAAATCGTTTAAAAATATTTAAATGCAAATGAGATAGAATTAAAAATATTCTTCCATATTAGGATTAATAGTAGGGAACGGGTGCTTCGCGTGAGTGAAGTAGCCTCTTGATGCAAACCAAATCATGGTCTAAGCCAGGTGGATCATCTCAAATGTTTCTTCAAAAGATTATATTAATCAAAGAAATATTGAGTATCATGGGATTAAGATGTAAATTGGTCATTTTGAGTTCCTACTTCCTACCAAAACATTAAACTCTATTGTACATTGCCAACAGCTAACCAATTCAAACGACTTCTTGTATAGTAGAAAATATGTGTAAATTTTGTAAATCGCAGAGTCATTGTATTCCATTATGATAACGCATACTTAACGCATATTTAACCATGTGGACCATGGATGGGATGCGTTTGTCATGCGCACCATACATCCCGACATTGCATCATCATGCAACTATGTGTTTTGCTTTTTATATAACTCTTCGGCTAGGAAAATCTTTATCTCAGACAACAGTGTAAAAACGTACCTGGATAATTTTTCTTGTTGAAAATGACGAGAAGACTTGTGAAACTGGGATGATGATAATGAATGAAAAAATTACAATTTTTTTGTGTGTGTGCAAAAAATGCTCTTTGTTTCACTGTAAAACAAAGAAAGGCTTTCCGGACAATCAAATATGTTTTTAAAATAACAGTAAATTTAGTGAGAAAAATGTTTCGACCAATTTTGAAATTTTTTGACAAATTGTTCACGAAAGCGTAGATATTACGGCGAAGTTATGTCTTAAAATGCTGATAATTTACCATATAACCACACTAATAACAAATATTTGCGAAAATGGTTTAAAGTCTCTTATCGTGTATCTTGTTCTTTTATTTAATTTATAAATAAAAAAAGAAAAACATAAACATTACCTAAGTATTATATTTGTCTGTCTGGTTTTTAAATTCATCCTTGTATTTTTCTTTTAGGTTGCTCAACTCTTTCCATTGAAGAAGAGTTCAAAAAGCCTTTGCCGAATACCGTTATCATTGATGCACTCTTAGCGGATCACTATACTATGGATTCTGAATTTGCCGGCAAACTTAGAAAATACCAGGTAATGACTTAGATATTTTTAATTTAAAAAACTTTACGTGTGTTTTTTCGGCCATAAATAATAATGAATTCTTGAAAAAAAATATGTTAGAAAAATTTATTAATTATTATTTTAATGAAAAATGCATTTACCCCGTAAGAATTGTTAATATTCCCAAATTCTCTTTATTAGATCTAAATTAAAACAATTTACTGTAATTAAATTGAAAGTATGTCAGAATTAATGGATAAACATAAAATTTAAAGTTCATCGGCGGGTGCTAAGTTGCTGCAGATTGACTTTTACCAAATGTGTATACTTTTTTTAATGAAAAGTTTGGTAACAATAGTTAGATATATGAGGTGTGGCTATTAACCCTCCGACTGTCTTGGAAAAGGGCAAAATTGCAATGTTGTTTTCTCTGCATTTTGATTTAAATGCTAAAAAAAATGATTCTTTGAACATTTTATAAAAAAAAACTTAATAACGAATATGAATGCAATCCTTGGAAGTATTAATCATTGTTCAATGTATTAAAAATACATTAAATCAATAGAATTATATTACTTTAAATATTGCTTGTATTGCAGTGAAACCTGGAGCTTAGTGAACGTATTAACACGGGCTTGTCAATGAGGGGGTTTTAAATAACTGGATTGACGTCATTAAAATTTTTATTCGTCACCAATTACATCAGAAAACTTATCGTTTTCATCGTACTCCCTTTGGCGATACCTGTACCACACCAAATGAATTTTCCACTCTGAAAAGCAGTGCTGGAAGTCCTCTTCTGTCAGCTTGTTAAGAGCATACGCCGCTTTTGCTTTGACAGATTCCATGCTCTGAAAGTTCGCCTTCTTCAGCTCCGACTGGAGCTTTTGAAATAAAATGAAGTCACGGGAGCTACGTTGGGTAAGTACGGTGGATGCTCCAGAATGCTTTTATATACAAAGCAAAATGGGCTGGTGCAATGTCTGCTGATGATCTAGGATTCTTCATGTTGAGTATTTCATTCAAAATCTGACGAACACTTTCTTTGTCAATTCCTGCCAACCACAAGCTCGGAAACTCAGGGAACAATTTTCGTGGATCAACGGACCAATTATTTGAATGTTTTCGTCCGTTTTCCAGGTGCAGGGTCGTTCAGAGCACGCATCATATATTCGGTCGTTTCTTTTCCCTTTTGAACTTCACAAACCACTCAAAAACTTGAGTGTGGTATAAACATCCATATCCACACACTTCTTTTAACATAGCATAAGCTTATGTGATAGTATTGCCAAGAAACTTGAGGTTAAACCGTTGCTCCATCTGAACACTTATCGTTTTTCCTGCGAGTCACTGGCGCACGATTCACTCGCGATCAACGAAACACACGGCCGATTTATGACGTTTAAACCGTCGCACGGAGTGGATTATCTTTAGACGGCGATTGCTACAAAGCTGCGCGCCCATCGTTTAGTGTCATTCGCCGTGTGAAGCTGATCCACTCCCTGTGACGTTTTAAAAGTAGCGGCCGTGTATTTCGTTGGCGGCGGTTCACTCCGAGTAAATGCTACAGCCAAACTAAGCTGCACGTGACCTTCAAGATCGAGCTGGAGATAAAACAAGCACCACGCAATAGTGTGAAGGAAAATTTGACAGCACACGTTCACTGTTTGTTGGTGGTAGCACCAGTCCGGTTATTTAATAGCCACACCTCGTATACTGTTATATGTACATACACATTTGTTCTGTTTCAGAGATCGTTAAACAACAAGTCATCTTCCTGGGAAAAGGTATCTAAAGAAGCAGATCCTGTCATACTTTCAGCTTTACTGTGGAGTTGGTTAGATCAACTGAGAGTAAGTCTTCTTGAAGAGTGGCTTTCTGTATTATTATTATTATTATTATTATCATTGTATTATGAAAATTTATGTATAAAACGTAAGAGATTTTTATATTAACACCTGTTAATTCTACACCTTTCAGGAACCAGTTTTAAATAGAAATGACTTAGCTGTGATTGTTATAAGAGCAGACCAGATAATGGAGATTTTACAGAGACTGGATAATGTAAGTTTGGAAATACATATTTAGCTCTGTATCACATTGCATTTAGTTTATAGGATTTCGCAGATCGAAGAAATAGAAATAATTCAGTTTATGCGGTACATAATTTCAACTTTATCATCGTCAAAAGTAAAAATTATTATACATTTTGTGGATGGAAACCAAACGCAAAACCAGACAATTATTAAGTCGCGTGAGATTTGATAATGAATAATACGAAAGTTATTTTCAATGAGGGAAAGAGCAATCTTCCACATGAAATTCGGTTTTTTTCCACAACATGACACTGCGCATGCACGTAGCATTTTTCACATCAACGATATCCTTGGTACACAAGGTTAGTGGTTCCCAACCTTTTCAAACTTACTTCATCCCACAGTCTATGGGACCCCCAACTAAGCTGACGTGATTGAACATATTAAGCAAAAATACAACTGCGCTAACTAAAAAGAAAAAAGTTACTTTCTTTCAACATTTTGTACAAATAAAGTGCTGAACGGAATATTTTACTAGGAATTTATTTCTCTTTAATTACGGGATAAGGGCTGCACATATTTAACGTTATCCAAGGTATATTCATTTTCTCTTTCTTCTATCTTTTCAAGAAGAAAGTATTGGATTCGTGAAAATTTTCAACTTTTAGTTTTCGACGGATTTTCACGTTTTAAGGGTCAGAGATTTCAAAAAATATCTTTTTACAAAATGTCTGTGTGTGAGTCTGTGACTCTGTCTATCTCTCTGTATGTGACACAAATTTTGTGGTCCTATCTCAAAAACTAATGCACGAAATTTAATGAAAATTTATATTTAGTTAGTCCCTTACATAAATTGGGGCTGATTAGTTTTTGGTGTAAATCACCCGACGGGTGGCGCTGCTATGCTGCATTTTTCACGATTTCCGCAATAACTCCATCTCAGGAATTAATACACAGATTTTCATCAAACTTCAGATTCAGTTAGTCCTTGATATGAATTGATGCTGATTACGTTTTGGTATAAATCGCCTAACAGGGGTCGGTGATACTCTACATTTTTCACTACATCCGCAATAGCTCTATCCCAAGAAGTAATGCACGAATATTCATCAAACATCAGATTCAGGTATACCTTGATAAATATTGGTGCTGATTATGTTTTGCTGTAAATCGTCCAACAGGTGGCGCTGCTATGCTGCATTTTAAAAGATTTCCGCAATAGCTCTCTCTCTATCTTAAAACTTAATGCACGGATTTTCATCAAACTTCAGTTTCAGTTAGATGTTGACAATAGTTGTTGCTGATTAGGTTTTAGTGTACATTCCCGAACAGGTGGTGCTGCTATGCTGCATTTTGCAGGATTTACACGATTTTAATGATAGTCATATCTCAAGAGCTATTGGAACGGAATTTCATATCTTTAGAAACATCATGATGGGCAGGGCCTAATTATCACTGGGGTACACGGGACATGTTCCCCGGCCCCACATTTTAAAGGGGTCTCAAAAATGCGTTTTTCCCACTCTCCTAAGATACAAATTAATGTAAATTTCCATTTATAGTTAGTTCCACAGAAAAAAAAATTATTTTTTACCATTCAGGCAAAGTAAATTATCGCAATGTCCTTCCCTAACGACAATAAAATGCAATATAAATTTCGAAATCCTCAGTAGAACGCATATGACATCAAACGCGTGTCATCCCGTCCCTTAGCTCTACAGTTTTACTCACTCTAAATAGCATATAGTGCAGAAGATTTTACTTTCCCATAATTTTTAATGTATTTTTACAAATTATTGTCTATAATATATTCTTTTTCATTTTAGCTCACAGGCTATCAAAGCCTGAGAGCTAATGTACCTGCCGTTTCTGTATGTATAAATGTACGTACGTACGTACGTAACGCGATAACTCTTGATAGAAATATCCAATTTGATTTAAATTTTTTGCTTAGGCTCATTCTGATAAGGTGCTTCTCTGATTAGTTTTGAGGTTCATTGGTTAAGTATAAAGGGGAGAACGGGGGCTAATACCCTCCCCCCTTAACTTAGATAATGGGTTTTTCATGCAGAATTATCAGATTTTCTTCTAATTTAGTATACCGGTTAGTTCTTATAAGGCGCTTCCTTGATTAGATTTGAAGGTTCGTTGTTTAAGTCTAAAGGGGGGAACGAGGGGCTACTACTCCCCTTAATTTAGATAAATGGGTTTTTCTATCCAATTTGCTGCAAATTTGGTATACCGATTTATTTCGATAAGGCACTTCCCTGATGACATTTGAAGGCTCATTGGTTAAGTATAAAGAGGTGAAAGGTGAGGGGGTAACCCTCCCTTAATATATTTTTCGAGGGCATTATTCTTTGAAATAAGAGTATAATATACAATTAATGTAAATAGCCTGTGAGCTCAATGCCATCAGTTTAACTGGGCACTTTTTTTTAAGCTAATGTTTAAATTTTTAACTGCACATAAAGCTGCTAGTCATGTTTATAATGCAATTTTCTTGAGACAGGGGAGAGGGCGACACGGTCTGTGTGTCCCGGATTCAAGTTAGAGTTGATCAGGCCCAGATGATGGGCATAGATTGTAATAAAAGTTTAGCACTGTGATTGCGAATTTTGAAGTATTAACATGTATGAGATAGAAGAAAGTTTTGGGATTGGTACATTCGACTAGTTTAAATTGTGTGTAAGCATTTTTCTGCAGTTTATGATTTAAAATTTTCAAGATTGAGTAATGTCAAACCATTTAATTATAGACATTCTGTATTAGTTATTAAATTTCCTTCTACTGCAAACGCATTTGCTACGTTTATGATACAAGTATCTATTAGTACTAAAAAATTAAACATGGTGTTTAAGCATTTAAATAAAATCTTGTTATGAAGTTTATGGATAAAACTGTTTTAGTATATATTTTTAAAAGTTCATATTTACTTATATAATATAGGATTAAATATTTTTAACAGAGATTAATAACTATTTTTTGCATTCAAAATGTTTTTCATACAATGAAGAACAGTACATATGCAGAGAATTTTTTTATTTTTATCCCCCCCCCCTTTTTTTTCTATTTCCTAGGTCAGTCTTTCCCTATAAAACATATAAAATCTATTTAGCTCATATTCACAAATTACAAAATACTGGGGAATAAAAAAATTAAATTAAATATGCCTTATTGTGCCATTCCATAAATAAGCATAGTATTAATATCCATTTTTCAACGATAGCGGACGATAGTCAACAATAGTCACTCCTCTTGCAAGAGTGAATAGTGACTCCTATGAAAGAGTGACTATTCACTCCTATCAGGGGTGAAAAAACGCACTCCTTTTGCAAGAGTTGATAGTCACTCCTCTGAAAGAGTGATTATTCATCCCTGTTTCGAGTGAGTATTCACTCTTCCAGAGAGTTAACAGTTCCATTTTTCATACGAATTTGAATATTTCCAACTGAGCGGGAAAATGCCCAGGCTGGGAATCGAACCCAGATCTGGGTTCGATTCCCAGCTTGGGCATTTTTCCGCTCAGTTGGAAATATTCAAATTCGTATGATAACTTTACCAATCAGTTTGATTGTGTTAAAATAATAGTTAGTTCCATTTTTGCTTAGAGTGAAAAGTCACTCTAAAGAGGTTGGGCATATTTTGACTCTGCGATAGAGTGAATATTCACTTCACCGGAGAGAATGGTGACTCTTTTTTATTTAGAGCGTAGGTTTAAATATAAATTTGATAAATTTTAGACGGTTTAAATTTACTTTCTAGCTATATGTTTCGCATTTGCCATATTCAATGTGCCTTTTATTCTCATAAATATTGGCCCTATTGCACATTTAATGTATTTTCAAAACTAAACAAAGATTTAACTATAACAACTATAACTGTTCTCGTTACTTGTTTTGTCTGCTATATTTTTATATTTTAAATAAGATTCTAATGTTCTTTTTTTTATCACTAAAGATAGCTAGATGGTCGTCTTCAAAACAACATACTATATACACTACATTTAATATAACTTTTATATACAAGTTGGAATTGAAACTGAAATATACCATCAGTATCAGAATGGTATCCTAAAGACATATGCTTTCTTTCTTTATTTTTTTTAGGGCGGGGGTAACTCTATAGCGGATTAGCTAGGAGGGTAGGACCAGGTTACTCGATTTTAAAATGAAGAAGAAACGGAATGTGTACTACGTTTGTGCTTGAAAAACCCCTATTTTCCAGGACATGGCAGAAGCGATCGCTGGAACAATGGAAGCTGGTTCATTAGCGTTCTTTGAGGTTTCTTAATTAATATCTCACTTAATTATCGAAAATTTTTAAATTGCAGTTGCAGATGCGTTTGGAATTTCCCTCGTCTATCCTTATTTAAATTTGCAGACATCTACGTGCTACAGATTTCCCTGTTCATTGCCAAAAAATAAACAGACACACAGACAAACACCTTTCTTTCCTTTTATTAATATAATAGACCATCACATCATCGAGTTGACCGCTTAAATTCCAGGATTAGTCAAATCTCGATTCGCATAGTAAAATGAAACTGGTCTTCCAAGTCATATCTTCGTGGAAAACTCCTACAAACGCGATTTTAGTGATGGACTGGTAAGTTTACCATTATGTCTTCCTTCTCCCAGTCCTCCATATTTTCATACCTTTGGGTACAAGAAAACACAATGATAAACCTAACGATCAACCACTAAAATCGGGTCTGCAGGTGCTTTCCACAAAGATATTATGATGGCCCCGGTTCGGTATTCCACGATATTGGTGAAGAAAGAACACATTGAAGAGATTAAATGCTCCAATTAAATACATTTAATATTTACATTAGACGAACACAATTACAGCACACACACACAATATATATATTATTAGATAATACGCTTCCCGATTACATATCTCACGAGCGTCTTTCCGAACACATCCAAAAAACTACATCGTCTCTCTCTCTTCTGGCTGTTGCCATTCCGAGTTTCCTAAAGTCTTTCGACCACGGAGTATAGCCGACTTTCACACCTTCCCTCCAGTTTCTACATGTTGGACGGTGTCCCACACTGTGAAACTACTCTTTAAAGTCTTAACACAAGTCTTACTTAAAAAGTCCTATCAAAAGTCCTAATTAAAAAGTTCTATTTAAAAAGTCCTTCACCTGTCCCATCGAGAGCATTTACTTAAACTACTTAAGATATATAAATTCTTATACACTATATACTAAAAATACACATACAGTAGACTCTCGTTTTCACGAACCTCTTTTTCACGAACACTTGCGATTTTACGAACTATAGAGTGGTCCCGAATACGCTCCCATAGAATCAATGTAATTTTTCGCTCCCATTTACGAACTACAGATTATGAAAATCTCTTTTTTGCGAACTCAGTTTTCGTACTTCTGAATTTTTTTTTTAAGTTTCGAATGCAGTGCCAACGTCAGTTAAACTCTATACAGGTACAATGAGACATCAGGTAAAGTCCAATAATGTGTTGATTTTCCCCAATCTCTTTCGTAGGGAGGGGGGATAGCAACAATTTCAAGTAGTGGTTGTCAGAACTAAGGTACTTTTTTGAAGGAAACAATAATTGTGAAAGGTAAAGGTAGTAAAGGTTTCCATAGATAAAATGGAAACATATATTTTCAAAATCTGATTTTTTTTTAAAGATAAGTGATTATTTCCATTCCTAATTTTTCATCTATGTTTTCATCTATGTATTTTCATCTACTAAGTACTAATACAGTCTGCGTTTTCATAGGTAATATTTTCAAAGCATGGTAACGTATGTTTCTATGTACTAAAATTATTTTTTGTGCATAAATTTGCATTTATTTCTGGTATATTTAAAAATACATGTATAACTTTATTAAATAATAAATAATCTTGAAATACTGCTTTATCCATGAAGAGGGGGGCAGTTTGATAAAAAAAAAAGACATAAATAATGTACGTATTCATATCATTTTTGGTGTTTTTCTATTTTACGAACTTTCTATTTTACGAACTATTTGGGTGTTCCCTACGAGTTCGTAAAAACGAGCGTCGACTGTATTACAAATACACATTATCCAATATATAATAATGAAATAATACAAAATATATATATACAGATTTTTTTTCTACTCATAAATGCGAGATAAAGCATCTGCCACGACATTAGAACTTCCTGGTTTATGAGCAATAGAAACCTGATAGCGAGATAGTGCCAACGACCATCTCTGTAATCGAGCGTTCTCAGGAGTTCCCTCTGTTAAGTATTTTAGAGGATTACGATCCGTATGCAATATTATGATGGTTCCATAAGTCCACATTTCGAATCTCCCAAGTGCCCAGATTACAGCATATGCTTCTCTTTCAATTGTGCTCCACTTTGATTGAGTTGGAGTAAGCTTTTGACTGGCAAAGGTTATGGGCTTTAACATGCCGTCTTTGTCCCTTTGCATTAAATAGGCACCAATACCCGATATGGAAGCATCGGTGTTTATTTCGAACGGTTTGGACATGTCTGGGGCATAAAGGTTTGTAACTTCACATAAGCTTTCCTTTAACTTATTGAACGACTTTTCAGCATCTTCCGACCATGGAATATCATTTGGAACAGTTTTTCTGGTCAGATCTGTCAAAGGCTTTGCAAGGTTAGCATAATGCGGGACATATTCTCTGTAATAGTTAAATATACCTAATATGGATCTCAGTCCTTTCTTCGTTTTGGGAGCTTTGAGATGTTTTATTACTTCTAGCTTCTCGGGAATAGGTCCATGTTTGCCTGAACCCACGATATGTCCTAAATATCTGACTTCAGATGCTGCAAAGGAGCATTTTGTCAAGTTAGCTGAAAAATTTAGAGATTTTAAAGTTTCCAAAATTTCTCTTATATGTTGCAAATGTTCTTCCCAGTTAGAAGAGAAAATTATAATATCATCAAGAAAACTTTCTGCATAATCACTATGCGGTCTCAAGGTCTGATTCATTGTTCTTTGAAAAGTAGCCGGAGCTCCAGACAATCCGAAAGGCATTACTTTCCATTGGTACTGGCCTTTTGGTGACACAAAACTGGTCAATTCTCGACTACTCTCTTCGAGTGGGATTTCCCAATATCCCTTTAAAATATCTAGCGAGGTCAAATATTTCGCCGAACCAGCTTTAAATTTTAGGTTGTCGGAATTCTGCATAGGAAAAGGGGAGATCTTGGTGGCGGCGTTTAACTCTCTATAATCTACACACAGTCTGATTGTTCCGTCCTTTTTAGCTACGCACACCAGTGGATACAATATTTCCGCAGAAGAAGGTTCTATAAGATCTTTCCTTAGTAATTCCTGTATTTGGTTTTCTACATTAGCTTTCAAAGTTTGTGGTACTTTATAAAGATGTGGTTGTTTTCTTACAACACCAGGTTTTAAATTTATGCTATGTGAACCAACTTTGGCTCTCTTCAGTTCTCCATCAAAAACCACTCTATATTCTTGGATAAGTGCTATTAGTTCCTTTTGTTGTTCTGGTGATAAATTGCCTGAATTAATATTTTTCTGCAGTTCTTCGTCAACGACACTGTATTGTTCTATCAGAGCATGCTGTACTTCTCCAAACTCTTCATCCACTTCGTAAATAACACCAATAGCTCTAATCGGTTGAATATATTTTCGTAATTTGTTCTGATGTAGATGTCGAATACTTCCGTCAGGTAGTTTCACTGCATAGGAATGCACCGATTTTTGTTGAACTATCTCTCCTGGTCCCTTCCATTTTGAACACAGTTTATTAGTGGAATCAGGGATTAGTACTACTACTTCATCTCCGACGGAGAATGTTGTATCTTTCGACCTTAAATTGTGATGATGAACGTATCGCTGCTGTTGGGTTTCCGCCACGGTCTTTGAATATTCTGCCGCGTCTTTTAAACGTTCCCGGAGTTTCTGCATATAATCTGCTACAGACTCTCCAATTCCTTGGGGAAGTACCACTTCATCTTCCCAACTTGATTTCAATATAGCTAATGGTCCTACAGGTGGACGACCCTACACCAACAAGAATGGTGCAACACCAGTGGTGGCATTGGGGACTTCTCGGTATGCCCATAACAGAAACGGTAGTTGTTTGTCCCAACCTCTACCATGAGAGTTTATGGCATGATGTAGCATTGATTTCATTGTTCCCACCCATCGTTCAACCAATCCATTTGATTGTGGGTAACCTGGAGTAGAAAACTTAGGGACACACCCCAATCGTTTCAAAAGTTCTTTTGTCAGTTTTGAAGCAAAATTTCCTCCATTGTCCATGGCAATCATTCTAGGAATTCCAGTTCTAACAAAAACTTCAATAAACGCTTCGCAAGCTGCTTTTGCTGTCAACGATTTAATAGGGACTGCTTCAGGCCAACGACTGTGTTGATCCATAATAGCCAGAACATACCGATGACCTCGAGAAGACTTCGGCTCAATTGGTCCTAAAATATCTGCATTTACAACTTGAAATGGGAGTTCTGGTCTTCCGACCGCTTCAATAGGTGTTCTGTCTGTTACTTTTGTTTTTCTGCGCATTTGACAATCATGGCAAGCAGCGCATAGTTGTTTTACTTCTTTTGGCATTCCTTCCCACCAAAACGACATAGCAATTCTATCTCTTGTTTTCTTAGCAGCTAAATGTCCACCAGTTGGTGTTTCATGTGCTAATTTCAAAATTTCTTGTCTTCTACAGGCAGGTACTACAAGTTGAACATAATTTTGTCCTCCAACTTTGCCTCTATGATACAACAAATCGGATTCTACCCAATAATTATTTTTCTGCCGTTTTGCATCTTCAAAGCATTTTTCTAATGTAGAACAAGCCAATTGCTCCTTTTTCAACAATTGCGCTTGTGAAACGGAACAACTTTCCTTTTGGTCCTCGTTACCAACATTTTCGGGCAAAACAGTTGCCTCGACCGGAGTAGGAATCAGTTCCAAATCTGAAGCTTCTTTGTCTTCATCTTCATTATTTAGATTTGTTTCCAGGTTTCCTTCTGGACACCTTCCCTCCACATTGAATACAGATTTTTCTTTATTTTCTTCAACCGGGGTGATATCTACCTCATCCCCTAAATACAACTTCTGCTGTTCTTTTAACAGAGCGAAAACCTTGGGAGTGATCAAAGCTTCTTCGTGTAATCCTTCCACTACCGCAACCTGTACTCGTACATACGGAATAACCTCATCTTCTGTCCGAAGAGTGAGCGGAATGGGAACAAGCTTTGCTTCTACAGGACTCACTATTGCGGGTCTCAAGAATACTTTTCCACATGACTGTAAATACTCTTCCGGCACCACCGACTTCCGCAGCACTGTAATCTCCGCACCACTATCGATGATTCCCTGAAACTTCTGGTTACCGATTCCTAGATCTACCTTAAGGAGTCTCCCATCTGTTTCTTCCACCGGAATATTCACATTCAAACAAATTGCATTTAGACCCTTTTTCTCAAGATCGCTTTTGGAAGTTTTTCCTCCATCTTGTTTTACTGTATTCAATTTGGAACAATATTTCTTCACATGCCCTTCCTTACCACATGAGAAACAGGTATATTTTGTGCGAAATTCTCTCTTTTCTCGTTGCACTCCGAAAGATGCTTCAGTCTTGGGTTCAAATTTCGGTTTACCATCTCTCATATCTTTTTTTGATTCCGAACTGTAATTATTCCAACTTTGATTTCGAGAGTTAGATAAATTTTTCTTTGGAAATTCTTTTCTTTTAAAACTGTCGGTAATGCTCTCGTAATCATCAAGTTTTTCTGCCAATTCTAACGGCCTGGTAAATGTGAGCCAATTTTCTAAGAAATGTTCTCTTATTTCTACAGGCACACGGAATTTTAATTGTTCGGTTACTATTAAGTCTTTTAATTGCTGGAAAGTGTTAATATTTAATTCTGTGATCCATTCGGTAAAATAACTCAAAAGCTCTTGTGTATAATTTCTCCATGATTTTTCATGTGTTTTGTGATGTTTGTAAAAACATTGTTTTAATTTTTCACTGTTTAACTTGTATCGCTTTAAAATAAGAGTTTTTACAAAATCGTAATTAATTGCATCTTCCGGGGGTTCTCTAGCTAGCATATTTGCAATTTCCACCGGTAAAACTGCCAATAGGTAAGCTACCCAGTCTTTCTTCGGTACTTGTGCCATTTCCGCTCTTCTTTCAAAATTTATCAAAAATAATCCCATCTCATCACGTTTTTCATCAAACTTCGGGACAATCTGTGCTAATTGAATTTTTGGCGCTACCTCAATTTTCGATTCATTTCTTTGTTCCGGAAATTTCTGCAATTGTTCCTATTTTTTTCATTTCCAATTCATGTTCTTTTGCTTCCCTGGCAATTCGCTCCTCCCTCTCTTCTTGCCGTATTTTTTCTTCCCTTTCTTCTTGACGTCTCGCTTCTTGACGTATTCTTTCTTCCCTCTCCATTTCTTCTTTCTTTTTCCTTTCTTCAATTACAGAACTCAAAAATCCCTTAACAAATTCTTCTTCGTAGTCTTCGACTTCTAGTATAGCTTTTATAGATCTATAATTTTTAAATTTTCGACATCCTGAACTCCAAGTTCAATCGCTACTTTTTGTAAATCTTCTTTTCTACTACCTTTGCTTAAAAACGCCATATTTGAAAAATAAATTGGAAGCAATCAGCAATATTCAAACAGTGTTTCTACCCTTATTGGAACTTTCCCTAAGAACGCCTTAAACCAAATTTAATTTAAACCTAAACATTCTTTTGTAAATAACTCCTCAAATTGAATGAAATTTATTTTATTTAAATACTTATATTAGTATTACTGACTAAATTAAAACACATTTGCGCAATAATAACAAAAAAATATATATATAGAAACAATTTTTGCAATAATTAAAATATACTTTTACCAATATGTCAAGTAAAAAAAAAAAAAATATTTGCGTTCTCACAAAATAAGAATTTGTCAATGCTTTGCGTATTAATTTTTAAATACATCCTTCAAAAATACATAATACATTAACAATTTTCTTTTTAACACTTCAATCTCTTACTAAATTATATTTCAAAACGAACCAAATATTTATAAATCTCAATATTAAATTAACACCTTTTAATTAAATTAAATTCTATCCAAGATATGAAAATCTTTCTTTTATTTTGATTTAAAACTCAAATTAAATCTCTATATTTCCTTTCAATTAGTCAATCGAAAATAAGCAACAACAAAAACAAAACAAACAAATGCTTAATATTCTGCCACAATTAAAAAAATAAATAAACAACCCAATCCGTAATAATCAAATTTATACATTATCAGTTTCACTGAACAAAGATTACCAAACTTTTATTTCAAATTTAATCTGAATGAGTCATTTCAAAGAATTCCAGAATAATACATAACAAAACAAACAAAAAAAAAACCCACTTCCTCTACATACTTTGAAATAGCACCTTTTTATCTTAATCACAAAGATAAAAGAATAAATAAAAAACATTTGAAATAAATCTGTTTCTTTTTTTTTTTTTTCTCCAAACGATAATTTACTTAGGTAACACTTTTAGTTATTCTTGTGCAAAGTTTATTCTTAGAGAATAAATAGCTTCATAGACAGACGTGTTATGAACTTTTAAAATGACAATTTTAACTCATTTTTATGTTTCTTTTTCTTTTCTTTTTTTTTTAACACAATAACTAGAGAATATTTATTTAAATAACAGAATTTAAACTTTCATGCTAAACATAGTTATTTTTAAACACCATTCTATCTGAACCTTCGATCAATTTAACAATCATGATACATAATTCTGCATTCATATTATGAAATATACCATAAAAATATAATTCTTAAGTATACTTTTCAAACTTAATTACTGATAAAATACCATGTTTATTCCATTAATTGAATAAATATTAACCCGTTGTTTCTAAACATAATATAAAACATATACACATTAAATAACTATATTTTACTAACATATATTTAAAATATGCTCTCGATAGGAAAGAAAAAAAAATACCTGTATGATAGCTAGGCCAGCCATCAAACTCTCGTTGCTGTCAATCAAATACTATCGACGCAATATTATTCACTTAGATTAGAGGCACATCTTTCTTTCTTTAACCACAATATTTATTATACGATAACATTTTATGCTGCAGTAACACCGCTGTTGATTTTTAAAAGCTGTAGGATCACCAGTAGAAGTAGGATCACCATCCTAGTCGCCTGCGACATTATGATGGCCCCGGTTCGGTATTCCACGATATTGGTGAAGAAAGAACACATTGAAGAGATTAAATGCTCCAATTAAATACATTTAATATTTACATTAGACGAACACAATTACAGCACACACACACAATATATATATTATTAGATAATACGCTTCCCGATTACATATCTCACGAGCGTCTTTCCGAACACATCCAAAAAACTACATCGTCTCTCTCTCTTCTGGCTGTTGCCATTCCGAGTTTCCTAAAGTCTTTCGACCACGGAGTATAGCCGACTTTCACAGATATTACTTGGCAGACCATTTTCATTTTAATATGCTAATCGAGTTTTGTTTAATCCTGGAATTTCAGCAGTCAACTAGATGAGGTCTGTGCAGCTACCTCCCGGTCCATAAATAAATATTTTCTAGGAAAGAAAAATACATTCAGCCAAATAAAATCATACGACAAAACGTAATATTTCACTTTGATTGAAACATAAAATATGTAATATTGGCTCTTTCAATTTCAAAACGAAGTGACGTATTTGTATAAATAAACTGCAATTAGTAACTATAATATTCTGTGATGAAGGGCTTTGTAAAGCCTGAAAGTACTAAGAAGTTTTTAAATAAAAGGTATATTTTAAACTTGTAACGTCTCTTTTATTCTTTTAGTCGCCTTTTAAGTAACAGTGAACTTTTTAAAAGTTTATATTATACATTTTACATTCAACCCTTTTTAATTAATACTTATTTATTAGAAAATATCTCTCTAAAACAAAATAATTTTCTTGTAGTTATTTATATTTACATTGTTTTCAGTTTTATTTTTAATTATTCTAGGGTACAAGATATACAGTGGAATATTTAATACGTTTCATTGCAAGGTTACAGCCCAAATCCACGGCCATACGGACTGATCTTTTGAGACGTCTAGTTGCCTCTCTCACCCACCAAGCTCTGGGTATCCAGGGTACCTTGAGGCCTGTAGGCATGGAGTGGAATAAACTGCGGCAGGGAACTGCAGCTCAACTCATGATTTTTATTGACAGACTTTATGAAATGGTGATTGGCGACAGCAATCAGAAATGCAAGTTCTGAACTGATGCAAATTTTATTTTTACATAGTCCGCTCAGTGATGTTCTGCTCAAAGTGGTTACCATGTGGTACGAAAAAGAAATTGGGATCTAGAAAGAAAAAAATTACAAATACGTTCTTTCCGAATAATGCTTTTAATGCGATTTTCAGATTGATTTTTTATTTAAATTTTGCTTAAACATAAAAGTGTCTTCTATTACCGTTACTGTGATAGAAGAAAAAGGGCGGAACTTCCTGTTTTTGCAAACTCAGCGTCAAAAATATTAATAGAATAATAAGCATAGTAAGGTATACGCACAAAAATTTTAGTTACTTTAGTTTTATATTAAAAAAAATACAAAATTAGATTTCTAAAAATATGTTGATTTTAAAAGACTAAATAAAATAAGACAGACTTGAATACAGTTTTACTAAAAACATTAAAAATACATTAAATAAACGTTTCGCCAAGCAACCGAAAGGCCACTTCAGTATCATTTAACCATTGTAAAAACAAACAACAGAACAAATCAAAATTAAAGTTATTTTTTAAAAAATCAAACGATATTCACCAGGAATGGAACAGGCTTCATTCAATGTTGGCGAACGTAATTGAGTGAACCAGCCTTCTAGAAACAATCTACCATGATAACTGTTACAACCTGATTTCAAAATACAAACGTTCGCAAATAGCGGCATGTGGTCCGTTTCAAGAGAATGCTGAATTATTTTTGGATTTAGATTTCCTTTTTTGAAAGCACTAATATGTTCCTTCAGGCGAATTTCCATTGATATGTCCGTTTCACTAATGTAAACACTATCGCAATCTTTACAGGGAATGGCATAAACAACACTGGTTAATTTTGACTTATCATTTTTAAATTTATGATTATTAAAAAATGAACTTATCTTATTAATTGGTTTAAAAGAAACACCAACATTGAAGGATCTTAAATTCCCAGAAACTTTATCAGAAATGTTATTGTAATAAGGGATGCAGATAAAAGAATTTGGTGTACTACGTTGAAAAGGAGGGGGACCGCCTCAGAATTCGCTGAGCGCGGCGTTCCGCGTGGCCGTCCAACGGCCTTGCCTACGTCCCTTTTGCCGAGACTCTAGTGCAGGGATGGCGAACCTACGGCAAGCGTGCCAAACTTGGCACGTAAGAAAAATTCTCTGGCACGCGAAAAAACTTACAGATTATATTTAGTTTATGGAGAATAATCCATTTTATGTTTTTTTTTTTTTTTTTTTACAAAAAGTACAGTTTTGTGTAACAGGTATATAATTTACTTTAAAATAATCCATTACTTTTGCATGAATTAAGGTATTATAAATCTCAACGAAAGCGCCCTGTAGCGTCATTTTCTCGCCAAACAATTCAATATACAGACTTTTCCAAATAATTTTGTTTCTCTATCAAACTTCAAAGGTTTCATTTTTGAAAATTGAATTTTAAGAGATAGTTTGCATAGCTATATACCTGATGGTTATTCTTCTACTTCAGATTAGATTTTATATTATTTAAGTTTAGGGTTTTAAGTTAGGTTTTATTATATTTAGGTTTTAATTTTGAAAATTGAATTATAATTGTTAGTGTAAATAATTATGCATCTAATGAACCTGCTTCTACCTGAAGAACTAAAAATGATCTGATTCGGAAGTATACAATAAAATAAAAACTCATTTATAGATTATTAACACGGAATTCGATGCAACGAACGAGTAAATACAGCATAATATATAAGTTAGGAACCGAATTTAGTATAAATGTAAAAATATTTAAGTAAAAAGTATATCAAAATTAATTATTGATTTTATATAAGCTAAACTGTTTCTGGCACGTTAGAATGTTGGTATGTAAAAATTTTGAAATTTTTGGCACGCATACTGAAAAAGGTTCACCATCCCTGTTCTGGTGGAAGCCAGGAAGGGGAAAAAAATTGTAACCGGGCAAATTTAAAACGGAAATTGATTAAATTAAAGACATCGAAAAGAGCGAAGGGTTGGGTTCGGAGTACTGAAGCTACCGGACGACCGCAGCGGCTTCGAGCTCATTATTAATTTCAAAATCAACCTGTATTTTGAAATCAGGTTGTAACAGTTATCATGGTAGATTGTTTCTAGAAGGCTGGTTCACTCAATTACATTCGCCAATATTGAATGAAGCCTGTTCCATTCCCGGTGAATATTGTTTGCTTTTTTAAAATATAATAACTTTAACTGTACTTGATTTCTTCGGGTTTTTTGTTTTTACAATGGTTAAATTGAACTGATGAGGCCTTTCGGTTGCTTGGCGAAACGTTTACTGAATGTATTTTTAATGTTTTTAGTAAAACTGTGTTTCAAGTCTGTCTTATTTTATTTATTTTATTTAGTCTTTTAAAAGTTTCAAATTCAGACGTTAAATGTATGTATATTGTAAAATATGTTGATTTTGTTTATTATTATTGTACGAAAATGCTTGAAGTAGTCATTCTGGATTTGAATTTTGTTCATAAAAGGAAACAAAACGATATTGTCACACCCTGGTGATAATGAATAGCAGTAACTTAAGTTGTAAAGAGTGCTGCAAAAGCGAGAAATTCTGCTATTTAAAAATAAAAATCGCTGATCAATGAGCAATTCAGAAATATACACAATATAATCTAAACATCATAGAAAATGAATAATACGACAATGTACCAGCTAATGTTATATTGCACTATATGACACATTCGATTATTTTAGAAAAGATGTTGTTTGATGAAACTTTCTTCTAGATCCATTGTTTCTTTTTTTTTTGTACCAATACTGTTATTCTGTGATTATACGGTCTGAAGAGAGAAAACTCATTTTGCTAATTCCTCAAAGTGTCACCAGATGGCCAAAATTTTATCACCTTCCATTCGAAAATGGTTTCAACCGAAGTGCCTCCCATCGAATGAATATTCGACTTCCACATTTCCCAGTGTACATATTTGCATATTTTTACCCATTAAGGATGTACAGAGTTAAGTTTGATTTTAAAAGTTTTATCTCAATCATCTATTGTTATAAGTGGTAATTTAGCATGATGTAAATTAATGTAAAAAAAATTCCTAAACATAGGCATCCACCTGCTTGTATATAGGCTAGGGGCTGGTTATTGGAGAAGAGGTGCAGAGTTCGAATACCAACTCAGGCATGAATGTTTGTAATGGGTCAAATTCCGCTTTAAGTCCCCGTCTGTTTAAACTTCATGTGCAAAATATGACTGTAGCATACGCAATCGATCACTGCTATACTTTAAGAATTCGTCATATAAAACTGTGATTAACTTCCCATCAAAAAAGAAAGGAAGAAAAGAAAATCAAGGGCTAGATCCGCCCATGCTCGGGTTATTGTTCAAGAAGTTGATCAGTTAATGAAAATTTTCGGCAACGAGTTCCGTTAGCTATACAAAAAACAAAACAAAAAAAAACTGTTTATTTTATTTATTAGAAAACAGAAGAAACAGCACTTTAATCAATGCACATCCACATTTATTTGTGCTTACAGTTAAAGAGGATGTGCATAGTCTTTGGGACATCTAAGATCTAAGCATCTTAACACGGTGTTCAACATACAGACCCTTAAGGGGTCCCAGAAGTCTTAGTTTTTACGTGGCGGTACAATTTAGCTACATCACATTTAATTTTTTTCTGAGTCTCTTTAATGCATAATTTTTTTGAGATAGACAACCTAATATCTCTTCTATTTAAAATATTTTTTTTTAATATTCTATAGTGAATTTTTTTGTTTAATTTTGATAAAAAATTTAAAATTGTTTTTTGACTTACATGCACTGCGCGCAAGACTGTAGCAAAACTATTGTTTCAAGGCCACCAAATATATTGATAATGATGTAAAACTAATGTATCTTGAACGTATACTTTATTTGTACGCAATTTATTTATTTATTTTAATTGAAATTTAAATTTAAATTATAAAATTTTGAAAAAAATCATTCTTTTATTGAAAAATTGCCAATTTTAAATAATCAATGCAATTATAATACTAAATTTGAAGTATAAGTTATTCTTTACCTTAAAATGAAGATATTTACTATGTTTCATGCAAATTGCTTTATTAGTTTGTGAAAAATGTAGCACGCAAGCATAAAATTTAAGAAACAATTTTTAATTTTTAATCAAAATTAAATATAACAAAAATAAAATAAAATTTCAATATAGAATATTAAAAAAAATGTTTTAAATAGAAGAGATATTAGGTTGTCTATATTAAAAAATTTATGCATTTATGTTTTATAGAGACTGAGAAAAAAAATTAAATGCGGCATGTTGCTAAATTGCACCGCTAGGTAAAAAGTAAGACTCCTAAGACCCCTTAAGAACATAAAACATAGTTATTGTACTATCTAGTACGCTGAAATTGCTACTTCTTACAGCTCCCCCCCCCCCCCCCATCCATCAAAATATTCGATTTTAAACGAGTTTTTTTTTTTTTTTGGGATTAACTTTATAAGCTTTTCCAATTAAAATATTTACATTAGAACTGTGTTTACATCATGCTTTATTTTGCCATTTAAATATCTTTATCTATACTCTCTTTAACAACTTCCTTTAAACTCATGAAAATTTTAAAGTACTTCATTTAATTATTTTTACAAAAAATGAAAATCTCCATTTTTCTGAGCTTTGTCTGTTATATATCATAATCATTGCTGTAAAAATAAAGCATAATTTCTGTCTCGCTGAATTTATTTATTTATTAATTTTATTATTATTATTATTATTACAGTAGAAGCCCGAAATAACGCGGTCCGCTGTACACTGTTAAAAATCTGCAGCATTTGCTGCATAGTCACTCCGCCACTATTATAGAATATCTCTATTCTGACCAACGAGAATGCTCCATAATATAGTCAAGTAACCGTTTTCTATAAAAGCGGTGGAGTGACTATGCAGAAAATGCTGCAGATTTTTAACAGTGTACCCCGAATTCGGGATTAACGCGGGGGAAAGTATGTCCCCCGAAAAATAAAAATTATCAATTTTAGGATAAATGTTGCGTTTAAAATTTCAGTGAAACATAATATTCTTCATAAAACGCTTAACAAACAGATCAGGATATCATTGATGCTGTAACGCATAAAAACTGTAGTGAGCAAGATGACGATGATGATGATGAAATTGAAAATGATGTGGTAATGAAAGACAACGTTCCACATGTCAGTGAAGTCATTTCACACTTAACGAAGGTAATTTCGTGGATGGAGAGGCAAGACGATCCCGATAGTGTTCATCTACTGCTACTCCATCTTGCTAGTGTGAAACAATATTCCGAAAAGAAACGAAACGCCTCAGTTCGCCTAACAACACTTACGGGCTTTTTTAAGACTGTGTAAGACTAAGTTTGTGTTCAATGAATGATAAAGTTAATTACATGTCACAAAGCGGGTAAGTGTTTTCATAATTATGTACCATTTCTTTGACATCATTCCGATATACCGCGGTTAAGCTATAACGCGGGTGTGAATGTGAAACATGTCTCCAAACAACCGCGTTATATCGGGCTTCTACTATATTATTATTTTGCTTTGAAATTAAAATCAGCGGCGTAGCCAGTGTTTGAGTCTAGATCTAGATGCTCTTGATACCACTAATTCCGTAATGTCATTTTCGCCTCATTTAACCTCTGAAAATTCTGCTATTAGATAAGGCGAAAAATATTTCCTTAAATGGTGATATCCAGATGCCTCCACCATGGCTGCTCTACTGGTTAGAATTTTATCTGAGTTTAATATTATTGTTTTTATTAAAATATTAATCATTGAAACTAGTTTGAAGCTCTGAACCTGTCATCTTACAGTCAATCTTAATCCTACAATTTTAATGTTCTGTCAATAACTGATGATAACAAGTTTACAATAAATAAATAAATAACATAAATAGGGCTATATCAAGGAATGTACAGAGTCTTGGCCATCGCTTTTAGAATATGTCTGACATATCAACTGAAAAAAATCTTGACCACAGAAACAAACACAGTAAAATTTATTAAAATGGAATCACCAGAAAAAAAAAGAATCGTTATAGGCAGATTTCCAACTTAGCAAGCACAGATTCGGTTGCAGTTGTATTGCATTCTTTTTCGCCATCCGTTTAAAATATGGTTATGGAGAAAGGTTTTGGGTTTCTATGACGTGGAATTTAGTTATTCCAAATTTTCCTTATTGTATCATAACAGAAATTGATTTTAATTCAAACGGTATTTGAGGGGAACATTTGCATTTTTTAAAAACATCTTTGCGGGTGAATTCCCCCCCCCCCAGAGCATTCGTTTGTGGGGGGGGGGTCGAATTTACCGAATGTTCATAGTAAATTTTGTATTTTTTTTTTGTATTTATTTGTATTTTGTATTTTTTCACATTATTTTCTTTTCAGCGATGGGTGGAGGGATTAGACATTTATTTAAGTATTGCGCGGCAGCGCAATACTTATTTATTTCCAGTGTCACTTCTCAATGTTAATTTAACATGGAAAAGCCTATGGAGATCATAACTTTTTCATTTTTTATTCCCACCTTTTTGTCCCCGATGCCACTCATTTTTCATTCTTTACTAATTCTAATGATATTATAAATTTAAAGTGTAAAAACGTTTGCCTGACGTCAGGGTCAAAACGAATGGTAAAATGCCTTGGCATATGGGTGAATTATTACCCAAAGAGAAACATGGGCCAATTTGTTTTTACATTATTCAAATATTTTTGTTAATAATTCCAATTTTCGCTGTTTTCATTGAAAATCAACGGATATTTTTCATCGAAAATGTAACATTTTTACTTCATTGTTGCAAAAATTTCAAAAGCCGTAATAATAATTTATTTCTTTTTAGTTGAAAGATTTTCACGTGAAATATTAAATTAAGCTAGGTTTTTTTTTTTCAAAAATTAAAAAGGTGAATATGGCGTCATAGGGGAAATAAAAAGGATATTTTCATTGAAGTTATTGATATTTAGTTGAAAGATTTTCACGTGAAATATTAAATTAAGCTAGGTTTTTTTTTTTTCAAAAATTAAAAAGGTGAATATGGCGTCATAGTGGAAATAAAAAGGATATTTTCAGAATAAGTTTTTGCTTTGGTCAAGTTTATATTTCAGTAAAAAGTTTCTAATGGATAGCTATTTTTATGCAGATAGAGAACTTAGTGGGGAATTACATAACTTAAATTTTAAAATGTATTTTTTTCCGAGATGAGAACTATTTATACCCCAAGTTAAACTTAGGTAATAATTTTCTGATGTTCTTACACCACCCCTTGGGAGAGAATAGGGTTTAAAAATTTAAGTAAAACTTTTATTTTTTATTTTTTACTGTATCACAGCTATAATATTGTTAAATATTAAAAGTAAGGATTGAACACAATTTACATTTACATTCATAGCGTTCCTGAGTGGGAAATAGGGGATCTAAATTTAAGTGAAGTTATTTTTTTATGTTTTGATTGTAGATTTTTTACGTTCAGATTAGAAGTTTTTGTCCAAACTACCGAAACCTGCATTACTACAATGGTGAAACATTTTGAATTACACATTGGTAAATGATGATACTCTCTATTAATTTTGAAATGCGTTCGCCTGAGTGCAGTAGTTATTAAAAAACTTGACATATTAAACAAAAACATAATTTGAAGAACAAATTAAAAAAACAAAATTTATTTCCTACATTGTTTAAGCCCGAGAAGGGACAGATATTAAGTTATTTCATTCAATTAGTTCTACATTTAATGTTAAATTTTTGTAACAAATTAGTTAAGCCAATTGAAGATTAAAAAATAAAAATAAAATTCATACAATATGATACTTAATACACCCTAAAAAATTAGATTCCGTTCAAATGAAATCGAAATAAATCTTAGACTTTTTTTAAGTTTTGTATTTTGCATGCATCTTATCATTTTATGCACAATTGCCATAAACATAATACAAAATCTGCAATAAAAATATTTTCAATTAAAAATGGAAGAAGTCTAAGATTTATTTCGATTTCATTTGAACGGAATCTAATTTTTTAGGGTGTTTTAAGTATCATATTGTATGAATTTTATTTTTATTTGTTAATCTTCAATTGGCTTAACTAATTTGTTACAAAAATTTAACATTAAATGTAGAACTAATTGAATGAAATAACTTAATATCTGTCCCTTCTCGGGCTTAAACAATGTAGGAAATAAATTTTGTTTTTTTAATTTGTTCTTCAAATTTTGTTTTTGTTTAATTTATTATTTCAGCAATATATAAATAAACAGACCAAAAAATTTTAACAAAAAACTAAATAATTTCAACCATTTAAAACTTTACAAACTGGGAGGAGCGAGGGTAGTAGAAATTATGAATGGAGGGAGTGAAGTAGATAACTGCTGATTTATTTATCGTATTGCACAATTACGAATAAAGCAGAGGAAAAAAGTAATTTTAAAGACTTTAACCCTTAACCCCTTGAGGGGCAAGCAATTACGCTTGTGAAATGCTGAATTCCTACCGGAATCTTTGAAAAATTCTATTTCAAAATAAGTAAAAGCAATTTTACGGCTTTTTTCCACCAAAGTTAGAAAAGTAAAATTTAATAAAATTTTTCTGGTGTAAAACTTCATTAATCGTAGGTGGTATATAATATATACCGGTGCCCCTCAAGGGGTTAACTGATCAGGTAAGGTGTTTTCTACCCTAGAGAAATTTCAATTATGAAAAAAAAAATTTGTGGTATTTAGATACGTGTATTTATATGTATATGTATGTACACTTACAGTACTTTTTTAGTTGTTTTTATTCAAGTAAATAATGCAAAATTCACAGCAGATTTTCTTATTATAATTCGCTACATTTTGTGGCGTGCACAAGACAAGAAATCAAATTTTGAGGTTGCATACACACCACCTCACCACGTTATTTAAAAAAAAAATCACGTCATCACTTAAGGTTTAAGCTTTTCGAGCTCGATACTCCAGGGAGCGAGGAGGGGGCAAAGGTAAAAGCAGTAATTTGGGGTGAGGTGTAAAAAGACAGATTTAGATTGATTGATTATTATTACAATAAAAATAAATTCAACAGAAAATATTTAAAAAATAATTCTTTTTTTCAATAAATTCAACAGAAAATATTTAAAAAATAATTCTTTTTTTCTTTTATTTATAACTCAAAGTTTGAAATTTGCAATACTTTTTAAATTTTAAGTTAGAAGTCTGTACGGGTAGAAATTTTCAGGCCCGGGCCAGGCCGACCATAGAAAAAAATTCGACTCCGCCCATTATAAAAATTAGGCCTGAACTCGGCCAGGCCTGTCGAAAAAAATTATTGGCCTGGCCCGGCGTTATAGCAGCTAAAAGTTCAGCCTGAGACCATCCTGGCCCGGAAAAAAAAATGAAAATCTCGACCCGAGTGAATTTTTACAAAACATTGATTTTTACGTCGATTTGGTTAAAAATTTGTCTGTACGAGGAATTCTGATAAAAAATACTTAATCTTAGCTTTTTTTTTTCTTTTTTTTTTTTTTTCTTTGTAATCTTCATTTTTATAGAAATGCCGTAGGGTGCGATATATATATATATATATATATTTTAATAAATCTCTATTTGTTATATGCAAATGTTTCGATTATCATTAATTTTGTTGATCCATATTCCATGTATTGGAGACTTAAAAATCTAAAAAATGCTATACAGTAAAATCTTCTAAGGCGGAATCGCACAGTAAAGTAAAAAAATGCATTATAGACAATTTCCCTTTTTAATATGTGTAAATGTGTTATATATTCTTTTCTCACATATTATTATATTAATTTTGCATGGATCAACATATTTTTCAGTTCAAAACAAGATTCCGTCATAGGCAGGTTCTTTTTCACACGTATTAGTATATTTAAATTTAACTGTATTTTGCTACCAGGCCACGCTGAGACAAATGATTTTCATACGGGTTGGGTGAAAACCGGGACTGAAAATTCTGGCCCGTGAAGACTTGGAAGAATTAAACCAGTCCCGGCTCAGTACAGAAACATTAGTTAGGACTGGTCAGGCCTAATTTATGTTTTGCCAAAATTATTTATTACTGACTCATTTAAGTAGACATTTTTTTTTTAAATCCAGAAGCATGTAATCAGCAGGCATGAGACATGATGTGCTTTGAAATCAAATAGTACTTTTAAATTTTCTGATAAATGTATTACATATCTACCTTATATGCAGGGGTCGCATTATATAGGAAAAATTTTATTGTTCCTACCAGAACCCATTTTATTTAACATATTCTAAAGAAAGGTGCGATGAAGATATTATTTTCAAAATAGTGGTAGGAACAATAAAAGTTTCCCTATAAAATGCGACCCCAGTATATATCTACCCTATATATATAAAATCCTAATGAAACGAATTTATGAAACGGAAGTATGAATCGACTGATTATGTCTCACGGCGATTTCAAGTAAAATATGGAATACTTTGCGATGAAATTAACACCAAAAATCAATATTGATCCGCAGATTTCAAAACTGGTATTAGAATTTTTAAATTCGAATTAGTTTTCGAAATATTAATTTTTTTCTAATTTTATATACATTTTTCTAATGATGGCAACTCAAATTTTAATCAAACAGATATTTCTTTTTTCAGATTTTAGAAAAGTTTACTATTTTAAACTAATTTGGCGAGAAGTTTGGCCTCCCTTAAATGTATGCTAAGAAATGTATCATGTTACTTTTATTCATAATTCAATTTGTATTTCATTATCATTTCATTTAATACAAACTGAAACATTTAAAATAAATGGCTTTCACTTCTTTATTTTTTTAAACGAAATTAAAAGAAAAATATTAGGCACAGATATCATATACGCACCGATGAACCTAATTGGCGCCAAAATGGCATTATTTTGGTTGACATGGTAACCCGACTATTGTTGTTTATTTAATAATAGATGTTTATTTTCTTTATTTTCTTTTTTTAAATTACATAAATTGTTTTGTTCCATAGTTAATTATTTTTTTGGTTATTTTCCTTTTAAAAAAAAAATAATAGAAAATAATTAAATAATACGGTACTACTTAGTTATTCCATCGACCCATTTCGTCAAATTATATAAATCGCCAAACCACTCGCCAAATTATACAAATTGACATAACTTTTACTTTAAATAACGAAAGAACAAAGAAAATAGTATAACATTATTAAATATACAAATAAAACGTCGAAATAAAAATCACTTGATGACGTAAAGACGTGTAACTTGCTTAAAGTCAAGTGAATGTGACATTTACGATCAAGAATTATTGGCATTTAATCTTATAGTTTGGTGATAGGTTTTTGGTCGACGGGATAACTAAGTAGTACCAAAAATACATATGTAGCTCGTATTCGAAAACGAGGTTTTCGCCAAATTTTCGTAAAAAAAAAAAATCACGCCAAACCCGGTGCGTAGATGGCATCTGGCCAAATATTAAATGATGTAACAAACGATGACATTTAATTTCAACTTCAAGGCAATGTTTTAATTTACCACTCGGAAAAAAAAAAAAAAAAAAAAAAAAAATGCTAACTGGCGACTTGAAAAATAGCTATTGGCGAGATTTGCACCCGGCTAGCGTAACAGTGTTGGGGCGCCAACCATGTACCAAGAATTCATTGCGACCATGGAAACTTTTATGTAGTTTTATTCGAAAAAGAAATTTGATTTTTTAATCAAAAGGGAAAACTTTCGGCACAGATGTCATATACGGACCCATATTGACGCGATTTGTTTCTTACGCCAATGTCATATACGCAACGGGTACTTAACTGGCGCCATAGTATCGTTATTTTGCTTGATTTGATAAGCCGGATGTTGTTGTTTATGCTGTTGATGTTTTCCCCAAATTAGCGTCGGGAAAAAATCGTGCTAATATAGGGCCGTATATAATATCTGGGCCAAACTTTCATATGAAAAGCGAGGGATCAGAGCGTATTTGTTTATGGCATTTACATGACTTGGACTATTATAATATAGATGGAATGATGGCGATAGAATAATATTTGGCGACTTATCACCTGTACCTGGCTAACATTAAAGTACCAAAATGGCACCAGGAATATAAAAAGCGAAGTTGTTCGCCCGGACCTGTTGATGATAGTCACATGACTTAGGCTATTGTCATAGAAATCGTTTTAAAATACCGGGAGACAAAAACTCTGTACACTTAATTCATTTTATTTTAGCTTCTTTTCAAACGTTTAACTGATCCTCTTTAATCAAACACGAAAACAAACATCGGATGTCTTAACAGCAACTGATTCGGCCTTAAATTTTTGAAATCAAAGGGAATTGAATAGAAACCCGTTTACAGGGAGATCTACACAGCTTTTTTCAGTATAATTCAATCTTCTATAATATTTTTAAAACCGATCAGATTAGCGTGTTTTTAGATTCTGCGGTGTCTGAACGGGGGTTGGCGGCGAGCGTAGCTTGCAGGGGGCAGAGCCCCCTAGTATAAAATCCTAATGAAACGGATATTATGAAACGACTGAAATGTAACGAATTTATGTAACGATTCTATGAAACGACTGATTAAACAACTGATTATGTTTCACGGCGATTTCTTCTAAAATATGGAATACTTTGCGATGAAATTAACACCAAAAATCCGTAGTGATCCACAGATCTCAAAACTGGTATTAGAATTATTAAATTCGAATTAGTTTTCGAAATATTATTTTTTTTCTAATTTTAAATACATTTTTCTAATGATGGCAACTCAAATTTCAATCATAAGAGATATTTTTTTTTTCGGAAAAGGTTATTATTTTAAATTAGTTTGGCGACCAGTTTGGCCTCCCTTAAATATATGCTAAGAAATGTATCATGCTACTTTTATTCATAATTCAATTTACTTGAACAATCTTTCGCCAAATCGAAAGATTCTGATTGGCGCCAAAATGGCATTATTTTGATTGACATGGTAACCCAGCTATTGTTGTTTATTTAATAATAAATGTTTATTTACTTTTATTTCGTTTTTTAAATTATATAAATTATTTTGTTCTATAGTTAATATTTGTGTTTGTTATTTCCTTTTAAAAATAATAGAAAATAATTAAAAAATAAGGTACTACTTAGTTATTCCGTCGAACAATTTCGCCAAATTATACAAATTGACATAATTTTTATTTTAAATAACGAAAGAACAAATAAATTAGTATAATATTAATAAAAATACCAATAAAACGTCGAAATAAAAATCACTTGATGACATAAACATGTGTAAGTCAAGTGAATGTGACATTTACGATCAACCATTATTGACATTTAATCTTAAAGTTTGGCGATAGATATTTGGTCGACGGGATAACTAAGTAATACCAAAAATGCATATGTAACTGGTATTCGAAAACGAGGTTTTCGCCAAATTTTCGTAAAAAAAAACAAAAAAAAAAAACAAAAAAAAAAAAAACAAAAAAAAAAAAAAAACACGCCATTTGGCCAAATGTTAAATCATGCGGGAAGAGTTCCATATTGTGTGCTGTTTTTTTGGCGAGCTTTTTTTGGCATTAAATGAATCGATGTGGTTACGATCTTCAGCCTTTGGAGTTGCTTTTTTCTGGAATGGGCTTTATTCATATGTTTTTTGCGTAATTTTTTGCATTTAGCCTATATTTTTGGGAAAAATATATAACTTTTGTTTTAATTTGACATGTATCTATACTCCTATTATAAAGAGGAAAAAATTGTTTATTTGTCGGAGGTAAGCTCTGGAACTACCGAACCGATTCCAAAAGTAATGGTATCAAAATGATGGTGTTAGTCCAACTTAGAACATAGGCTATATCTTATGTCGGTGCCACTACCCCGAAGGTGGTATAGGAGCAAAAAACGTTCTAAAAATGCGATTTTAGCGTTACTGAAGGGCCTAGAAATATGAAATTTTGAATATTAGTTACTTATAAGATATAAATGATGTCTAAGAACAGTTCTTAAACAATTCGAATTTTAAAAGGGGTGAAAATGCACAAAAAGCGTTCTAAAAAACGTTCTAAATGGTAGTTTCTACACAATCTCAGGAAATACCAAACCGATTTAAAAAATATTGGTGTCATAATGATGGTGACAACGCTTGCTCCAAGATAGCTATGTTTTATGTCGGTGTCACTACCCCAAAAGGGGTGTAGGAGCAAAAAAACGTTCTAAAAATTCGATTTTAGTATTAAGAAGGGCCTAGAAATATGAAATTTTGGATATTAGATACTTATAAGATATAAATGATGTCTAAGAACAGTTCTTAAACAATTCGAAATTTAAAAGGGGTGAAAATGCACAAAAAGCATTCTAAAAACGTTCTAAATGGTAATTTCTATACAATCTCAGGAAATACCAAACCGATTTAAAAAATATTGGTGTCATAATGATGGTGACAATGCTTGCTCCAAGATAGGCTATGTTTTATGTCGGTGTCACTACCCCAAAGGGGGTGTAGGAGCAAAAAACGTTCTAAAAATGCGATTTTAGCGTTACTGAAGGGCCTAGAAATATGAAATTTTGAATATTAGTTACATATAAGATATAAATGATCTCTAAGGACATTTCCTAAAAAAAAAATCAAAATTTAAAAAGGGGTCAAAATGCGCAAAATGCGTTGTAAAAAATTCTAAATTGCGATTTCTATGCAATCTCAGGAAGTACTGAACCGATTTCAAATATAATGGTGTAAAAGTGATGGTGAGAGATCTTGCTCCAAGATAGGCTATATTTTATATCTCTTTCCACTACCCCAGAGGAGATGCAGGAGCAAAATGCGCGAAAAGCGTTCTAAAAAGTTTTAAATGCCGATTTGTCGGCAATATCTCAGGAAGAATGAATCTTATTTCAAACGTAATGGTAGGAAATTGATGCTGATAGCCTCTGCTCTAACATAGACGCTATTTTGTGTCGGTATCACTATCACCAAGACGTTGCAGGAGCTAAAAAGCGTTCTAAATTTCGATTTTTGTGATCGGTAGGGGCTAGCAACTTAAAATTAGGCAAGGTGCATATTTATTAGATATAAATGAATTTTAAGAACAGTTTCGAAAAAATTGGAAATTTAAAAAGAGGTGAAAATGCGCGAAAAGCGACCTAAAAACGTTCTAAATAGCGATTTCTACTCAATCTAAGGAAATACAAAAGCTATTTCAAAAGTAATGGCTGCAAATCAATGGTGACAGTCCCTGCTATAACATAGATTACATTTTATGTTGCTGTCACTACCATCTGAGGGTTGCAAAAGCAAAACATGTTCTAATTTGCGTTTTTTGCATAACTGAGGAGTCTAACACTTTGAAGTATGGCAAGGTATTTACTTACAAGATGCAACTGCTTTCTAAGAACATTCAAAAGAAAATTCCAAATTTAAAAAAATGAAGTGAGTGAAAACCGTTATAAATTACAATTTTTAAGCAAACTTATACATTACCAAACCGATTAAAAAAATAATGATGACAAATTTTGGTGATAGAACCTGCTCAAACATAAGCTATATTTTATGTCTGTTCCACTACCACCAGAGGGCTGCAGGAGCTAAAAACTTTCTAAATTGCGATTTCTGTGATACTGAAAAGGCTAGAAACTTTAAATATGACATGGTAGTTACTTATAAAATATAAATGAGCTCGAAGGAACATCGAATATAAATTCGAATTAAAAAGGGGTGAAGTGAAGGGGAGGTGCGAAAAGCATTCTAAAAAAGTCCTAAATTACGATTTCTACGCAATTTCAGGGAATATAAACCAATTATAAAAGTAATAGTTTCGAATCAGTGGTAACAGTCTCTGATCCTACACAGGCTATATTTTATGCCGGTGATTCTACCACCTGGGGTTCACAGGAACATCAAACGTTCTAAAAAAGGGCTTTAAAAGCTTTTTAAATTACGTTTCTGTGGAATATTAGGAAATAACAAACCGATTTCAAAATTAATGTTGGCAAATTAATGGTGACAGTTCCTGTTTCAACATAGCCCTTTATGTTGAGAGAGGTGGTAGAACTTGGAATTTGACATGATGGTTAATTTTAAGATGTAAGAAGAAGGTTTCTAAAAAATTCAAAACTTCAAATGAATACTGAAATGAGCGTATTAATTGAGCATAAAAGTTTCAAAATATTTTCTAAATTATCATTTATTTAGTTTTATTTCATTTTATTAATTTAAGTCTCATTTCTGCCTAATGCAGTGTAATAATGATGTTTAATCAAACTGTGTTTTAAATAGTAATTTTTGAATTATTCCTAAAAGTAATAAGTACCTTTTAATAGAAAAACTTAATAAAGTAAAATATTACCTTTTAACAAAATAAAAATTTAGTTAGTACCTTTTAATAAAAATTAGACATATAAATATAACTTAGCATATTTCAAATATTACGCGAGCAAAGCCGCGGGGTTTGCTAGTAATAAATATAATAAATACATAAAATTATATATAAGTACATAATATTTATTTATAGGTGTATATATATTATGTATGTATAAGGTATATCTCTATACGTAATAATATATATAAAACTATCTGTATAAACATCGCATTTTTTTTAACATGTGACATATATAACATTTATTAAATATATATATATATATATATATATGTTTACAAATATTTAAATACCATGTTTTTCCGCCATCCTGAAAAATTTTATAAGTTGCTAAAATGGCTTTTTGGCGCCATTTTGGATTCCTTCGCCAATCGCACCAACCAGCACACAATATGGAACTCTTTCCAATAATGCAACAAACCATGACATTTAATTTCAACATCAAATCAATGTTTTAATTTACCACTCGAAAAAAAAAATGCTAACTGGCAATTTGAAAAAAAAGATATTGGCGAGATTTGCACCTTGCTAGCGTAATAGTACCAAGAATTCTTTGCGACCATGACAACTTTTATTTAGTTTTATTCGAAAAAAAAAATTTTGATTTTTTAATCAAAATGGAAAACTTTTGGCACAGATCAGTATACGGACCCATATTGGAGCGATTTTTTTTTCTGACGCCAATGTCACATACGCAACGGGTACTTAACTGTCGCCAAAGTATCGTTATTTTGCTTGATATGGTAAGCCGGATGTTGTTGTTTATGCTGTTGGTGCGTTCCCCAAATTGGCGTCGGAAAAAAATCGCTCCAATATCGTATATGACATCTGTGCCAAACTTTCATATGAAAGGCGAAGGGATCAGACCGTATTTGTTTATGACAGTTGATGACTTGAACTATTATAATATAAATGAAATGATGGTGATAGAATAATATTTGGCGACTTATCACCTGTGCATGGCTAACATTAAAGTACCAAAATGGCACCTAGAGTATAAAAAGTGAAGTGGTCCGCCCGGAACTGTTGAGGATAGTCACATGACTTAGGCTATTGTTATAGAGATTGTTTTAAAATACCGAGACAAAGACTCTGTATACTTAATTCATTTTATTTTAGCTACTTTTCAAATGTTTAAGTGATCCTCTTTAATCAAAAACGAAAATAACCATTGGATGTCTTACCAGCTACTGATTTGCCCTTACATTTTTGCAATCAAAGGGACTTGAATGGAAACCCATTTACAGGGAGATCTGTACAGCTTTTTTCAGTATAATTCAATCTTCTCTTATATTTTTAAAACCCATCAGATTAGCGTGTTTTTGGATTCTGCGGTGTCTGAACGGGGGTTGGCGAGCGTAGCTTGCAGGGGGCAGAGCCCCCTATTTAAGTTATAATCAATTGCTACCTCATAATGATCTTTTGCCGATTGTCACGTTTAAAAAAAATCTGTTCCAAACGTAAATTTTGGTACCATTTTCTGAAAGATCAGTTACCTTTATAGGAAAAAAGAGAAACGCTATTCGTTTATGAATAAGAAAGAATATCTGCAAATTTCGTGCATTTAAAAGTGAAAATTTCTTCACGAAAGTGTAACTAGTTGGATGTGCCAATACCAAAACTTTCTTCTATCTTATACATCTTAATATTTCAAAACCTAGTTACACATGTTAATACTTCAATATTATTAGTTCAATACTATACCAACTTTGATTTTCATCTTAAATTTCTGCTCAAGTCAATTAAACGGACTAAAAACGAGTTAATCTATATCATGATATTTGTTAAAATTATTAATTTTTCCTTATTCTGTTTTTATCAGATGTTTGCGAATAGCCGGCTTAGCAGGAAGTGAGTTCCCGCCTTTGCATGAGCCGCCGATGCACAATAGAACTACGAAAAATCAAGAAAAGTATACAAAAATCGCTAGCACGAAGCCCCTTTACCGCGCAATATTTCCAAATTCAAGGAGAACCTGTTGGCCAAAGCCAAAAACAAGCACAAACATTTTGGTTCAATTGTATGCATAATTTTATACGCTGTTCGATGGTACAATAATGAAAATGCCACAGAGATCGGAATTATAACGCCCCCTTCTTTCGGAATTTTTTCAAGTTCAGGGAGGACTTGTTTGCCATAGCCAGAAACATGCACAAAAATTTGGTTCAATTATATGGATAACTTCATACACTTTTCGATGGTACAATAATGAAAATGGTACAGACATCGCAATTATAGTGCCCCCTTCCGGCAGAATTTTTCCAAATTCAGGAAGGACCTTCGTGACGTGACCAAAAATAAACACATAAAATTTGCATAACTTCATACACTTTTCGGCGGTACAATATTCAAAATGGCACAAAAATTGTACAAAAATCGCTATTACAGCGCCCTCTACGAGCGATTTTTTTACAAATTAAGAGAGGACCTTCTTGCCATAGCCAAGAACTTAAAATTTTTTTCTGGTTCAATTCTATGCATAACTTCATACACTTTTCGATGGTGCAATATTCAAAATCGCACAAAAATCGCTATTACAGCGCCCCCTACCGGCGAATTTTTTCCAAATTCAGAGAGGACCTGCTTGCCATAGCCAAAAACTTAAAATAAAAATTTGGTTTAATTCTATGCATAACTTCATACACTTTTGGACGGTACAATATTCAAAATCGTACAAAAATCGCTATTACAGCGCCCCCTACCGGCGAATTTTTTTCAAATTCAGGGAGGACCTGCTTGTCATATCCAAAAACTTAAACTAAAAATTTGGTTCAATTCTATGCATAACTCCATACACTTTTGGATGGTACAATATTCAAAATCGCACAAAAATTGTTATATCAGCGCCGCCTACCGGCGAATTTTTTCCAAATTCCGGGAGGACCTGCTTGCCATAGCCAAAAACTTATAATAAAATTTTGGTTTAATTCTATACATAACTTCATACACTTTTTGATGGTACAATGGCGACAGACAGACGGACGGACGGACGGACAGACAGACGGACAGACGGACGGACGGACAGACGGACAGACGGACACACAGACAGACTGACATTTTCTATAAACATGTTTTTTGGAATCTCTGACCCCTAAAACATGCAAATCCGTCGAAAACCGGAAGTCGAAAAAAATTTCGATTACAATACTTTCTTCTATTGAAGATAGAAGAAAGTAAAAAAGGATGCAAGTTACGATTTCAGAACAGCTTTAAATAATTTTTAAAAACCACAAAATGTGGCTAATTAAAGCTGCACTTTATTTGTAGGATATTTTTTCTGTTGAATTTTTAAGCTGGAACTCCGTAACATAGAAAGTTATTAGAATTGAAATAGTCAAATATCATGTTGAGCAATTGAGCATTATAAGTATAAAAAATTAAATATTGTTATTTTAATTTGCAATAATAAAAAATAGAGTGTTGAACACAAAAAAATTTTCTTCGATGGAGAAGGGGAAAGGGAGAGAGGGTAGACAGGGTGGAAAATTATTTTATTTTCTGCAAAATTACTTTGCTTGCGTTTTTTTGTGAGCTGTAGCGTTGATTATGTTACATAAATTAGCCTGATTCAAGTCAAGGTTTTTTTTATTTATTTATTTACTTAAATTAACTTTGAGATCCCTTCATTTCAGAAAACAAAGAAAAAAATTGTTTTCAGTTTTTGCAGCAGAAAGTAAATGTATGTCTCAAAACGCCAATTAGAAGAAAGATTAATGCTCATCATCAATGCACTTGTCTTTATATATCAATACAACTGATGATTTTAAAACAAGTACAAAAACATAAATAAAAAATATCTTTTCGAACTGAATGACAAGAACCAGTGTTGCAGTCGTAAAAAAACAAAGGGTATACGCTAAAGTCATGAACATTCAAGGATACAGTATACGCTAATGCTTTATTTGAGAAGCAGAGGGTATACGGTGTATATCTCCGTATACCCTCCACTACCCCGTGACAAAAACAGATCCAGATCTTAAAACATATATGTCGGTTTATATTAGGTTACAAAGGAAAAAATCCAATATTTTATAGTTCTCTATTTTATTATTATTTTTCTTTAAAGCGGTTCTCGAGTTCCCTACTGAACAACGCAAAATTTTCAGACACATTTTCTGTCTCATTTTTAAGCATGAACAGGCCTGACTGTTGACGCGGAATGATATTTTAACAAACTTGCTTTGATTTCTGTGAAATATAATATCATGATGAGAAGTGCTGGAAATTGCCACTTTTCATATTTAAACAACTATGAGGTAGACATTCCTTTATTCAGAATGCAATTTATAGTATTTATACTGTGTCGCTGGCCAAAATTCAGTCATTTTCAATGATATCATCACATTTAATACAAACTAAATCAATATGAAACAAATCTTGCTAAAATATCTTCATTTACTGATAAAGTTGTGAACGAAAATTCAGTTTCGGCTTGTAGTTGCACACCCAGAATTTTTGACTGAATATATTGTAATTTTGATAGAATAAATGGAGTGAGGTGTTGTTTCTTGTTCAAAATTTTTTTGTCTTGACCACATTATCTCTGTTGAAAGTTTGTTACATTTTTTTTAGGGAAAATGTGTATGTTTACATCTCTGAAAATAATCGCCCATCCGAAACACTGATCTAAGATGCATTTAAAAACTTCCTTGCTAAATCAAAGACAGTAGAAAAGTTATTTTTGCTGAGTTGTTTGTTTTAGAATTTTAAAAAAAATATATTAACTTGGCTTAATTCATCAGAAGAAGCTATGAAATATCAAACTTTTTTAATTAATAAAATTTTAAAATTCTCTTCTTAAATACCCCAAAGCAGACTTTTTTCATGTATAACGTTTACTTGTAAAAAGTTCTTGTTTATCAATATGTAAATTTCTGCATTAAATATTATGTAAATTATTTTAAAATTTAACATTTTAATGCCTTTAATCTTTGAAATATAAAAGTATTCGACCAGCCGAGTACTTGGTATTTGGCCGAATATTTACTACTTCCCAGCAAAGAAGAAATTACTGGCTAGCAGCAAGATAGGTGCTGGCAATGATGGAGAAGTGCTGGCTAATGGTCTACCACTGCATGACCACTGCTGGACAGCTTCAGTCATCTTTGCTGTTGGAAATCATCAGATAAAATTCTGGTGGGCTTCCGTTTTATCTCATGCGCTGGCCCACCACTACATGGGAGTGCACGAACTTTTGCAGTATTATTGCTGGGAATCCTTACGCTAGGTGGCGTTGCGAATGTCGAAGACATTGAGTATTTGAATACAAATCTGAAATGAATATCTTAACACAATTTAAGCTGTAAAGAATTTTTTTTTTTTTTTGAAACTGTAAATAATATAGCACCACTGCCACCAACAAAATAAATAAGTAAATGAATAAAAAAAATAAATTCTTTATTTCAACGCATTTTTTTTTCTCCTTAAATCTGGTTTTACTAAGTTACAAATTATTTCGGTTTTCATAATTTACACAGTTCAGAATCAATAATAATAAAAAAAAGCGTATGAAATATATAGGATTTCTATACAATACAATAATTTCTATACCAGTTTATTGATTGGAAACATAAATCACAAAAGAAACAAACTTGAAATAGTGTAATGAGAGCTGTAATGAGCGGTCGTAGCATACGCTGAAAGTACTTGTTAATGTCCGATCATGAAAACGAAACAGCATCGAGTGCGGTTAGTACTTGGGAGGGTGACCACCTGGAAACCGCTGCAAGTTAAAATATTTCTATAGATATTCCTATTTTAGACACTTCTACAGATACAGTAGAGCCTCTATTATCCGAAGTAATTGGGACCGAACCTCTTTCGGATAATCGAGAATGCTTCCATTTTAAGATTAAGGAGAAATATTTGCGCTATTTTTTATTATGGTAACAAGTGCTTAATAAAAATAAAGCAATAACAAAATAGAAACAAAGATAAATTACCTGAATTTTAATTTTGAAATCAAGTACCTTTTACATATTCCACAAGGATTCTAAACAATGTTTTGTATATCGCAGTTTTGATTGTCTTTGCTTTGAAACTCCATTACGAAGTTTTTAAATATTATTATTTCACCAATATCACGGTCTCTCTGCTGTTCCAGCCAAGCCAAGCCTTTTGCAAAACATAAGAGAGTTTCAAAATTGTTAATTTGTACGTTTTCATCGTTCGTTTTCTTCGTCCCACTCCGCAGGTTACGGGAGCTCAAGTTAAATTCAAAGGAATTCTAAAAAAGGGGATCGTAAGTATATATATGTACTCGTGGTTCGGAAAAGACCGCTTGCACAAGAGGAATATGATAGTTTAAAAAAAACCCCTTCAAAATGGATTTTGCACAGAAGGAGTGTGATACTAAAATAAACGGTCAAGTGCGAGTATTACTCGGGTACAGAGGGTTCCGTAGAATAAATGTATATGAATTTGTAATTGTATTATTAAAAAAAACCTTTGCTAAAAGAATACTAAGACTTTGTAAAAAACTACACAACGTAAGGTTGGGTATAACTGTATATACTAGAAAAGTGTAAATGGATATACCATGAAAGCTCAAAGAGATATGGAAACTAAATAATATCAAATATTGCTATTCTGTATAACTCATTTTTAGGTAGCTTTCATTACAAAAAGCTACCTATTGCAGCCGTTCGGAGGAAAGCGATTTCAAAAACTTTTGGTATATTTTCATCGATCATGACCCCCTGACCCCGAAACCACCCTCCGTTCAAAATTGATATATATATATATATATATATCTGACATTTGTCACACTGTAACTCTCGTATTTATGAACCGATTTGGATGTAATTCGGTGTGTACATAGTACATACCAATGTCTCGACCGAGTTCGTTGGCCAGCTTCATCCGCCATTTTGTTTCAAAATGGCGGACATTTAAAATTTAAAAAAAAAAATTAAAATTTGAAATGTGGCACCAACAAATTGAAAATTGAAAAATATCTTTTTCTTATGTATTTGACCTTTATACAAAGATTCCGGAGCAGTTTTTGTTTCGTCTATATTTTAAAAAATGGCTGAGTTATAGCATTTTGAATTTCTAGCGTGGCTGACATTTTGAAGCGTCCTGAATTTTGTCACCCGATAAAAGGCGTATTTATGAACCGATTTAGATGTAACTTCGTTTATACATAGTACATATCAATGTCTTGACCGAGTTCGTTGGCCAGCTTCATACGCCCTTTTGTTTAAAAATGGCGGCCATTTAAATTTTTAAGAAACATTTAAATTTGAAATATAGTACCAAAAAATTGAAAATTGAAAAAATATTTTTTCTTATATGTTTGACCTTGATAAAAAGATTCGGGAGCAGTTTTTGTTTTGTCCATATCTTAAAAAATGGCTGAGTTACAGCATTTTGAATTTCTAGCGTGGCTGACATTTTGAAATGTCCTGATTTTTGTCACGTGATAACGGGAGTATTTATGAACCGACTTGGATGTACCTTGGTGTGTACATCGTACATACAAATATCTCGACCGAGTTCGTTGTCCAGCTTCATCCGCCATCCTGTTTCAAAATGGCGGCCATTTAAAAATTTTAAAAAATTTTTAAATTTAAAATAAGATACCAAAAAATTGGAAAATGAAAAAGATTTTTTGTATGTGTTTGACCTTAATACAAAGATTCCGGAACAGTTTTTGTTTCGTCTATATCTAAAAAAATGGCTGAGTTATAGCATTTTGAATTTCTGTTGTGGATGACATTTTAAAACAACCTGATTTTTGTCACGCGATATCAGGCGTATTTATGAACCGATTTGGATGTAACTTGGTCTGTACATAGTACATACCAATGTCTCGACCGAGTTCGTTGGCCAGCTTCATTCGCCATCTTGTTTCAAAAGGGTTGCAATTAAAAAAAATTTAAATTTAAAATTTAAAATGAGGTATTAAAAAATTGGAAAATGAAAAAGATTTTTTTTATGTGTTTGGCCTTGATACAAAGATTCCGGAGCAGTTTTTGTTTCTGAAAATTTGTTCTTTTGTTTATATCTTAAAAAATGGTTGAATTATAGCACTTTGAATTTCTAGCAGGGCTAACATTTTGAAACGATCTTGTATTTGTCACGCGATAACACACGTATTCGCCTATTTCAATGTAAGAAGGAATATGGATAATATACAGTCGGCTCTCGTTAATTCGAAATCGGATAAATCGAATCTTCGCTTAATTCGAACTAAACATGAAGTCCCGAAATTTTCAATGGCAGAATAACGTTAAAACTTTTCCTTTATTCGAACTCATTTTCTCTTGACTTCGTTTAATTCGAACTAATGAAAATTCCATTTTTTCACTTTTCCTTACTTTCTCACGGACTTCAGATCCTTGAAATAACTTTCTTTCTTTCATTTTTGTCAGAATTGTTCTGAACTAGTATAATAATTCCATGCATTTGAAATCCGCTTTCTTAGTGCGCCTTGTCTGTCCATCAATGACACATCCGCCCCTTCTTCCATTGTGCTTTTCCTAATCCCTTCTGTAGCATTTGACCCAGTGACATTCCAAGAAATTCACTGAGTGGACATCTGTTAAAGATAGGGGAAACCTGTTTTATCACTACATTCTACTTTCACTCTGGGGATCGAATTTTCAGTCAATGGTTTTACTTACTGCTAAATTGTTTTTTGAGAAAGTAAAAGGTCTTGTTTCTTTAAAATATGGCTCCACGTGGAAGTTATAAATCGTTAACTCTAGAAGCCAAAGTGGAAATTATTAAAAAGGTAGGATGTGGCCAATCTAAGACAGAAATTGCTGCAGAATATGGAATAAAAAAAGAGTACGATGTCTACTTACTTTAAAAATAAAGAATTCATCCTGAAATCATGGGAAGAGGAAAGATTTGCTAAAGGACGAAAACGTATGAGAACAGCAGCCCATGAAGATTTAGAGGAAGCTTTACTGTTATGGACAAAAGATGCATTGGCAAGAAATGTACCTTTGAGTGGACCTATATTGGCAGCTAAAGCGAAAGAACTTGCACTACTCATGGGTATTAAAAATTCAATTGCAGCGAAGGATGGCTGACACGTTTTAAGCAGCGAAATAACATCGTACACAAAACTGTGTGTGGTGAAAGTGGTGCTGTAGACCTCGCTGCTTGCAATGAATTCTGCGAAAAGCTACCCGAACTTATTTTTACTTATGCAATGAAAGACGTGTTTAATGCCGATGAAACAGAGTTGTTTTATAAACTTCTTCCTAATAAGACTTTAACATTTAAAGGTGAAACGTGCACAAGTGATAAACTTAGAAAAGACAGGATAACTGTGATGGTAGGTGCCAATATGGATGGAAGTGAGAAGTTAAAATTGTTAGTTATTGGTAAATCAACTAATCCACGTTGCTTCAAAGGAGTTAAAACACTGCCTGTTGATTATGTGGCAAATGCCAAAGCCTGGATGACGCGTGAGATCTGCATCAGTTGGTTAAAAGAACTGGATAAAAAATTTTCTCGTGAAAACAGAAAAATTCTATTGCTGCTAGATAATGTGCAGAGTCATTGTAAACTACCAACACTGGGCTCTATAAAGATTGAATATTTACCCCCTAATACTACAGCACAACTGCAACCGATGGACCAAGGAATAATTCAAAATTTAAAAACTCATTATCGTAAAAGGATTCTAGAACAAATTTTATTTTCGATTGACCTTAAAGAAAGCTACGACGTAACATTACTCACGGCCATCAACGATTTATATGCGGCATGGGACGCCGTACAACCTGAAACAATAGAAAAATGCTTTCGACATGCCGGATTTATCCATCCATCTAAAAAGAGTGGTTATAATGCAAATGACGAAAACGACAGACCTTTTGAAGAAATAGAATTTCCAAACGTTTGTGAAAAGTTCCAATGCGATATTACGTTCGCAGAGTACGTAGCAGCCGACAATAGTTTAGAAGTATCTGGACCCTTAACTGTGGAAAAAATTGTTGAAACAATTCACGAAAAATGCAATGAGGAGATGGAATCGGATTCTGGTGATTCTGCTCTTATGTCCTAAGTGCTTTCCTTACCCACAGAAAAGTCAATTGCACAATCAAGTGAGTGTTTGCGTACATTTATCCTGATGCAGCCGTCATCAGACAAAGAACTTAACTGTTTGTTACAAATAGAAAAACTGGCTAAAAAGTCAAAAATGAATAGGACTAAGCAAACAACAATTGATAATTTTTTTCATAGAGATGATAAATAAGTGTAAATAATTTCTTAAATGTTCATCTAATTTCAGTTAAGAAAATTATAGTACAATTAAAATGTAATTTTAAATGCCGTTGTTCTATAGTGTATTATTAATTTTTATGTTTTATTTATATTATTTTAATATTATTAATTATTTTATGTATTTATATCTTTTAATTTAATATTAAGTCATTCTAACGATAACATCCGAAAAAAAAAATACTATAACATTAATTCCTTTGTAATAGTACCTCTTTAAACATGTTTTCTCTCATACTTTCCATAATTCGAACTCTGGATAATTCGAACATTTCTTGTGGTCCCGACGAGTTCGAATTAACGAGAGCCGACTGTACATCAATATCTCGACCAAGTTCGCTGGCCAGCTTCATCAGCCATCTTGTTTCAAAATGGCGGCCATTAAATTAAAAAAATATATATTTAAAGTGAGGTGCAAAAAAATTAGAAATTGAAAAAGGTTTCTTTCTTAAGTATTTGACCTTGATATAAGGATTCAGGAGCATTTTTTGTTTGTCTTTATCTTAAAAAATGGCTCAGATATAGCAATTTCAGTATCTAATGTGGGTGACATTTTGAAAAATCTGATTATTTGTCTGCGAAAGCACTCGTATATATCAATCGATTCCGATGTGAGTGAGCATGTGCACAGCAATTACTAAGGTCTCGACCAAGTTCACTGGTTAGCCTCATCCACCATGTTGTCTTAAAATGGCAGGCACTTTAAGAAATCGCCGAATTTGGCAGCCAAATATAAGTTACTTTAAATAAAAGCAGCTTGGATAAAGCTGACTAATTTCGCGAAATTCTCATTCATAATGATTTAGTATTGATAAAAATTAGTATTGAATCTCCTATATTCGGTTTCCACTAAATTGAGCTTCGTGTGTTTGAATAATATAAGTTGGCTTTTTTAAAATAAGGAATATGAAAGCTACCTCTTCCTCCCGGCACTGGCCGGAAAGACTTTTTAATATTATCCTCAGGGTTCGTTGATATATATCAATGAATATATATCTTGATATATATCATGATATATATCCGATATTTATTTTCAAAATATCAAGATTTTTGATATTTTCGATATTTTCATTTTCATACATTTGATATTTATTTTTTAAATGTCGTATTTCTTGATATTTTCATATATCTGATATTTATTTTCAAAATATTTTCAGTCAAAAGAAGTGCAAATGAATTCTTCAACTGTTATTAAAAATTAGTCCATCTGTAAATAAATAACTAAAAAGAATAGCTCCCAAAATATTCCCTACACTCCAAAAACTAATTTTGGACTGTACCTACAGCTTTCCCATTACCATCATAAGAAATCTGTCTTTGAACAATACCTTCCTACCCTGTCTCAATTCTTTATGTAGACTGCACCTTCTAGAATGAGATAAAGGGATTAATTGGTGATTGGATTTTAGCAAAAAAATTTCATATAAACTTTATGTTTGAAACTGAATATTTAAATGTTGAACCAAAAATTTGGTGGGATAATATTAAATTACAACAGCCCATGAAAGATAATTTAACTTATCAGTTGTTTACAGATTCTCCTTCAATAGAGGCATTAGAATCTTTTCTAATTTTGATTTACTTCAGTCTAAATTGTGCAGTAGGTTAGGGAATGAAAAAGCAGACAAACTTACATTCATGTTCAAGTTCTTCAACAGAAAAAATAAACTTTATTTTGTATTTCAGAATTTGTTGTATAATTTTATTTATTTTTTAAACTGAATAATCCTGCATTCTGTGTTTTGATGGGTGAAAAAGCAACTTATGCAGAAGATTGTTTGTTTTTTCAATTATTTGATCATAAATTTTGTAAGAAAAATATAAAAAAAGACATTTAGAATATTGTTTTATTATGTTTTCATGTTAAATGTAATATGTTTTAGATTCTAATTTATATTAAGTCTAAAAATCTTTATAATTAGCAGTAAGCTGACAATTTTGAAAATATCGGATATATATCGAAAATATCGGATATATATCAAAATATCGGATATTTTTGATATTTTCGAAAATATCACGATATTTACGAACCCTGATTATCCTAATCTGTTTATGATGAACTTAATTCGGTACTGACAATAAAAGCAGTGCATATTTAAACTTCATTTGGCATTTCTTAAAACTAAATTCAGCGTAGTAATAACCTTTCTTTTTACAGTGTAGCTAAAACGAAACCTTTGTTCAAAGTTTAAATTTGACATTGTGCTAAGCGCGCTTCGAAAGGAGGTCGCAAAGTTTCAAAGCCGCCTTAGTCCGTGCAGCGTTTTTCCAGATAGGTTTTAGCTAACTTTTAAAGTCATTCGAGGCGTATTGAGAGATCCACTCAATGCAAACTAGTCGCAAATCCCATGGTATTCATGTGATTCATTCTAATTAAGTGATCGCAGGACTGTTAAAGCTTAAAAATTTTTAGAATTTTTAATTTTTTTAGATGTTAAATTCCTATATTTTCTGAACGTTTGGATATAAATGTTTCCTTGAAATTCCCATTAAAACAGAAGTTATGGTTTTTAGAATTATACCCGCTCAATAGCTGAAGGGACGTTTCCGCCGCTTCTTGAAGTCATTTTTCTCCAAATGACGTTTTTGGGCATAACCAACACCGTCTCGATATTATATCTCTTCGAGACGGTACTGGCATAACGCGCAGGATACCTCAAAAACTTCTGATTTTTTTTTTTCATAAAATTTTCAAAACATATATTTCATGTTAGTTTGTACAAACTGAACCTAAAATTTCCTTTTTATTGTTCAAAAAAATATTTTTTAGGTGATTATATTATGGAAATTTTCAAAATTTTGTATTAGCTAAATACAACTTTGCATTAAAAATATAAAAATGCTTTAAATTCAAATTTATTTAAGTTCAGGGTAATAAATATAATCTAAAGTATAAGTAAGAACCAAAAGTTTCATTTTAGTTTCAATATTTATTTTGTAATCTTGCGCGTAAGCTGTTATGCCAATTTACTGCTCGACAAATGTCTAACAGTTTCGAGCCCCCTATAAATACTAATTCTGCATCTTGCAATTTTTTAAATATATGAAATGAAAGAACATGCTTATATATTTCATCCCAATAAAAATTGTGTTTTAAAATCATATACCTTTTAAGGCATTAAATGGTGAAAATGGTCTTTTTTTCTATTTTTCCAGAGACCACTTAAATTAGTCTGTTTTTAACAGTTTGATGTTTATTGCTTTTATACTGCTACTGGACATTACATTACACATATATATCATTAAAAGTTGTTAAGTAGGCATAGAGTACGCCGCCCCTGTCAATATGTAAGTCCAAACTGTCCGTATCTTTAAGGGTTAATATCTCGGCTAATTACTGACGATTTTTTTTTTCGAAAATCATTATCAACAATGCTTTTATACTTCTGCTACGATAGGTACCTCCAGCGCTGCTCAACAATTTTGATGAATGTCCGTAAATCGAAATTTGCACGTAACAGAAAAATGCGATTTTCTCAAAAACTATGGGACCTAGGGTAATCGCTATAATTTTCCTGCAAGGTTCAAATTAACGTCTACTACTTCTAATTTTTTCATAATTTTAGTTTCAGTAAATTCGGAATTAAGTGGAGGGGGGGGGGGGGACATATTTTGGCGGTATATTTTCGACGATATCTTTGAAAATATAATACCTAAAATTAAAAAGAATGTATTTTTGAGATCAGCGTTACGAAAGCTTTCACACGATATACAAAGAAAAGATTTTTTTTCAAGTACCTTAATTAGCCCTTCTACATTTTGACTAAATATATTTATGAATGTTTAATAATCTGAAAATATGTGGGTCAATAGCCTTTATTACTTCCTCCAATTTAAACTTTCCACGTTCCATAGTTTACGAGTAAAATGGCTGTGACACAGGAGTGATCTTATAATGGTTCCGTTTTTACTTTTTAAGCACAGAACCCTAAAAAAGAAACAAAAAGAGCTTTAAAAATGCATTTCGGTTAACCGAGAATTTCGGTTAAAAGAGTTTCGGATAAAAGCGATTCTACTGTATTTCTATAGCTCTTGGTGAAAAAAAATAGAAAAAAGAGCCGTAATTCTATAATACTTTGTTTTTTTTTTTATAGAATTCTATAAGAAATTTTTGTAAGGGAAAGTGCTGGGCCAGCAAAGGAATAGCATTGGGATAGGTGCTAGCACTGCAGAAAAAGTGCCGGATTGAAGTAATGTGATGGCATACCAATGCTGGCCTGCTGTTGGCCATCACTGATGGTCCAGCTGCATTCCGCACGGACACTTTTGTACCATTGCACTTTACCGCTGATGGCAGTGCTGGCTGCCATCTTTTTTCCAGCTGATGGCCCACTGTTTCTTTCTTTGCTGGGTCGGCTGGCCGAATATTCGGTATTCGGCCTAACAGTTAATTCGGCTAGCCGAATTAACTGTTATACAAATATAACAGTTATATGAATATGAATATTCGGTATAACTGTTATATGTACTGTTATACCGAATTCTATATCTCAACTGTTATATGAATATGAATATTCGGCTAGCCGAATATTCAGTATTAGGCCTAACAGTTAATTCGGCTAGCCGAATTAACTGTTTTATGAATATAACAGTTATATGAATATGAATATTCGGTATAACTGTTATATGTACTGTTATACCGAACTCTATATTTCAACTGTTATATGAATATGAATATTCGGTATACGGTTCGCCTGTAGGTCGAATATTCGGGAGAAATGTTATTTTTGCTAAGTTGATTGTTTTAGAATTTAAAAAAAAAATTATTCACTTGGTTTAATTCCCCAGAAGAAGCCATGAACTATGAAACTTTTTTAATTAATAAAATTTTAAAATATTCGACCAGCCGAATATTTGGTATTTGGCCGAATAGTTACTACTCGGCTAGCCAAATATTCGGTATCCGGTTCGCCTGTAGGCCGAATATTCGGTATTCGGTCAAAATCACTATTCGGTACATCCTTAGTAGCTGATGTAATTTTATTACACCGTTTTAATTTTCTTTGATAAGAAAAAATTCCCGGTTCTCTCTTACTTTTGGCTTTGTAAAATAGACAATGGTCAAGGAGTGTACGCATTTACCCTCAATAATTTTTCTCCAGATTCCTTTCTTGAATAAAGCGAAGATATTCTCTACAGGGATACTGCATAGAAACAGGAAGAAGGTGTATTTAATCTTCTAAGGGATACTGTATCATGGACCCCCCCTTCCCCTCCCTACACTTCTTACACCCATGGAATAGCTAAAAAGTGAAATTGCAATCGACTCCAAGCGAAAAAAAAAATTACATAATGCAAAGAGAAAGGAAGTTTCTAATTAGAAAATATTTAATAATTTTAAATATGTTTTGACATTGTTTTCTGTTTTGTAATATGTTTTTAAAAATTCTTTAAAAAAAAAGAAAAAAAAATCAGAGCCAAATGATGCAGTTTTTAAACGAAAGTGAAATCACCGAATGTATATGAGTTTACCGAAGTGTGTGTGTGTGGGGGGGGGGGGGGCTCCGTAGCTATGTCCCTGATCCCCCCCCCCTCTCCTCCACACACATACAAGCACAGAGATACTTACATATGCCTGTGTTGGATGTGGAGTCCTGTAAAAGAAAAAAAGCCGCACCCCACCATGCTATTTGCTATTCCATTACCAAATTGTCACAGAGGGATGCGAAAAGTATCGTTCGTCTGCGAATTATGTCCACTTTTCAAATTTAAATGCACATTTTTAAATAGGGGTCGTCTACACATAAAAAATTGTATAGACTTTGAGTTTTTAAATTGTAACGCCCACTTTTCACATCTTATTCCAATTTCTTGGAACACGGCAAACCGAAAAAGATATAGTTTATATACTATTCTTGAATCGTGACATAGTTAGAAGCCAAATTTTGAGTACGCTAATATTAAATTTACATGACAAACTTTAATTTATATCTTTCCAAAAATCATCTGACTGATTATTATCATTATTTCTATTAATGAGATACAATGAATTGGCCCAAATATATTCCAGTCATTTTTTTAAATTAAAAAACATATTTTTAGTTACGAAAACTATTAATAAATTCATATTAAAAAAAATCAACTATGACCTACATTAATTTTTACATAGAAAAAAAAACAAGAATCGTCGCAAACACGAGTGTGTAAGTCTAATGCTCATTCCAATAATTAATTTTCGAAAAACAGATAACTTTTATTTTTTGACTGTCTAAAGAAGCCATACTCAACCTTCTTTTTGTCTTGCGGGCCGCAAACATTTGTTTCCGACTTTAGGCGGCCGCAACATGCTTATAAAAGGGTAAAAAAACAGTAATTAAAAGAATAGAAGTAGTATAACAATGCAATATAAAAAAGTAAATGTCATCACTTGGGTTGAACGTTTGACGCGGAAGAAGTTATTACCAAAAAATTTAACACCACTCTTTCCTAATAATAAACTTAGATTTCTACTGCAATTACTGTAGAAATATACCGCAAAGCGAAGTTTGCTGGTTGGTAATAGTGCTGTAAAATGTTTTCAGTGCCAATTTTTTCTGCGACAAACGTTCAAACCTAAAAAGCAATAGTCGCTATAAAATAAGTATAAAACGTAATAATATAACAATGCAGAATTTCCAAATTTTAAATTTAAAAAAAGGAAAATTTTTCCTAATAAAGCAATCTTTTGCTCAGTGAAAGGAAAAAAAAAAAAAAAATATATATATATATATATATATATATAGTTCAAACTTAATTTGGAAAAATGTTCAATCGATATTGAAGATTAAGAAATGTATACATTACTGTAGAACAAGTAGGAATACATGCAAAAAGAACTATTGACTAAGGAAGCGACACTTAACATAAGTAAGTTAATTATAAATAACAGGACATATTTTATTTTCCCATGAAAATACATAAAAACACCAAAAAATCTTAAATACTTTCTATGCACTTCTCAATTAATTGTATAAATATGGGTTAATGATTATGTGCCTCGGGCCACAGGTTGAGTATGGCTGGTCTAAAGAAACTGTTTCTTGTTATTAAAGCACCCACAGAAGAGAAAATATTGAAAAGTAACAAAAAAATACTTTATGGAATAATTTTTCATATAAAGTCAGGTTCTGTTACCTACACTAAAAATTAAGTATACTTTTTCTGGTAATTCATTGTGTGTTCTATCTCTAACAGTATCACAAATATTGCAATTTTAGAACATTTTTTTCTTCTGCACCTTTTTCAATTTCGAATTAAAAAATAAAACTAGTTGGATGTGCCAATCCCAAAACTTTCTTCTATATTATACATCTTAATATTTCAAAAACTAGTTACACATGTTAATACTTCAATATTATTAGTTCATTACTATACCAAATTTGATTTTCATCTTAAATTCCTGCTTCAGTCAATTAAAGGAACTAAAAGCGAGTTAATCTATATCATTATATTTGTTAAAATTAATAGTTTTTCCTTATTCTAATGTTATCAGATGTTTGCGAATAGCCGGCTTAGCAGGAAGTGAGTTCCCGCCTTTGCACGAGCCGCCGATAGACAATAGAACTACGAAAAATCAAGAAAAGTATACAAAAATCGCTATCACAGAACCCCTTTACCGCGCGAGATTTCCAAATTCAAGGAGGATCTGTTGGCCAAAGCCAAAAACATGCACAAAAAATTTGGTTCAATTGTATGCATAATTTTATACACTTTTCGATTGTACAATAAAGAAAATGGTACAGACATCGTAATTATAGCGCCTCCTTCCAGCGGAATTTTTCCAAATTCAGGGAGGACCTTCATGCCATGACCAAAAAGAAACACAAAAAAATTGGCTCAATTCTAAGCATAACTTCATACACTTTTCGATGGTACAATGTTCAAAATGGCACAAAAATCACTATTAAAGCGCCCCCTACCAGCGAATTTTTTTCCAAATTAAGGAAGGACCTGCTTGCCATAGCCAAGAACATAAAATAAAAATTTGGTTCAATTCTATGCATAACTTCATACACTTTTCGATGATACAATATGCAAAATCGCTATTACAGCGCCCCCTAGCGACGATTTTTTTCCAAATTCAGGGAGGATCTGTTTGCCAAAGCCAAAAACATAAAATAAAAATTTGGTTCAATTCTATGCGTAACTTCATACACTTTTGGATGGTACAATATTCAAAATCGCACAAAAAACGCTGTCACAGCGCCCCCTACCGGCGATTTTTTTCCAAAATCAGGGAGGACCTACCTGCCATATCCAAAAACTTAAAATAAAAATTTGGTTCAATTCTATGCATAATTTTATATACTTTTGGATGGTACAATGTTCAAAATCGCACAAAAATCGCTATTACAGCGCCCCCTACCGGCGATTTTTTTCCAAATTCAGGGAGGACCTACCTGCCATATCCAAAAACTTAAAATAAAAATTTGGTTCAATTCTATCCATAACTTCATATACTTTTGGATGGTACAATATTCAAAATCGCACAAAAATAGCTATTACAGCGCCCCCTACCGGCGATTTTTTTCCAAATTCAGAGAGGATCTGCTTGCCATAGCCAAAAACTTAAAATAAAAATTTGGTTCGATTCTATGCATAACTTCATACACTTTTTGATGGTACAATGGCGACAGACAGACAGACATTTTCTATAAACATGTTTTTTGGGATCTCTGACCCCTAAAACATGTAAATCCGTCGAAAACCGGAAGTCGAAAAAAATTTCTGAAGATAGAAAAAAGTAAAAAGAACTTTTGTGTGAGCATTTACGTCTTAAAAGTAATAGCCATGTCAAATTTCAAGTTTTTATTTTTAACAATTCCATGTAAATGCTGATTTTGAACATTTTATGCTCTTTCTGTCCTTTTAAATTTCGATTTTTTTTTTTTTTTTTAGAAACCGTTCTTTGCGAGACCACAGTGCCAAATATCAAATTTATAGCCCCAACAATTATAATACAAATCGTAATTTTAGAATGTTTTTTGCTCCTTCATAATCTTGGGGGTGGTGGTATCGATATAAAATACAGCCTGTGTTGACGCAGAGATCATCACCATCATTTCGACACCATTACTTTTGAAATCGGTTCCGTAGTTCCAGAGATTATCCCTTACAGACAAACATTTCTTTATATCAGCTGCTGAATTTGGGGAAAATACACTGCTCAAAACAATTAAAGGATATTTGAAGTTTTATATAAAATAAAGATATAAACGAAATTTTTTTTTGCCGAAAATAGAAGATGAGAATCACAAATGCAAATTTTTCTGGTTTTCAAACTGTGGAGTATGCAAATTTTGAGTTCGACGTCAAAAACGTCGCTTCAGCGGCAGCGAATGAAATTTGACTTTCAACTGGATAAAAGAGAATGAAGACAAGGATGATCGGCATTCAGTGATTGCTTTGTTTCGATGAGTACGATGTCTCAGCTAAGTCATTTGACAGATTCAGAAGCTTTGAGAATTGTTGGTAGGTTAGAAGGGGGCCAAACTCAAGCCGAAGTAGCGCAAGCCATTGGAGTGTCACAAAGTGTCATTTCCAGGATCTGGAACCGTTTTTTAGAGAGTGGATGTGCAGGCCGAAGACCAGGGCAAGGTCGTAGACGGGCAACAACGCCCAATGAAGATCGGTATTTAGCGTTAACAGCTCGGAGACACCGAACCATGAACGCTACTCTTCTCCAACAACACCTTCACTCGGCTACAGGCACCACGATTTCAACTCAGACTGTCCGAAACCGGCTCCATGCTGTAGGTCTGTATGCTTGCCGACTGATGGTATGTGTTAGATTAACATCAAGGCGTCGTCGCGACTACAGGGAGTGGGCAACCGAGCATGTCAACTGGAGGAGAAATGAATGGAGCAATATTCTGTTTTCTGACGAGTCCCGTTTTTCTGTGCATCCGGATAATAGGCGTATTTTCATCTGGAGGGACCGTGGCAGTAGGAATAATCCTGCGTTCGTGCACGAAAGTGTCAGATTTGGCGGTGGAGGAGTGTTGGTGTATGGTGGCATCTCCATTGACGGGCGCACTGACCTCTACATCATTCGAGATGGAGCTCTGACTGGTCGCCGATATAGGGATGAGATCCTCAGACCTATTGTAGTCCCTTACGCTGCAGCAATCGGAGATAACTTCATTTTAATGGACGATAACTGCAGGCCACATCGTGCAAACCTGGTGGAGGATTTCCTTTTCGAGGAAGGAATCGTTCGAATGGAATGGCCAGCGTGTTCTCCAGACATGAATCCAATCGAGCACGTTTGGGACGCTCTAGGAAGACGAGTTTCTGGCCGCCAACAACCCCCACAAACTCTCCAAGAACTGGAAAGAGCTCTTCTGGAAGAGTGGGGCAGAATACCCCAACTCGTCATTAATAGCCTCATTGAGTCCATGCCTCAAAGGTGTTAAACGTTGTTGGCCGCCCGTGGAAACCATACCCCCTACTGAAAATGATTTTCTTTGAAGAAAACACCTTTTCTTATTCTTTTTTTCTCATATGCACAAATTGTGTTTTTTTTTTTCCTTTGGTACACAAATGCGCAATAAAATGCATTTTTTTCTGCCAAACATGTGTAATTTATTCTCATATAACCTACTATGTCTGTCGACCATGTATCAATCAGCTAAACAGTTTACCAGATACAAAATCCACCTAAAACTGCAATATCCTTTAATTGTTTTGAGCAGTGTACTTTAAGTAATGCATATTTTTTTTCCCATGTGAATTTGCTTATTTATATTTCGCTTAAAACTCAAATCGTAAGTTTTCTATGATGCTTTAAAACTTGCTCTAAATACCAGAAAAAGCTTCGTGCTTGCGAAGCATGAACAAACTGTTTTTATTAAACAAAAAATAGTGGGGGGGGGGGGGAAAGCTGACTTTTATTTTACTTATAATAATGAATGAGAGAATGTGTGTGTGTGGGGGGGGGGGGGATAGAAAGCTGTGAATATGACTTCGAAGCAGTGTTTCAGCTACAACAGTATTTTTCACACCATATGAAAAATACACAGCATACAGAATGAGAAAATAAAACAGGAGGTTTTCGTATTTGTTAAACCCCGATATGCTATTTTTTTTTTTTTTTTTCATCGGAAGCGACACCAAATTCTGAAAAAGCAGAATTCCTGTTTTCTTAGTTATTTAATTTTCTTCTGCGGGAACTCTCACTAAACTGTATCAGAACAAAAAATTGGTTACTAAGAATTATAAAAGAAGCAGGGCCGCAGAAAACGATCGCTACCACTGTAATAATTCAAATGTGGGTCCCCCAGCATAAGTATGGCATAATAAAACTTGCTTAGACGGAAACAGAAAGAACCAGTAAAACATTCCGCCTTGTATAGGTTGTTTTCTTTTTAAAAGTTATAATTGTATAATATTTTGTGGGGTCTGGAACCATTATTTTTTTTTTCATTTATAACAGGATTCCGCTACAAACAGGCTTTACTCTGTTATAAAATAAATTCGCTCCATATTACCTTCTTTAAAAATCTATATAGATTTACAATTTTATTATTTTTCTTTTACAGTATTACAGTTACAGTTTATGGTGCATTTGTAAAACTTTTTCATCTAAAGATTTTAAATAAAAATTTTTAAATGTTGAAAATATAATTAAATTTTAACTGAATTCATTAATTAATTTTGAAAGAAAAAGTTTAGAATATGAAAGAAACAAAATACCCAATTTTCCACCTGTTTCCTGTTTACGTGTCTAAAATTAGCCACATCAATAAAACAGGTCGCCATTTCAAAACATTCTTGATATTTAATGAACTTTCAAATATTTGAAACATATACAGGAGCTCGTGTCCGAGCTCGGCCCATAAAGACGCTCTAACAAGTTCTGACTTTTGAATTTTATTATTTATTAATTATTTTAATTAAAATTTTTGACTTAAAAAATATGAGTCTACTTTTTCTGGTATTTTTAAAAAACCAGAACCGAAGCGGGACGCCCTAGAATTTTCGGCCCCTGGTAATTTGTACCGGCTCTACCCAACACCGACGATATTTACAAATAATAACTTCGTAAGCGTAAATAGCGTACGTGTTGCTCTACCCACCCCCCCTCTTTACGGCCCTGAAAAGGGGTCAAAATTAAATATTTGTTGGACAAAAATGGGCAAAACTTATGCATAATTTATCTGTATATATTTTAATTATTATATATTTTTAAATTTTAATAATTTAACTTGCATATTTTAATTCGTTTTGGGGGATCTCAACTTCATACAGATTATATTGTGATACACTAAAAATATTTTTAATCTTGCTAATCGGCGAAAAACTATTTTTTGTTTAATAAAAATCAACATACGAAAATGTGTTCTTCCTTTCGATTAGATAAAAAATAACTTCAATTAAACAAGGGGATGTACCCGGGCTTCCCGGGTTACAGAATATACGTGAAAACATTTTTTTTTATTGATAACTTTAATAGATTTTTTACATTTAATATACTTTTTAGAATGCGCACTAAGAATTCCAAAAAATCATATTTATTCGAAAAATAGTAATTATGTGTTTAAATAAAGTTTTGAAATTTATTAAAAGCGATAATTTCGTATTAGCTTCGGACCATCATTTAACAGTGGAAGAAAACGCCATAGTGCATAGTTTAATTACATGTCTTGAATTTGTGTTTTTACGTACGATGTTTTATTTATTTACTTATTTATTGGTGAGTGTTTTAATTTCGTTATGGAATATAAGCCGGAAACAAATGCTGAGGTATTTATATTAGTTTAAATGCAAAGGGGTTTATTTTTCGTGATCGTCTCCACGCGATAAAGTTTTAAAAAATCGTGCTTGAAAATTATTTTTAAAAAAAATAAAAGTTGAGTAAATGGCGATACAGTGCCATTTACTCCAATGCCATTTATATGGTATGGCATTTGTTTAAATAACAAATTGCGATACAGTTTTCAAAGAAATTTCATTTGAAAATACATTTTTTCCCTGTTCGACGGTATAAAAATTTTAAATGCACATTGTTTAGAAGTTTATAAAAATTGCAGTAAAAGTTAAATTAAATCGTCTCGTGTTACCATTGCCAAAATGACGCCAGCGTTACGCACGGACACCATGGGCCTACCCAATGAAGGGGGGGGGGCTGATGGGGATACAGCCCCCTCCCCCCCCCCCCGAAATTTTCGAAAGTGATATGAAAAAGTGCTGATTTTTTTTCTTTCTTTTTTGGAAAAAAATTTCATTTTTTTCAATCATGCAGCGGGCTAGCCATTCTCATTAGTCCCATATAAGTCCACATTGACGCCAAAGAAGAGAAAGGGGGCTTATGGGGTTACAGACCCCCCCCCCCTCTCCTCCCTAAACAGTCGAAAAATTAAATGAAAGAAGTGTTTTTTCTTTAATTTTTTTAGATTAATCTCTAATTTTTTCTTCTATCATACAGGAAAATAGCCATTCTCGTTAACACCCTATTAGTCAAATTGACATCACAAAATACCCAAAGATGGGGAGGGGGCTGATGGAATTGCAGCCCCCTGCTCTCTAAATAGTCGAAAACGAATTTAAAAAATAGTGCTGATTTTTTTTATTTCTGTTTGAGATAAATTTCCATTAATCACCCTATCATTAAACAGACTAGCTGTTCCCTTCGGTTTAGTCCCATATTAGTGCACATTGACACCAAAGAAGAGAAAGGGAGCTGATGGGGTTACAGCCCCTTCCCCTCTCTTCCCGAAATAGTCGAAAAATTAAGTGAAAAAAGTATTTTTCCTTACTTTTTTAGATAAATCTGTAATTTTCTCTTCTGTCATACAGCAAAATTAGCCATTTTCGTTGACCCCATATTAGTCCACAGTGACATCACAGCATACCCAAAGATGGGGAGGAGGCTGATGGAATTAGAGCCCCTTCCTCTCGAAATAGTAGAAAATGAAATGAAAAAGTGCTGATTTTTTTCTTTTTGTTCGAGACAAATCTGTATTTTTTCCCCTAGCATTCAAAAGACTAGCCGCCCTCTTCTCTTTAGTTCCATACTAGTGCACAGTAACACCACATTATACCCAAAGAACTGAAAGGGGCTAATAGTGATGGGCGATTCTCGAGAATTCGACAATCGAGAAAAATCGTCATCGTAAAAAATCACAATCGATACAGCCATCGATTAATTCATAGAATCTGCAATCGAGATGTTTTACAATTGATTATAACGAGAAAAGCTAAAAACAGTTATTGGAAAACTTAGCTATTATTCTGGCCGACAATTTCATAGTAGTGATAGGGCTTAGTGATGGGCGATTCTCGAAAATTTACCAATCGAAAAAAATCGTTATCGTAAAATACACAATCGATACAGTCATCGATTACTTTCGAGAATCTACAAAGGAGATGTTCTAGAATCGATTATTGAAGAAATCATTGTTTTTACATATATGTAAGGCAGATTTTATTAAATATAGGGTAACTGAAAACAGATGGAATAAAAAAACAACAAACCAAAGGGAAACTATAAATGAGCCATAAGACTGGAAAAGTCTTGTAAGGGTGCCCCCTGGTTGAAAAAAGCTGAAAAAACGCGAGTAGCTATGAAGCGGTAAGGGAAGTTTAAGTATCAAAAATTAGAATTTTTCGGCAATTAGCACGAAAATGGCCAAAGAAATAAGAATCAAAAGCACCTCCTAGTGGCAGAAATATGAACTAAAGGATGATAAAAGGGATCAAAAATTTTTATTGATTTTTCTACGTCATTTGAGATTGGATCTTTAATTTCCCCATTTTTATAAAGTCTTCGACTGGAATACATTAAACGAACTCCCGCGGGGAGCAAAGTAGGAGGGAGGGGCAAGGAAAGTGCATAATATGAATAAGTGGTCACAGGACATTCCAACAATATGGCACATGAGGGGTGTCGGCTAAATTTAGTAAAGTGCCCCCGCTCGGGGGCAAAGTAAGGGGAGGGGCGCGGGCGATATATAAAATGAAATAGTAGTCTCAGAGCTTTCCAATGATATATCACATGAGGGGTGTCAGCAAAAGATAGAAAAGAGTCCCAACTCCCAGGATTCCAATTATCGTGCCCCCCCCCCCCCCGAAATATACCCTGCGCCTGCCCATCCTTCTTTTTGAAATTTTCATATATTAAAAATTATTTATCGGAGGGCTCCGTAAAAAAATCCGATCTAAAATGTTTAAAAACGCTACGATTTCAAAAAAGTTCGAAAAGTGCCTCTCTCGGGGCGCCAAACTAAGGAAGGAAGAAGAAAGGTTCATAATATGAAAGAGTAACTTTGCGATGATAACCGAAAACTTTCCGGTGATAGATCAAATGACTGGTCCAAAAAAAGTTTGAAATCTACCCCTCCCACGTGGGTTCCCTCTTTTATCCTAGAATATACCCGGAAATCACGCAGCCCCACTTTTAAAATTTTATATTTAATAAATAATATTTATCGGAGAGCTCCATTAAAAAACCTCATTTAATGATATTTATTGTAGAAATCTCTACAGTTAAAAAAAAAAGTCACCCCAGCACCGCTCCCCCCCCCCCCCCCGAACCCCTTCCGGAATTCAACTCTGGGAGGAGAAAGGTTCATAATATGAAAGAGTGGTGAAAGGACTTTCCGATGATATGTCAAGGAGAGGTTTGGTAAAAGTTTGAAAATTACCCGCCCCCCCCCCTCCCTTTGTGCACTCTCGCGCACCCCAGAATTCACTCCCCTTCCTCTTTGAACTTTTTATATTTAATAAATAGTATTTATCTGAGCCTCCAGGTATGGGGCAGCTTGGCAGAGCTAAAATAAGAGAAACATTGAAAATTCGGGGCAAAATGACACTAAATTTAACAGTAAAGTTTGAAACTAGGACTATACAGAACTGAATACATAAACCACTATGCTTCATAACCCACATCGGTTAATAGCAATAAAATGATAAGTGCCAGTTAAACTGATGGCATTGAGCTCACAGGTTATTAACACTAACTGTATATTATACTCTTATTTCAAAGAATAATGTCCCTCAAAAAATAAATGAAGGGAAATATCCCTCGTTTGCCCCTTTTATACTTAACCAATGAACCTCCAAATCTAATCAGGGAAACTCCTTATCTATAATAAATCAGTATATCAAATTTGAAGCAAATCAGATAATTCTGCATGAAAACAAAAAACATATCGCTAAATTAAGGGTGGTCTAACCCCTTTAACCCTTTTATACTTAACTAATGAACCTTCAAATCTAATCAGGAAAGCTCCTTATTAGAACAAACATAGAAAAAAAATTAAAGTAAATTGAATAATTCTCCATGAAAATCCACTTATCTAAATTAAGGGGAGGGGACTTGCCCCCTTTTCGCCCTTGTATACTTAACCAACAAACCTCCAAATCTAATGAAGGAAGCGCCATATCGGAATAAATCGGTATATTAAATTTGAAGCAAATCAAATATTCTGCATGAAAAACCCTTTTATCTAAATTAAGGGGAGACTAGCCCCTCCCCCTTATACTTAACCCATAAACCTCCAAATCTAATCAAGGCAGCTTCTTAACATAATAAACCGGTATCCCAAATTTGGAGCAAATCGAATAATTCTGCATGAAAAACCCATTTATCTAAATTAAGTGGGGGACCAGCCCCCTTCTCCCCCTTTATCCTTAACCAAAGAACTTCCAAGTTTAATCAGGGAAGCTCCTTAACATAATAAACCGGTATACCAAATTTGGAGCAAATCAAACAATTCTGCATGAAAAGCCCATTTATCTAAATTAAGGTGGGACCAGCCCCTTTCTCCCCCTTTATACTTAACCCGTAAACCTCCAAATCTAATCAAGGCAACTTCTTAACGTAATAAACCGGTATACCAAATTTGGAACAAATCGAATAATTCTGCATGAAAAACCCATTTATCTAAATTAAGGGGGGGCGGACCAGCCCCCCCCCCTTCTCCCCCTTTATCCTTAACCAATGAACTTCCAAGTTTAATCAGGGAAGCTCCTTAACATAATAAACCGGTATACCAAATTATGAGCAAATCAAATAATTCTGCATGAAAAGCCCATTTATCTAAATTAAGGGGGAGGGGTTCTAGCCCCCTTCTCCCCCTTTATACTTAACCCGTAAACCTCCAAATCTAATCAAGGCAACTTCTTAACATAATGAACCGGTATACCAAATTTGGAGCAAATCGAATAATTCTGCATGAAAAACCTATTTATCTAAATTAAGGAGGGGGGGGACCAGCCCCCCTTCTCTCCTTTTATCCTTAACCACTGAACCGTCAAAACTAAACAGCGGAACGCCTTATCAGAATGAACATAAAAAAAATTGAAGCAAATCGTACATTTTAATCAAGAGTTATCGCGTTACGTACATACATACGTACGTACAGTACATGCATACACACAGAACCGACGGGTACATTAGCTCTCAGGCTTAGATAGCCTGTGAGCTAAAAAGAGATTGGATAAGCAGATGGACTCCTTTGAGAAATTATGACTTAAACCAGAAATGCGGTACGTTTGACTCTGAAAGCTTCATTTCCATCTCGCATTTCGGCAAATCTCATCTCGATGATTTTTCCAGCATTTCGACGCTTCCAGATGGGAATCTGCTCGATGGTTGGTTCTCTCGCGGTTTTAAACCTTTCGGGATGGGAAGTCTCTCGAGAGTTTCCTCTCGCCCTTTTCAACCTTTCCCGATGCGAAGCCTCTCGCTTGTTACTCTCGTCCTTTTCGAAATCTCCCAATGAAAAGCCTTTCGAGGATTTCTCTCGCGTTTTTCAACATTTCGCTATGAGAAGCTTTTCGAGGATTTCTCTCGTCCTCGGCAGAGAAGAAAAGTAAGAAAATTTATCGAGAGTACCAAGGGACGAGATAGAGAAAAAGGCATGACAATGAGCTGTGAAATGAAGCCCTAATTTTCAAAGTTTCTCTTATTTTAGCCCTACCAAGATGTCACATACCTGGAACCCTCCGATAAAAATTATTTATTAAATATAAAATTTTCAAAGAGGAAGGTGGGTCGGGTGATTTCGAGGGAGGAGTACGTGAGAGTGGACTCATGGGGTGCAATTTAAAAAATTTTACCGAACCCTTCCTGTGGCATATAATCGAAAAGCCCTTTGACCACTCTTTCATACTATGAACCTTTCTTCGCCCAAAGGGGGGTGGGAAGGGGCGAACAAATTTTTAAAACCGTAGCCGATTTCTATAATAAATTTAAATATCACTTTACATATGGGTTTTTTATGCAGTCTTCCGGTAAATATTATTTATTGAACATAAAAATTTTAAAGTGGCGGCTGTGTGAATTCCGGGGTGAAAGAGTGGGCCCACGGGGGGAGAGAGGGGGAGCAATTTTCAAACTTTTTTTGGACCAGTCATGTGATATGTCATCGGTAAGCTCTCGGATGACTCTTTCATATTATGAGACTTTCTTCCTCCCCTCCCCAATTTGGCCCCCACTGCGAGGGTAGTTTTTTCCGCTTTTATCATTTTAGATCGGATTTTTTTATGGAGCCCTCCGCTAAATATTATTTATAATATATGAAATTTCAGGACACTTTTCCAAATTTAGCCAAGACCCCTCATGTGACATATCGTTAGAAAGGTTTGTGACTACTTATTAGTGCTATGCACTTCCGGTGGCCGCCCCCCCACTTTGCCCCCCCCCCGGAGGACACTTTTCCAAATTTAGTCAGCACCCCTCTTATGAGATATCGTTGAAAAGGTCTGTGACTACTTATTGATGTTATGCACTTCCGGTGACAGTCCCCCCCCCACTCTTTGCCCCCCCTGGGGGACACTTTTTCAAATTTAGTCAAGACCCCTTGTGTGAGATATCGTTGGAAAGGTCTGTGAGTATTTATTGATGTTATGCACCTCCAGTGACAGTCTCCCCCAATTTGCCCCTCTCGGGGGACACTTTTTCAAATTTAGCCAAGACCCCTCATGTGAGATATCGTTGGAAAGGTCTGTGACTACTTATTGATGTTATGCTCCTCCGGTGTCCATCCCCCCATTTTGAACCCCCCCCCCGGGGGACACTTTTCCAAATTTAGCCAAGACCCCACATGTGAGATATCGTTGGAAAGGTCTGTGACTACTTATTGATGTAATGCACCTCCGGTGACCGCCCTCCCCCACTTTTCCGCCACGGGGGTGTTTTTCTAAATTTAGCCGAGACCCCTCATGTGAGATATCGTTGGAAAGGTCTGTGACTACTTATTGATGTAATGCACCTCCGGTGACCGCCCTCCCCCACTTTTCCCCCACGGGGGTGTTTTTCTAAATTTAGCCGAGACCCCTCATGTGACATATTGTTGGAAAGGCTTATGACCACTTACTCATGTTATCCACCTCCCGCACCCCTCCCCCCCTTTCCCCCCACGGGGAAGGCATTTTTATAAATTCGGATCCAGACTTCTCATGTGACATATGGTTGGAAAGGCCTAAAGACCTGTGACGACTTAATCATATTATGCAGCTGCTGTGCCCCTCCGCTCGCTTTGACCCCTCCCCCAAGAGATCTGGTCCGACGTTCATTCGTTTCGATATTATATTTTTTACAAGATTTTGTAGTGCGTGCACACCACACCCGCCTTCTATCATATATCAGTGCCGTATATAGCGGGTAACCTGTTCGTGATTTCATATTACAAGATTACGTATAAATTAGGGGCCCCAATTAAAGGAGGGGCCCGCTAGCGGTCGAAGTCACCTAGTCTTTATTAACATCGACTCATTCCAGTTCACCCGCAGACTATTCTTGATAAATGTATGACGTATATAATACATAATATATGATTTATAAAAGAAATTTGCAAACTGTAGTCATCGAGAAAAAATTTATACAATCGAAAAATATCGAGATGTCCATACAATCGAGAAAATCGAGAAAAACATCTCGTTATCGCCCATCACTAGGGGCTAATAGGGTGCCTCCTCCTAAAATAGTCTAAAATGAAATGAAAAAAAACGCTGATTTTTTTTCTTCTTCTTGTTTGAGATAAATTTGTAATTTTGTTTTCTGCAATCCTTATTTTTTTAGATAAATCTAATTTTTCGTCTGCCATACACCGAAATAACCATTCTCATTAACCCCATATTAGTCCACATTGACATCACAGCATACCGAAAGAAGGGGAAACGACTGATGGGATTACAGCCCCCTCCTCACGAAATAGTAGAAAATAAAATAAAAAATATTGCTTTTTTTTTTTTTTGGAAATAAATTTGAGTTTTTTCCCCCTATCATTCAACAGACTAGCCACTCTCTTCTCTTTAGTTCCATATAAGTGCACAGTGACCACATTATACCCAAAGAAGTGGAAAGGGGGTAATGGGGTTACAGCCCCCTCCCAGAATAGTCGAAAATGAAATGAAACAAAATGCTGTTTTTTTTCCTTTTTGTTTAAGATAAATTTGTAACTTTGTTTTCTACGATACAACGAACTAGCCATTCTGGTTAGTCTCATATCAGCGCACAGTTACACCACAGTATACCCAACGAGTGGAAGGGGGCTGATGGGGCTACAGGTCCCCTTTCGAAATAATCAAAAATGAAATGAAAAAAAAAACTGCTGATTCTTTTTCTTTCTGTTGTTCAGAAACTATGTAATTGAGCTGCTTTTTCCATTTTTTTGCAAACGCAATAGATTTTTCAGAAAATAGTGTCGAAGTGGGCGTTTTGAACCGAATTTCCGCGCGAAGGAAGAAAAGCACTCAAGAGCGGGCGCAAAAACGTGTTTGTCACGTGATCAAAATAGCTTATAACTCAATAGGTAATTGATTGATCATAAAATGGAAAAACAAAAGTTCAACTCCAAATCGCTTCCATGGCCAGGCTTTCCAATTTTATATCTTTCTGTTAAAAAATGAATTTGTAAATGTGTCAAAACCTTTTTCGCTTATTGAGCAGAGCAGTTAAGAATAGCCTTAAGATAAATTTGTATTTTTTTCTACCATGCAGCTATTCTAGTTAGTCCCATATATTAGTGTGCAGTGATGCACCAGTATACAATACCCAAAGAAGCCGATGGAAACGTAAGTTATGAGGTTACAGCTCCATCCCCCCACCCCACCACCACCACCAAAGAGATCTCAGTGAAAGGGGGGGAAAGTCTGATATTGTATTTTTTTGTTTTTTTTTAGATAAATTTGTTTTATTTTCTGGCAACCGTGTGGTGACCAGCAGTGGTCAAGTACACATACGTAGTTGCTTTATTTTCTGGCATGCCACGAATTTGTCTTTTTCGTTAATCCAATATCCTCCTCAGTCCTACGACAAAATTTACTTGAGACCACAAAATATATTTTCAAATGACTGAAAAATAGCTCCATCCCTGTTTTAACTGGATAAATGAATACATATATGCTGAATTCAAGAGACCTACAAGCAGAGTTGCATAATATAGACGCACGCGCATACGCCGTGCGCGGATTCGGAATTTTGAGGAAAAAGTTTCAGAAAAGAAAAACATAATTTTTGTAACACTTTTTTTAGATACCAAAAAATTAAAAATATTCCTCAATTTATGTACGATTTATTTACTGCTCGCGCAGAATTAAAAGTAGGGGTGATTCTGTTTCGAATTTTCCGAAAATTTAAGGCATTCGCGGTTCCGAAAATTATAAAATTTCATCAGTCCGAAAATTCGAACACAAAAAAGTCGCAAATTTTGACAATGGTCGCCGTAAAAAATCAATTTCGTCACTTGTTCGCAGAAAACGCTAAAGTATTGCGGAAAAAATGCGGATTTGGTCAATGGACCGCAGAAAAAACGCGAATTTCCTCAAAGAGCCGCGGAAATACACTAATCTTGTCATAGGGCCGCTGAAAAACAGCAATTTCTTCGAAGGTAGCGAAAAAACACAAATTCCGTCAAAGGATCGCGGGAAAAACTCGAATTTCGCCAAAATGCCGCGAAAAAACGCGTGTTTCGTAAAACTAACTACGAATTTCGTCAAAGGATCGTAAAAAAGCGCAAATTTCGTTAAAGGGTCGAGGAAAACAACGAGAATTTCAACGAAAGGTCGCGAAAAGACGAGAATTTTATCAAAGGACTACGAAAAAAAAAGCAAATTTCGACAAAAGACCGTGAATTTCGTAAAATAATCGCGAATTTCGTCGAGTGATCGCGTAAAAATGTGAATTTCGTCAAAGAATCGCGAAAAATGCCCCACCCACTTCTTATTCCGTCCTAAATTTTAGCCAGTATTTTTCATCTGGAACGTTTTAAAGTCATTATAATAAAGAGTCGTTATTTTATATATGTGTGTAAAAATATTATGTGTATAAAAGAAATATTTTATGTTTGTTATAACATTAATTTATTGTTAAACAAGAACCGTAGCCAGAATTTAGTTTCGGGGATGGTAAGAACAATTTTATAAATTTTAAGCTACAATGACTTTCTTCTAAATGAAAGTGTATAAAAAACCCAGTAACACTTTCCAACTTATTTCGACGTTGGACTGCCTCAGGATCGGATCCGTGCTTCCCCCCCCCCCCCCCATAGTTGATTCTGAGTCAGAAATTTAAAAAAAAAATTCTGAAATTCACAGCGAATTTTCTGAAAGGCTACAGCAGTGGGGTGAAGGGGAGGAAATCTCTTCCCGGCGCAAATTATTTTTGTCGCTGGTTGGGTTAACTCTGTTTCCATTTCAGGTCAATATTAGGCTGAGTGTAGATTCCTGCAAGTTGTGTTCGGAATCGGGTTAACCAGATTTTTAAAAAGTTAGTTCAGCATATTATTTCAGTTTAAAAACTATAGCTATAATAATAAACATAGGTATTTGTATGCGTTCTTTCCCCGACGCTTTGATGTAATTCAGATTTTTATCAAGACGCTTTGACGAAATTAGCATTTTCTCCGCGACCTTTTGACGAAATTTGCTTTTTTGCGCGGATCGTTTACGTAATTCGCGTTTTTTTTTTCATGGTTGAAATTCGCGTTTTTTCTGAGGCCCTTTGACGAAATTTGCGTTTTTTCGTGATCCTTTGACGAAATTCGCATTTTTTCGATGCTCTTTGACGGAATATGAGTTTTTTTAGATTCTTTGTCGAAATTTCAGTTTTGTTGCGGCTTTTTGGCGAAATTTGCATTTTTTCCACGGCGATTTGACGAAATTCGCGTTTTTTCTTCGGCTCTTGAACGAAATTCGCGTTTTTTCGCGGGTTTTTGACGAAATTCACGTACTTTTCGCGGCTTTCTGTCGAAATTTTTTTTTCCGCAGCTTTGACGAAACTCCCGTTTTTTCCTGTGACCCTTTCATGAAATTCGCGAGATTTTTTGCTGTCCTTTGACGAAATTCGCGTTTTTTCCGCTTCTCTTTGACGGAATGCAAGTTTTTTTAGATATCCTTTGTCGAAATTCGAGTTTTTTTCGCAATCCTTCGTCGAAATTTGCGTTTTTCCGCTGTTTTTTGACAAAATTCTCGCTTTTTTCTCCTCTTTTTGACGAAACTCGCGTTTTTCTGCGGCCTTTTGACGAAATTCATGTTTTTTGTGTTCCTTTAACGAAAATCGCGTTTTTTCCGTGGCCTTTTGATGAAATTCGCGTTTTCTCTGCTGCCCTTTGACAAAATTCGGAGTTTTTTTCTGCGCTCATTTGACGAAATTCGCTTTTGCTCCGCGATCATTTGACGAAACTCGCGCTCCTTCCACAATCATTTGACGTAATTCGCGTTTTCTCCGCGAACATTTGACGAAATTTGAGTTTTTTTTCACGATCCTTTGACAAAATTCACATTTTATTCTCAGCCCTTTGATAAAATTTGGGTTTTTTTTCCTCGATCCTTTAACGAAATTGAAGATTTTTTTCTGCAATGATTGACGAAATTGATTTTTTTGGGCGACCACTTGTCAAAAATCGCGCTTTTTTTTAAGTCCGAATTTTCGGACTGATGACCAAATTTTTTAAATTGTCGAACCCCATGCCTTAATTTTTCCGAAAAGTCGGAACAAAATCACCCCTGCCCCTCCCCTACCCCACTCTGGTTATGGTCTTACTGTCAAAAATGATTTCTGTTTACAACACAATTCAACGTGTTTCGTAAAATTTAGAACATTATGGAAATTTAAGTCCCCGCCCCCCGAAATAAAATCCTGGGTACGCCAGTGACGGACACGTTTGTCCTTTGTAATATAGATAATCATCTTTAAAGGTTATTTGAGAAAAATAAGTAATAAATAAATACATAACTAACATAAGCAAAAGTAATAAATTAAGCTATTTTCGTGAAACGCAAAGTCGTATTCATAATAATGGTAAGAACTACTCGTTCCTTTTTATGATATGAAATGACTTTGATTTTAAGAATCGAGAAAATTGATAGATATTTCTTTTTTTTTGTTTTTGATAATTAAAAATAGGTCTTGTTTTCTTTTTCAAAATTTATAACTTCTTGAAAAGCAATGAATAGAATAAAATGCATGTGTGCATGAAAAAGAAATTAATATAATTTCGCAGCTTTTAATTATAATAGCGGTCATAGATATTCTCTGATAAATGTGGTATGTTGGTAATATTTTCTTGCACAAGCATATTTTTCATAACATTTATTCATTGTTAATAAAAAGAAGCAATAAAAAATCTAAAATTTCTAGTGTTGTAGATTTAAATAAAATAAATCGAATATACATGATTTTTTTTTAAAGAAAAAAATCTGAATACTAAATGAAAAAGTTCGATATACAGACAGAAAAAAAAATACCTGAAGGTTGTATTTTTGTAGAATAGGGAAAAATATTCTAACAAAAGTATTCATAACTTAATTTTTCTTTTCCTACTTCAAAAGTTTGTACCTCGAATGCCGAACAGTGATGAAAAGAGCTCTAAACATTCTAGCTATGCTAAAAAAAAAAAAGTAAGAATTTCTTTTCCTTTCTAGAAATTACTCAAATTACCAGTGATAGATGGCAGCACTAAATATATTGGATTTTACAATTTTCCGTTCTGTTCTAGAAATTACTCAAGCGTTCAATAGTAGATGGCAGCACTATTTCTGTGACATCATTTCCCGGCAAGCCGGGGTTTTTCTAGAACCTGCTCCGAGAGTATAAATGTCGGCGGCGAACATGTGTCTGTCAGATATTGTTTGTTTACGAACGTTATTTCGTGCATTTGCAAAGTTCTTGCAGCGTTACACTTGTGCGACATATTCTGTCGTGGATATTTTTGTCTACTGCTTATTTATCAAATTCGAACCGGACTGAAAATGCCTGGCGGAAAAGCTCCAGCTATCGGAATTGACTTGGGTACAACGTATTCTTGTGTTGGTGTTTTTCAGTATGGCAATGTTGAAATTATTGCTAATGACCAAGGAAATCGTACAACGCCAAGTTATGTGGCTTTCACCGAAACGGAGAGACTGATTGGTGATGCAGCCAAGTCCCAAGTTGCTTTAAATCCTGAAAATACCATCTTTGACGCAAAGAGACTCATCGGAAGAAAATATGACGATCCTAAAATCCAGCAAGACCTAAAAAACTGGCCTTTTAAAGTCATTAACTCCGGTGGAAAACCCAAGATTAGCGTCGAGTTTAAAGGTGAACAGAAATTATTTAATCCTGAAGAAATTAGTGCCATGGTGTTAACTAAAATGAAAGAGACTGCTGAGATGTATTTAGGTGCTAAAGTTGTTGATGCTGTTATCACTGTTCCTGCTTACTTTAATGATTCTCAAAGACAAGCTACTAAGGATGCTGGAAAAATTGCTGGACTAAATGTTCTGAGAATAATCAATGAACCAACTGCTGCTGCTCTAGCTTACGGTTTGGATAAAAATCTGAAAGGTGAAAAGAATGTTTTGATATTTGACCTTGGAGGTGGTACATTCGATGTGTCTGTTTTAACAATTGATGAAGGATCTCTGTTTGAAGTGAGATCAACTGCTGGTGATACTCACTTGGGAGGTGAAGATTTTGACAACAGAATGGTTTCCCACTTTGTTGAAGAATTCAAGAGGAAGCACAAAAAAGATCTGCGCTCCAGTCCTAGAGCTTTGAGAAGGTTGAGAACTGCCTGTGAACGAGCCAAAAGAACTCTTTCCAGTAGTACTGAAGCAAGCATTGAGATTGATGCTCTTTTCGAAGGTGTAGATTTCTACTCCAAAATCAGCAGAGCCAGATTTGAGGAGCTATGCTTGGATCTCTTCCGATCAACTCTTGAACCAGTTGAACGATCTCTAAAAGATGCTAAGTTGGACAAAAGTAGTATTCATGATGTTGTCTTAGTCGGTGGCAGTACTCGTATTCCCAAGATTCAGAAGCTTTTGAGAGACTTTTTCAATGGAAAAGAGCTGTGCATGTCCATTAATCCTGATGAAGCAGTGGCTTACGGAGCTGCGGTTCAGGCAGCTGTTTTGACTGGAAGTAATGATGAAAAGATTAGAGATGTTCTTCTAGTTGATGTTGCTCCACTTTCTCTAGGTATTGAGACCGCTGGAGGAGTGATGACTAAAATCATTGAGAGAAATTCACGTATACCTTGCAAAACATCTAAAGTCTTCACCACTTATGCCGATAATCAACCTGCTGTTGATATTCAAGTTTTTGAAGGTGAGCGAGCCATGACTAAAGACAATCACTTGCTTGGAAGGTTCCAGTTAACAGGAATTCCTCCAGCTCCAAGAGGTGTGCCTCAAATAGAAGTGACTTTTGATTTAGATGCAAATGGTATACTACAAGTGTCTGCTCAGGATAAGAGTACAGGAAAATCTCAGAGCATTCGCATCACTAATGACAAGGGGCGTCTGTCTAAAGAAGAGATAGAAAGAATGCTGAATGAGGCAAAGCAGTATGAGAAGGAAGATGCTGAGCAGCGAGAAAGAGTTGCAGCAAGAAATAATCTTGAATCTTATGTGTACTCAGTGAAACAAGCTGCTGAATATGCACCTGAAGGCAAACTTTCAGCTGCAGATAAGTCAAAAATCAAAGAGACTTGTGAGTCGGTAATTCAGTGGTTAGACAGCAACACCTTAGCTGAGAAAGACGAATTTGAACATAAATTGAAAGAAGTGCAGTCAGAATTGTCTCCTTACATGATGAAACTACATCAAGGAGGTGCAGACTCAACTCAGGGATATCCAAATGCTTCTAGTGGTCCAACTGTTGAAGAAGTTGATTAGACTGTTCCTCTAAAATGCCAAAGAATTGTGTTTAAGATATTTAGATTAAAAGATGTGTTAAGAACTGTTCCTGTTAAATACCAAAGAACTATTTGAAATAGTTTAATTTGTAACAGAATTCATCTGTAATTGTGTTCAGTTTTGGTCCAAAGTGAGTTGATTGTTCATTAACATTTGTAAGTATTAACCATTTGTGTGAATTTATAAGTTTTTAATAAATATTTCTATTTGTACTTACTTGCCTTATCCTTTCATAAATTGAACAATAATTAGAATTTTTCATGCATAAGTGCTTTATTTCTTAATCAACTTTAATATGATTTTTTTTTTTTTTTTAACTAATATGTTTGATGCATTTCAAACAGTTGTGTTATAGAGATTTATTTGATGGGCAAGGATTGATTTAAAACAAATGAATACAAGTTCATTTTCTTATTTAAATGTTTAATATAGTACCTAATTATTACCTTTCAGACTTTCTTGAATGAATTACGATTAAAGTAGAGGTAGGAATATAGGATTTTTTTAATAAAGAATATTCATTTAAGGCTAATTCAGATTGGTAAGAGGCTGGGACTTTCAGAAAATTCTAATTGTGTTGATGTTAACTGCATAAAAATGTTGGTTGAACAAACTTTCCATTTCACAGTTTGGGTAAAATTTATCCACAAATTTGTATTCTACATGCTGAACCAATTTAAATAATTCTATAATTTCAGTATTATCAAATTTAATAGTTTTCGTCATTGAAATTTAACTGTCTTATTATGCTGTTTAGAACAAAATTTAAAATTGCTTACATTCTTTGAAACTCAAAACTTTAAGCATGGATAAAATTGTTATTTATTTAGTGTGGGTGCCAATTACTTCTTAATAAATGTCGCAAAAAAATTCAAATTAGGTATTTTGTGTGTTTCCTTTTTAGTAATGCATTTTTAAATGATCTACCAGCCTTTTTAAATTAAAATATAAAATTTTAAATCTATTGGCCCGGTGACAATAACTATCTTGTTTCAGTAATTAACATGTCAAACTTTCAGTTAACATTCCAACTTATTGTGATTTGTAAAGTATATTTATGTATTAATCAAGCTTTTTGGGGGGTTATTAAGATGTTAAGACTGTCTAAACCTGAAATAAAACTTCCTTTACCTATGATTTTGATGTGAATTAATAGGGTATCTTTATGAAGAACGTTTCATTGAGTTATTCAAGGAAAATGTATCTCATCTTTATCATGCATATTTAATTTTATATTATTATTTACTTGACATTTTAGATTTAATAATTTAGTATTTTTTTTTAATTATCTTACTTTTTTATCATTATATAGTTTATTAGTTTACTTAATTTAATACTTTAGTATATTGCAAGCATTCACTAGAATTTTGATTGCATTATTACATTCAAATTACTGTTTAAAAAATGTGAACAAAGTTATGACGAGAAATCCACTCAGCCTCTGGTCCTATGCTGTGCGAGTTTGGGGAAGTCTACTGTATATTGTTCAAGGAATAAAACTTGAAAACAATTTATTTAATGGGCAAAGTATCTTTAGAAACATGGCGAATAATGTTCATCTTAAATTTTAATACTCTTCAAATCATTTTTTAAAATTTAGAACACTTATGATTTTAATCATTTATTTTTTAATCAGCAGATGCAAATCACAATTTAAGTAGCTGATTTTTATCATGTGATTAAAATTATAATTTAAATCTCTGATTTATCATCATTCAGGTTGTGCTGAAACTTAGTTTCGAAAATATGTATCTGATTTTTTTTATATATATTCAATATTTTTTATATATGTCTGATATTTTCAAAATAGTCAACTTACTGCTGATAATGAATATTTTCGAGCATAATATTGATTAGAAGTTAAAACATACTTATTAAACACTTTACATGGAAACTTAATCAAAGAATATTCTATAAGAGCATTTTTTTTCCCATTTAGAACAAAATTGAAGATCAACTAATGGAAAACAGAAGAAGTTTGTTTTATACACTTGTAAAAAAACATCAACTATATATAGGTATCAAATTCAAGAAATCAGGAACTTACAAAACAAAATTAAAAATGAAAAATACATTTTTTTTTAATTGAAAATTTCTAACATAAATGTAGCTTGTCTTATTCTTCATTTTCTAACATGTTGTTAGTTTAAACTCAACAACTAAACCAAAACCAGAAAAGATTCTTTTCTAATGAAGTTGTATGTAACTAATGATCTAGATTAGACAGTTTATCTTTCAATAGCTGTTCTAAATTATGTCCCACATAATTAGTAGTTCTACATTTAAAAATAAAAGCTTGGAAAAGGTATGTTTTCTTCTACGGCTAAAAAGTCACTGCCAGAGACAAAAGTTCTCTTTCTACAGAATGACGCAGTCAATAACAGTTGAAAATTTCATATACACTTGTTTTGAGTGAAAATATCAAAAATATCTTGCACAGTTGATATTTTGAAAATAAATATGAAGTACAGTAGAAGATCTTTATAACGCAATTCTCCATATAACGTACAACTTCTCAGATGTAAACAATGATTTTTGCAGTTAAAAAGCACCTGCATTTTCACATTGTAAAATATTGCTACTCTCTAGAGGACTAAATTTGATATTAGTTCAACTTTATCTTCTAATTTAAGACCTTTTTACTGAAAAAAATGCTATTATTACAATAAACATTTTTGAAAATGTCTAATATAAGAAATGGTTGTATCAGTTATATTTGGATCATGTTTATAAAGTGAATTTAAGAATGCCTGATCTATATTATACAAAAATTTATAATTTGGATAACTCTTGGTAACAAAGAATGCAGTATAAAGATATTCTAATGTATTTTGATATGTTTCAGACATATTTGGCCATGTTTACAAGGTGAATTTAATGATGAGATTCATATAATGCAAAATTCTATATAACACACAACCTTGCGTTTTTAGGTTTGCGTTATAAGAATCTTCTACTGTATATGAAAATATCAAAAATCTTGATATTTCTATAATAAATATTGGATATATATCATGATATATATCCATAGATATATATTAACGAACCCGGGTCCTTTCAGGCTTCTACTTTTTAATTATTTAAAGATAGTTTCATTTTAACAACCACTACATAAATTTATTGAAAATGCGATTGAAACATTCTTTTATTAGAAATGCCAAGTTACTTTTTTGTATACCTTTCCTCAACATGAAATACATGTATTTGTTTTTCTTATAATTATGTAGTTAAGGCTTGTTATTAGTCAGGAAGCAAATTCTCCTTTCTAACGCTAAACCTATGGTCTTGGAATGCAACCATATTTTTCATATTTCTCCTCAGAAAATAACAATTTTTACCTTTCTGTTTTCTGTATGCTCTTCTTGGAGGTTTTTTTTTTTTTTATTGGATAAAATATTTTTTAAATATATTGTTAGTTTTATCTAAAGCATTAAAATCTTACTTACAACTTGCTTGCTTCACTTAGATTTTAACATATAAAATTACAGTAGAGTCTTGATTATCCGAGTTAATATGGACCAAGCTCACCTTGGATAAGCAAAAAACTCGGATACACCGGATTTACACAAATCGTCACCAACTAAGGAGATGAAATATAAATTTTCACTTAATTCATTAATTTTTATGGTACTAATAACATTTCTTTGATGTACATTTCTGTTACTTTTAAGAAAAACGGGAATGAAATTGTTTATTTGAAGAAGCCCTTGATAGTCTTTTGTTTGTTGAATGTCTATTTTGCAGCAGTATTATGCTACTGCATAGCTAATAATTTCTAAGATTTTTTTCTTACCAGTAAATTTTGCCCAATTCAATCACCAAAATTTAACAATTGTCAACGATTAAACATTGCAAAAATTAGTATTAAATTTTAGTAGTAACAAAACTGTACAAACTGGCAGTTATGTGATTCTATTGGCGTCATGAAAATTGCAAGTATAGCCTCTTCTTTCTGCCCAAAGTATCAGTTTTTTCAATCGAACTTATACTTTGGAATGGATCATTTTCTTCTGATGGACTGATGGCTTCCATTATTATGAAAGAGCCGTTATAAATGAAGTGTTAGGTGAAGATGAAAGAGCAGTCATAAAAAGTTAGAACTCTGATTTTCTGGTCAGAATGAAAAGAAAATGACCATTTTCTTTTTTTTTTTTTAAATTCTGTTGCTAATAGTTTGGCAAGAGAATGGTTAAAAAATTATTGGCATGAATATTATTACTAAATCAGAAACTCATACGAGTACCATTATCTTTAGTACCATTGCTGGGATAGAAAATTTAAGTTTTGAATTACAGTAGGGTCATTTTGTAAACTAAAGAAATAACAATCAGTAAATTATGTTCATAATTGTAAGGCTATTCTTAAATTTATTTACTGTTCTCATGTGTAAATATTTCATGACATACCCAATTCATGAAGGCATTTTTATTTGTAAATGTATAAATTTTTTCATGTTCTCATTTTTAGTTTTCTTGTAAATGTAAGACCTTTTTTCCTTGTTCTTTGATAATGACTGCTGTGTCTTAAAAATCGGTTTTTAGTAAAGAAATTCAAAAATATTTTTTTCTGGACGATTTATAATTGAGAAATGCTGCTTGTTTTATTGGTATCTGAATGAGAGTATCTGCAAACTTTATGCATTTATGGATGAAAATGACTTCATGAATGTCTTAGATCATAAGTTTAGATTTGAGAACAGCCTTAATGCACTTTGTTGGGTTTGCTTTAGAATTACCAAATTTATTCTTTTTTATTCTTAAAATACTCAGGGTTGCTATACCACCTGGAAAAGTCAGGGAATTCGAAAATCTGACTGATAAGTCAGAGAATTTAACAAAATTTGATAATGATCGCCAAATAAGTACATGCTATGACCATAGAAGTACCAATAATGAGAAGGAAGGCAAGCATATCTTTACATTGCATCTTCCCTGCCTGCTGTTTGTCACCAGATAATTTCTCTTTCTTTAGTCCCCATAAGCACTTGCGGCAAAAAGGGTGATAGTAACAAAGCCCATTGGATAGTAAGGTGAAGTGTTAGGGGGGGTTGCAAGCAGTTAGTCTTCCTTAATTCCCGTCAGCGCTTCAGAGATAATCCGGTTTCTTGTCTTCCTTCTGGTTATTGGTACTTCTGTGGCTATGACGGATGAGAAAAATCTTTTATATTTTTGCAAATTCCAGTTATTAGAAGTTTCATTTAAGTCACCTTTCTCTTAAAATTTCCTAAAACTTATAAATCATTTCAAATCTCCTCAACCCCAACCCTGAAATGTTTGCTTCTCCAGCCCCTTTGCCTAAAGTTGGACTTAAGTGAGATTGTGATAGTTGCTCAAAATGAATTATGATTCAATACAAAATATTATATTGATTTTTTTTTTTTTCAGTTTGAGGAAGACTTCATTTGAAACACTCATAAATTTTTAAGGAATCTATTTCTAATTTAGGGTAAGGAGGGGTATGCATATGTGAAAATTTCAATCAATATTATCTATAGTTGGAAAAAATTAATATTTTCAAGTGATACAATATTTACTTTACACTCGACGTCTCTAGTTCACACTACATCACTAGGCGGATATTTTTCTAAAATACACCTGGAAAAGTCAGGGAGTTTCATTCTCCTATATACGTAGCAACCCTGAATACTGTTTTAATGAAAAAAAAAATTGAAAATTTTTTTCAAAACCAAGTGTTTGAAAAATATGGGAACTTTGCTTAAATTTCACTGTTTATATTAGTTAACATTGATTGTATCTTCATACGTATTAAACAAAACTATTAACAATGAACAAACTAAAAAGAGAAAATTAGCTTAATCCTCTCCCAAAAATTTGTTATGCTTCTATAAAATGGAAATATTGATTCATACAAGAAGAAAATTTTGAAACATTTCTATTCAGCAAACTTAAAGTATATGGATATTTTGTATTGGTGACATTAAAATACAGTAGACTCCCTCAGACTGCTTGGGACTAGAGGTGTGCGGATTTTAGAATTTTGTGGATTTCTGGTCATCGATTTGTTTACATTTTTTAAACATAATTTGAATGTTCAGGGTTGGCACGGTTTAAACCAAGTGGTTTTAACCATGGTTTAAACCACGGTTTAAACCAATTGGTTTTTTTGTCAAAAAAACCATTTGGTTTTTTTAGAAAAAATCTAATATAATATTTTCTTTTTTTTGTAATTTAATTGTTTTAAATTATAGATAGAAGTAATTTCTACTTTTAACACTTCATCTCAGCAGTCAACATGAGACATAATGAGCCTAGGTCATGTTTCTATGCATGTAGAATGAAAATTAGCATGTGCTGATGAACATATCTGGTACCCTAAAGATTTTTCTTAAAACATGTGAAATTAGAAAAGATAAAATAGATAAATAATATTCAATATTTAGCATAAAATATTTTCATTTAAAAAATGCAGATTATTTACAGTAGTTAATAACAAAATACAATGATCTTTAAGATTTTGGTTAAGTTGTAAAAGAAAATTTTCTGGATTGGGATTGGGGAAGATTATCCTTAAAGAATTTAAAAGAGTAAACTTAAGATATTAAATTGAATGACACAGCTTGCAAAAATTGAGTGCTAGTTATAGCATTTCAATAATACCAATCAATCTTTTCTGTGAGTTGCTGAATCTAATGGCCAAGAATGTTGCCTTGGACACTTGGAGTTATCACTCAGAAAACAAAATAACCAGAAGTATTTGGATATTAAAAAAAATAATAACAACCACAGAATAATATATTATATTCATGAAACTGCATCAAATGTTGATTGATTATTATATTATTAATCAAAGGATTCTTTATACGATTTTCAAGGTATCAATGTTTCACTGTGTAGAGCAGTTTACTAGTGTACTTTGAACATAAGACATAGCTGTTACTAATAATGTTTAAATTAGAAATGATTTCAATTTTCTATATAATTGACTGTAATTATTTAATTTAAATATTTTCAAAAGTTATATTACTTATATAATATCCAAAAATGTTTATTTTATCACCAGATATGCATCTGTATGCAATAGGAAATTATATTTAAAAAAACCCGGTTTAAACCAAAAAAACCTGGTTTAAACCAAATAAACCGGTTTTTTTGGTTTTTTACAAAAAAACCCGGTTTTTTTCCAACCCTGGTAATAATGCAATCGAAGTTATAATGAATGCTTACAATATAGTAAAATATCAAAATAATTAAAGTAACTAACTAAAATAATAAAAGTTAAGATGATTCTAAAAATGATTAAATTATAAGTAAATGTCAAGTAAATAATTAATAATGTATAATTAAACATGCACCATAGAGATACATTTTCCTTGAATTTTTCAATGCAACTTGCCTCATAAAGGTACCCTACTAATTCACATAAAAATCATATATAAAATAAGGAAGTTTCATTCCTGGTTTAGTTAGTCTTAATAACAAAAAATCTTGATTAATACATGAATATATTTGGAAAAAAGATGGTTATTACCAAAGATATAAGCAAATCCTGATTTTTTTTTTCAAAAATAAATTTATACTTCCTGCATGAAAAAGCATGAGTTCAGCCATATTAATGAAAATTGCATTTAAAACATGTACAGAATGAAATAAAAATAGTCTTTAATTTTGACCCTGCATTTGAACTGAAAGTTTCATTGTTTACATCTGTGATGATGTGCGAATTTTAGGGAGTCTGCTGTATAATCATCAGTCTTGTAAATTATAGACAGCACAACTGTTTTTAGTCTGATTTGAATGACATGGCCTTTTTTTTCTGAGATTTTTTTCTTTATTTTTGAGTCTAATATTTTTTTTATTTTTTGCTTCTTTTACAAGTTGAATCTTAAACCTATCTTGAATAGCTTCCAGATTTCTTCACCACTCAGTAGCTGGCAAGATACATGAGCAGTTTGAGTAGATTTCTTTTCCTTTTTTTTTTTTTTTTTTAAGCAATTTCAACTTAAAAATGGCCTAGAAAAAAATATTACTGAATTTTTTAACAGAACTCTATTTCTAGAAGCTTCAAATATGCAAACAAATCCATAATTACAGTTCATTCAGCCAAGTAGCTTTTGATTCTGCATTGCAATCTGTTTATCAATGATTAAAATTGAATTTAACATTAGAAGTTTCACACTTTAAACCAGCATAATTCCTACACTACTTGACTGAATGACTTTCACATTTGGTACCTGAAGGTCAAAATTTAAAAAAATCTGAATATGATGTCAAAATTAGGTGTTAGTATTGAAAATTTTAAAGTTGGATACAATTTTTATATGCAGATAACTGTCTAAGCAAAATTTAGATATAGCACTAATTAGTAGATGTTATTACTAATTGATTGATACCAATCACATTTTTATGTGAGGATATATGGAAAACTTAGCATGAGGGTATGCAATTTTTCCCCCAATCACTTTACATTACTTCTAATGAATAAAATTACATTATAAAGGGTTAGCCAAACTTATGTTAAAATTTAACTGGGACATTTTAATGAAAATTGTGCTAACATTGATAGTAGAAAACATTTATTGAAAATATTTAAGGCTGTTCTAAAGTCCAAAGAAGCTACTTTCTGACATATTTTTTAAATTCATTTTTGTTCGGAAACTCATGAAATTGGCAGGTATTTTTATTCAAAACCTATATAATTGAAAGACATTCCTTTTTTTAGTAAAGCAGGAGATCTTTCAGAAAATATTGTCAAAGTTGGCGTTTTTGAACTGAATTTCCAGATGCAGGAGAAAAAGCAGTTATGTGACCAAAGTTGCTTATAACTCAATAAGTAATTCGTTTATCAAAAAATTAATAACCAGGAGTCGATCCAGGCAAAATTTGGGACCTATTTAGGGCCCTTTCAGACAAATCTATTTAATAAAATAGGCCTCTTCATAAAAATAAATTTAATAAAATGAGCCTCTTCACAAAAATAAATTTCATAAAATGGGCCTCTTCACAAAAATTCTTTTTAATAAAATAGGGCCCTTTCGTAACATTCTTTTTCATAAAAACTGTATTAAAATGTGTAATTTGTAAATAAAACCAGGTCACGAAAAACAATCTTTAGCAAGGGAATTTAGAGAAGTTTTTGTTAATAAATTCTTGGTTCGAATTTGAGTAACAGGATTTCAACTTTCGTTACAAAATGTTATTTTTCACAAAAATAACTTTTACTTTTCACAAAATGGGGCCCAAGAATAAAAACCTGCATCGACCCCTGAAAACTCATTTTGATTCCAAATTGCTTCAATATTCAGGCCTGCTAATTTCATGCCTTTATATTTTAAAATGTGTCAAAGTTTTGTGTTGTTGAACAGGAGATTTGGGAACCACCTTAATATAAAGCCTCAATCTATTGTCCATTGTTGCTCATTATGTATATGTCAGACAAAAATGAATGTCAAGTGTTAACATAATTTTGTGTGTCTTATTATTTTCAAGATAGCGTGGTTTTTTTTTAAGCTATCCTGCTTTGAAGATAGTTTAGAAAAAAAAAAAAAAATGTAAGGAAAAACTAAAGAAAAGCAAAACTGTAAGAATATCCAACAGATTTATTTACACCTCGAAAAATAAATGCAGAACATAAAAACATATATTGGTAACATTTTGTGCATAATCACTTCTTTGAACAGAATATGTACATCATTTTAAGAAAATTGCCATATTCTACAATATATTTACATTGGAATGTTTTTTCAGTCTTAACATTTAGATGTACACAAACATGGAATGTTTTAAGTAAAGCATTTTTTAAAAAAGGCACAATGATTGAATAACATAAATTAATAATGCATAAAGTTCACATCTAGCTCATAAGGCAGACATACCATACTTCTGAAATGTATATATTGATTAGAAATTAAAATAACACAGCAATTTGTAATGTCCAATAATTTAATTACTAATTACATAGTAGGTTTTACAAAATGCTTAAATATGCACATAACAAAAACCTCATTTTAAAAAGTTAGACATCTAAATATCCATATAAAATTTCTATTGATCTAAGAAATAAAATTTATTTGATAATTAAATGCATGAGTTTATGTCAACCCTTTACTATCTCTGCCATTATTTCATGTACTGTATGACATCACAATTTAATGACCATACAAACAATTTCATATGCACAGTTAGCTGTATACACAAGATGTAAATTTTAAGTATAAGCATAAGGCATTTTCATTCTTATTAAACTATGATAGGAGGAATGAAACTGTGCATTTTTCTTCATTCAAATTTGTCTATCAAAGGATGGATTATAAAAGTCATTTTAAACAGTGTTTGAAAAATCTCTATTGCCGTGGAGCAGGAAATTAAAAATTTTTAATGGAGAACAAATTTTAGTATTGCAACCAGGAAAAATCTCAAGCCATGAAAGATTTTACATATTTAACTTATTCATAATCGATTGAAAATAAGGGATAAACAATTAAAATGTTATTATCGTAAATGTGACTGACGTTTTAACAAAATTAAATATTCCTTTCAAGTATTATGAATTTCTTGAACAAACAATTTTGCAATTGTTGTGACAGCTTTAAAAGAAAAAAATTCACACAAGACATTCATAAGAAATAATGTAGAGGTCGAATAGTGGCAACTTAAAAAAATTATTAGTGTTTGATTTAACTGGAAATAATAATAAAAAAAAACCCATTTAAACCTTGTAAAGCAGTAGAACATTAATTTTAAACTGAAGATGTTGGATACATTAATGACTATTAAATGTGATGCATAAAACATGTTAAACTTTTAACCACTTAGTGCAATCTTTTGCTAATAATTTTCCTAGTTATATTTACAAGGTATTTGCATTGCTTCTGTTTAAAAGAATAAATCTCAAATTCTTAAAATACTGATGAATAAGAAAATATTAAATAATTCTTTACAATTTGATACCAAAATTTGTTTATATCTGATTTTTAGACTTTCACAAGATATGTTGATTACTTGAAGTTTTAAGTCATTAAAAGTGCTTATAATACTTAATTGTATATCAATTTAATTTACAAATAAATTGTGTGTAAAATTTTAAGAAAAAATGTTTATAAAATAAAATTTAATATTTGGAAATTTTAGATGTCTAACATTCAATTAATAAATACTTAACATGAATGTAAAAAAACAAAGCATTTATACAAAATTGAAAAACTCAACATGATTGCCACATCAGAAAATTATTTCATCACATAGTTAACAAGAATTGCTAAATCACTTGACATTAAAGAAACAGCTGCCAAATTCTAAATTTTATTCTACATTTTTTATGTGTGAAAATTAATTTAAAAAATATCTAAATCAAATTTTCCATTTTCACTCACTGAAAAATGATTACAGAATAATAAATAGCATAATTTTGCATATACTAACATAAACCTAATAATGAACTTTGAAATTATTTACTGAGTAAATATTTTTAAAATTAATTATCCTAAAAGATCAAGAAACTTTTTGTTGACATAAAAAACTTTGGCCAAGTTTTAATAAAATGCAAGAAAATAAAAATAAATTATCATTTTCCTAGTAAATGCAATTTAAAACATTGCTCTCAAATCTTGAAAAGCATGATGGCACATTTCAATAAATAAATAAATAAATGATATAGAATTTATCAATACACCCAAAAGACACCAATTGCTTTTTAAAATTCTCAAAACTAAATTTGGAAAAACATACCAAGCTATTTTGATTTATTTGAATTCCATAAAAAGTTAGTAATAAATAACTTTTTTTATCAAAATATTTCAAATGAGATACAAGATATCAAACTGGATTTTTGAAAAGAGTTATAGATTCAGTTATAGATATTCACTATGAACCTAAGTTAGAATAACATTTAAAAAAATAATAACAAAGATACATATAATAATATAAAAAAATAAATATATAATAAAAGATTTTCTATGTAATTCTTCGTTTTATATTTAAAAAAAGTTAAATTCCACACAATAAACTAACTGTACAGAATATTTTTAATGAAATTATACAGTAATTTAATTCATCATGAAAATGCATGGAATAACATATGCAATCATTAATATTTATGAACCGTTCCTTTTACAATTAAAAAAAGACCATTTTAATTTATGATTCGAAAAAGTAAAATAAAATTTCAAGTGCTTCCAGATAATTCATTAAAATTTTATTAAATAACAGATAAGTAGAATAAAACTACTTATCTGACAGATAAGTAGAATAAAATTCCAGAAATAATCGTTAAAAAATATTGATAATATGAATGTTGTTTAACTTTTTATGTTAAAAGTCATGTCTACATTACAGAGCTGGATAACAAGCTATTAAAAAAAAACACTTCAATACTTTTTACAATATAAAAAAATTAAGTACATAATAATATGCAATGAAATGTTTTTCATTTGATTTAAAAATGCAACACAGATGATTTTTGTTTAATGCAAATGAGTTTGGCACTAATAATATAAAACAATGAAGAAAAAACATGAAATGCTAAAATATAAATGAGCAAATCTTTTTTATTTCAGAAATTACTGTAACTTTTGACAATCTTGTTGAGAAATATGTATGAAATTATATTTTTGGACACTGTTATAAGTGATACAGCAAAATATACCTTATTTTTTAGATAAGTTTTTTTTTTTTTTCACATGAATCTAATAAATAATTAAATAAAGTACATTATGTTACCTAATGGTCATATACCCCCCCCCCCCTTCTATTTTTTTTTCTTTCACAGTCTTGATCCTTATATTTATTTTTTATTTAAAATAAAATATTTTGTACTTCAATTCCAGAAAATATGCTCTTTATTTTAAAAAATATCAGAATTAAACTTTTCGAATGAATAAAGTTTTGTTTTCGTCTTTGTGTGGTAGTGTTTATAATATATACAGTGAAATATGTTTAACACAAAAACGCTGAACATGAAAAATCGGTTAACACGAAATGATATAGCGGTCCGGACAGTATACTACGCAATTTAATACATTTTTTTCTTTTAACACGAAACAAAAATCGTTTAACATGAAAAAAATGCACTTTCGATCTAGTTAGTTTGAGTTGAATTTGGTGTTAAAACCACTGAATTTTGGGTGGAAATCAGTGAATTTCGCGTTTTTTGTAAATTAACTTATGGTTTATGAGCACAATGGCTAAGAATTCACTGCGAAAACAAACTGCTATTTTGCTTCAAATTAAAATGAAGCTGTTTAATGCAGTTGATGAAAAAGAAGGACGAAAACAGAAATCTGCGAAGAGTTTGGCATTCTCAATTGTACTTTATCATTATCAACAATAATAAAAAACAGGTGTCCCATTTCGTTAGTTTGAGCGCAGTATGTTTAAGCCAGAGAGAAAACGTAGGAGAACTGCTAAGCAGGAAGATTTAGAGGCAGCTTTGCTTGTTTGGTTCAAACAAGCTAGATCTCAGAATGCTGAAAAAGACACTTAAAAAAAAAAAAAAAGTTATCTAATTTTTCTCCCCCAAAACAGTATTTTTTTTTACTTGCTTTTTATCCTAATGGATGAAACTTACTAATAGTTTAACAGAAAATCGAAATAAAATTTGGCGACGTCGAAAATATTTGTGAGTTTTGTTCTTTTTTTATGAATCTTTTAACATAAAATTCTTTTAACACGAAAAGAATTTTCGGTCCCCTCAGTTTCATGTTAAACGTATTTCACTGTATTTTTTTTCAAGTAAAAAAATTTATCATATGAATACATATAAAAAGAAAGTCTAATATTTTATTAAAAAAAAGTACAGAATACATGATGGGAATCTTTCTGTTAATTAATTAAAAATACCCGTGTAAAAGTTAACTGAAAAATATTCACTTTAATACTTTTTTAAACAAAAATAAAGAATCATAAAGAATTATATGTCATTTAAAAGAAAGAATGAATTTTCCTGTACTTGTATTGACAGAAGTAGAATAGCTAAATTTAACAAATAATCTTTTTCATGAAATTAGTTCAGTAGAAATTTATTTTCCTTTTTTTTTTTTTTTTTAAATATATATGATTCATTACACATTGATATATTTTAATAAACAGCATATGAATAGAATGCAATATATGGAATTTGTATTATATTTGTTAAATTCAGAATATCATAAAATTTCTAACTTTTATCAAATAAATAAATATTCAGGTTTATATCTTTTTTTTTTTTTTTTTTCAAAAAAAAAAAATATATATATATTATTCATGCATGCAGATTAGGCCAAATAATCTTATGCTGATATTTTACGTCAAAAATATGTATAATTCAACATAATTATCAAATTTATGTACATTTTGCCGACATACTTATAACAAGTCCAAATCTGTTATCTAGTTATTACAGACACTAGTATTTGAATATTTCAAAAATAGAAGAGTCAAAATAGAATTTCATGAACACAGTATATTTCTAGAAAGAGCTAGTTCTAAAGATTTTACTAAAATCTAAAGAATTACAATTAATATCTCTCTCTTTAAAAATTTGAAGAAAGCCCATAGAGTGTAACAAAGAAACCATCTTTCTCTCATCTACACTTCAGTGATTTCCACTTGCATATTTAGAGAAATATATACAACTTGATGAACGAAGAAAGTTCTTAAACACATTCTTTCGACAATTTCTCAAAGTAAATACAGCAAAATAAATTAATGGAGTGATTTAAATTTTGTTGGTATCACACTGATGTCTCATTACTTTCCCTGAAAAGTTAAAAACACATTTATAAAACATGCCAGATATGTAATAAAGATAACAAAAACAAAACACAAATTATTAAATAAGGTGAAAATGTAATATACAGTGGGTGATCGGTTAATGAACTGTTCGGTTTATGAACAGATCGGTTAATGAACACTTTCGCGAGAGATTTTTATGTTCGGATAATGAACATCTCACAAAACAAAGTCAAGAAGAAGCAATGCTGTGTTTCAGATTTGCCGAGCTGTATTTAATTACATCTATCGTCGACTTGGAGAACATTTTAACAGTTGTATACTTATGGCCTAACTAGAATATAGCCCGTCAGAATGACGTGTTTGCATTTTCAAAAAAATTATATAGCATTGCATTATAAAAAGAATTGTGAAGCAATAAATTTTGACTTATCTGACTAATAGGGTCGGATGGGGTAAAGTAAAAACAGCCCATTTTTCATTGAAACTTAATTTGCAAGAAAATTATTAATTGGTAAAATACTGACATAAAATATGCAAATGAACTTCACTCAAGAAATTTGAAGAAATATTTCACAAAAACATGACAATTAGTACTAATAATGCTATTTTAAAACATATTGTCAATTAACTATTTTACCTCGTGGTATGGGGTAAAATAAAAGACAATTCCAACAGAAAGTTTATTTGTTTTTATTAATTGCCAAAATAATAATTATATAACTTAAATTTTAAAAAGTTGAACAGAGAAAATCCCGATTTTTTTAAAACATGCATAAAAGAAACCTGTAATAAATTTTGACAATTAAAAATCATCTTTTATCAAAGTAAATTGCAACTATTAATTGCATTAACAATTTTTTTTCTCAAATTCTGTTATTAAATTACAAATTAATTTTCTCTACAAAATACAAAATTTTATTTATTATATATATATATATGTAGTATATATTCCTGATATTCTAATTTCATTTTATAAGAAATATTCATTTTTTCCCCAATGTCTTCAGAATTCAAAAAACATTTTAAAAAGAAAATTTCTTTTTTTTTTATTTTAACTACCGACAGATGGCGCAACAGAGCATATAAACGTTTGTTTTAATATTTTAAAAGTTCAAGACGAATGAATCAATTGTTTGTTTACTTTCATATAGTGATAGATAGAGCTGCCAATCTAATTTTAACTGAAGTTATCGCAACAGAATATATAGATAATTGAATGTAAGTCATCTCTTAAATGTTAATTTATTTTGAATAATCTGTCTAAAAAGTTAACTTTTGCAAATAGTGAAAAAGAAAGCACGTTTTAAGATTGAAAAATCAAATCTACATTCACTTGTGATGCCATTTGTACAACACAAATTCCAAATCCAGAAACGAATGACTCTTTGAACGAATCATTAAAAAATACGGTCGACGTACAATTTTGCTCTTAAAATATTTGTAAAAGCATAATAAAGACTTTAAATAATTTGAAATATGTTTCTTTTTAGAAAGGAAACGTTAATCCGGTACAAAATAATTCACAGAATACAGCTATATTCACGAACACTATGAAGCATTCTCATTGGTCAGAAAATAGATAGCCTTGAAAAACAGAGGTAATTTTTCGCGATATTTTTAACAGTGCATACTGAATTCAAACTGTAAATAAATGTAAACAAAAGTGAAAAATGTATTTCAAAATATTAATATGCTTTTGCAAAATATTTTAAGAGAATTTAATGAATAGCTGAAAGAGTGATTCATTTGTTTTTGGATTTGTAATTTGTGCTTATGAATAGCAATGGTAATCGCTTGTATACATCCGAACCCTGTTGTTGGTATCTGGTTATTTTTTAATTAGATCTTAAAGTGTTATAATTGTATACTTTTTGAAGGTTTTGTATAAAATAAAGAAGAATATGTTATACAATGAATAAATAGACAGATTAAATAGGGCAGTCGGCAAATACGGCATCGGAATGCTTAAGCCTAACATGGCTGCGTTTGGCTGATTTTAATGAAAGATTATCAGGAAACGGATGAGTTCACTCCCGGAAGCATTATAGACTTAGTGCTTTTATATATATAATTAATTCATGGGTTACCGGGGGGTTCGGGCCCTACATTTTAGGGCCCCCAAATTAGAATTAACACATTAGAAACATTATTTTTTATATTTTGTGTTCCTTTTTAAAGAAACGTTTCTAATTTCAAATTAATTATTTTAGTTGAAATTTAGTTCACAAATTATTAACAGACTCTAGACTGTACTTGGGTTTTACCAGACCATGCAGTAAACATGATCTTGATCCTTTAGAGAACTAAGGAATTTTTAAAAGGTGAAAGTGACAAATTGATATTGTAGTCAATGAATGTAATTCTAAAAGTTTTCACAAAGGGCATGTTTTTTTTTTTTTTTTTTTTTTTTTTAAATATGCCACGAAACAGACAAAGCCATGAAAATATGATCTGTCCATATTAAATAAGGACATATATTAACCATATTAAAGGGGAAGGTTTATATTATTTTTTATATATTATTGAGCTTTTAAGAACGAATTAACTGAATTCCCATACAAATCTATAATCGGTTAGTGAACACTGCTATAGAACATATTAAGTTCGTTAACCAATTACCCACTGTAATTTAAAAACTTCTTAAAACACCATAAAAATAAGCAAAGTATATGAATTTCTAAAGAATAATTTTTTCAGTGGATGCAAACAAGATTTACTATTACTTTGAAAGCAAGAACAAGAAACTTTTAATTATATTATGCATTATATCAGTTTTATAACATACTTAATGTGAATATAAATATGCTAAACATAAAAAATTAAAAAATATTATATTGCTCTATTTTACGGAGAATTTGAAAGACAAAAATTTAGAATGTATTTGTAAACAAATCATTCACAGAATTAAAAAAGTCATTAACTATTAATTGTTTTTGTAGCAACATAACAATTTTGTAGTAAGATGGGTAAAATTGAATGAATAAAAATGTTTTTTCAATACCTGAAAATGAAGAAAAAAAAGATTACAAAACATCTGCATGAATATTTAGTCAATCCTATCCATTGTTCTGATGTTCTGAATAAGCTCCATAAAATTATTGAAATTTCTAATTGTCTAATTTAAAATGCTAAAAAGTGTAAATTAAAACTTTAAAACCAGTAAAAATATGTTTATTTTGACCGCTAGAGAGTCTCGGCAAAAGGGACGTGGGCAGGGGCTGTTAATTAAAGCGTTCAAAAAGGATGTTAATTTAACAACCCAGCTTTCAGAATATAATGCGGACGCCAATTATGTATTTATGAACTTAAAATGTACATAAAGAAGTCAATTAACTTCTCAAAACAAAAATAATTTATTTACCGGTAAAGCTTTTTACCTTCTTCCATAAAAATATTCAAACAATAACAAACAATAATTTCTGATTCACGTTACATCATATATAAAAGGTATCACGAGAATAAAGATGAGAGGATAATAACAAATAAATAAACATGGACAATAGATTTAACATCCTCCCACCTTTTGATTATATATTATAATCAAAACTTCACATTAAATAAATACAACATTTACATAAACATCATAAATCGAGTCTTTCTGGAACCTTTATCATTCTACCAGATCTCGTCTTTTTAATTTGCGATTCGTGTTTTGCAGGCTCAACCTGATTTTCCTTCAAAGTTGGTTTAGGAAAATTGTTTTCAGTAAAATCCACTGATGACACTTCCAGAGGGTAAATTCTTTGAATAGGCCGAATCATCTGCGAATGAGACGTTTGTAACTTCAAAAGACGAACTTTTCCGTCTTTGCCCCGAATGAGCTCTGTAACCCGTCCTAAGGGCCAATTGATTCTTTTCTTGTTATCTGCTCCCACCAAGACTATATCTCCTACAGCAATTGAACGTTGCAATCTTCTCCCATTTGGTCGTTGGATAAGGAGACCCAAATATTCTAATCTAAATCGATTTCTGAGCTCTTTTTGCAGTTCTTGCCTATATTTAAGTCTTCTAGTGAGAGAACCTTCCTCAACCGCATCAACGTCTGGTTAACCACATTCATGAATATCTTTCAGAAACATGTCCGGTGATATGGGTTTGATGGACTCTTTCTCAGACATGTAAGTTAGTGGTCGCGAATTTATAACACTTTCACAGTCAGCTAATACAGTTATCATCTCTTCATAGTTCAAACAGGCTTTTCCTAAGACTCTTTTTAATAGATCTTTCATCAATCTGATGAGCCGCTCCCACCAAGCAGCAGTCGGAGGGTTGAATTTCCATTTGAAAGAATTTATTGCTCCATACTTCTGTATGCGATTCCAGTTCAATCTTTTTAAGAAATTGGATGCACCAACAAAATTGGAACCGTTGTCGCAATATATAACAGAACATCTTCCTCTACGAGATACAAATCTTCGCAAAGCCATTAAAAATGACTCTGTAGAAGCTGAAGTCACAAGCTCCAAATGCACAGCTCTGTAGATGGCACATGTAAATAAGATAACCCAACTCTTCTGTTTATTTTTAAGAAACAAAGGGCCAGCCAGATCAATGCCGATAATTTGAAATACAGCTGCATCTTTCACTCGATTTTCTGGCAGAGAAACTGGAGAAGATTCTAAATTCTTCGAATTAAATCTTTTACAAATGGTACATTTTGATAGAACAGAGCTCACAGTTCTTCTTCCATTCAAAATCCAGTATTTTTCTCTAAGCAAATTCAGAAGAATCTGAGGACCTGCATGACAATTTTTGCGGTGGTAATGTAAAATTAATCGTTTGACAACTTCATGATTTGAAGGAACAACCGTAGGTGTGAGGAAATTCATATTGTCTTGTCTATACGTAATCTTAGTCTTTACACGTATTATGTCTTGTTCATCCTTAAACGTCTCCAGAGTTTTCAATCTCCCCTCACTTTCATGGGAAAAACATCTTCGTTTCTGCTCTCTTAAATTCAAGATTCATCAATTCTCCTTTGATCTGTTCCTTTGGATTAGAAGAATTATATCTGAAACGAAGTATCCAACCAACAAGACGTACGATTTTCTCATAACTGGAAAAATACTGGTAGTACCAGCTTTTCTCTGGACTTTCATCAACATTTACCAGTAATTTTGTAGACTTCAATTTTTCTTTTTCAATTTCTTCTTCGTTTATGTCTTGGCACTTGAAATCCATATATTTATAATATTCTTTAGAATCTTTAAGCCAAGATGGACCCTCCCACCATTTGAGAGATACCAGATGTCTTGCTTTACATCCTCTAGATGGCAGATCTGCTGGATTCATTTCACCAGGTATATGTTTCCATAAAACAGGATCAGTCAATTTTTTTATTTCTTGAACTCTGTTTCTAACAAAAACAGACCAGTTTTCTTTCCTGGATATCCATGCAAGCACTGTTGTGGAATCGCTCCAAAAATATCTTTCTATATCTTCCCAGCCCATAGCGTCAGTTACTGATTTAGCCAATCTAGCACCAATCAAAGCAGCTAAAAGTTCCATTCTAGGTATAGTTCCCCATTTTAAAGGACCTATGCGGGATTTCGCTGCAAGAAGGAATAACTCTACACGATCTTTAGTTGCTATCCTCAAAAATATAACAGCAGCATACGCATACTGACTTGCATCACAAAATGTGTGAAGAGTACAACCTTTTAAATTGTCTGGGGTGAACTGAATATATCTAGGAATCTGAATTTCTTGTAAACAATTTAATTCATGAAACCATTCAATAAATTCATTTTTTATATCGCTAGTAACTTCTTCATCCCACGTGATTCCTTCTTTCCATGTTTTCTGTAACATCATCTTGGGACATATCATAACTGGAGCAGTAAAACCAATTGGATCAAAAACTTTATGTGCAACTGATAGCATGATTCTTTTTGTTATTTTTTCTATATTTATATCTTTCGTCCAGCTAACGTTAACTTTTAAAATGTCTAGAAGTCTGTTCCATTGTAATCCCAGTACAGCAGTTTCTTCGCTATTTTCGATATTGTTTCTTTCTTCTGTCTGTTCCCATCCTCTCAACTCAAATCCACCTTTAGCCATAAGAGATTTAGAATCAGTTATAAACCTTTCCAATTCTTCCTATGTGTGGACACTAGCAACGACATTGTCAACATAAAAGCTTCTCAGCAATTGCTGTTTAAGATTGGGGTCGTATTCTTCATCGTTTTTAATGTGATATTCTATGACGGAACTGAGAAGAAAAGGAGAGCTTTTGACTCCAAACACCACTCTAGTATGTCGAAACATTCTAATATTTCTTTCTTCTGGATTACTCCACCACAAGAAACGCAAATAGTCCCGATCTTCTTTACGAATAGCTATTTGTAAAAATGCTTTCTTGATATCAGCTACAACACCAAATTTATTTTTTCTAAATCGTAAGAGAATGTCAGGAATTAATTCAATAAGGTTTGGCCCACAATGCAAACATTGATTCAAAGATGGATGGTTCTGCATTCTAGCTGATGCGTCAAACACTGGACGAATGGGAGTTGTACTGCTCTCTTTTATTACTGGTCGATGAGGTAAATAATTTCCATAAAGGTTCATTTCAGCCTGTGGAATTTCCTCTATAATTTGATCATCAAGCCACCCTAAAAGTATTTTTTCATACCTTTGATAAATGTTATCGGAAAGCAACTTGTTTGTAACGTTACTCAATCTTTTCTTGGCTAAACTCAAATTATCAGGTAAAGGTAGTGTATCTTCTGACCATGGCAAAGAAACTTCATAACGATTATCTTCATTCATTTTTACTGTCTGTAAAAAATGCTCTTTAACCTGACGATCAATCTCCATTTTAGATTGTTTTTCAATCGGATCATTTATTCCAAGCAAATCCAATTTCCATAAATCAGCAATCTCTGCTTCCTTTACAAACATAGACGTAACTGACAAAGCTAAATTTTCTTTAGACGCATTATCTTGAGGCACTTTTCCCATTAAGGTCCAACCTAAAAATGTTTCCAGTGCTACTAATCCCGACGAGAGTATTTCTCTACGACCTGTCAGTAATTTTCCCATTACATCAGCTCCAATCAATATTTGAATAGATTCTGGAGTTTCACCAACATCCGTCAAAGTGATGCCTTTTTCCGATAATTCTTTAAACCAGGATCCTTTTCCTACTGGCATAACATTTTCGCATATAATGTTTTGATCCATAACCTCAAAATTACATTTAAAATTTTCTTTCAAATCGCTTAATCTTACCTTGTAGTAATGATGATTATAATCCTTTGTTATGACTCCGCCAAAAAGGGAATGAGAAACTTTTTCTTCTCGAAGAGGTAAATACTTCATTTCTTCGGCTAAATGTTTTAAAATATACGATCTCTGAGAACCTGAGTCCAAAATTAGTCTAACATCTTTCTTTTTGTTTTCGGAAAATATTTTTGCCTTTATCGTCTGAAGGAACACTTTAGGATTTCTATTGAAATTGGCCATATTTACTTCTTTTCCAGGCGACTTTTCTGTGTCTTCCTCTTTCTTTTCATTCAGCTTATTCTTATCGAGCGTTTGACACATCACAGACGCATGTCTTTTATCACAAAAGAAACACTTCAAGATAGCTCTACATTGCTTCGTTGTGTGACCTGTTGCCAAACATAAAAAACAACATCTTTTGTCCTTCAATATATTCTGCTTTTCATTAAAACTCATCTTCCGTGCCGAAAAGCATTCTGAACTCAGATGTCTTCCTTTGCAAAAAACGCAATTTTTCCTTAAATCTGGTCTTGAAGAAGTTGTTAATAAAGTAGCAGCAGTTGGTAAATATTTAGTACCATCGTTGTGACTTTTGTTTTTTCTAACGATCGCGTCATCTTTTCTCGCTAAACCAAAACCTGTCACTGCCAAATTAATTCTTTCATCTCCTTCAACTTCAGATTTGAGAAACGCCATTAAATTATCTAGGCGCTCTTTTGCATCAGAACTAACCGAATTCGTATGTGTTCGATTCCACGCTTTCAAAAATTCAGCAGTAAAACAAGATTCTACCATTGGATATAATATTGAAGCACATTTATCCGTTGTGACACCTAATGTCTCAAGAGCTCGTAAATACAACTCAAGTTTATCATAGAATAGAAAATTTTCCTTTTGATTGCACAGATATAATTAATTTTAATAATTCTCGCACATACACTTCAACCAAAAGATCTTCCCTACCGAAACGAGCCTTAAGACTCTCTATAGCTTTGGCATAGTTAGCGCCAGTTGGCGGAAAACTATCAACAACTTCTCGCGCTCTAGATCCAGTGATAGTTGCTTGGATCAAATACTGGAATTTATTTTCTGGCGCAATATCTTGATCATTGTGAATCTGTTCAAACTGGCTCCAAAATGGCAACCATTCCTTTAAATCACCATCAAATTGGCGAAATTCCAACTTGGGCAACGTAAATTTCTTTTTAGAATGATTAGTTTCGTAATCATTTGAAATGTACTCACATTGCATTTGTCCCTGTGACTGAATCTTTGCTAATTCTAATTGATGATTTAATTCCAACTTTTTTAACTCTACTTCCGACTTCTCCTTTAATTCTAGCTTTTTTAATTCTTGATCCGACTTCTCCTTTAATTCTAGCTTTTTTAATTCTTGATCCGACTTCTCCTTTTCTAACTTCTTAGCCTCGTTTTCTTTTTCCTTTCTCTCAGCAACAGCATTGGATAAAATTTCTTGTACAAAAGCGGGATCCTGTTTATATTCATTACTATTCAAAATAATTTCCTTTAGTGTCCCAATCGTATAATCTTGCGGGATTGTTTCCCCAAGCTCTTCTACCACGAACTTTAAGTCGACCTTTTTAAAATTTTTAACGGCTTGAAACATTTTGCATCAAATAAATATTGTAAAATGTCCTGTCGCGGACGCCACAATGTTAATTAAAGCGTTCAAAAAGGATGTTATTTTAACAACCCAGCTTTCAGAATATAATGCGGACGCCAATTATGTATTTATGAACTTAAAATGTACATAAAGAAGTCAATTAACTTCTCAAAACAAAAATAATTTATTTACCGGTAAAGCTTTTTACCTTCTTCCATAAAAATATTCAAACAATAACAAACAATAATTTCTGATTCACGTTACATCATATATAAAAGGTATCACGAGAATAAAGATGAGAGGATAATAACAAATAAATAAACATGGACAATAGATTTAACATCGGCCTCGGACAGACACGTGGAATGCCGCACTCCATGAATTCTGCGGCAGTCAAAATAAACGTATTTTTACTGGTTTTAAAGTTTTAATTTACACTTTTTAGCATTACAAATTTGTATATTATTACAAGGTGTTAATTTACTACATAAAATTACTGTCTTTAACTAGATATTGCGTTTTTTTTTTTTTAATAGTGGATATTTATTTACTTTAAGTGAAAAAAGAATGCATATAAACATTCAGTACAATAATGACTGAAGGAAATAATGTTCAAAATTTTAAAGATAAAGCATTTAAAATTTGGTCCCTTTTCCCCCTCTCTCTCTCTATAAATTTATTATATAGAAAAATTATTCTAAATTAGTTTTTAAAAATATTTTGTTTTAAAATACATGAAAATGATATTTTTAAACTTACCTTATCTGTTATATCCATGGAAAAGTAAAATGAAAGAAAAAAACAAAACATGAATTATTATTTTTGTCCGATAATAATGCAAGGTAAGATAAGTAACTTTAAAACAAAACTACAGATATTTTAGATATCATTAATGTTAAAAGAAAGATATTTGAATATAAGTTTTGGAAAGTTTTTGTTAATTTTTATATTTTGTCTAGAGCTATAACATAACATTTGCAAAAGAAAAAAAATCTCATAATAATTTTGTTTGTTTATTGAGTAAATATTGGCAGGGGTATCATTATTATTGACAGTAGGAGGGGGTCAATAGCTCTGGTGCCCTGGTTATGTAGATACACATTCAGACATCAGTGAAAGTATGCAAAAGCACCAAAGACCATAAAATCAAATTTTATATTACTGCAAGATGTATTCCAAAAAGAAGAAAAAATTGTGCAATTGGTAATTGATAAGTTTCAAATTAAAATGTATGTATTTTTTAAAAAATAACCTAATGTTAAAAAAAATAATAATTTAAAGAATTATAGTAATGCAAAATTAAAATTGACTTTTTGATGTTTCTTGATTATTACTTATTAATTTAGCTCACATGTTTATGTTAATATAAATTCATGAAAATTAAATAAACTTTTCTTAATGTTTCAAATTAAGTTGTAATATGCACTTTCTAACAATAACAAATTCTATCAAAAACAATATAGTAGTATGTTTACATTATCTATTTATAAGTATTGAGTTTTTGACAAAGCTGGCCATGGATCTATTGCAGTTTTCCTCATTCAATGCATGTTTTGATCAGTGTGGTAGCATTACAAGATTAATTAACCACACTAATCAAGGGAAATCTGTATTTTTTAATAATTCTAAGCAATGCTGTAAATATTTTAGAAAAAAAAATTCTACAACTGCCAATTTAATATGTCAGTTTCAATAAACAATTCCTTTCTCAAATTCCATGTTGTTACATTTCTAATGCTGTTTCAGATACTAAAGGCCAAAAAAAAAAAAAAAAAAAAAAAAAAATTGGTCTGAAAATTTTCTTAATTCATAATTTAAGGAATAGAGGGTTAATTTTTTTTATTTTAGCTATAATAAAACAAAATAAACAGCATAATAATGAACCTTTTAAAAAGCAAACTTGTCCAAAAATGAATTAAACAAGAACACTTACTCAGATTCTGATGAAACATCTGCAGTAGTCATTTGAGGTAGAACCACTTTTTTACCTTCTAAAGCTGAAGAAATATTCGTATTTGTTTCTTTCTGGGTTTCTGTCAGGTTTTGCTCATCTTCATTAGTAGGTGTTGTAACATTTAAATTGTTATTATTTACATTGTTGATACTTGAATGAAGACTGTCACAGCGTTCAGGGACAGGAAGTTGTTCTGGGCTTGATATATCATCTAAATTAATGTAATGGAAAATGTAATCTTAAGTGCATCTATCTTACTTTAAGATATTTAGAAAAGGAAAAGAAGTTGTAATAGCTTTAATGAATTGCACATACGGAAATGCTTACAATACATATGAAAAAACTGGAAATGTTAATAATGATTAATGAAGGTGAAATGTTAATGATAAAGGGGGTGATTAATAGTATATCTTTCAGTGTTTGATGCTGTTGTAACAGATTTCAAGACAAGAAATATTGAGATGCTGAGGTTACAGTCATCATGGCACAGTTGCTAATTTTCCAGTTTTTTCAAGTCAAATAAACATTTTGAATCAGAATTTTTAATTAATATATTAAGTCAGATAATTACCACATAAAGACAAGACAAGATAAATTTCCTGAATAAACATATGTTTATTTGATATAAAAGTGGAAGATTGTCAGCTATGTCATAGGTATATTGTGTTCAGAAATTTAATTTAATGATTAAATGCACACAAAAGAAAAAATTACTTTTTTTTTGTGTGTGTGCAGTCTAATTTATTAAAATAGTTCTTTTTCATTTTCTAGAAAGTGTATGATTTAAAAATTAATGAATAAATATGTACATAAACTGTAAACCTAATTTTTCACAACAATAATGTTAATTACTTCATTTGTTTGTAAAAATTTTATTATTTATAATCTTTAATGTTTTTAAATGTGATCTCTACACAACTATTGACAAATCAAAGGATGTTTATATTTCTCAATCTTACCTAATAATTCAGGAGTAAAATTAGGATCAAGGTATGAAGAAATATCTTGCAGCCTTTGAGGCACTGTAGCTCCTTTTTCACGGTTTGTGTTGCCTCTGCCCCACGGCACTATAGGATCTCTAGTTGGGAGGCCTACTGTTAAGCCAATGCCTTCACTTGGTCCCACAGGAGTTGAAGGAATAATGTTACGAGGCAGACCCCAGGAACTTGTGTATTGTGCATAGGGGGAAATATTGCTACCAACACTGCCAGAAGTTAGGGGAGGAAGATTGAAGCCCTTTGTAGGAACTAAATTGAAATGTTACACATGTTTTAATAAATCAATTAAGTTTCACATTTTTAAAGTAGCAGTTATTATTTGACAAATCTACACACTGAATCATTTTAACACTAAATGCATCAACCAGTCAAAATGAATATATTTTTGCATTTAAAAAAAGGTAAACAAATAAGTTGCAATTACAGTTATCTATCATTAAGTGAAAAAAAATCGTTTCTTTTTTTTTAAAATTTTTTTAACCACTTCATTAATTGTTAAATTACCAACTGGTCCTTTTGTCTGCTTGGTAGAGATAAGTATATATCAATTTTTGGTACCCCTAGTGTTTATGCTAACAAACTTTAGTTACAATTAACTTTATAAACACTTAAAAAAAAAAAACTAAAAGACTGCATACCTGAATTTGATCCATACAGGGCTGTATCACTTACAATGTTAGGTTTTGGTGGCACTTCTAAATAAAAAGAATAGATGTAATGTACAGATACTTCTAACAAATATTTGACACAATTAAAAACAATGATAATAAACATTTAAAACATAAAGTGCTATAAACTTTATAGTTTCTTTTTTCTCCGTTTTCTAAAATATTTTTGTAAATTTAGCTTAACTGTCAACTGTTCTCATGATTTCTGTCAACAGGCTTGGAATGTGGGAAATTTTTAAGGATATTTCTATCAAAGTTGTTTCAATTTAATACATCTGACCAAAATATTCATACAGTTCAACTCAGTTGTTAATTTGTAGTTTCTTTTAGTTATTAAAATAAAAAGCTATTTCAATAGAATAGTTTCAAGCAAAATATTTATTTTACCACCACCTGCTTAAATTATACTGACTACAACACACAGTGTAAAAAAATGACAGATCCATTTAGAAAATGAATTTTTTTTTACATGGCAACTGATATAAATGCATCGTTTGTTGCAATGTACTCGGTAAAACAGCAAATTTTGAGAAACTATATATTTAAGTAATATGAATTTAATATAAAAATAATAGAAATAAAATATAAATTTTCAAATAAACCTGTCATTAATAGGATACATGGCATATAAAGTTAATCAATCAATCAGCATGTTTATTAAATACGGGGATCAATATGGATTACCACTTTAAGAAGATAAACTCAGATGCATAAGTTTCACAGATTTCAAGGAAGTTTACACAATTACTGCATACAATGGGAAATGCACATTAACATGTCACTAATTAGATTTTAAATAAAACAATAGACTTAACTGATAAGAACTGAAAAATACACAATGGGAAAAAACAAATAACTATATGCATACCAGGTGGTTTAGTAGCAGCTTTCTTTTTCCAGGTATCACCATTATATTCATCTTCATCAGAGGAGTGACTGGAAGCCAAATCTAAAGAGGCGTGATCAAGAGAAAAGTCACTCTCTGAATCAGAATCTCGAGTTCTCCTGCGATTAATTTCGCCTGTATCAGGATCTAAAAGCATTTAACATAGAAAAAGTGTAAGTATGCAATAACAACAATTACTGAAAGTATTTCAAAATTATTTCTGTTATAATTAAATGTCATGAAATTTTAAGCAGTGATGAATTCAGAGATAGGTCTACCCTCCATCACTCTCTCTCATTTCAAAGCATCAAAATGTCTTCTTCCAAAGCTTTTGGAATTTGTGTTCATTAAGATAGCATCCAGGCCACATTTTCAAAAATCTGCTTCAAAAAGTCATAAATTATTTCTCTGGTCTTTCTTTTGAAAAGGTATTGTTGTCATCAATAAATCAAAGAGAAATCTCAACAAAAGAAAGGGGAGATGATACACATCTCAGAGATTCTCCTCCATAGAACTTTACTCTCTTACAGTGCTACCGAAGACCGATCACATAAAAAACTAGTTGGATGTGCCAAACCAAAAATTTTCTTTCATCTCATACATGTTAATACTTCAACATTTGCTATCGCAATGTCAAAATTAAATGGGAATCTATGCCCATCATGAAGATTTTAAAGATATGAAATTTCGTACACTAGTTCTTGAAATATGACTATCGCTAAAATTGTGTAAACAATGCAAAATGCAGCACAGCGGTGCCACCTGTTGGGTGATTTATACCAAAGCCTAATGAGCAACAACTTATGTCAACATCTAACTGGATCTGATGACAATCCATGCATTAGTTTTGAGATAAAGCTACTGTGGAAATCGTAAAAAATGCATAGCAATGCCACCTGTTGGGCGATTAATACCAAAACCTAATCAGCAATAACTTGGGTCAACGTCTAACAGAATCTGGAGTTAGATGAAAATTCGTGCATTAGTTATTGGGATAAAGCTATTGTGGAAATTGTGAAAAATGCAGCATAGCAGAGGCAAATGTTGGGCGATTTACACCAAAAACTAATCAGCAACAATTTACATCAGGGACTAACTGAATCTAAATTTTTATTAAATTTCATGCATTAGTTCTTGAGATAGAATGTCCACAAAATTTCTGTCACAGACAGATATTTTGTAAAAACATGTTTTTCATAATATCTGACCCCTAAAACGTGTAAATCCGTTGAAAACCTGAAGTAAAAAAATTTCACATATCCAATACTATTTTCATGAAAAGATAGAAGAAAGTAATGAACCGCTGAAACTAAACGCAGTCTGATCTCGGGTTAATGGCCTACAAGTGCAAACATTCTCCTAAAGTCCATGATGTTTCCTCCAGAGCTGCAGAAATCCCTCAAACGGAAAAATGTCTGACACAGACTTCAAGATAAGTTGGTAAATGAATAGAATTAATTTAATCAGTCATAGAAAGCAAAAAAGAAAGTTATTTGACAAGGCAGTAAAATTATAAAGATTTTAAAAGAAAAGAGAGAGAAAAAAAGGAGACATTTCTTATTTCTCCCTCTCTTCCTCTTTTCTTTGATTTTATTTTAAAAAAAAAACGAATTATTTAATAAAAACAATAAATAAATACGTCACTTAATGAATAAGGAAAGTTAGTAAATGATGAAAGCAAACATATTTTAAATATTAATTAAAAACTGAAACTCAATGAAAGAAGTAGTCTAAAAAAAACTTAGTCCATCATAATAGTAACTAAAATTGTTATATAATTTAGTCAGTTTAGAAGTAATATTCATTAACATTTCTAAAACAATTAAAGTCTATACATGCTTCTGCCTTATTTGTAACTAATTTATGACTGTCATATTATGAACAACAATAATAAATGCTGAGTGAAATGCAAATAACAGAAATAAAATAGCACAGAAATAAAATAGCAGTAATTATGGATCATTTTTATAGCCAAGCACTAGAAGATTATGCTAAACTATTGATAGTAGATGTAACAAATATAAGATTCACTTATTTCACAACAATAATTTACTTAGATGAGTTACAATATGTATATGTATAATTCAGTCTGTAAAAATATTTTAATCAGCACATTGTATTTATTTAAAAAATTCAGAAGAAAGCTTCTCAAAGAATAATTATACATGTATTTTACAATTGTAAATATACAGCATATAACATTGCAAAATATAATAGATGCTTGTATTAAAAATAAATACATCTGTAAGACATTGTTTTTGAACTATCTCATATAAATATTGCGTGCATCATAATTATAAAATATTATGAATAAAACATACCATCAACATCTCTATGTTTATGTCGATGTCTACCATACAAATATCCTTTACGAGATGATCGCCTTCTTGATTCGGATCCAGCATGAGAGGTTGAAGTAGAAGTATTTTTCAGATGGGAATCAGAGCGGTAAGGGCTACTTGATGTTTTTGTAGTGGATCTACTTGTAGTAGATGATGTTGAAATACCCATATTGCGTTGTAATACATCAAATGAAGAATTTTGATAGGCAAGAGCTGATCGCTGCAAAAACAACACATATATATGTAATTTTATTTTGGAAAGACATATTCTCATAACTAAAGTATTAATCACGTGAATGAAGCAAATTTAAAATTTGAAAATTAATTTCAAAAAAATTTTAAAGTTCATCTTATCTAAGAAGACAAGATGTTGTCAACTTTTTTAAATGCATGTTTAATCTCTTATGTTTGAAATACAGTAGAGCACCGATTATCCGAACTAGTCGGGACCGACCCTAGTTCGGATAAGCAAAAGTTCGGATAAATGGACAGACAATTTAACGGATGTACTTGACTATACTAAAATCTTCACACTTTAGACTGACAGCACTAGTTAATGCTGGGATGTTAAAAAATTGATTTTTGTCTTTTACATTTTTTTTTTTTTACTTTTTATTATCATTTTCTGAACTCCAGAGATTATAATTTAAGCAAAAAAGCTTTTGATTGTTGCTTGCTTCAAAGAAGATATTCTTATCCATGCTGCCATATCTCGAATACTTCTTAAATACGTTAGTTGGATAGGATCAGCATTCTTCTGACGTTCGAGCCATTTCATAGCTGTTTCCAAACATTCAAAGGCTTCGTTATGTGATGGACCTAGATAATTTTCAGAGCATTCGTTTTCAATTTCTTTTTCGTCTTGAATATCATCCACAATCTAATTATCATTTAAAATCTGATATCCAGGTCTAATAGGGTGTTTGGATAATTGGAAGTTCGTTTAAAAAATTTTTTTGAGAGAAATAGGCTGTTCGGATAATTCTAAGTTCGGTTAATTGGAGTTCGGATAATCGGCGCTCTACTGTACTTATAATTAAAAATCTTCAATTTAGATGCAAAATTGCTATTTGTATATATAAAAGTTTAAACATCAACTACATTTTGACATTAAAAATCAGAAATAAAAGTTAAAAAATTATGAATGTATGAATTATTTTTTAGTATTCAAGTTTTAGGCAATTGGAATATTTTGATGAAAAATTATAATAAAACTAAAATAATTTTAATTTTGTAATTTTTAACGATAAATAAAAAGTCCTTTCTGGTCAATATTTAAACCACATATCCTAAAAAAGTTGAGCAATCTGTGCATCTATTTACACATATTAAAACAAAGAAAGCATTTTAAACAACTATTTAAATAACGTATAAAAATTAAATTCAATATTTTCATATAATGTTAAATATTTATGTTCAATAAATTAGCAACAGCTAATGCAAAATTGAAAGCAGATTTGTTTCATGTAAATACTTGATGCAATTTTAATTATATTTAGAAAGTGAACAAATTAACTGAAATATAAAAAATGAGAAAAGATTTTTTTTTCTTTTTAATAGCATTTTATAAATTTGGGAGAAATAAATTCAAATCACAAACTTTTATCTGCTATTTTTAACTGCCTACAAATGTGCAAATGGACCAAAGGGAGGGGGGTGGGGGAGGCGAGAGAAGGAATGAAAAAAAAATTAAACACAAAATTTTTATAAAAAGGTTTCATATGAGTTCTTAAAAGAGACAAATGTATTTTTAAATCTACCAAAAGCTTCTTTTCATCACAGTTATTGTTAATCATGCCACTCTGAAGCACAGATTAACAATAACAGGGGGTTACAGAAATGCTTGGTAGATTTTACTATCTTTAAAGAAGGGGTTCCTTCTGGTCAATATTTAAACCACACATCCTGAAAAAGTTAAGCAATCTGTGTAACTATTTACACATATTAAAACAAAGAAAGCATTTTAAAAAAATCTATCAAAAATTAACTTAAAAAAATAATTTTCAAAGTATACCTAAAAATTTATAACAGCAATAACACAGGGAAGAAATATATTAAAATGAACTATCAGTAGAAAATTTCAAACTAATGATAATGACTTGCAATCTATATTTGTATTATTCAGTTTTATACTTTAATATGAATACTAAAATTGAAAAAGATAAACCATTTAACTTACAGATACTACAGTAGTTCTTGTACCGCTTAGACTCTCATCATAAGGCACCTTTTTACCTCTTATGCGAGCCCAAGTATGGCGCAGTTGTTGTCTTACCTACATAAAACAGAGGCGAAAATATATAAACTTTTGTAATATACACAGACAAAATAGTAAAGTAAGACAAAATAGTATCTTTACTCATAACAAAAGCAAAAGTATCTGAAAACTTGTAAAACACAAATCGAATAATATCGGATGAAAGTCAGAGGTGCTGTATTTTTGCAGTGTCCATACTTAGGCCATCATCTCTTAAATCTGATTTTATCATCATATTGAGATTTACATATTTTTCATTATGTTATAATTTCATTGCGTATTTTTCAAAGAATCATTGTTAGAAAACACCAATGCAGTGCTGAAATTGTACATTTGTTTTTACTTTATGAAGCTTTTACAAATGTGGAATAATGCAAAAAAAAAAAAAAAAAAAAAAAAAAAAGAGCACCACTGTTTTACTTCTTCCTTTACGAGTCGGCACATTTTAAAAGTTAATCATCGTTAGTTTAAGTTTGACAGGGCAAATTTACTTCAAATGTATTAATTCCTTCTCTGCTTAACTTTTTAATTGCGGTTCATTTTCCACTCATCACTGACGTTATCATTGCAGTTGGTAAACTGAATATATTTTTTAGTATGTTGTAAAATCATTTTAAAGAGGAGTTAGCCAGCACAATTATCTCAAGTGTTCCTCAACCAGTCAAAAGTAAAATACTGATTTCCTCCAAGAAGATATATTTGCTCTCCAAGCACTTTTACTAATGAGCATTTAAAATTTGGGACCACATGTGGAAACTCCATTCAGGAGAGGAAAATGTATCTTTTAAACCCACAAAATAAGCTCATTATGTAGCATCAAATTGTTTTGTGTATCTGGAAGATGAACTGAACAAAAACCAACTTTGCAACTTTTAGCATAGATTGACATCAATGAATGGGAAGGGTGAATTTCTTAGTTTATGCATTGACTTTAAGGTTGAACAATTCCTAAAGTGATGGCTTATACACACAAAACTCCAGCCAGCATTTTTGCTTTTTAGGGTTTTTTTTTTTTTTTTTTTTTTGAGAAAGCATTTTGATATGGCTTTTAAAATTACATTATGATATTTGGTTGACAATGGCCATCAGGGCCAAAACTAAGGGGGGGGGGGGGGGGACAGAGGGGGCAAGTGCCCCAGGCACCAGAACAGGACTTGAAATGAAAAAATCCACAAACCAGATTGCTATTTCAAAATTATTGTTGACTAATATATATATGTATATTTTTAAGGTACAGTAAAGTTCTGATTATCAGAATCTCGCTTAACTGAGTTATTTTCTACTGATAGACTGATGGCTTCCATTATTATGAAACAGCCATTATAAATGAAGTGTTAGGTGAAGATGAAAGAGCAGACGTAAAAAGTTAGAACTCTGATTTTCTGGTCAGAATGGGTGTTTCATAATAATGGAAGCAATCAGTCCAACAGAAGAAAATTATCCATTCCAAAGGTATAAGTTCAATTGAAAAAAAAAAAAACAATTTCATTCCACATTTTTCTTAAAAGTAACGGAAATGTACATCAAAGAAATGTTACTAGTACCATAAAAATGAATGAATTAAGTGAAAATTTATATTTCATCTCCCTAGTTGGTGACAATTTGTATAAATCCTATTTATCTGTGTTTTTTTTGCTTATCAGAGGTGAGCTTGGTCCATTGTAACTTGGATAATCGGAATTTTACTGAACAGCAAATTTATACTTAACCATAGAAAAACCAATTTAAAAAAATGCATTCAAGATTCTAAATAACTAGAAAAAAAAAACTTTACAGAGAGCATAGTAAGGTAGATCTATGAAACTGTAATAATATTTTTTAATAATTTCATGAACCAGAACAATATTTTTCATACTTTCACAAATCAGAACAATACTTGTCACAATTTCACGAACCAGAACATCATTTCGGTTTGCTCTGGTACATTTCAAGCCCTGCACCAGAACAAAGGGGTGCCAAATGAAGATTTTTTTTGTTGATTTTTCTCAAGTCAATGTTTAGCATGGTATTGTTAAATTTGTCCTATCTGAAGTATGCCAAAGCATAGATGAATCTAAGAATTATATGGTATAAGGATCCTGTAAATTTAAAAATAAGTCGTCTATTAGAAAATTAGTAAAATTCTCTTTGTAAATAATTTTGCGGAGGAGGGGGGCACTAAAATCCATGTTTGCCCCAGGTGCAAAAAAGGTTAGTTTTGGCCCTGATGGTCATCATTTCATGATGAACAATTTTATCTTCAACTGATGCTCTCTTATTATGATAACCATATTGGAAAGTTGAAGATTTACAAAGCAGTTCAATAGGTAGAATTACTGAACCAATACAGCATATCCACAGAAAAATTAGTTCTATATTTCAATAAAATGGTCCATTATTTGGAAGAAAAAGAAACTTAATAATGTTTTCTTCTTTAGGGTTAAAAACCTAAAAAACCTTCTAAAAGTATGTGGCAAAAAAAGAAAAAATATCTCCAGATATCATCTGCATCTGCATTATACAGGATGCCCACATGAAACCTCCCAGATTTTAAATGTTAATTGTATGGAAACTATGAGTCCTAGAGATTGTGGTTTGCGGTACCATGAATAGTAATACAACAAATTTATTTTGTTGCAAAAAAATTTCTCAAAACAGTTTATTTTTGTTGTATGCATTATTGATATGTCATGACAACAAATTTATTTTGCTGCTAATGCTTATTTGTCTGAAAAAGTTACATTTTTGCCTATGTATGCACTTTGATATGGGCTCTGTTCGTAGCTTTCAGAATGTTCACTCAGACTCAGTGGCTGATTTATGGCAGGGCATTCGGGCCATAGGGCCCAAATGCTACTGAAGAAGTTTCAATTATTGTCCAAAATCTGAGATAGTTTTAACATCTAATGGAATTTTACATTTCATTCTACATCCTATTGTATTCATGTTGTATTTTTATAACATTGTATATTTTGTCTGAAACATCCATATCTAAATACTTTATTACAATGAATATTTTCTTTTATCTTTACCACTTAAAAAATATATTGTATTTTAAATTCTCATTTAATCCTGTTCCTGTTCTCGTCAGATTATTTGGGGTTGGTAAGCATAGCTCGTAGGCTTCAGAGCCCCCCCCCCCCCCCATATTTAAATAATTGTAGCTTGGTATTGCGGAAAATTTATTATTAGTTGTTGCATACTTTATCCTTTCAGATAGATAGACTTGCATAGGAAAAGGTAATCATCACCACACAATTTATTATAAAACATCTACTCATTTAAATTTCCTAATTGTGAAATAATTCTTTAAAAGTAAAAAAATTATTATCAAATTAAATTTTTTAAGGGATATTTTAAAGTAATTATTAAAGTCAATCGCACTGTAAGTATAAATGAAAAGGGACCTTCCTGAGCATCTGTGCCCGGGACCGTCAAATTTATAAATCAGTCCCTGTGTCCAGTCGATATACAATCTCAATCCACATGTTGCGCAGCATGTCAGGTGTGACTTGATCAGGTACGATCAGGCATGTCAGGTGTGTGAATTGATGGCTTCTGCAACTATCTGCAAAATTAACTGTTGAGGGGGGAAAATTGCAGCAAAATAAGCTTGTAGTATAGCTATTCATGTTACCACAAATCTCTAGGATTCATAGTTCCCGTACAATTAACATCCAAAATCAGGGAGGTTTCATTTGGACACTCTGTACAACTGTAGTAACACACAAATCATCACAAATATGTAAACATTAATTTTCTTATTTTCTTTAAAAAGAAATAAAATATTTTTATAAAACATATATAGGCATATAGGATATCCAAAATGTAACTTTCATACCTTCTTATTAATAATGCAGTATCCAATAAATATGTAGATTCCTGTGATACAAGAGAAAAATGAAAATATATAATGCAGAACTTCTAAAGATTCATTGACAGATAGTAACGCAAGAACCCATGTTGCTCCAAGCAAAGGCAGCAGTACGATTCCAAGCCATAGAACAGTTCTAAATGTAAAATCATTATTATAATATTAAAAAATGTAATGATAAAAATACAAATTAGAATATCGATAATTGAAATGTCTTACGGAGACATGCATTTAATCTGAATTCTGAAATAATTTATTTAGTGGAAGCAAGATTGTAAAATTAGAACACACATACCTAAGATTTCCAAAATCCATGACTGTGTCCTTTATTTGAACACTAGCTCTTATGGCCATTGCAAAAACACCTAGATTTAGCTAAAAACAAGAAATAATAACAAATTAATTTTTTTTATTTTAGATTTAATTGTATTCTTACACATAAGTAATCTAGATAATGTAAATAACAGAACTGCAAGAAACGTGCTTTAGAAAAAACAACGTTCAGTATCTTTTAGATGTTTTAAAGAAAATTTAATATTTATTTTAAATTAGATAGCTGTAAATATTATTTAAAACTTTTTAACACTAGAATGCCCGGAAGGAGTCGATCCGACTCCAAACATATGATTAAATGTTAAATGGAACCAGAAATTCTTTCATAAAATAAGTTAAATTTAAACCACACAAATTTACGCTAAATAAATCAGTCAAATAATTTTAAATAAAAATTCTGGTGTCGAATATTTTTATGAAACTTGAGTAAAATTTCCGGGCGTTCTAGTGTTAAAGAAAGGTAAAAGAAAATAGATAGCAGTTTTAAAATTATTATATACAGTTGTTTATGGAATTAGTTAGATTGTCACTTTTGAGGGAAAATAAGAAATACTAAATTCCTTTGCTAAATTTTCAATTTTTCCCATAGGCATATTATGTTCTAATACCATAACTTACTGAAACATCCAAATACATGATCAAACAGCAATGTATGATCTCGCTTTATTAGTTTGAAAATAACGATAAAAGTATTTATTGAAATTTACATTGTGCAAATTAAAGTTGTATTTCTAGCTATATGTAGAAAAAAATAATCTGAATTTTTCTAGTTTTTTTTTTTCGGTGTAAAAGCATTAGAAATTTTTTAAATGCTTCCTTTATTCATTTTATAACATTGTTTAATAATACTATGAATTACTTTAATAAAAAAAGGGTAAAAGTTAAAAAGTCAACAATCATATTTATTTTTTTTTACTTTATTTCACATTGCATTATCAAAAACTAAGAACATTAGTAATCCATTATTAACTCATAATGCTTGATTTGTTTTACTATCAGAGATAAAATATATTTTCCACATTCTAAACTCTTTAAGAACGTTATTTTTAATTAAAAAAAATTATTAAGTTAAAGTTTAAAGAGACCATTTTTTATTAATAATGCACCACTTAAATAAATTTTTAATTACAAATACATATTTAATTTCAAATCAATAAAAAAATAGAGAGAAACAAAGTCTTACCAAGACAACAAAACAAATAGGACCCACAAGACTCCAAACCACACTTTCATATATAGATAACCAACAACTGAAAAAAAAAGTAAAAACAATCTAATAAAAACCTAGTTTTACAAATTACTAAAAAATAATTAATAAAAGTTAGTAGAGACTGTTCTAGTTACACAAACATACATAAACTTATAACAGATATATCTCAAACAGTTTTTTTAATTTTTTAATAACAATCTTAATTACATTTATACTTATGTTAACATATTAAAATATGAATTATAAAATTTAAATTTATCTCTATAAAAAGAAATTAAAAAGCATCTAGATCTTCAGATTTTATTAAAAAATATAAAATTTTATGGAATATTATTATAATATATTCAAAATAAATTATTAATTATATAAAAACATACAATTTATGTGTAAAATATTTCAAAACTCTAATAAGATCATTGCTTATCTTTAGAAAAGTACAAATTTGTTTAACCGCCCCATGTATGCATTCATGTTTATTACTGACACATCCGAACAATTTGAACTTATTTAACAAATATAGGTAAACAGATTGAAGGAAAGTTTTTATTATAATCAAACAAACAAGAATTAACAACACTTACAAAAAATAATTTCCATACTGATCAGCTCTTACTCCAACAGATAACCCTACGATAATAGCTGGAGCACCTTTAAATGAAGAAAAAAAAATATAGATATTGTACAAATATTTCTTCAATTAGTATGTAAATGTTTACATACAGGATAAAGAAAAAAAAAGTAATGCATTTTTTTAAAAAGCCAATGAAAGTAGGCATTTGCATTTAATCTATGTTATTTGAAAATAAACATAGAAAGCACTGAAAATAACAAATACTTTAAAAGATTAAGAAATACCAATCCATTAATTTTTAGGAAGTAATATAAAAGAAAAGTATTTCATGTTTAATGCAAAAAATATGTATCCCTTGATTGATGTTGAAGTAGCAGTTTGATATTTAAGATTTTTAAAAACATCATTAACTAATGCTTTAGATATATTAATGTTTATTTTGACAGTTTCCTCTTCGAAAATTCTAAACTAGACATAATCTCATAAAGCTACGAAGAGTCAGTGCAATTGAAATAATTTTCAATTGGAGCAAATGGTTATATTCTATTATGTGGCATTCAAAGAGAACCTCTGTACTTTCATGTGCATTGTTATGATGTTAATGCACATTAAAACTACTTCAATATTTGCCCCAAGATAAGTCGGGGGTAAAAGCACTGTTTCCCTATACCCGTCACCGGTAAAGTGGTTAAACACTGATTTGAAGGTCATGCAGGTTCCAAAAGTGGGAGTAACATATGCAATTTTTCGCCATTAAAGAAATCTTATATTTATTATCATGTTTCAAATTTTGCAGTAAATGACAAGCATTGCATGATACTAACAAGGAAGAAGGGCTGAAAATTTACTGAAGCAAACTGTAATGATACCCCGGTTCGTGTAATAATAAACACAAAAAATTGTGAAATTATGATAAATATCCTTCTATTTACTTACTTACTTACACAATGGTGCTACAATCCATGTAGGATTTTGACCTCCCTCAATATACTTCTCCAGACCTTCCAATCTCTGGCAGGGATGTAGTGGAGGGTATACGGTGGTATACGCCGTATACCCTCTGGATATTTTTATGGAACACCGTATACCCTCTGTTTCTCAAGAAAGCTATAGTATATATACACTAGGGTATACCCTCTGCATTGAGCGTATACCCTCTGCATAGAACGTATGCCCTCTGTCCTTTTTACGACTACACCACTGATCTCTGGCCTTTACTTTATAATTTATAATTTGGTTTTCTGCAAGATCTTTCTCTATCTCTTTTATCCAACTCTTCCTGGATCTACCAATACTTCTTTTCCCAATTAAATTACCACTATAAATCTTCTTTGTGCTTCACTCATCCCTCATTCTGATTAGCTGGCCTAACCATTGCATTCTTCTAATTTTTATAGTATTTATTATATCTTTTTCATTATATAACTGTTCTAACTCCATATTTGTCCTTCTACGCCATGTATTGTCTTCTTTAATAGGTCCAAAATTTTGCCTTAAGATCTTCCTTTCCCAAGTGATAAGTAGCTTCTCATCTTTTTGTGTAGTGGTCCAGGTCTCACTACCATAAATTACTATTGGTTTTATAACAGTTTTATAAATTTTAAGTTTGGATGTTCGAGATATTAGAGATGATTTTAGAATGTTTCGAAGAGAAAAATAGCATCTATTTCCTGCTGCAAGTCAGGTTTTAATCTCTGCTTCTACCATATTATCATAGGTGATCGTAGATCCTAAATATTTAAATTCTGTTACTTCATTAAATTGTAATACATTATTTATTGTTAAAGCTACTGTTGCCTGTGATTTCATTCGGTCCATTTTCATGTATTTTGTTTTTCTTTATTAACCACGAGGCCTGGTTTTCTTCCTTCAGTGTCTAATTTATTTTATGTTTCAATCAAGACTTTCTTATTCCTAGCAATTATGATAAATATCCTTCTGGTTCATTAAATTGTTTAAATATATTGTTACAGTTCCTGAAAAACATTAATATTTCTGTTCCAGTTAAGGTTCAACCGAAAAAAAGGATAGAATGTGCGAGCAGGGATGTACTTAACATCCCAATAAAAAACCACCACCCAAAACACGGCTGTGATGCATTTGCGATATTTTCTACTCCAAATGAACGATTCACAAGGCAGATGACTATAAATTTTAGTGACTAAATAAATATGACAGGCCACACATTCAAGCTTTTTAATTTTAATTTTTTGATATAACTCAAAATCTTTGGAAAATAAATGCTAATGACAATATTATGTATGTAATAAAGGATCAGTCAAATTTAGTTGCAGAGTCCCATTAGAAAATCTGTAAAAAAATAAAATACTTTCAAGTATTTGGTGTGAAAAGATGAATGCGACATGAGATTTGGCAAGCAGCATGTTTCTTTGTCAAAAGAAGGTGATTTTAATGCATCTGGAAATTGCTTCTTAAATGAGTTTTTAAATGTGCAATATTTAATTAATTTAAACTTAATTTCAAATAATTTTCTTTTTCAAATGGTTCATGGAAAATAATTCTTTTTATTAATTTGAGCAATACTAATAAATTTTATTGAGAGAATTTCTTAGATTTTTAATAACACATTTTCAAATTTAAATTTTTTAAGTTAATCATAATTATAATTTATATATCACACTTATGTTTAAAAAATAAAAATTCTTACCATAGCCAATAGAATAATAGAATCTCATTTGGCCATGATTGATGTCTCTCATTTCAGTCAACATTCTATATAAATGAATGGCTTCAATGAACATCCAGGAAAACACACATAAGAACATGTAGTGAAGCATGATTGCCATAACTTTACATGGAAACTATTAAGAAAAGAAAACAATTGGTTAATGATCTCTTAATTTAAAAACAGATACATACATATTCAAGCATAAAACAATTCATACGAAATAATAAGAAAATAACAGAAATTATGTAAAAAAAATTGCCTTATAGACAGATTTTATTTATGTGCCAGGGTGACCTAAGATCAATAAATAAATTTTTATTTTTATTTTCAAATTACAGACTTAACAAGGTAAGCCTGTTCCTTGTGTTTGCTGGATCACTAAAAATATTTTAACAGTGACAAAACATAAATAATAATAATAAATCTAAACAGCATTATAAACTTGTGCTAAATTAGTGTCAAGTTGGCTTAAAACTTACACAAGATACTTTAAATGTTTTTGTACTCAATTGTTTCTTGTTAGATCCTGAATTCAGATATGTAATAAATGACGTGGATTTGGTAAACTTAAATAAAAGTGTCCATATAAACAGAATTTCCCACTTTGGGGCTGTGCATATATAATATTATCACTTTAGGGGGAGTGAGGGGGTCTGGCACTTGATATCGTAAGATATCTGTAGGTGGAGGGAAGTTTGACTTTTGATATTGTTATCCTTTTTGATCCAACCAAAATGTTCTTATTTTTGTAATTCTTTTTTACATCAAAATAGTCTGTTATTTATTTATTTATTTTTTTTTAGTCTGTTATATATTTTTATAAAAATATAAAGTTATTACTAAAGTCATTAAGATTACATGATTATAAAATAATTTCATTTTAAAATATCAAATACTCTAATTTCCGGCATACCTATTGTTCTGCCATATGCTCATATAATCTGCTATTCGAAAAACCTGGTGTGAAGTACATTTGAAATTATACAGATGGTGTTTACACATATCGGGAATGATTTTGATGTTAAATCAAAAAACAATGAGAAACAACAAGATCAAAAATCTGGCAATATGTAATAATGTGATAACTGAAATAGTGGCTGCTAATAAAAAAATATCGTCTGTTACTGAAATCGCACACGAAAGAAGCAAGTGGCTTGAAGGTTATATATTTACTCTTTCTGAAGAGAATTATTATGAAAATCTGTATGAAAATCATTTAGCAGGTGATACGTGGAAAAAAATTGTCACAATTGATCAAGATGGATTTATCTAAATGACTGTAATTTAAAAAAGATCGATTTATTACAGGAAAAGGCCAAACAGACTTACAACTTTGGTTCAAACACTGCAAAGAAAGTTTCTCTAAAGGATTTATGGTGATTGCTGGAATATACAATGGAAAATTAAAGATCAGAAAAGTTTAGAAAAATGTCAAAATTAACTCTTTTATTATCAAAACAATGTTCTAATACCCATTTTTAAAGAAGAAATTCCAAAAAATTTATCCTACGGATATTAAAAGTGTTGCATTCTATCAGGATAAATCGAGCAGTCATACATCCAAAAGTACAGTCATATTTCTTGAAAAATTGACAAGAGAAACTGGAATCAAGTGTAAAATGTTTAATCATATTCCAACCAAGTCCCCAGATGTTTCACCAATGGGTAACTGTGCCTTTGGACTATTAAAACAAGCTCTTGCAAAACGCCAACCAACTACGTTGAGTGGACTCTGGAAATTTATGGTGGAGGAATGGAAGAAAATTCCACTTCCAGTTTTACAAAAAGTCCTACTATCTTGGAAATCCTGCTGCAATATGATAGTCCACAACTAGGGCTACCAGATAGAGCACATTAAAAAAAATAATTGTTTTAAATTATATATTTTATTTTTGTTGTCAAAATCGTTCCCAATATGTGTAAACACCCTCTGTACTTGTTGTGTATATTAATAAAGAAAAGAGAGGAAAAATTGTCCGTCTGTTTTGTTGATAAGGAGTTCTGCTGTCTCCCTTTCCCTTCAGGGGTAAGTGCAAGAAGACAATGTTATTGTTTAATACATTATGTTACAAAAAGTTATAATTAAATACTTTCTAACAGTAATTGCCTCTTTTATGTGTTATTTGATATAAAGTTATTCCATGTATAATAGCAATATTTTATTGAATCATTAAATTTCATTCGAAACTTCATTTGAATCAATAAAGTATACAAATAATGAATGTATAACTATCCTGTATATCACTGAAAATGGATAAAAAGAAAAAAAATTGTAGAAGGAAAAATAATTTTTAGGCATTTATAACATTATCATTAAGAGGGGGGGGGGGGGGGAATGATGACTTATAATATCATAAAGGGGAGGGTGTCCAAACTTATCAAAAAGTTGATAAAGAGCTGTATGTTTCATACATTTACAATGACATACATTTATTACTCACATATTTTACTGATTTAAATGAAGAGACGTCAATAAAATATCATTATGAAACAAGGGAATAACTTTACACCAAGTAACACTTTAAGGAAATACTATTTTAAAGTATCTAATAATAGTTTTTTAACATAATGCATTCAACGGTAATATTGTCTTCATGCACTTGCCACACTGTACGGGGAGGGATTTGAGCAGAACTTCTTATCAGCAAAACAGGTGACTAACATTCTTCCCCATTTTTTTTACTAATAAAAGTAACAAGCATCATTTCAAACCTCGTTTCTCTAAAAACACATTATATGCTCATATCACAGACGAATAGGAATGATGAATGTTGGGATATTCCATATTTTGGAATGAAATAAATTTATAATTATTTAATTGTTTTAAAGATAACTTAGTACAGTCAACTCCCTCTAATCCGCAACTCTATAATCCGCAAATGCCTATAATCCGCACACTGTTTCAGATGCAAACATTGAGAATTTGGTTACCATTAACTTTGCGAGAGCATTTCAAAATGCCGTCAATTTGAAGGGTGATTAGTATTCAGCTTTTTCTCCTTAAAGTTTTGCATTTCAATGAAATAAAACGTTATTTTTCAAATGGAGAAAAAAAAAAAAAAAAAAATCAGGAGATTTTTTTGTGGCCATCATTTAGACAGAGATGGTGATATTGAATTTGGTGGCTTCAGTTTGGATAATACAAAACAGAAATTTGCAGATCTTTTATGTTTTTAAAAAATTCACTAACTGTTGTGTATGATTTCTTGAATGGAGAAAATATAATTGAATGGATGTTCTCCCAAGATGAAGCTCCAGATACACAAAATTTCACAGATGATGACATTATAAGTACTACTCTGTTAAACTCTACTGAAAATCAGATTATTCTGACACAGCCTGATGATAAAAGTGAAAAAGTAACTCTTGACCCAGGGTGTAGCAATCGGTTATAAATATCTGGATTTTCTTCAGAAACAGAGTTTTGTTTCAGAACAAAAAATAGTGATTTTACCATAGACTCCAAGAAAAAATACTTACTTGGCCAAAAGTTCTCAAAAACAAACACAATTGATACTATGTTTGGTAATTATAAAAACAGACAAAAGAATTGTTAAAGAAAAATTTAAATAATTTTTCGTGCAAATGAAATGCTTTTTTCAATTAAATAAACCAATGTGTTAAAATATCTTTCTTTTTTGACAATTAATTTATGCGTTAATAATTAATTTACAGGAGAAAAAAATGTAAAGAGAGTAATGACCTATAATCCGCAAAATTTTATAATCTGCACAACCTCTGGTCCCAAGCTTTGCGGATTAGAGAGAGTTGACTGTATTCTCATAATAGCAGACTAAGAAAAAAGTTAAAAGACTATTTTGATGAAAAGAAAAAACTACCAAAAAAAAAAATAAATAATAATAAATAAAAAAATTAATTAAATTTTGGTTGGATCAAAAATGGTAATGATATCAAAAGATAAACCCCCTCCCTCTACAGATATCAAACTATATCAAGTGCCAGACAACCCCTACCCTCCTAAAGTGATATTGTTATATATGTACAGCCCCTAATGTTATATATGTTATGTATAGCCCCTTTTAGGAATGTCCATTATGGAGGAGGTTTCTGTTAAGTATTATGATATAGAGCAAAAAAATAAATAAATAAATAAATAAATAAAAAAATTAATTAAATTTTGGTTGGATCAAAAATGGTAATGATATCAAAAGATAAACCCCCCTCCCTCTACAGATATCAAACTATATCAAGTGCCAGACAACCCCTACCCTCCTAAAGTGATATTGTTATATATGTACAGCCCCTAATGTTATATATGTTATGTATAGCCCCTTTTAGGAATGTCCATTATGGAGGAGGTTTCTGTTAAGTATTATGATATATAGCCAAAAAAAAAAGAAAATTAGAATCCCAAATCCACATTACCATATTCTGCACATCTCAGAGATCAATCAAAGCCTGCAAACATTGTTAAAGGTTATATTAGATGTAAAAAAATAAAATAATAAATGGATAAAAAAAATAGGTACAGCTTTATGAAACGTGGAATTTATTCCATTAACAGCATTTCTAAACTTGTTTGATTTATATATATTTTTTTTTACATTATTATTTTTTTTTTTTTTTACACACAGCATTTTAATATTTTGCCAAATAATCTTCAATAAATGAATATAAAACTAGCGAACAGGAATTCTGCTTTTTCAGAATTTAGTGTCGCCCCGGCATTTCCATTACTTCATCTTCTTCTGGTGGACTGGTGGCTTCTATTATTATGAATCAGCCATTATAAATGAAGCGTTAAAAAAAAATTATGGCCATTTTTTTTTTTTTCCATTCTGACCAGAAAATCAGAGTTTTAACTTTTTACGGCCTCTTTCATCTTCACCTAACGTTTCCTTTATAATGGCTGTTTCATAATAATAGAAGCCACCAGTCCATCAGAAGAAAATAACTCGGTTAAGCGTGACTCGGATAATCGGGACTCTACTGCAAAATATATTTCAGTTTTAAGACTTAAAGCACACTCTTTTATTTTATGTAAAATGACGTCATTTGCATTAATATAGAAACTTAAAATTAAATGTAGTTTATAATAGCTCCCTGTTTTATCATAAATCCTTCATTTATATTTTTCTCAAAGTAGCACGTATTTTAATTAATTTTTTTTTTCAATTTAATTTATTTTAATTTTTTTTTTCTATTTTATGAGAAAATGGCAACAAAAAGATATAATTGCTATTTTTCAGCAATTTTTTCTTTACTTTCTACAGAAATGGCGTACTTGAGTTGCCAAAATGAAACAAATGTCGCTAAAAACTACAAAAAAATTAATATTTCAAAAACAAATAGAGATGCAGTTTTCAAACAAATTGCATTAAAAAGTACTTTTTTTTCCCAATACGATGGTATAAAAACTGATAATGTGCGATGTTTAGAAATTTTAAAAAATGCTATAGAGCATTTAATTGTACAATGATACATCTACCTTGTTTATTGCTAGCGTCTGTAAGCTAACGTTATTTTTTGGACACAAAATAAGCTGGGAGAAAGAAATAGCATACCGTGCCGGGACTAATAATAGATAATAATAAACACAGGAAACAAACATGTTATCAAACTGGTCTTTTAAAAACTATATAAAACCATTCAATAGCTACAATAAAAGCTTCGGAAACTGCAATTAATTAAATAAATATACAAATAATCTTTGAAAGACAAAATTCAAATACATACTTCTCTTTGTACAAGCGGCCTACGAAGTTTCAGGCCAATTAAGAATAACAACTGTGCAATGAAAATACAAGCTACGAGATTCTTATGGATGTTGTTGCTGTTGGTCTGGGGTCCCCTGAGCAGACAGAAAATGAGGAATGAAATGAGAAGCATCAATAATGAAACCACTATTCCAAGGTAGGAAACAACATCTTGTGCAGTAGATTCTTCCATAAAATACTAGAAATAGCATAAGAATAAAAATATGAAATAACTACATTTTAATAAACTTGACACAATGAACTACAAAGAAGTTATATTTTAACTTATTAAGCTTATACCATTAAGGCTGTTCAAGGTCACTGCTCAGCAAGCACGAAATTTTCTGACACAATGACACACTCATTTTAAAACATAAAGGTATAAAATTAACAAGCCTGACTATGGAAGCAATTTGGAATCGAAATGAGTTTTCCATTTTTTTTTATAAATAAATTACCTATTGAGTTATAAGCAATTTTGATCACATGACAAATCTTTTTTCTCTCTTCTTTGACTGCTTTTTCTCATTCTGTCCAGAAATTTAGTTCAAAACGTCAACTTTGACAGTATTTCCTAAAAGACCTATTGCGTTTATATATATATATATATATATATATATATATATAAACGTAAAACATTTTTCGTTTATGAAGTTTCTGAATAACAATACCTGTCAGTTTCATGCATTTCTGAACAAAAATTAATTAAAACTTATGAAATAAAGTTGCCCCTTTGGATTTGAGAACAGCCTTAAACTATGAAATAATTACATTTTAACAAGCTTATATCATTAAACTTTGAAATTATTAAATTTTAAGTTACCAATAAGTAATTAAAAAAATTTTCAGACAAAAGGTTATGCATCTAAATATATGTTAAATCATAAAAGATTGTTTAGCATTAAAGTGCAAAAATCTCCCAGTTGTAATGGTCAATATCTTTAAACTAAACTAAAAGACTGCAAAAAATTAATAAATATTTAAGATGAACAAAAGATGAAAAGTTGTCCAATTAAAGAATATAAATGAAGTAACATAAATGTTTTAAAACTTACCTCTTTATCTGTAATATCCATCAGTACACCAAATGAAGAGAAATGTGAACATGAACAGTTTATATAGGGTTGCATATCATGAGTGTGAATAAAGTTTGTTCCCATTGTAATACATCCTTCTGTAGACCATTTCCCTCTAGACCTTAATAACATCAAGACAATAAAAAAATTAAGTAATTATAAAAAAATACTAATTTGAGATAGGAGATAAAGAACATTTGGCAATAGGCATTTCAAAAATTATTTTAGTAATAGATACACTTTCAAAAATTTGCTAGCTTTGGAATGTTAACACAGATGAATGAATAACTCATGAATCTACGATGAAAACACTTTTTTGATAATTTTAGCTGTTATTATCAAAACAGCTATGTTTTGATAGCTGTTTTGATAATAAAGATATCAATATCGATAAGCTGTTTTGATAAACTAATGTAAAATTACATTAGTTTTTAATCTAATTTTTGGTACTAAATTTTTAAATCATAAAAAATGGTGCATCACATACCATTTTTGACCAAACTTGATTATTATGATGTCTAAGTAATGGCACAATGCTTATTGAAATTGCAATGCGCAATTTGAATTACGAGCAAAATCACCCTTTTTTAGCAAGACATTTTATTATTTCATGAAATAAAAAATGATAGTGTTACATATTTTATTAGAAAAATTTATTTCACTTATTTTGGAGTGAAACCTAGGGATCAGGATAGACTATAAACACAAAGTTTGTTATGTCTTATGTCCGTGTACACACAACCTAGTATGGGGAGGAGATAAATATCACACTAATGATTGTACTTTTTCTTTCATGTGATGTTAGTGGTTATAAATCTAAAAGTGAAAAGTGTTTATGCACACAAATCTTCCTCAGCTTTACCACTTGTTCTACATGGTCCACAAATTTCTGACCCTCTTTTATCAGACATATTTAAAAATTCACCTGATTCCAATTCAGATAAGGAACAGAAAGCTCAGTGAACACAAAGTTTGTTGTCTGTGTACAGAATTTATTAATGCTGTCCAAAGGTAAAAATAAGCATTCAAGAATTCAGATAAGGTTGTTGATGATGATTTTCAATGTAATATAGACAATGATGACATCAACAATTGAATCAAGCTAAACAATCTGATTTCATCAGAGGTTTGGAATTGTCTAAGGAGCCTGCTGAAGTGTTAGAGTTCAGACTAAATAAAAAAATTGTTGGCCCCTTAAACATCTACTAATATGTATATAACCAAAGAACACTAGTTTATCTTTTATGTTCTCACAGGATAGTTACTAAGTTTACTGCAAGGTGACTAAGGCTGTTCTCAAATCCAAAGAGGCAATTTTATGACAATTTTAATTCATTTTTGTTCAGAAATGCATGAAACTGACAGATGTTGTTATTCAGAAACTATGTAATGGGAAGACTTTATCCTTTTTTTTTTTTTTAAACGCAATAGATCTTTCAGAAAATACTGTCAAAGTGAGTGTTTTGAGCCAAATTTCCGGACAAAAGCAGAAAAAACAATCAGCGAAGGGAGAAAAATGGCTTGTCATGTTATCAAATACACTTATAACTTGATAGGTAATTTATCAATCAAAAAGTGGAAAAATCATTTTGATTCCAAATCAGTTCCATAGTCAGGCTTGACAATTACTCACAATTATGTCTGAAAGTTTCATGCTTGTTGAGCAGTGAACTTGAGAACAGCCTTAATATAATGCTTTTCATGTTAAAAATAAAGTCCATGAATGAAGACTTTTTATTTACTATACTGAAAGCAGTCTTAAAACTATTCTTTTACTAATGGAAACAAGCATGCCTCAGTGGAATATATTATTGTTTATTATTGCGGAATATTTAATTGTGAAAATACAGAATCATTACATAGTCAAACCAAAGCAGCAGTACTCGCAAAAGAAAAAGACATTATCAGACCTTTGAAAAATAAAAATAAATGAACTTAAATTTATTTTAGAAATTCTATATGTTTGTGTACACGTGTAAATAAAGTTTCAAATAAACTTGTTTTATTTTATGTATTTGCCATTATTAGGTTCAACAGGTTATATACAGTGTACTCTCGATTTCTCGAAAACTTTGATATGTCGAAAAATTATTTTTTCCCTTGATGTTACATATTCCGCTAATGTTTATTTTAATTCTTATCTCGAAGTGTTTTCAATTGAAACCTTGTTATGTCGAATATTTTTAAAAGTCGAATATTATAAAAATTTTTATTAGTCGATTTAGTTATTAGTTATTTAATTATTTTTATTTGTCGAATGTTATAAAAAATGAATCTTTCCGGAAAAATTGCTGTCCAATTGTTTAGAAGAAAATAGAGGGGTTTCCAAGAATCTCTCGCACCCCAAATTATCTCTAGGTCAGGGACGATTCCAATATTTCCATCTGGTTACTTGAACGCCAAACAAAGGGGGAAAAACAAGTGTTTCATTTTCATATAGATGGTATTTTTGTATGTAATGCTCGGAAAACGTGGAAAACAATGACCTTACCGCTATTTTTCGAACAGAAAAAATTGGTTGAAGGACTACATCAAATGAGAAGTCGCCAGGCCACGATACGGACTTTAAGAAATTCTAGCAATGCAAATTCATTTATGTATTTACTAATTATTTTCAATTTAATGTAATTATTTTCTACTATTTAAAAAATTAAAATTATCATCCTGTATTTAGATTTATTGTCAACAATCATTACATATTTATACTTATTCTCATTTATCATGACTCTAATTTTTATAATATTATTCTGTATCTTGCGTTTTTACGTGAATTTTTGTGTTTTAGTTATGGCCTTGTTATCTTGAAAACTCGCTACCTCGAAATTTTTTTAGCGTCCCTTCGACTTTGAGATATCGAGAGTATACTGTATAACAATGTAACACATGTTGCCACACACTATGAAAAAAACTGTACATGGTAGAAGAAAAATAAGGTCATTATTGGAATAGTCATCCAAAAGTGTATCAGTATAAATTTTTTTTTAAAGTTTTCAAAAAAGTAAATTTTGTAGACCTGTGATTTCACATTTTAATAGTTGGAAATCTTAAAAGGGGAAAAAAAACTTACAAGGAATAAAACAATTAAACCTCACCTATTGTGAAATTCCATGTTAAGTTATGAGGAAATTTAAATACAGAATTACTCATTACCTTATGTAATTATCAAAATTTGGTTTTCACCATCTGCAAGTTGACATATGATACATAGACAGAACATATGCACTATGTTTTAAAAAATACATATTTTCCAAAATTATTTTAAAATTAAAAAAACCCCCAATAATTTATATATATTCATGAAACATACAAATATAAAAATAACACACAATAATTCTAATTCAACAATAATCAAGCAGAGAGTAACAGAAGTACAATAAAGACAAAGGTCACTATCTACACAAATTAAAATAACTAAGATGTTGAAAATAGAAGAAAGTACATAGAAAAAATGAAAGAAAAATTAAATATATGTGAGAACAGTCAGACAAATATAAATCTATACAAAAGAAACAAGAAAATAGCGCACCCATAAAAGATTTTCAATCTAATCTAATCACAATATGGACAAAAAAAAAAAAAAAAAAAAAAAAAAAAAAACAGATATTATTGCATTTGTTGAAATACTTACCCAAGAGAATAATCCCAAAAGGCACATTGTGGATTAGTGTGGTCTGGCACATCATGAATTCTAAATATAAAACGCAACTCACTGGCTAAATCCTCTTCAAGCACAGATGTGGAGTTAGCCGGTTGTACAACTACAGTCATCATGGGAGTATTAGCAGACAGGGTAATACCAAACCTTTGTCTAGTAAAGAAAATAATAATAAGTAAAAATGTGAATAAGAAAATAAATAAATATGTTTATAAAATCATAATTGAAATTTCTTTCTTTATTTTGAAATATATAAATCTGTTCCTCATAACTAACATCACCACGTAATGTTTGCATTTAAATCTTAGACAAGTAAATATTTTCTTTGGTTTAAAATTAAACATAAAAAAATGCCACAAAAATTAAAAACTTTGTCAGAATAAAATGGTGATTATGCTATATTTCAACAGATCAATGTTGAATTCAGACACGTTTCTCCAGGAGGGATCTATGTGGCTCTGGGGGGGGGGGGGGGGCGGGGGAGGCATTTTATTACTCCGGGGAGGAACACTGGATTTCACTAAACTCACAGTAACTAAGATAATAATTCAATTTAAGAAAAGGGGAAATATTTTAGACAAACAACTAATAAATATTAAAATATTTTTGACCCATTTTATGAAGAAAGACATTTTGTTAGTTCTTTTTTAAACTTGATAAATAAGGGATACATTTTCATTACTGTTATTAAACAATTCTTAAATGTCTTTTAAAATATGATGAATTCAATTCAAATAATAAAGAAAATAAACCCACAATTAAACTGAGCAAAAGCATTATCAAAGTTAATATGCATTACCAAATCTCTACACTCCACTGTTCACAGATATTGAATATTCAGTATGTATTATAATTATACACCCATTCCATAAAACACATACTAATATCATAGTAGTTTATTTATCAGAGATTTTTATTCAGGTACTTGTATATTTAGTTATAATATCCAGGGCAGCAGCCAACCCCAGTAGTTGAAACAGTGCAGCATGGCAGCGTGCACTGTAGATTTTTTTATACCTTGCAGATACCTATTAGCTTTAAAAAAAAAAAAAAAAAAAAAAAAAACTGAGATGAGAAAAAATTGCTAAAATTTAATTTTTGTCTCTAGGTTTATTGTATTTTCCTCTTTGTAAATGCAATTTTTGCTTATTTTATGGGCTACTATAATTACTTATGATAATAAGCTTAGTCCAGCCTTCTTGGGTCACAGATAAATTTTGGTTTGCTGCAGAATAACATAGAAAATTCTGCTATTGGGGCTAGCCAGTATTTTCTTCTGGGATAGGTTTTGAATCATTATTATTTATAAAATAAATAGTTTAATTGTTTTATAGGTTCATAAAGTAGCTTTTAATTAATATATAACACATGAAAACAGATATAATAAAAAGTACAAGAAGATAAAATAAATTTAGCATTTGGCTGCCTCAAGGCTTCATAAAATGAGCCCTTTCTTCAATCTTCAGACAAAAGAAAAGAAAAAGAGTGAGAAACAGCAGCAGCAGTAACATACACATTTTTCTGCTACTGTTTCTCATTTTTCCTTTTATTCATTTTGCACTGAAGAAGATCCCCTATTAGGAAGGACTTGAAACAGCTGTATGCTAAAATATAGAATATACCATTAAATAATGAACTTCAATAGGTTAAAATTAAGGAAATACCTAATTAAAAATACCATGTTAGATTTTAGTACATATAAAATATTCAACACATAAAACATAAATGGCTGACCAAACAAAAACTTTTTCTTCAAATATCACTATTTTAAGTAATAAAGAGAAACATACCGCACAGATAAGTCATACATTTCAGGAAGCATTTGTCCAACAGTGGGATAAATGGCATAGGCAATGATGGCAACATCTTTATTTTGCTGCATTCCTTTGTATTTTCTAGTGCCTAGAATTAAATTAATTAAAGTAGTATAACACTTCTTAAATACATAGAATAAAAATACTTCTTTCATCATTTTTTTTTGTTAATATGGCATAATTTTAAAGTAGAAAATATAAATTATAAGGGTGGGGATTGATTACAAGTTTTGACTGGGTTAATTGAAGTTTCTTAATAAATTAATCAGACTTTTAATTGGTATCTGTTATGCTTTACATGATTATAATTAAATCTTAATTAAATGTTCATCAAAAAATAAAGGGCTTTTTTTTTTGAAAATATATTTCCAATACTTAGATAATATGACCCCCCCCCCCCCCCAGAATTTGCAGAGCACGGCATTCCACGTGTCTGTCCAAGGCCGCTGCCCACGTCCATTTTGCCAAGACTCTAGCGGAAGGCAGGAAGGAAAAGAAAAAATAAACTAATTGAAAAATTGAAAGCGGGCAAATTTAAAAGGGAAATTAATTAAATTAAAGACATCGAAAAGTGGGAAGGGTTGGGTTCAGGGCACCGGACGACCGCAGCAGCTTCTAGCTCATTATTAGTACAAGAGGCAACTGCAAAAAACCATATATTTCTGAGCATCCCTAAACCAGCAATTTAATTTTAATTCTTTTTTTTTGTTGTTGTTAAATTCATTTCCTATTGGATTTACTTTTAATTAGGAGATTGTTTGATTACACAGTATGTTATGCAATTGTCTATTGATTCTTCGTATATAATCATTCAAAAAGTATAATTAAAAATTTTATAAATTGTACAATTATTTAGCTTAAAAGTTAAAATCCTGTGCATAATATAATGAAAAATCAGAATTAAACTTAGCTACATGTTTATTTTCAGATAGTACAAAACAGGCCACAAAACTGATGTGCATTTTAACCAGTCCGATAAGAAAATAATCACATTCACATTTTCCAAATTTAAGGTCAATCTAAATTTATTTTAAGTAAAACCAGCATTACTAAATTCCCTTCCTCATGTCATGCATAACATTCTTTTTTGCTAATAATGACAAAACTGAAAATTTGATACTTTGTATTTTCCATCAAACAAGAAGGTTAATAAAATCATCATCTGGTTCAGACATTTCTTTGTGTAACTTTAGTTCATTGTCACGAGGGGATGAAAAGGAAGTTTCTACAAGCACATCGCTATGTAGTCAAAGCATAGATTTTTTCAATGGACTTGGTAACCACCTTGTGAATTTTGTAATTGAGTAACATTCCCAAATTGTTTTCTCTTCTGCAAAACATTTTCGCAAATGATATCTCTTCATTTTGAGGGCATGCATTCATGGGATATTGATTAAAATAGTTTATTTAATAAACCAAAGTCTTGAAAATTTTAAACTGATTAATCGAATCAATAAACTAGATTAAAAAAAAAAAGAATTGATTCTTACTAAGTATTAATTGATTAATCAGCACAACCCTAATAAATTATACAGCAAAAATCATTATACTTAATTATTGGAAAATTATTTTATTAGAAAGATGTTAATAGAAATCTTACTAGAAAGTTTTATTTAAGAGATATAAAAGAAAAGTTATAAGTTGCTTTTCAAAATTTCAATTGTTGCTTTTCAATTATTTAAAAAAATTCTCAAAACTATATATTGACTAGATTTAGAATAGAATTTTCTAAACACAGTTTTTACTAAAAACAATTTGTTATTTAAAAAAGATATAAAAGAAAAGTTATCTGTTAATTTTTAATTATATAAAAAATGTTAAAAGTGCTGACAAGATTTGCAACAGAATCCCTGAACACAAGTTATTAATTTAAAAAGTAATTATTATTCAAGAGCAATACAAACAAAAAGTTATAAGTTCAATCTTTTAAAAAATGTTAAAAGCTATATGTTGGCTAGATTTACAACAATTTTTGAACACTGTTTTTTACTAAAAGTAAATTATTATTTAAAAATGTTATAAAAGAAATATTATAAGTTAATTTTCCGTTGAATAAAAAAAATAGTTAAAAGCCATAACATTGAGTGGATTTGCATAATTAAAGTTCAACTTATGATGAAGAATAAATATTAAAATATGATTTACAAACATGGATACATGTATTTGTGAAAATATACTCACCATCTGGAGGTTTAACATTTAAATTCTTTAAAGATATTATAGCTTTAGTCACATCATCCATGTACCTCCTCCGCACAGGAATATTGTTGTACTTTGGAATAAATACAGCTGGACCTTCTTCGGGGTCATCAATTTCAAGGAATTTTGATGTTTCTGGAGAAAAGCTGGCATTGAAATTTACAGTAGTTTCATATCCAGGAGGATAAGACCAAAGTTCTGAAGCTGATACAGTATCTAGACCAAAAACTGTAAAATACAAAATATCATTGTGTTACAATAAGGGAAAAAAGTATAAATAAACTAAAATAGCCCAGATTCTCCAAAAAACACTAAAATTCAAATGTTTATAATAGTAAGACAATAACAGCAATTTATTGTGTAATCAAAGCAAGATGGCTTTTTTGCTGAGTAAGAATGAAAAATTTTAACCAAGATAAAAAATAATAACAATAGTAATACTTTGCAAAGCAAAACATTTGTTATTCAGTAACTACTTGAAATCATTAGACTTAATTAATAAAGAATATTACTGAAGGGGGCATTTCCAGACATTAAGTAACACTTTAAATTAATATGATGTTGAAGAATATTATACAAAAACATTTTTTAACAACTTTCTACAAAGATTAAATATAAATGCAGATTTTTTTCTATTTTAAGATTATTTAATCTTAATGCAATTTAGATATTTATTTAATTTAGTAAATTATGTGTTTCTCAGTTCAAGGAGTTCTTGAAAAGAAAAAAAAAAAGTCAAAATTAAGTCTTCAGAAAGAGGTGGAGGGGGGAAAGGTGCCTTTAGAGAAACCTTCCTTTGACAATCAAAATTTTTCTTACCTCATAAGGAGAATATGGGTTTTTCTGTAAGTAGATATTTTTCTTTAGTGAGAGATTTATACTAGGAATGAGTTTGGGCTCTTTTTTTACAATACAAAACTGACGGTTTAAAATCCAAGTCTGTCCAAACCCGGATACCAAAAGAATGCAGTAGAAAATTGTTAATAACATTTTAAAATTGTTTCAAGATTAATTTTCTCTTTAAAAAATTTCTTCTTAGAAATAACTATTAATCCCAAATACTCTCCCATGACAGCATTTTGTGATTTTCATGTCCTAGAAAATCTGTTTTAAATAGCAGATTTGTTATTTATACCCAAACACTGGCAGAAATTTGCAAAAGTCACAATATTCTTTTAAAATATTATTGCACAACTATGACAGAAAGACATGAGTTCTGTTTTCAAATAATTCTGGAAAAAGACTTCAAATAGAAAGTTGGGATAGATAAGGGATATCTTCTAGATAAGTCTTCTTTATGTTATTAACACTGGCTGTGCAAAACCTTCAGAATCAGATTTCTCCTTATATCCCATCAATAACATTTGAATTCCCTTTGATATTTATTTTTAAAAGACTGTAAAACATTAAAAAACTTGGACTACATTCATGTTTCTCAAATAGCAAGTTTTGTTTTCATTTATTAATTAGAGAATAAATGAAATTTCCACTTTGAACCTGAGAGCAAAGACTGGTATAAGATTTGAGCCTGAACCTGTTTCGGATCCAGGCTGAGCTCATCTCATCTCTAATTTACATCATTCATTCTGAAACTAAATTACAAGTGTCCAGAGTTTATGAAAGTTATTTGATCTTTCTGACCAATAAACACATTTTTATTTTTATTTTTTACAAAAATTGTCTTTAAATTTTTTTTTATTATTATTTGAATTGTAAGAAGTTTTTATAATAGATATTAAATTTGAATCAACTTGAATTTAATCAACAAATTTTTTCATTTTAAAATTTTTCTCTAATTTAAGAATTCATGTAATCATATATATATATATCACATTTTTATTATTAATTTAAATTCTAAGCTTTTTACATCACATGAATATCAGTGTTGAGATAAATATTTATTCATGATAGACCACTGTTATTCAAATTATACACGAATTTTATCATTCTAATGGTAATTTTAGAGTACATACATAAACAGTAACAAACAATTAGTTTAAAGTTTTTTATATTTTTAGAATTTACAATACAAATGTATCAATATAAAAGGACTTTTCTTTTCTTATCAAACTCTCTTAATTTCACATTATTATTTTTTTTTCCAAAATACAGTAAAACCTCCCTAAAGCGACCACGTTCCGTTCTAATAAAAACTGGTCGCTCCGAGAGGTGGTCTCTTAATGGAGGTCATGTTTAAATCTAGATTTTAATTGTTGAAAAAAGGTAACAATTAACATTACTAAAATTTATTTTTCACATTAGAAAAAAATAGGAAAATTTAAATACTAAAACAAAAGTTAATTACATAAGTTAATTACTGCAGAGTTTAAAAAATTAATACATTGACGTTTGCTTTGATTTTACGGTTTTATCTTTTATAACTTTAACTTCCAAGTCCTGTCAAAGTTCAGTAAATAAATGCAATCTTTTTTTTTTTTTTTTTTTTTTTTTTTTTTGGACGGAATAAATAATGACAATTTCGTTAATTTACCTATTTCTTTGAGAGTTTCCTGACAGAATAGGGTAGGGGAGTTTATTGACCGTCATTCTTAATGTGTCATCAGAGTTAAATTCATTGCCTAAAAAGGCACAAAGGGGTTTAAACACTTAAAAGTTACCAGAATAATAAAAAAAATCTAAACTTAGTTTAGAAGTTTGGTGAATAATGCGCTCTTCGAAATTATTTTTCTAATAAAATCTTCTTCAAGCGACCAGGAAAAAACGGAATTTGTTTCATTTTCTTCGAAGGAATTGGTCGCTCATGGAGGAAGTTCAACAGGGATGGTCTCTGAATGGAGGTAAAATTAGTATTGGGCCTATGGTAATAAATAAATTTCGTCCCATGAAAAAATGGTCGTTTAGGGAGGGGTCGCACAGGGAGGTTTCACTGTACTTAAATAAATACAGTAGAGTCTCAGAAATCCAAAGCTCCTTTTAATTTGATGTGTCTTTTCTACAACTTGGTGTAAATGGTGTTAAAAGGCTTTCAGAATTTATTAACTGATTTAAATAAATAACTTTAAGATATATAGAATAGGAATATGACCTTAATTGTATGAATCAAGATGATCCTTAATTATGTAAAATTATAATCACTAAGTTTTTGTTATTTTTCGGATAAATCTAAGTTTTCAGTAATCTGAGAAGGTCTCAGCCCCAATTACCTCGAATTTTTGATATCCTACAGCATAAAAACAAGCAATAATAATTGTAATAAATAAATTAGAGTAATTAAAAATTGAAATGCATTAAAAACATAGCTAGAAATATATTAAAAAATAATATTTACTCATGTTTTTAGAAGCAATCTCAAACGGTTCTGTAAAAGTATCTTCCTGATTCTGTATCAAAGTTTTTCCATATTTCTCAAACATAAGGAGCAAGTGTTCAGGCCCAGTACCAGTAAATGTTGCTATCCTGTCCCACATTTCTGTATACCTTGGTTCTAAAATTTTACTAGCTGACTCAACTAGACTCTAAAATAAAAGATTTTTCATGAATGAGGTGTCAAAATAAATTTTCTTTAAAAGTCAGTTTAATAAAGCTAAAAACAATGGCTGGTGTGTAATGTTTTCAATTACTCAATTTCAATTACACACTAGTTTCGATTAACACTTTATTGCATGATTTCCTTCTATTGTTACAATAAATAAATGGTACTCTTTGAATAGAGTATAAAGTGATAATAATGATTTTTAAATATTATTTCAATTTTTAGGTTTAAATTTTAATGGGTTAGATCCCCATCTTATGTCTTGGCACAAAAGAGTTTGCATTACAGTTAATTACAGTCTTATATCGCATTAAGAAATATCAAACGTATTTGATTTTTTTCTCAATGTAAACGTAATAACAAAGTAAAATAACACGTAAACTTTAAACTCCTATAATAAAAGCTGTCGAGTTTTGAGTAAAATATTCTTCTGTTAAATTGTTTATCAGCCTAACTTGTCACAGAAATTGATAAATTGAATTATGAAACACTATTTTGCATTTATACAAACAATAAAGTACAAATAGGATATTTTTCACATAGAACATGTAAATTAATATTAAATCCAATAAAAAACTGAAAATAAAATTATTATAACAATGCATTTTAAAGTTGAATAAAATAAATCATTTAAAAAATTTACAACTTATTCCAAATTTGTCTTGATGTAGAATAATACTAACCTGGATGAAATCTTTATCTTGTCGATGTGTTAAATTAAGGCCACCTTGCTGGGTTTCATATTTCAGGACATGATATAACATTCTATCAACAATGAGAATATCACTTCCATACAAATGTTTAGTAATATTTGTTGCTATTTGCAAATCTATTGAAATTTTTACTGCAAGGTAAGTGCTTAGTGGTAGTTTATCCCTCTCAATAACAGCAAGCTAAAATAACATAAACCAAGAATTAATAAAAATATTATAAATGCAAAACATAAACATATGTATAATTTAGAGGAATTTAGAGATATACAATGTAAACAGAAAATTTATATGTCAGTCTATAAATAAATAAAACTTTATTAATCCAATCAGTAAGAGTATTACATCAGACAAATTCTTTTTCCACATTAAATGACAAGTAAAGATCAGATGTACAAATATTTTATACATTGAGATTATTATAGAATTTAATTTAGCATAAACAAACCATAGAGATGGGGATAGAGCTGGTACAAATTAATTATCAAGAATTATCAAGTCCGGACTGTCTTAGAGCACCTACTATTGGTTCTGTTTAATTAAAATAGAAAAAAAGGAATGGAATAGCCTTTTTTACAAAAAACAACACAGTAAAGAAAAAAAAATCAGAACTTGAAATATATACATCTTGCAGATGTGTTAACATTATTACACAGTCTAAAGGAAAACAAATCTTCCATTTACTAATAAATCAATTACTAATAAATGCAATAATGCAATTATAGAGTAGATAAGCTCACAAAATGCAGTTCCAATTTCACAGGACTTTATGGCAACCAAAAACTGGTATATGGCTTCGAGTTTTTGACTAACACTTTATTTTTTATATTGTTGTTTTTGTTAACATAAAGATTTTTAAATTTCAACCAAATTTGTATTACTTAAAAAAAAAAAAAAAAAAAAAAAAAAAAATTATTTAATAAGTTTATTTTCTAATAGCATACAACTTAAGGGCCTGCATTCGAATGACACCAGGGCCCATGGCCTCCCTCTTCAACCCTGAACTTGAATAAATTACAAATTTCAACAGTAAAAAACATTTTAAAGTTATTTTAGAATACTGTGGATATGCTAAATTCAAATCTCCATTAAATTTAATCTTTTCAGGCATGATTTACTTTATGTTAAATTTTTAAAATTCTCACATTCATTACAAAACAAATCTCATATGAGATTTTCAAGTACTAAGCAATTATATAGTTTTTTGCAAAATTTAAACTTTGAGTGGATTAAAACAAAGTAGAAAGTCGAAGAAACATGTTTGCTCACATTCTTGTTTAGATAGAGAAGCAGAGATTCTTTTGAGAATCCCTTCCTTCATGCAAAATGGAAACAAATTTGACAAAGGTGAATTTTTCAATTAAACATAAAAAAAAGTAAGTTTTGCCATATCTTTCTCACAAACATTATATATGAGGCTTATATGAAACATTGGATTAAAAATAATATATACACTGTTCCCTGAGGGTTACTTTATGATACGATATAACCTCATATGAGGTAATCATGCTGCCAATGATGAGTTTAAAAAACTTCTTTTTTTAATACAGCAAAAGGTAATGCATTTTTTAAATATTAAAAGCAAAGGCATAACTACAGTAGGAAACATCTGGTATGTAAATGAGTTGATCACCCCTCTTTTAATGTAATTGTCAACATCACTTCAATCAATAGTGATGGCAATATTGTAATTAAATTAGGTTTCTCAGGAAAATTTGAAAAAGTAAAAACTTTTTTTCACATTTCTATCGCCAGGAATCAGCTTGTTTTAGGAACCAAGAATTCCATAGATGTAAATAAAAGAAATCCATTTTTGTGGAGAAAAAAATGAAGGGAAAACAAAAGGGATTATTAGATTTCTTTTTTGTTGTCATTTTCAAATTAAAATTGAAAAGAGAAATTATTAAAAACTGAGAGAAAATATTAAAATAAGAATTAAATAATCATCACATGTTAAAAGCAGAAAATAGGGAAAATTACATCAAAATATTTACACATAAGTATTAAAAAAGTACGAAAACTTTAAAATGATAAAAAAATTACACGCAAAATGCATTTAAAGGTGATAATTATGTCATATGTAAAATGCCCAAATATTAAATATCATCATATTTAGGTCATATTAAAGCTCAAATAATAATATTACCAAGCACTTTTAAATAAAATAATATATGTATCCATGAATCTTAAAAGCGAAAAGAAAACTTTAAAATAAATTATTACATGAGAAATGCATTTCATACTGAAAATTTCGTCATATAGTAAAACAATACATTTAAAATGATTTTCATTCTGGAGAATTTTAATGTGATGTCACATGGTATAAAAGTAGTGCGGCTGCCAAATTTGTTTATATATTGCATAACTTGATGCAGCATAAATATAGGTAAATGTATGCACAAAATACTTTCAATTTATTTTGTATGAATTACTATTTGATAAATACATATTAGAAAATTCGGATATTCTTATTAATTAATATAAACAATATACATTGTAAAAATAACATGAAAATATGCATGATAGTATATTAAAGTAGAGAGATGAATTCATGAATAAGCTATACCTGTTCCTGAAAATATCTAAAACTCGATCAAAACATAAAATATAAGCATAAAATTTCAAAACACTTTTTCAATACTATGGTTCTGAAAGCTATTCTTATAAGCAGATGGAGTTTTTTAACCTCGAATCTAAAGGAAAATATTGTCCATAGTGTCGTTATAAAAGTCAGAAAGATAGCGACACTTTTAAATCATTCAATCTTCCGTAACCTGGTAATATTTTTTAAACAGGGCACACTGCTATGTTTTTAGAGGCTGTGAAGCCTGAATGGGAGTTGGCGGGCATAGCTCGCAGGGGGCTGAGCCCCCTAGTTATTATATAAATTTAATAACACTTTATATATCTATTTATCAGTTATACATTTTCAGAATGCAAAGACAATAAAATTTTTAGTATACTTTAGATAAAAATAACCTTAAAAGATTAATAATTACATACTATTAAATTAATTTCTAGCATTATTTAAAGTAATATATATAAAAAAAGAAAATTATGTTCATAAGGACAAGGTCTTTTGTAAACTATACATTCTTTGTACTTTTCTTTTAATGTGGAGCCTTTCATGAATACCAACACAAAAAATTCCTTTGGTATGATTCTCTGCTTGATAATCTTTATTAAATAATTTTCTTACATCCATTACTACAATTATGGTAAGAGTTGAAAACTGAGAAACGTCATCCAAAAATTATACATGTTTTAATTCAAAAGCATTATTAGACATATGATTGCAACTAAATAAAAGATTTCAACTGGAATAGTATCTTGATAATTTCATTATAAAAATATTAATAAAAATTTTAAAAAAACTCAAGAGACTTGTCTGTAATTAAATAAACTATTGCACATACAAAAACGCTTTTTAATCTCATTAAAAACATCTTAAATTTTCATGATCTCAATTTGATTTTTTTCTATCCGTTCATCAACACATACACTCAACAATTTTTCAGAAGCTTAATATTAATTTTTAAGTAATATCAACCACTTATTTTTTTCCCAATAATCTCAACTTTTTAATAAGTAATGGCTAAAAATGTAAATTAACTCCTTAACTGTCACGGCCAATACATTCACAGCAAATTTCACGTGAAATGAAAACCGCGATGATTAAGGGGTTAATCAGTTTCTGTTGGCAATAAAAGTCATTTAATCAAATACAATATAGAAAAAATACCTGATCAGCTAATTCCAAAAACGTTTCAGAAGTGCATTTAAAGAGATCAGGTTCTTCCCAACCAGAATCCTGAGCACAGTACCTAGTAGCTTTACCTAAATAAAAATTAAATAAATAAATAAAAACTTGAAAGTCCCCCTGGGCATTAAGGAAATTGACATAACAATAAAAGATGTCCCAACAAAATGGCATATTTAAAATGTTTTTGAAAATATTGTATATATTTACAAAATGTCGAACAGTTTTACAGAATGGGTAAATAACTCAATTAAGATTGAAGAATTACATAATTGTTCTATGATTTGGATTACAGAACTTTATTATAAGGACAGTGTTATCACTTTATTATAAGGGCAGTGTTATCAACTGAATCATATGGTATGTTGTTCATTTCAAACTCGGCATTCTCTGACTGAAATATGAGCTGTTATAATGATGTTAAAATATTTGAATGCTTTCAATGGGACAACCTACAAAATAGCATAAATATGGTATTTAACCCTTTATGTGCACAGACATCTTAGAATTCATCCGTATATGGGCAATAGGCACATATTTGTTGCTGTTCTGCTGTTTGGCAGGAATGGACACCATTTATGCAAATCTACATTTTGTCCTATGCATTTTTCATCTTTTTGAACAGCAGTATGCCAGATTTTTAAGCAAGATGTGATGAATAAATCGTTTTATAAGAAACAACATTAAATTAGGAGCAATAAATTTTATTTTAATTATATAGTCTTATAACGAAGCTCTGAACATTTTATACGCTATTCTTTTCTTATGTATAGTACAGTGTAACCTCTGAATAAAGGTTGCCATTGGGACCGGTGAATGACCGTTCTTCAGAGGTGCATGTTATTCAAAGGTTTCACTTTTAAAAAGTCAAAATTATGTAAATTTAAATAGAAATACACAGTCATTTTAATTAATCCTCATTGTTTTAATACATTAAAAAATTCAGTGATTTATAGTTGCTTTGTTTTTTTGTTTCAAATATCTGTCTCCAAAGAAATACCAATATGAATTGTTTTGCTATTCAACTCATCATGATTATGATTTAATGCAAAATTTTGGATTTCACGAAGGTTTGTCAAAACTTCGTTATATGCGTTAATGCTGGAAATTTTAGAAATTCCACCATTCCACCGCTGGAAATTCCACCATTTGCTGTATTTAATCAAATGTGGCAGTAATTGCCAAATCTTTGTCCAGACATACAAACTCTCTGGCCTTCATGTTAGTTACGCTGCCATTCTAAGAATATTATCTGAATTTTCCCCAACATTATTAATGTCTTCATTTTCTATATCTAGTTTTTGAAAAAGGATTAAGTGTTTAAGAAATTAAGTGACTTTTTGTTGACATGCCAAGTAAATTTTGTTTGATCTGCTTCACATTTCGGTTTGAAAATAAATATGATATTCTACTAGGTTCTGTTACATTTTTTTTCCTCACGACTTTTGAGTGGCCGTTGTTCAGAATTCCTTATTTAGAGGTTTGCACTAATGTTAATGCTATGGAACGTGTTTGGTTCCTTTAATATATGGCCAGTATTCAGAGGTGGTCGTTATTTAGAGGTGACCATTCAAGGAGGTTTCACTGTAATATGAAAAAAAAAAAAAATCAATGTGCATTACGTGCTATCCAATACATGATTTACAATAATTATTTCTTCTCTTTCATTTCATGTTTTTTTTTTTTTTTTTTTTTTTTTTTTTTTTTCGTTTAAAAGTTAATGCACCCTTTTTCCTTTCTAAATAAAGAATGTGAATATTTTTTAAAGTCTGATGTCTAAATATCATATCAAAGGACGCAGGAAAGTCTCTATAAATTACAACTGACTGGTATAGACCCTATGTGAATGAGAGGAAATGTAATTGGTTTCTTAAATTGTTAATATTCCTAGATAAGACAAGTGGCATAGCCAGCATGTCTTTCGAGGGAGTTTGTAAAACATTCGATTTGAGTGAAAATCATTGTTGTAAAACTTTATGGCAGTAAAACTTATTTCAATTGAATCATTGTAATTGATAAGGTTTAAAATTTAAAGTTAATTATGAATAGCTGCAAAGAAATTTGAATAATGTAAAAACTAAAATGCTTAAACACTCAGGTCAGACTTATATAAAAAGTGCATTTTGGACATACAAAAATTTTTGACCATTTATGACAAACATAAATATGTTTGTGATTTTTTCTTTATTCTTTTTTTTAATCCAAAACTGAATATCATTAAGAAAAAAAACAATTTCTAATGAATTTTTCATTTTAAAATAAATATACCCTGTTTAAAAATGTAGCAATAAAATATAGATACTCAATGATCATAAAGGACTTAAAAATTTAAAAACATACAAAAATAGATTAATTCCTATTTCAAAATAAATAATGCATTTGAAAATGAAAATTTCATTACTTACCAACAGAACCTTTAGGACAAGCATGAGAAGCTTCATGTTCAAACAAAGTTCTATCCCACCATATACCCATGCTAAATGATTGAGGACAACCATCATAAACCACTACAAAAGGAAAAAAAATATATTCATGTACAAAGTTGCATATACAATAATTATAGAATTGAAGACTGACTTAGAAATTATTTCACTTAAAATAGAAAGCACAAACCTTCACAGCCTCTGAGAGTGACTTCAGCAAATGGATTAGAGCAAGAATCACATCTACGTCCTATTACACCAGCTCGGCACTTACACTGGCCAGTAATAGGATCACAGCGGTTTCCAAAAGATCCAGTTGCATAGCAATCACAATCAAAACAAATATCACTATGAGGAGGTTGGAAATGCTTGTCCTGAAATAAATACATATAATTAAGTCAAAAAGAAAAAGAAACAATTAAAAGCAATAATACAGTAGATTTCCTTAAATCTGCAAATGCCTAAAATCCCTCCATCATAGCAGATGTAAACAATGAAACTTTCAATTCAGATGTAGGGGGGGAAAAAAGACTTTTTAATTGTTATATCCTTCCGTATATACTTTAATATGTAATTCTGGTTCATATGACTGAAATCATGCTTTCTCATGTAGAAAGTAAAAATTTATTTATGAAAATAGTCAAGATATTGCTGATATCACTGGTAATTGCAATCTTTTTAACAAATATATTTATGTATTAATCAAGCTTTTTTATTATTATTAAGTCTGGCTAAACCTAAAGTAAAACTTCCTTATTTTATGATTTTGATGTGAATTAGTAGTGTATATTTATGAGGCAAGTTTCATTGAATAATTCAAGAAAAAAAATTTCTCATGTTTATTATATATATTTAATCATGCATTAATTGTTTACTCAACTTTTACGTTTAATAATTTAATCCTTTTTAAATTATCTTAATTTTTATGATTCTACTTAATTATTTTAATATTTTACTATATTGTAAACATTCATTATAATTTTGATAGCATTATTACCTTCAAATTACTGTTTAAAAAATGTAAACAAAGCAATGACCAGAAATTTGCAAAATTCTAAAAACTGCACAACCTCTGGTCCCAAGATATTTGGATTTGAGGGAGTCTACTGTACTAGCTTCTGTTTGTCTTTTGCATTCTCATGCAGGGTTAGTAAAAGACATGAAACAATAAAATATAAATTTCAGGATGATAACACAGAACTAGAATGTGAGCTTGAAGTTAAATGGATGGTAAAATATCTAGTATCAGTTGCTTTTTAGCCCTCTGAGCATCTGAAGGCTTTCCTGTATTTTCATAAAAATGTTTGCAAAACTTTTATTAATTTAAATTATCATTCACTGTTTGTTTCTAAAATACTCTTCATACCTCTTTATTTTACAAATTTCTTAAAATACGATTCTGTTAGAAATATTTTTGTCTACAGCTAATTTAAGTTATTTTTGGAAAACAGAAAAATACGGGCAAAACGCTTAGAGCATTGATAATATTATGCTGCAAATATACCTTAACCCATTTTTTGTCAAAAGTCTTCTAATTTTGTGTATCAATATAAAGTGAATTAAATTTAGAGTGAAAATAGGCATTTTAATGTACCTGTATGAGCCTTGATAGATTTTAGTAAAAATATGTATTCATTTAATGTCTATAAAAACATAGCATTAAAAGAAAAAAGTGTATAAATGATTAATTACTGTTCTACAATCAGCTTGCCATTTATATTTTAATATTATTTGATTGATTAGATGCTGCTGAATATGAATTTGTATACAAAATTTGAAAGTTACTGCTATTATTTGTGAATATGTATTATATAATAAAGGTTGCAGGTATTTCACCTAAGACAAGACAGAAAAATTTGAGGCAAGGATGGCATTTCTCAAACAATGCCATAAGGAGTTGTCTAATTTTTTAAAAAAATAAGCATCAAAGCTCTTTTTTATGAAATTATTAATTAAACTGATAAAATATAGCTTATTATCTACACTGCATACTATAAATATATACACTAAAAACATGTACAAAAATGTACATAATAATGGTACAGTGACCTTTAAAAGATATCAGAAAATAGATGGTGGTCAATTTCAACTATTTATTCAAAACAATGCAAAAAAAAAAAAAAATGTTTTTTATCAAACCTAGAAATTACTTTTCTGAATGGATAGTTAAAATACACCAATTAAAGTTAATAAATTAATATCAATGAAAATTAAATTTTTAATAATATGTAATGAAATAATTTAGTAAATACATCCTGATTAAGTCTCGGGAATTTTCTCACACAGATATCTATCTTGAGATCAAAGATCTTGTACACATGCACCTAGTAAGACTAGCTATGATATAGAAAAGTCAAAATATGCACAAATACAGATAAGAAGAAGAATCTGTTTCCAAGAATATTTTTTAACAGGATAATTTCAAATAACATCACAAATCGACCATTGGAGGTCAAACAACCATTAGAGGGCAGTTGTGATTGGTAACTGTGTGTGATTGTGGATGTGGAATGGGAGTCAACTGGCAAGTTGTGACTGGTGGATGAAATGTCATCAGCTGATTGCAATTTCAGTATAAGTAAAAAACTGGAGAAAACTAAATTATTATTAAGTTGATGATAATTATGATGGCAGATAATTATGATTAAAGTAATTAGTTTTATAGTTCTTAGTCATTTTAAAATTCAGTTAACCAAATTATATTTAAAAGACAGTGAAATATAACATCAATGCAATACCTCACACTGGCATTCTCCATTAGTTTTATTGCAGTTGGCATCATAGCCTCTACTAGTATCACAATGGCATGGCCCACAAATAGGATATCCCCACCAATTTGATGGACAAGGGTGATCTAACGGTACTTCACAGTATTCCCCAGTATGCTGAGAATCACATTCACAAGTATAACCATATTTATGACTTTCATGCATCGAGTTTTTTCCATTAGGCTTGCAGGCAGAGCTAGAGGCACAAGGATTGATATTGCATGCTGAAATACACTGTTTTCCAACAAATCCTACAAAAGTAAAATAAATAAATAGCATTTAGTTACATAAGTTGATTAATATCACTGAAGATAGGAAAGTGTATTATTCAACAAAAGAAAAAAAATACATTATGTATAATTTATGATAAATTTTTCAATGCATGCACAAATAACATTAAGCTGTTTTAACTAATTGCTCTTCTACCTAAACAAGACATGCATAAAAAGTAGACACATACAAAAGAGATATAAAAGAAAAAAAATAGACATTTGAGAAATGCACAGGTAATGACAAATGTTAGCTGTTTTAGAATGCTTAACATACAGAGAACAATAATATGGCTACATGAATGATATACCAATATTTATTGACTTATTCAAATAAAGAAGGAGGGATATAATGAATCTATCAGGGCTGAATTTAGGGGAAGCGAGTACCAGAATAGAAGGGGGCAACAAAAGAAGATTTGATTCTTCGTTTGGTACAAAAATAAAAAACAAATTTTCGTAAAAGGTCATGCAATCAAATAAAGCAAAGTGTTAATTTTATACTCTTTGCTTTGAACAGGGCCAGTTTTTCCATTAGTTGACCATCAAGGTGTGCCAAAACAATCTTTATTTAACGAATTCATTCAATATACTTGCAAGATCAATGTATATTATCTGAATTAGGTTTGAATTGGTCCAGTGTTTCAGATGTTATCATGATGACAAATTTTGCATGTTTTTTGTTTTTGTCCAGTGTTGAATTCAGGGGGTGGCCGGGGGAGGGGGAGTCCCCCCTCCCCAAAGATTTGGGATTTTGTGATTTCAATGGTCAAAAAGTGCAATTTCTACCCTGGAATTGTATAATGTCCTGTCCGGAGCCACATAAATCCCTCCTGGACAAAAGTGTCTGAATTCAAAACTGCTTTTGTCTGTCTCTGTAAATGATCTATAACACATACATGATTAACAAACCCATATAAGATACTGGGCATTTTGTCTGTCCCTGTAAATTATTATAACACCTATATATTTGATTAACAAACTCACCTAAGATACTGGGCAGACCAATTTACTGTTCCAATTAGGTTTCAGTTGGCTCAGTATTATCGGCATTTGAAGATTTGACACAAGATTTGAAATATATATATAGACGGGGTGATTTTTTTTTAAAGTTGTGAAAGTAAAACCCTATAACAAAAGAACCACTGATCCAATTTCTTGTGCACATGGAAGTAGACATTGCATGGCCCTACAACATTTTGTGTACAGATGAGGCCCATTTCCACCTGCAGAATGCAGTCAATACACAGAATTGCCAAATATGGGCAACAGAAAATCCGAAGATTTCTCAACCTTAACGTCCTCATTCCCCAAAGGTGACTGTGTGGTGTGGGTTCATGGCAGAGTTTGCCATTGGCCCGTACTTTTTCGAAGAAGTCACTCCTGCAAATACTGTTACCTACACTGTCAATGCCAACTGCTACGAATTTCTGTTGTCCAGTTACGTCATTCCAGAAGCATCGGTGTCTGGGTAGCATCGTATTTATGCAAGATGGTGTTACTCTACACATTGGCACACAAAATAAGGATTTTCTGCAGAGAACATTCGGAAATGATCAGATTATAAGTTGCAATTTCTCAATAGCCTGGCTAGCTTGATCTCCTTCCTCTCCCTGTGATTTCTGGCTCTGATGGTACCTAAAGAATACTGTGTATTGCGGTGGTGTTATGAACTTAGCTGACCTGAAGGCACATATTGTGCACCAGATCCACAGCATCTAGCCAGAAATTCTTTGCCCTGTTTCTGTTGTGGAACATGCAGTTTCACATTTGCAACACATAACTGAAAACAGCGGACAGCACATTGAAAATCTCTTGTGTTAGTTGCACAGTTCTGTATGAATGCCTTATTTCATATTTTTATTTTATTCTGTTTCTGAAAAGGTGTTTACAGTTCTTTTTCAACAATTACTGCATAGTGTATGTTTTTGATATGCGTAATAAAGTTTTTTTTTTCTCAAAGTATCGTCTGGGAGCATAATGGTGAAATTTTACATCATTTGGATCAGTGGTTCTTTTGTAATAGGGTTTTACTTTCACAACTTAAAAAATCTCCATGTTTATACATATGATTACATTAGATTGTTTTCTAAAGAAATAAACCTGTATACCTTATGATTAATATACTTTCTAATAACTATTTCATATTAAAAGTAAAAAATAGAAGCAGTGGATCAAAAACTTCTGTTTATAAATGTATTTTGGAAAGGGGGAGATTGTCAAAATTCCTGCTTGCCTGGATGAAGAAAATCTTAGTTTTGCCCCTGCTATCTATAGATGATATTGTATTCTATTTTAATTTATTTAATTATTTCCGCCAGCAAAAACTATTACGATTACAGAAACCATTATCAGCAGTGCTGTAGTTGGGCGGGAACGTCGTTCCCAGAAATATTTGGTTTGTCACTGTAAAAGAAATATTGCGCACGTTCACAAACCTTTCTTTTTTTTTCAGACGAAACGATAATTATTGTTTTTTATTACTATCAAATTTACTGATACTAGAGATGAACCTAGAGAGCTACATCCTCTTCTACAGACTGTGTGAAAACTATACACATTTCAATGTCTGAATGCGAAAGAGTAATCAGTTGTATGAGTAACATCATGACCTATGTGAGAAATTCACCTCCTTATTGAAAAATCCAGTTCACTTATATTCATAAGCCGTTTAGGATCTCCCTTAAACGAATTTTGTCCTCAACCATATCTGAAATCTTGGTTGCGATCAGGAAGAAGATTAGCAGATGAGACAGCTTGCTGTAAATAAAAAATCACAGAAGACATTTCTCATTATCGTTCTTTATGGAAACTTCCGGAACTGGCACATTTATAGATGAGCCAGTAAGTAATAACATATGGATTTATTTTGTTATTTCAATTATTGCTTTTAGATGATTGTTGTGCAAATATAATACTATATAAATTAGAATATAATAGTTATAACTGTTAATTAAAAAAAAAAAACACTTTTGGTTGAATGTTTTGAATGAAAAATCCGGTAGCATCAACATCTACTCTATGAAAAGGTGCGTTCCCATAAATATTTTTTTCCAACTACAGCACTGATTATCAGAGAAAAAAATTAACAGCTAACTGAAGTAACATAGTAAAATTTTCATGAGTTTGAACTAATGATAAAGTTTTCAACTTTCGTCTTAGCTAGAGAATTTTTATGCTTATTAAAGAACTATAAAATGAACATAAAGATGAAGAGACAAACAAAAGTTGCAAGAACTTTTCAAGAACACTATAAAGAGTTTTAAAAAGAAAATCTTCAAATTTAGAGCACGGTTAAAAATTTACATTCATTTACTTATTGATATAAAAAAACAAATGATATAGATTAAAGCTCACAATTAATTACAATTTTGTTTAATGTATTGTAGAGGGTTAACCTAAATGATTCACCGGGTTTCAAAACACTGTATATTGAGAGGTATACAACCTACAAAGACGGTGATACATGACAAGATACATACACTCACCAATTTTAAAAGCCTGCCACGTGGCTCACGTGCAGGAACACATCACTGCTGCTGTGATGGAAATTGACAGAAACATGCTATTGAACGTATTGACGGAACTAGAATACCATTGGGATGTGTGTCGGGTGACTAAGGATGCACCCATTGAACATGTATAGTATGCACCAAAAACTTGGTAAATGTATGCATCTTTTCATGTATCATCCATCTTTGTACATCATATACTTGTAAATAAATAGCCTTTTGAAACTTGATGAATCATTTAGGCTAACCCTGTATTTTTAATTTTTCATCTAAAGTGCCTAAGGAAATAATCATTATCTAATTTCATTTAATTTCAAATTCTTTTTCGATATCTTCATATAGAGAACTTTTATTCAGAATAGTTTCATACCTTTTTATACAGATAAACCACACAGATTAAACAATTTTATGAAAGATAAACTCTGTATAATTAACAGTTGAGATATAAATTAAACATTATATTTTATAACAAACATAACTTATTGTTTTAATATTACACAAATATTTTTGATTTAAGTAAGAATGTCTGATATTTTTAAATGAAAATAAATATTTAACAAATATTTCCTTACCTATATCACATATACATTGATAATCATCCCATAAATCAATACAAGTGCTGTTAGAAGGACACGGACTAACATGACAATGATTTTGAACTCGGCAACCTTCTCTAACATTGCTTTCCATAGAAGGTCTTAACCATGCATCTCGATTCATATCAATGCGAACATCCTGTAGTAATATTAGATTAATTTTTAACACAATTATTCAATTGGTAAATAAATCATATCAGATGAAAATTTCCAAGATTCGAACCAGGGATATCTTGGCTGAAGCCACCAACGGCTAATGCTCTACTGACTGAGCTATCCTGGACAAATCTGGAGGACTAATTCACTCAGCATAACCTTTAACGATCACAACACCTGGTCTGATATTTGAATCAGCTCAACAGAATATATATATTTTTTTTTATATATATATGGAACTGCTGTAAATGCTGCATGCGTAATTATATTAGATTAATTTTTTTTAAACTGTGTTATCTAATATAATTATGCATGCAGCGTTTACTGCAGTTCCATAAAAAATAAACCCTACAGATTTATTCTGTTGAGCTAATTCAGATATCAGACCAGGTGTTGTGATCATTAAAGGTTATGTTGAGTGAATTAGTCCTCCAGATTTGTCCAGGATGGTTCAGTTGGTACAGCATCGGTGGCTTCAGCCGAGACATTCCTGGTTTGAATCTTGGACCAAACTTTTTTCACTCATTTGGAAATTTTCATCTAATATCCAGTAGTAAATATAAAAATCTTATTTAAGTATGTTTCATACAGAAAACAATATATTCCTTGCAATTTTAAAAATACACAAAATCATTCAAAAATAAATAAATAAATAATAAATTGTATGCAATTCTCAGTTGCAAAACTTTAGCCACCTTTATTTTTGTATTAGCTGCTAGAAGCAATAATAATTTGCATTCTTTCAAATAATAATGCATACATTTAACTGGATTATCTAATATTTACAACTTAACACAAATTTTTAAAAAACGGAAAAAGCATAAATTAATTTTAAACGTAAGAGCAGACTACTGGAATGTTCTGGAGTTTCTAAAACTCTATCTTCAGTACAAGGTTAAAAACATTAAAAACAAATACATGATGATACGGTAGAGGGAGCAAGTAATGCAGCTTATGGAAAAGTGGCAGAGAATAATGAAAAACGTACAGCTAAGCAACCTCAATGTGTATGACACAGACCTAGGAGAGCAATGAAACGACACTGGTTAGCTATTTCAGAATGAAGTAAAAAATGCATGAACACAAAAGGGAATGTAGGAGAAAGAGTTGAAGCAATGGCAACCAAACCTGAGAGTACTTGATAAGCTATTTATTAAACAATTTGAAAATTTTCAGGTATGCAAAACTTTCCAAAAATCAAGATTGTATATTGATGAACATTGTTGTATTATTGAACCTTTGGAAAAATGAAAATGTGGTTGTTAGATGTGCAAAATGTGACCAACAATGGTTAGTAACAGCAGAATGTTTAATATGTCCACTTTTAATACAGTTTTTATAGAGAGTGTTCAGTTTGGTTCATATACATTAGATCACATTCACATATTGGAAAACTTGCCTATTGGATGTTTGAAATTTGTAAATTTTATTTTATTAAATAAAGGATTAATAGGATAAAGGATATAGATAAGGATATAGGATATTTAAAGGATATAGATTAATTTAAAATTGAATTTCATTAGAATTAGTTCAGAGTTTTAGAGACTCCAAAACAGCTATCTGCTCTACATTTAAAATTAATTTCCGCTTTTTTAATGTTGTCTATTTGTATTTTAATATCTTAGAATGAAGTTCCATCTATCTATTTTAAAAGTACAGTAGAACCTCTTTTATCCGAAACTCTTTTAACTGAAACTCTTGGTTAACCAAAATCCATTTGTAAAGTTTTTTTTTTTTTTTTAACCATCACATTCCTTGTGTGCAAAATCCATTTTGAAAGTTTTTTTTTCTTTTTTTCTTAACCATCATATTCCTCATGTGCAAGTGGTCCTTTCCAAACTAAGAGTACATATAAATAATTTCGAACCCCTTTCTTAGAGTTCCTTTGAATTTAGCAAGCTCCCGTAAGCTGCGGAGTGGAACAAAGAAAACAAATAATTTAGCAATTCTGAAGCTTTTGTATGTTTTTCAAAAGGTTTGGCATGGCTGGAGCAGCAGAAAGACTGTGATATTGGCGAATTGATAATATTAAAAATCTCCGTGATAGAGCTTCAAAGCAAAGGCATTCGAAACTGCGACAAATAAAATATTTTTTCAAACCCTTGTGATATACGAAAAAGGTACTTAATTTCAAAATTAAAGTTCAGGTAATTTATTCTTGTTTCTATTTTGCTATTGCTTTATTTTTATTAAGCACTTGTTACCATAATAAGAAATATTGCATATATTTCTCCTTAATCTTAAAATTGAAGCATTCTCAATTATCCAAATATTTCGATTTTCCGAAAGATGGTCGATCTCAATTACTTCTGATAATCGAGCTTCTACTGTAAATAGAATAGAAAATTAATTACATATTGTGATTTTAGTCAAAAATAAATAAATAAGAATTTTTCTTCATTTAGGATGTTAATAATAGGATATACATAGTGTTGATATAAAAAAAGAAATGTTATAATGCATATTAAATTTAACAATCTTTGACTTATACCTACTCTATCAAAAATACAGTATGTCTCACTCTAAATCTAAACCAATTTTCCCCCTTAAAATAATGAAGATATTGTAATGAAAATTTCAGAAGATTTATCTTGTTTTTTATAAAACATGGGGGCACCTTGTAAAGTGCTAGAAATGCACGGTAATTCAGTCAGTGATACCATATGTACTAAGCCACTTTCCAAAATATGGACATTGCAATAAAGTGAGGATAGTAGCTTTTTTCAGAACTTATTGTGCTGTTATCACATTTTGCACAAAATTAGGTGAGCCTGTTGAAAGTTTCATCACGATATCTTTATTATTGTTAAAGCAATGAATGAAAAATTTAGTTAACATTGGTGTGAGATACCAATATACTCTGCACATTTGAATGAACAAGTGGATTACAATCCTATAGTCTAAGAGCTAGCAACGTTTTCGTCACCTGATTTATCATGGCTCATTTTTTTATATGTTCTTCCCTTTTATGGTGTAGTACGTTTGCAACCGGTCTGGCAGTCCGGAGACATTGTGTTTACCAGTGGCAGATGGGGTTATGCAGGTCAAAAAACTTCAAAATTACGTCATTTTATCAAGGCTCATTTTTTTATATGTTCTTCCCTTTCATGGAGTAGTACGTTTGCAACCGGTCTGGCAGTCCGGAGACGTTGCGTTTACCTGTGGCAGAAGGGGTTATGCAGGTCAAAAAACTTCAAAATTACACCATTTTATCAAGTTTCATTTTTTTATATGTTCTTCCTTTTTATGGTATAGTATGTTTAAAACCGGTGGCTAGCAGATAACCTATAATTAATTTGCCAGACACAAATTAGGTTGCAAAGTTAATGCCAGACGGCTTTAAATATGGCAACGAAAGTGCCTGTTTCAAGAGTGGTTTATAGTTTGAAAATTATAAGTCATCTTTACGTCATTTTATCAAGCATAAAAATTACAAGATATTACTCTTTGGCTAGCAGGCAACCTATAATTAATTTACCGGACACAAATGCCGTTGCAAAGTTAATGCCAGACGGCTTTAAATATGGCAACCGAAGTGCCTGTTTCAAGAGTGGTTTATAGTTTGAAAATTATAAGTCATCTTTGTGTCATTTTATCAAGCATAATAATTACAAGATATTACTCTTTGGCTAGCAGACAACCAATAATTAATTTGCCAGACACAAATTCGGTTGCAAAGTTAATGAAGGCTTTAAATATGGCAACGAAAGTGCCTGTTTCAAGAGTGGTTTATAGTTTGAAAATTATAAGTCATCTTTACGTCATTTTATCAAGCATAATAATTACAAGATATTACTCTTTGGCTAGCAGACAACCTATAATTAATTTGCCGGACACAAATGCCGTTGCAAAGTTAATGCCAGACGGCTTTAAATATGGCAACCGAAGTGCCTGTTTCAAGAGTGGTTTATAGTTTGAAAATTATAAGTCATCTTTGTGTCATTTTATCAAGCATAATAATTACAAGATATTACTCTTTGGCTAGCAGACAACCAATAATTAATTTGCCAGACACAAATTCGGTTGCAAAGTTAATGCCAGACGGCTTTAAATATGGCAACCGAAGTGCCTGTTTCAAGAGTGGTTTATAGTTTGAAAATTATAAGTCATCTTTACGTCATTTTATCAAGCATAAAAATTACAAGATATTACTCTTTGGCTAGCAGGCAACCTATAATTAATTTACCGGACACAAATGCCGTTGCAAAGTTAATGCCAGACGGCTTTAAATATGGCAACGTAAGTGCCTGTTTCAAGAGTGGTTTATAGTTTGAAAATTATAAGTCATCTTTACGTCATTTTATCAAGCATAAAAATTACAAGATATTACTCTTTAGCTAGCAGAAAACCTATAATTAATATGCCAGATGCAAATTCAGGTGCAAAGTTAATGCCAGACGGCTTTAAATATGACAACCGAAGTATCTGTTTCAAGAGTGGTTTACAGTTTAAAAATTATAAGTCCAGTAGTGGCCGGTGTACGTAACATAGCCTCGTCTTACGTCATTTTATCAAGCTTAAAATTTACGAGATATTACTTTTTGGCTAGCAGACAACCTATAATTAAATTGACAGACACAAATTCGGTTGCAAAGTTAATGCCAGGCGGCTTTAAATATGGCAACGAAAGTTCCTGTTTCAAAAGTGTTTTATAGTTTAAAAATAAAAGTTTAAAAATTACAATTATATAAATTTACATTAATTACACAAAATTAAACGTTTTTTTCGACAAACACTATATATGTATATATATATATATATACAAAGAAACGATTGTTACTATGGTAACAATTAAGGGTTGTCTGTCATTAAATAAAGCCAATTAATTCCCTACAAAAGATGAAATTTCTTGAAACAGGCACTTTCGTTGCCATATTTAAAGCCGTCTGGCATTAACATTGCAACCGAATTTTTGTCTGGCAAATTAATTATAGGTTGTCTGCTAGCCAAAGAGTAATATATTGTAATTTTTAAGCGTGATAAAATGATGTAAAGATGACTTATAATTTTTAAACTATAAACCACTCTTGAAACAGGCACTTCGGTTGCCATATTTAAAGGCGTCTGGCATTAACTTTGCAAACGCATTTGTGTCTGGCAAATTTATTATAGATCGTCTGATAGCCAAAGAGTAATATAATATCTATAAAAGTGGATCTGGCAAGGTCTTAGTGACATTGGTAACGTCTGGCAATAATGGATTAATATCTCAATTAGTTAGTGTACACAAATGTTACAAACAAAAGTCCTGCTAAAATGACGTAATTTTGAAGTTATTTGACCTGCATAGCACCTTCTGCCACAGGTAAACGCAACGTTTACGGTATGCCAGACCGGTTGCAAATGCACTACTCCATAAAATGGAAGAACATATAAAAAAATGAGCCTTGATAAAATGACGTAATTTTTTTAAGTTTTTTACCTGCATAACCCCTTCTGCCATAGGTAAACGCAACGTCTCCTGACTGCCAGACCGGTTGCAAACGTACTACACCATAAAAGGGAAGAACATATAAAAATATGAGCCTTGATAAAATGACGTAATTTTGAAGTTTTTTGACCTGCATAACCCCTTCTGCTACTGGTAAACGCAACGTCTCCCGACTGCCAGACCGGTTGCAAACGTACTACACCATAAAACGGAAGAACATATAGAAAAATGAGCCTTGATAAAATGACGTGTTTTTTGACGTTGCTAGCTCTTAGACCACTAGGTTCGACAGAAGATATTTTTTTATTATCTCCTTTTATTAGGGTTTCGTTCATCTGACGAAACCCTATTCGTCTCGCTCCTCTGTCTGTCTGTCACAGAGCCCGTTCTCAGAAACTATATATGTTGGAGACTTGAAATTTTGCATACTTATAGCTGGACATCTCAGATTAAACGATAAATCATAAAATTTAAAAAGTTGTACATTTAACCCTTTGGGCTCCTACATGTGTATTTTAAACAATTCTTCCTAAGTGAGCCCCTATTTAGGTTGGAGACGTGAAATTTTGTATACTTATAGTTGAACACCATCATGCGACAAATCATAAAATTTTGAAAAAGTCGTACATTTAACCCTTTGGGCTCCCACATGCGTATTTTAAGCAATTCTTTCTAACTGAGCCCCTTATTAAATTAGAGATTTGAAATTTTGCATACTTATAACAGAACACCTGAGGCCAGGCGACAAATCATAAAATCTTGAAAAAGTCTTACGTTTAACCCTTTGAGCTAACACATATGTATTTTAAGCAATTCTTTCTAAGTGAGCCCCTAATTAGGTTGGAGGCGTGAAATTTTGCATACTAATAGACCTCACATCAAACGACAAATCATAAAATTTTGAAAAAGTCGTACATTAAACCCTTTGGGCTCCCCCATGTGTATTTTAAACAATTCTTTCAAAGTGAGCCCCTAATTAGGTTACGAGGCGTGAAATTTTGCATCCTTATAGCTGAACAACTCACATCAAACGACAAATAATAAATTTTTCAAAAAGTCGTACATTTAACCCTTTGGGCTCCCACATGTGTATTTCAAACAATTCTTTCAAAGTGAGGCCCTATTTAGGTTGGAAGCGTACAATTTTGCATACTTATAGTTGAACACCTCACATCAAATTACAAACCATACAATTTTGAAAAAGTTGTACATTTAACCCTTTGGGCTTCCACATGTGTATTTTAAACAATTATTTCTAAGTGAGTCCCTAATTAGGTTGGAGGCGTGAAATTTTGCATACTTATAGCTGAACACCATCATGCGACAAATCATAAAATTTTTAAAAAGTCGTACATTTAACCCTTTGGGCTCCCACATGCGTACTTTAAGCAATTCTTTCTAACTGAGCCCTTTATTAAATTGGAGATTTGAAATTTTGCATACTTATAGTAGAACACCTGAGGCCAGGCGACAAATCATAAAATCTTGAAAAAGTCTTACGTTTAACCCTTTGAGCTACCACATATGTATTTTAAGCAATTATTTCTAAGAGAGCCCCTAATTAAGTTGGAGACATGAATTTTTGCATACGTATAGCTGAATACCCCAGACCACACGACAAATCATAAACTTTTCAAAAAGTCTTATATTATTTACTCCTCCGGGCTCTAACTTGTGTATTTTAAGCAATTTTTCTAACCTCCGCCCTTTTCACCAGGGAGCACCTTTCCAACTTTTGCCGACACCCCTTTGACCATTCTTTCATATTATGCACCATAGCCTTACATATTTTAGTTCCACTTTTTACCGCCAGGGGCACCTACTTATCTCGGGTGCTATGGGCCCAATCCCCTCGACTAATATATCTACGGATAGTATGTAAAACGGAGTTTCGTTCGGATAGAGGTTTGTTTAAAATAGAGTGCGCTCCTGGTTGCGAAATGTTGAACTAACAGATTTTTCAAAAGGATAAAGTGTTTTGAAAGAAATATTAAACGAAACCCTCTGTGCGATCTGTGATCACACTTACCCACTTGTTAAAAAAACTTTTGAGTGTCCTGTACAACTAAATAACTGATGACACAAAAAAGAACTTCATTTTAGTCATACTTAAAAATTTGCAGCAAACTGGTTAGTCATTTGACCGTTTTGATAAAAGGTTACATAACCATAATCTAACTCTGTTCCAGGTCTGAAAGTAGCCTTTTTTGCACCCGAGACAAAGATGATTTTGGCACCCCCACTCATATTCGTCCACAAAGTAAATTTACAAGATAATTTTACTAAGTTTCTAACAGTCAACTTATTTTAAGAGTTAAAATACGTGATAATAAAATACATAATACTGAACTACGCAGGGCCGAAACTAAGGGGGGGGGGGGCAGAGGGGGCATGTGCCCCGGGCACCAGAACGAAGGGGCGCCAAATGAAGGATTATACCTTTGGCATGGATCATTTTCTTCTGGAAGACTGATGGCTTCTATTATTATGAAACAGCCATTATAAATGAAGTGTTAGGTGAAGATGAAAGAGCAGTCGTAAAAAGTAAAAAAAAATTATGGCCATTTTTTTCTTCCCATTCTGACCAGAAAATCAGAGTTCTAACTTTTTACGACTGCTCTTTCATCTTCACCTAACACTTCATTTATAATGGCTGTTTCATAATAATAGAAGCCATCAGTCTATCAGAAGAAAATAAATCGGTGAAAGCGAAAACTCGGTTAAGCAGGACTCGGATAATCGGGACTCTAACTGTATATTTCATTTAAAAAATGATCTTTAGAATATTTTTGTTGGTGTTCAGAGGGGAGTCATGACCCCCGTGACCTCCCCCTTGGATCCGCCATTGTAGATTACGTAGTTCAGTATTACATATTTTAAATTTTAAAATAAGTCGGCTATTAGAAAATTAGTAAAATTCTCTTTGTAAATATACTTTGCGGAAGAGAAGAGGAGGGGCACCTAAATCCATGCTTGCCCCGGGTGCAAAAAAGGCTAGTTTCGGCCCTGGAACTACGTAATCAGCTTTGTCAAATATTGATTCATTAAAACCTTGAAAACAGAATATGGAATCGAAATTAATCGAAAAAAATTTTGCTTTATACAGGATTCTTATGCCATATCATCCTTAGATTCTTTTATGCTTTGACATATACATACCCCAGGGAAGACGGTTTTAACAAACACGTGAGATAATATGACATACAAAATCTTCATTTGGTGCCCCCTTTGCTTTCCATTCTTGCTCCCGGAACACATACCTCCTCTGCACCCCCCCCCCCTTGTATTGGCCCTGCTGCTCTATTCTGACCATAATAGAAACAATAACATTCAGAATAGCATTAAATTATGTTATGTAACCACTTTTTATAACAATGGTCAAATGGACGGTTTTTTGCAATTTTTTAATAGTACAGGATTTAATTTCTAACAAGAAAAGTACGGAAGTTCTGAAATTCTGTTGTGCTAACCATTATGCAACAATCCCCTCCCCTACACCTGCATTTTTTTATTTCAAACATTAGTTGCAAAAACTCAAGCATTTTTCCTTCAGGCAAAAAAAAAAAAAAAAAAAAGATTTTAAATATATGAATATATTACATTTAATAAAATCTAAGGAATTTTTTTTTGCTTTTATGGGAATGAGATTATTTATATATACATACATTACTGCTTTAATTTAAAAAAAAAAATATTCTGAAGAACTACCATACTGGGATTTTAATAGTTTCTTATCTTTTATTATTTTTAGCTCACAGGCTATCAAAGGCTGAGAGCTAATGTGCCCGCAGGTTTGGTATGTATGTATGTAGTTCAACTGTGCATTTTTTTCCCCTTATAGCCTGTCAATTGTACTGTGATGACCACTTGCTAGGCATGAATGAATATATAATCCTAGAATAAATTTGTTTATAGAAAGACAAATTAGCCTATTAATCATTAAATTTGATGCTAAGTGAAGCACACTGTGAAGTAAAGGAATGAGGATTGTAAGGAAGGAAGATGATAATATAGGGGTTTCAGAGCACAGTATTCATGAGCTCTGGTGGCTGCCGTCAGATAGTTAAATGCTCACTGAAATAATTTAAAAAAATACAGGAGCTTATCTCCAGTAAAATTAAGAACTAATTTTAATGATAGTATAACTAAATTTGATTGCTATGGGAATTTCAAAAATCAATTAAACTGACATCTATTATGACTAGAAATAGTAAGTTGTTTAATATAAACAAAGAAGGAAGAAAATGTACCTGAATACATCCATTGAAAAATACTAAATTTTCAGGACTTTCAGAAGGCTGCACACCACCAACAAAAACTTTCCCAACATATAAGCCTCTTATGTGACCTTCCAGTTGTTTCACAACCTAAAAAGGGTTATTGTGTTAGAAATGAAAATAATAATTATTAAATAGACGATTTTAACCCTTTATATATCAAATTATCAATAAAAAAAATTAATTTCACTTCAATAACTATTCAAATTAGTATTTTATGATAGATTAGAAATTTTATTTTATAATAGTATGAAGTTTATAAAGGATTCATTCCTCAAAACTAACTCATTTAAATTAGTAGTTTACTGAGTTATTTAAATCACTAGTTATAGAGCTTTTGTAAAATTAGTAGTTTACTGACTTATTTAAATCATTAGTTATAGACCTTTTGTAAAATATTTACGACAATAATTAGCTTACATTAATTAGCAATAATATATATACAGTTGCCTCCCTAAAATCTGCACATCATTGGAGATGTAAATAATGAAACTTTCAGTTCAGATGTAGAGGCAAAATTACAGAACTGTTTAATTTGACATCATTCCGTATGTATTTTTATTTTAATATATAATTCTGAATAATATAACTCAACTCGTGGTTTTTCATGAAGGAAGGATAAATTTATTTCTGAAAATAAGTCAAGATATTGCCGATATCACTGGTAATCACAATCTTTTTACCAAATATATTTATGTATTAAACAAACTTTTTTGGTTATTAATACTGGCTAAACCTGAAATGAAACTTCCTTACTTTATGATTTTGATATGAATTAATAGAGCACCTTTATAAGGAAAGTTGCAATTCAAGGAAAATGTATCACATCTTTATTATACATATTTAATTATACATTCTAATTATTTACTTGACCTTTACTTTTAATAATTTAATCATTTTAAATATTATTTTACTTGTTATCATTTTAGTTTTTTTTTTTTTTTTTTTACTGTAAAATTTTCTACAACACTTCTTTCAACAGGATAAAAGCCATGGTTGAGAAAATATCTATTTTTAAAACATTTACTTTCATAAAATTAGCTGTGGTCTATAAACAAAAAAAGATAGATATTTTACAGAAAATCTAAAATATTTTGTTATTAAAAGATATATAAAGCAATCTTTGTATAAAATTTATTTAATAAGACTTTAATATAAGAAATTTTTTTAGAAAAAAATAAATAAATACCTCAAACTGTCCATAATCTAAGTTCAGCCAAACACCAGCAGACATCCATTTTGCTTCAACGTTATGCCAGATACCATCATTAACAGCTTTAGTTTTTAAAACAAAGAACTGCTCATTGAATCTGTACTTCAGAAAACCTCTAGCAATCTGCAATAAAAAAGCACATATCACATTATATGAAAAAAGCAGTAAGGTTATTTATAAGTGATTAGAATACTAAGAATTAAAATATTGCATAGTGACATTAAGAATAATACACATTAACATTATTTTATTAATGTAAGAGGTCATCCATTAATTATATCACTTTTCAAGAGGGATGTCTTTAAAATATAACACAATTTGATGTGTGCTAATGTGGATTAGCTGACCTTAGTTTATATTAGATAGATTTCGTATGAAATACTACCTATGGCAATCTCCCCTATGTTGGAATTTCTGAAAACTTTTTGCAGATCTACACCGATTATGACCCTTAGAACCCAAAACCACTCTCAATAAAAAAAAACTTTACATATCTATGTATCTATCTCTTTGTGAAAACCAAAAAACCCCATAATTTTTTAATTATAATACACATCGGATCAGTTTAAAGTTATTATTACTTCTAAAAAAGGGGCCAAAAATTTATGTATGACAGATATTTGATAAAATAAAAAATGGGCTCAAGGGGTAAAAAAAATTAGGGTTTTGGGGAGAAAAAAATTCATAACTTCGTCAATTTGCAAGATATCAAATACAATTAAATTTATTATGAATCTTCTTAATATTATCTACAACTTTTATATTGACAAGTTTTTGATAGGACCAATTCGTACTGCAAAAAAGGGGGGGTTGAAGAAGAAAAAAATCCATAACTTCATTAATTCACAAGATATCAAATCAGCATGAATTTATTATATATCTTCTTAATATTTTCTACAACTTTTATACTGACAAGTTTTTGATAGGACCAATTCTTATAGCAAAAACAAATTAAAAATACATAGTGGTTGAAGAAAAAATCATCGTATTATAAGTGTGCACTCAAATCCAGACTGCTTGTTTTCTGACTCCTTTTTAAATTCATTTTTGCTCCCAAATGCATCCAATTTGTAGGTTTTCTTATTCTGAAACTATATAATGTACCGTAATGCTCAATTTTTTGATAGAGACAGAATATATTTCAAAAAATGATGTCAAAGAATTGAACCGAATTGCCTGAAGTGATTGTGTTGCAAATGAAAAATACTGTCCCAATGAGAAAATAATTGTTTATAAATCAAGTTCTAATTAATTGAACAAAAAATATCAATCCTTTAAATCTCTTCAAAAATCACGCCAGCAAGTTTCATGTTTTTTCTTTTAAAAATGAATCTGAAAAAGTGTCAGAAAATTTCGAGTTGTTGAGCATGGGAAAGTATTTTTTTTAAATACCGCCTTAACACGATTCTGATAAAACCAGCTCTTATATAAAAATGAAATTAAAAATTCCTCAAAAGCACCCAGATAAAATTGTTACAGTGGGTTTTTCAAAATCTACCGAGCTGGCTGGGATTTTTTTCCATTGCCCGGATACTGTACAGAGGCTCACACTTAAATTTTTCTTGTTGTCGACATATAATACATTAATCATATTTTCAAATTAACAATTACTTACACACTTCAATTTTATACATAAGAATATTTTTTGATAGATTGTAACACTTTTTTTTTTTTACATTAATGAATTACTGTTACATTTAAATAACTTTTTAGATTTGCTAAATAATTTATTTATTTTTTCATGTGATACATTAAAGAAGATTTTTAGTTCTTTTTATATGTCCTGTACTTATAAAAAAAATAAGTGTTGCATTGACCCTTGCCCCCTCTATATACACCTCTGTCAGTATAACCTGATTAGTGAAGACTGATGAAGTCATATAGCTTGATTAGTGAAGGTTACCTGACTACAGACTACAGACTACTGCTAAGTTTTGGTCCGATTTAAAGTTTGGTGCAGAGTTGAAATGCTCTCTAGTGATTGCCTTCACTCATTTCAAACAAATGAACTTGCCTTTATATATTATGCATGTCATGGTAAATATATAGAAATTTTCGCATAGAATAAAATGTTTACATTTTTCATTAAAATTTATGTATAATATTGGGTTATCATCCTTATCTTAGCAAGCTTTCGTGTATACTTTTTTCAAAATTTGCATTTGGTCTTATTTTGCTTTTTCACCAATAACTGTGTTTGTCATGAAGTAATATTCTTCTAAAATAAAATTACTTCATCATGACAACATTTTATATATATTTTTTTTGCTGCAACACACAGGAACTTTCCAATAAACAGTTTAGTAAATCTACATGCTTAAGAATTCTTCTGAAATCGGATCCAAAGCCATATAGCATATTTTAGTGAAAGTGGTTTAGTGTAAAATAAATTTTATTGTTTTATAATTTTGTGTTACAGAATAGAGCTTGTCAAAAATTGTTCAATTCAGTTTACATGTTATGCTCAAGAATATTTGCTTGCATTTTAGTTGAAATATCAACACTTTTATTTAGTATGCAGAAACTTTTAAAATTTTGGTTAATCTTCAATAATCAGGTCCATTCCCAATTGCATAATTTAGCAAGGGTACAATATATATACCCTGATACAATAGAGCAGGGTTGGCGAACCTTTTTGTTGCCGCGTGCCAAATTCGATCAAAAAATATTTTATGTGACTATGACGTGCCAACTAAGCAACAAATTTAGTAGGTGGAAAAATAATGGTTTAAAATTACTTAAAATTCTCTATTAAGATTTTAAAAATATGAGGAACGTATATGTAGGTATTACACAAAATCCGGAAGGAAATATATTTTTGAAAATAATTTTAAAAATTTAATGCGATGTAATTTGATTTCTATTGCTGCATCTTATTATCAAGTTAATTTTAATGCAAACTGAACCGGATTTATCTGACAAGTGCTTTCAGTTTCAGGTTTGATATAATTCATTTGTGAAAACAATGACTCGAAAGAATAGATAGACAGAAAAACTTAAAATAGCAAACGCCAGTTTCTTTGAAAATCTCTGAAATAAATTCTAAGTTGCCACAACTTTACCATCGGAATTTAGTAATGTCTAATAACCAATTCTTATCGATAGTTATCAAATATCGTATTTGTTCGAATAATTTTTTAGACCAAAATTACATTGGAATATAATATACTATGATTAAAATAACAAAACTTTGTAAAAAAAATCACCATAAAATAAAAACAATGGATAGGACGCATTTTGAGCTATAAATATAACAGTTCGTCATCAGCTACAGTAAACACGTGTCCGTAAGGGGACAAGGTCAAAAATGAACTGGAAGGTAGAGAATGTTGCAAAGAATGCGACAGATGGCGCTAGCTGAAAGGAGCACATGCAGAAGAGAAAGGTGTTGACAAAATGATAGAAGAGAAATTGATAGGGGAAAAAATGGAAATAAAAGACATAAACAAAATTAAAATAAAATAAAAGAAGTAAATTAAAAAATATAAATAATAGTAATAAAGAAAGAAATATCAAAGAATAAAACAAGAAAAAACCAAAAGATCCTTTTTTTTTTCCTAAAAAAAAAACAAAAAGAAAAGAAACAAGAGAAGAGGGAAAAGAATTACAAAAGTAATTTCCACGCTGGCGATAGGAAAAGAGATGATGAGAAATCGTTGACAAGATTAGCAGAATTTTTAGAAATAAAATATGCTTCATGAAAATCCAAGTGAGAGGGAGAGGCAGAGGAAGAAATAATTTTGGCCATGGAGAAATTGAAACAATGATTGGAAGACCAACAGTGAGAAGCAATCGAAGATTTAGAGATTTCTTGATTCACACGATTGAACACCTTTCTCTTCTGCATGTGCTCCTTTCAGCTAGCACCATCTGTCGCATTCTTTGCAACATTCTCTACCTTCCAGTTCATTTTTCACCTTGTTCCCTTACGGACACGTGTTTACTGTAGCTGATGACGAGCTGTTATATTTTTAGCTCGAAACGCGTCCTATACATTGTTTTTATTTTATGGTGATTTTTTTACAAAGTTTTATTATTTTAATTGCTTCATATTGCCAGTTTTCGGAGCTGTTTCGCTATAATATACCACGATTTGAGTTTTTCAATTTACATTTAATTGAATTTAGAAAAGATCAGTCATGATTTTGTGTAATCTCTCTTTATTTTGATTTAGAGCCATAGCAGTACCGTGCCAAAAATATTCTTTCGCGTGCCATAGGTTCGCCGACCTTGCAATAGAGTGTTTTTTGTGACAACCCTTTAATGGTGTCCACATCCATTTTAAACATATTGTTTATGTTTGACATCGATCTTGACTGTGGATTCGATGATGAAAGATTAGCTAGCCTATATTTGTTCTCATTTAAATTTTCTGGTTGATCTTCCATAATCAGACTATATATCAATCTGTATATGTCAGTAAGTGTGGATTAGGAAAATATAATTTTTTTTTTACACCCACTTAATGCTGCCATATCAACTTTTAATATTTATGCTTCAAATGCTACCCAACCATATTGTGGCCATTATTGCTCAAATTTACACCAATCCTTGGTGTGCAATCTGATTGCTATTCAATATTTTTCTATTTGATTGTTTTCTCTTTGCTTCCCAATCTTCATATTGATCAGGAATTTTGATATCATTTAAAGTTATCTTTTTCCAGCATTTCTAAAAATTATTCTGATGACCCATTTTAAAATTTGATAACATGTAGCAATAACCCAATCAAAATCTTTTTACATACAGTTGTTACCATTCACCAATGCACAAATAATGCTGGTTATGGTGTCATGTATTCTAATGTAACATATATATATAATCTATTTATTAACTTTTTCAGAATTCAACATTTTTTTTATCAAACAGCCATTTATTAATTTTGATTACAAAAGTTCTGATTTAATCTTAAAATACTATGATAATTTTCAATTACTTTACTGGGATACAAAGATAATACAAAAACAGCTAAAATTTTTTCACAAAATATTTGCTTCAGAATAACAAAAGAGAAACTTAATCCATATATCTAAAAAAAGTATATCATATAGGGTAGATGCACCAGTTTTGGCCACTTTTAGAGAAAATTCGAAATAGAAATTTTACAGTTCTTGACCGATTTAAGCATATTAAATCATAATAACATCATTCTTTAGTAAATTTAATTGTCTTTCTGTTAGCTATAATGATTTTCTACAGAATATTTTAGATTGTGAGTAATAACTCATCAAGTAATTTATTCCAATTTGTACCAGTTTTGGCCACCCCTACACCAGTTTTGGCCATCTCAATGCACCAGTTTTGGCCACTCCAATATCATGTAGTTTAACAAACATTTTAATTGTGAATAAGTAAAAATAAAGCATTTTTATGCAACATCTATTTTACCACACATATATTTGTTTGCTGTATTAAGAGAATTTTGCAAATTTCTTTATGAATTGATAAAAATATCAAGTAAAATACACTTATTTTGATTTTAACTGAAAGTTTCAATTAAAAAACAAAAAATATATTTAAATTTGATTAATAAACGGGACAACAGTGCCTATAGGACATAAAGATTAACTATTTAATCAGTTTTATAATTATTCATGAATTGTGGCTTGTTTAGAACACTTGAATCTTCATCAAAGTGTTATATTTCTTGAAAGCATTTTCTGATTTTGGGTTGATTTTCATCAAAAATGTTATACTTCTTGAAATTATCTTTTGATTTATATTAGCTTATGCCTTATTTATGTACCCTGCTTCTTTGCAAGTTATTTTAGGGTGTGATTTCAGAAGCGAATCATACCATTTCATGCCTGGTCTTCCATCTTGAAATGGAGTTTCTATCTTACCGGCTACAATTTTCTGGACAGAATCTTAAAAGTTGTTCCATTTTTATAGGAAATAGTATTCTGACAATATCTAAAATCCACTTTTCTAATTGATTTTTAACTTCAATTCCTAGTACCTAGATCTACTACTTGAGATTCAGCATTATTAGAGGAAAGTGGTGTCCATCCTACAAACTTCTGATGTAAGGCAAGAACGGGTTACTCCAAAACTTTGCTAGCTTGTAGTGCTGGCATTACATTTTGAATGGCCTTAATTTTACTTCTTATCTTAGAGCAGTGTTCCCTCTAGGCCATTTTTTAAGAGCACAGAATCTCTTTTAAACTTGTTAAAATGAATCCTCTTCTTTTTAAATAATGTGAAATACATTCTTAGTTGTATTTAGATGTCTCTAGTAAAGATTTTCACAATATTTAGTATTTCTAAATCCGTGTGCCTGAAATATTGCAAAAATTATGGAACGTCTTCATTTCTTTAGGAAAAATACAAGCAATTAAATAATGCTATAATTTTATTGAATGTTTTAATTTATAAGTTGTAAAATCTTTCAAAATTTATGTTTTAGTTTATTTATCATATCTACAAATTACATATCACCTCCCCTTTTGCTTTATCAAAAATAAACACAATACTATATTTTCTTTAGTGACTAGCACAATGTCCTTCTTTCTAAAGTGAATTATCTATTGGACAGAGAATAACAAAATCTCTTTTATAGAACGGCCATTAGCCTTGATTTATTATTATTATTATTATTATTGAAGCCATTACTATATATAAAAAAAAACTAAATTGATTTTGATTTATCCAGATGTTCTTAAATTTATTAAATGGCTAAAATTCCCTCTATAATGATAATGAATCATGTGGCCAAAAGTGGAACATATGTTGTACCCTTTTTGGCCACCCCCATGGCCATAACTGGTACATATAGCAAATTTAATGCACCAGTTTTGGCCACCCCCCATAAAACTGTTAAAACAACTAATTTAAATGTAAAATTGCAGTAGAGAGAAAGCTTACCTCATAAAACCTAATAGAAATTTGTTTCAGAACAAATAGAACCCTATAAGTGCCTAATGTTGAAAGATTCTGAAAACTTGTCTGCTAAGCAAAAATCTTAATACATGTAAGCACACACTGCAGTTTCACACATTTATTTTTTTTACAAGTCACATTTTAGCAAAAAATAAACAAATGATATTGTAAATGATAAAAGAGAGTTTGCTTTAAGTGTAAGAATGCATATTATTTGTTAGCATGAATTCACAGGCTAAATATTGGACAAATTGATCCAATGTGGCCAAAACTGGTACAGTGGCCAAAACTGGTGCATCTACCCTATATATATATATACTAAGAGGATAGAGGGATACCAGGGGCCGATGGAAGTTTTTTTGGAGAGGAGGTCCATTTTATATAAAGTAAAAGTTATTTTTGAGAAATTTATTATGTATTTGTGAAAAATAACATTTTGAAATGAAAAATGAAATCCAGTACACTTATTCGAATCAAACATTTATTATTTAAAATTTCTTTAAGTCCTTTCTGGTGAGCTTGTTTTTTAATGCAAATTACACAATTTAAAGTCTAATAAAACTAAAATAATTAATGAAGAGTATGTTTTTATGAAATGGAATTTTGTGAAGCACCTATTTTATTAAGAGGAATTTTGTGAAGGGGTTTGTTTTATTAAGCGGAATTTTGTGAAGAGGTTTGTTTTATTAAGAAAAATTTTGTGACAGGGTCTGTTTTATTAAATAGATTTTTGAGCAGGGGCCCAAAATAGGCCCCAAATTTCCTGGATCAACCCCTGGATATCCCAAATAGCATTCCACGATTAAACAAATAACTGCAATGCTACAAGACAATTGAAGAGCTTAGTGGAAGGACATGTTATGATACATTTTCTCAAAAATTGTTTTATTTTATTGATGAAAGCTTTATGAGGTATTATAGCATATGGTAAAACTAAAATACTTAAATTCTACTTAGTACTGAAGATATGATACAGCAGTGTTGAATTCAGACACTTTTCTCCGGGAGGGATTTCTGCGACTCTGGGGTAGACATTATACAGTCCCAGGGGGAGGAAATTTCACTTTTTGACCATTGAAAGCACAAAATCTCAAATCTTCCGGGGAAGGGGAGGGGGGCAACTAATTGCTTCGGGGGGAGGGGTATGTCCCCACCCCCAGGCCACCCTCTGAATTAAACACTGATACAGTATCTTTTAATATTTTTATATTTAACAATTTAAATGATGAAAATAATTTCTAATATTTAATAATTAAATATTAATATTCTTTTCTAGGAGAGTTTAGTATCACCATTAAAATTCAAACATATGCTACTAAGAAGGAATTAAATAGATAACTAAATTACAACAAAATACTTTCTCTTCAATTTTCTAGAATTCTATCTAATATTTGTTACATAACATCTTCTTCCACTCAGGTCTTCAATTATCAGCATTAAAAACAGAAGCTTCTTTAATTTTAAAACTGAATGTGATGAAAAAAGAAAGGTAGAAATAACTTACTTCTATGGATACAAAACTTGTCTGACCCAGCTGAGCTCTTATAAGTAAACCATCAGACTGGCGAGTCCTAAATGATAGACTTATCGGCCACTCTTGCTGGATCGGGCGAGTATGAGGTGTAAAAGCAAGAAATCCATCTCCAAGGAAATGACGGACAGGTTCAACATCTAAAAAATAAAGTTACACTTTAAATTACAATTGTTCATCCAAACAATATGAAATAACAATGTTAGGACAGATTGAAAAAAATATAAATATGTATTCCTACCTCTATCTAGCTGTTTCCATAAGTCTATATGTAAGAAGGGAAGGATATGGAGAAAGGAAAGGATAGGGTACAATTACTGAGATGGAATACAATTACAGTTTAGTCAATAAAAAGTTTTTAAATGAACTTACTTGAACTGCAGTCTTTATCACTAAATCCTAACGGACAGTGACATACAAAAGAGCCCCAACCTTCTTCACAGGTACCTCCATTCTGACAGGGCTGGGAATGGCAAAAACCTTTCTTTTGAGGACAGCCAACTAGGGTACCATTATCAGCAACAAATCTGAAAATACATAATAAATTGAAAATAAGGCAAAGTTATCATTTTTCTTCTATTTTTAAGACAAAAGAAATAATTGCATAGTTGTCAATCTCATGAAGAACCAAATAAAATAAAGTAAGAAATAAATAGAAACTCCATATTGCCACTTTTCTATTACAAATATAGATTATTTCATCATTATAAACATTTGCACATACTATTGTGAGTTATATAATTTTAGACTAATTAATTGAATTATGATGGTGGCACTCAAAGATGGAAGAAAAAACAGCAGAGTTTAGTTTTTAATTTTAAAAAGTTTTTACTTCAATCAACTTCATGTTGTTAAAATATATGTTTATCCTAAATGCATACTTTTCTTTCTTAATATAATACTTTAAAGTAATAAAAAGTAATTTTTCATTCTGCACATCCCCACATAAACAAAAACCTTTTACAGTTTAATGAATATTTCATTCAAGTTTATCAAAAACAAACCTCTGATTTTCTTTAAAATGGCAGATTTAAATTTACAACTACTAACTATATTAACTTACATTTTTATACTTTTGATTGTTTATACACTCTACATTGCTAATGAATTATCAACAGTATGCATAACATTGTTATTATCATAAACAATTTATACCATTAGGAATACATTAAGCCTAGAAGCCTTTAATTATCCTATCAACAACAGTAACAGTTTACTACTTTATTAAATAATTTCAATAAAAAAGAATATTTTTTAATGATTCAAAATTAATAATGATGAATTTTTTTCAATACAGAATATTAACAGAATAACCAGGGCCGAAACTAAGGGGGGGCAGAGGGGGCATGTGCCCCGGGCGCCAAATGAAGGATTATACCTTTGGAAAGGATCATTTTCTTCTGATGGACTGATGGCTTCCATTATTATGAAACAATCATTATAAATGAAGTGTTAGGTGAAGATGAAAGAGCAGCCGTAAAAAGTTAGAACTCTGATTTTCTGGTCCGAATGGGAAAAAAAAAAATGGCCATAATTTTTTTTTTTTGCAAAAAGTCCATCAGAAGAAAATAACTCAGTGAAAGCGGAAACTCGGTTAGGCGGGACTCAGATAATCGGAACCCTACTGAATATGTCATTTTAAAAATGATCTTTAGAATATTTTTGTTGATGTTCAGAGGGACCTCCCCCTTGGATCCGCCACAGTAGATTACGTAGTTCAGTATTACATATTTTATGATTACATATTTTAAATTTTAAAATAAGTCGTCTATTATAAAATGAGTAAAACTCTCTTTGTAAATGTACTTTGTGGAAGAGGGGGTGGGGGTGGGGGAGGGGGTGCACCAAAATCCATGTTTGCTCCGGGTGCAGAAAAGGCTAGTTCCGGCCCTGAGAATAACATTTAATTTATGAGCATATTTTAAAAAGTGAGTGAGTGAGAAAAACTGATCTAATAATAATTTATTACAAAAAGCAGTATAAACACATACCATATTACAAAAAAAAAAAAAAAAAATGCTATTGTTATAAACATCATTTACGTAAATCCATAGTAAACTAAAGCAGATTCTTTGCTTCAAATAATTGGGTACAAAGTAAAAATCATAAAACTTTTTTCGTTAATCATTCAAACCATCTACTGTAATAAATCAAATTATGATGTACAAACTAGAAATGAGATGGGCTCAGCCCAAGCCCAGGCCTGACACGGGCTCAATTTTTATACCAGTCTTTGGACTATGGCTCATTCTTTCTGAAATTGACAATTTTATTTATTCTCGCATAGAAAAAAATAAAAATAACTTTTTTTTCTTAAAAATTACTTATTCCATTTCAAGTTATTTTAGTGCTGTTTTGATCAAAATAAAGGATTTTTAACAGAACACATTTTTAACGGAACAGAAAAAGTTTTTTTTTGTACTTTTAGAATGTTATTTTAAAAGATATTTTTTTTTAATTTGCAGATTTATGTCTGACATTGACGATGACGACCTGTTGATATGGTGTCATTAGGATATTTTTTTAATCGGAATATTTATCATTATCAACATTTTTTTTAATGATCTAACACAAAAAGAATATTTTCTTTTGTTTTTTGTCAAGCAGCATTAACTTAAGGTTCGCAAATTTTTAATCTCATATTGTAAGCGAGTCATAATCGTTCTTTTATATGAAACTAACATTAGTGATTCTATCTATTTTTCCTCATAAACTCTGTTCATGTTACGGCTCTGCTCTTTACATTCACAAAGTCACTTTCATTCGTAAGTAGTGTTTCCTCTTTTCTTATAAAAGTATCAGATCTTTCAGATAACGGTGACAAAGTTTTAATTCAAGCTGTCAAGAAAACGAGAATTACAAAGATTGTTCTGATGAAGGAATTTATTATAATTTAAGGTGTACACCTTTTATAGGAAATAGAAAAACGTTGTGCAATTTTTCATCATATAAATAGTAATTTCTGCAATTTTTTTTCATTTATTCATAAAACCCAATTCTTAAGAATTGCTAATGTGTCCATCAGATTTGCTTTTTGAGGGGAGAAAAAATATAAAAATCCTTTTAAGGAAGTATATATTTATACGAATTGAATATTTCCAACTTAGCGAAAAAATGCCCAAGCCGTTACTCGAACCCAAATCCTTGGCTTACATTGCCATTGCTCTACTGTTTAATTCTTTTGAGGGTAGTGTCCTTAAAAAAGGACACCTAATTTTATTTCTAAACTTACAATCGGCACCAAGACTATTTAATTTAAATTTTCCTTTTATAATGTATGTGAAAATAAGCAAGTTGGTATTTTCTAATAAATTCTTTTATGAATTCTGGTGTCAGTCTATTATTTCATCAGTTTATAAACAGAATTACTCCACGCTGGAAAGGGTTAAGCTACGTGGGCTGACAGCCGTTGAGCACATTTCACTCAGATAAACAGCTCAACAGAGTAAACTGCAGGTAAAGTAACTCCACATAAACAATGGGTACACAGATATACTATTTTATACTACTATATGCTCGCCGGTTGTCAGCCCAAGTAGCTTAAAAATGGTAGAGCAATGGCAATGTAAGCCAAAGATCTGGGTTCGAGTCCCAGCTTGGGCATTTTTTCGCTCATTTGGAAATATTCAATTTGTATGGTTGAATAAAAGATAATAGTATATATTTATTTGATACTAAACTGCTCTTTTGATAAGATTGAATGTAAATTTCATAAAATTAACTATAAGCAGGAGATTAACAGTTATTACCATACATGAAGTTTAAAAAAAAGGGGAATATTACATTTAGAACAATTTTTAAATTATTATGCATTTTTTTGAGTATTGCATGCTTTTGATATTGTCTCGGGCTCTGATGAAACAAAATGTTTCAGGTTCAAGCGGCCCTGGGCTCTTAAAAGTGAGCCTGAACTAGTACCTGATGTCTAGTACAAACCGTTAGATATAGTAGCCTTGGTCCAAACATGATTTGGTGATTACTGTATGACATTAACCATTTCAACGGTAGTCCGGAGATAAGTCAGGGATAACAAGAATTTTCCTATTAGGTTGAGCAAAAGGTTTTGGGAAATTTTTAATCTAATAATTACTACAATTTGTATCATATATAGGAGTACTAGTGGTATATTTATAGGAGTTCAGGAACTTTGGCTCTAAAATGTCCATTGAACAGTATGATTTGCGTGTGTTGATTATTAGAGAAAAGGCTTAACGATTCTGAAAGCCGTCGATGAGATTAATGAGGATGAAGGTGCTGGTAACGGCGACAAACTTAGCCAGCAAATCTGGAATCTGGCAAAACGGTGGCAGAAAGTCGTGGACTATGATGGTCTCTACTTTAAAGAATTGTCCTTGTTGCTTTTGTTGTTAATTTGCACATAACAATGCAACTTTCATAAATTTCCCAGAACTTTTTGCTCAACCTAGTATCTTTGCTGCCAGTTAAGTGGTAAAAAAGAAACATAATTAAAAAAGCACACAATTATGTTACTAAGTCTGCAAAAAAGCTTACGTATTCAAATCCACCATTTGATGATCAATATACAAATCCATTATGCACCCATCAAAATCTTTGTTCTTAATCTGAAAATCAGATGGCAAAGCTGGAAGACCACCAATTTGTAATGGTCCAGTTAAATCTAAAAATCTGTAACATGTCTGCATCAAGTCAGCACATCTGTCAATAAAATATCAAGATTAATGCATGATTTTCAATAGTATTTGATTATCATAAAAGTTATAATACTGGAGAAGAATTTGTAATATACATACATTTAAAGTCTGAATTTAAAATTTTTAAATGACTAAGTAAAATAAATAAAGTAACAGACTTCTTGAATACATTTAAAAAACATATATATAAAAAAGTTTCAAAAAATATTAAAAATACATTTAGTATATGTTTTGCAAAGAAACTGCAAGGCCTCAGTACAAATTAGCCATTGTAAAACAAACGACACTATAAATCAAGTACAGTTAGTTATTTTTCCAGAAGCAGACTATATTCACCAGGAATGGAACAGGCTTCATTCAATGTCGGCGATTGAATCTGCATACACCAGCCTTCTAGGAACAATCTACTGTAATAACTGTTACATCCTGACTTGAAAATGGGAGCATTCACAAATAGCAGGATGTGATCAGTTTCAAGTGAATGCTGGACAGTTTTTGAATTTAGTTTGCCTTTTTTGAAAGCGCAATGTTCTTTTAGGCGAATTTCCATCGATCTACCTGTTTCACACCAATGTAAACACTATCACAATCTTTACAAGGAATGGTATAAACAATACCGGTTAATTTTGACTTATTATATTTAAATTTATGCTTATAAAAAAGGAACCCATTTTGTTAATTGGTTTAAAAGAAACACCAATATTGAATGATCTTAGAATCCCAGAAATTTTATCAGAAATGTTATTATACTAAGGAACGCAGACAAAAGAATTTGGTCTAAAGAAGAATTAACCAAACTGATTTAATTTTTTTAATAATTGCATTATTAAATAACATTTCAAAAGTGTTTTAACCGAATGCATATGCTTTATGTGTAGACTTTCATGAAGTATCATACAAAATGAAAAGTTATGAAACACTACAAACATTACGCTAAGTGTCCATGCCTAAATAAATAACATCTATATCCTAAAGCAAAAACATGCCTGTGAGTAACATTGACATCATATTGACAGTTTCAACACCTGACCAAGAAATTTCACTCTTACTGTGATTTTTTTACTTTCTAAACCTTGCACAATTTTAGTATAAGTCAATAACTACCTTTACTAACTAATACTATCTTTTAATAAAAATGTTCTTTCAAATGCAGTTTGTTTAAATAAAAACTAACTCAATTTACTGATTTTTTTTTTTAACCCCTTGGGGACGAGTGACCAGTATAAGTGCTGCGTAAGGTGCTCAGAATCCATGATTGTTCACACCAGTAAATTTTTATTGTAAATTGTGCCTTATTTAATCTGAGCATTTTCCTGATTCAGTTAGGCAAAAATTTCTGCTTTGAAAAATTGGTGATAATAGATTAAAAATTCTGTAAAAGACACTTGTCCCAAAGGGGTTAAAAATAAGTTTAAGGTCTGATTTTTTCTTTAGCTATCTCTATCACAAGCAACCCAATTATGAACATTAACCAGTTTGCCTTAAACAATATAAATAGTTTAACATTTGTTTCCAGCTAATAATCCATTACAAAATTTAAATTTCTTCAATAAATAAATAAAACACAAATTTAAGAAATATATAACAGAACTATGTACTTAAACCATAGAAGTTATCATAATCAGAAAGGTTGCTATAAGTAATGAAACCTTTGACGATTTCCTCACCTATTAACTTCTGGCGTGTGGCTAATAAGACTACACTGTTAACTATATCAAAAAATGTATATGTAAAGGAACGTGAAATTCACTTTAAAATGTTAATTAAAAACATGAAACCATTCAAATGATTCAAAGTTTATTATTACTAAAATAGGTGTAAAAAGCGATAAAAAGGCTTTAAGACATTAAAACCAATTTATAGATGTTAAATAAAAAAAAAATTCGCCAGAGACGCGAGTGCTTTTGAGCAAACCTTGGACATCATCAGGGGGATATGTGAGAAGAAATGAGCAACCTTCATAATGTACTACACTGGTTTAAATATTGCAGGGTGAAACCAAATAGGGAAAAGAATTCATGTAATGATACATTATCATGCCATATTCCGCATATTCGGTTTAGTCTGCTTGATGTTAAGGGCATATTTGGTTCAGAGTGACTCACCTCGCTTCATAGACTCAACCACTCTTCCATTCCTACCGCTTTTAATTTTGGTTTCACCCTGCAATATTTAAACCAGTGTACATTTACATTGTGGAGGTTGCTGATTTCTTCTCACTTATCCCCTAGATCAGGGTTGGCGAACCTATGGCACGCGTGCCGTAACCTGCACGCGAGAAGATATTTTTGGCACGCCATTGATTGAAGTTCTACATCAAAATTCAGTTAAATTCCCAAAATTCTGCACCTCTTTATTATTTTTTTATTAATACCCGAGCTTCATTGAAAATAGCTTTTGTTTTCCATAATAGGTACTTGTGTACTTGTATCAGTGAACTTCCCGCTTAGAAATATTTCACCCTTCCCAACTCTCCATTTCCTCGATTTCGTTATGATGACACCTATGATTCGCATATAGAAAGAGAGGAATTTAGCAAATCAAATTGTCCTTTGCTATAATATTTCTGCATAATTTGACGCGTTTTGACCTGCACATGAGGTTTTATTTAACTTTTGCTAGAATTTGTTAATTGATCTTTAATTTGTTTAAATGGCAAAAGTATTAATAAAACTATTAAAACATGACTTTTTTCATAAGTTATGAAAAAGAATAATTTGATTGCTAAAACATTTGTAAAATGAAATGAAAACTATAATTATATTTTTCTATAATTATTTCTATTTCTTTATATTATTTATTTATTATAATCTTTTCATATGAAAAATGTTTTGGTTCGAGTTTTCTACGTCATACATTGTTTAATTCAATGCGTACTTTGTTATTACTCGCAGGTATGTTAGCTATATTTATAATAATCTAATAATCATAAATAATTTTGACACTATTATTTATTATTATTAGAATTAAACTAATTTATAATTCACTATTAAATTAATTTGCTATTTTTTGTGGAATGTTACGGGGAGGGTTGGGGGGGGGGGGGGCGTTGTCGGCACTCCATGTTCAGTTGAAATTTTTTTTGTAAAAATATTGGCATGCGGATGTAAAAAGGTTCGCCGACCCTGCCCTAGATGATGATCAAGGCTTGGTCGAAAGTGCTCAGGACTCCGTCTAATTTTTTGATATTTATAAATTGGTTTTAATGTCTTTTAGCCTTTTTAATCATTTTTTACACTTATTTTAGTAATAATAAATTAAGAATCATTTGAATGTTTTTAATTAAGATTATATCATATTTAATAAATTTCAAAACTTTATTTGAATACAAAAATAATATTTTTCGTATGTTTTTTGGTGTTGTTAATAAGTGATCTGAAACTATATTAAATGTAAAAAAGCTATTTGAGTTTTCAACAGCAGGAGACTCTTACTAAAATTACATTTCTATTTGTGAGTTTATAAATAAGAATATTTCAACACTTTTTTTCAATCTGTTGTGTAATGTTATTAATAAAAAGCATAATTGATAATACGAAACCAATTTATGAAATGAATATAGAATTTTACAGATTAGATATGTAGTACCTGTTTTCATCCAAAGTAATCCATGATATATTTTTGTTTGCGTTTTGCTTGTGCTTTTTAACTTACTTGCATATTTTTTCAAAAAAGCAGAGACTTGGAGCTGGAGCTGGAGCCGGAGCAGTGTTTTCCCAGGAGCTCTAAATTTTTCCCTGCTCCAGGGCTCCATTAGTTTTTAATATTCTTTTAAATCTTTTTTTTTTCAGTCTATGGAAAACTTCTTACAAAATCATGGTAACAATACTTTACTTCTACTTTCTACTTGAGCTAAGTGACAACACTATTTGAAAACAAATATGGCTGCCTGTTATTTATATGTGTAGTTGTACAATTTTGGTCATTTGAAAAGTGTAGAAGAAATTTAAGATTTTTGTGTTTAAAATTCCACCAAACTTCCTATTTTAAAAGTAAAAGCTAAAAGATGTTAGATTTTTTGAACAAGCATTTCAAGTTTGATGACAAGAAAAATTAATTTTGTCAGATCTTTAATGAAGGTAAAGGAAGAAAGAATTTGTGAGCAAAAAATTAAATGTGTAAATTAAAATCTGCAACTCAAAAGCGCAAAGTCAGAGCCGAGTTGGAGTGGTTGCTGGAGCCGGAGCCACAGTACTTTATCTAGGATCGGAGCTGGAGCATCAAAAATTTTTCGGCTCCGGGTCACTGCAAAAAAGTATAACCAAATATCTTCATTTCTTCCACCTACCAACCCCACAGGATTGTTTCAATGGGAAGTCCATTTTTAGGTAGCTTTCATTACAAAAAGCTACCTATTGCAGCCGTTCGGAGGAAAGCGATTTCAAAAAATTTTGGTATATTTTCATCGATCATGACCCCCAGACCCCGAAACCACCCTCCGTTCAAAATTTATATATATATATCTGACATTTGTCATACTGTAACTCTCGTATTTATGAACCGATTTGGATGTAATTCCGTGTTTACATAGTACATACCAATGTCTCGACCGAGTTCGTTGTCCAGCTTCATCCGACATTTTGTTTCAAAATGGCGGCCATTTAAAAATTTTTTAAAAATTTTAAATTTAAATGTGGTACCAAAATATTAAAAATGGAAAAATATTTTTTCTTATGTATTTGACCTTTATACAAAGACTCCGGAGCAGTTTTTGTTTCGTCTATATCTTAAAAAATGGCTGAGTTATAGCATTTTGAATTTCTAGCATGGCTGACATTTTGAAACATCCTGAATTTTGTCACGCGATAAAAGGCGTATTTATGAACCGATTTGGATGTAACTTCGTTTATACATAGTAGATACCAATGTCTCGACCGAGTTCGTTGGCCAGCTTCATCCACCATCTTCTTTAAAAATGGCGGCCATTTAAATTTTTAAGAAAAAATTAAATTTGAAATGTGGCACCAAAAAACTGAAAATTGAAAAAATATTTTTATCTTATGTGTTTGACCTTGATAAAAAGATTCGGGAGCAGTTTTTGTTTCGTCTATATCTTAAAAAATCGCTCAGTTATAGCATTTTGAATTTCTAGCGTGGCTGACATTTTGAAACGTCCTGATTTTTGTCACGTGATAACAGGCGTATTTATGAACCGATTTGGATGTACCTTGGCGTGTACATGGTACATACAAATATCTCAACCGAGTTCGTTGGCCAGCTTCATCCGCCATCTAGTCTTAAAATGGCGGCCATTTAAAAAAAATTTAAAAATTTAAAAAAATTTAAAATTTAAAATGAGATACCAAAAAATTAGAAAATGAAAAAGATTTTTTTCGTATGTGTTTTACCTTAATACAAAGATTCCGGAACAGGTTTTGTTTCGTCTATATCTAAACAAATGGCTGAGTTATAGCATTTTGAATTTCTATTGTGGCTGACATTTTAAAACGACCTGATTTTTGTCACGCGATAACAGGCATATTTATGAACCGATTTGGATGTAACTTGGTCTGTCTCTGTACATAGTACATACCAATGTCTCGACTGAGTTCGTTGGCCAGCTTCATTCGCCATCTTGTTTCAAAAGGGTTGCCATTAAAAAAAAAATTAATTTAAGGTATTAAAAAATTGGAAAATGAATAAGATTTTTTTTATGTGTTTGGCCTTGATACAAAGATTCTGGAGCAGTTTTTGTTTCTGAAAATTTGTTCTTTTGTTTATATCTTAAAAAATGGTTGAATTATAGCACTTTGAATTTCTAGCATGGCTAACACTTTGAAACATGGCTAACATCTTGTATTTGTCACGCGATAACTCACGTATTCACCTATTTCGATGTAAGAAGGCATGTGGATAGTATACATCAATATCTCGACCAAGTTCGCTGGCCAGCTTCATCAGCCATCTTCTTTCAAAATGGCGGCCATCAAATTAAAAAAAAAATTTTATTTAAAGTGAGGTGCAAAAAAAATAGAAATTGAAAAAGGTTTCTTTCTTAAGTATTTGACCTTGATATGAGGATTCAGGAGCATTTTTGTTTGTCTTTATCTTAAAAAATGGCTCAGATATAGCAGTTTCAATTTCTAATGTGGGTGACATTTTGAAAAATCTGATTTTTTGCCTGCGACAGCACTCGTATATATCTACCGATTCCGATGTGAGTGAGCATATGCACAGCCATTACTAAGGTCTCGACCAAGTTCACTGATTAGCCTCATCCACCATGTTGTCTTAAAATGGCAGGAACTTTAAGAAATCGCCGAATTTGGCAGCCAAATATAAGTTAGTTTAAATAAAAGCAGCTTGGATAAAGCTGACTAATTTCGCGAAATTCTCATTCATAATGATTTAGTATTGATAAAAATTAGTATTGAATCTCCTATATTCGGTTTCCACTAATTTGAGCTTCGTGTGTTTGAATAATATAAGTTGGCTTTTTTAAAATAAGGAATATGAAAGCTACCTCTTCCTACCGGCACTGGCCGGAAGGACTTTTTAGTTACTGTTCACTGACGTCAGATAAGCATTTTTCTCCTAATAGCACCGCCTCACTTGGGTTTACTGTGCATTTGAATTTTGTTATTCATTTCTGATAAAAAAAAAAGGGGGAGCGGGATGGCGGCTGATAGAGTGGTGGATAATCAGAAGTTTACTGTATTTCTCTTTTTGTTAAACGCATCAATTAGAAGTAAGAACCATAACCACAATTATAATCTAGTGTTCATATTTCTTTTTTAACACTGTATACACAGCTAAAATATGAAATAATAATTTGAATTAAAAAAAAAATAATAATAAAACTACAATAAGAATTAGTAACAAAAGAAAACATTTATTTAAATATTCTGAGGAAGGCTTTGAACAAAATATATAAATAGATGTGAGTAAAAAGAATTGAAAGAAAAATAATACCTTGGTTCTAATTCATGAGTCACACCGCTTGCACAATTATAATCTAAGTCACTTCCATACTTCACAGCTACACCCACATCGCAATGATCAATACTTAATGTGGCAGTCTGAAATATAAAAAAATAATAATAATTATAATCAGCAACAATTAAAAAAGACTAAAACACAATAATAGGCTAAAAAGTTTTAATTTTCTGAAACAATTTTTATTTTTGTTTTATGTTTTTATAAACTATTATTTTAATAATATAAGTTTATTTGCAGTAGAATCCTTCAAAATGCATCTGTTTTTACTCAGTATAAAGATTTGATATTTAAAATTTACAGTTTTGGAATTTCATTAAACTTCCAGTAATATAAAAACTGAAGGGTTATAAGATAAAAGTACATTATTAAAAGAAAACAAAAGATATGTCTTGCCATATTTTATATACTCATTGCTAAGTAATTTGATGAAAAAAAAAAATAAAAAAGAAAAGTGCCCAGCTAAACAGATGGCATTGAGCTCACAGGCTATTCACACTAATTGTATATTATACTCTTATTTTAAAGAATAATGCCCCTCAAAAAAATAAGTGAAGGGGAATTAGCCCCCGTTTCCCCCTTTATACTTAACCAGTGAACCTCGAAATCTAATCAGGGAAACCGGTATACCAACTTCGGAGCAAATCGAATCGTTCTGCATGAAAAACCCATTTATCTGAATTAAAAGGGGTGGACTAACCTCCCTTTTCCCCCTTTATCCTTAACCAATGAACCCCCAAAACTAATCAGGGAAGCACCTTATCACAATGAACCTAGAAAAAAATTTTGAAGCAAATCGGATGTTTCTATCAAGAGTTATCGTGTTACGTACATACATACAGAACGGACAGGCACATTAGCTCTCAGGCTTTGATAGCCTGTGAGCTAAAAAATCGTATTTATACTGATTTATGCGAGTTTTCTTTAAAAGAAAATTTGAAATTACTTTTGAATAGGCATCATGCAGGAAAGAGCAGTGTCATGGGTATCCTAAATGTCACCGCTGACATAATATCCCAGATAGCATGAACATTAGCAGCAAGTTTGATTTTTTCTGACATTATCTTGTCGTGACAAATTTGAATTGAGAAATTCACAGCAAATTTCGTGCAAAGTATACCATCCCCCACTTGCATGAGTAGTTTGATCTGAAACTGATGGCAAGACTGTCTTTAATTCACAAAAGTGATGAAAGCAAAAAATCCCTCTGTTGAGAGAATAGACAATCAGCACATACGCAGAAATTTAATTTGGTTGGCACCACTTTTCTAAACGTTATACATATCAAATACCAAAAATGGCTCGTATTAAAAAGTACAAATATTACCTTAACTTGTTCATGGTGATGAAAACGATGCATGCACTTTCTGACGGTGCGTTCGCATCAATAGACCTCATCAGATCTATGGACCCCTCCGAAGGGGTTAAACTTCAAGTGTAACAGTTGTAAACAGATAGTGGGGTGTGGAAAGATTATTACTTTGCCGTATTTTTTTTACTTATTTGCCTTTAATTTGCAATAAATTTGGCTCAGCATGCATGACAGCACTTGCATGACAAGTTAGCTGCAAGTTCAAAGTGTGGTGACTTCGGCGTTTGCGTTATCTTGCTGCAATCCGGTTATGAACTTTCAGTCTTGTCATGCTGAACTTGGTGCAACTTTGCAGGTTTTCAAAGCAAGACTGCTATAAATTTTCTGCAAATTAAAAAGGCTATCTAGGATACCAATACCAGAGCCATAATCAACTGTATTTGTTAACTGTCATAAAGCTATAAACTGCTGTTTTCCATATAGGCAACAGGGCAATTAAAAATTAATTTCGAACAAAGAAATAAAAGAAATATGTGCTTAAGGCTGTTCTCTTATCAAAACTAGCTACATTCTGACACATTTTCCAATTCAATGTTATTTGCAAACACATGAAATTGGCAAGTGCTCTTATTGATCAAATATTTAATAGAATTATTTTTCTCCATGTTTCGCTAAAGGCAATGGAATTCAATGAAGTTCACTTTTAAATTAGAATTTTTATAATAATAATAATAATAAAAAAACTGTTTCTAGCAGTTTTAAAAGTATTGATTTACAATATAAGCATAACTTAAGTCGAAAAGCGTAGAAGATCTTAAAGTTAATTTTTTCACAAAATCCTGCCAAAGAAGGAGTTTTTAACTGAATTTCTATACATGATAGCGCGGAAAAGGAAAAAAACTGCCATCATGAAATGACAATCGCTTGTAACTCAAAATGAATTTAATCACCGAAAAATGAAACAAACTGTTTCATTATAAATAATACTTCAATAACCATGCCTGCAAAATATATTCTTTTATGTTAAGGGTGTTCTCAAATCCAAAAGGGCAACTTTATGACATAAGTTTTAATTTATTTTTGTTGGGAAATGCATGAGACTAGCAGTTGTTTAGAAATTATGTCATCGAGCTGTTTTTTCCGTTTTTTTTTTTTTTGCAAACGCAATAGATCTTTCAGAAAATAGTGTCAAAATAGACGTTTTGAACCGAATTTCCGTGCGAAAGTAGAATAATCCCTCAAGAAAGGGCGAAAAACGTGTTTGTGAATTGATCAAAATCGCTTATTAACTCAATAGGTAATTTATTGATCAAAAAATGGAAAACACAGCTCAATTCCAAATCACTTCCATGGCCAGGCTTTCCAATTTATATATCTTTCCGTTAAAAAATTACTTTGTAAATGTGTCAAAACGTTTTGCGCTTGTTGAGCAGAGCAGTTAAGAACAGCCTTAAAGAATGAATCAGAAAGTTTCCCGTTGTTGACCATGGAAAAATATTTTTTCGAGAACCGTTTTAAGATATGCTACTTACTCCTTATTTTATTGTAAATCGATACTTCCAAAACTGCTAGAGACAGTTTACTGGATAATAATTTTAATTTAAAAGTGAACTCCACTGAAAAACGTAATAAAAACATTTCAGCTGCTGATTAATTCGATTAGGGAAATCGATACAATTAATGTTGAGTGTGTTCAAGAAGCACGCGCGCAGCGCGCGCGAGCTCAGGAGTCAGGAACATGGAGTGGGTCCATATCATGGATGTAGTGTGTTCAGGTAGTGTACAGGTAGACACGAAGTGTGTTCAGGAACAGATCATGGATTTGATTAATTAAGGTGCTAATTATAAGGATATTTTGAGACAAAAGCAATGTGTGCTAGATGGCCGAATGGATAAGGCAGTGAACTCGAGACCAGGGATTCTGGGTTCGAATCCTTCCGATCCCACATTGTGTCACAATCTTTTTTTGTTTTGTTTATTGGTTGTTTTATATTTTTCATAATGAATAAGATATTTTTGATGAAGATATATTTTTTATTTTTATTATACAGAGGCACGTGTATTTTTATTATATTTCATAATGAATAAGATATTTTTGATGAAGATATATTTTTTATTTTTATTATACAGAGGCACGTGTATTTTTATTATAATAATAAAATACTTATTTAAATGTGAGAAAATGAGGTATTTCGAGATGAAAGTTTTACATCTGAACACCTTTTAAATATTCAAAGTTTCGTTTCTAAGTATGTATATGTATAATGATATAAACATTAAGCAAGGATAATTCCTTGATTTTTTTTTTTTTTTTTTTTTTTTTTTTTTGAGTACTTTACGAGTGAATTTTTATCGAGACTAGGCTGGAAATCATATTTTACTTTGAACATTATAAAAATAAAATGTAATAGTTGTAGATTATTTTAATTAAAAATACCTGTACATATATTTTTTAAAGAGATAAAATATATAGGTCTGCTGTCTAGTTTTGTAGTGAATAAAGTATGATCAGAATGTTTATAAATTTTTCTACTGAAAGTATAAATAAGTATTTTGCTTATACTAACAGAATTTTGAATGCCATTTATTTCTCATATTTTATGATGTATTTTGGTCTGTTATCCACACGGTATTGAAATATGCAATCATAAAATAAGAAATATATATATTAAAACCTTCTCTGAAAAACTGTCTAACTAACAGTGCAAATTCCATTGAAATCCATCCAGTATAGTAGATTACAAACAAATCTCATATGTTGATATCACAATCTTGGTTTACTAACAGCATTTTATTTATCACGGAAGATATAAATCAACTGATAAATCATTTTTAAATAAGTAAAAAGAAAATTGTTAAAAAGTTAAAATTTTTAGATCACCAGTTGAATTCTTAAATTGTATCAATCAACCTACCAAACAAAGCACAACCAATAACACATAAGCAGAAAACGCACAATCACGTGATCAAATCGCCCACACAATTTTTTTGAGCAGCTCGCGCGGAGTTTGCGTGCGGTTGGTTAACTAATTTTAAATGCCAAATGGGCTAAAGTAGATAAAGAAGGTCACGTGATGTTTTTCCCGACTATTTTAGATTTTATCTGAGTGAACATAGGCATGTATTCCTGTTACGAAAACCATGTTTTGGAAGAATAAAGAAATATAGTCGTTGGTTTTACCTTTTTTGAACCATAAAAATAATGAAATAATTGAATTATGTTAAAATTCCTTTCTTCAATAATACCTACTCCATGGCATAAACTTCTGAGCGCGCGCGCGGCGCAAAGTGCACTTCTGAACACGCTCAATGTACTACTATTATAACACCCGAGTTCAAAATTCGATTATACGTGCAATCGAAATAATCTACGTGAATCGATTATTTATTAACAGCATCACATGTTGTGGAAGCTACATGGTATTTAACAAATTTAAAATAACTCCATTATGTGTAGAATAAAATTTGATTTTTAAATGAATTTTTTTTTAAGGCATTATCAATCAGTATTAAGGTGTATAATTCGGTAATTTCATTGAAAAAATAAATAAAAAGTATAAATAGGACAAAAACAAAAATAATAAATAAGTTAAAAATATAATAACAGATGGCAGCACTACAAAATGCAAAATGTATGTAAAATAAAATATATTTAGTAGAAGTTCTCAAAAGAAATATTTTGAGAACTAAGAAAAAAAGACAAATGCTTTAAGAAGAGTACACAGAAAAAAAGAAATTAAAATATTGATTTCTCGAGGAGGTAATTTAAATATAGTAAAAATGCATCAAACGCCCATAGACATAACATTAGTGAGAGGAATTCGGAAGGTGGGTGACTATCAGCCTTAATTTAAAATTTTATGTGTTAAAAACTAACGATCTGTGAATAAGATTTTAACACTTCAAATGAAGTATATATTTTGACAACTAAGAAATAAAGAAACATCCTTTAAAAAGAGTAGATAGAAAAAAGAAATTAACAATATAAATTTCCTTGGGAGACATTTTAAGGGTCCTGTCCCTGCCGGCGAAAACACTCACGAGCTAATACTAATCCTATGGGGAGGGATTTTTCTAATATCTCGTTTGCATTTTGACATTTTGAAATAATTTTTTTTTGCATTGGATAGCCGAGGTCCGTCTCTATAGCGCACCTTGGTTACTTTTTTGATTTTGGTCGCAGATATTTTTAATAAAGTTACTTTCATTTTCAAAACCGGTTCTTAAAATGAAAGTGTCATTCTAAAAAATATCTGCAACCAAAATCGAAAAAGTAACCAAGGGGCGCTGTAGAGACGGACCTCGGCTATCCAATGCAAAAAAAAAAAAAAAAAAAAAAAAAAAAAAAAAAAAATATTTAAAAATGTCGAAATGCAAACGAGATATTAGAAAAATCCCTCCCCATAGGATTAGCATTAGCTCGTGAGTGTCTTCGCCGGCAGGGACAGGACCCTTAACTACACGAAGGCATTCCACGCAGGGTTGCAAAAAAGCCGGCTAAAATTAAAAAAAGCCACGCCGGTGGCTTTTATTGGTTTTAACCGGCTTTTTTTGGCCAAAATTGGCCTTTTTTGGCCAAAATTGGCTTTTATACAATGAAGCTTTTTAATTATATATGACACATTTTTATGTGTTTTTTAATTTGTTTTAAAGACATTTAGTTGAGATAGAAATCAATATAACCCAATATTTATCAATAATGAAGACATTAATATTGGAATAAAAGGTCATACCAATTGCTTTGTCTGGTTTACAGGTTTACACTGACCTTAACAATCTTTTTTTTTAATTTTTATTGCTTTATATAATTAAAAGGGACAATGGTTGCTTAGTTATATATTTTATTAACTAATTTTAAGGGATATTAATAATACAAGTATTATTTTATTTCTCATAAACATTTATTTAAAATTGCACATAAAGTCATTTAATAAAAAAATCATTTTTCTCTATTAAAGCAGTATTATGAATAACATATGCATTAATTTATATGCACTATTTTAAATAGTAAGTAGCTTTTCAAAATTCTAATTCAACAAGTTTAATTTGGAGAATTTTTTTTTAATTGTTCTCTTTATTTTATGCACTTACATGTACTAAAATTTCCTCAAATGTTATATCCTTCTAATTTCTCTTTCAACATTGTTCATTCTACGATTTTAATCTGTCCAGATATGGACATATCTGGAATAAGTTACATAACAGCTTAGTAGCAGAAAGACTTTTTACATATATCATTTTTATAAGTATTTTTTATATAATGATTGCTTATTTACTTATTATTGCTCAAGTATTATATAAGATAATTTCAGTTATTAAATGCATATAAGCTATTTAGCTTTAATCAATTTTAAAAGTAAATATCAGATGTAAGAATGTTTCTATTTTAATGTGTGACATTTTCTTATTCTTTCATATAAACTTTAAAATGTGTGGTATGTGTAGAGCCATGATAAAGAATTCCAAACCAATACTTTAGAGTCTTAATTTAATGTATTCTTCTGAATATTCATAATTTTTTTTCAGACATAATGCTTTCACAGTTGCATTCTAGCAGTTATAAGGTCTTATTTATTTGACAAAATTTAATAGAAGTTAATATTTTTTTTCATAGAAAATATTTATGAGTGTATTAAAAATAAATTAATCCAAAGTTTATATGAATTATCTATAAACCACCTTTTTGAAAAATAAAAGCCGGCTTTTTTCAATTAAAGCCGGATTTTTTTAATTAAAGCCGGCTTTTTTTAAGCGGCTAAAACCAAAAAAAGCCGGCCGGCTTTTTTTGGCCTGGCTAAAAGCCGGCAACCCTGATTCCACGCCTATAGGTTTAACTTTAGCGAGAGGGGTTGAGGAGTTGACTAACCAACAGCTTTAAGCTGGTTCTCAAATTCCATGCGAAACTTTCTGACACATTTTTAAACGTAAAGGGATAAAATTGGTAAACCCAACTATTGAAGCGATTTGGAGTCAAATGACGTTTTTCATTTTTTGATAAATAAATTACTTATCGAGTTATAACAGTTATAAGCAATTTTTGTCACGTGACGACAGGTTTGTTTCCTCCCTTGCGCTGTCGGTCCGGAAATTCGGCTAAAAACGTCAATTTTGACAGTATTTTCTGAACGATCTTTCGCCTTAACAAAAAATGGAACACAGCATTCGGTTGCATATTTTCTGAATAAGAAAACCTGAAATTTTTACATACTTCCGTACAAAAATGAATTCAGAAATGTTTCAGAAATTAGCTCCTTTGGAGCCTATACTAATCACGTGAAGAAACTAGCCAGAGAATGTTAAATTTATGGGTGCATTCTTTTAAATTTCTCACCTGCATTTTGATATTTTTAAATGATTTCTTCCCCTCATAGAATAGCTAAGGTCGATCTCTAACAAAAGCTAGTTTTACTTTTTCTACTTCGGCTGCAGTTTTTTTTAAGGAAGTTACTTTCCCTTTCGGAACCGGTTCCTAAAGCGAAAGTAACTTTATTAAAAGAAAATCTGGAGCCTGTGGCTCCTTCTACTTTCCTCCTACCGATATCAATTTTTTAAAACCACGGTAGTTGCTCTCGAACCGACTAATGCATTCAAAACTTTTACAAGAGGAAAATGGCAATTTGTATCACGGAGGTACAGATGCGACTAACGTAAAGTTAACATAGACTGATTAATTGGAGCAGAAGCTCGAAAATGAGGTTTCTAGCTACATCCCTCGAATATCTTTGTACCCTATATTTATTAACATAGGATTCAGCTACCTCAATGAAAATAAAAATATTTGATTTACCCGGTTGAGATATTCAAGTTCCGCTTCATGCCACTGGCCGTCACTGACACCACCTGGGATTTGTGCAGATACTTTAGAGATGTTGGCACCCAATGAAAACGAAACAACCAACTGGCTGTCGATGATTTCCATAGCAATGAAATCGTGTTTATCATTGTAACGTCCGTTATACAACATTAAGGCATTTTTCTGGCGAGTGGCAAACCTATGGATAGAAGAAAAAGTTCAACATCATTTAGTAGGAACATTTACTGTGAAATATGGTTGCTAACACATGTTACATGTTATTAGAATTATATTATTATTTATTGAAAATGTGCTATGATTATATTTAAGACTGTTAAAGAAAAGGAAATCGGTTTTGTTTGGCATCTTATTTCCACCCAATTGTACTTTTTGTGACATTATCGAATCTTTTAACACTTGCAATGTCAAGATGAAACGAACGACACCTTATTTTCCAAACTTGGTCTTGCTGTTTGAGTTAAAGAGAGGAACTAATAAACACAAGTACATAGATACCAGCTAAAAGAATAAATTGGGAGGGGCAAGAGGGGTAATGTAAGTCCATACAATTTTTAAGAGCAGGGCAAGATTAATGTTTTTGTCCCAGTAGATTTTTCGACTGTTTTTTAAGGCCCAGTTTTCTATTTTTTTTTTTTTAACTACTATTTATGTACTATCTTGCGCGCAAACTAGAATAAATGTTCGATGATTCAAAATTTTGAAAATTAACACCTTCCACGTTGACAGCACACAGCAATAATATCTGTTTTACACCTTACCACAATCTTTAATGCCATAGTTATAAATCAAGTAAAAATATTTTCCGTGCTTTCCCTCTTTCTCTTTTTTTATTTATTTTTTATTTTTATTTTATTTATTTATTTTTCGTTCCCCTAAAAAAATGGAACCTATTTTATTTCTGTCAGATCTTCTGATTTTTGAGTACCACTGTTTCCGAATAATAATCTCCACGGTATTTCATCTCAAATTTCATTCATTAAATAAAGAAAATATTTCTATTCGGAAATAGTAGACAAAAATCACATGATTACTGTTTCTTGACTTTGACCAGTGCCCCTTACCAGGCTAATATGAATAAGAATAAGGCAACTTCTTGAGTTTCCCGACTGCATTGACGTCTCTTGAACTTTTTGATTACCCCAGACAATTTATGACTTTTTATTTCATTTTAAGAGAGATATTTTGATTTGTAAATTGTGATACGATCTCGTAATTGAAGATGGGGTGCCGCGTACCCTGCTTGTGACAGATATCTCTCTCATCTCTCTGCTTCAGAGTTGCAATATTCATTTTTATCTGTTTGTGTCTTTTCAATATATCATTAGGATAACAAAATGTTTAAATTTCAGCTATACTAACTTTTTACTTTTTTTTTTTTTTTTGATAATTCTTAAGATACATCTCATAAAATTAGGCATCGGTTTTCGGTAATACAGATATTTTATTTGTTAAAAATAAAATGTTAAGTAAATAGTAATTTTTATTGTATTTTTACATATGTCATAATATTTTATTTATTTATTCTTAAATTAATCAACTTTCTGCAAATCTGATCCCTAGCGTCATAACGCATATGTAAGTAAATTCTGGCACTTTAAGATCCCTAGCACACTTGTTTTTAAAATAAAGTTTAAAAAATTTTTAAATTGTGAGAGAAGAAAGGTTTATTTATTTAATTTTTTTCAATAAATAAATAAGCAAAAATAAAATTTTCAAATTTCACACCAAGAATTGCATCTTTTTAAATTAAGCAATTTTCCTTCGTAAAATCATTATTTAATAATATTAGGGGAATCAACCCAGGTTTTCCAGATTACAAAAATATTGGAAAACCAATTTTTTTTTATTATCCACTAATAACAACAGAAGCATTTTTATAAGAAAAACATAACTCTCCTTTCGATTTAGCTCGTAGTCGGGTAAAGAACAAAGGAAAGATGGAAGAATACTGTGCTAAATAAATTAAAGTTTCTATTGGAGGTTGGCATGATTTTTCAACACTTTCCAACAACGTTAAAAAATGTTTATGTATTCGGCTTGTCTGACCGTCTGTCCACGCTCTAACTCCCGTAAATATACTCGGATTCTCATGCAATTGATAAACGTTATTTATGGTCACCAAAGCAAGTTTGGTATTGTATATGAAGTATGTGATATTAATAGTTCATTTACAGGAGCATTCAAAAGAATTCCATTAGATTATGGTATATCCTTTGCAGAGAATTTTAATGAGATTACGCTGTTTCAAATATATTGAAACTGATATAAATCACTGAATTTTACTACAAGAGGATTACGATAGAATATGGCGGGTATGCGTGCCAAAAATTTCAAAATTATTAGGTACCAACATTCTAACGTGCCAGAAACATTTTAACTTAGATAAAATCATACAATTATTTTTTAAAGAATTTTTATTTAAATATTTTTACATTCATACGAAATTTGAATCCTAACTTATTTATTATGCTGTATTTACTCAATAATATAGTAATGTCGCATCGAATTCCGTATTAATAATCTACATATGAGTTTTTCTTTTATTGCATACTTCAGAATCAGATCATTTTTAGTTCTTCAGGTAGAAGCAGGTTCAGTACATACATAATTATTTACACTAACAGTTAAAATTCAATTTTCAAAATTAAAATCTAAATATAATAAAACCTAAAATTACTTAAAAGCCTAAATCTAAATAAAATAAAATCTAATCTGAAGTAAAAGCGTGTCAATTAGGTATATTACTATGCAAACTATATCTAAAAATTCAATTTTCAAAAACCTTTGAAATTTCACGAAGAAGCTAAATGATTTGGAAAACCCTATATGCTGAATGGTTTGGCAAGAAAATGGCGCTACAAGGCGCTTTCATTGAAATTTATAATACCTTAATTCATTCAAAATTTACGGATTATTTTAAAGTAAATTACATACCGGTTATACAAAACTATACTTTTTGTAAAAAAAACATAAAATGGATCGTTCTCCATAAAGTGAATATAATCTATAAGTTTTTTCGCGTGCCAGAGAAGTTTTCTTACGTGCCAAGTTCGGCACGCGTGCCATAGGTTCGCCATCCCTGGAATAGGGCATTCATAGCATTTGTCGTTCATTTACAGGGACACACAAAAGAAATCGGTTGCAATACTGTCTTTGGGTAATAATGGCTGGAAGTGCGTTTTAAAATTCGGTATGCGCTTTAAAATTTAAATAATTTTTTGCATGCTACTCGTTGTATATAAATTCTATACCTCATATACAGGGCTGCACAAAAGAATTCATGTACCATTCTCCTTATTAGCGGAAATTGCTGAAGGGGAATTTTCAACTAAAGCATATATGTATTTCATACCTGAACTAAATTTTGGCATGCATTTAATGAATCGATACAAATCTGTATATCATATACAGGACTGCTCAAAGAATTCGGATAATTTTCCGATTGTAAATGGGGACAGCTGAAATTGGGTTTTCAAATGTGTTATACGTTTCCATATGGTTGAATTAAACATAATATTCAACGATAACTTATTAAACGGTTATTAACGGTTATTATTTTAACTTATTAAACGGTGCAGTTTTGTTACATTATTCTGAATGTGTTGGAAAGAGTTTCATAATCTATGCTTGACGCATGATTTTTTTTTCTTTCTTGTTTAAATTAAAAAACAGTATTGATAGTTTTCTTTGGGTATTTATAAAAGAAGTTCGAATTCAAAAAAAAGAAAAAAAAATCCCATCCAAGAAGAATATTTAGCAAATAACTGACAGATTACCATCAATTATCCTTGAGCCCATAAATAAAGAAATATAATAAAGAAAAAAAGACGGTCCACCATAATATTTAAGAGAGTTCATAGGTATTTCAGATTGATTAATGCTTTCAACCGTTCTTCGTAGAAAATAGCATACGTCAATATTTCTTTTAAACGAATGGTATACGATCAACGTATTTTGAAAAATGCAATTTATAAAACAACATTATAAAAAATTTCCTGTGTAGTTTAAAATAAATCATTAGTTTTTGCAAAAATGTCATAATCAAGAAATTGAGCATGCCATTACTGCAAATGATGTATTTTATAATCGTTTAAGTTTGCTATTATAATTAAATGACCACAGAAAATATTATTTGCATATAAGTGACACTTTTCAAATAACAAATAATGTAAAAGTATTCTCTTTTATTTCAATATGATTTTATTTGTAATTATTCTCAATATCTTTATTAATTGACAGTTAAAAATAGACGTTGCATAACGTTTAAAATAATATTTTTTAAAGGTTCTTTTAAATTATTCGGTTTGCCCGAATATTTCAATATTCGGCCAAACTGAATATTTAGACTGGCCGAATACTTTTATATTCAGCCAAATCAAATATTCTGCAGAGCTAATAGTTTAACATTCGACATCACCGAATATTCGAAAGTATGGCCGAATACCGAATAGATACCGAATATTCGGTGCATCCCTAATTTATTCATGTAGCAAATACAATTTCTGTAGTTAGTTAGATAAAAGCGTGTATAGCTTATTAGTAGGAGGAAGTTTAATCGAAAAAATATATATATAATTTTAATTCATGTAGTATTTGTGGGATTTTAGAAAACTTTTCTATATTTCAAATAACTTCAATTTTTTTTTAAATAAAAATAATACGAATTTATTTCAAATAACAATTGTCCATCCATGCTTATTCAAATTTAATAATAATAATAAAAGTAATAACAATAATGGATAACAATGACAGTATCATATTCTTATCATTTTATAAAAAAGGACTCCGACTTAGTTGGGTAACTTTAGTGAATATCCAATTCATGTCATGTTCAAATCTGATTTTTCTCTCTTTTTAACAATTATCTAATGCATGCAAGTTCCTAAGTACTTCATTTTGCACATACATTAAAACTTAATGACAATATCTAATTGTATACATTTTTGTCAAAAAAGGCATTTAAGGCTCTAATTATTCCGTAGCGATATAACAATTAATAAAGCGCGATACAGCGGGATATGACAAAATTTTTTCTCAAAATACACAATATGAACTTTAAAAAGCTCACCGTTTTACTCAAAAGGCGATGGAAATAATAAAATAGATGTTGTAAGTTAAAAATATACATTTTATATAAAATTTCTTAGTACTTTCGGCCTGCATTTCCCGCGGTCATCATCAGAGAATATTTTTATAATTATTTGTTGTTCCATTCATACAACTACTTCATTCACTTCGTTTGAAATGGGAGAGCTATTAATTATTAGGGTAGTTGAAAGTAGAAGTAGCAGTGCTTTGGATTGAACTTATGTAAAGAAAAATATTTAACTGCAGTTCCATTTATAACTACCCTAATAATTATTGCCTCTTCCATTTCAAACGAAGTGAAGTATTCGTATGAATGGAACAATAATTAATTATAAAAATATTCTCTGATGATGGCCGCGGGAAATACAGGCCGAAAGTACTAAGAAATTTTAAATAAAATGTACATTTTTAACTTGTAACATCTATTTTATTATTTTCGTCGCCTTTAGTAAAATGGTGAGCTTTTTAAAGTTCATATTGTGTATTTTGGGATTGAATCAAGGTGAAAACTTCACTTCATTTTATTTAATCATTTTTCTATTTTTGCTTTTTAAAATAACAATCATTTTTCAATTTTTGCTTTTTAAAATAACAATCATTTTTCTATTTTTGCTTTTTTTAAAAATAATACTTTTTCTATTTTTGCTTTTTTTAAAAATAATACTTTTTCTATTTTTGCTTTTTTAAATAAGAATAATTTTCTACTTTTGCTTTTTTAAATAACAATAATTTTTCTATTTTTGCTTTTTAAAATAAGAATAATTTTTCTATTTTTGCTTTTTAAAATAACAATAATTTTTCTATTTTTGCTTTTTTAAATAACAATCATTTTTCTATTTTTGCTTTTTAAAATAACAATCTTATTACATACCTGAGTTTTATATGCAGTCTGTGTCTTTGACGTAAAGAGGGGAAAGTTAGAAAAGATCCTTTAGTGAAGCTTCGAGCTCTAAGCTCACAAAGCCGGGTGCTCCAAGATGATTTAGAACAATTATCACAGGTGAAGCCTCCGTCTCCCATGTTAGCGCACTGAGAATCTCCTTTACACACACTTCTACCTCCATCAGAACAACGATCTTCCCATTGATTGATTTCACAGTTTTTACCTGAAAAAGAGAAAGTGAGAGATGAAATTTAAAGTTATTACATATTTATGCGATTGGGAAAAATAAATATATAAACTAGAGAACAGGAATTCTGCTTTTTCAGAATTAGTGTCGCCCCCGACATTTTCATTACTTCATTTTCTTCTGACGGACTAGTGGTTTCTACTATTATGAAACAGCCATTATAAATGAAGAAAAAATAAGTCTTTTCACCTAACGCTTCATTTATAATGGCTGTTTCATAATAATAGGGACCACTAGTCAATCAGAAGAAAATAACTCGGTTAAGCGAGACTCGGATAATCGGGACTCTACTGTAGTGCAAAACATATTTCAATTTTAAGACTTAAAACACACGCTTTTATTTTATGTAAAATGACGTCATTTGCATTAATATAGATACTTAAAATTAAATATAGTTTATAATAGCTCCATGTTTTTTCATAAATCATTCATTTATATTTTTCTCAAAATAGCACGTATTTTCATTACATTTTTTCAGTTTTTATGGGGAAATGGCAACAAGAAGATATAATTGCTATTTTTCAACTATTTTTTCTTTACTTTTTACAGAAATGGAGTACTTGAGTTGCCAAAATGAAACAAATGTCGCTAAAAACTACAAAAAAATTGATATTTAAAAAATAAATGGAGATTCAGTTTTCAAACAAATTGCATTAAAAAGTACTTTTTTCCCCCAATACGATGGTATAAACATTGAAAATGTGCGATGCTTAGAAGTTTTAAAAAATGCTGTAAAGTATTTAATCGCACAGTGAAACATCGACTTTTGTTTTACGGCTGGCTTATACAAGGTAACGTTATTTATTGGAGACGACACAAAATAAGCTGGGAGAAAGAAATAGCATACCGGGGGCTAATACTAAGAACTGATGAAAAAAATATTGGACTTTATACTCTGGAATTTTTTTTATGAAATAGTTTGAAATGACTGGTACTTTACAAAACTTTCATTCAAGTTTTATTTGAAGAAGGTTCAGCATTCATTAATTGTTTTTAATTAACTTTCCACGCCTGATTCGTCGTTCAGATAGGAAAAATGATTAATAGGGATTCTTTTTAATTAATTTGAAATATTATCCCCCATGCCTTCTCTCAAAAAAGATAAAAAGAGAGAGAGAGAGAATGGATGAAGGAAAAATACAAGAAAGTAGAGAGAGAGATTGTGAGGGGGGGGGGGGGGGGGAATAAAGAAGAAGAAAAAAGCAATGAGCAAAAATTTTTGAAAAAGACTGAAAATAAGGCTTTTAAGAAGAGTATCAGAGTGCAGAAATCCCAGATCAGTGATTTTCATCCATGTAAAGAAAGAAAAAAGTTGTCAATTAACTGAAACTTAAAATTATTAGGATTGTTGGTGAATTAAGAAAACAGTTAGAAATTTGAATTAATATCACTTATTGTTGAACACTGCTTCCTTCAAGAAAAATAAAATAAATAGACACACACAGAGAGAAAGGGAGAGTGAGAGAAATGGTCAAGATAATCAAAACGCATAAAATGTATGATGGATGTAGGAAATGGTCAAAAAGAAGAAAGAAATACAGAAGAAAAAAAGAAACGGGAAAAAAAGGCGAAAAATTTGGAAAATTGGGTTTTCAAGAAAAGTATGAGGCTGCAAAAATTACCAAGTCAATTTTTCTCATCCGTGTAAAAAAAAAAAAAAAAAAAAAAAAAGAAAAAAAATCGTTGCCAATTAAGGCAGACTCAAAAATATTTAAAGAATTTTATCAAATTAAGTATACAGCTAAAACTAATTTTAGTTTTTACAAAAAAAAAAAAAAAAAAAAATGAAGACATCTAGAAGTTCTTACTAGAAATTAAATAACTCTAAAATTTCGACGATATCTTTGATAAGACTGCTTTAATTTTACTAAATAGATTACAATACGACATCTAAAGTTAAAATTTAAAAATGTATTAATGAAAATTTAAAAAACGTATTGCTCTCGAAACTGTTTAGATTAATTTTGAAATAATGGCAAAATGTTAAATATCCGTGTTGGGGAAATATTTAGTACCAATACTGGCCAAGATATAGCCAATACTTACAATATTGTTTTACTGCTAGAATCTATTTGCATGAAAGTAAAAGAAAATAGTACAAATAATTAGACAATTCCTATTGTAATATACATTGCTTAAACTATTAGAGAGAAATGAATTTTTAATGGCGTTTACTTTAAATAAAGCACTAATTATTAATGTTTTGTTGAAATAAAAGTAGTAATATCTATATTAATAAATATAACGATACATAAGAGATATAAAATTAAAAACATCTTTTCAAAAAGCACCTATTGCACTCTTAAATTAAAATTTCCTTTATAAAGCTTGCACATTAATAATTGATAGTATTTAATTTTTCTTACTCGTGTTAAAACTTAAAATAACTACTCGTTATTTTATCTCAAATAATTAGAATTTCTAGTTGCCGTCAAATTTAATGTAAAACTGCTCTCATTTCGATTATACATTTCCATACCGCCCATGACTTATTCATTCCCTTTTTTTTTAAAAATGCGTTCGCTTTATTAAATCGAAAAGTAATTTACGCTGCTAACTGAAGCGCCATTAACGTCAAAAATACAATTACAGAAACAGATAATTTCCAGACTAATAAAGATGAGATGAAAATGCACAGCATATTTCCGTACATTCTACATACACGAAATGAATTAAATCGATGGATTAACACGCTTTTTTAAAAATTTATTTATTATATAGTAACAGAATGACAACAGTGCTAATGACAAGGAAGTTTATATGCGCAATAACATTATTTTTGGCTGATTGTTAAAGTTAAGATTGTTATCATTCTGGAACATTAGCAAAAGAAAGATTTTTTTTTTTTTTTTTTTTTTTTTAAGCGTCTCAACTACGTTTCGTAATGCCTTGATCACTTAACTTTCTCATTCAAGCATGAAAAGTTGTTCTAACACTTTAAGAGTAGGAGCAATACTACACTGCCCACTTGGAGAGAAACAGTCTTGCTCTTATTCGTGGTGACACATTTTTCTGCACATGATGAAGAAGTACTAAGTTCTTTTGAAACGAGCTGTGCTTTTTTAATTTTTTTGTAGCGTTTGTTTTAGTTCTTTCCTTTGTGTTAAGCATTTAGCTGAAAATTAAAATAAAAAGGTCCAAATTTCAAATTTGAACAAAGTATTATTTGAAGAATTAGTTATAAATGTTAAATCTTTTAATCCTTTGTTGTTGCAGCATGTCTCTAAAGGGATTTTTCGCCAACCCAATACAACCTTTTAACTTCTTGGACTCACTGATCTCATTGCGTTCAGCTGTCCCAAACTTACAAGAAATGAGATAGCTTCTTTCCTGTTTAAAAACAACAACAAGTCCTCGGCGTCACAAAAACTGTACAGTAAAACTTTCCTAAAGCAACCACGCTCCATTCCAATAAAAATTGGTCGCTCCGAGAGGTGGTCTCTTAATGGAGGTCATGTTTAAATCTAGATTTTAATTGTTGAAAAAGGGTAGCTATTAACGTTACTAAAATTAATATTTCACATTAGGAAAAATTATAAAAATTTAAGTATCAAAATAAAAGTTAATTACATTAGTTAATTAATTGCAGAGTTTCAAAAATGAATTGACGTTTGCTTTGATTTTACGGTTTTATCTTTTATAACTTTTATTTCCAAGTCCTTTTGAAGTTCAGCAAATAAATGCAATTTTCTTTTTGGATGGAAACAAGTAATGACGATTTCATTAATTTATCTATTTCTTTGAGGGTTTCCTGAGAGAATGGGATAGGGGAGTTTATTGACTGTCATTCTTAATTTGTCATCAGAGTTAAATTCATTGCCTAAAAAGGCACAAAGGGGTTTAAACACTTAAAAGTTACCGGAATAATAATAAAAAATCTAAACTTAGTTTAGAAGTTTGATGCGCTCTCCGGAATTATTTTTCTAATAAAACCTTATTCAAGAGACCAAGAAAAAACGGAATTTGTTTCATTTTCTTCAAAGAAATTGGTCGCTCATGGAGGACGTTCAACTAGGATGGTCTCTGAATGGAAGCAAATTTAGTATTGAGCCTATGGGAATAAATTTCGTTCCATGAAAAAATGGTCGTTCAGGGAGGGGGTCGCTTAATGGAGGTGGTTGCAGAGAGAGGTTTCACTGTAATTAAACAGAAAGATCGTCGATAACACCAACGTAAAATTAGCATTAAACTATTCTCATTTGGATTACATATTTCCATTTCTTGCCCCATACTTATTCACATGCTTTATAAATTAATCTTCATCCGTTTTATTAAATATGATGGTATATAATGAATATAAACTATTGTAATAAAATTTAATAAACTGTTATCACATACATAAATTAAAATTATTATTTGAAACACAACTAAACTAATTTATTACAGCAATAATAAATAGTATTTCAATTTCCCAATTGTGTTACAACTAAAACAATTTCTCGTTATTTTATGTCATTTAATTAGAATTTCTGTAGTTGCCGTCAAAATTAATATAAAACTATTCTCATTTGTATTATATATATTTATGTTTGAATTTAAAAATATGCGTTTTATCTACAGGGTGGAATATGTTATCTATTGCCGACCTTTAATTTCTCAACCGTTGGTCGTAGACATATATTTCTAATTGCAAAAACTTTCAAATGAGGTAAATATTCATGTTGTGGCATTGTTTAAGGTAAAAAATCAATTTTATAAAAATTACGAAATCTAACTTTTTATACGGTTCCCCAGTCCTTATAGTTATATTTATTAAAAGTTTACACATATCATAACATATATAACACAAAAAGTTTGACTTCTGTACCTTTAAAATTGACACAGTTATTAATTTCAAAGTTTGATATTTTTGCACATCATTTTGTCTGTCATTGAGGGATCAGTTAAAAGATGAATTAAAGTAATTCGAGATCAAAATAAGGATGCAATGTCCTTTTTACGGCGAAACCACCTTTAGGCGGTATCGCCAAATCAGGGAATCACCCGAGAGGGTTATTTCATCTAAAAATTTCAGCTAACTTTTATGGGTCGAACAACATTCAAACATCAAAGTAGGTAGAATCGACAATCGGAAAATAAAACATACTCACTAAGAACTAGACAAATGGCAGTGAATGCAAATGACCAGCCGAGCTATAACGAGCATGAAATTTGGGATTATGTAAATTACAATAGTACCGCAGCGCCACATGTTCGGGATAAAACACGAGACATCTAGTAGTGGACATGCTAGTTAGCACTGAGATCGTGATGATAGGCTACAGATACATGCAATATACCGAAATGATATTTATTTATGGTGAATGTCAAAGGAATGCCAGAGAGGCTGCGAGTGTTTATTCAGAACGTTTACCTAAGGATCTACATCCAACGTATGAAACTATAACTGATGCATTGCACCATCTTAGAGATACGGGTGCTGTTGCACCGCAACCCAGAACAAGTAGACGGGCGAGGTGTAATGTTCGAGTGACACTGAAGGAGGTGCTGGCATTCGCCCTTTTAATTCCACAGCTGAGCACAGCGGAAATAAGCGAGGCATGTAGTCAGTATGTCTGGCATTTGTTACATCCACATGATGCATATCCATAGCACTCAACACTGGTGCAAGCATTGATGCTGGGTGACCACGCACGACGATTTGATTATTATAATTTCATGCTCAACACCTTAGAGGAAAGTCCGTCGTTCCTTTGTGGCATTCTTTGGACAGGTGAGCCAACGTTTACACGGGGTGGCATTGTGAACGCGCACAATGTGCATTACTAGCCTCTGGAAAACCTCCACATCGCCCGCACAGTGCGACACGTGTGGTGCGGTATGTGGGGAACCCAGATTGTTGCACCCATCTTCTATGATGGGACCTTAACGGACGATCGTTACCTGCACAAAACAACTGCCACAAAACACGGTACGTGACCGGTATGAAGAGCTGCCTCTCCGACATGCATGCCGGGTGTGGTTTCAACAAGATGGGACCCTTCCGCATAAAGTATTAAACGTCCGTGCGTATCTGGCCACGTAATTGGGTCAACAGATCATTGGGTATGGTGGTCCGATAGAGTGGCCACCGAGTTCGCCGGACTTGACTCCCATGGTCTTCTACCTCTGGGGTTACATCGAGGCATAGGTCTATGTGGCTGAGACCATTTCTCTGGTTTATCTGAAGCAGCGCATTATTCTTGATTGTTGCACAGTTTGCACACCTGCTATACTCTAACGTGTCCAGGACTCAGTACTGTCACGCATTCAATTGTACATTGCCACCAATGGAGAACACTTTGAGCAGTATCTCTAGTAGATTCCGGCGTTTGATGTATTCATTTTTTATAGTTTCTGAGTCATAGTTTCTAGTCATTTTTTTCTGATATTATAATAAATTAATATTTATTTTTCTGTTTAATTTCAATATTTCATCCTTCGCTTTGAATACGACCCCTAAAAGTCAGTTTAAAATTTTAGATGAAACAACCCTCTTTGGTGACATCCCGATTTGTTGATACCGGCTAAAGGTGGTTTTGCCGTAAAAAGGGCATTACACCCTTATTTTGATCTCGAATTACTTTAATTATTCATCTTTTAACCGATCCCTCAATTAAAGACAAAATCATGTGTAAAAATCTCAAACTTTGAAATTTAATAACTGTGTCAATTTTTGTAGTACAGAAGTCAAACTTTTTGTGTTATATCTGTTATGATATGCGTAAACTTTTACTAAATATAAGTATAGGGACTGGGGGACAGTATAAAAAGTTAGATTTCGTAATTTTTATAAAATTGATTTTTTTTACTTTAAACAATGCCACAATATGACTATTTACCTCATTTGAAACGTTTTTGTAATTGGAACTATATGTCTACGACCAACAGTTGAGAAATTAAAGGTCGGCGATAGATAACGTATTGCACCCTGTATATTAAGTATGAACCGTTGGTTATAGTATATGTTTTCATGCAAAATTTCTTAACGTTTTTATTAACCTTAACCATTTGCTATAATATTTGTACACAAGCAAAATATATATAGACTCAATTTTTAATTTTAAGATGGCATATAATAAATTTATGAATTACCTCACCTGAAATTTAAAAAGCTGACAAATTCGAACAATGAAATGACCGACATTCCAATTTAGAAATGACGAATATTAATATTCCACACATTTGTCATGGGAAAAATTACAAACCCACCATAAAATTCTATATCCATTTTCTACCCACACTAATACACACCTTTTTTTAAATGCATCCATTTTATTAAACCGAAAAGTAATTTGCGCTTCTAACTGAAAGGCCATAAACGTCAAAAATAAAATTACAAAAACAGATAATTTATAGACTAAGAAAGACGAAGTGAAAAGGCATAATAGCGTATTTGGGAATATTTTATTTGCTGTAAATGAAACGAATTAACTATGAGCTAACGTTATGTCTTTATTTGGGTAACAAGGGAGTGGCAACAGTGTTAATACTAAGATATTATGCAAGAGCATTAATTATGATGAATTTTTAAAAACTAAAATTTTAATTCTTAAATGGAAAGAAATCAATTGAATCGGAAAATTAAAATTCAAAGATGCGTGTCCTCATTATTTTACGCTAAAGAAATAATTAGAAGAAAAAAAATAAAGCAAATATGCTGTGAATATTTGAGTATGCTAGTGTTACACACATAAATTAAAATTCATCTGAGATTTATTTTACACCAATAATAGATAATTAGCGTTTTATATTCTCATTCTTGTTGATATTACAAACAACTTCTCGTTATTTTATCTCATTTAATTAGATTATCTAGTCGCTGTCAAAATTAATATGAAACTATTTTCATTTTGATTAAACATTTCTACCTCACATCCACAAATTATCTTTTTATTTCTTCTTTTATAAGTCCGTTTTATTAAATCGAAAAATAATTTACGCCGCTGACTGAAATGCCATAAACGTCAAAGATACAATTACCTACATAGTGAAGATTCCAGACTAATAATGAAGATATAAAACTGCAGAACACATTTGAGTATATTCAACTTAATGAAACGGTAAACTGATATGTTGACGTGTTGTTGTTGCTGTTATTATTATTATTATTATTATTATTTGTATAGCAATTTGTATCAACAGTGTTAATGACTGAGAAATTTTTGTATCTGCGATTGTATTCTTTATGATGAATTTTTAAGGCAAAATTTTTCATTATTCTTAGGGGGCTATGCATACATAACGTTATCATTTTAGGGGGGAGGGGCGAAGGTCTAGCACATGATACCGTAAGATATCTCTAGGGGGAGGGGGAGTTTGTCTTTTGATATCGTTATCATTTTTGATCCAACCAAAATTTTCTCTTCTTATTTGTAACTTGGTCTTTACATCAAAATAATATGTTATCTATTTTTATGAAAATACAAAGTTATTATTAAAATCATTAAATGATTATAAAATTATTCAATTCCAAAATATGGCTTTCCTAGTCTTCTGTCATACGTGTACGCGCATGTAATGCGCTGTTCGACAAACCATATGCGACGTATGTTTGAAATGATACTTGTAAAAGAGAATGTTGTCTACCTGTTTTGTTGATAAGAAGTTCTGTCTGCCCCAACCGTGCGAGGCAAAAAGACATTATTACTGTTGAATGCATTGTGTAACAAAAAGCACTATTATTAAATACATTAGTAGTAGGAAAACGACAGTTCGGGGACAGCCGCAGGCGGTATTGCGGTATGCACCGCCTGCGGCACCGCCGCCTGCACCGCAGCACCGCCGCCTCCACCCCCGTGCCCCCTCCTCCCACACCGCCTCCGGTCCCGCCTGCGACAAGGCACCCCCTCCAACACCGCCCCCTAGCGGGAAAAATAGCGTTTTTAGAGTATTTTTCTGCTATAACATGAGAGTTGAACGTTAGATCGACTAGATTATCATACTATAAGATGAAGATTAAATTTCCATTTGAATTTTGAACAACCTTTACCTTAATGAGTATTATTAATTAAGCAAAATAATGGAAAATAACAATTTTAAAGGAAAAAAGCTGATTTCTGTAGATTTTCTTTGAACTGCAAGATCAGAAAATCAACTTACATGGAGAAAGTTAAACATATATTTGAATTTTGGTTGATTAACATCTTAATGAGCATTATTAATTAAGCAAAACAATGAAAAATATCAATTTTTAATGAAAAAAGATGAATTTTTTCAAGTACAAGATCAGAATATACTCTTAAATGGAGAAAGTTAAACGCGTACATTTGAATTTTGAAGAATCTTTACCTTAATGAGTATTATTAATTGAGCAAAACAGTGGAAAATATAAATTTCTTAGGAAAAAAAGCTGATTTCTGTAGATTTTATTCAACTACAAGATCAGAATATCAACTTAAATGGAAAAGGTTAACCATATATTTGAATTTTTAACAATCTTTACCTTAATGAGTATTATTAATTAAGCAAAACAGTGGAAAATATAAATTTCTTAAGAAAAAAGCTGATTTCTGTAGATTTTATTCAACTACAAGATCGGAATATCAATTTAAATGAGGAAAGTGAAACATACATTTGAATGAACAACACCTTAATAAGTATTTTTAATTAACCAAAACAATGAAAATATCAATTTTTAATGAAAAAGCAGATTCTTTAGAACCTTTAGATTTTTTTTTTCAACTGTAAGATAGGGATATCATCTTAAAAGGAAAATTTAAACATATAATTTAGTTTTTGATCCACCATTACCTTAATAAATTTTGATAATTAAACAAATAACAAAGAATATTATCGAATTTTTAAAGAAAAAGATTAATTTTATTAATCCAATAATGATTTTTACATCTTTATATAATACTTTGAACCTATCCAACGTTTTTATTCGTTATTGGCTTTAAATTTTATCATTTTCATATAAAATTTCGAGTTTTCAAACCAATTAACTTAATTTTACTACATTTTAAATGTGGATATTTCTAGATAAATAGCCAACTTAGTAATTTTTGCACAACTTGCACTTAGTAATTTTTACACCAACCTAATTGATTTTACTATTCTTAGACCACTGTAAGATTATAATTCAATGTATCAGTTCTTCTAAAAGTAAAAATAACCAGATTTCCCGCCCCCTCCCCCTTTCATGAATTACATCTACGCTCTCTTCAAACTCATAAGAAAATCCTGCGTTTCTCCCCCTTGAAGGGAGGAGGATACAATAGCGTTACGTCACTTGTTTACAAAATATCGATATGTTGACGATTTGACCATTTTCCAAGATGTATAAAAGAAAGTATCAATATTTTTACATTATTACAAGTATAATTTTACAGTTTAATGAATAATTATTTATTTATTATTGGATACCCAATTTTATCAACAGATGAATTAACTATATCTGTGCTGAAACTACATTTCACATACTTAGCCACACTTTAAAAAATTTCACTTCAATATGTAAATATTAAGTGCATTTTTAACATAACACATGTTTTTCAACACTAGTTCCTATACGAGAATTTTGTTTATTAAATAGTATGTATTCACTTTCAAATTGCTTTTACTTGAAATTATATAAACCCTTTTAACAGAAAATTTGTTTAATCACAGAACGAACTGTATTTAACACGTTCAACCTCAATATCAATAATTAAACAAAACAATGGAAAATATCAATTTTTCAGAAGAAAAATAAAAACAGATTTCTTTAGATTTTCTTTTTTCAGCTACAAGATAAGAATAATAACTTAAATGAGGAACGTTAAACATATATTTTAGTTTTTGAACAACCATTACCTTAATGAATTTTAATAATTGAACAAATAACAAAAGGAAAATATGATTTTTAATGAAAAAGACGAATTTAAACGAATTTGATTAACTTTTACAATAGTTTGAGATTTTATCATCCTTTTAGATGCTAGCTATGTAGAATTTTAAACTTTCAATAAGACACACTTCAAGAAATACTCATTACTAAACAAAAATAAATTAATTTTAATCTAATCAATGACTGAAAATTTCACATTTAAAAAATATTTTCATGAATGTGCATAAAAAATGAGAGTTTACAAATTAATATCCTTATTTCTATTACATTTAACTGGATTTTTCTATATTCGAGCTTAATTTTTATACGCAAAGCATTATTTAATCAAATCCAGTACTTTCAGATTTAACGAAATTCAGCGTTTTTCGCTTTTCAAACTAATCCTATGAGCTGAAAAACAACAGCGCCTCCTATAATTTTATAGTGTTGAGTGAAACGAGTGGAATTTTTCATACTGTTTGCTGTTTTCGTTATATGAAGACGTCAGCTTATATTCTCTAGTTTAACTAAAATGAGTAATATGCAAGAAATGTCTTTAACAGAGGAAGATTCAAATCAATCTTACTTAAAGGATATGAAATCAGCTATACCCAGCCAAGAAGTACATGCTTCGAACATTGAAATAATACCCTCTTCACCAGAACAACTAAAACCACCTTTTACTTGCAATCAATGCGAGAAATCCTATTCCAAAAAGAATACATTAAACAGACATCAAATATCCCATTTGGAGAAAAAGCCCTTTGAATGTGAAATATGCTCAAAGACATTCATTCAAAGCAGTGATTTAAAACGACATAGTGTAACTCATTCCAGGACATCTACTACATATAAATGCGATCAATGCGGCAAAGATTATTTACAAAAGTGTCTGTTAACAATTCACAAGAGATCTCATAAGAAGTTTTATGATTGTGATAAATGTTCCAACTCTTTTTTAACAAAGTCTGCTTTAACTAAACATAAAAAAGTTCATCCCAAGGAATATGAATGTAAATACTGCAACATTAAATTGTACGATGAAGTTGAATTTTTACATCATAAAAAAGTTCACCCTAAGAAATATAGTTGTAAACACTGTAAAATTATCTTTTATCTCCAGAGGGAGTTTATTCATCATCTGATCAACATGCATAAATGAAAAATGCAAACTTTGTTAAGTCATAAACTTGATTTGAATATCTGTATATTTTAAAAATGTATATGTCCTCCTATAACTGTTGAAAATGATGAATAAATATTGTTTAACTGAAAAAGCTTTTGTCGTTTATTTTTGCCATATCAGCTTGTGATTTTTCTTGACTCTATCTCATCAAGTCAAAACGATTTTACTAAAATTTTAAAATACATATTGTATATTTTTTTAAGTTTATAATTTTTTTTTAAATTTCTTATCGAATGAAACATGAGTTAACTATATTTTATTAATTTCATATTAAAAACCTAACGTTTACCATATAATTTTATTATGTTCCGTCTAAATTTTATCTACCCAATTAAATTCTATAATCCCTTCTTATTAGCAAACATTACTATTTAACTGGAAATTTCACATTAATGTTTTTCTTTTTTCATGATTGTACATATAAAAATAAGAGTTTCAAACTAATTTCCATAATTTATCACATTTGAACTTAATTTTTATACTCAAAACATTATTTAATCAAATTTTTATACTTTCTGATTCAGTGAAATTCGTTGATTTTTCATTTTTTAAACCAATACCACAATATTTATCGACATTGGACTTTATTCTCCCCTTGTATATTTTTACATTACACAATTAAGATAGATATAGACTTAGGACAGCAATAGAGTTAAAAATTGATTATACTCAATTTTCACCTTATATGAATTGGTCCTACATGGCATTTCTTATTGCTACAATCACTTGATATATTAAAATTAGTCCGAGTTATTCAGTCTATATTATTAATCAAATTATCATATGCTTCATCTTACACTTCTAAGATTTCTGAATTATCATCCATCAAGTTGCTTAAAATATTAATACTACTGTGTTTATAGTTCTATTGATACATAGCCTACATGAATATAATCTTTAATTTTAACATTTCATATTTTAAATGACTTATTTTCAAAACTAAACTATATGAATTTTTACTACATCACTTATCAATATCACAGAATGATTTATGCTTCACACTTTCCTAATAATTATCAGATTCTTAGAACATAATTTCTTGATAAGATATATTATACTACTGATTTGTACGCATGAGTGAGTTGTCACGTGATCAAAACGATTCAGAATAATATAAATTTTCGAAAAGCAGCACAGTATTTCTCATTTCAACTGTTAAACTTGGAAGAGAAGGTGACTTTAAGTGCGCAACTCTGATAAATTTCCAGATTTTAATTCAAGTGAGGAATCGATTTCTTTGTTAGTGAATAAAGTAAGTTTTAGTATATCATTACAACATATGTATTAATAAAAATAAATAAATAAATGATTACTTATATATTAAACCTTTCCTAAGTATATAAATATATTTCTTTTATTGTACAGATGTTGCAGCAAGATGAATCAAAACAGCAGCAATCCTCTTTATCAGAAATGGATGATCTGAATGATTCGCTCTTAGCACATGTAGAGTTAAAGAATAATAAATATGTAAGTACTTAGATATGAAATACTATAATTCATGTATAAAACGTAATTAGAGTAAATTTAAAATCAAATATATTTTATTGTTTGTACTTTAACAAATGTTTTTTATCCATATCATTGAAGAGAATTCTAATTGTTTACATTTATTTCTCTCACAGATGTGTTCTATTTGCTACAAACAATTTTTAAGTAAATGGAATTTAAAAGAACATACACAGATCCATACAGATGAAAAACCCTATACTTGTGAAGATTGCCAAAAGCCGTTTTCAAGAAAATATGAATCAAAAATGCATACTACATCATATAGTCTATCACCAGCTGTATGTAAACTTTGTGAAGATATTCAAGAAATAACCAGACGTTTGAAGAATTTAACAATCAAGGAAGAGATTTAGACTATGTACTCAACCTATTTGCATAAGAGTTACCACATTATCCCAAAATTGAAATTTCGAAGGCACACAGTGGATGTAAAGAAATTTTTGTTACCCATGATTCTCGTAACCACAATGAATTTGGATATTATTCATAATGTATTCCTTAAATTGTTATAATAAATACTCTTTTATCTGCACTTATCGACGTGTTTATTTATATCTCCTAACATTTTAAACGAAAAACGCTTTTCCATCTTAAAAAATTTCATAAGAACAGATAAAAATTAACAGATGAATGAAAAAATATGCATGTTCACAAAGTTTTCTAGATATATTTACAAAAATGTTTACAAAATAAAAAATTTGCAAGAGTAAAAGACAAAATTTCACAAAATTAAAAAAAAAATACAACATAACATTTTTTTCTTCTTACACATGTGAGTTTTTAGAAAAGTAGGAAAAAAAAATTACACTTAGATTTTTTTTTTTTTTCAAAAGTGAAAAAAATTATTTTTACAAAAAAATTTTTACAAAAAAAATTTTTTACAAAAATTTTTTTTACAAAAAATTTTTTTATAAATTTTTTTTTTTTACAAAAAATATTTTTACAAAAAAAAAATTACAAAAGAAAAAAAAATTATAACATGAAAATAATAAAAAAATATTACAAAAATTTGTGAAAAAAAATTGCAAAAAAGTTTGAAAAAAATTTACAAAAAAGTTATGAAAAAGTTTCAAAAAATGATATTTTAAATAGTATTATAATGGTTGGCAACTATTATACACTATATTTAAAATATCATTTTTTGAAACTTTTTCATAACTTTTTTGTAAATTTTTTTCAAACTTTTTTGCAATTTTTTTTCACAAATTTTTGTAATTTTTTTTTATTATTTTCATGTTATAATTTTTTTTCTTTTGTAATTTTTTTTTTGTAAAAATATTTTTTGTAAAAAAAAAATTTATAAAAAAATTTTTTGTAAAAAAAATTTTTGTAAAAAATTTTTTTTTGTAAAAATTTTTTTGTAAAAATAATTTTTTTCACTTTTGAAAAAAAAAAAAATCTAAGTGTAATTTTTTTTTCCTACTTTTCTAAAAACTCACATGTGTAAGAAGAAAAAAATGTTATGTTGTATTTTTTTTTTAATTTTGTGAAATTTTGTCTTTTACTCTTGCAAATTTTTTATTTTGTAAACATTTTTGTAAATATATCTAGAAAACTTTGTGAACATGCATATTTTTTCATTCATCTGTTAATTTTTATCTGTTCTTATGAAATTTTTTAAGATGGAAAAGCGTTTTTCGTTTAAAATGTTAGGAGATATAAATAAACACGTCGATAAGTGCAGATAAAAGAGTATTTATTATAACAATTTAAGGAATACATTATGAATAATATCCAAATTCATTGTGGTTACGAGAATCATGGGTAACAAAAATTTCTTTACATCCACTGTGTGCCTTCGAAATTTCAATTTTGGGATAATGTGGTAACTCTTATGCAAATAGGTTGAGTACATAGTCTAAATCTCTTCCTTGATTGTTAAATTCTTCAAACGTCTGGTTATTTCTTGAATATCTTCACAAAGTTTACATACAGCTGGTGATAGACTATATGATGTAGTATGCATTTTTGATTCATATTTTCTTGAAAACGGCTTTTGGCAATCTTCACAAGTATAGGGTTTTTCATCTGTATGGATCTGTGTATGTTCTTTTAAATTCCATTTACTTAAAAATTGTTTGTAGCAAATAGAACACATCTGTGAGAGAAATAAATGTAAACAATTAGAATTCTCTTCAATGATATGGATAAAAAACATTTGTTAAAGTACAAACAATAAAATATATTTGATTTTAAATTTACTCTAATTACGTTTTATACATGAATTATAGTATTTCATATCTAAGTACTTACATATTTATTATTCTTTAACTCTACATGTGCTAAGAGCGAATCATTCAGATCATCCATTTCTGATAAAGAGGATTGCTGCTGTTTTGATTCATCTTGCTGCAACATCTGTACAATAAAAGAAATATATTTATATACTTAGGAAAGGTTTAATATATAAGTAATCATTTATTTATTTATTTTTATTAATACATATGTTGTAATGATATACTAAAACTTACTTTATTCACTAACAAAGAAATCGATTCCTCACTTGAATTAAAATCTGGAAATTTATCAGAGTTGCGCACTTAAAGTCACCTTCTCTTCCAAGTTTAACAGTTGAAATGAGAAATACTGTGCTGCTTTTCGAAAATTTATATTATTCTGAATCGTTTTGATCACGTGACAACTCACTCATGCGTACAAATCAGTAGTATAATATATCTTATCAAGAAATTATGTTCTAAGAATCTGATAATTATTAGGAAAGTGTGAAGCATAAATCATTCTGTGATATTGATAAGTGATGTAGTAAAAATTCATATAGTTTAGTTTTGAAAATAAGTCATTTAAAATATGAAATGTTAAAATTAAAGATTATATTCATGTAGGCTATGTATCAATAGAACTATAAACACAGTAGTATTAATATTTTAAGCAACTTGATGGATGATAATTCAGAAATCTTAGAAGTGTAAGATGAAGCATATGATAATTTGATTAATAATATAGACTGAATAACTCGGACTAATTTTAATATATCAAGTGATTGTAGCAATAAGAAATGCCATGTAGGACCAATTCATATAAGGTGAAAATTGAGTATAATCAATTTTTAACTCTATTGCTGTCCTAAGTCTATATCTATCTTAATTGTGTAATGTAAAAATATACAAGGGGAGAATAAAGTCCAATGTCGATAAATATTGTGGTATTGGTTTAAAAAATGAAAAATCAACGAATTTCACTGAATCAGAAAGTATAAAAATTTGATTAAATAATGTTTTGAGTATAAAAATTAAGTTCAAATGTGATAAATTATGGAAATTAGTTTGAAACTCTTATTTTTATATGTACAATCATGAAAAAAGAAAAACATTAATGTGAAATTTCCAGTTAAATAGTAATGTTTGCTAATAAGAAGGGATTATAGAATTTAATTGGGTAGATAAAATTTAGACGGAACATAATAAAATTATATGGTAAACGTTAGGTTTTTAATATGAAATTAATAAAATATAGTTAACTCATGTTTCATTCGATAAGAAATTTAAAAAAAAATTATAAACTTAAAAAAATATACAATATGTATTTTAAAATTTTAGTAAAATCGTTTTGACTTGATGAGATAGAGTCAAGAAAAATCACAAGCTGATATGGCAAAAATAAACGACAAAAGCTTTTTCAGTTAAACAATATTTATTCATCATTTTCAACAGTTATAGGAGGACATATACATTTTTAAAATATACAGATATTCAAATCAAGTTTATGACTTAACAAAGTTTGCATTTTTCATTTATGCATGTTGATCAGATGATGAATAAACTCCCTCTGGAGATAAAAGATAATTTTACAGTGTTTACAACTATATTTCTTAGGGTGAACTTTTTTATGATGTAAAAATTCAACTTCATCGTACAATTTAATGTTGCAGTATTTACATTCATATTCCTTGGGATGAACTTTTTTATGTTTAGTTAAAGCAGACTTTGTTAAAAAAGAGTTGGAACATTTATCACAATCATAAAACTTCTTATGAGATCTCTTGTGAATTGTTAACAGACACTTTTGTAAATAATCTTTGCCGCATTGATCGCATTTATATGTAGTAGATGTCCTGGAATGAGTTACACTATGTCGTTTTAAATCACTGCTTTGAATGAATGTCTTTGAGCATATTTCACATTCAAAGGGCTTTTTCTCCAAATGGGATATTTGATGTCTGTTTAATGTATTCTTTTTGGAATAGGATTTCTCGCATTGATTGCAAGTAAAAGGTGGTTTTAGTTGTTCTGGTGAAGAGGGTATTATTTCAATGTTCGAAGCATGTACTTCTTGGCTGGGTATAGCTGATTTCATATCCTTTAAGTAAGATTGACTTGAATCTTCCTCTGTTAAAGACATTTCTTGCATATTACTCATTTTAGTTAAACTAGAGAATATAAGCTGACGTCTTCATATAACGAAAACAGCAAACAGTATGAAAAATTCCACTCGTTTCACTCAACACTATAAAATTATAGGAGGCGCTGTTGTTTTTCAGCTCATAGGATTAGTTTGAAAAGCGAAAAACGCTGAATTTCGTTAAATCTGAAAGTACTGGATTTGATTAAATAATGCTTTGCGTATAAAAATTAAGCTCGAATATAGAAAAATCCAGTTAAATGTAATAGAAATAAGGATATTAATTTGTAAACTCTCATTTTTTATGCACATTCATGAAAATATTTTTTAAATGTGAAATTTTCAGTCATTGATTAGATTAAAATTAATTTATTTTTGTTTAGTAATGAGTATTTCTTGAAGTGTGTCTTATTGAAAGTTTAAAATTCTACATAGCTAGCATCTAAAAGGATGATAAAATCTCAAACTATTGTAAAAGTTAATCAAATTCGTTTAAATTCGTCTTTTTCATTAAAAATCATATTTTCCTTTTGTTATTTGTTCAATTATTAAAATTCATTAAGGTAATGGTTGTTCAAAAACTAAAATATATGTTTAACGTTCCTCATTTAAGTTATTATTCTTATCTTGTAGCTGAAAAAAGAAAATCTAAAGAAATCTGTTTTTATTTTTCTTCTGAAAAATTGATATTTTCCATTGTTTTGTTTAATTATTGATATTGAGGTTGAACGTGTTAAATACAGTTCGTTCTGTGATTAAACAAATTTTCTGTTAAAAGGGTTTATATAATTTCAAGTAAAAGCAATTTGAAAGTGAATACATACTATTTAATAAACAAAATTCTCGTATAGGAACTAGTGTTGAAAAACATGTGTTATGTTAAAAATGCACTTAATATTTACATATTGAAGTGAAATTTTTTAAAGTGTGGCTAAGTATGTGAAATGTAGTTTCAGCACAGATATAGTTAATTCATCTGTTGATAAAATTGGGTATCCAATAATAAATAAATAATTATTCATTAAACTGTAAAATTATACTTGTAATAATGTAAAAATATTGATACTTTCTTTTATACATCTTGGAAAATGGTCAAATCGTCAACATATCGATATTTTGTAAACAAGTGACGTAACGCTATTGTATCCTCCTCCCTTCAAGGGGGAGAAACGCAGGATTTTCTTATGAGTTTGAAGAGAGCGTAGATGTAATTCATGAAAGGGGGAGGGGGCGGGAAATCTGGTTATTTTTACTTTTAGAAGAACTGATACATTGAATTATAATCTTACAGTGGTCTAAGAATAGTAAAATCAATTAGGTTGGTGTAAAAATTACTAAGTGCAAGTTGTGCAAAAATTACTAAGTTGGCTATTTATCTAGAAATATCCACATTTAAAATGTAGTAAAATTAAGTTAATTGGTTTGAAAACTCGAAATTTTATATGAAAATGATAAAATTTAAAGCCAATAACGAATAAAAACGTTGGATAGGTTCAAAGTATTATATAAAGATGTAAAAATCATTATTGGATTAATAAAATTAATCTTTTTCTTTAAAAATTCGATAATATTCTTTGTTATTTGTTTAATTATCAAAATTTATTAAGGTAATGGTGGATCAAAAACTAAATTATATGTTTAAATTTTCCTTTTAAGATGATATCCCTATCTTACAGTTGAAAAAAAAAATCTAAAGGTTCTAAAGAATCTGCTTTTTCATTAAAAATTGATATTTTCATTGTTTTGGTTAATTAAAAATACTTATTAAGGTGTTGTTCATTCAAATGTATGTTTCACTTTCCTCATTTAAATTGATATTCCGATCTTGTAGTTGAATAAAATCTACAGAAATCAGCTTTTTTCTTAAGAAATTTATATTTTCCACTGTTTTGCTTAATTAATAATACTCATTAAGGTAAAGATTGTTAAAAATTCAAATATATGGTTAACCTTTTCCATTTAAGTTGATATTCTGATCTTGTAGTTGAATAAAATCTACAGAAATCAGCTTTTTTTCCTAAGAAATTTATATTTTCCACTGTTTTGCTTAATTAATAATACTCATTAAGGTAAAGATTCTTCAAAATTCAAATGTACGCGTTTAACTTTCTCCATTTAAGAGTATATTCTGATCTTGTACTTGAAAAAATTCATCTTTTTTCATTAAAAATTGATATTTTTCATTGTTTTGCTTAATTAATAATGCTCATTAAGATGTTAATCAACCAAAATTCAAATATATGTTTAACTTTCTCCATGTAAGTTGATTTTCTGATCTTGCAGTTCAAAGAAAATCTACAGAAATCAGCTTTTTTCCTTTAAAATTGTTATTTTCCATTATTTTGCTTAATTAATAATACTCATTAAGGTAAAGGTTGTTCAAAATTCAAATGGAAATTTAATCTTCATCTTATAGTATGATAATCTAGTCGATCTAACGTTCAACTCTCATGTTATAGCAGAAAAATACTCTAAAAACGCTATTTTTCCCGCTAGGGGGCGGTGTTGGAGGGGGTGCCTTGTCGCAGGCGGGACCGGAGGCGGTGTGGGAGGAGGGGGCACGGGGGTGGAGGCGGCGGTGCTGCGGTGCAGGCGGCGGTGCCGCAGGCGGTGCATACCGCAATACCGCCTGCGGCTGTCCCCGAACTGTCGTTTTCCTACTACTTACATTTAAACACTAATTGTTTCTTTTAAGTATTATTTGAGATACAGTTATTTCATGTATAAAGTGATATTTTATTGACTTCTCTTCATTTGAATCAATAAAGTGTGCGAAAAATAAATGTAACCATATTTGTATATCACTCCAAACAAAAGAAAAAAAAAATCGAAAATCTAAAGAATTGTTATACATTGATAACGATATCATTACCGGGGGGTGGGGGTTGGGGGGTTCGAGGAATGATAACGTATGATATCACAAGGGGGGGGGGCGTCCAAAATTACCAAAAAGTCGATAACGTTATATATACACAGCCCCTAAATAGAAAGAAATCAAATTAGCCGAAAAAATAAAATAAAAAAAATGCGTTTCCGCTTTATATTATTTAAATGAATACTTATAGTGATAAAAAATAAAGGAAACATGAGAGGAATATTTGAATAAGCTAGTTTTATATACATATTTTTTTTTTTTGAAGCACATCTGATATTATTTATTACACCAATAACAGATAGTATTCATTTGAAACATAATTGAAAAGTGTTTATGAATTGGGTTTGTCTGTCCGTCTGTCTGTGCTCTAACTGGCGTAAATATACTCGAATTGTCATGTAATTGATATGTATTATTGAGGTTTACCACGGCATGTTCGGTATTGAAAATGAAGTGTGCACCATTCATAGTTTATTTACAGGGGCACTCAAAAGCAGGAATGTAGTGGAGGGTATACGGGGGTATACGCCATATACCTTCTGGATTTTTTTAAGGAACACCGTATACCACATGAAACTAGAAGGTATTGTTATTCAGAAACTATGTCATCGAACTGTTTTTTCCGTTTTCTTGTAAACACAATAGATCTTACAGAAAATACTGTCAAAGTTTGCGTTTTGAACCGAACTTAATAACGAAAGAAGAAAATCCAGTCAATAAGGGGAGAAAAATGCCGTGTCACGTGATCAAAATCGCTTATAACTTAATAGGTGCTTATAACTTATAATAATCGCTTATAACTTAATTTATTAAAAAATGGAAAACACAGTTCGATTCCAAATCGCTTTCATGGCCAGGCTTTCCGATTTTATATCCTTCCGTTAAAAAATGAATTTGTAAATATGTCAAAACGTTTTGCGCTCGTTGAGTAGAGCAGTTGAGAAGTAAATAAGGTGCCTTAAGAAGTAAATAAAAGAGAATGTTGTCTACCTGTTTTGTTGATAAGAAGTTTTGTCTGCCCCACCCGTGCGGGGCAAAAAGACATTATTACTGTAGAATGCATTGTGTAACAAAAAGCACTATTATTAAATACTTTTAAACACTAACTGTTACTTTTAAGTGTCATTTGAGATACAGTTATTTCATATATAAGCTGATATTTTATTGACTTCTCTTCATTTGAATCAATAAAGTATGCAAAAAATAAATGTAACCATATTTGTAAATCACTCCAAACAAAAGAAAAAAAAATTCAAAAATCTAAAGAATTTTTATACACTGATAACGATAACATTACCGGGGGTTGGAGGGATGATAACGTATGATATGGTAAGGGGGGAGGGGGACCCAAAATTACCAAAAAATCGATAACCTTATATATACACAGCCCCTAAATAGAAAGAAATCAAATTAGTCGAAAAATTAAAAAAAAAAAATGCGTTTCCGCTTTATATTATTTAAATGAATATTTATAGGGATAAAAAATAAAGGAAACATGAGAAGAATATTTGAATAAGCTAGTTTTACATACATATTTTTTCCCCTGAAGCACATCTGATATTATTTATTACACCAATAACAGATAGTATTCATTTTTAACATTTTCCAACATAGTTGAAAAGTATTTATGAATTGGGTTTGCCTGTCTGTGCTCTAACTGGCGTAAATATGCTCGAATTGCCATGTAATTGATATGCATTATTGAGGTTTACCACGGCATGTTCGGTATTGAAAATGAAGTGTGCACAATTGATAGTTTATTTACAGGGGCACTCAAAAGCAGGGATGCAGTGGAGGGTATACGGGGGTATACGCCGTATACCTTCTGTATTTTTTAAAGGAACATCGTATACCCTCTGTTTCTAAAGAAAGTTATAGTATATATACACTAGGGTATAGTATATATACCCTTTGCCTTGGCCGTATACCCTCCGCTTAGAGCGTATACCGCCTGTTTGTTTTACGACTACACCACTGCTCAAAAGTATTCCGTTACATTATGGTCTATGGGGGAAAATCATTTGCGGCGTATTTTAATGATGTTACTCTGTTATAAACAAAGAGATTCATATGAATTTCTGAGGTGCGCTAAAACATGTTTTCTATAGGATGCGGGGTGTTGTAAAGCATTCATCATTCATTTACAGAGTCGCACAAAAGAGTTTGGTTTTATAATGGTATACGTGGAAAAACTGTTCGCAGAGTATTTCAATTATGTTGCACTATTTCAAACATGATGAAATTTATATAAATTACTGACGTTTAGAACAAAATGCTAGTAGTGGATCATGATCAGCATTGCATTTATCGTTTTCATGTAATAAAAGATATCGGATATAATTCTGTGTCCAAAGTGCTGTCTAGGGATGATTGCTGAAAGTGCGTTTTCAGGAATGGTATGAGTTTTTAAGTTTAACTAAATTTTTACATAGTACGTGGAATTGATAAATTCTATAGATCATATACAGGGCTACACAAAAGAATTCGTAATCATTCCTGCTTTTAATACGTAAAAATAGTTAATCCATTGCAAAATAATTTTCAAAAAGATTCCTTTTTTCGAAAAATGTTTTTAGCCCTTATTTGAACACCCCTCTAGGGAATAATATTAAGGTAACGACAAACCAAAAATATTTTCTTACAGCTGAAAACTTCTTCTAATCGATGGTGTAATCGATTTTTAAAAATATGATTTTTAATCCTTTCAAATACACCGATGAAGTAAGGTCACTTCGCGCCCCACGGAGACGATGTTTTTTCTACACTAAAAGTAACTAAACGCCGGTATTTTAATACAATCCTTTTAGAGCATCTCAATAAGCCCGGTTTACATCACCTACAAAAATTTTGAAACGTTCGGACGGCTAGAAATATTTTTTACAAAATAAAATGTGGGAAAAATTCGACGAAATGAGTAAACACCCGAGTGTTTCATCGCGATTTCGCAAGCTTCCAGTACGCATAGACTCCAAAAAATCAAATTACGCAGAAAACAATATACCAAATAGCATATACTTCAATTCAATATTTTTTCATTTAAAAATATAAATTCAGATAAAATGGAGTTCAAGATATAAAATCATACTAATTTGAGGTTCATTTAAGGGTCATATATCACGGGCCAAGCAAACGCCGGGTGGGTCAGCTAATGGGCTATATAAATACTTCATTTAATAATACTAATAACATTTCTAATAATCCTTAATTTTCGATACCGATCGTTTTATAGTAAATATCAATAACATATAAAAATTACAGGGCAATACGAGCATATTTACGAGATTTACAGCACGGTTAGACGGCCAGACAAACCAGCCAGAAACACATTTCAAGTATGTTGGGAAATATATATATATATATAATAAGCTATTATAAAAGTTGAGCAATTCTGAATGCTTTAAAAATTAATAATACGTTGCATTTTGTATAAACATTTTTCTATTTAAAATAACTTCTAATTATTAATCTGTTCTTTATTTAGAAGTATTTCCATTTGAGGGCTGTCAACAATTAACGTTAAATTACTTTCGTTAAGTTAATACGTATTCATTTTTGGTCGAGCTATCTCTTACTCTTTTGAAAATGCGCATTTTAAAAATGATTTTGAAGTTGGTAACTTAAAGCCATTAACGTCAGAAAAATACAATTGCAACTATTGTTTAAACATCCAGATAACAAAGGAGACGCAAAAATGCGGAGCATATTCATCAAGGTGCAATTAAAATGGTTGAATATGTTCTTTTTTTGCTTACTTAGAACAAAACGGCAGAAAAGTTATTAAAACTAAACATTTTTAGCAATTGAATTCCCTTAAAAGATACTTGAGACGTTTTAATGCTTTCTCACTAGAAACTGGAGAAAATAATTACATTGAAAAACGTAAAAAAAAAAAAAAAAAAAAAAAAAAAAAAAATTTAGAAATCGTTTAGCATATATATTTTAGTAAAATTTAATTAAATCTCCATTAAAAAGAATCTATATTTAGGTAACCAGCATGTAATGATAATTAAGGGTAAATAGTAAAGAAAAATAGCCAAATTCAATTAGCAAAATTATTTTAATTAATCTTTTCAAGCGCTTTATATAGCATTAAAAAAAAAAATAAGATTTCGCTTTGGTTGTTTCGTTAAAAATGCATGGAAAGTGAACAGAATTTCTGTATGAAAATGAGTTAGAATATTAAATATTCTGTTTGAAAATAAACATTGTATTTGATACAGCTTTGGTAAAATATCGTAATAAATATAAGCATGCAATAATGCTATCAAAGATTATTTGTGATACGATTTTTCAAAAGTTTTATGCCAACGTTGATTTCCTCAAAAATTCACATAGCATAAGCAAAATCTACATGATAATGAAACAGTATGATTAAGATTGGAAAAGTTAAAAAACATCAAATATTAATCTTAATATCACTTTTATAGATTTTAATCTTCTGAAAAACTATTTTAACTACGGTAAAAACTCGAAAACGATTGCATGAGATATTAGATTATTTTTAATACAGCATAATAACATTTTTTTTTTGAAAAAGCCATTTAAATTTAAGGCAACTCCACGAAGTCATTTAAAAAAAGAAAGGAAAAAATTCTTAAACATACAGTCTGAACAAGTAACACTAAACAATAATGTGTTTCGTTTTGCAATTTAAAATAACTTCTAATTATTAATTTATTCTTTATTTTGAAGAATTTCTAGTTGATGTCAGCAATTAACAGTAAACTATCCTTGTTAATGTAATACACATTTAATTTTAGTCTACAAAGTCTTTCCCACTTTTAAAAGTACCCGCTAAAAAAGAAAAAAAAAAAGAAAAGAACGAAAAAGGCGTGCGTCAAGCATAGATTATAAAACACTTTCCAACATTTCCAGAATACTTTAATACCATACCACAAGTCTTTCAAGCTTTTAAAAGTACTCATAAAAAAAGGGAAGAAAAAGAAAAGAACGAAAAAGGCGTACGCCAAGCGTGGATAATAAAACACTTTCCAACACTTCCAGAATACTTTAATACTATACCACAAGTCTCTCCGCTCTTAAAAGTACTCATAAAAAAAGAAAGAAAAAGAAAAGAACGAAAAAGGCGTGCGCCAAGCGTAGAAAATAAAACACTTTCCAGAATACTTTAATACTATACCACAAGTCTTTCCGCTCTTAAAAGTACTCATAAAAAAAGAAAGAAAAAGAAAAGAACGAAAAAGGCGTGCGCCAAGCGTAGAAAATAAAACACTTTCCAACACTTCCAGAATACTTTAATACTATACCACAAGTCTTTCCGCTTTTAAAATACTCATAAAAAAAGAAAGAAAAAGAAAAGAACGAAAAAGGCGAGTGGAAAATAAAACACATCCCAACACTTTCAGAATACTTTAATTCACAAGTCTTTCCGCTCTTAAAAGTACTCATAAAAAATTTAAGAAAAGTAAATAACGAAAAAGTACGAAAACGTTAAAATAATAAAATTATCACACGCAAAATGTATTTAAAGGTGATAATTATGTCATTTGTAAAAGGCCCAAACATTAAATATCGTAAGATTAAAGTGCCTAAAATAATTAAATTGTTACACGTGAAAAACTTTTAATGGTGAATATTAGGTCATACTTAAAAAGCTCAAATAATATTTCCAAATGCTTTTAAGTTAAATAATATATGTACCCGTGAATCTTAAAACAGAAAAAAAAAAAAAAAAAAAAAAAAAAAAAAACGTTATTTAATAAATCGATACATTTAAAACGATTTTATTCCGGAGACTTTTAAATTGACGTCATCACATGGTATAATAGTGCAGCGCCAAGCAAATTTGTTTATATATTATACCACTTGATGCAGCATAAATACAAGTAAATGTATGCGCAAAATACTTTCGATTTATTTTGTACGAATTACTATTCAATAAATACATATTAGAAAATTCGGATATTCTTATTAATTAATACGAACGGTACTACTTGATTATCCCGTGGACCAATTTCGCCAAATTATACAAACTTATATAATTTTATTTTAAATAATGAAAGAACAAATAAATTAGTAAATCATTAATAAAAATACTAATAAAAGTCAAATTAAAAATCACTTGATGACGTAAAAACACGTGTATCGTGTTTAATGTCAAGTGAATTTACGGTCATCTATTATTGGCATTTAATCTTATAGTTTGGCGACAGTTTTTTGGTCGACGGGATAATCAAGTAGTACCATATAAACAGTATACATTGTAAAAATAACTTGAAAATATTCATAATGGCGTGTTAAAATAGAGAAAAGAATTCATGAATAAGCTATACCTGTTCTTGAAATATCTAAAACTCGTTCAAGACATAAAATATAAGTGTAAAATTTCAAAACACAATGCTTTTCAATACGTGGATCTGACAGCTATTCCCAAGCTGACGGAGTTTTTTAATCTCAAACCTAAAGGAAGAAATATTGTCCATAGCGTCGGTATAAAACTCAGAAAGATAGCGTCATTTTTAACCTAATCATTTTATACAAGATAATTTTCAAATGTGTAATTGATCTTACTGATCAATCCTGAAAACAGACGCCATAAATTACGACAGCGATGAATGAGGCCATGGTAACCGAAAAATGCCCATTCAAGCACAAAAGTACGGCAACGGCGATTGCAGAAGATAGCCGCTGTTATACTGGTAATATCATTCAATCTTGCATAACCTGGTAATATTTTTATAAACAGGGCACATTAGTATATTTTCAGAGGCTGCAAAGCCTGAACGGGGGTTGGCGGGCATAGCTCGCAGGAAAAAATAAAGTAATTTAAGGAAAATTTATAAAGTTATTAAAAGTAAGAAAAAAAAAAGACCGATATTGAATCAATTTTGAATACATCAAAATCAATAATACATATCATTTTGTCATTTAAAATAACCTCTAATTATTAATCTATTCTTTATTTAGAATAATTTCCAGTTGCCGTCAACAATTAGCATTAAGTTACCCTCGTTAATGTAATAAGTATTCATTTTCGGTCGAGCTATCTTTCACTCTTTTGAAAAGCACCCAATTTAAAAAAGACTTTTAAAGTTGGTAACTTAAAAGCCATTAACGTCAGAAAAATACAATTTCATCTATTGTTTAAATATCCAGAAAATAAAGGAGACGCAAAAATGCAGAGCATATTCATCGAAAATGCTACAATTAAAATGCCTGAATATGTTCTTTTTTACTTACTTAGGACAAAATGGAAGCATAGTTATTCAAACAAAATATTTTTAGGGAATAGAATTCTTTTAAAAGCTACTCGAAACGTTTTAATTCTTTTGTATTAGAAACGAAAGAAAGTAATTGGAAAACTTAAAAAGAAAAAAAAAAAAGTTGTACTTATTTTATTATACATATCTTAGTAGATTTTAATTAAATCTTCATTGGTTAAAAACAAAATATTCCATATTCAGCAATTAGTATATAATGACAATTAAGAGTAAACAGTAAGGAAACTTAGCCAAAATCCAATTAACAAAAGTATGCTAATTAGTATTCTCAAATATTGAAAAACAAAAGATGATGATCTCACTTTGGTCTTATTTCTGTAAAAATACATGGGGGCGAACGAATTTCTGTGTCATAATATGACAGAATATTTAAATTTTCTATAAGAAAATAAGCATTTCGTTCAGCACACAGGCATAAAAGCGGGAAATGGGAAAAAAGGTGGAAATTTTTTTCCGTCTATACAATAAGGTCAAACTTGTATAATTTAGATGCATTTCAACAGTTATTCATACAATAAAAGGAATTATTACTGTACATATGCGGGTTTTTTTTTCAACTTAGAAAGTGTTAAAAAAAAGAAAAAAGTAATTAACAATAAATGTATAAATTCATTAAATCAAAAAAGAAAATTGGAAACAGTTTACTAAAAGTATAAATCCATCCAAATGTATCTGATGAACTTATGGGAAGTACAGAGATTATTTTTTCAAAATAAATGTGTTATTTTGAATGATTTAACAGTTTAAGACTTTTATTTAAAAAAAAAAATCTATGCTAAATATATGCATGCCAAATTGGTCTTTACTCCAGATATACATTTCCAAAAATGCATCACTGAAATTACCCAGAAGTGTTTTATAAATAGAATAAAATATTCTATTCCAAAAGAACCTTATGGAAATTTACTTTCCCTAGTTAAAGAACTTAATTTACATGACTTTCAGATGCTTATAATAAAAACTTGCCTTTGATTTGATAGTACAGCAATTCAAAAACAAACTCCAAGGATTTGAGAAGACAAAATGTCTAATTATTAAGCTTTCTAGCTCCCCCGCCCTCCATATGCTTCTAATATTTTCTTTGCATTTTTGCATCAATCCAGAGAATATCCAAATTTGCTTTTAAAAAGGTGGAATTCCTCCTTTTTGGAGGAACTCTTTCATGCCTATGTAAATAATATAGGATAAATACAGGAATACAATAAAGAAGGTTATTTTTAATATGACTTTTGAAAAGCTTTATGCCAACCTAAAGACAGATTTAACGTTGTTAAAACTTCATAGAACGAAAACAAAATTTTAATATGGTAATGAAACACTAGCTTATTTTCAATATGATTAAGATTAGAAAAGTGAAAAGACGCCAACGATTAATTTTAATAGGATTTTTGAAGGGTGTTAAATTACTGGAAAACTATATTAAATGCCACTAAAATAGAAAAAAAAGTTCATATATCGACTTTTTTTTAAATTATATATATATATATAAATGGTTGGACTAATGTATTTCTAAAAGGCAAAACAGCGGACAAAAACGTTAATAACTCGACATTTTTTTTTTTTTTTTTTTTTTTTTTTTTTTTGACGAAAGCTCGAATAAGCGGATATCAAATCAGTTGTTTTGAAATGAAGTAGGAAAGATAGTCCTTTAAGTTTACGGACATTAGAATCGTGAACATTTTTATCTCATAGCCAACCACAGCTACGTTTTAACAAATCTAGTATTAATTATAGTAATGGAAGAGAAAGTCGTAAAAGTTAACAACTGATAAAGAAAGGGTAGTTTCTAATAGACTGATAATGTTGTATTAATATTTACAGGGTGTTATATAAAGAACTTCCTAACTTTAAAATTCTACAGTAAACATGCAGATGACGCAAGTGACATATTTTTGAGGTAATTCATAAATTTTATATAGAGTAAACTAAAGAAAAGTTTAATTTTTTGCGAATAGATAGTGTTGCGCTGTTTTAAACTATAGAAATATTCAAATTATTACCTCCAAAATTTCAACCTTTGATATCAACTAAATACATAAGAAAATTACAATTAACTTCAAAACACAGCCGGCGTTCACACATTTTTTGAAATATTCCGGTAAAAGAATTTTAAAATGTTTCTTTTTAGCTCACAGGCTATAAAAGCCTGAGAGCTAATGTGGCCGCAGGTTCTGTATGTATGTATGTATGTACGTAACGCGATAACTCTTGATAGAAATATCCGATTTGCTTCAAAAAAATATTAGGTTCATTCTGATAAGGCACTGCCCTGATTAGTTTTGGGGGTTCATTGGTTAAGTATAAAGAGAGGAACAGGGGAGGGAGTAGATAAATGGGTTTTTTTCATGCAGAATTATTCGATTTGCTCCAAATTTGGTATACATGTTTATTATGCTAAGGAGCTTTCCTGATTAGACTTGGAGGTTCATTAGTTAAGCATAAAAGTAGGAAAGGGGGGACAGCCCCCCCCTTAACTTAGATAAATGGGTTTTTCATGCAGAATTATCAGATTTACTTCAAATTTGGTATACCGGTTAATTCTGGTAAGGCGCTTCCCTGATTAGTTTGGTGTTTCATTTTTTAAATATAAAGGGAGGGGGACGGGGGGGGAGGGGGTTAATACCTCCTTAATTTAGGTAAATGGGTTTTTCTACCTGATTTGCTTCAAATTTGGTATACCGGTTTATACTAATAAGGCGCTTCCCTGATGAGATTTGGAGGCTCATTGGTTAAGTATAAAGAGGGAAAAGGGCGGTGCTAATCCCCCCTTAATTTGTTTTTCGAGGGGCGTTATTCTTTAAAATAAAATTATAATATACAATTAGTATGAATAGCCTGTGAGCTCGATGCCATAAGTTTAACTAGGCACTTTTCTCTTTATTTCCTTCTTTGTGCGCGGAAGTGGGGGATGGGAGGAGATTTCTGGCAACAGCTTAGACGATAATTTTAATTCGAAATTAAAAATTATCATATGATCAGACCTGCCAACTGCTACGAAAAAATCGTAGTTGCTACGATTTAGACCTATAAACTACGATGCTACGAAAATCGGTCTTAAACTACGATTTTTTGCAAAAAACGCAAATGCATTTTTTTGTTTCTCGTTGCGATTTTTATCCCACGCAGCACATTTTTCAATTGTGATTCTGTTCCGAAATTTCAAAGTATTCATTTCTGAAAGTTTAAAAAAAATGGCCATTAGCCCGAAAATTCGGGCATTAAAAAATGCTCATGGGAAAAAAAAATCTGGTCTACAAAACATACTTTTTAACATAAAACTCTCTTTATGCATATTAACCACGAGTGAATCGTGTTTCTGTCAATATTTATAGTACAGGAATTCTCTTCCTTACAAACAGGGGTGCCATTTTAAGAATCTCTGGAGGGGGGGGGGGGAGGGGCAAGGTTTGAAATAGTGTTCAAAATCGTACGATTTGTGCACGGAAAAGGAAAGTCCTGCATAATGAAAAATGGTGTGCAGTATTTCCCCCTGTAAATTCTTCCATATATCTATGATTCTTCTGTAAGTATATTTTGAAATTTCTTGGTAGTTCGCAATTTTTTTTTTCTTGCAGAATAAAGAAATTTCTCCAATTGGGAAAAAATTGTGAATATCCTGAAATGGTCGCGGGAAAAAAATCGCGAATTTCAACAAAATTTACTGCACTGGGATAAGAAATTGGAACCAGGCTTCTTTTACAAATGTCAAAAAACGCTGTGATATGAGAAGTTCTAAAAATCGTAGAAAATTTTTCTGAGGAAAAAAAATACTATATTGAGTTGAAAGACTGAAACCTTATTCCTTTTACGAATATCAAAAGATATCTGCGAAACATGAAAAACCAACCAACCTCCAGATTAATTTTAATTTTGTGTGCTACGATTTCGCATTTTCAAAGGTTGGTAGGTCTGTATGATACTTTTTGCATTTATTCTTCTATCAAAATGGCGTACTATATACAACCGCGAAATTACCTGACGTTTCACCTATGGACTATTGTGACTTTTGTCTGCTGAAAAGAGCTCTTTTTGAAAGCGAAAATCCACCACTATTGATGGACTCTGGAAAGTAGTGAAAGAGGAATGTCAGGCAATACTACTGGAAATTTTATGAAAAGCCCTACTGTCATGAAAAGTATGATACAATCTTATAATTCAGAAAAACGGTTATCAGATCGAATGTTTAAAAAATTAGTCTTTGCATTTTAAGCATTTGAAAGGGGGAAAAAAAAAAAGATGGCTCCGAAAGTATTAAAAAAATATGTAAGCACCCTCTGTATCGACAAAATACGAAAATTTTCTTCGCATTTCAACAGTTAAACAAAATACAAAGTACCAGGTGTCCTAAAAAAGACTGACTGATTTTAAAATTCAATAACTCGCAAACGGTGACAAATAGTTAAAAAATTCTTGCAGGGCGGGTTGTGTATGATGTCAGGATCTTTTTACCGTGATTCTCGAATTTAGTTCGATTTACAAACAAGAGATGGCACTACAAGCAATAGGCGTTAAATTCAAGTTGAATTTTTTGACTTTTTTTCTTCTTCCATGCCAAAAAAGGAGATTAAAATGTATTGAAATGGTCTGGAAGTACCAAAAATTAGGCCTGAATTTAGTACCCATTGTTCGAAGCGCCATCTATTGTTTGTAAATAGAACTAAATTCCAGAATCATAGTAAAAAACTCCTGACATCATACATAACGCTCCTGCAAGAATTTTTTAAATATCTGTCACGGTTTGCAAGTTATTGAATTTTAAATTCAGACAGTCCATTTTACGACACCCGGTAAATACCCTTTGTATCAACAAAATACGAACATTTTCTTCGCATTTCAATAGTCAAACAAAATACAATGTAAATATTGAGCTACCTATAATACAGTTTTACGTTCGTTTGAACCTTATTACTTTTTGAGGTATCGCACGACCATCTAGTGACGAAAATTTGAACTAATTTAAAAATCACTTTATCTGCAAAAGCTGAGCTACCTGATAAACGTTCCACTTATTTCATCTTTATATTTATTAAAGTTAATGAAATATTGAATTTTAAAATTATGGAGTTCTTTATAAGGCACTCCACATATATGTAGTATTTAAATTACATAATGTAATTTAATGCATTATACAGGGTGTCCATAAAAGAATGTCCCAGCTATAAATTTTAATAGCATCAACTATAAGCGTTGTAGAGTGTTGGTCCAAGGTCACAAATAAAGAGTAACTCAAACAGTTTTAGATAAGCGCATGCGCGAGTATTGCTTTGTTATTGACTCACTTGCAGTGCCACATACGCAAAATGTCGACTCCTGAGCGTAAAGTGTTTTGTGTTCTGAAATTTTCTAAGAGTGAATCTGTAATTTCAGTTCAACGTGCATTTCGTTTAAAGTTTAATTGTGTTCCCCTTCGTGGCAAAAACACACAGAATTGAAGTGGCTATTGCTTCCGTTACTCCGGACTTGTTAACCGAAGTGTTGGAAGAATTGGACTTTAGGTTGGATGTGTGCCGTATAACTAAAGGTACACATATTGAACATTTGTAAGAAAAACTAGGTTAGTTTATCTTCAATTTGATGTATGATTTGTTGTAAATAGTCTAAATTAAACTATTATAATGTACCACAAAACTGGGACATTGTTTTATGGACATCCTGTATAATAAAAAATATTATATATCTATATACTGCTACAATAAATCTACTACGAGACCACTTGATTCAATACTTGGATAACTCAACACATTATCTACACTGGCCTCCAAAAGTTAAGGTACAGGGACTGGATGCTTTCGATTGTACACGGTTTGTCAAATATCTACCAACATTATTGGCAAATTGTTTTTGAATTTCTGGGATGTAAAAAACATGTTCACGTGCACATTCACAAAGATAGGGGCGATATAGTGAGTTGCTTTCTAAAAATAGCTTTATTATAAGGGATTTTCCAAAACTTTTCAATCCGCTCCCTATATCTTTCTGAGTTTTCACAATATTTGACTGGACATTTTATAGAAGTTGCCCAAAATAGCTGACTGCCAAATTATGAAATAAAAATTTTGAAATCTTCCACGCATGCGCAGTTAAAAATTATTTCATACAAGCGCCCATACCTCATCAAATATTCAATTTATTAATGTTTTAATTGCAGTATACTGTTGCTACTGTTCTTTGTCAGGTTTTCGGAAAGTTGCGTTAAATTTCGTTGAAAACTCTGTATGCTATAAACAAAAAACTTTCGAATTTTTCAAGATATATTAACATCTTCACGAATATGAGTGCTATGCTTACACAAAGGCACACAAACATTGAACAGGTTCCAAATAGTCATTTATCAGTGACAAACCATTTCTAGCATTTTCCGTTACATAGGGGATCGCAAGTATTATTTTAATATTAAATTTATTATTAGCCCCCTAATTGTCCTTCCGACTAAATCTTCACCGTGAAATATGAAATCAGACATGTTCTTTACATCAGAGAAATTCAAGAACAATTCATCAATAATGTTGGTAGATATTTGATAAACCGTGTACAATCGAAAGCATCCAGTCCCTGTACCTTAATTTTTGGAGGCCAGTGTATTTCCTGAGTGATGTCGAATCATCTAAGTTTTATTCTATTTTATATTTAACACATTACTTAAAAAAAAAAAAAAAGACCCGATTAAATAATTCATAAAACCGCCAATCTTCTACTTATCATTTAATAATTTCTATTTTTATTTTTTCGAATTTAATTTTCTTTGTGTATAATCTTATCAAGAACACAAAAGCTTATTTCAGGCAATTGTAAAAGTTTTACATAAATTAAAGGCTGGTAATCTTTTTTAGCAATAATATAGTGATCAAATAAACTTCTGCATTCATATAATCCAATTTTAGTCCGCTAGTAAACTTAATTCTAAATTGCTTTTTATTTCTTTTTCAAACTGTACCTATGGATATGCTTTACTAAATTAGAGATAACATTCCAACAAAAGACCTCGAAAATTGAATAATGGATTTTTCAAAATAAAGCTTTCTCCTTGAATATAATTTAAAGTGGTATTTATTTAATTATCTAACACAAAGAATACTTATCTGTAAAAAGGCAATTTTTTAAATAACCCCGGAGACGTCAAAAACAATTTTTCAAAACCGCTAATATGCTGTGAAAGAAGTCTTAGGAATAAAGAATAAAAAGCGAGTTAATTGAAAAATAATGTCTACAAACATTAGCATACGGGTAAAGTGAAATAAAAACACAAATAATAAAAAGACATGTCTGTAAAACATAAAACTAGGTTTAAAAAAATTATAGATGCGGAGCAAAGTTACTTAAAACATGGTAATTGTAAGTTTCGTTCAAAAATTTTTTGACGCATAAATATTTAAAGAATCTTCAAAAATGTTACATTATTTTCGGGGGGGGGGGGGGGGGGGAGATGTAAGCCAAGATGCGAATTACAGGATTACAATAAAATTTTTATCAGATCGATTTCCATGCGACTGTTTTTCCTTTCCTTCTTTTTTTATTTACAACATACGACGAACCCTCTTCTTCATTTCAAAAATTTCCTTAAAAAGAAATTTTTGTAATGTAAGGCAGTTGAGATATTTGAGAATGTGTGAAAGAAGTTCCCTGAATAAGCTACCATGTAAATTACTATAAAGGGTCATTCTCCAAAAAAGTGTAACATTCCAGTCACAAAGCCTTTTTCACAATATTTGACATGAACATTTTTGGATTAATTTATGTTTTCTGTTGAAAGTGAAAGAAGACTAAACGTGTTGTGTTTATACATTTTTTATAATTACTTTATATTTTTTATTTCTTAGTACACAGTATGTGAGATCTCACCTCCGTGTTATGTCACACACCCAATGTTACCAAGAAAACTGTTTGATTACTTGTTTAATTAAAAACGAAATAGTTAAATAATTATTATTCTAGCTACTACTATCTCAAGAGCAGGTAACTTAGCATAGTTATTACTTTCTTTGTATTTTTGTTTGTTTTCTGAGTACGAAAAGGAGTGTCACACAATAAATTCTCACCTCCATGAATCAAACATTAAATTACATTTTCATGTTAAAAAATGGCAAAAGTATCATCAGATTTTGTTTCCCATCATGCTACAGTTAGCTAGTATGTTTGCTGTTGTTAAATTATAAGTCAGAAATTTGTTTTTATAGTCAGGTATTAGATTTTGTTATAAAAAAGCAACCATGGTTATTGGAGATTCTCACATCCGTGGACTGAAAATTCAAGGTGACTAAATCAACACTAAGATATTTGCTTATACATTGCTTATGTAATTATACAGACCTGCCAACTGCTACGAAAAAATCGTAGTTTCTACGAGCTAACAACTATGATGCTACGAAAATCGGTCTAAAACTACGATTTTCTTCAAATAAAACACACGCCGAAAATAACCAATTTCGTCAATCGTTCGCAGAAAAAAAATGCTAATTTCATCAAAGAATCGCAGAAAAACTCAAATTTCGTCAGAGGATCGTGATAAAGCGAAAATTTTGTGAATGAATCGTGAAAAAAGCAAATTTCTTCAGAGGGTCGCGAAAAAACGCAAATTTCTTCAAATAATCGCGAAAAAAAACGCGAATTTCGTCAAAGGATCCCGAAAAAAAAAAACACATTGTTCCAAGGGATTGCAAAAACCGCAAATCTCGCCAAAGGATCGCCAGAAAAACGCAATTTTCGTCAAATGCTCACGGAAAAAATATCCAAATTTCGTCAAAGGTTCGCGGAAAGAACGCGAGTTTCGTCAAAGGATCGCGAAAAAAATGCTAATTTCTTCAAAGGATTGTGGAAAAACGCAAATTTCGTCGAAGGAATGCGAAAAAAAATCCAAGTTTCCTCAAAGAATCGCGAAAAAAAACAAATTGCGTCAAAGATCGCGGGAAAAACGCGAATTTGGTCGAAGGATCGTGGGAAAACGCAAATTTCTTCAAAGAATCGCGAAAAAAAACCCCCGAAAATTTCGCCAAAGGATCGCCGACAATGTGCCAATCTCGTCAAAGAATCGGTAAAAAAAAAAATTCGTCAAAGGATCGCGGAAAAAACACGAATTTGGTCAAAGGATCGCAGAAAAAAGCAAATTTCGCCAAAGCATCGCGGAAAAAAAGCGCGATTTTTGTGATGCATAATTAGATTGTAATCCGCCCCCCCCCCACACACACACACACACACTCCTTACAGAAAATTTTCTGTCAATTTCTGATTTTCTTTTACTCAGAATCACCCCAGCTCTGTGCTCTCTTCAGAAAACATCGCACGCAGACAAATATCTTAATGTTTATTGTTATGATACATATAGTTTTTAACCTGACAGAATATAAAGAATCGGGTTAACCCAACCGGCAGGAATCTAAATTCGGCCCCGAACCAAAAGCAATCAGTTCCCGATTTGCAGCGTAAAAAACAGCAACCAACCAACCTCTGGATTAATTTGAATTTTGGGTGCTACGATTTCTCATTTTCAAAGGTTGGCAGGTCTGAATAATTATATCAACTGATGTTGATTTAAAGAACAAAAAAAAAAAAATCTCAAAAAATAAATAAATATGTAGGTTAATATTTAGAGGATGTTCCTCACCTCCGTGAATCTCTTAATTTTGAAAATGTATATTTCAGAGAAAAATGCTTAACAATAAGAATTTACAATGACTGTAAAAAAAAAAAAAAAAAAAAAGTTTCAAAACTTTAAAAGTGAAGAATTGAATGACATATAAAAGATGGGTGATGAAAAGAAGCCCCAGATGGGAGATGAATTTTTTGTGTTTTTTTATATTCATTCCAAATAAACTCATTATGCATTATATAGAATTGCTCCTTAGTTATATATCTAATAGAATAAATAGTTTTTTATGCTTTGTCTCACTACACAAACATAACTGTAGCATAAAGTTCACCTCCGTGAGTGATGTTAATAAAAAATTGTATTTCTAAAAAAAAAATATATATATATAATGTATCTGGGCTACTGCTGATTTTTACTTGCAGTAAGTGATAAGTTTCTAAAAATGATAACATTTAGTCTTGAAAAACAAAAATTTTTACGGTAAATTTTTATTGAAAATGTACACTTTTTGAAGAATGACCCATAAGTTTTATTGCAATAATAATATGCTCTGCCATGCGTTGGAAGTAAGTAAGGGCCACTCTAATTTAGAGTTTCCTTGAAAAATTATTGTCATGAAGTTAAAGTATCACGTTCCATCATTCACCCGGAATGGAACGACAATTAAATATTTTCCTCTGCACGCCGAGGCACTACTTCTTCTAATACGGTCCAGCTACGCATTTAAAAACGAAAGTGACGTATGTGAACAAAGTGACATATTAAAATGAATGGATATGCAGTTAAATATTTTTTCCTCTACCAAATCCAAAGCACTACTACTTCTACTTCCAGCTACCCTAAGAATAATAGACTCTCCCATTGCTAACGAAGGGAAGTATTTAAAATGAATAGAACAGCAATTAATGAAAATATTCTCTGACAATAGCTGCACGATTGCAGACCGAAAGTACTAGGAAATTTAAATAAAATGTATATTTTAAACTTGTAACATCTGTATTATTATTATCTGTCCCCTTTTAAGTAAACAGAGAACTTTTCAAAGTTCAAATTGTGTAGTTTATGACCTTAGTTTGTTTACTACTAAAGTAAATATTCTATTCCAAAAGTTTACAAAAATTTTCACTGTGGATAGATACTTTAAACGACTTCATTTACATGACTTTTATATGCTTATAATATAAGCTCACCTTTGATTTGATAGCTCTTTTGCACAGCAATTCAGAGACAAGCTCTCAGGATTTAAAATGTAGTATAAAACGTCTGATTATTAAATTTTCGAGACCCCCCACCTCCATCTTATTGACTTCCAATATTTTCTTTGCATTTTTTCCATCAATCCAGATAATGATCAAAATTGTTTTTAAAAAGGTGGAATTCCACGTTTAGAAGGAACTATTTCATGCCTGGTTCGGACAGCAAGAACTTTTTGATCGTTTGTTTGTTAGGTTAAAGTGACCGACGTGAAAAAAACCCCGACAAGAAAACATATTTTTTGTTTTAAAACTAGATATCAATCCTTTATCATTAAATTTTTACACGGGCTGAAAACCGTTACATTTCTAACCGATAGAAATTTCAATGAGTTCGAACAACAACTATTTTTCTTACACTATGAAACGAGCTTACGTGAAAAACGAAAAATTGTCTTCTTACGAACTTTTTACCTTTAAATATCAATGTTTTCGCGAATTTTTCATTTAAAAATATAAATTCATACAAAATCGGATTAAATATATAAAATCATACAATTTTGAAGTTTATTTATGGTTATTATCACGGTCCCGGGCAACGCCGGACGGATCAGCTAACAATGTAATAAAAATTATATAAAAATATTTGCATTCACATTTAATTTTCATTACTTATTTCTACACACGGAAAAACTATTTTGTTAAAACAACCAAAAAATATTTATGCCAACCAAATTTTTTGGATACATAGCCCCATCCAAATAATCAAATATTTGGACAGGTCTATATTAACTAAACATTAGTTCTTTTAACTAAATAGTTTTACCGTGCATACACTAGAAAGACACGATTTTCTATAAAGACAAGTGAAAATTTAAGTGCACTTTTTATCATTTTTATAGCGTATATAATCCAGACTCTACATAATATTTTTTGAAACTACTTTTTTTTAACTCGAGTTTAGAAGTAGTTAAAAAAATTACCGTACAAATATAAATATTGGGAAAAAAATCATTCTGGCAACTTTCACTGGAAATGCCATAAAATTAATCCAAAAAGAAATATTTATTTGAGTGAATGGGATATTTTAGGATACTTTGGGAGATTACCTGCATTTCTGCTGAAATAAAAGATAGAATTAAAACACTCATGCTAGAGATATATGAAAAGAATTTTGGGAAGACTGTTTAAAATTGCTTAGCTTGCTAAAGGATAAAAGAGAATTACTGGTCATTTCGCGCCAACTGGGCATTCCGAAGATATTATTACTGTAAGAGCTCTCTCTCTCTCTCTCTCTCTCTCTCTCTCTCTCTCTCTTTTTCAATCTGGAGAAAACTACAGAGATAAATGGTCATAAACTGAACTTGAGAAAAGTTTGAGATGAAATGCAGAGACAGGGTGAAATTTGCAGATTTATTTCATAGGACCAGATTTATACTCGGACAAAATGTAACTAACCAACAATAATTAAAATTTTAAAAAAAGATAAAAAAAATATCTATAGAAAGATATCAGATATGAGAAATAGAGGTTCAAGGCGGTGGAGGCACGGGAGGTGGCGACACGGGGCAGCCGGCTGAGCCAGAACTCCCAATTCTCTACTACTAACAAAAACTGTTTTCTTACGAACGCTTTTACCACTAAATATCAATATGTTTTCGCATATTTTTTATTTAAAAATATTCATACAAAATCGGATTAAATATATAAAATCATACAATTTTGAAGATTATTGAAGGCTATTATCATGGGCCCGAGCAACGCTGGGCGGGTCAGCTAGTAATGTAATAAAAATTATATAAAATTATTTGCATTCTTATTTAATTATTATCACTTCTTTCTAAGAAGATATGTGAAAATTTATAAGTGCGTGTTTTACAAAATTTTGGTGCGTATTATATCATTTCTTAGTGCATATAATCCGGACTCTACATAATAATTTTTCTATGATTCTTTAGAAGTAGTTAAAAAGAATTAACCGAACAAATATAAACATTGAAAAAAAAATCATTCTGGCAACTTTCACTGGAAAAGCCATAAAATTAATCCAAAAAGAAATATTTATTCGAATGATTGGGATATTTGAGGATGCTTTGGAAGATTACCTGCATTTCTCTCTGAAATAAAAGGTGGAATTAAGACACTCATCGAGGAGATATATGAAAAGAATTTTGCAAGGAAGGTAGTTTAAAATTGCTTAGATTGCCAAAGGATAAAAGAGAATTAGCGCCGACTTGCGCACTCCGAAAATATTATTAATGCAAGAGCTCTCTCTCTCTCTTTCAGTTTGGAGAAAACAAACGAGATAAATGGTGGTAAACTGAACTTGGGAAAAGTTTGAGATGAAATGCAGAGACAGGGTGAAATTTGCAGATTTATTTCATAGAACCACATTTATGCTCAGAAAAAAGGTAACTAACTAGCAATAATTAAGACTTAGAAAAGGATTAAAAAAACATGTATAAAGATATCAGATAATAGAAACAGAGGTGCAAGGCGGTGGAGGGACGCGAGGAAGCGACACGGTGCCGCCGGCTGAGCCAGAACTCTCTTTTCTCTACTACTAACAAAAACAGTCGTCTTACGAACGCTTTTACCACTAAATATCAATATGTTTCGAAAATTTTTCATTTAAAAATATTTCTACAAAATCGGATTAAATATATTAACTCATACAATTTTGAAGATTTTTTAAGGTTACTATCATGACCCGAGCAACGCCGGGCGGGTCAGTTAGTAATGTTATAAAATTATATAAAAATATTTGCATTCTTATTTAATTATTATTACTTCTTTCTAAGAAGATAAGTGAAAATTTATAAGTGCGTATTTTACAAAATTTTGGTGCATATAAATCCGAAATCTACATAATAATTTTTTCAAATAATTTTTTGAACTCTAACATTCTTTAGAAGTAGTTTAAAAAATCCTTCTGCAACTTTAACTGGAAATGCCATAAAATTAATCCAAAAACATATACTTATTTGAGTGAATGGGATATTTTTATGGGTGATTTTTATGGTGTATATAATCCGGACTCAACATAATATTTTTTTTTCAAATTAATTTTTTAAGTCTAACAATCTTTAGAAGTAGTTAAAAAAATCACCAAACAAATATAAAGACTGAAAAAAAAAATCCTTCTGCCTCTTTCACTGGAAATGCCATAAAATTAATACGAAAAGAAATATTTATTTGAGTGAATGGGATATTTAAGGATGCTCTGGGAGATTACCTGCATTTCTCACTGAAATAAAAGGTAGAATTAAGACACTCATCGAATAGATGTATGAAAAGAATTTTGCAAAGAAGGCAGTTTAAAATTGCTTAGATTGCCAAAGAATAAAAGAGAATTACTGAGCATTTCGCGCCGACTGCGCACTCCCAAGATATTATTAATGAAAGATATATATATCTCTCTCTCTTTCAGTTTGGAGAAAACTACGGAGGTAAATGGTCATAAACTGAACTTGGGAAAAGTTTGAGATAAAATGCAGAGACAGGGTGAAATTTGCAGATTTATTTCATAGGACCAGATTTATACTAGGACAAAATGTAACTAACCAACAATAATTACGATTTAAAAAAGGATTTAAAAAAATATGTAGAAAGATATCAGATAATAGAAATAGAGACGCACGGCGGTGGAGGCGACTGGAGGCGAGGGCACGGTGCCGCGGTCTCGTCGACTGAGCCAGAACTCTCATTCTATACTACTACCAAAGACTGTCTTCTTACGAACGCTTTTACGACTAAATATCAATATGTTTTCGCAAATTTTTCATTTACAAATATTTATACAAAATCGGATTAAATATATAAAATCATACAAATTTGAAGATTATTTATGGTTATTACCACGGGCCCGGACAACGCCGGGTGGATGAGTTAGTAATGTAATAAAAAATATTAAAATTTTTTGCAATTATATTTAATTATTATTACTTCTTTCTAAGAAGATATGTGAAAATTTATAAGTGCATATTTTACAAAATTTTAGTGCACATTTTATTTTATGGTGTATATAAATCCGAACTCTACATAATAATCTTTTCAAATTAATTTTTTAACTCTAACATTCTTTAGAAGTAGTTTAAAAAGTCACCGAACAAATATAAACACTGGGGAAAAAAAATCCTTCTGCAACTTTCACTGGAAATGACATAAAATTAATCGAAAAAGGTATACTTATTTGAGTGAATCGGATATTTTATCGTTTTTATAGTGTATATAACCTGGACTCTACATAATAAATTTTTCAAATAAATTTTTAAGTCTGACATTCTTTAGTAGTAGTTGAAAAAAACAAAAAAAAAAACACCGAATAAATATAAACATAAAGAAGAAGAAGAAGAAGAAAAAAAAATCCTTCTGTAACTTTCACTAGAAATGCCATAAAATTAATCAAAAAAGAAATATTTATTTGAATGAATGGAATATTTTAGGATGCTTTTGGAGATTACTTGCATTTCTCTCTGAAATAAAAGGTAGAATTAAGACACTCATCGAGGATATATATGAAAAGAATTTTGCAAGGAAGGCAGTTTAAAATTGCTTAGATTGCCAAAGGATAAAAAAGAATTACTGAGCATTTCGCGCCGACTGCGCACTCCGAAGATATTAATGTAAGAGCTCTCTCTCTCTCTCCCTCTTTCAGTTGGAGGAAACTACCAAGATAAATGGTGATAAACTGAACTTGGAAAATGTTTGAGATGAAATGCAGAGACAGAGTGAAATTTCCAGATTTATTTCACAGGACCAGATTTATAGTTGGAAAAAATGTATCTAACTAACAATAATTAAGTTTTAGAAAAGGGTTAAAAAATATGTAGAAATATATCAGATAATAGAAATAGAAGTGCAAGGCGGAAGAGGGATGGGAGGTGGCGATACGATGCCACCGGCTGAGCCAGAACTCTCATTTCTCTACTACTAACAAAAACTGTCTTCTAACGAACGCTTTTACGAAAAAATATCAATATGTTTTCGCATATTTTTCATTTAAAAATATTCATACAAAATCGGATTAAATATATAAAATAAACAATTTTGAAGATTATTTAGGTTATTATCATGGGCCCGAGCAACGCCGGGCGGGTCAGCTAGTAATGTAATAAAAATTATATAAAAATACTTGCATGCTTATTTAATTATTATTATTTCTTTCAAAGAAGATAAGTGAAAATTTATAAGTGCGTATTTAAAAAAATGTTGGGGCATATTATATCATTTCATAGTGCATATAATCCGGACTCTACATAACAATTTTTCTATGATTCTTTAGAAGTAGTTAAAAAGAATCATCGAACAAATATAAACATTCGAAAAAAAAAATCTTTCTCCAACTTTCACTGGAAATGACATAAAACTAATCCAAAAAGAAATGTTTATTTGAGTGAATGGGATATTTTAGGATGCTTTGGGAGATTACCTGCATTTCTCTCTGAAATAAAAGGCAGAATTAAGACACTCATCGAGGAGATATATGAAAAGAATTTTGCAAGGAAGGCAGTTTAAAATTGCTTAGATTGGCCAAAGGATAAAAGAGAATTACTGAGCATTTCGCGCCGATTGCGCACTCCGAAGATATTAATGTAAGAGCTCTCTCTCTCTCTCTCTTTCAGTTAGGAGAAAACTACCGAGATAAATGGTGATAACCTGAACTTGAGAAAAGTTTGAGATGAAATGCAGAGACAGAGTACAATTTTCAGATTTATTTTATAGAACCAGATTTATACTTGGAAAAAATGTAACTAACTAATAATAATTAAGATTTAGAAAAGGATAGAAAAACAAATTCGTAGAAAGAAATCAGATAATAAAAATGAAAATATTTTGTAACTAACATCACAAAAATTTTGACGAACATGACGATAGGCTATCTGGACTGAAATACATAAACTGATCCTTGATATAAAAGTTCAAAAATCTCGCATAGTTAGAAAGCAACCACGTAGTGGCTGTTTCTGATCATTATGTGGTTGCCTTTTAACTACTCGTGGCTTTTTTGCCTCTTTGCATTAAGGATGAATTTATGTACAAGGTGTCCATAATTAAAGGATCCTACTTTAAAGTTGTCTACAGACGAACATAAAGTTGTGAACTTTTGTGAAAGACATAATAAAGAAATTTGTTTAAATGAAAAAAAAAAAATTGCTCAAAATTTCGCCACCAGAGGACGTTTTAATGAATTACACATTTAGCATACATTTACGATTGTTTAGAAATTTTATTTATTAACTTTACCTGATGTTACAGACAGCATTTCCTGACATGTTCTCAGCCTTTCCCAGAACATATTGCGGCCAACAGGCTATCTTATGATTCCAGATGGTATCTGAAAAGGATTACCGTCGTGGAACATGCTTGGTTGTAATATAATTTGTAAAATGTCGTAAATGTATGCTAAATATGTATTTCGTTTAAAAAGTCCTCTGGTGGTGAACTTTTGAACTATTTTTTTTTTCGCTCAAGCAAATTCCCATACCTTTATTATGTTTTCCACAACGTTTTATAACCTTCTGAACAAAAGTTTCTCCTGTAGACGACTTTAAAATAGGGTCGTTTAATTAAGGGCACCCCGTACTTCGATCCGAAAAGATAACCTCGAGTTTTTTATTATTTCTGTGAGGTAAATAACAACGTCTTCTTACTTTTAACAATAGTTATATTTATTTTACGAGATTAATCACATTTTCAAATATAGCTTAAAATTTTCTACTCAGTTTTACACATAAACTTCCCTATTTTTTTAATTTTAAAGAAATATGTTGTAGTTTTTTAAAGTAATTGCTTAAAAAGGATACACATTTAAATATCTACCGAGGGCTCGGGGATCTTTCTGCGACATTGTCAGGGCCCGGAGTCCGCTAGTCTACTGAACAATCACAGTGTTTTTCATATAGAGGTTTCCCTCATTTCATGTAGTTTCAGTTAATGCATTTTTTAAATACTCTTTTAATTAGTGTAGGGAAAATTTCGATTAGTATACACAAAACCCGGAATATACGATCCTTTTTTTCTCAGTCAAACAACGCGGAATCTTTCTGAAAATGACAAACTCTTTTCAATGATTTGTCATAAACTGTGAAAATACTTTTTTACCGACAACCACTGCGTTAGCACAGCCAATGGCAGTGTTGAATTCAGGGGTGGTCCGAGGGAGACATTCGCTTCCAGAACACTGAAATCCCCTCCCTTCTCTCTGGCTTTGACAGCCTGTGAGCTAAAATCTACTCAAACACGCACTGTAAAAAAAAGGGGACTAAAAATCGGAGATTCTATCGGCAATCGAGACGCCAGTAATATTTCCGTATTTTAAAGGAAATTTCTCCCCCATAAATTCCAGAAATCCGTATTTTTACGGAAATTTTCCCCCATAAATTACGGAAAATTTTCTGTTTTTCTGGAATTTATGGGGGAAAATTTCCGTTAAAATACGGAAAGTACTGGCGTCTTGATTGCCAATAGAATCTCTGTTTTTTAGTGCGTTTTTTTTTCTTTTTTTTACAGTGCACTCCCGAAAATCAGTGGAAGTAAAAGAAACTTTGTTTTTATACATGCTTATTTAAATCTTGGAAATATATTGGTTTATGCGATTTCTAAAGAAAGAATGCTTTTCGGAATCATGGGTAACTGTATATTATATCATGGTTATTGTAGTTATTGTATATTTTAGTTCGTTGTTATATAAGACTTTCGTAGGTTAAGAAACATTTTCTTTACTTTTTTACATTCTAGCTCTGACATAAAAACCACAATTTTGATAAAATGTATAAGAAATTTTCAAAAGAAATTTGAAAGCAAAAGAGATAATTTAAGACAGTTTAACAGATTATCGTTATCTTTTAAAAATAAAAGGTCGAATTGTGATATTTAACGAATAGATATGAGAGAATTTTGTAATAAAAGCAGTTTGAAATTGCTTAGATTGCTAGAACACAAGAAAGAATTACTGGACATTTCATATCAAATCTATTGCTGGAAGGTTATTAATGTAAAGCTATCTGGACCGACAAATGGTGATAAATGGAATTCGGAAAAGATTGCGACGGCGGGCAAAAAGATAAAAGCAAAAATAAAATGAAATAAAATGAGTTTTTTTTTACAAACAGTTGTTATTGAAATTAAAATTTTATAAATTAACTATTTAATACACATGTTGATTAATTATTATTTAAAGTCATACCTCTAATCTTAATGCATTTGTATGGTTCGAAATATTAATATTATTATTATTGTTAACTTTATTTAACTCTTTTTTTTAGATCATGGGCTATCAAAGCTTAAAAGTCAATGTGCCCGCCGGTTCTGTACGTACGTACATAACGCGTTAACTCTTGATAGAAACATCCGATTTGCTTCAAAATTTTTTTCTATGTTCATTCTGATAAGGCGCTTTCCTGATTAGTTTTGGGAGTTCATTGGTTAAGAATAAGGGGGGGGGGAGGGGATTAGGGTCCACCCATTTAAATAAATGGGTTTTTCAGGAAGAATTATTCGATTTGCTCCAAATTTGGTATACCAGTTTATTATGTTAAAGAGCTTCCCTGATTAGATTTGGAGGTTCATTAGTTAAGTATAAAGGGGGAAAGGGAACATCCCCCCCTAAGTTAGATAAATGGGTTTTTCGTGCAAATATTCGATTTGCTCCAAATTCGGTATGCCAGTTTATTATGTTAAGGAGCTGTGCCTTGATTAGATTTGGAGGTTTATTGGTTAAGTATAAAGTGGTGACGGGGACTAGTCCGCCCTCCCTTAATTTAGATAAATGGGTTTTTCATGGAGCAATATTCGATTTGCTTCAAATTTGATATACCGGTTTATTCCGATATGGCGCTTCCTTCATTAGATTTGGAAGTTCATTGGTTAAGTATAAAAAAGGGAAAGGTGAAAAGTCCCCTTCCCTTAATTTAGATAAATCTGTTTTCATACAGAATTATCCAATTTACTTTAATTTTTTTTCTAGGTTCATTCTGATAAGGAGCTTTCCTGATTAGATTTGAAGGTTCATTGGTTAAGCATAAAGGGGGAAATGAATAGCTAATACCCCCTTAATTTAGCGAAATGGTTTTTTCATGCAGAATTAACTGATTTGCTTCAAATTTGGTATACCGGTTTATTATGTTAAGGAGCTTCCTTGATTAGATTTGGAGGTTCATTGGTTAAGTATAATGGGGGGAAATGGGAGCTAATTCCCCTTCATTTATTTTTTGAGGGGCATTATTCTTTGAAATAAGAGTATAATATACAATTAGTGTGAATAGCCTGTGAGTTCAATGCCATCAGTTTAACTGAGCACTTTTCTTTGTATAATAGCACATTTAGAAATAGAAATTTTTCGTAGTTTATTATTTCAAGTAAACAATGCGTTCTCATTCGGCTCAAAGAAACGGGAAATTTGGCTAGGAATTATTCGGAGTGTCTGCTTGAGACGTCTGATATAAAAAATTTGTCTTGAATTTATCTGGAAATTTATATGAAATAATTTTAGGATTTAAATGTTTGAAAAAATTTTAAATTTCAACAAAATTTTATTAAGGATTTACAAGAAATTTATAATAAGCCATTTTCAACTTTATATAAATATATTTTATGTGCGAAATCAATTTTATTTAAAATAAAATTTAGATTTTCCCAGTAAAATAGGTATTTTTAATTTCCATGTTGATATTGGGATGATCCAGTGAATTAACTTGGGATGGCAGAGATAAATGAACTTTTTTTTTTAATTAGCTCACAGGCTATCAAAGCCTGAGAGCTAATGTGCTTGCAGGTTCTGTATGTATGTATGTACGTAACGCAATAACTCTTGATAGTAATTCCCGATTTGCTTCAATTTTTTTTTTTCTATGTTCATTCTGATAAGGTGCTTCCCTGATTAGTTTTGGTGGTTCATTGGTTAAGTATAAAGGGGAGGAATGGGGGGGGGGATAGATAAATGGTGTTTTCATGCAGAATTATCGCAGATGTCTTAAAATTTGGTATACCAGTTTATTCTGATAAAGCACTTCACTGATTAGATTTGATGGTTCATTGGTTAAGCATAAAGAGGGGGGGGGAGGTGGGAGGGGGGGGGCTAATTCTCCCTTAATTTATTTTTCGAGAGGCATTATTCTTTGAAATAAAAGTATAATATATAATTAGTGTGAATAGCCTGTGAGCTCAATGCCATCAGTTTAATTGGGCACTTTTCTTATTTTTTTATATTATTACTCACAACACCTAGCATGCACAGTAGACAACAACATATATAAACAGGTCACAGGCATAAAAACACAAATAATTATTCAGAGAGGAAAGTCAACATTGCAATTTTCGAACTCTCGTTTAGCCATTAAGGCAACCTTACGCAAGACCTGGGCCTATGCCTAAAAATTCTTGTTGCTTGACTGCAACGTCCTTCGGAGATCCTACTCCTTTAGCGAATCGAAATTTGTCTTCCCGTGAGGCGTCATTAATCCTCTATATAAACATTGGGTTTTTAAAATAGTTGAAGTGTCTCTTTGCGAGCCCTTGAAACACTTGGATATTTAGGCTGTGTTTAGATGCTTGTTTTGCCATCATTCACCATTTTTCCAGGAAAAGTATTCTTTTGTACCCTTCTGTGGTTTATTCGCAAAAGAACGGGGAAATTCAACAATGGATCAGGCGATAAGATAATTAGATCAACCTGAAGGAAAGGTTTCCCTACTGCAGGATGTCCTCCAGTTTCCTTATAAACCCATTAAAAATGAAAAAGCAACATAAACACAAAAAAGAACCGCCTGACAAGAATAAAGAGACCGCGAGTAGAATGCTACGTCTATCTGGAGTTTTATAGTCTCGTAAATGTTTGATATGGTGTCAAAATAAATACTAAGTCTGAAGTAGAATTAATGGCTAGCGTACGAACCGGTGTTATAGATTTGTATAAGATACTTACTGCGGAGGCTTCCAAGGGCGTAATTTGAGGGGGGCTGGGGGGGGCAATACCCCCCCCCCCTCCAAGGGATTTGATGTTTCAGAAAATTTATCAACCATCAAATGTCAGACTGAAACAAAAATTTAAAAAGTACTCAAACGCTAAAGTAACTTATCAAATTTGTTTGCAATAGAAACATATGCATTAAATAAATGCTTAATGCATAGAATAGAAATTAAGAATTATCAAAAAAATTTCCTAAAGCCTTAGTATTCGAACTTTCTCAAGGTGAGACATATATCGTTGTTGTGTACTTTGGCTTATTTTAAAAATACATATGAGAAATTCTTTTGTATCAATTGCTTCACAGCTGTGTACAGCTTGATCATAAGAAAACTCGTCCCATCAGGGCTAGAAATTCAGGGGTGAATTTTCCCCATTAGTCTAAAATTTAAGAGTTTTTTCAGTTAGTTTTTTTTTTTTTTTTGGGGGGGGGGGTGGCGGAGGGATGCAGGTGTAATTAAAGTTTTTAATTATACGACTTTTTTTACTTTTCTGGATTATTAGTGTCACATTATAATTACTGCAATCATTGCAATGCTATCAGATTACTTAATTATTTGCTTTATTAAATCCTATTATATTACGTACACTCTCACAATTCTTCAACGGCTAGGACAGGAGCGTCAAAGAACAATCTCAGCAATCCAAATACCAACAGACTTGCACCAAAAACCAAAGTAAAAGAAAATTACTCCATATTTTAACACATTTATAGCAAAGCAGTCTATAATTTTATCTCTTATGTACAAAAATGAACACACGTACCTCCGTTAATAGTCAATTATATAGTTTTTTTTTTTTTTTTTTGAAAAATATTCAGAGTTTTCTTTTGAAAAAACAGGTCATCCCATTTCCGACTGAAAGAGATAATGCACAATCCGAAAATCTTAAAATCTATCTCACCCGTAACGAAGAAAATGCGTCAACCTGTCCTGATGCAGGACTATAATTTCATTTATATACGAAAGCCGCTGAAAAGATTTCCATTGAAAGGCAACCTGACCCTAAATAAAAGAAAATTACTTTATATTTTAAATAATTTACTATATAAGAAGTCTACAATTATATCTTTAATATAAATTTTACCTTTAATGTAGAAAAATAAAGATATATGTATATAGTATTTATTAATGTTCAAATATGTTGTTTTTTCATCTGAAAAATATTCAGGATTCCTTTGAAAAATCGGATTAATACAAACCCACCTCAAAATAGTGAAAACACAATCCGAAACAATTAACGATTTACCTTACCTTTACTTCCAGAAAACTGATAATGGAAATTTTATTATCGCAATAGATCGCAAAATTTGCAAATTTCCTGACCTATTGATGACGTTCGTTGGCTGATTATCCCATGACTGATTGAATTTCATGATTTTTTTCCGCGATCATCTGACAAAATTTGCGATTTTTTCCATGATCGTTTCAATGAATTCACGATTTTTTTCTGTAACCATTATACGAAATTGATTTTTGTTTCTCGCGACCATTTGCCAAAATTCAGAATATTTTCCGCGACCAACTGACGAAATTCCATATTTTTTTCCGCGACCTTTTGACAAAATTCGCGGTTCTTTTTCACGATCATTTGTTGAAATTCGTGATTTTTTTTCTACCACCTACTAATACTATTTGTGATTTTTTTTTTTTGCGATAGTCCCATGAAATTTTGGATCTTATTTCATTTGACGAAATTCTCCTCGATTTTAATGCGCGATTGTTTGACTAAATTTTCGTCTGTTTTTTGTGCAATCATTTGACGAAATCTGCATTTCTTATCGCGATCTCTGATGAAATTAGCCATATTTTCCACTATTGTTTGAAGAAATTAGCGATTTTTTCCGCGACCATTTGTGGACTTTTTTTTTTCAAAATCTGCAACATTTTTCTGCGACCCATTGACGAATTGATTTTGCGGAATTCGAAAGAAAAAAAAATCGCGGACTTTCACGAAAATTAAAAAAATCGCGGAATAATCACATGCTTGTGAAAGAAGTTAAGAGACAAATTCACGCAGAGCATTTTTTATTGCACAGGATTTTTCCACTTTCTGTGTGATTTGTGCAGTTCTGCACGTTGTGCAATTCTGCACGTTCCCTGTTCCTCAAAGAAAATGTTTCCTTGTCCTTCGCCAGGAAACTCTTGAAAGTAAAATCTGAAAAGAGGGAGTCGAAAGGGACTAGAAAAAAGCCTTGTTTTAGACAGATCTCCCGTCTTAGCAAGTCTAATTGTATGATTTTTTTCCATCGAAATTTGATTTTTTTACCCTTTGAGAAAGAATTTTAATATAGACAGGTTTCGTTTTCCCAAGTTTTACTGTAATACATCTCTTTTCAGAGCTATATTATAGGGTGGATGATTTAACCGTCTTTGACGATACCTGTGAAAACGGAACCTGTCTATAATAGAATCCTGTCTGAAAAGTAAAATTTTCATATTTAATGTATTGAAATTTCGCCTGCTAAGACAGAAACCTGTTTAAAACGAAATATTTAATTCGTTATTGAGTTCTTGAAGTTTTACTGTCTTTATAAGCATAATTCAGTAAACGTTTCTCGTTCAGAGTGGGGGTGGGGTAGACACCGGATCTTACCCTTAGCTATGTAACTTCCCTCAAAAAATCTTTGCCTCCACGCCTTCCAAGAAAATTCTGAAATGGCGCCCCTGGCGGCTTCTCTTAGACTTAGGGGTTAATTTTTTTTTTTTTAAACCTAAATAACTGTTCGTTAATTAGTAAATGAAGACAATCCACCACAATACATAATTTTCTTTAACGAAAAAAAATAACATAATTTTTTTAACTTTCTTTGACTGAGCAGGTAGTCTACGTTAAAATGAAGTCGACCGACAATGATACGACCGACAATACAGACATTAATTTGTTTTAACAGCAATATCAGTTATTAGTTACTATACTAGCTGTTTAACCCGTTCTACGCACGGGAGTTTATGTTCAATAACTATTCGATTTAGAAAAATATTTTTCTACTACTGTGCAATTTTTTATTTATTTATTTATTTATTTATTTTTTTTTATGAAATTTAATTTATTACGTTGCTATGGCAGCAAGCGATAAAACGATATCTTTGGAATAAGACCAATGTCAGACGGGTGTCTTTCTTGATGCTTTTTTTGCTTAAGTATTATCCATTCACAATGCTATAGCATTGTGAATGGATAATACTTAAGCAAAAAAGCAGCAAAAAAGACGCCCGTCTGACATTGGTCTAAGGGAATAAATAGAATAAAAAGTTTTGTTGATGTTTGTGACAAAATGTTTTTGTTTATTTTTTAAAAAAAGCTAATAATTAAGCGAAATTAAATAATTTCTAATTATTTGCATGCGAGGTAAAAGAATTATCGTAATACTCGCTACATCTTCTTAGTATTGCAGCGTGGCTTACGTAATATGCATATCTCACATTGCAGTAAACATTTAGAACTGGTTAGAACTCGCGCAATTACGCGTTGAACATAAAAAAGGTAAAATAAATAAAGAAATAAAAATAAATAAAATTTTCGAATTTTTTGCCCCAATCGTTTATGGGTCCCCTACCAGCAACCCGTGTGCCAAATTTCGTATCCCTGTGCCCTGTGGTTTCCGAGATTTTGAGGTTACATAGATACACGATATGAGGTTACACGCACGGATTTTAATTGGATAGATTATCCTATATCACTTAATTTCAAACGTAGAGAAAGAATATCGATAATATAAGATAAGAATTTACATAAACTATTAAAATTTTCACACTGAAAAGCGTTATTAAGCAATAATAAATAACCGCTTAGAAGTGGATAGTCCAGATTAATATAACCTGTAGTCAGTTAAAAGTTTAAAAGATCAGTGAAAATATTTTTATATAAATAGTTTAATGTTACTAAAAATAAACTTATTTTACAAATATTTTATATGATTAAAGTTAAATATTTCCTATCAATTTTACAAAAAAAAAAAGAAAAAAAAAACCTACATAAGCTGGCTATAAAATCTATGGCAATGCATTTTATCGTGGATAAAATTATTATGGTGCAGAACTAAACTAAGCCCCTAAGCCATCTTCAACTAACTGGGTGAATATATTTGCAGAGACAAAAGATTACCTTAATATTAAATCTTTTAAGATTATATTTCCAAATTAATCCCTTAAGATAAATTCCCAAATTGAGCCTAACAGTGAGCCGAGAGAACTTAATCCATTTTAATAGGTCGTCCATTTTCTAAAAGGAGTAGTAAAGTTCAGTGAAAAGAAAATAGGCATTAGAGAGAAGCGATATGAATATGAAATGAATATTTAAATAAGGAAGAATCCTAACAATAGATAAATAATATATTCATAATCCAGAAAAAGCAGTTTTATAAGTGAAATGGAAGACAATAACCCGCAAATGTTTATCAAAATTCATTAAAAATTTTAATCATTTGAGTGCCAATGACACATAACTTCAAATCGTCGGCCTCAGGCTCCAAAAAAAGAGCAGGAACTCCTCTCTACCACCCACGCACACAATAAAAAGAATCATTAGAAGAGCGGAAATAACAAAAAAATATTTATTTATACAGGGTGCGTCGGAAAAAGGGAGGCAAAACTTTACTGGTTGATAGAACGTAGCTATACGAGCAAATTTTGCCATAGAATGCATGGTCGAAACGCAAGCGGCGAGAAGTTAAAAGGTAGTTTTCCACTGTCACAGTTAAAGAATTAACACAAAAATGAGGGGAGATACTTTAGAAAACATTTTATTAACAGGAATGTAATTAATGTAAATGCTCAAAGAAATTGCTCAAAAGATGTTCCTCCAGCTGTAATGCACACTTCACACCAGCGGGATAGAGACTGACGCACATTTGTGAAGACACCAGGCATTTCCCGAATATCGCCGGCAACAACGGCACTCCTGTCGACTAGATCCATATCGGTTTCAATGAAACACTCGTAGATTAGGCTTTGGCCCCAAAGGAAAAAGTCCAAACACGAGAGATCCGGCGATCATCGCACTGGGGGCAGTGGAAAACTACCTTTTAACTTCTCACCGCTTGCGTTCCGACCATACATTCTATGACGGAATTTGCTCGTATAGCTGCGTTCTGTCACCCCGTAAAGTTTTGCCCGCTTTTTCAGATACACCCTGTATACTAGCTGATCCGACCGGCGTTTTCAGGCCCATGATAATAACCTTAAATGCACATTAATTTTGTATATTTTTATATCTTTAACTCCATTTTGTTTGAATTTATATTTTTAAATGAAAAAATCGCTAAAAAATATTCATTTTTAGTGGTAAAAGCGTTCGCAAGAAGATTTTTTCATTTGACAGGATTTCAACTTTCTTTACAAAATGTTATTTTTCACAAAAATGTAATACATTTCACAATTTATAATTGTCCAAATGCTTAAACATTTTGTATTAATCTATCAAAATTATCTTTAAGTATTGTATTATAAAAAACTAGTTGGATGTGCCAATCCCAAAACTTTCTTCTATTTCATATATTTTAATATTTCAAAATGTTGTTACAAATGTCAATATTTTATTTTTATTAGTTCAATACTATAACAACTTTGACTGTCATCTTACATTTCTGCTTCAGTCAATTAATCGGTGAAACGTGATTTTATGATATAGGTGAGAATCGCTGAAGTGTTTAAATGAATTAAATCCAAAATTTTCTTTTGTGAATAGTTTTAATAAACCAAGTCTAAATATATTTCATAAATATATTGTAGAATTAAGTTAAATTTATATCCTGGTATTAATAAAAATAAGAATCTCCTATTCAAACCGACAATAAAAATCTTTGCAGACGCATTTTATCCCAGGAAAAATAACTACAATGCACAACTAAACTCAACCACTTTCGACAAACTGGGCGAAATTAGATAAAAGGAGTCATATGAATATCGAAATGAAATCGCAAATACTTTTTAAATCATATTCTTAAATTAATCCCTTAAGATAAATACCTGAATTAATCCCAAAAGTGAGTTCATGGTGTATTAATCCATTTTAAAAGGGATTTCACATTCTAAAAGGAGTTTCGAAGTTTAGCGAAAAGAAAATATAATGACTTCCGGCAGTTGCGAGAAGTCATAGAACCGATCTTCCGAAGAATAAAAATAAATTGGTAGGAAGTCTATTGAGAAAGTTCATTTGCAGTGTAAAAGTAGAATCAGTACACCATTTAAAGTAAGATGTGGATAATGGTTAACTGAAGTTTTGACAATGCTCAGAGAAAGAAGTAGGTTCTTAAAAATATAGAAGAGTTTAAGCTAGAAAATATAATGAATTTAGAAGGCAGAATGTAGTATAATATTAAACACTGGCATAGAATGGTCACCAATAATTGGAAAATACTTTCTTATAAATTCAGAGATATAATATTGTTATTTATTTATTATATTTCTTACAAAATGTGAAAATAAGAGATTGTCATCCAAACATAATCATTATCATAAATAAATGTGCAAAATTAACGTACAAAAAAAAAAAACCCAAACAAACAAATAAATAAATGAAATAAATAAATCAATCAATAAATCAATAAAAAAATAAAATAAATAATAATAATAAAATTATTATTATAAAATACGCTCTATATTTTATGCGTTAAGTATAGTGTACGTTATGAATATATTTCGGTTTAAAGTATTGCAGAGTGCATATGCTTTCCTTCACTTAGTAACTCAAACATTATTCTATCTATGCATCCATACGTCGCATTTTCTGATACAAACTCTATATTATGCAATTTTCTTGCGCGTTATTCCTTTATACTTCACACACACACACACACACAAAAAAATGTCTCTCCATTTTTTAAAGGGATTTAATATATATTTTCCACTTTGTTTTATTCAACTATTTTATAAGATTTACGGTATTATAATATTAAACTGTTTAGGTTTTTCGATATTTTGAGATTTCTCAGTATGTTCTGTATCTGTATGCCGATTAGCTTTACTTTAACATTTTTTAATAATGATTAATGTATTATATTACTGCATGCCATCTTCATTAAGAATTTTGGTTAACATCGTTATTTGAACTTGTAAGATAAATTTTGATTTTCTCTCTCTCTCTCTCTCACACACACACACACACACACATATATATATATATATATATATATATATATATATATATATATATATATATATATATAACCCTTAAATAAACATTGCCGATCACCAACAAAAACTGTGAAATTATGAATAAAATGAAATTAACTAATTGACAACAATACCCCCAACACACTTAACATAGATTCCAAAAACATAGTAAAAAACAGCAGAAATTGAATAATGGAAATTTGTAGAACTTAGGCAGAATCGTCAGGTCCCAAATGCCTAAAGTTCCACAAATAAAATGTGAGGTTTCATCTTCACATTGGCCATAAAATAGCTAAAGAATATGAATTTGGGACAACCGCACACATAAAACAGAGAAATAAACCATTGAACATCAATTAAGTTCAAAATAAAACAAGATAAAAAAGGGTAGAGAAAAACAAGAACAACAAATTACCAAATTGAAATCCATACTGTCTTAGCATGAAGCATAACATAATACAATCATTGGAGATCACCAGCACATGTTGCCAAAAAAGTTTTTTTTTAATGATGATGGACCATCATGGACCTACAATGTACAGCATAGTCAAGCACACACCCATTATATACAACCAGCGCCCTCTATAGATACTTTAGAATTGAGAATGAACTGCTCCATGTATTCAAATGAATCGGTGAGGTGCTGTCATCTAATGAATTATTAGTAAATAAATACTATTATGTGATAAAAGCTATTTATAACTATTAATGGATAAGTTTTAAAACCAATGCTGTTTAGAGACAGATATATGATAATTAAATAATAATTAAAAATATGTTAATAAATATATACAATTGTATTAGAAAAAACGAGTAATTAATATATTAAATAAATGGATATATACACCTAACAGCCATTACATTACGACTACCCTCAGTCTATAACAATGAGATCTCCCAGAAACAAAACTGCGGCGCGTGCGCGGCTGATATTGGAGTATATAAAGCGCCCATGCATTGAATTTCAAAAAATAGCGTGATTAGCGACATAACGGGAAAAACAACAGATTTATCAGACTTTGATAAAGGTCAAATAGTTATGGCTCAGCGACTGGAAACTTTGATATCGGAAAGGACGCATTTGGTAGACTGTTTACGTGCAGTCGTTGTGAGGACGTATCGAAAGTGGTGTATGGATGATGAAACGACATGTCTCCGGCCAGTGGTGTGTCGCCCGCGGCGCATTGATTCTAGAGGAGAGCTGAGTTTGCTACGCATTATTCGTCGTGACCGAAGAGTTGCAACAGCCGAAATCACCAGCAGCTACAACAGTGGCGACCCAGAAAGTGTTTCCCAACACACAGTGCCACGTGCACTGTTGCGTACGGGACTTCGCCTAATTCGTTCGGCTCGTACAGCCCACGGCCTAAGCACGTCATCGCCAGCAGCGTCTGCAACAGGCTCATGAACATCGGAATTGGACCTTTGAAGAATGTAAGAAAGTTGCATGGTCCGACAAATCACATTTTCTGGTCCGTCACACGTCCGGGCGCGTTTAAATACGCTGATTTCCAACGGAAACCCTGGCTCCCGGATGCACAGTTGGTCGGAGACAAGCCTGTGGCGGCTATATTATAGTGTGGGCCATGTTTTTATGGAGCACATTAGGACCCATTATCCCCATAGAACAATCCCTGACGTCTGTGCGCCACCTGAACATCGTTGCAGACCAGGTGCACCCATTAATGACAACAATGTTTCCGGCGGGTTACTGCATTTACCAACAGGATAATGCACCATCTCATACGGGTCGAATCGTCAGGAAGTGGTTCGAGGAGCATTCTAGTAAGTTTCAAGTCATGTCCTGGCCTCCAAATTCACCTGACATGAATCCAAAAGAACATTTGTGGTTCCACCTGGAAATCCCAATTCGTGCTGCCACGTTATCACCTCGTAATATGCGAGAATTTCAGGACCAGTTGGTGAGCGCTTGGTACCAGATATTTCAGACTACCTATACGAACTTTATAGAGTTGATAACAGATCGGGTGTTGGCAGTTTTGAGGGCGAAAGGTGATCCTACGTCGTATTAAACAGGTGGTCATAATGTAATGGCTCTTCGGTGTAAAATGGTGAAATTGATTATTATTAATGTTTCACATAAATATTTGTACCATGCTATAACATATCACAATTTGAATTCCTGTGACATGTCATTGTGTCATCCTGTGTGTGTCATCATTTAAATTAATGTATAATTAAACATAAATAAAAAAATGATTAAAATTAAGATATATATATCATCATCATCATCATCAACCGTTTTCAATCCACTGCTGGATGTAGGTCTCCCCCAGATTTTTCCAATGTTTCCTGTCTAGTGCTTTAGTCATCCAATTTACACCGGCTACTTTTCTGATTTCATCACTCCATCTTACTTGAGGTCGTCTTCTTGGCCGTTTTACATCTCTGGGATACCACTGTAGGGTGTTTGTGCTCCATCTATTGTCTTGTCTTCTTGCGATGTGCCCAGCCCATTTCCATTTTAGCCGTTTAATTCTTTCAATGATGTCAAAAACTTTCGTCTGACTTCTTATCCAGGTTATTCTTTTTCTGTCTCTTCTAGTTATACCTAGCATACATCTTTCCATATATATATATATATATATATATATATATCTTGTTATATAAAAATTTTTACTTTTACTATTCATTTAAATTATTCTAAATTGCCGACATATTCATTATTTCCCTTTTTTTTTAATACGCTCTATTATTTATTTCTAGTTAAATTCCTATAAATTTAAAACGCGTATCTTAATAATAGATTTATTCCAAAACGTAATCTAAACTTTTAATCCATTCATTAATTTTTATCGTCTACCAAACTGTAAAGTTCTGAACGCAGTTACTTATTTTTCGAATGTTTATCAAAGCCATTTTTACATTTTTATTCTATTTCATCTCATTTTCCAGCCAGCTGGGCGACCGCCTTTTTTCATCGAAATCCTTCCATTAGCGGTGCCCGGATTCTTTTCTATGACGAGTCTCGATCGCTCTCCATTGGCTGAGTGACGGATCGCAGTTTCACTTCGAGGCTCGTTCGTGATTTTGTTTGGCTAGCCTGAAGTTTTCATTTCAATCGGATTTTCCTCCGCGCATTCTAATAAATAGCTAGAGCATGAGCTCAGGAGTAGATTTTTCGTGCTGTTTGATTGTTTACATAACCTGTTACCTGGTGTCCTAAACCATGTAGAATTTTCATTTCGTGAATTAACATTTATTTCGCATGAGTAACTAGTTCATGCTCGAGTGGAATGCTCTGATTTCTCATCCTGTGGGAATTGTTTAATGTTGGTATGTTCTGATGGAATAAACAGTTTCCTATGACTACGTTTCCATGTCTTTAATTGGGAAAACCCCAGATTTCTTCATACGCCTTTTTTCACCAGTCACGCAGCCTAATCTGCCTTGTCTTCATGAATAAATAATGCAAAATTGCATGAATAAATAAGAGTTTGATTGGACTCTACCAATATTATCATCGCTCTACAGCTGCTAAATTTTCACAGAGTTGACACCTCCACTAGCGATGCTTGTGCTAAGTGGTATGATTGCTATACAACATCACCAATGGCTGATTAATATGTGGTACTAATCCAGTAATATGAAATAAAAAACACGACGTGATTGTTCGACTTAACCCATTAAATTGTTTCGTAATATATATATACAGTGTGCATCTGAAATGCTTCAACAAACTTAGGGGGATGATAGCACCCATCAAGATGAACAAAAAATGCAATGGAACATGGGGTCGCAAGCCACTTATTGAGTCACAAACACAGGATGTTTCACCTTAACTGAAGTCGGTAATAATTCTGCGAAAAATTAAAATGTTGCAATAAAAATGTAACGATATGTACTTTATTTTGTATGAAATGTGATAACATCACAAAAAGTTCTGGAAAAACAGGGTACTCATCACACAATCGATGACAACGTATGAACTGATAATCACAGTAAAATGGGGAGCGTCCAATGCATACTGCTGGCGCGTATAATGGAAACTTCTACCACTTTTTTTATGATGTTATCACATTTCATACAAAATAAGGTACCTATCGTTACATTTTTATTGTATATTTTAATTTTTCGCAACATTATTACCGACTTCAGTTCGGGTGAAACCCCCTGTATTTGTGAATCAATAAGTGGTTTGCGACCCCATGTTCCAGTGCATTTTTTGTTCGTCTTGATGAGTACTATCATCCACATAAGTTTGTTGAAGCATTTCAGATACACCGTGTATATACACACACATAACTAATGAGGCTTCTGGTAGAGTGAATGATAATTATTAGTCAATATGGTGAAAATGTAATTTCCTGTTTTGACAGCATCCGTTGGCCATTTATTACATCTCTAATATCATGATACTTTAAAATTTTTTCAATAAGAAAGCTATTTAATGTCGTCATAATATTGTCAAAACAAAAATGTAGGAAGAAAGGAATTTTGTGGGTTATACAATAACAGCCTATCCCCTTTCGGCATTCAAATTATCACTTAGTCCGCGCTCTCTCTCTCACAGAAAAAAAAAGAGGCGTAGCCATAAAAATATGGTTTAGTTTTTCTTTTGATCATTTTTTGGAACATATGAGGGATACTCAAAGTTTTCTATGCACAAAAATAACAATTTGAGTATTTTTAATTCAAAGGTTCTCTGAGAAGGTCTTCTTCAACGGTAATGTGGGCAAAACCGGACGATACCTGAGAAAATACTTTTTACTATAATTATTTGACAAAGTTTTACTATAGTGTGATAATTTTGAAGATTGAAAATTTTTAGAGTAAATTTATGAAAGATGATAAGATAATGCTTTTGAAAAAGAGAAATTCTTTGATGTCCTTCAAGTTCACTTTGAATCTAAACTAGTTGGATGTGCCAATCCCAAAACTTTCTTCTATCTCATACATCTTAATATTTCAAAAAGTAGTTACAAATGTTAATAATTCAATACCATTAGTTCAATACTATACCAACTTTGATTTTCATCTTAAATTTCTCCTTCAGTCACTCGATCAAGATATTTATTAAAATCAATAGTTTTCGCTATTTTGTTGTGCATCAGCTGTTTGCGAATAGACGGCTTAGCAGGATGCGAAGTTCCCGTCGCTGCACCAGCAACCAATTTACAATAGAGCTACGAAAAAAGCGAGAAAATTATACAGAAATCGCTATTACAACTCCCCCTTCCGGCTCGATATTTCGAAATTCAAGGAGAACCTGCTTGCCATAGCCAAATGGTTGTAAATATGAAATTTTGTTCAATTCTATGCATAACTTCATACACTTTTCGATGATACAATGGCGACACACGGACAGACAGACATTTGGATAAATTTGCTTTTTGAGATATCTGACCAATATAACGTGTAAATTCGTCGAAAACCGCAAGTCGAAAGAAATTTCGATTACAATACTTTCTTCTATTGAAGATAGGATAAATTAAAAATTTTAGTCACATAAAATTTACTTATTTAATCGCAAAAACACAAAAGAGCTATAATTTTTTTTTCATTCATACCGGATATGCCATAAATTTAACTTTTCACATCAAGCAAAAAATCTTTTTTAAAATTTTAACTTTTAACATTTAATGCACCCCTTAACGATTATTCATATATGAATTGACAAGTCCTATTAAAAGTAAATGCATTGCATAACGATTGATCGGGAGAATTTCATAGCATAATTATTCCTTCAGAATGTTCCAAGCTTCTTCTTTAATAGCTAAAATTTCTTTTTGAGCGAATATCCACTAATTTATTTCAGCTCATTTAGAAAGGCAATGGATTCTAAAAAACTTTATTCTAAAATCCATGGTCATTACATTTTTTTTCCTTTTTTCTCCGCTCTCTTTTTTCTTTATTTTTAAAAATAAATTCTCACTTTTAAAACAAAGATACAAAATGCAATATTTCCTTCATCAGTGAACTTTCTACTCCATTTATTTCGATATATATCTGTCTAGTTACATTTGAATGTCTCTCTCGGTAAAAGTAAGAAGTATATATCGATTTATCCAATTCAATTCCATTATTTACACGATATTTAAAAACTTAAATATATTCATAAATATTTTTTAAATACCTAAAAAACAATCAACAACAACAACAACAACAACAAAACTCAATAATTTTAAACTGAACAAAATCACTTCATAGATTTTTGTAGTGAACTTATAGTAGTAACCAATAATGGGTACATTAAAGACCCAATATTGCTCCAATATTACATACATTGGAAATATTCTAATAAAATACCAGTATTTGTTAAACAATTGCTTTACACTACAAATATTTACAATGGAATTTAAATATTATAGAAATGATGTTTTTTACACTGAAAATATTGACAATGAAATGGCTACATACAGGATATCCCATTAACACTAAAACTACCGTGAGGGATGAAATGACCCTTTTTGAAATTTGTTTTGGAATTTCTTAAACTAAAACATTACGAAATTTCTTTATATTTCATAACTCTTATTAAAATATATGGTCATATTATTTCTTAAAATGCCTTATCTCCGAACTAACTTTTTTGCCTAGAGAAAAATATTTTAGGCTTAACTACCGCAAGGGATCATTTGATCCCTGAATATATTTATGTTAAATCATAAAGGAATAAATGTATTATTTTGTAAGAACATTAGTAAATTGCATATTTTGCTATTACATCATTTATTCCATAGTATTACATCATATTTGTTAATGTGTGATGATATAATTAGAAATTGATTTTATTCTTAGTGAGATTCTAGTTTGAACATTTCAGGTTATATCGAGAAAAAAATATGTGGTGAACATAAACAAATTTACACAATATTTGTTTATTAAATTTTCGAATTTCTTGAAATAATTAATTTTTTTCTTAATTTTTTTGCGTAATTGTAATTTTTTTTTTTTTTTTTTTTTTTTTTTTTTTTTTTTTACTTTAACCCTTTGAGGGGCAAATAATTGTGTTTCTGTAATGTCGAATTCACACCGAAATCTGCAAAAAGATTTATTGCAAAATAGGAAAAGCAATTTCACGACTTTTTCCCACCAAAGTCATAGAAAAGTAAACTTTAATAAATATTTTCTGGTGCGAATCTTCATTAATCGAAGGTGGGATAAAATATATCCCACCGCCCCTCAAGGGGCTGCTAATAAATAAACAATTTGTAACAATTATTTGGAAAAAAAAATGTTTTATTCATACGCCAAAGTGTATCAACTAGTATATTTTTCGCAAAACATCGTAAAATATATAACTTTTTATATAAGGGTCATTTGACGCTTTCAGGTAGGAATAGGTATAAAAAAAATATCGGTACGTTTAGTATTAAAAAGTAGCTCTAAAATTTTTTTGTTTTAGAAAAAAATTGCATGAACATATATTTCAACTATGTTGGAAAGCTCAGGGAAGACATTTCCAGCCCTTCCTGTGACAACCTCATTTCTTAAACGCTTGGTATAAAATTATTTTGTTTTATTTCCTCCTGCATGTTTTTCTAAAACGAATACCTTTCGTGGCTGTCTTTTACTGGGACACACTATATTTCCAGCATTGGCCAAATTTACACAGCTTATTGTTGGAGCAATCCTTCATGCCAATATTGGTGAAGGTATAACCAATACAAACAAACTTGGCCTTATATTGCTTTGTCACTAAAGATTTATAAACATATTATTATTTATATGCAATTTCAAAAAGCATTTTCATAATATTTTGAATCAAAATAAACGATTTAGATACAGGGGCGGCGAAACTTTGGCATGCCACATCTGGCACGCTACAAATATTTTCGGCACAGTATTGATTGAGTTTATAAATCAAAATAGAATAAAATGACATAAAATATATTTATTTAAACAAATAATCTTGCTTTTTTTTCTGAAAAATAAAGAAATTTAAATTTAATTTATTGAATTCCAATCTATTTCAATAGGGGATGAAACATTTATCAAATTGAAAGAAGTTTTGGAGAAAATAAAAAAGAAAAGCTTATTAGATTAAACAAGCATGCCAATGATGAAATTAGAACAAATTGGTATGAAATTTTCCATTTTAATAATTTTGTCCTCTACCTACGCCAGCAAGTCATTGTTTTCGGGATCGAATGATATGAAAAACTTAATAGAAACCACTTCTCAAATGACTGCAGTTCTGCTTGCATTCTGTTCAAAGTAACGGGTTCAAAGTAACCCGATATTAATAATTTGGCATCCATCTCCATAAAAGAAACAGAATTTTTTTTTCTAAAATGTATTTATTACTATAATTATTTTAATCACAAACAAGTTGGAAATTGCTCGTCAAACGTGGCAAATGAGGTGCGTTCGTACTATAACTAGTTTTATAAATTTTTTTAATCGCATATTGTACTGAATGCATATTTTAGTGTACTTCAAAAAGTGCATAATCATATCCATTTCATTCTGTTCGAAAGGCTGTAATATCATTAAAATGCACTTGAAATATTTTTTTTTTTCCCATTGGCCGTCATGTAAACGGAAAACTTTTGACTGTCCCTGTCATTAAACTATACATCCGATTTTCATAACATTTGAAATGCTTCGACAAAATTTTGCAACAATTTATATATTTAAAATTTCAGACCATTCGGAAGGCTGTAACATCATTAAAATGCACTTGCAATAATTTATTCCCATTGGCCGTAATGTAACGGAAAAATTTTGACTGTCCCTGAAATTAAACTATACAACCGATTTTCATAAAATTTGAAATGACTCGACAAAATTTTGCAACTATTATGTATTTAAAATTTCAGGGTAGTTTTTGCTCTGTTATATGCGGACAAACGGACTGAACGACGACTATAGGTGTATTTATATAATTACGAACGCACCTAAAAACAAAAAAATCGATCAACTATATATATATTTTCTTCTTTTTAGGTTATTGACACGGCATGGTCACGTAAAATATTTTTTTTTAAAATTGACAAGCGGATGTGGACAGGTTCGCCATCCCTGATTTAGAGCATTAAAACTTAAAATATCATTTTTGTATGCACATCAAAGCATCTATCTACAAATCCTAAAATTATGTTTAACTAAAGACAAAGATAAGATGTGTTTAATACATCATTAACATCTATTTAACCCTCAAGTCACGGTGGAAATAACCAGAATTAACATTTCACTTATTCTGTACTTTGAGAGCGACGTGGAAATGGAATTTCGTTTATTGTGTCTAATATCACCGTTCTTTTGAAAATCGCTTCTTGCTTATTCTGAATAAGTTTATAGGCTTACTGTTGTCACGTCTAGTTTTAAGTATATGTACATAGAATATTAATTATTAACAGTTGAATAAGATGATTACGAAATCAGGAGATATTTTTATTCACATATCTAGATGAAATTAGATGTTTTTTAATATAGTTTAATACTAACATTGAGAATCTAAATACTAAATAAAAAAATTTCTACAATTTGATACATGAGAAAAGAAATTATTTCGTCCATTGTTGGTGGACAAAATATAGCATGGCCATAAATAAAGGTGAGGCGTTCAGAGCTCGATTATAAAAAATCCACTCGGCGAAACTTGGGTATGTGTTAAAAATACAAAAAGTAAATTAGAAAAAAAAAAAAGTCACGTTCCCTTTTAGGGTGAATTTGGGTAGTAAAATAGACGTTGGAACTAAAAAAAAGAAACTTTTCACATGGCCTAGTATTTTACAGAATTTTTGACATTGGAATAAATTTCAAAAATTTACATGTTTTATTAACATTTACAACTTGTCTTTTGTAACTTACTTCTGTTTAGTGCTGTCACCCATTTTTTTTTTTAAATAAAAGGTTCATAGATAATATTTGTAAAGACTGCTAACATATATAGTACGTACTTTTATAGCTCAAAGAGTTAAAAGTTGACCCCGACACTCTCTCGGGCTTAGTTCGCTTCACCAAAAACGGCAACCCGAGTTACACTCGGGCTTAAACCTCAAAGTGTTAATGATGGCAACGAGTTGTTTGTTCTCACTTGTAAAGAATTTCTCAAAAAAGTGTATCGTTCAGAAAAGATACGATTTTCCTTCAGTTAATGGAAAAAAATTCAATTATTTATCTATTGATTCGTACTTTTATTCTCTATCAAAATGATTTATTTTAACACAATGAAAATTGTTTTCTAAATGTTTTTTTTAGCCCCCGGTATGCTATTTCTTTCTCCCAGCTTATTTTGTCTCCAATAAATAACGTTACCTTGTGTAAGCCAGCCGTAAAACGAAAGCCGATGTTTCATTGTGCGATTAAATACTCTACAGCATTTTTAAAAATTTCTAAGCATTGCACATTTTCAATGTTTATACCGTCGTATTGGGGAAAAAAAGTACTTTTTAGTGCAATTTGTTTGAAAACTGCATCTCCATTTATTTTTGAGCTATTAATTTTTGTGTAGTTTTTAGCGACATTTCTTTCATTTTGGCAACTTAAGTACTCCATTTCTGTAGAAAGTAAAGGAAAAATAGTTGAAAAATAGCAATTATATATTCTTGTTGCCATTTTCTCATAACAACCGAAAGAAAATGTAATTAAAATACGTGCTATTTTGAGAAAAATATAAATGAATGATTTATGATAAGACAATGGAGCTATTATAAAAATTTAATTTTAAGTATCTATATTAATGCAAATGACGTCATTTTACATAAAATAAAAGCGTGTGCTTTAAGTCTTAAAATTGAAATATGTTTTGCACTACAATAGAGTCCCGATTATCCGAGTCTCGCTTAACCGAGTTATTTTCTTCTGATGGACTGGTGGCTTCTATTATTATGAAACAGCCATTATAAATGAAGCGTTAGGTGAAGATGAAAGAGCAGCCGTAAAAAGTTAGAACTCTGATTTTCTGGTAAGAATGAGGAACAAAAAAAATGGCCATAATTTTTTTTTTTTGAAAAAAGAAAAAAGAAAAAAATTATGGCCATTTTTTCCCCCCTCATTCTTACCAGAAAATCAGAGTTCTAACTTTTTACGACAGCTCTTTCATCTTCACCTAACGCTTCATTTATAATGGCTGTTTCATAATAATAGAAGCTACCATTCCACCAGAAGAAAATAAAGTAATGGAAATGTAGGGGGCGACAGTAAATTCTGAAAAAGCAGAATTTCTGTTCTCTAGTTTTTTCTTTTTCTTTCAAATTGATAAATAAGAAAAACTTTAGCAATATCACAAATATACACGGAGATTACATAAAACAAACGTGGAAAAAAAAATTATAACACTTGAAGCGTGCACTAATACCCTGAGTTCGAATTCTCAGATTTATCCAATACAATAAGTGCAGTAGCAAGAGAAAGAATTGAAGATAATACCAGATGGGTACCATGTTTTTATCTAAGTGGAGTAAAAAAGCTGTTTCTCTTGAAAGCATACATACAAAAATAGAGAAACAATAGGTTTATATCTGGATTTAGTATGAAAAACTTCACTTGATTTTAGGAAAACGTTTCAAGAATATTTCCAGCCGATCTGTAATGGAATACCAAGCAAATAAAATGCAATAAAAAAAGTAATTTTATTTAATTAGAATAAGAAAGGGGAAAACATTTGAAATGTTTTTATACACAATTTCGATAATTATATCTATAAAAATCTGTTCGATAAAATATATTAGAAATAATAGCTATGAAAACTAATTTTGAAAATATCCTAATCTTTGTCATATCGAACGTAATATATGGTAATAGAAAATATTTTTAATAAGTTTAATAGTCTAAGCCAAACGAAAAGCCTAAATGTGAATACTGATCAATTTGGTGAACTAAACATGAAATGTAATATAGTTAATGTCAAAATAAGAACGCAATTTTATTTCCGTTTCAGCAAAAAAAAAAAAAAAAAAAAAAAAAAAAAAAAAAAAGTACATCTAAACTAATACTTATATCTGTATGCATGAAAAAAAAGGAAAGCAAAAACATGCATTAAGCATGGATTTTGAAACCCTTTCCGGTGCATTCAGTAATACTGTAACGACGTTTCACCATTTAATAAGATGAAAGATGATATCTAGCAATTACCTCTATATTTGAAGAGGTGTTCGAATTCTTTTTATTATGTGTGAAGGATCATAATTATCGCACTAGAATTTTCCGATCATAATGTAATGCAATTACTTTGTACGTCCTTGTAAACGAACTATAAATGCTACTTTTTCCATACTCTTGAGAAAGCATCTTGTAGTCCTCTTAAGTGATGCATATCAATCTCATTATATTGAAAACATTGTAACATGAATAAAATGTACCGCAAACGATTATTCCCCATTGACTATAATGTAAAGAAATTATTTGCGTGTCCCTGTAAACGAAGTATAAATGCTATGTACTTCATTTTCAATACCCAACATTCTATGATAAACTTCAAAAAGATATAAAATTACATATCAACGTGGTGGTTATATTTACGATAGTTAAAGCAAGGAAAGTCGGGCAGACAGACAAACTGAGTTCAAAAACACTTTTCAATTATGTTGAAAAGTGTCAATAATGTATACAATAAGTGTCGTATACGCAAATAAAAAAAAAAATATATATATTCATTTAAAAAATGTAGTTCAGTTCATTCAAAAACGTATTTAATTAAACTTTCTTCTCTATGATATAACAAAAATCTTCAACTAAAGATTTCAACTAAACTGAGAAAACATTGCACTGTGGTGGGAGTTTATTCAATTTTACTCTTAGGCGGTAAATTGATTTCCCAAAAAATTCTTCCTTTGTGACCCAAGAAGAAATCTCTTCGGAATAGGAAAAAAAAAAAAACAAGCAAAACTAAACAGAATTCGAGTCCTGCAAATCTGGAGAAATCTCATTACAGGCGAGACCCAAAACATCCTAATCTTTGCCGTTCATATTCCTTACAATTCCTTTTCGTCCTACGGGCGTTAGAGAGATCAGAAAAAAGAAAAAAATATCTATCTATCTATCTATCTATATATATATATATATATATATATAGAGAGAGAGAGAGAGAGAGCAGATCGACGGATGTTTTTCTGTAATTTTTTTTTCCGAATAAAATACGTTTTATTGTAGAAAACAGAATCAAGCATTTACACGACATGTTTTTGGTAGCTCTGGCACAGTAACCAGCAGTGGGGGAACACCGACAGGAGGACAATGTCATGTTGTCTTCATGGAGATATTCTTTAATATCTAAACACATTTAGAATATTTTAATATACAGGGTGGTTATAATTAAAGTTTAAGTTTCAAAACGCTCTAAAAAACAAACCACTGATTAGAATGACGTCAAAATTGAACGGCGTATTATTGAAGAAGGGGGAAAGAACATGAAACAATAAAAATAGTTCCAAATTTTAGCGACAGATGGCGCTGTAAGCGTCAGAATTTCGACTGCAAATGGCAAATCGTAAAACAACGGCTAAGGCGTAAGTTACACGAGGATAAATTCTCCGTGCACTGCATGGTTGCCCACCACCGCTCGACCCCTCCTGAACTGCTGTGGCCACTTCTTCAACTACCGCCGAATCATATCTTTTCCTTCCTCTACCAGACTGCACATCAAACGAAGCTGTATTTTCGAATTTTTTCATCATTTTCACCAGACCCATGACAGTCATCGGTCCAACGCCTTTTTTCATACCCTTGAGGGTCCTGAACTTCTGCAGAGTTACTGGTGCAGAATCTCCGTTCTTGTAACATAGCTTTACAAGCAGACCGCGGTCCTTCATTGAGACACTCATGGCGAACGTCTGAGACGCGAAATGAGGAAATGCCGTTTACGCAACGCTTTTATAACACCTGAAATGGCCGTGGGCATGCCAGGTATTTTAATTTACATCTTCTGACGCTTACAGCGCCATCTGTCACAAAAATTTGGGACTATTTTTTGTTGTTCATGTTCTTTCCTCCTTCTTCAATAATATGCCGTTCAATGTTGACGTCATTCTAATCAGCGGTTCGTTTTTTAGAGTGTTTTGAAACTTAAACTTTAATTATAATCACCCTGTATATATATATAGAGAGAGAGAGAGAAGAGCGAGTATTATGGAATGGTCGGGCGATTTGGAATACGTCAATATTTGGCCTGTGCGGTGCTGCAGCCAAGCGTACAACGCTAAAATGACTTCCTAGTACTCCCGAGAGACTCTGTACTTAGTTTTGTTTGAATATCTGTTGTTGGAGGGACGCGGTGAAATAAAATCTTATTTTCAATTTTTGCAGTTTTTTGAGGGTAAATTTTATAAAATTCGCATTAATTTTAAAATCTCATTGTCAGTGATGTTAACTAAGTTCAGCATAAAGTTTAGCAGTTATATGTATTGCTGTGTTAGTCAGTTTTCTTTATGCTAACTTGTTGTGGCCTCCCCTCCGGATGGTCTGAAACCGACCACCTTGAGTGAGGGAGGAGACTCGGAGTCCGGCCGAGTTCGTTGTACACGAATGCGAGGGGGGCGGATGGGGGCGAATCACAGCCTCCTAGAGTGACTCGCGGTCGACAGGCCTCGAGTCCGGTGGCCACTGGTAACGGACGTCGTGCATGAGTCGTAGGTCTTCGGACCGCACAGCCATTCGATCCCCGGCAACCGGGTTCTCTGGTCAAGCCGGATAGCGACGGTCCATAGCCTGATCCCAGAGCCGGACATAGACCGGGTGGTGACTCTGGGCAAAGGGTAACTAATGTGATAGGACCCCATCCACCAATTGACTAAGAGGGAGCCTAAAGTGAGAGAGCGGACTTTGTAGAGGAAAGGTCTCGGTGACTCACTAGTGACGACGGAGCTCGCGAGATCGCCATGCAGGATCTCCCGGGGCAACCGAAGGGTGAGGGATTCGGACAGTGCCCGATGTGTTTTTTGCGTCGAGTGGCTCATCCCGCCGAGATCCGCAGCTGGGGCAGTTGTGAGCCGACCCTAAGGTGGATAGGGTTTGGTGGTACCCTCGTCGACCGGGGAGCGGTCGCAGAGGGAGGCCAGTATGCCTCTGGGTGCCCGATGTCATGCCGTAAACCCTGGGAGGGGTGTCGGCCAGCAGGTCCGCCATTGAACATTATCTCCGCAGGGAACCGGGCCGGGGGCTCGCCGACTAACGCGGCGACGCTTCGAACCTTGGAGGAACTCTTGGTCCGACCCATATCCTGCGTGTCTTTGCGCTACTAGAGGTTGCCGCGCCCAGTAATGAGGATCTAGCGGTGTCTCAAACTAACTTTCGAACGCAACTAGCAGGTAGCGGTCGGTCACTGCACGGAGTCAGGGCATTCGTGCCTGGGTACCCTCGACGGCCGTGAAGTAAGGTAGTGGGGGCCGGGCTTTTGCCGGTCTCCCGGGGCTTATCCACCTTCGGGTAAAGTCGAGTTGTGGGGGACCGGCGGGACTCCGGACCCTCCAACCCCTAGCGAGGCGGGGTCTATCCCGTCTAGGTGGAGCTTTCCGTGCCCGCCTGGGGTCGCTAACGGCACCTAGTCTGGTCTCTTTTGACTCCCAGCGTCGAGCCGCGAGGGGTTCCGCAGGTGAGTGGAGAGATTGGGCGAAAAATCCCTAACGAGGCGATGTCTTTGTCGTCAGTGGAGGAATTACTTCGTCTCCTCGGGGTCCGTTAGAAGAACCTTCATGATCCCCCGAGCGAGGCGTCGTCTTTGGCGTCAAGAGGGATTTTCCCCGACCCTCCGGGGCTTACTAGCAGGAGCACCTCCCTCTCCTATTGGTTGGCTCCCATATATTTTTTTGCCGGATAATGGTAGTTGATCTTGTGAGCCCTCCGTAAAGTAACTCCGACTCGGGAAACCTAGTGTAGGTTCGTGGGCCCAGCTCCTTTACAGGTGTCTGGTTCCTGCGGGGTGTCGGGGCGTACCGGGTTGGGGAGAAGGGACCATTTCGGTCTTCTAGCTGGGTGGTGAGGATTATCGTATTCGATCAATCATCTCTCTTGGGAATTACCGGCGTGACGTGCGCTGGGCAGTGCGTCGGTCTGACCGGAGTTTCTGTGAGGGCTGCCTTGATGGGGCTTGTCTGGCGGAGACCTTCCAGATGCGTCGCGGGGCTTGTCTCTCGGGTAGTTCCGAGCAGGGGCAAATGGGCTTGAAAGAGCCTGGGATCGGGACTTGGGACACCCCCCCCCCCCCACCCTTGCTATGCTAACTTGTTAACGAGTGAAGAGTTTATGTTTTTTAAGATGGCGTGTCGGGTAATATGGAATATCAGCTAGACCACTGTTTCAAGATGAGTCTAAAAATTAAAAGAATTTTTCAAAGAATCTGATGATTTATAGATGATGTACTAAGGTTGATACTCATTAAATAATTTTGGTTATTCTTTTAATCGTGGTTTTTCTTGCATTTTTATTATTCCTTATGACGCTATTCCATATTACCTGACTGGCTAACATTACCAAAAAAGGGTAACTTTTTTTTAAAGCCAAATATTCATATGTACTTTTCCTTCCATTTTAAATGTATTAAAAATGTGTTAAGAAAGAATCAGATTTTGTTCTACGTTAACCTTTAAGGCATCTCGAATTTTTTATGTTGACATACAAATCAAAATGTAAACGGTATTCCATTATAGCCGAACTTCCTCTCTCTATATATATTGGACATCTAACGTAGTGAAGTACACTTTGTTATTGTTATTATTATTTAAAGAGATAGTTGAAACTTAATTTTTATTATTTGGAAAGAAAGAATAACATGTAAAATGGTAATTTATAAATTTAAGAAACGATACAGTTTAAGCGATTTACTGCGATATAGTAGTGATTAAAATATATAGATTATTTATCTAAAATTTTTATATTGAGTTAAATTTATGTTTAAGCTATAAATATATAGCTTATTATGATTACTGAAATATTTAAGGCTTCCTTAAGATTTTATTTGCACAGGTATAATTAAAGAAAAGAAACTGTTTACGTACTTTTAGTGTATTTCTAGCAAATTAATTATTCAAAAAAGTAGATGAAAAATACTGACGAGAATACTTTAAAGAAAATTTCAAACCTGAAAAAAAAAAGAAAAAAGAATAAGAAGAATATTCATTTATTTTTTTTTCTTTATGTACTACTAACAAATTCATAAGCAAAATAAAACGTAAACAATATATATATATATATATATTCATTTCAAAAATTTAATTCAGATCATTAAAAAAAAAAAAAAAACATTCGGTGAAAATTTTTTTCTTCTTTATGAAACAACAGAAACAATGTTTTTTACTAAAACGAGAAAACATTGCACCGTGAGCGTTTATTCAATTTTACTCTTATTCGGTAAATTGATTTCACTGCAAACCCTTCTCCCTTTGCGACTTAAGAAAGAGGCTCTCCGGGACTTAAACGTAAGTAATAATAACAAAAAAAAAAAAAAAAGGGCAAAGCTAAATAGAATTCGGATCCTAAAAACCAAGAAAAATCTCATTACTTGTGATATCTAAAAACATACTAACCCTTATTGTTCATATTCCTTGCAATTCTTTTCCATCTCATGGGTACTAGTGACAGTGAGAGCAAAAAAAATAAAACAGATCAAAGATCTGGGAAAAATGCATGGATTTTTCTGTATTTCTTACAACAAAATGTTTTCTGTTTTAGAAAATCGAATCAAACCCTTCCAAGGCGTGTTGGAAGGTCTGACATGGAAATCAGCTGCGAGCGAAGTGTGGACAGGACGATATGATGTCATACTGCCTTAATGGAGATGCTCTTTTTAAAGTACACAAACTTGTTAAGAGCACTTTAAAAAGTAAAAAAGTAGAAAGTTTGTATACTACTTTTAATCTTTGATGCAGACAGGTAAATTACTATTGAGTATTTCTCTCAGATATTGAGAATTTTAGTTATATTAAGAGATCTTCTGATTTTCAAGATAACATATTACACTAATTAAATTGAAAGATTATGGAAACTTCCCCATAATTGTATTTAGTCAGATACAGGTGTATTAAATCCGTATATGTAAAATGGATCTCTACTAGGAAAATAGAAGAAATTTCTTACATATTTTTGTGTATTTTTACTAAAGTAAAGTAATGCTTATTCAAAAGAATAAAAAGTAAATGATAATTACGAAAAGGAATTTTTCAATTGTGTGAAAAAGTATGCAGGCCAGGATTCGAGACAGGGGCTTAAGGCTCCTGTCCCCGTCAGGCGAAGCGCTCACAAGCTAATGCTAATTCTATGGGGTGGTTATTTGCTAATATTTCGTTTGCAATTCGACATTTTTATTTATTTATTTATTTTATTTTATTTTATTTTATTTTATTTTATTTATTTATTTATTCTGCACTGGGTAGCTGAGATAATCTCTAAATCGCTCTTTTTTTACTCTTTCGATTTTGGTTGCAGATATTTTTTTATAACGCTACTTTCACTTACGAAACCGGTTCCGAAAATGAAAGTGTCATTCTAAAAAATATCTGCAACCAAAATCGAAAAAGTAAAAAAAGGAGCGATGTAGAGATGCATCTCAGCTATCCAATTAAAAATAAATTACTTAAAAATGTCGAAATGCAAACGAGATATTAGAAAATAACCTCCTCATAGGTTTAGCATTAGCTCGCGAGTTTCTTCGCCTGCAAGGAGAGGAGCCTTAAACTGCAAATCCTCGGCCACTTGAGCTACTAGATGTCATATTCAACAAAGTTATCTGACAAGGAAGGTCTCATACTCAGAATATTTTGAAAAAAAATACCAATTAAACTACTTATGTATGTAATAAAGGATCAGCGAAATTTAGCGGCGGAATTACAGTAGAAAGTCTGTAAAAAAATAAAATACTTTCGAGTATTTGGCTCGAAAAGACGAAAGCGTCAATCGATTTGGGGAGCAGTACTTTTCCTCGCGAAAAGCAAACGATATTAATGCACCTGAAAATTGTTTGTTAATTGATTTTTAGAATGCGTGTAAAAAGTATTTAATGAATTTAAATACAAGCAAGGAGAGAGTTTAATAAATACATTTTTTCGTATTACATATTTATGTTGCTTGTTATTTAATTTTATTACTTTAAAAACAATTTCATACATAAAAAATACTGTCATATATTTAAGAGTATTCCAAAATGAAGGCAAGATTCATTTACCAGTTATTCATTTCAATAGCAAAGATTTCGTCGTTTCCATAGCAACAAAATTGAATCCACAGTGCTCAATTGGACTTAATTTTGAGATATTGAAACAATTTTAATTTATTTTAATTTTGTTTTAATTCATCAACTTTGATATTTAACTTTCATTATATATATATATGACAAAACTATAGTTAAATCAAATTAAAACTGACAAAACTAAAGTTATTTACATTAAATTTATTTAAACAAGTTCAATATAAAGCATTTTTATCGTAAAGAATATTCGACATAAAAAAGTATTTTTCGAAATTTCATTTCATCGCCAACCGATGATAAATCGCCAAATAAACGAAATTTTCATTATTTTTTCACGAACGTTCTATCGAGGTTCCGCCAAAACTGTTTTTATAAACATATATATCCACATAAGAAGACCACTCTGTATTTTTTTTTCAGATTTTTCTGAATATGCCCGTATGGAGACCTTCCTTGTGAGTGAATTGTGTCCGCCAGCTTTCTCCAGGATACACTGTAAAAAAAAAAAAACGGACTAAAAAACGGAAATACTACTGGCAATCTAGACGCCAGTACTATTTCCGTTTTTTTTTACGGAATTTTTACCCGTAAATTACAGAAAATTTTCCGTTTTTAATCAGAAAAACGGAAAATGTCATAATCAACAAGGTTTTCCTGTTGAATTGTGCCCGACAGATTTGCCCAACATAGCTCAGTTGGCAGAGCATTAGCAGCTTAAGCCAAAAAGCCCCTGGTTCGAATCGTGACTTTGACACTTTTCCACTCAGTTGGAAAATTACACTCCGTGTGAATTATTTACCAATTAATATAAAAGTGTTAAAATTAATAAGGTAAATGATAAGTACTGAGGAGAACATTATACAAAATAAAGATATTTTAAAGTTGAAGAAATTCAATTCCAAAGGGTATTCAAATTTCTTCCTCTTTATGAACAAACGGAATCACAAATAAAATCAGACGTAGACGAAAGCTATTCATTTTAAAAATGTCATTCAATACCATTCAAGAAGCATTCAATTAAAACTTTCTACTTCTTTATGAACAAACAAAAACATTTTGTTTCTGCTTCTACTAAAACGGGAAAACAGTGCACTGTGGGCGTTAACTCAATTTTATGTTTACTTAGTAAATTAATTTCCCAGCAAATCCTTCCTTTGTGACCCAAGAAAGAATCTCTTTGGGATAGAAAAAGCAAAACTAAACATAATTCGGATCCTCCAAATCTGAAGAAATCACAAAACCGGTGGGACCCAAAAACATCTTAATCCTTGGGTTCATATTCCTTACAGTTTTTTTCGCCTCACGAGACTAGACAGATAAATAAATATATATATCTAGAACAGATAGATGGATGTTTTTCTGTGGTTTTTTTTTTTTTCGAATAAAATACTTTCTATTGCAGAAAACAGAATCAAACATTTTTAAAGCATGTTTCTGATAGCGCTAGCACTGTAACTAGCAGTGGTCGAAATATCGACAGGAGGATAATGTCAGAAATCTGGAGAAATCTCATTACAGACGAAATCCAAAAACACTCTAACTAATCCTATTGTTGATATTGCTTATACAGGTTTAGACAGGTTACGCCTCAGGGGAAAAATACCAGATTTTTCGCAAAGTAGTATTTCTCTTATTTACGGAAAAAAAAAAAAAAAAAAAAAAAAAAAAACTCTGCGACGATTTTTACTTTACGAAATATCCGGTATTCAAACTCTTTAAATCCCCTTATGTGTACGAACGTTTCGTCACAGGGGTGCTAGAGAGACAGGACAAAAAATCGATAATAGATAAACTGCATTTTTTTCTGTATTTCTTGGGAAAAAATTATTTCTATTGTTGAAAGACGAATCAAACATTTCCAAGGAGTGTTTTTGGTAGCTCTAACATAGTAACCAGCTGTGGGAGAAATGTGGATAGGAGGATAATGTCATGTTGTCTTGATGGAGATGGTTTTATTAAGCTATACAAACACATTTTTGAATACTTAACAATATATATATATATATATATATATATATATATATATATATACACATACATACATACATACATACATATATATATATATATATATACAGACGTGTGAAAATTAGTAGAATAATTGTGAAATTTACATTAAAATCTTGTTATATTAAAGAAATAATACATTTAAAAATATTGCCCCATTTATTATTCAGCGTACATCCTCTTGTTTTTTATTAAAGATTCAATACGTCTTGGCATATTTTGTATGAGTTTTTGGCAATTAATTTGTATTTTGTTCTCAAGATACCAAATTTGAATGAATTTTTCTATCGGAATATTCTTGTTTGTGATGTTGCATTTCTTTAATTTAATTAAAGAAAACATTTTCATGGCCTGGAAACAGTTCAGATATGAAACCCATAAAGAACCTTTGGGCCATTATAAAGAAAAAATTAAAGAAATACAACATCACAAACAAGACTAGTCAGATAGAAACACTCATCCAAATTTGGCATCATGACAACGAAATACAAATTAATTGCCAAAAACCCATACAAAGTATGCCAAAACAAGTATGCTATCATTTCTTTAATAAAAAACAAGAGGATGCACACTAAATATTAAATGTATCAATAATTTTTAAATATTTCTTTAATATAACAAGTTTTTATTGTAAATTTCACAATTATTCTAATAATTTTCACACGTCTATATATATATATACACTGCTCAAAACAATTAAAGGATATTGCAGTTTTAGGTGGATTTTGTATCTGGTAAACTGTTTAGCTGATTGATACATGGTCGACAGACATAGTAGGTTATATGAGAATAAATTACACATGTTTGGCAGAAAAAAATGCATTTTATTGCGCATTTGTGTACTAAAGGAAAAAAACACAATTTTTGCATATGAGAAAAAAAAGAATAAGAAAAGGTGTTTTCTTCAAAGAAAATCATTTTCAGTAGGGGGTATGGTTTCCACGGACGGCCAGCAACGTTGAACACCTTTGAGGCATGGACTCAATGAGGCTATTAATGACGAGTTGGGGGTATTCTGCCCCACTCTTCCAGAAGAGCTCTTTCCAGTTCTTGGAGAGTTTGTGGGAGTTGTTGGCGGCCAGAAACTCGTCTTCCTAGAGCGTCCCAAACGTGCTCGATTGGATTTATGTCTGGAAAACACGCTGGCCATTCCATTCGAACGATTCCTTCCTCGAAAAGGAAATCCTCCACCAGGTTTGCACGATGTGGCCTGCAGTTATCGTCCATTAAAATGAAGTTATCTCCGATTGCTGCAGCGTAAGGGACTACAATAGGTCTGAGGATCTCATCCCTATATCGGCGACCAGTCAGAGCTCCATCTCGAATTATGTAGAGGTCAGTGCGCCCGTCAATGGAGATGCCACCATACACCAACACTCCTCCACCGCCAAATCTGACACTTTCGTGCACGAACGCAGGATTATTCCTACTGCCACGGTCCCTTCAGATGAAAATACGCCTATTATCCGGATGCACAGAAAAACGGGACACGTCAGAAAACAGAATATTGCTCCATTCATTTCTCCTCCAGTTGACATGCTCGGTTGCCCACTCCCTGCGGTCGCGACTATGCCTTGATGTTAATCTAACACATACCATCGGTCGGCGAGCATACAGACCTACAGCATGGAGCCGGTTTCGGACAGTCTGAGTTGAAATCGTGGTGCCTGTAGCCGAGCGAAGGTGTTGTTGGAGAAGAGTAGCGTTCATGGTTCGGTGTCTCCGAGCTGTTAACGCTAAATACCGATCTTCACTGGGCGTTGTTGCCCATCTACGACCTTGCCCTGGTCTTCGGCCTGCACATCCACTCTCCAAAAAACGGTTCCAGATCCTGGGAAATGACACTTTGTGACACCCCAATGGCTTGCGCTACTTCGGCTTGAATTTGGCCCCTTCTAACCTACCAACAATTCTCAAAGCTTCTGAATCTGTCAAATAACTTCGCTGAGACATCGTACTCATCGAAACAAAGCAATCACTGAATGCCGATCATCCTTGTCTTCATTCTCTTTTATCCTGTTGAAAGTCAAATTTCATTCGCTGCCGCTGAAGCGACGCTTTTGACGTCGAACTCAAAATCTGCATACTCCACAGTTTGAAAACCAGAAAAATTTGCATTTGTGATTCTCTTCTTCTATTTTCGGCAAAAAAAATTTCGTTTATATCTTTATTTTATATAAAACTTCAAATATCCTTTAATTGTTTTGAGCAGTGTATATATATATATATATATATATATATGCATGTATGTATATATATATATATATATATTTAAGAAAACTATCACGGCGGAGTACAGTGTATATACATATTTTAAAAAGACACATAATCAAAAAATCATATCTCAAAATTAAAATGAACTTAAATCATATACAAAAATCTCATTTTTTAAAGACGAAAAAATTTAATTTTCATTTTTAAGGAAGTGAGAATAACACGTAAAATGACAATTTATAATTTCAACAAGCGCTACAATTTATAGAATTTACTATGATATAGTAGTAATTAAAATATGTATACACATATTTTAGTATTTGAACATTTAATTAAATTCAGCGATCTCTTTATGTTTTAAGTTAGCACATTATGATTATTGACTTGAAATATTTATGAATTCCTCGTGATTTTATTGAACCATGTATAATTTATCTGTACTGTGCTGTAGAAGAAAAGTAGCTTTTTATGTATTTTTAGTGTATTTAAAAAAATATATAATAATGTTTTGATAAAAAAAAGAAGAAGAAGAAGCTAAATAATGATGAGAATATCATAAAAATGAAATCTGAAATCTGGAAAACAAAAATCCGAAGAATATTCATTTAATTATCATCCTTATGGACTAACAAATTCATAAGTAAAATAAAACAAAAAGAAAAAATATTTATTTCAAAAATTTCCTTCGGTTCATTAAAAAAATTTAAAAAAATATTCAAATTCACCTTCTTTATTAAACAACAAAAGAATAATAGTTTTGATAAAGCAAGAAAACATTGCACTGTGGGCGTTTACTTAATTTTACTCTTACGTAGTAAATTGATTACCCAGAAATTTTTCCTTTGTGACTCGAGAAAGTATCTCTTCGGGATAGAAAAAAGCAAAACAGAACAGAATTCGAATGCTGCAAATCTGGAGAAATCTCATTACAGGCGAGATGCAAAAACATCCTAATACTATACTTGACATTCATTTCTTTATGATTGTTTTATGTCCCACGTGTAATAAAGAGACCGAAAGGGGGAAAAATATTTGGAACGGATAGACAGATTTTTTTCTGTATTTCCTGGAATACAATGTTTTCTATTGTAGCAAACTGAATCACACATTTCCAAAACTCGGCTGTTCTGACCACGGATGTAGAAATGGTAGTTATGTTCCAAGTTCTTTTGTTCTGAGATAAAGTTGCGGACGAAATGTGGGAAAAGAGGGATTTTCTTTTAAAAAAAATGGTCAGTTTTACATATAGTATTGCTATAGGAGGGATGCCTTCAGGAAGGACTTTTGAAGTGAAAGTGACTCGAATTAACATTATCGCACAAGAAAAAACATGAAAACTTTACACATTACCTCATTCAAACCGTACTGATATCAAACCCGCGAACATCGGTCCAAGCGTCTCATTTAGTCTGTTGTTGCGCCAATAGTTTTACAGTTACTGTAAGAAAAAATCCAATAAGGGTCCAGAAGTTTGAGAGAGGAGTGGAGGAATTTTGAGATTGGATATAGGAAAATGAGAGGAAAATTGAAAGGGAGCAAGCCAGGATCAAAAAGTAAGATTTTTGAAACTTTTAGGAGATAGTGTGAAAACAACAACAAACTTTAGTATTGAAGTGAAATTTTAGAATGATTTAGAGGTTTAGAATCGAATGCAGCATTCTGGACTGAGATAAGATTTAGTTCCGAGGAATACAGGTGACACTTCTGGTAAGATGTATCCCCGCCGTGCATGTCTTTCTACACTGTTTATAGGTAAGCAGTTTTACTTACCATTCCCTCTTTTCGGCATAGTATAATTGCTTAATGAAGGTATTTTAATAAGGGAAGATTATGCGTTGTTTTTTTTTGTTTTTTCTTAGGAAGAGTGAAAAATTCTAATGAGATTGACCAGGTTATAGGCAAAATTATTGTACATTGAACTAGGTCACCATTCATAGTTTGATTCTGTATGGTAATTTTGTTTAAATAAATTTGTAATGTAACGTTTTGAGCGTAGTTTCTTATTTAATTACGACTAATTGGAACCTTATAAGAAATATATAATAATTCTTAAACATCCCCTCCTTTAAGTTACAAAGGACAATTTTATAAAATTTATAATTACATTATTATTAAAAATAATAAATTCATTAACATGCGTTAGAAAAGACGTAATCGGCGTTATTAAAGGCGTAATAGGAGGAAATTACGCCATTTTTAAAATGGCCAACTAATAATATTGCCAAACAGTTTAAATTAAAAAAATACATTTACACGAGACATCCATTTCACATTTCTAGATGATCTTTTTTTAAAAAGAGAAAGAAAACTTTAAAATAATAAATTCATTAATATGCGTTAAAAGCAGTAAATAGGAGAAATTACATCATACTTAAAATGACCAAATAATAAATAATATTGCAAAACAGGTTAAATTTAAAACTATATTTACGCGAGGCGCTTATTTCATATTTTGAGATGATCTTTTTAACTATTGTTTCGAATTCTAAGATAGCGCAAATAATATTTCCTTTGTAACAACAAAAGTATTTTCACGTGAATAATAAAAAGAGAAAGACAACTTTGGTGAACAAACATTACGTCAGATTTAAAACGATACATTTAAATTGTCTTATTTAAAACAACTTTCTTATAGCGTGGTTAAAAAATAACAGGAGACTAAGACTCTGTTTACTTAATTCATTTTATAATAGCTAATTTTCACATGTTTAACTGATCTTATTCAATCAAAGACGAAAACAGCCATTGGATTTCTTAACAGCAGCTGATTCGGCATTAAAATTCCCCAATCAAAGGGAAAAGAATGAAAACCCGTTTACAGGAAGATCGCCACTGGTTTTTTAAATTTTTAATTCAATCTTTCGTTTCTTAATCTTTATAAAGCCAATCAGACTAGCGTGTTTTAAAGCCTACGGTGTCTGAATGTGGTTTCGAGCGTAGCTCGTACAGGGTATAGTCCTTAGTACCATAAAAAATAAAGCTTTCATAAAACTGAAAACAAAAATCAGTACACAGAAAATTAATAATTAAAATGTTTTTCTTTTTTAGTGATTGAATTGAGAAAGCATAAATAAAATAAGATATACACAAACAATATTCATTTAAAATTTTTCATACAGCTTATTCAAAGAAACATTCAATTAAACTTATTTTTTCTATAAGAAACAACGAAAACATAATATTTTTGCCGAAGACATTGCATTGTGGGCGTTTAACCAATTTTATTCTTACGCAGTAAATTGATTTTCCGGCAAATTCTTCCTTAGTGACCCAAGGAAAGATCTCTCTGGGATTCGGAGAAAAAAAAGATAAACAGAATTTGGATCCTACAAATCTGGAAAAATCTCATTACAGGTGAGATTCAAAACAGCCTAATCCGTGTCGTTCATATTCCTTATCGTTCTTTTCCGTCCCACGGGTACTGGAGAAAGCGAAAGGAAAAAATATATCTTGAACAAATAGACGAATTTGTTTCCGTATTTTTTGGAATAAAGTGCTTTATACTGTAGAAAACCGAATCAAACATTTCCAAGGCATGTTTTCAGAAGTTTTGACATAGTAACCACCATTAGGCGAAATGCAGACAGGAGGACAATGTCATGTTGTGTTGATAAAAAGAAAGAAAACGAAAACGCATTTCACAATGAAAAACCATTTACATATTGTTCAGCAGACAATCTTTTTCCAAAAAAGAAAGAAAGAAAAACACTTTTATCTGAAAATTAAAATTTCCAAACACAAATATACAATGAATCCGTTATATAGCGCTATGCTTTATCGCTCATTATGATATAGCGCTTTTTTTTTTCCTATGGTTTTTTATAAACGCATTATTATTATTATTATTATTATTATTATTTTTCAATACTTATTTAATTACATATATTACAAAAAAGAGTATAAATGAGTAGTTTTATGATTTATAGGACTTATATGATTTGAGGACTTGTAGGAAACAGAAACCCTATCAAAAATTAAGTTTTACAAAAACAATTTTATTGATGTGAAAGCCTTTTAATATGATGAAGAACATTTACAGCATTTTTTTAATTTGGAAGTTTACCTATAAAACAAACAGTTTAAGAATTAGCTATTGGACAGCGAGATAAGAAGAAACACCCTGTATATGGGGGCATTCTCACAATCTTTTGACTTTTATGTTCTTGAATAATAATTTTTATTTTAGTACATATTCTTGTTTTTTTTTTTTTTTTTTTTTTTTTTTTTTTTTTTTTTCATATACTGGGGAACATCCCATTGCATGATTGCATTACAATATTAACGAGATAAATAAGTTTTGGACAATGTTGTAGGTCCAAATACCAGGAAAACTCCTATACCGTCCCGTGTCCCAGATGCTGATTTGTTTTGAGCTGTTTGTATAAAATTGTTTCAATAAAGGTAATTCGATGTAATTTTTTTTTCGAAACTGGGACAATTGTTTTATATAAATATGTAGCAAAAAATTAACCTGCTCATAATTTTACGGTTGATATTATTTTTTCAACTCTGTCCCCGGGTTTTAGATTCCTTACCGTCCCTATTGCTAAAATTAGACAGAAAATCACATCAGATGCAGCCACAGAATTTTTTTCAAGCTTTTTCTTATGCAGAAGTATGCTAGAGAAAGAATGTCTAAAATTCTTTGACAGGAAATTTACTGCAGAATTTAAATAAGCATTTAAATATCAATTTCAAGCATCGTGGCTTTATTGGTACCGTCCCCAATAAGGTTTATCCCTGCACCTTTCGAGGTAAATTAATTTTTTTTTAAATTTCATTCAATGTAAATAACTGTTTCTAAAAATCAATGAACATTGTGGCTATCACTTAGTCTTAACTTGATTTCCCTAAAAATAGTGGTAATTTTCCTTACCGTCCCATCCTTACCATTCCTTTTTTTTTTTTTTTTCATTACCATCCCTTTTTTCCTATACCATCCCCTTTTTTTACCTTCCGTCCCTTCTTTAACACTCCTTTAAGGCAATGTTATATCAAAATTTCGTACTAAAAATACTACATTGTTATTATTTCTTATTTGAATGTCCTGTGGGTACTATGCGAATTCGCTATAAGTAAAAATTTAGAAGAAAATAGAAAGTTATAGTGTTAAAATGGTAAGGAAAATGAAACTCGCAAATTTAACTTAAACCTCAGTGAAATAAAAAATTTTTCGCTGCTGACCATTTTTTCTTTATTTCGAATCATTAAGGCATTCGTCTATCAGATTAAAATGTTATTTTAGGAAGTTTAATTTCACCATATTTTTATTCGCGAAAGTCAAAAGATTGTGAGAATGCCCCATATACAATCCACAAACATTTCACCAAATACCAGTTGTAATAAAAGAATATTCTGTGAAATAGAAACGGTACAATGTAACGTTTTATGTGAATCCTACGTGACATAATAGAGTAAGCTTCAAAGCGAAAACCCCTTTTTAAACTTATCAATAAAGCAGCGAAAAAATACTTGATAAAATTTTTCGATGATTGTTACAGAATTTGAGCAAAGTTTTTCTCAGTTTTTTGACAGGGAAAAAAATAGAAAGAATATGTCATCGAAATGACTCACGATCACTATTGGCCAAATTTTAACAAAAGGTTTTCATATAGTTTGAAGTAGTTTGTCACAAGCACATGAAGAAACAAATCTTATTATAAAGAAAACAACGGAGAAATTTATAAGAGCAAGAGGGAGCATTTTCAACCCCTACACTAATAGAATAAAAATTCAACTGCAAATTTCACATTTATTATATATAAATAAATAATATATATATATATATATATATATATATATATATATATGGCATAAACAAAAGGACTATGTCTGAATTCATTAATAATTATAAAAACTTTTCAAAATAACAGACATTACATTACATTAAAACATAAAAACACAAAAAATAATGTTAAAGGATGTTTCGGATTCATTCTGAATCCCTCATCAGCTAACTATCATTGTTGAACTTTAAAACCTAGTATGACTTTTACGTTAGGAATTAGCTGATGAGGGATTCGGAATGAATCCGATACGTCCTTTTAAATTGTTTTTAGTGTTTTTATCTTTTAATGTAATGTAATGTCTGTTATTTTGAAAAGTTTTTATAATTATATATATTTATATGTACGAGGAAAATATTGATACGAACGTGCATATGAAAAGTTTTCGTTATATTGATGACATTTTAATAGTCAGATGAAATGACGTGAAAAAGAAAAAAAATCGATTCCTATCCTAATGGTTTAAATTTGAAATTGGAGTCAAAAAGTCAAAATATGGTCAATTATTTAGATATTAATATCGAGATAAATAATGGTGAGTTAAAAACAGACGTTTATGACAAACGAAAAAGCTTTAACTTTGAAACTATAAAAACGTTACAATTTGGTTCAAATGTGCATATCTCAATATATAGAAATATTTTCGTTAAAGGGTTAAACCGTATAAATAGATTGACTTCAAATACTGAGAAAAAAAATCGAAGAGCTGTACAAATGGTATATTCTGGCATTGCACCATGGCTATCCTGAGAAATTTTTGAAGAGTTTGCTGCGTAATTTCGTAAAGTGCAAGACTTATCGCAGGGATTTAGAGGTATTGTTGATGCGAAGGGAGGAGTAACTGTGAGTTTGACCGTCTTAGGATTATGTGCACATATGTTGGAGTTTCACTTTTAGTTGATTTTGTTTTCGATGGGTCTTGCCGGCTCATTCGACTTTTCTATTTGGTCTTGACAGGTAGTTGGGAGAGCGTTGTGCACTTAAAACTGGTTTAACCCCACTGAGCATGTCGCAAGTCATGCCGCCTGTCTCCATTAGTTTAATTTCTTCTGGTTTTAGTTATTGTATATTGTTTGGGGCTTGCTGATTTTAAAGTTTGTTGTTTTTTAAAGTTAGAAGTTTTTAAGTTGATTTAGTTGATTTAGTTGTTGTCATTTGGTTTAGTTTATTTTTTAGCTTTGGATCAGTTCTTTGGTTTTGAATTTTTGGTTTGATTTTTGGATATATATATATATATATATATATAAATGCTCCTTTCGAAATTTATTCAAAACTTATTTCTTTTATTTAAAATGAAAAAGAAAATTATTTTAAATAATATGTTGTGCTTTTTAACAGCATTTGGAAAATTTATGACAAAAAAAAAAAAAAAAAAAAAATTGAAGGTAACGATTTTAATGAATTTATTTAATCTTAAAGGTTATTTTTAATCTGAATGGATAATATCTGGATGTATTATTAGCTAATGATGCATGATGGTTATTGAAATAATATTTAATTATGTCTAAAATACCATACAAGATACCTGCAAATGGCAAAGGAGACGAATAATAATAATAATAACAATAATAATAAATGAAAATATGACATAGGTAGAAAAAAACATGGTTATTAGAACCAGAACTTATTAACTTGAAACAGACTAGTTTCGGTCGTATTCAGCCATACCGTCATCAGTGCAAAGGATTATGGAATTTTGCATAAATATATATATATATATATATATAGAAGGGAAGCGGTTTAGACAGTTAGGTTTATTGACCAATAGAATCACAAGAAATAATTGTCATCCTTGTCAAATGAAAAAATGTGTTTAAATTTCGTAGAGAACATTATTATAAAAACGTGCATAAATATAATTCACATTTATCTACAATATAAAGTTAAAATTTGATCGGAATTAATTAGTATTACAAACAAAACATTAAACAGAACATTTTGATTAACTTCAGCTTCCATTGCAAATCAGGAAAAGGGTAAAATTAAAATTAAAGTGATCGTCAACTGACAGTGTTAGTTCCAAAACACATTTATTATATAAATATCATTTTAAAACTGAAAAGTATAGCATTCCACTGGAAAATACTTCAGTGAAAAAAAGAGAAATCTTCAAAGATTCGTTACACTATAAATGAGAGGCTGACAACCATAGTAGACCAAGACCAGTTTAAAAAAAAAAAATAAGATAGTCCATTTAAAAGGTGCATAAAATCTGTTTTATCCACTCCCACATTAAACCAAGTCTGTAAACAGATGCGATATATAAGAAAGTATGTGAAAACAGACATGGTTTACTGTGGGAGTGGATGAAACAGATTTTATGCACCTTTTAAACGGACTATCTCATTTTTTTTAACGGACTTTGTCTACTATGGTTGTGAACTCCTCAAATAATCTCCCCATTTTAGCAACGAAAAGAAAGGTAAACAAAAAATCAAATAAAAATTACAGCTATCGTTTATTTATGGTGTTAATTCCAAAAAGATTTCACTGCGTACATATCCGGAAAAACTATATTTTCTGGCTGAAAAGTACTGTATTCCTTTTGAAAGTATTTCATTATTAATGATATTAAAACAAAGCATGGTATCATATTACAAAAACTGAAATTTGAGAAATGAAGATCCTTTTAACAGTTTGAAACTGAAAACTTCAGAAATGTGTTTTTGTAAACATAACTAGTAGCTGTATTCTTATACTAGTATTCCCCCAAAATAAACTTCTGATCGGAAAATAACACCATATTTTGGAATGCTCGTTCTCGCAAAATAAGACTACTCCCCCTCCCCCCCCCCCCACAAAAAAAACCCCCACTTTCAACAGTCATTTTCTAAGACAGTGCAGGCTGCGGGAGCATCTGAGAGCCCTCAGTGACACGGACATATTATTCATATATAAAAAATAAACGTCATAATATATGTCATCTTTACTAATCCAGAATTCAAATCAATGATACAGAATGTGCAAAGAAAAAGAAATGCCATAAACATATATGAACCACACACACATCAAAGAAATAAAAAAAAGAATACAAAAGAATGTATCACAGAAAATGAAAATAAATTGAAATCAAACAAACAGAATAACTTAAACATTTTTTCAAAAAAAAAAAAAAATTGGAAAGTCTATAAATTTTCCACGAAAAATCTAAAGCAGCTTTAAGTACTATTACTCACGTTCCATTACAAAAATCAGTTTTGATTTAATCCAGGCTGAAATTGAAAACAAAATAATTTCATCTAGAAAAAAATGACATCAAAGGAAACCGAAATTTCCTTGACTAAAAGTACTATTACAAGAGAAGTGATCGAGTGATTAAAGTACAAAAATGGCTGGAATTCACCTCTCTGATAATTATGAAACTGCTAGGGCATGTAATTAAGATAACAATGAAACAATGTGGAACAAATTCAGTGACGAGTGTCGCATTTTCAGAATGAATTGCTCGTTAATGGTCGAAGGATGCGCGGCGAGCAATTCATTGCAATGACTCGAAAGCTACATAGAGCGTCAGTGTGAAATGCCAGTTTATGTAAAGAAGGTCAAATTACTACAAGAACTTTGCTTCAAACAAAGGATGTCGAGAGAAAACTGATGGCTAATTTTCACAGTTATATTTTGGGAATATTCTATGTTACCTAAAGAAATAAAGATAAATAACAAGCTCCTGCAGAAACTTTCAAAAATGCATACACATTATAAGATCGTTTCACATGCAAAGAAGGAAAAAATATTTAATTATCATCAACTGATTGAATTAACTCCAATAAAGTATTTATTACTTAAATATGACTGATAACCGATTTTTCGCTTTCAAACTGAAAAGAACCGAAACTTTTTTCAAAGCCCTTCATCGGCAAAAATATTAATAGATATTACAGCGTTCCCAGCAAAACATGACTGGCAAATTAACTGACTTTCCTTGACCAAATCTAAAAAAATTCCCCTGACTTTCCCTGACCAAATCTCAAAGAATTTCGTGATTTTTTTTTCCCCGATTGTTTGATGAATTTCGTGATTTTTTCCCGAGACTACTTGATGAATTTCGCATCTTCATTTTTTTTTTCCAAGACTTTTCCATGACTTTTTAGAAAATATTTGTACATTCTCTGACTTTTCCTATATATTTTGAAATTTCCCAGACTACTTTGAAATTCTCTGACTTTCCAGATTTTCCCTGACTTTCCATGACACTGGGAACCCTGTATTATAACAATACAAAAAAATAGTACAGCGGCGTATTATCAAAATTAAAATTTGAGAAATGACAGATTCAAAAGTGGAATTACGTGTTTACAACACGATCGATATGAAAGTTTGCTTTGTTTAAGAATCATGCGTAAAGTGGCCAAATAATACATAAAAAAAACAAACAAACAAACAAACAAACAAAAAACCAATAAACAACAACATTCTAACTTTTTTTTAAATAAAGAAAATTAAAATTAATCCTACACATGGTAAGATCAGAAATTAGACTAAAAGATGTCGGCACTTATATGACATATTGTTTATGATGTGTGTTACTAATTCAGAAGAGTAAGAGAGTTTTAAGAATGTGATATACGGGGAGTACATAAATGATATTCCAAACTTTACAGGGCTATTAAACGAAATCAATATAAAGTACAACCTTGTTGTTTATCGGAAATAAAAAATAACAGTTGAAAGTTTAAATTCAACACAGTTATAAGTGTTCAATGTGATCCCTTTCCGAAACACGAACGATATAGAGGCGGTACGGTGAGTCATCTTACACTTTTTTCAGCCTGTCCAGCGTGACTCTTTGAATGGCTGCAGATATGCGTGTCATAAGTTCATCAAAGTCAGTTAGTAGTGGTGGAACAAACACCTGATATTTGATGAAATTCAAAAAAAAAAAAAAAAAAAAACACATGGGGCTGAGAGGAGTCCATTGATGAGAACGATCCTGGGATGTTCGGTCATCTATCGCCCTGCCTTGTTCACCGAATCGAGAAGCACGTGCTTACCTTCGAAAATTTTAAAGGGCCCCGAAATTGAGAAAACAGTGTCCCCAAATTTTATATTGAATTTATTGAGGTGTAATTGTAATGTTAGAGGTATGTTTATTTTACATATTGAATTTGGCTTGTATGCACAACATAAAATATATTAATTTAAACTATTTTAATTTAAACTATTTCCAAAATTGAGAGACGTGCTGAAAATTATGGATATTTTATGTTGTGCATACCTACTGAATTCATCATTTTATCTAATATTACATTTTTTCGCTAAATATTATGCAAAGTTATTTTTGCATATATTTTTTTAATTATACGAAATTTTTGTGTAAGAGAGTTGTTTAATAAAAGAGTTGTTTAATGAAATATGTGTGACCTCAACTGAGCCACTCTTTGGAATAATATTTGTGATAATACTTGGAAAATTTTCCAGAGAGAAACATTCGCCTTGTATACAATATTTCAAATGAAATTCAAATTTCAAATTAATTGCTTAAAAGGCGCAAAGTTCCAACATAGTGGGAAAGATTCCGTGCCGGGACTCGAACCCGGGCCATCAGCATACCGCACCGACGCTCCACCGACTAAACCACATGGAACGATACCCAGCCTGGAACTTCTCACTATTACATGTTGGCAAGGCTACAAACGCAGCACAAGATGGATGGAATATTTTCCGTGAGCCACCGACATGGGGCAAACACGAAACCTAACCAAATCCATCATCGATTGACTCACGGAAAATATTCCATCTCGTGCTGCGTTTGTAGCCTTGCCAACATCTAATAATGAGAAGTTCCAGCCTGGGTGTCGTTCCATGTGGTTTAGTCGGTGCGCTATGCTGATGACCCGGATTCGAGTCTTGGCAAGGAATCTTTTTCACTATGTTGGCCTTTGCGCTTTTTAAGCAATTAATTTGAAATTTGAATTTCATTTGAAATAATATTTGTGAGTTTCCGGGTTTGCGGAATTTAGAAAACTCTTCTCGAATGAAAGGGGCCTCCAAAATGACACTGTGCTTCCCATAGCTTCAGAGATTAATCGGACCCTGCATCGCCCTCTTCGTAAACTCAATTGTTATTTTTGATTTCCGGTGAACAACAAGGTTGTACTTCTTTTTTTTTTTTTTTTTTTTGTTTTCTTTGAATAGCGCGTGTAAAGTTAGAATATTCATTTATGCACACCCTGTATGTATAATGAGCAAAGATTTACGAACACTGTAAAATGGTGGATAAGTACAAGAAAATACCGAAGAAAGAGATAGTCAAATGAGACCAAATAAATAGATTATAACTTGTTTCCATTGAACGAAATGAAAAAAGTTTTAATTTTGCACTTGAAGTCTAAAAGAGAATTGAACATTTCTAAAGTACCATTACAAACATCACTCTTGATTTAACACTAAAGCTACCGCGAAGGGTCAAATGACCCTTTTTGAATTTCTTAAACTAAAACATTACAAAATTTTTTATATTTCACCACATTTATTAAAATAAATGATAATATTATTCCTTAAAATGCTTCATCTCCGAACTACCTTTTTTTGTCTAGAAAAAAATATTTTAGGCTTAACTACCGCAAGGGATCATTTGACCCTTGAATAAATTTATGTTAAATCATAAAGGTATAAATGTTTTATTATGTAAGAACATTAGTAAATTTAGTATTTTTGCTATTACATCATTTATTCTACTGTATTGCATCTGATGAAATAATGGCCAGAAATGACACCAGAATTTATAAACGAATTTACTAGAAAATACGAACCTGCTTATTTCCACGTACATTATATATATATATATAAAAAAATAAATAAATATTCTTGGTGTCGATTGTCAATTTTGGAATTAAAATTAGGTGTCCTTTTTCAAGGACACCGCCCTCGAAAGGGTCAATGTGTGATGGTATAATTAGAAATTGACTTTACTCCGAGTGTGATTCTAGTAGGAACATTTCAGGAGGTTATATCGAGAACGAAATAATCTTAAAAATATGTGGTGAACATAAAACAAATTTGCAGAATATATGCTTATTAAATTTTCAAATTTCTTGAAATAATTAATTTTTCTTGAAATTTTTGCGTATTTTTTTTTTTTTTTTTTTTACTTTAATAAATAAACAATTTGTAATAATTATTTGAAAAAAAAATGTTTTATTCATACACCAAAGTGTATCAACTGATATATTTTTCGCAAAACATTGTAAACTTTTTATATAGGGGCCATTTGACCCCTATATAATGTACCGATAAAAAAATATCGGTACATTTAGTGTTAATCCAGAGAAAAAAAAAATAACTAGAGAACAGGAATTCTGCTTTTTCAGAATTTAGTGTCGCCCCCAGCATTTCCATTACTTCATTTCCTTCTGGTGGACTGGTGGTTTCTATTATTATGAAACAGACATTATAAATGAAGCGTTAGGTAAAAATGGGGGAAAAAAAGGCAAATTTTTTTAAATTATGGCCATTTTTTTCCATTCTGACCAGAAAATCAGAGTTCTAACTTTTTACGGCTGCTTTTTCATCTTCACCTAACGCTTCATTTATAATGTCTGTTTCACAATAATAGTTGCCACTAGTCCACCAGAAGGAAATAACTCGGTTAAGCGGGACTCGGATAATCGGGACTCTACTGCAAAACATATTTCAATTTTATGACTTAAAGCACACGCTTTTATTTTATGTAAAATGACGTCGATTGCATTAATATAGATTCTTAAAATTAAATATAGTTTATAATAGCTCCATGTTTTATCATAAATCATTCATTTATATTTTTCTCAAAATAGCACGTATTTTAATTAATTTTTTTTTCAATTTTTATGAGAAAATGGCAACAAGAAGATATAATTGCTATTTTCCAACAATTTTTTCTTTACTTTCTACAGAAATGGCTTACTTGAGTTGCCAAAATGAAACAAATGTCGCTAAAAACTACAAAAAAAATTAATATTTCAAAAACAAATGAAGATGCAGTTTTCAAACAAATTGCATTAAAAAGTACTTTTTTTTTCCAATACGACAGTATAAACATTGAAAATGTACGATGCTTAGAAGTTTTAAAAAATGCTGTAGAGCATTTAATCGCACAATAATGCACCTGCTTTGTTTATTGATGCCTTCTGTAAGCTAACGTTATTCTTTGGAGACAAAATAAGCTGAGAGAAAGAAATAGCATACCCTCCCGGGGGCTAAAAAATTGATTTCATCTAGAAAGCTTACATAAAATAAAACCGAAATTTCAACTAAAAGTGCACAGTTAGAAAGGCATTCTGCAAGAGAAGTGAATGATTAAGAAACAAACATGGCCGGAATTCACCTTTCTCCGAAAAGCATGAAGTTTGCCAAGCCATGTAATTAGGATAACAATGTGGAACGAATTCAATGACGAGTGTGGCATTTTCAGAATGAATTGCTCGTTAATTGTCGAGGGATGTGCGGCAAGCAGTTCAACGCAATAAACTTGAAAGTTGTAGTTAGTTCATCAGGATGAAATGGAAGTTCGTTTAAAAGGAGTCAAATTAATACAAGAATTTGAAATAACATAAATACGTCCTGAGAGAAAATAATTTGGATAATTTTAATAGATATATTTAGGGAACATTTTCTAGTAAAACATTTTGACTATCGAACAAAATATCGCAGCCTTTATAAGATAATACCTCAATTTAAAATTGAGGTATATGGGGCATTTTCACAATCTTTTGACTTTTGGGGAAAAAAAATCTGACAAAATTAAACTTGCTAAAATAACATTTTAATCTGATAGACGAATGCCTTAATGATTCAAAATAAAGAAAAAATGGTCAGCAGCGAAACTTTTTCTATTTAACTGACGTTTAAGTTAAACTTGCGAGTTTAATTTTCCTTACCATTTTACCCTTATAACTTTTTATTTTCTTCTAAATTTTTACTTATAATGAATTTGCATAGTACCCACAGGACATTCAAATAAGAAATAATAATAATGTAGTACTTTTAATAGAGAATTTTTGTATAACATTGTCTTAAAATGGTGTTAAAGAAGGGACGGTAAGGTAAAAAAAGGGGATGGTATTGGAAAAAAGGGACGATAAGTATGGAACGGTAAGGAAAATTACCACCTATTTTTAGGAAAATCCTGTTAAGACTAAGTGATAGCCACAATGTTCATTGATTTTTAGAAACAGTTGTTAACGTTGGATTATATTATTATTATTATTATTTTTTTTAATTTACCTCGAAAAGTGCAGGAATAAACATTGGGGATGGTGAGACTACCAATAAAGACACGATGCTTGAAATTGATATTTAAATGCTGATTTAAATTCTACGGTAAATTTCCTGCCAAAGAATTTTAGACATTATTTCTCTGGCATATTTCTGCATGAGAAAAAACTTGAAAAAAAAAATTATGTGGCTGCATCTGAAATGATTTCCTGTATAATTTTAGAAGAGGGATGGTAAGGAATCTAAAACCCAGGGACAGAGTTTAAAAAATAATAACAACCCTAAAAATGTGTGCAGGTTAATTTTTAGCTACATATTTATATAAAACAATAGTTCCAGTTTCAGAAAAAAATCACATTGAATTATTGTTATTGAAACAATTTTATCCAGACAGCTCCAAACTTAAAAATCAGCATGAGGGACACGGGACGATAGATGAGTTTTCCTGGTATTTGGACCTCCAACATTAACCAAAACTTATTTATCTCGTTAATATTGTTATGCAATCATGCAATGGGATGTTCCCCAGTATATGAAATAAAAAAAAAACACAAAAAAGTGTATTAAAATAAAAATTATTATTCAGGGACATGAAAGTTAAAAGATTGTGAGAATGCCCCATATGTATGCACGTGAAAGCAATTTTTGTACAACTATTTATGCTTTATATGTATTTTAATTATTGACCTCAAAGTGAATATTTGAATTAGTGATATAATTTTAACTTTCATTTATTGTAATTTCAATACTTTCAAAAGACGAAGAAATATTCTTTCTCCCCATCTTTATATACTGTGAAATCGAGTAACCATTTTTTTTACACTTTCCAACAAAATTTGACTGTCCGCACTCTAACTCGCTTAAATATACTTGGAGTGCCATGTAATTCATATATGTTACTGAGATTTACCATGGTATGTTCGGTATTGAAAATGAAATGTGTAGCATTAACATTTCATTTATAGGGACACTCATTTATAGGATTCCGTTACATTATGGTCAATGGGGGGAAAACTTATTTATCTCGTTAATATTGTTATGCAATCATGCAATGGGATGTTCCCCAGTATATGAAATAAATAAAAAAAAAAAACACAAAAGTGTATTAAATAAAAAATTATTACTCAGGGACATGAAAGTCAAAAGATTGTGAGAATGCCCCATATACGAGATTAAACCTATTTTATAAAGCGGAAGAAATTATCCATCCAATTGAAATATTTATTTTTTAAGAAGTAATTTGGTGATAATTCATGTCGCTTACAAGTAGCGACTCGATAAAATGATATCTACCCGATAAAACTTTACCGTCATAAAAATCAGCGCGTGAAAATAATTTCTTTACTTAGAAGGAAAACGAAAATCATTTTAGGTAAAAATCAACAACATTTTATTTCCGCTTTCGTGCCGAGACGTATTTCGACACATCTTCAACGCACGCTCATAATTTACAGACTGCCACAGAGAGAGGGCGCGGGGGGGAAACATATTCTCTTTTCATTTAATCATGTACATCTCTGCATTGTGCCGCCCTCTGTCCGTGAATATTAATAAACATTAATCAAATTCACGACAACCTCCCACCTTGAGTTTTCGTCAGACAAACTCAACAATGGGTACAACAAAATGCTACATCAAATAAAATGTGACCAATACTTACAGTACACAGCCAAAACATAGAATTCTAACATTACTTTTTTCAAAACAGGCAAATAAACATTTTCTTCTGCAAAATTCAAATAAAATTAAACATATTATTACAGATTCAAATTAACACAATGAAACATATGAAATATACTAAAAAATAAAAATAAGGTCTACACTAAATAATAAAAATGAAGGAAAATGTCTATTCAGTTCAAAGATATTTAAAGTTTGTAGCGAATTGGAACAGTCACTTTCCTGCCACTTCTTCTTCGCACCACTGGATCATTAGATAGTTCTTTTGGGATCTCTAAATTATACAGTTTTTGCACAGGTCTTAAAAGTTCACCACTTTCAGTTTTTATCCGTGCAACTCTTGGATGACCATCTTTTCCAGCAATAAGTTCTTGCACACGGGCTAAAGTCCAATATGCACGTTTTTTATCAGATTCTATGAGTACTACATCACCAATGGTTAGTTGCTTGATTGACTCATTCTTTTGTATAGAACTTTGTTGGCGTAATTGCCCTAAGTACTCAATACGGAATCGTTTTCGAAGGTGTTCTCGAACGTTTTGCCTATACTTAACTCTTTTATTTAATTCTTGTGCGTCAATTGCATCAAAATCTACCACATCTGAAGATCTTATTTCCTGTAGGAACATTGATGGTGTTAACGGTGCTAGATCGTTCACATCTTCTGTAACATACGTTAAAGGTCTAGCATTCACAACTTGTTCACAATCACAAAGAATAGTGATCAGTTCTTCATAAGATAATGAAGCTCTACCTAGGACTTTTCTCAAGATGCGTTTCACCATTTGTATCAATCGCTCCCACCAACCACCCCACCAGGCAGCGGTAGGCGGGTTGAATTTCCAGCGAATCTTTTGTGTTGCTGCTACGGCAGAGATTTGCTCCCAATCTATTTCTGAAAAGGCTTTGTCTGCACCGACGAAATTTCGGCCGTTGTCAGAATACACTGTGGTTGGTCTTCCTCTTCGGGCTATAAAACGCCTGAAAGACTGGAGAAAAGCATCAGTTGACAATGATGTCACTAATTCTAAGTGTATGGCCCTATACACCGCACAAGTGTACAGCACAATCCATGCTTTTTTCTCATTCCTTAGATATAACGGGCCGGCTAAATCAACTCCAGTTATTTGGAACACTGCAGCGTCTTGAACTCTATCGGCTGGTAATGCCATAGGAATTGACTCTGTCTTCTGAGCACTAAATCTTCTGCATCGCACACATTTCTGAACTACTGCTCGAATAGTTTTCCTGGCTTTCAGGATCCAGTAGTCTTCTCGTAACGATGTCATCAAAAGAGCCACTCCAGCATGTAAAAGCTCTTGGTGTTTCCAGGAGATCAGTCGGTGGACTACAGGATGGTCAGAAGGCAAAAGAACTGGATACTTAAAATTGATAGTATCTTCCCTATAAATAACTTGCGTTTTCACTCTTATGATACCATCTTCATCTAGAATTGGTCTTAAACTACGAATCTTCTGATTACTCTTCTCATCGAATCTGTCTCTCTGGATCAAAATCACCAATCTTCTTTCAGCTTGTTCTAGTTCAAAACACGTAAGTTCAGACACTTCTTTTGAATTCGGTTTTCTTGCATTGTTTATGAATCTTAGGATCCAAGCGATCAATCTTATGATTTTCTTGTATGATGAAAACCGTCGATAATACCAATCATCAGATTTTATGTTCTTGTTCATTGCTGAAATGACACTCTTCCGTTTTTCAGCATTAATAACTTCTTCATCTGGAGCTTCGACACTTTGAGGCCAATTAAATTCTGGTTCAGCCAACCAGGCTGGTCCCTCCCACCATCTTAGCTGTAAGAATTGTTCTACGGAACAACCTCTAGAAGGGAGATCAGCCGGGTTAAATTTTCCTGAAATGTGTCGCCATTGGTCCTTTTGAGTTAAGGATCTGATTTCTTCTACACGGTTCCAAACGAATGTTCCCCATCTTTCGTCTCGTTTTATCCAGCTTAAAGCGGTGGTTGAGTCAGACCAATAAAATATCTTCAAATTTGGAATTCGTAAATCAGATATGACCCGACTTCCCAACCTGGCCCCAATGCAACATGCTAACAGCTCTAAACGTGGTACAGTTAGGTTCTTAAGGGGTGCTACTCTTGCGCGTGACTGTATAAAAGTCACCAGAATTTTATCTTTGGTCTTTACTCTCAGAAAAATGCAAGTAGCATATGCATGTTTACTGCCGTCACAAAATATGTGAAGACCTACATCATCACGTTCATAATTATCAAAATTCATCCAGCGCTGTAATTTGATGTCAGAAATCAGTTTCATTCCCTGCACCCACTTTAAAAATTGTTTAGCTAAATTTGCTGGCATTAACTCATCCCACTTAATTTTTAACTTCCAGCATTCTTGTAGAATAAGTTTAGGGAGCAAAGTCACAGGTGAGGTAAATCCAAGAGGATCAAAAACCTTCTGAGCCAATGAGAGTAGAGCTCGTTTTGTAGGAACAATTGGTTCTTCCTCAATAGGGCCGATTTTGCAAGATAGGGTATCGCTTTCCAGATCCCAGTTTAAACCTAATACTGGTGTCATCTTTACTATTGAATTTTCAGAAATAATTGGAATGGGATAATTTGACAGCCATCCCCTTAGATTAAATTTTGCAGAGGACAGTAATATTTGAGACTCAAATATAAACTTGTTTAATTCTTCAACTGTATTGAAACTGTAAACACAATTGTCCACATACATAGATTCATTCAAAGTCTCTGCTGTAGAAGCAAAGTCATCAGGCGCACTTTCTAAGTGATGTTTCAATGTAGCCGCTAGTAAAAACGGGCTGCAATTGATCCCAAAAACTACACGTTTATGTCTATAAATTATATCATTTTCCCATAGAAATCGCAGAAAGTCTCTATCCTTTTCTTTAATACCAATTTGTAGAAATGCCTTCTCTATATCAGATACTGCACCAATAGGAAATTTCCGAAAACGGTGCAAAATTGAAGGAATCATTTCAATCATATTTAATCCCTTATCCAGGCAATCATTTAGAGAGGGGGAGCCTTTAACATGAGCCGAAGCGTCAAAAACTGGTCTAACTTTAGTAGTTTCACTCGATTCTTTAAATACAGGCCTGTGTGGCAAATAATGTACTTTAGTTTGTTTATTATCAACCACCCTTTCAATTATTCCTGCATTTATCCATGAATCAAATACTTCGCTATAAACCTCAGTTTTATTCAAATTTGATAACTTTTTCTTTGTTGTGGCAAGCCGTTTTTCGGCCAATTCTCTGTTACTAGGTAAGCGAGCATTATCTAGCACCCAAGGCAATGCTACTTCGTACCTCCCTTCTGAATCTCTTCTTATGTTATTCTTAAAATGCTGCATAGTTTCTTCATGAATCTCAGATTTAGTTTTAGATTCTACTGGATCAGTTATACCGATAATATCCAGTTTCCACAAATCAGCAACGGAACTATCGTTCCAAAGTGATGAAATAACCATAAGAGAATCATTTGTTTCAGATTTAACACCTGGAATTTTTCCCATTAGAGTCCATCCCAAATGGGTTTTTACAGCAACCGGACCACTTTTTAAAATTTTAATATTTCCGGTGAGTAATTTTCCCGCCACATCAGAACCAATTAATAATTTAATTTCATTTTCGGATTTACGTACACTATTTTCTACATCAGAAATCTTAATACCACATTTATTCAATTCTGATAACCAAGGCCCATTTGGCACTTTTTTTATTTTAGAACAAATAACAGGAACACCTAAAACATGCATATCACATTTATAACTATTATCCATACTACTCAAGTGAATTCTATATTTACTATGCTTTGTTTCATTTGTTTCAACTCCACCAAATAATTTGTGAATTAAATTAATTTCACCAATACTTTTATAATTCAAATACTTAATTACATCTTCTGATAAATACGAACGTTCTGATCCAGTGTCGATAACTCCACGCACTATTTTCTCTTTACCATCGTGTTTTACACGTACATTCAAAGTTTGGAGTAACACAGTTGGATCCGAACCTTGAGTAGTTAAAACAGTATTATTACTCCCTGACTCATGTTTGCGACTTTCAAACGCCGCATTACCTTCTTCATTAAAAACATTTTGACATAATATAAAATTATGTTTTTTCCCACAATTTGTACATTTAATTTTAGCTCTACAGTTGCGTGAAATGTGATTCTTCTTCAAGCAAAGGAAACAAGCCCCCTTTTTCAAAATTAAACTACGTTTTTCATCAAAAGAAAGCGAATTAGCTTTAAAACATTTTTCTGATAAGTGACACTTGTCACAAAATATACATGTGTCCTCACACTTTTTGACTAAATTTTTATCCTTAGACTTATCACTTATAAACAAATCATTAGCAGTTGGCACAGAATTGCTTTCATTGTTTAATTTATTAAATTTCTTAGTGTTATCAAAGCCAAGACTAGAACGCGCTAAAAGAACACGTTCTTCTGAAATTACTTCGTTTTTCAAAAAGTCAAAAATAGAATTTAATTCACTCTTACCTTGAGCAGTCTTCTCACGCTGTCTTTCCCATATACGCAACACATCATGAGGCAAGCAGGATTCCACAAGGGGAAAAAGAATACTGGCGTACTTGTCTTCTGTAACGCCTAGAGATTCCAAAGACCTAAGTTTTGTCTCTAGGTTATCATATAAAGATGATAAATTAAATTCTCTTTTTGATGCTCTGTTATTGGTCAACACTAGTTGTAATAAGTCTCTCACGTATATTTGGATTAGTGTGTCTTCTCTTCCAAATCGTTCTTTAAGATGCTGAATTACTTTCGGATAGTTGTCCGCGGAAACCGGATAACTATTCACGATTTGTGAGGCTTTAGATTTCGGCGTTATCGCCTGTAGAAGATAAACAAACTTTGAATGGTCATCTAAAACGTTATCCTCATGGATTTTTCTAAAAGAGTTCCAAAAATTCAACCATAGTCTTGCATCGCCATCAAACGGCTGTAGGTTTATTTCGGGTAGGCGAAGAGGTCGGGACGTCGTTCTTTCACCATCTATAAAATTCTGTAAACGCTGTTCTTCGATAGGCTTACTAAAAATTTGCTTCACCTTTTGCTTTATTGCAATCAATTTTTCCGTATACTCTTCACAAGCTTCAAATTCTTTAGAGTAATCTTTTTCAACAGCATTGTTATTTAACATAAAATTTAACATTTCTTCATCCACCGCACGCAGTCTAACACTTTTGTCTTCTAGCTGATTTAAAGCTTGCTCAATCAAATTTATATCAGGGCTTGAATTATTTAAAGCATCATTTAATGCATTATGAGTCTTCGTAAATGCGCTTCTAAGAGGAGTTCTCTTTATTTTTAACGCATCCATAATTTGTGTTTTAAAAAGTTCCGGTTTGAATCAAAACTAATTAATTACTTCACGCGTCCCTGTTCGGGCGCCAAATTGTCGCTTACAAGTAGCGACTCGATAAAATGATATCTACCCGATAAAACTTTACCGTCATAAAAATCAGCGCGTGAAAATAATTTCTTTACTTAGAAGGAAAACGAAAATCATTTTAGGTAAAAATCAACAACATTTTATTTCCGCTTTCGTGCCGAGACGTATTTCGACACATCTTCAACGCACGCTCATAATTTACAGACTGCCACAGAGAGAGGGCGCGGGGGGGAAACATATTCTCTTTTCATTTAATCATGTACATCTCTGCATTGTGCCGCCCTCTGTCCGTGAATATTAATAAACATTAATCAAATTCACGACAATTCATACAGTTATTCAAATAGACATTTAGTTTAACTCTTTAGTTTTTAAAATTATATATTGTGGGTAAATATATTGTAATATTTTGTAACTGTAACGTCAAAGAATCAACAAATATATTTTCTTGCATTTTAGATCCGTAACTTGCGTACAAACTTTCAAGTTGGATAACCATAGAAAAATAAATAAATAAGAAAAAAATACTATTATAAATAGTGCAGCGACTTTAAGAAGCTAGATAAACTCAAAATTTGAAAGAGTTACAATGGTGTGATAAAAGTGAATATATATTGTTACGAAATTTCTAATATTATTTTTTGTTGCATCATTATTATCTCAATTTGTTGTTTTTCTGCAACCCTATTGGATTTCAATGGGAGTCTATGGAAATTTGGCGAAATACTGGAAATAGCGCTAAGTTGGCGTCACTTTTGGCGACTAATTTTGATTGCCAGATTTGGCGATATATCACCAGTTGGCAACAAACTTGGCGGCACTTGGCGACAGAGCCGGGTCCGTCCCCCCCCCCCCTCCCCCTATAGGTACGAAGATGCTGTTCTGGGTTTTTCTAGAAAATTCCAGACACTTTCAGCTTAGAAAGTTGTGGAAGGTTCTGGAACATTCCCTTGCAACAATATATATGGGAGCGGAGCAGAGCGTGAGTCAGTAGTAAGCTAGACGCTTGATGCGATACGTTCAGAGCAGGTTTACTTGACTTACCGACTTATTTACGTTTTTGCAACTGTACTGTGTTGAGAGTTTCTGTGAGATATTTCGGCTGTATTCTGTTCAGTTATTAGACTGTTTTCTCAAGTTTTAGTGTTATTTGGTGAATTACAAGGACTCTGTTGCTGTAAATAGTTGTGAATAAATTGCTATTGAAGCAATTTATTACTAATTAATGTGGCTTATTACTAATTAATGTGGCTTATTAATGAGCCACATTTTTAAAGACTGTGTCTCATTCGGGCTAATACACCATAATATTGGAAGAACCCTATAAACGCAACAATATATACACACACACATATATATATATATATATATATATACTAGGGGGTTCTGCCCCCTGCAAGCTACGCTCGCCAACCCGCATTCAGACACCGCAGAATCTAAAAATCTAAAAACATACTAATCTGATGGGTTTTAAAAATATTAGAGAAGATTAAATTATACTGAAAAAAGCTGTGCAGATCTCCTTGTAAACGGGTTTCCATTCAATTCCCTTTGATTGCAATAATTTAAGGGAGAATCAGTTGCTGTTAAGACATCCAATGGTTGTTTTCATTTTTGATTAAAGAGGATCAGTTAAACATTTGAAAAGAAGCTAAAATAAAATGAATTAAGTATTCAGAGTCTTTGTCAACCGATATTTTAAAACACTCTGTATAACAATAGCCTAAATCATGTGACTATCATCAACAGTTCCGGGTGGAACACTTTGCTTTTTATACTCTAGGTGCCATTTTGATACTTTAATGTTATCCAGGCACAGGTGATAAGTCGTCAAATATTATTCTATCCCCATCATTTCATCTATATAATAATAGTTCAAGTCATCAAATGCCATAAACAAATACGATCTGATCCCTTCGCCTTTCATATGAAGGTTTGGCACTAATGTCATACACGCCCCATATTGGCGCGATTTTTTTCCAACGCCAATTTGGGGAACGCATCAACAACAACATCCGGCTTACCATATCAAGCAAAATAACGATACTTTGGCGCCAGTTAAGTACCCATTGCGTATATGACATTGGCGTCAGAAAAAAAAAACGCGCCAATATGGGGCCGTATAAGACATCTGTGCCGAAAGAAAAAAAAGCCGGGTGCAAATCTCGCCTTTTTTTTTTTTTAACTTGCCAGTTAGCATTTTTTTTTATTGTTCGAGTGGTAAATTAAAACATTGATTTGAAGTTGAAATTAAATGTCATGGTTTGTTACATAATTTAATATTTCGCCAGATGTCATATACGCATAGCATGTTTGGCATAATTTTTTTTTTTTTTTTTTACGAAAATTTGGTGAAAACCTCGTTTTCGAATACCAGTTACATATGTATTTTTGGTACTACTTAGTTATCCCGTCGACCAAAAATTTATCGCGAACTATAAGATTAAATACCAATAACGGTTGATCGTAAATGTCACATTCACTTGACTTTTAGCAAGTTACACGCGTTTACGTCATCAAGTGATTTTTATTTTGACGTTTTATTTTTATATTTATTAATGTTATACTAATTTATTTGTTCTTTCGTTATTTAAAATAAAAATTTTGTAAATCTGTACAATTTGGCGAGTGGTTTGGCGATTTATATAATTTGCGAAATTGGTTGACGGAATAACTACTACATTGTACCGTATTTTTAAATTATTTTCAAAAGGAAATAGCAAAAAAATAATTAAGAACTATAGAACAAAATAATTTACATAAATTTAAAAAAGAAATAAAAGTAAATATCCATTTATTATTAAATAAACAGCAATAGCCGGGTTACCATGTCAATCAAAATAATGCCATTTGTGCGCCAATTAGGTACCCCGGTGCGTATATGACATCTGTCCTTAATATATATTTTTTTTTTTTTTTAAGTGAAAGCCGTCAATTTAAATGTTTCATTTTTAAATGAAAACTTTGTATTTAATAAAATAACGAAATACAAAAAAAGCATTGTTCTTAGCATAGATTTAAAGGAGGCCAAACTTGTCGCCAAATTAATTTAAAATAGTAACCTTTTCTGAATTATAAAAAAAAATATCTGTTATGATTAAAATTTGAGTTGCCATCATTAGAAAAATGTATATAAAATTAGAAAAAAATTAATATTTCGAAAACTAATTCGAATTTAAAAATTCTAATACCAGTTTTGAGATCTGTGGATCAACACGGATTTTTGGTGTTAATTTCATCGCAAAGTATTCCATATTTTAGGAGAAATCACCGTGAAACAAAATCAGTTGTTTAATCAGTCGATTCAAAGAATCGATACATTTCAGCCGTTTCATATATTCGTTTCATAAATTCGTTTCATTAGGATTTTATATATATAGGGAAGATATATATATGTTATTTTATTAAATTTAAAAACAAAATTTGAATTCATTCCTTTTTTATCCTAACTAGGTAAACTACCTCATTTTGTTATTAAAATAATAATAATTTTTACACTCGCTTTACATTTTGATGGCATTAAAAATATTAATAATAACTACAAAAAACTTTCACACGTGAAATACGTTTTTCTTTTTTCAAGCAACTTTTTTTGAGCGATTTTTTTTTAATTGAACACGGCTTAATTTGTGAAAATAATCAAAATACAAAAAAGTAAAGAATCCTTATGTTAAAACTGTGACAGTTAAAAAAAAAAAAAAAAAAAAAAAAAAAAAAAAGATAAACTTTTAAGATTTTTTAAATTTTATAATGGAAATAGGTTTGAAAAGAAAAGTATTTTTTAATCATAAATGGATTACGGTGATTTACTTGTTAAACCCTAACTGAAATGTATTCTATAAATTCTCTCTCGAATACATTTTCAGCAGGTTTGAAAAGAAATGAAAATTAAAAACATAGCTGCCAACCTCAGGGAGTTTTCCTGTGTTTCTGAGCCAGAAAATTTATTTAATGAACTGTGTCTTGTATCTTTGTGGTATCCATTTGATTTCCTTCATTAAGTAAACTTTCTGGTTAGAAATATGTTTATTTCACTGGAAGTGGAAACAGATACGGCATGTTAGCAGTTTTGCAACTGCTAAACAGAAAAAAAAAAAAAAAAAAAAAAAAAAAGTTTTTTTACCGCAAAAGCTATTTATCAATGTTCTATCATTGAAAATCATATTTAAAGGACAAAAAAAGCAAAAAGTTATTTAATTTTTTAATCAACAAAGTTTCGTTGTTGACATTTTTCTTTTCTTTTTTTTTTTTTTTTTTTTTTTTTCTATTTTTCCTTTTTTTTTTTCACAAGACATGGAATATGGAATAACAACATTGATGATTGCATGGACAATTACCTTATAATGAAAATTTATATAAAAAAAAAGCAGTTAAAATAAAAGATAAAAGATGGTTGAGAAAAAAAAAAAAAAAACTCAAATTAGAAGCGTTATATATTAGTCCAGGCAATAGGGAATTTTACCTAGCAAAATTAATGGTAGTACTGGAAATCGGCTTTCTAGATGTTTTTTGGGTCGCTGAATCCGAATTTGTAACTTCCCACCAAAATTTCCCCCGGCAACCTCCCCAAATTTTGGTAAAAAGTCCTCCCAAAAAGGTTTTTGTTAAAAAAATCATTTTTTTTTTATTATTTTAGGGAAAAGGTATTTAGAAATTCAGAAATTAGACAAAATTTCCAACAAATTAGATAGATGACATTATGACTTAGGATGAAGGGGAAGGGGGGATCTCCCTCGGAACATGCGCGCGGTGCTGCGTAAACTAAGTTGCGCAATTCCACTTAACCATTCACACGTTTACATTCGCCCTCCCACCCCCCCTCCGAACTTTCTCTATAAGGTTTACTTTAAGATTTTTGGGTAGCTGAATTCGAATTTTTAACTTTCCCCCAAAAATTCTTTCCCCCTCCCCGAAACCCCCCCCCCCCAAATAGTTGTTTTTAACTTAAATTTCTTATTGTTTTAGGGGAAAAGCATTACGAAATTCAGAAACTAGACAAAATTTGCAACAAATAGGATATATGACATTATGAATTAGAATGAACGGGGAGGGTGAGGGCTGCCTCTGAACATGCACTGCGGCGCTACGTGCACTAAATTATGAAGTCCAGGCAATAGGGGATTTTATCTGGCAAAATTAATACTAGTTCTGAATTTCGACTCACTTTATGTTTTTTGGGTCCCCGAATCCGCATTTGTAACTTCCCCCCAAAATTTCACCCGGCAACCCCCCCCAAAAATTGATTTTTTGAAAAAATTTGGTTTTTGAGAAAACCGCGCGGGGAATGTTCCGAGGCAACCCCCTCTCTCCCCGTTTATCCTACGTCATAATGTCATATATCCTATTTGTTGCAAATTTTGTCTAGTTTCTGAATTTCGTAATGTTTTTCCCCTAAAACAGTAAGAAATTTAAGTTAAAAACAACTATTTGGGAGGGGGGGTTAAAAATTCGGATTCAGCGACCCAAAAAACTTAAAGTAAACCTTATAGAGAAAGTTCGGAGGGAAGATGGGATGGTTAATGTAAACGTGTGAGTGGTTAAGTGGAATTGCGCAACTTAGTCCACGCAGCACAGCGGCGCATGTTCCGAGGCAGATCCTCCCTTCCCCTTCATCCTAAGTCATAATGTCATATATCTAATTTGTTGCAAATTTTGTCTACTTTCGGAATTTCTAGCTACTTTTCCCTAAAACAATAAAAAAAATGGAATTTTTTAATAAAAACCTTTTTTGGGGGCTTTTTACCAAAATTTGGGGGGGTTGCCGATGGAAATTTTGGTGGGAAATTACAAATTCGGATTCAGCGACCCAAAAAACATCTAGAAAGCCGATTTCCAGTACTACCATTAATTTTGCTAGGTATAGTCCCTATACGGTCTCTATTGCCTGGACTATATATATATATATATATATATAGGGTAACTCTAGGATAGATGGCCAGTCTAAATATTTCCAAAACTTGATCATAGATTGCAACATAAATTGTTCGTATGAAATAGTTTAACGAGTTTATGTATTGCGAAGTGCAATTGTGTTTTTTGATTATAAAAATTAAGTGTAATTTTAATGTTTATTTAATTTAGCGGTTGAATATTTTTTTTGACTTAGGTATCTGAACGTTTTGCTATGTACGTACGTTACATATATTTTTACTGTATGGACTTTTAAAGCACATATATAATCTAACATTTAATTCGAAGCCTAAACAAAGACGTACAATGGCTATTGATGCTTTAAATTGGGCGACCATCAGTCCTTCAAATTCAGGCAAGATGGCCACCGTTAATCAAAATTTCAAAATTATACGGAGTGAAGATTTTAACTAAATGTAATTAGATTTAAAATAAATATATAACGTCTATGTTTATAAATATATTAATTGATATAATCGTTTAAATTTTAACTAATATAAATATTTTAATAATAATAATACAAACATAATAAGACCTGATGATTTATTTGTTTCAGAAAATATTGAAAAAAGGCGGGAACTTCCATAACAGAAAACGATAAAGTTGATAAATAAACTAAATTAATGTAATAAACTTAAAATTAACTCGAGAAAAAAAAAAAACAGCACTTCCAGTAGCAAAGAAAACTAAATACATTTAAAATTATCATATTCTACAGATTCCAAGTAAATAGAATTGGATTAGGATCACTGTGTTGGTTGTGCAAAACAATATAATATCACATCCAGAAAGGATGTCTGGATACAATGCATAAGGTACTTGAAGTGGTTCCATGAAACGTGTACAAATTATCAAGATACCTTTGCCAAACATGCGGTAAGATTTTACGAAAAGTGAAGTATTGAAATTATACTTCAAATTTGGTTTATTCGAGTTTTATTCACTCATTTTCTATCATATAACTGCATCTTTACAAATTGCTATGTTTTTCATGATTAACTATATGAAATGTGTTATTTTTTTGCAATTTAACTTCCTTTTTTCTTTCTTGTATTGGATGGCCATCTCTCCCCGGCTTTAAGGAGAGATGGCCATCTGCCATTTTAATTTAAATTTTGTTTAACACTTTTTGTTTTCAATATTTAATTATTTTTTGCATAAAATATTATGAGTATATGCATAAGAATTTTAAATATGCATAAATATTTCTTGTATTTACAATATTTACTATTTCTAAGAATTTTTATTTCAATCTTTAAAAACTATGGCCATCTATCCTAGAGTTACTCTATATCCAAAACCCAAATATATATATGTATATATATATATATATATATATATAACCATTAAATAAACATTATCGACCATATACATATATATATAAAGAGAGAGAGAGAGAGCGATATTATTTTAAAACTATTTTTCTGTAATTTATTAAACCAAACTGAATTTCTATAGATTCCAGAAAACAAATGTACAATTTCACTATTGTTTTCATAAAAATAATTGCCGGTCTGTCGCCAGTCTGAGGAAATCAAATAAGTTCAGGCCCGACGGAATACGGCAGAAAAAAAATACTCCGACCGGCCGCGCGTATAATAAAAGAAAATTACTTCAAGTCCGGCCTGTGTAGACCTCTAAGAGGGGTAAAGAAAAAGAAAAAAGGAAAAGTAGCTGGAAGAAAAAAAAAATTCTGTGTTCTGAATATTACACTTTAACTACTATAAACTGTAGGTTACTTTCTGATTTCCATATATTCCACCATTGTTAAAAAGAGAGATTGATATTTTTGAAAAATCCCAATCATAATGATAAAAAAAAAAAAAAAAACAACTTTGGATTTTGTTTTATCCAACTTACGTATCACATTATCGATTATCTGTACATCAATAAATCTTATTTAGAGAAAATTACAGCTAGAAAAATGTTTTAAAGCTTCAAATTTTGACAGTGATGAGAAAATGATGTAGTATCCATTCTAAATACATAAGACATTTCGACACTTTTTTCACTACTGTGATAAAAAAAAAAAAAAAAATCTTAGTGTACTAAAAAAAAATCTTTCTGCCAATAATATGAATGCAGTTGTTATCGGGGAAACTTTCTGAGCATAATGAAAGATAGTTTTAAATTATACTTGATAGTATGGATAATTAGTTTTAGCTAAGTAGCAAGACCAAGCATGTTTTGAAACAGAAATTTTATTTTGTAAAAATATTAAATAAATGCCGTACAGTAATATGACATATTTTGAATAACATTTCTGGTAGGATTATATTTAAATTATTTGTGCGTCAAACCTCCTTCACTGTCTGTCACACGTCCCCGAAGTGGTGAAGTTTGACCCAGTTTACAGAGTTATAGAAAAAAAAATATTTTAAATTATTTTGTGTTTTGACCAAGTTATGACGCTGTAAATAAAGTAATGTACACAATAAGCTACCGGTGTACGAAAAAAATATGATGCTATTGTATGTCAAATACAAATTACAAAAATTTTAGTAAATAACTTTGTTAAACATTATAAGTTTCCCCTACACTTAAGAGAGGCAAGACATCAGTTCATCAATTCTGTTAAAAATAGCATATGGTGCTTAGTATTTTATTACAGGGCTGCGGAGTCGGTGGGGGAAAATGAACAACTCCGACTCCGGGAATTTTAACATATCCGACTCCGACTGTTTCGCTCAAAAATGGGCCAGAGTCCCACTCCGGGAATTTTAACAGATCCGACTCCGACTCTTTCGCTCAAAAATGGTCTTGACTCCGACTCCGCAGCCCTGTTTTATTATTGACTAGAAGACCCGTCCGGCGTAATAATCCAGTAGTGGGATATAACAAGTCTTCTTAGATCTTAAGGCTCTCAACTGCTCTGCTCAACAAGCGTAAAACGTTTTGACACATTTACAAATTCATTTTTTAACGGAAAGATATAAAATTGAAAAGCTTGGCCATGGAAGCGATTTGGAACCGAACTGTGTTTTCCATTTTTGGATTAATCAATTACCTATTGAGTTATAAGGGATTTTGATCACGTGACGCGCATTTTTCTCCCCTTATTGACTGGATTTTCTTCTTTAGTTCGGAAGTTCAGTTCAAAATGCCAACTTTGACAGTATTTTCTGAAAGATCTATTGCGTTTACAAGAAAACGGAAAAAACAGCTCGATGACATAGTTTCTGAATAACAACACCTTCTAGTTTCATGCGTTTCCGAACAAAAATTAATTAAAACTTATATCAAAAAGTTGACCCTTTGGATTTGAGAACAGCCTTAAACATGACAAAAATTTCCTTACCGTGTCATGGGATTATTCTTAATGTCTTCCTACTCTGGTCATTTTTTCAAAACAAAAACGAAAAAAAAAAAAAAAAAAAAAAAGGCTCGACACCGCTAGGTTACGTACGTCGTCATAGCAACTTTTTTTTTCGCGATAAAGGGATTACTTAGGAAACTAAAACGCTGGGACTTTTTCCTCGTTGGAATTTCTCTGCGTTTCAAATAAACCATATCGATGACCTTATTTATTTTTTTAGTAATTAAAGTAAAAAAAAAAAAAAAAAAAAACTATTTCACAAATATTATCTATTTATTTATTCTTAACGAAGAACGAAATTCCACTCCATACATAAGTACAAAATATAAGATTGGATCGATTAGGTATCAAATAGAAATTTGTTGATAAAAGATAAATTTCTCATTTTCGGCGAAATGGGGGCTTTAAAAAAATTCGAGAAAATTTTTAAAAAATCGCTGTGCGAATTCCGAATAAACTTTAATGAAAATAGTACAAAATTTACTATATTGGGTTAAAAGATTGAGTTTGGATTGCTTTTAAAAATAAATCAAAATCGCCAGCGAACTGGGAATATTAGGGAAATACGCGAATTGTTCTGTTCAATATAAAATAATTCTTTTTATATAAAATCCAAAATCTGAGACTCAGATACATTCGGACCTGTCTTTGTCTATACAGAACCAATTTTGCAGACCTCAAAGTGCGATAGATTTCTCTAGCCATTGCCAGCAATCAAACATACATACAGACACATACAAAAACACAAACAGAGAGAGAGATAAGAACTTTCTTTTATTAATACATACAGGGTGTATCTGAAATGCTTCAACAAACTTAAAGGGATGATAGTACTCATGAAGGCGAATAAAAAATGGAAATGAACATGGGGTCGCAAATGACGTTTAAAGGATGAAAATCGAGAAAATGCGTCTGGAAATGGGCAAACTGAGACAAGAAAGAAACACTCCAGAAAAACATTTATTGCACAGAATAGGTACGACACATCTCGTGATGTCCAGAGAAAACAAATATTTTACAATTGTATTGCACAGAGTACATATCCGGAGGGACGACTGGTGATCACGCTCGAAGACTACGTGGCTTTGCATATGCGGATTCCAGCTCACAGATTTGTTTGGCTTTCTTTCAAGTTTTTGTTATCTCTTTCTGACCGGATATGCACAAAGCGAAAGGAAAACCAGCTTCGTGCTCCTAGTCAGCTCCGCAGAAAAGCAGCACGCGAGATTTCGATATTTTTAATAGTTTTGCGATTTTCACCCTTTAAACGTCATTTGCGACCCCATGTTCCATTGCCTTTTTTGTTCGTCTTGATGAGTAACTATCATCCCCCTATAATTTTGTTGAAGCATTTCAGATACACCCTGTATAGTGTCGAAGTATCCACAGCACCTACAAAGCTTTTGATGTAAAGAATATAAAACTCACATACAGATTTAAAACACAAAAAGTTTCTAGTACTTTAGGTCATAGATCGAGCGGTATTAAAATAAAAGGTTTTGAAATTAAAAGTACAATAAATAGTAAATGTTCCAAATATTATACTATATATTTATAGTTTAAAATTTAAATAATAACAGTTAAGATGTATTTTAATAACAAATTGATGAGTAATCTTGATATATTAGTTCTCTTTTTATTAATTTAAACTTTGTACCATGTTTTAATTTGAAAATTATTATGCATTTTTAACTAGTTGCAGCCTTTTAATATTATAAAATTTAGTATAGATTATTTGTTAAAAAACAACAAATAGATAAATTTCTTTAACTACGATATGTAAATTTATTTACCATCTCACGCCGAACAAAGTTTCTTTTACGTAATATTTATATATCTATCATTAAAAATCTGTTTCTAAATATCGAGAAGATAAATTATTTGTTCAATATCCTGCTGAAAGTTTCATATTAATGCAATCAAGAAACCTAAAAACTAGAAGATACATTGTAAATGGATTGGCATTAGATTTTCCGTCCTTAAAAGTATGTTATATAATCAATATTCCTATCGCATTTCATGAAGAAAAATTGATTAACAAACTTCGATTTCTTCTTTTTAAAATTTATGTTGAACGGCTATAAGAAATCTGATATAAAATAAAATATGGTGACATTAAGCTTTCGGATTCCGCTTAAAAGCTCACAAAGGTACAAACATGAGATTTTCGGGAGAAAAAGCTTCGTTGCGTGTCACGAACAGAATTGATTTCCAAATCATAAATCTTGTTTGCTTTTGGGGATTTCCTTTTTTTTCCGGAATACTCCTGAATTAGTCTTAAAGAACTTATTAAATACTGATACTAATTGTTATAAAACGAAAGGTAGTAAATATACGAATATCAATCATTAAGTAAAGTTTGATCGATCTTTGTTGTTATGTTTTAGTAATATTATTTTTATTAAATTAATCGACAAGTTTACTCAGTTCGATCAAACGCATATAAATATAAATAATTGTTTTCATCCTATTTTTTTGTGCTCACTTTTTGGTGATTGTCAAAATTTATGTGCGACCTGAGTGGTAAGTTCTTATTAATTAGTATTAATGAATGAGATCTGAGTGATAAGTTCTTAAACTGTTTAGCATTATCCTATTTTTTGTGCTCACTTTTTGATGATTGTCAAAATTTATATGCGACCTGAGATATAAGTTCTTATTATATTAGTATTAATGAATGGGATCTGAGTGATAAGTTCTTAAACTATTAGAAACTACTTAAACTATTATCTTTAATATTATCCTATTTTTTGTGCTCACTTTTTGATGATTGTCAAAATTTATATGCGAATGGAGTGATAAGTTATTATTTAGTATTAATGAATGAGATCTGAGTGATGAGTTCGTAAACTGTTTAGTATTATCCTATTTTTTGGGCTTACTTTTTGATGATTTTCAACATTTGTATGCGGCCTGAGTGATAAGTTCTTATTAATTAGTATTAATAAATGAGATCTGAGTGATTAAGTTCTTAACAGTATCAACAGGTGTTTATTTTTTTCTTCGTAATTTTATATTACATGAAAAGAGTGGTTTAACCAATAATTAGTTAAACATAAAAATAGTTCAGGCTCATCCTTATCATACTGTATATTTATTAAAATTAATTTTCAATTCCTCCCCCCCCCCCCAAAAAAAAAAAAAATACTTTTTTGATTTAACAATAAAAATTATAATATAAATAGCGCATTATTTAATATCTCCCCTGACCTTTTTAACCCTTTCCAACATAGTTGAAAAATAGTGTTTATGAATTCGGTTTGCCTTTCGGTTGGTTGTATTTATGACGGCCAATTATCTGCACGAGGGATATAGGCCCAGGGGGGGAGTGCCCTTCGTGGGGGTCTTTCTAAGGGAACCTAACCCGTATTAACGCTTGGAAATCCAAGGTTCGAAAAAAACCACGAAAACTCCGAACGATTAGGCCGACGGGCGCGATTGGGATCGAACCCAGCACCTCCCGTCTACCAGCTTCGAGAGCAGAACCTCTCAAGTTTGCCTTTCGGACTGTCTGTGCTCTAACTCGCGTAAATATACTCAGATTGCCATGAAATTAATGCATGTTATCGGCGTTTACTCTGTAATGTTCGGTGTTGAAAAGGAACAGTGTAGCATTTATGGTTCGTTTACAGGGAAACTTAAAAGAATTCCGATACATTACGGTCTATAGGGGGGGGGGTGGGGGGGAATCGTTTGCGGCGTATTTTAATGACATCACACTATTTTAAACATATTGAAATTTACATATACTAGCCGCCCTTGGCGACCAGTTTGGTCTCCCTTATTTATGTTTGGGAAAGCATGCTAAACATTGTATCATGTTACTTTTATTCCTAATTTAATTTAGTTGGACTCCCTTAAATATAATTAATGCAATCTCTTAAGCTAATATTAGTTTTTGTTGCGTTAAAATATCTCAATTTGTTGATTTTCTGTAAGCAAGTAAACCCTATTAGTTTACAATGGAAGTCTATGGGAATTTGGTAAGATATTAGAGATATCACCAAGTTGGCGTCCCTTTTGGCGACTAATTTTGGTCGCAGATTTGGCGACAAACTTGGCGGCATTTGGTGACAGAACAGGGTCCCCCTATGGCACTCCCCCTTAAAGGTATGGAAATGCATTAAATGCTGTTCAATAACCAATGAGATGCGTTTAATTCGGGCGTTGCTATTAAATAATTAACAAATAATCGCGATTTCTGTGCCACGCACGATAGCGTAATATATATAGATCATTGAGGTGTATTGCATGCAAGGCGCTCTTTGTAGAATATGGCGTGCATACAATTTATCGTTCATTGATAGAAACACACAAAATAATTTGGCTACACCACTGCCTAGGAACAATAATTGCTGGAAGTGCGTTTTCAGTTGTGGTACGCGTTTTTAAATTTCATTATTTTTATTTATCCGTTTATTTATTTTTTCTTTTTGCATATTATCTGGTGTGTATAAATTCTATAGATCATATACAGGGCTGCACAAAAGATCTCAAGTACATTTTCGTTTATGGACGAAAAATTTTGAAGGGGTTTCTCAACTGCGCTATGCGTTTAACTGAACTAACTTTTAGCGTTACTATGTAATAAATCTTTTGATCATATACAGGGATACAGAAAAAAATTCGAATAGTTTTTGATAATTGCACGAATCGGGTTTTCAAATGCGTTGTGCATTTTACAAATTGTTTATTTAGCTAAAACCTCAGAAATCGTTATACATTTCTTATATTGTAATTTTCCTCAAATGAGACACATCAGTTTCTATAAAAATGCCACAGTGAGACAAAATCTGAATGTAACCCTGTTTGATCCTTTAAGCTATGCAGCAGTGTGCGAAGAGAAAAGTGCACCCGGGGCAAAGTTTCAATTTGGCGCCCCTCCCCCTTCCTTTCCCTATTTTTCTTTGTAACAGGCGTCACAAAATTGAACAGTGCAGAAACAGAAACAAAGTTTCTTGAATACATATTTCACGTTTAGTTTGAAACTTTAGGTTTAATTTTAATTCAGAAATTTCAAAAAACTAAGTAACATAAAAGAAAATTGCACTTATATTTTGGAAAAGGAGATCTGGAAAATGAATGTGGAAAAAATTTATATAACAGTACAGTATAACAGTTTGGAACCCTTTTATATTCCAAGAAAGAAACCCCATGCTATTTTGATAGTATATGTTTTTGTCACAAGCACAGACTCAGAACAGAGGAAGTTAACAAAAGAGACAAAGGCAAAAACCTGAAACAAGCTCTGAAAAGAAAGAAGTCCTTATTCATAAATTTATATTTCGGTGTGAGGTAAAGGAGAGTGCAATAACTTTGAAACGAAAAATGTTCGTACTTTCACTGAAAAAAAAAATTACCAGTATGTAAGTAGGCCTGTACATTTTTTTTTTACAAAAAAGAAGAAAAAGACGAGGTTTATAGTATAAATTTGGCGCCCCCTCAAGTTCCGTGCCCGGGACGACTGCCCCCTTCGCCCCCCGCTTCGCACGCCCCTGAAGCTATGATAAACTAAAAGAAAATTACAATATTCTGAATAACCATTTCTTATTTATTAAAAATAATCTATATTACTTTTTAATACTTTTTAATAATGCTTATTTTGTTACTAAAATTTTTATATTATACTTCACATTGTGTTCACATCTTCGTACTCATATTGCTCCAATAAAAGTTTACTGGTAGTACTACGCAAAATTATTAGTGTTATGCATCTTTATTTTTTCATAAATTTTCTTCTTACTTTATTTTATACCTTTTCTTGCAGGACAATTTTTTAAATGTTGAAAAGTCTGATATGACTAGTGGTCTTTTTTTTTAAATAATTGTCTTAGGAGCTTTCATGGGTGCAAAAATAGCTCTTCCGCTTTTATTCCTATGCTTAACGGCTGGCTCTCCACGAGAGGGTGGTTTCATTTCAGTTTTGTTTATTTAGGCAGGCCGCACACTGAGGCAACACAAGCGACATGAAGTGCGACTTAGGAGAAGAAACGGGTCGAAACAAAGAAGAAAGCCGTTTCAAACCTGTTTTTTTTTCCAAAGTCAAGCAACATGTTGCATGGGTCGACTCAGTGTGCGGCCTGCCTCATAGACATCATCTTTCACCTAGTGAAATTTTGCAGCTATGAAATTTTGTTACAGTATTCTGAATGTGTTAGTAAGTATTTCATAATCTATGTTTTCCAATAAAGGAAAGCTAAAATTCTAGAGCTAAATTCCCCTTGGGTAAATTACTAAAACTCAGTTTTTCTCCTAGGCGAATGAGCGCAAAGAGAAATAATAACATTTAAATAACCACTGAAGATGGCCCTGTGAAGTAGCTAAAAACGTTTTGGGTTTTTAATGGATTTTTAAGATATTTTAATGTATTTGAAATAAATTTATATCATATGTATGCACCTGCAAGCAATTTTAGTGCATTTTATTTGTGCTTTTCATGTGAACAATATCTTTCATTCTTGTTTTTTAATTACTATGATTTTTGTTATTACTATCATATAATAAACGTTGGACCGTACTATAAATAAGGCAACTATATTAAATACTTTAAAACAAAAATAATTATAGTAATTTAGATTGACTTCCTAATAACAGTTGTGATATAGACCTAATTAATATATTATTTTTATTTTAAAGAAGTTTTAAGTTCAAAGCTAAATAAAATCGTAAGACGAAATGCAATATTCCACTTTGATTCAATCACAAGATTGCACAGTATTAACTTTAAAAAGCTCACTGTTTTACTCAAAAGGCGACAAAAATAATTATAATATAGATGTTACAAGTTAAAAAATATGTACATTTTATTAAAATTTCTCCGTACTTTCGGCCTGCAATTCCCGCGGCCATCGTTGGGGAATATTTTTATTATTAACTGCTGTTCCATTCATACAAATACGTCACTTCGTTTTGACGAATTGATTCGACGAAACGAAACGAAAAAATATTATCTGTCGATGGGCGTGAGAATTGCAAGCCGAAAGTACTAAGAAATTTTAAATAAAATGCATATTTTTTAACTTGTAAAATCTATATTATTATTTTTTTTCCAGGCAAAACAGCTTTTTAAAGTTCATATTGTGTATTTTGTAAGTTCAATACCATATTTAAGTTGGAACTTAGCTGTCATTATTTATAGAACGACAGTCAAATACGATTTAAAAATACATTTTGAAGAATATTTGTAAAAAAGATCTCTTTGGATTTTTATTTGGAGTACATAAGCCAGCAACAAACTTACAGCCTTAATCCAAAATACTGCTGACATATTGCTATAGCATAAAAATCCCTCTTTATATTTCTATACTTTGAAATCTTGAAGCTTTTTTCGCCCTTTATCTTTCACTATCAGACTTCTATTTTTCTTCATACTTATCAACGCAAGAACGTTCATTCAATCAACATTAACATCTCTGTCCTCTCCAAAACAATGTTTGAGGCAGTTTTGGGCCTAATATTTATTTGTCTTGCAATCCTTCGCAGGCAAAACAAGAGATAAGCCGGATGAAAATCGAAAGAACCAGCAGAAATAAACAAACAGATGACAAGCAAAAAGAAATGGGAGGAACAAAAAACAGCTTCGCTTGTCCGGGCTCATTATCCGGCTGATAATCTACTCAGTGCTGACACGTCCGGCTTCTTTTTTTTCTTTCGGTTGTTTGTTGTTGAAGAAGTCTTATTTCTGGATGTCGCCCTCTTGTCAACTTCGCGTCCTAGTTTTTTAAATCTAGTTTTTATTAGTTAGAAAACCGGGAATACATATAAAGGTCGACGAATTTTGTGCTGAGAAATTATATGATATCTATATTATAAAGGACAAACATATCTGTGCGTAACGCATACGTCATTCTGCGAATGGCAACACTTTGAAATTTGAAATGAAATTTTGGTTTTGCAATTTTCTCTACTGCAAATTTTTAAACTTCTAAACATCGCACATTTTAAATTTTTACACCGTCGTATGAGGAAAAAAATGCTCTTTTAAATGCAATTTGTTTGAAAGCTGTATCTCAATTTAATTTTGAGATATTAATTTTTTTGTAGTTTTTAATACATTTTTTGTAATTGTGGCAACTGAAGAACTCCATTTCTGTTGAAAGTCGTGGAAGGTTGAAAGTAAAGGGAAAATAATCACGGAAGAAAAAAAATAATTTATTACTGTAGCTTTTTATTGACATTTTCTCATAAAAACTGAAAAAATAAATTGAAATTAAAATACGTGCTATGTCAGCGATTTTTTTAATTTCTAAATATCGCACATTTTCAATTTTTAAACCGTCAAATAAAGAAAAAAATCTACTTTCAAATGCAATTTGTTTGAAAATGGAACTTAATTGACTGAGTTATTATATTTTTTAAATAACTAGCCGCCCGTGGCGACCAATTTGGTCTCCCTTAAATGTATGCTAGGCATTGTATCATGTTACTTTTATTCATAATTTAATTTACTTGCTCAATCCTTCGCCAAATTTGAAGATTCTGATAGAGAAATCGAGAACTCGCTACAGTTATGTTAGTCGGGCACAGGTGATAAATCGCCAAACATTGTACCCGTCGCATTTTTTTTTTCATATTTCGTTAATTCAGATTAAAATATAATCCTTTCACTCATTTTATTTAGAATGGATTACTTTAATTTAAAAATAGAACTTTTAAAATTCATGACTTCCACTTAAAAAAAAAAAAAATCTTTACAAAGAGAGAAAGAAAAGAAAAAGAATAAATAATACCATAAACCATTTAATTTCAACATCAAAGATTGTTTTAATTTACCCATCGAGAAATAAAAAATGCTGATGGCGAGTTAAAAAATGCTATTGGCGAGAATTGCACCCAGCTAACATAAAAGTACGAACTCTTTGCGGTCATAGACACTTTTATGTAGTTTTATTTGAAAAAAAATATTTGGATTAAATCGGTTGCCAGAAAAAAATTTCTTTTCTCGCCATGGACCTTTTCTCTATTTCGCCAAGTACCTATACTGGAAAAGCACCTTCATTTATTTTTTTATTTATTGTAGTTTAAATTAGATGAATAAAAGACGGCACAGGTGTCATATACGCACTACGTTGGCACGACTTTTTTCTGACGCCAATGTCATATACGCACCGGGGTACATAACTGACGCCAAAGTGTCGTTATTTTGCTTGATATGGTAACCCGGATGTAGTTGTTTATTTATTAATAAATTGTTTATTTACTTTTATTTTATTTTTTTAAATTATATAAATTGTTTTGTTCTATAGTTATTAATTAAACTTTTTATTTATTTATTGTTTTTCACTTTTTTTAAATATTACACAATAACCAATGAGATGCGTTTAATTCGGGCGTTGCCATTAAACAATTAATCGCCAATTGTCTACAATTAACCAATTGAACAATTAACCAACAATTAATCGCGATTTCTGTGCCACGTACGATAGCGTAATATATATATAGACTTTCAAGCATAAATTATTTTTTAATTTATCTCTATCACATGTAGCTCGATTACGGAAGGTTAACCCGCTTGCCCTTAAAACAATGTAAAAAGTTCAGCATATGTTTTCGTCTAATGTTCCATAACAAAGTTAAAACTTCCTCTATAGAAAAATAAATAATGTAATGTAAATAACAAACAAATTTAACAGACATGTGATTGAACCACGCGCTTATGCACCGAAATGATCGGAAAGACTGACGTAAGTAGCAAAATCTTGGGTTAATAACTCCTGACATGCGGTGACATGTGAAAGTATCGCTTTTAATAAATTTCAAAACTTTATTTGATTGCATAATTGATATTTTTCATATAAAAATTCTTTTTGATGTTAGTGGGCAATCTAAAATATATATTACATGTAAAAAAATAATTAGATTTAAAAAAAAAAATGGTTTTCACTTATATTCTGTAACCCGAGGAGCTCGGGTTCGATCCCCTACTTAATAATAATAATAATATATATAATATATAAGCTATGTATATAAATATTTATTTATTAATTATTTTACTTTTGTGTAATGTTTTGCACAATATTTACAGTATTGTTACATATTTTATTTAAAACATATTTATAAGCACCTATAACAGGAAATAAATTTCCGCAACAAGTTAAATGATATAAGTAATTAAAAATTACTCCAGATGTTCTTAATTGGGAAGCATGTTTAATTATTATTTAAGCAACAAATAGGATTCTGTTGCATTAGAGTCAACTCGAACCAGATTATTATTTGAAATCAATCCGCACCAGACAATAATTTTCGGCGACAAAAACGGACTCCACAAATAAATTAATAAATAATAACAAGATCATATGCAAATGCAACTATGGAAAAATAGCCTACAACATATCTCTAATATCAATTTTATCTTTTAACAAGTAAAATGAATACATACATAAAGTATCTTGCTGTTTTAGAAAATTTAGAGTGAACGATAACAGAACTGTTTTTTTTTTTTTTTAAATATTTTATATACATTGAAAATTTAAGGGATCACATACAATAATAAAAAAAAATAAATACATATGTATCCTTCCATCATATGCAGACATGTGTATTTTTTTTTTTTTTTTTTTTTTTTTTTTTAAATCTGAAACAATATTCTAGACTAGACACTTTTTTGTAAAATCGGGAATAGCCAAAACTGACCTGAAAGAGCCGAATATCCAATCCAAAATCAATCGAACCCAGAAAAAAAAATAAGAGTCAACACTATTCGAACCCATCCTACATAAAAAAGAATAGATCCGACCAGCAGGGGGAAAAAAAAAATACGAATAAGATTCCCCTCCAATATTAAATGAAGATATAATAAGTATCAAACAGCATGATTCTATAATTAACTTTCCATTAATGGAATAATTATAAAAAATTATTCACTCAGACTCTTTACAAAATAAATTGGTAATTTTGTTAAAGTTATCAAACGTTACTTTTTAAAGGGGAAAAAAAGTAATTTAGTCATTTAAAGACCGTGTTAATACGATAAAACTTTTTTATGGTGTAAAATGCAACAAATGTTAAGAATTTCGTTTAAATGTTTTCATATCACGCGAATATCAGAAAAACACGAACAATAGCGTTTAGATTGATCATTTGTTGGTGTTATTCTTGAAAGTATCTTGCTATTTTAGCAAATTTAGAGTAAACGATAACAGAACTGATTTTTTTTTCGTGTTTTTATACACTGAAAATTTAAGGGATCACATATAATATTTTTTAAAACTTTGGATAATTAATGTTATAATCAGGGTTTAATTTCTAATAACGACAAAAGTACCGGAGCCCTTATTTTCCACAGGAGGGATGGTCACAATCATTCGAAATGTGTGTATTAAGAAGACGTTTCGGGTCAGTGATATTTTCATTTTAACTGTCCTTTTTGGTGAATAAGATACTTTTTATTGATAAAATAATTACAATACGCTTTTTTAAGCTTTAAACATAAAAAATATAATTATAATCATAATTATTATGAAAAGAAACACAACTGAATGAACTTTACTACTTTTTCTTCGATATCAATGGCTCCCGTGCTGCTGAACTTGTGACGTCAATTCAGCCAAGTCAAGCTTATAGTTAGTCGTCTTAAGAGAAAACAAACATCTGAATTTTCGGTAATTAAGCTTGCGATACTGAACACGTGCTAGCGTGCTAAAACTGAGAGTGAAATGAGAAAACTAAGGGTGCTGACCGTCAAAGAGGAGACTAACCGCCAAAATAAAGAAGAAGCTGTAGCCAATTTTCGATTGGGCAAAAGGCGAAGTCGCGGCGAATGTGTCGAAGGCAGCGATTGGATGCTGTCTTTCGTGCCCCTTCATTCATCCATTTATTTATGCATATTCGTTACTTCAATTTTGTAATCAAACAAAAATTTTATTGTTATTATTTATTTTCAGTTTATTTTTTTTATGTTTTCTTTAAGTGCTTGTTTCATATTTATGTTTTATAGTTTCTTTTTATATATTATAATTTTTTTCGGAATTCAAATGGGTCGCTTGAAATCTCGAAATGGGTCACTCGGTGACCCGCGACTCACAGGTTGCCGACCCCTGTTCTACAGTATTACCACCGTAGCATATCTCCTCCGTCCCATATTATTTATAAATATTTTTTTTTTCTTCAGGAAAAAAAAAATTAGCATTAGAAAAAAATAGCTATATGCATATACAGTAAAGCCCGATTATCCGCGGTGCGGTTTATCCGCGAAGCGAAATTATTATTATTATTTTTTTTTAATTCAAGCAAACAGCAAAGAAAATACAATAAGCCCTATTAATAAATATAAACAAAAAAAATCATGTATTCGAAAGTAATAGAAGAATATTTCTAGATTCGGTTGCCATGCTTAAAATATCAGATATATATAGTCTTGATGTCTTTTCTTGATTTTATTAACAAAACGTAAACAGAGCAACAATTAAATAACACTATTATGATAAATTCCAAGGGAGCATATCAAGAATAGCTTCATTTTTGAGATAGAAGAGGTGTTTCCAAAGCAAGAAACAAAAACAAGTGAATGATTTTTTTAAAAAAGGTATAACTCAACATTTTTTGTACAGTATGTATGGCATTGTTTCTTGTTTACTGTTCTTTATTTTAGTGATTTAGACGTAAAGCAAAGGTTTCCGCTGTAACTGTGCATATGTATGTATTTTAAACATTTTGTTATGTTTTTTGTACACTAAAACATAGTTTTTATGTACAATTCTCTTTTTTTTTTTTTTTCGTGCTTGCACCCCATTTTCAGTCTTTTTCGGGTTACTCGCGATTTTTGTTATCCACGGTGCCCTTGCCACTCAATTCCGCGGATAATCGGGGCTGTACTGTATATAGCTGTAAACTGTTCCACTCTTTTGTTACCATTATTAGTGAATAAAAATCTTCGCCTAATGTTGACATTTTGCATAATTCTGCGATTAAATAATTTCAAGATTACTATTCGGAGATAGTGGTAACAAAAAGAAAATAGTTTTCAGCAATGCATATATATATATATATATATAATCTAATGAATGAACGCATAGCAAAAACATTGAATTTTCAGAACTACCACCAATATACAACATACAATGATGTTCTGGTAGGGTCCGGTGCACCAGCATTTATAAGCCCTTGCTAGCGTTTAAATATTCACTGAAAATAAATAAGTACCGGACCTGAGTTCCGGTGAAAATTACGCTCTGGTTATAATTTACGGATTTAGATTGTGCTATAAAGTTCTAATACTAGACTACAAAGGGCCTGCAAAATATATATTCAATAACGCTTTGAATATTGTTAGAAATTTAAATATAACTTCATAAAAATTCTGCAATCTCTAATATTATTTCTTAGTATCATGGTAATAATTTACTAATTAAAGAAATTAGAAATACAGGGCTCCCAAATGGCCCGCCAACTGAATACCAATAAAATTAAAAAGAAAATTTTATGGTAGGTTTGCGCTAGAATTAACTTTAAAAGGTGATTCCGAGGCGGTTTGTAAGAAAAATCTAAAAAGAAAATTTTTCTAAAAAATATTGGTATTCAGTTGGCGGACCATTTGGGAGCCCTGGAAATAGAATAGATTAGAGTAGATGTTAAATAGTCAGATCAATATGAAATCATTTAAAGACTGCATTAATATGATGTAACTTTTTACGAAGCAAAATGAAACAGCTGTTAAAATTTTCGTTCGATATTTTCATATCACGCGAAATTCAGAAGAACACGAATTGTAGCGTTTAGATTAATCATTTATAATGATGTCATTCTTGAAAGTATAGTGCTAAGTGCTATTTTAGTAAATTTAAAGCAAATGATAGGAGAAAAAAAAAACGCTTTATTGATTGAGAATTTGAAGTATACTTAGTAAATTTAAAGGAGGGCTGTCCAGCCCTTTGAGATTTCTCTTGACAACCAAAAAGGTGAAAAAAAAAAGGACAAAGACATTTTCCCTTAATGTCATGCATTACTTTTTTTTATTTATTGCAAGCATTATTAAGCTTTTGCCTTCTTACCCAGCAATTTTTTTACCCCTCCTCCCCATGCACAAGGAAAATGCAATTCTAAATTTACTATGATTTATGCTTTATTCTGAAATGTGTTTTTTCATGAGGTCTTTATTTTGTAATGAACTTATGGGGCCACCACTTTGAGACATAGCGTTTATTATGTATGTAGGCGCTAGTGTACCGCTAACCTTGTGTATAGTTACATAGCATTGCTGCATTTTTCCAATTAAGGAATAATGGAGCCCTTCATTGTTTTTGGCCCCTCCAGTGGCCGAGAGGTTCTGCTCTCAAAGCTGGTAGACGGGAAGTGCTGGGGTTCGAACACAATCGCGCCCGTCGGCCTAATCGTTCGGAGTTTTCCGTGGTTTTCTTCGCACCTTGGTTAACCTTGCGTAAATACGGGTTGGGTTACCTTAGAAAGACCCCACGGAGGGCACTCCACCTCGGGCCTATATTCCTCGTGCAAATAATCGGCCGTCATAAATAACACCAACACCTTCATTACCTTCCACACCTTCCTTATTTACAATCAGCCGAGGAGTGGCCTTGCTTATTGAAAGGTTGAATGAGTTTGGTTTAGAGCATAATTAAAAAGTTTGAAGTACACTTACAGTAAATTTAAAAGGAACGATAATGGAACTTATTTTTATTTAAGTTTTATAAATACGCAATTTAGGGAATCACATATAGTTTTTGAGTTTTTAATAATTTGAATATAATTTACTGGCTTATAAAACGCCATTAACAATATAAAGCTAGATTGGTAACGGCTTGTAAAATAAAAAAAATATATAATAATGTTATAAGTATTTTTAGATGAAATTAAAATTAATTTCATAAAACTTGCAGACAATTTCTGTGAAAAAATTCTATTAATTTATCAATTAAGAAATTCGAATAGATTAGATAAAAATGTTGAACAATTCAGATCAATATGAAATTTACGAACATTTAAAGGTCGTTATGTGATGGAACTTTTTATAGCGTAAAGTGAAACTGTTGTTAAGAATATCGTTTAAATGTTGTCATATCACGATCCTTAATTTCAGAAGAACACAATGATAGCGTTTAGATTAATAATTTGTAATGATGTCATTCTCGCAAGTATCATGGTATCTCAGCAAATTTAAATCAAATGATAACTATTTTTTAAAAATGTCTCGCACTTTGAAAATATAAGTGATTCCATATAATTTATGCTATAATTCATTGAATTACATTATGTGATTAAAAACGAATGAACGTGCGAAATATATGTATTAAGATTATGATAAAAAAAAAATTTGTAAATCATTTTATCCCATATGTATTATAGTTTGTTATATTTCAATATTGAATTACTAATACAAGATATCGACGCAAAGTAAAATAGGTAAAAAAGTAAATAATTAGTCATTACGATATGGTTCAATATACTTTCAGTTCTAGATAATTTAAGCAATAACTTTTATAAGATTTCAAAAAAACTGGCCTTTTCTTTAAAGAAGCCCGAGTTCAAGAAATTGTTTGAGCTGCAATTTCATTGCCACAGATTGGTTTCTTTTAATCTCGTTAGGGTCCCTGCAAATGAAAGCCCAGGTCAAGAAAAAATTTGAAGGCATAATTTTTTATTTAAAAGTTTAAAAAGAAGGTCTTTAAGCCTTATTCGGGGGGGGGGGGGGGGGGTAGTTAGGTGTTATTATAAAGGGATGGCCCAGGTGAATTGCATTCGCCTCACCCATAAGTATTAATAAAAAAATAAAACATGGCGAATATATATCCAATAATTGATATCTAAATGAATTACATTTTAATTCTACAGTAATGCAGTAGATACATATCTAAATCAGCATTATAATTTACCTATTACGTGTGAGGATTTTATTTCATAAAAACATCTACTAATTAATCAAAGATTAACACAATAACTATTTGCCACATTTCATCGTAAGTTAATCACTTAATAAATAATTACAGCGAAAATTAGTTTTTTTTTTTTTTTTTCAGAATTCTCTGATATTCATAAACTAATAATCTCAGAACTCAATTATCCTTAGTTTGATTCATGAAAGATGTTGCTTACATTCACGGCAAAATTCAATTAAGTAACCGATTCCAATGCATGGCGAAAGCAGCATTATGATTTACCATTTGTTTGCAAAGAATAAAGTGTAATATGACAATTATCGATTTTTACTAAAAACTACAACTATAATTTCACCACAGTTTGTTTACTAATTAAATAATTAATTACAAAACACATCAATACATTAATTAAAAAACTTCGACATCAATAATTCTCTATTGAGATAAATCAATACCTTTGCATACTATCAAATTATGCTAAACATTGAACATGAAAGCTAATGTACCAGTATAACATTAATACGCTTGGAAAACTTTCTTCACTTAACAGTAAAACAAGATGGCTCGTTAAGATAGAGAGCGAAGATTACGAGAGTTTAAGTCCCTATGGAATCGATGATATCGCAAAAGTCAGGCCTTAGAGGTTAATCGATTCAGGCTTCATCTTCTGATACATATGTTGCCTATCAGTCAATTACAGAAGTCCAATACTTGGTAAACAAGTATAGATTAGAAACATCGGAAAATGACGTGTACGTGTGGGATCAACGAGATGAAAACGCGTACCAGACTGCGCAAAGTGTAACTGAATAGATCGGTATTTGCGATTTGCGATACATTTTGGGATTTTATACTGAAATTACTTTTGCTTTTAATTATCTGTGACACGTTAGTAAAGCAAAAGCAAATTTATTCATAATATTGTTATAGTAGAAAGGATAATGAGAAATAAATTAAATGAATAGTTCGATATAATATATGAATAGATACATTAAGTGAAGCAAAAGCAAATTTGTTGATAATATTGTTATATTAGAAAAGATAATGAGAAATAATTAAATCCCCCAGCACAACAGAGAACATAAAATTCTATGGGGAAAAAATTTCTAAAAGAGCATGAATGATTTATAGACGATAGAATTTTCTCCGACTTTTTTCTTTAAATTTATACTATAATAATCAAGACGTTTTTTATATAAAGAGATTAACTTATAAAATTTGATTGAAATTTACAAAAGTGTTAAACCCTTCGGGACGAGAGTCTTTTAGCGAATTTTTAATCTTTAATCACCGGTTTCTAAAAACAGAAATTTTTGCCTAATTGAATCGGGCAAATTCTCGGATTAAATAAGGCAAAATTGACAATAAAATTTTACTGGTGAGAATAATCACCGATTCTGAGCAACTTACGCGGCACGAATACCGATCGCTCGTCCCCAAGGGGTTAAAGAAGAAAATATTGATAATTCGGAGTGTTATTTTTAATCATTTTAGTTGCTTAAAACGATTGATTGGTCGAAGCAATATTATTAATTTTTCTTTCGCATTTAAAACCTATTTTTCTTAAATGTATAAAAGACAGTTCAAGTAATAAAACAAAGCTAATTAAATAACTAAATAATTAAGTGCAAAACAAATGTCAACATATCAATTTAAAAACACAAATATCAATAATACTCTCTCTATATATTATCATTAATAATAATTATTATGTTATCCTTTATATACCATCAAATTATACTAAACATTCAACATGAAAGTTAATGCAGCAGTATAACAACATTAACGCGCTTGGAAGACTTTCTTCACTTAAGGGTGTATTCGAAAAAATATTTTTCCACCCTCAACAGCTCGAAATTTTCTGGGACATTTTCAGACTCATTTTTAAAAGTAAAAACATGAAACTTGCTGAGGTGGTTTTTGAAGAGATGTATAAGAGGCCGTGTGATTTCCTTTTTCGCTCAATTCATTAGAATTTGATTTTTAAGCAATTATTTTTTCAGTATGACCATTTTTTTTCATCCCCAGATCTCCCGCTTCGGAAAATTCGGTTCAAAACGCCCATTTTGACAGCGTTTTTTGCAATATTTTCTGCATTTATCAAAAAATGGACAAACACGGCACATTATGTAGTTTCTAAATAAGAGAATTTGCCAATTTGATGCGTTTGAGAGCAAAAATGAATTTAAAAATAAATCAGAAAATAAGCAGTTTGGATCGGAATACACCCTTAACAGTAAAACCCGATGGCTCGTTAAGATAGAGAGTGAAGATTAAGAGGGCTTAAGTCTCTATGGAATCGATGATATCGCAAAAGGTCAGGCCTTGGAGGTTAATCGATTCAAAACTTCATCTTTTGATACATATGTTTCCTATCAGTCAATTACAGAAGTCCAATACTTGGTAAACAAGTATAGATTAGAAACATTGGAAAATGACGTGTGCGTGTAGGATCAGTGAGATGAGATGCAAACACGTACCAGACTGAGCAAAGTGTAAATGAATAGATCAGTATGCGATTTTCGATACATTTTGGGAATTTATACTGAGATTACTTTCCTCTTAATTATCTGTGAGACGTTAGTGAAGCAAAAGCAAATTTATTGATAATATTATATTAGAAAGGATAATGAGAAATAAATTAAATCCCCCAGCGCAACGGGGAGCCTAAAATTCGACAAGGCGAATGATTTATCGATGATATAATTTACTCCCTTTAAATATATATATATATATATTTAATAAAAAGCAAGACTTATTTTATATAAAGAGATTAACTTATAAAATTTGATTGAAATTTACAAAAGTGTTATAGAAGAAAATATTGATAATTTGGAGTGTTATTTTTAATCACTTTAGTTGTTTAAAACGATTTGTCAAAGCAATATTATTAATTTTTCTTTCTCATATACTTTTTTTTCTGAAATGCATAAAATACAGTTCAAGTAATAAAATAGAAATAATTAAATAACTAAATAATTAAGTGCAAAAAACGTCAATACAAAAATTTAAAACCCCAATATCAATAATACTCTCTGTACATATTATCAATAATATTTATTATACTATCTTTTATATACCATCAAATTATGCTAAGCATTTAACATGAAAGTTAATGTAGCAGTATAACATTAACGTGCTTGGAAGGCTTTCTCCGCTTAGCAGTAAAACCCGATGGATCGTTAAGATAGAGAGCGAAGATTAAGAGGGCTTAAGTCTCTATGGAATCGGTGATATCACAAAAGTCAGACCATAGAGGTTAATCGATTCAAGGCTTCATCTTCAGATACATATGTTGCCTATCAGTCAATTACAGAAGCCAAATACTTGAGTTGGTAAACAATTATAAATTAGAAACACAGGAAGATAACTTCTACGTGTGGGATCAACGATACGGAAGTATGTAGCAGGCTGCGTGGAGTATAAATCTGTATTTGCGTGACAATTTGGGAATTTATACTGAAATTAATTTTGTTCTTCATTATTTGCGATATGTTAGTGAAGCAAAAATAAATTTATTGATAATAGTATCATATTAGAAAGAATTTAAAATTCCTTAGCGCAGTCTGGAGCTATGGTAAATCCATCGAACGCCCAGAAAAGCGCTTAAAATGTAAATGATTTATAGATTGCTTTGTTCTATTATATAATAAGAAATACACTTTACATGAAGATATTATTTCTTAAAATTTTGGTAATTTATAACCAGTGGTGGACTAACAGAAAAATAACTTAAAATTAATGTATGAACCTTTTGCACTCCGTTGTCGCCGCTGCGGCGACATTGTAAGGAAAGTGAAAAACTCCGTTGTCGCCGCTGCGGCGACATCATCTTGCCTTGAAAATTTTGTTTTTGGCACCAGTAATAAAATAAAATAAAATTTGCCTTATTTAATCAGAGCATTTTTAAATTGTGTGCTTGAAGGAAACTTCTTATAAATAAGTGGTGCCAATCGAATAAAATATTTGAGTACGACGCGGAGTTGCTGGTAGTCCACAGTCAAAATGACGCGGAGTTGCTGGTAGCCCATACTCAAAATAACGCGGAATGCAAAGGGTTAATTTAGAATTAATATCTAAAAATATTACAATGTTGTATTGTCGTCGGAAACACACCTTTGTACATAATTTTTATAATTCTAGCCTATCAGGAAATGGGTTAAAAATCGATTGCAACATTTTATCTTTACATACAAAACCAGGTTGAGTTAAATAAAAAAGAAAAATACATTTTAAATACAGGGACACATTTTTAAAGCAAAGTATGCTATTGAAACAAAAGTGAATCTGAAAATTATCATATTAGAATAAATATTAAATTAAATTTTAAAAATCAAAAAATCCGACTGCGTAAAAAGCGAACTAATTAATTATTTCTCATCATTGTGAAACTATGTTTTATATTACTTACCTGTTTTTTTTTTTTTTTTTACTTGTATTGATGACTTTTAAGCTGTGTTTAATTGTTAGTTCCTATCTATAAACACTGTTTTGATGAGACTTATAGATGTCTATGAAGGTTAGAGTTGCAGTAAAGCTAGAGATCCTACCTACACAACTTCCAGGTTGTGTAATATTTAAACGGAGCTTCTGACTGTAAAATAGTCAATGTAACATCGTCTTCATTTTGAAAGACCTATCCAATGATATGCCACTCAATAGGGTGCGTAAATTTTTTTCCCGTCTCTACCGCCATTTTGAATTTATAAAAACAAAAACTAGCCTATAACCATCGGACGGTTAAGACGAATCGATAGAGACCTCAATCATTAAAGTCCATCCAGCCGTTGGGATGTTTCAAGGGTATAAAGAAATCCACATACCCAGATAGGCGTGAAACACATAACCCGTCTTGGCAGTCGGGTTAAAATATGGAAAAGAAATTAAATCCTTTTAAAACATGTAACACGATCAAAAAGTTAACTGCCATATAAATAATTTATAACGAATATATTTTTAATATAAAATTCTTGTTTCCGTTATATTAATAAACTGAAAATGTATTTTATACGAAGAGATTAATTTTTACAACGTAACTGAACTATGAGAGAGCGTTTCATAAATATCGATAAATTTTAATAATTTTAATACCTAAAGTTATTTAAAGGTATTGTCAAAGTACATTATTCATTTTTCTTTCTGATGTCAGTTTGTTTTTTGAAATTTATAAAAGACAATTCACGTTAGGGAATGAAAGCGATTATTATAAGTTTTGTATATTTTGAAATATCTAACAGGGATCTGACCAGACTTTTCTCTCAGAGTCCTGTTTTTGTGAAATTGTGAAGAGCTTTTTTACATTTGTGAAAAATCCAATCCTAATTTTGTGAATTTGAAATGAACGTTATACCCAGGTTCTTTTTTATATATTTTTAATAAGATATTATATGTAAAAGTGACAGGTCAGATTTTACTTTTAAATGATTAAATTTGTGAAAGGTTTAATTTAGAGCTGGAAAAATTTTGTAAAAGGCCTATTTTTAAGACAAAGAATTTTGTGAAGGGCCCTTTTTTAAGGTGAAAATTTTTGTGAAGGGTCCTGTTTTGAGATGAAAATTTTTGTGAAGGGTCCTTTAAAGGACCCAATTTTTTTCTAAACAGATTCCTGTTTAATCATTTGGCCCCATCTTCCGTAAAAAGGAAAATATCCATATATATAATATATATATATATATATATATATATATATATATATATATATATATATATATATATACAGGGATATTTTTAGGAAGAAATTGGATCCTTGACCCTTCACAAAATATTTCATTTCAAAACAGCACCCTTCACAAATCTTTTCAACATAAAAAAAGAACTCTTCACAAAATTCTTTGTCTTAAAAATAGGCCTTTTACAAAATTTTTCCAGCTCTAAATTAAACCTTTCACAAATTTAATCATTTAAAAGTAAAATCTGATCTGTCACTTTTACATATAATATCTTCTTAAAAATATATAAAAAAGAACCTGTGTATAACGCTCATTTCAAATTCACAAAATTCGGATTGATTTTTCACAAATGTAAAAAAGCTCTTCACAATTTCACAAAAACAGGACCCTGAGAGAAAAGTCTGGACAGATCCCTGATATATATATATATATATATATTATTTATTTATCTATTTGTGCGGCAAGGTTACGACAAATTAGATTCTTATGTTAATTTTTATACATTTCAATAAAATTCTAGAAAACTTACATTTCTAAATATATATATATCTTTTCGAAAGACGATTAATCAGTTAAAAAAGCGAGCACTTCCAGCTAATACTAAGCCATCATCAGAATTTTAAAATTTAAACAGTTCTCATGAACGCTAGTTGTCCATGACTCACTCACATGCTTAAAAGATGATTAAACAATTAAAAATATGTTAAACAATCGAGTACTTTCAGCTTATACTAAGCCGTCATTAGGATTTTAAAATTTAAACAGTTCTTATGAACGCGAGTTGACTTACTTTATGACTCCATGACTTACTTTATATTATTCTATTAAAATGAATTTTAGTATTCATAACTAGTTTCTCCACCCCCCCCCCCCTCTCTATTAAATATTACATGGCACGGCACAAAGTTGATAAATTACTGTTGTGAATTTCTGACACGCACGCATAAAAGGTTTCTAAGCTAAAACAACCTCTGTTTTCATAGAAATTTTAATATACTACAAACAATTTCAACATCATATTGATACTTTTATTCAAGAGATATTTTTTGCTCAAGACACAATTTACATTTAATTAAATAAGGATTTAATTTTAAGAAATATTCCAATTAACTTTATTTAAAGAACTTTATCTTTTTTCTCTTCAAATTCAGTGTTTATTATTTTCTTTTTTTTTATGCCGAACTTTTAACACTAAAAGGTTTTCAGAATCTTATGTAATATTAAATTACATAAAGGGAAAGCACTAGTTTTAGAAAGTGATACTTAAGTTACAACGGAACTTCTGTAACATTTTATTAAACAGGCAGCCAGCTACAACAAACTCAATAAATCATTGTCAAAAAATGAAATCAATAAGCTAAGTTTACTCACAAGTTGAAGACTGTTTTCTTAAAAAAATAATAACTTACCTAAAAAAAAAAGAAAGTAAACATAAAAATTAAGATCAAAACATAAAACAGATAAAACATAAAAAAATTACATTAAATACAATGATTAAAAGATAATGATATGAGAATAGACATTTGTGATGGATATTAGTTTATCGAAAATACGGCTGGCTAGAAACAGAGTGCAGTGGATGCAATACATCGGGTTCCGGTCCGGATCCTGCGCTTACAGGGCTCACAACTAGAGTAAAAGCCTAATACTTAATTTTTTGAAAAAAAGTTACGGTTATAAAAAGGCTTTCAAAGGGGTCCGTATACAGTTCTGCGATTATAGGGGGCTCCCACCTAGACTCCAAACGATTTTCTTTTTCCTTGAAAAAATTTAAGTTCCATTTCTTCCAGAAAAGAATAAAAGGCTCCTTGCTCAAGAGCCCCGTTAATTCTAGATATATTTTTTTTTCACCGGTTTTTACAGAAAAACTTGTATCAGAAATATATCTAAATAACACATTACACTGGAAGCGATCATTGTAAAGAGACGAATGCATTTTTTAATCCTAAAAATATAAATAAAAACAATTCGCAGTGTATTCTCAAAGTGCTCTCTTTCAACTATTTTATTTTCAAAGTATCCAGAATATATCTTCAAATTTATTTAATTAAAAATTTCAGTCGAATTTATGCAATGTATTTACATAATAATAAAATGAAAAAAAAAAAAAAACCTTAGCTTTTTTAAACATTTGGAAAGTCATCGAGAATCGTCAGTAATTCAAAGTATTTGATGGTGATTACAACAAACCTGAAGATATTTACATAGATCAAACTTATTTTCAAACGTCCCAAAAGATAAATTCTGCTACATTTTCGATATTTCTTGAGAAAATTCCATAAAACTTCAATCTCGAGAAAGATATATTTTATTTATTTCGCTTTTTATGCGAGCGATTCCCTGTTTTATTTGCTGAAACAAAACAAACGCTGTCCGAGAAAAACAAAAAAGCTATAGATCTTTTCAGAGCTCGAACAAATATTTTATCTACCCTAAGAATTCCAGGTTATACTGTTACATTCCTATACATATATCAACTCTCTGGAAAAGAATTTAAATTCATACTGTATTTTTTTTTTCAGTTTGTTTTTCAAAAATAGTGAGATCAATCCTGGTTTTCCTGCGTTACATAGGTGAAAACCTTTTTCTTCAAATTAAAAGCTATAATAGATTTTTTACAATTAATATAGTTTTTAGATTGCCCACTAACAACACCAAAAAACATTTTTATATGAAAAATATCAATAATATATTTAAATAAAGTTTTGAATTTATTAAGAGTCATACTTTCGTATTAGCCACATGTCAGGAGTTAAAAGTCATAGAAATAGTCAAAGATTTCGCTAGTTACACCAGAATTCACTTTCAGAAATATTTCTTTCAATTCACGGAAATTTTCCTGGCAGCACTGCTACCGGGATTTTCCCGTTAATTGACGAGTATTCGTTTCTTTTTTTCTCCGTTACAGGGGGTAAAATATACGTCGATTGAAGAAATTAGGGATAAAATAAAAACAGCTGATCTTGGAGTCAAACCAGCTACCTTAGTATTACGACCCGAGTACTTTAACCACTCGGTTACGATTGTTCAGCAGTGAAACAGTTAAGTAAATAAGTTTCCTTCAGATGGGTATGGCTTAATTAATTTCTTTAAAAAGCTTTGAATTTTTTAAGTTAATTTCGGGAAGATTTCATCTTTAATGAGACTGGGGACTTAATACTTTAGAATTACTATAGCATAAAAATATGAATTACAAATATTTTTAATATTTTTAAGTAAATTGCTAGTTGTAAAATATGAATATTATATTTTTATTAGAAAAAAAAATTTTTTTTTAAGTAAAATCGATTTTTTTCCCACTTAATATTTTAATTAATATACCTTTCTAAAATATGTATGTAGAATATATTTTAAATGCGATTTTTTTTATAACTTTAAAAAATAAGTTGAGTAGTTTTAAATATTTAAATAAATGATAAAATTAATTTTTATTTATTTTTAAATTCGAAAACGCTTCTTATTTGTTGTTGTTGTTTGTTCGTTTTCTTTTTAAATTAAATTAGAAATCTTAATTTGTAGAATTTTTGTTTTTTCATTTTAAAAAGAAATTCGGATTTTAGTATTAATAAAGCTAACACGTTAAAAAAGCTAATACGTAGCTAACGTGCTAAAAGAACCAACAGAATTTCTCCCACTTTTTCAGACTTTCGGGAACAATTCACTGATAAAACTTGTTTTCTAGGAGTACGGAAATTATCTCAGGGGCGCCATTTCAGAAATTTCTTGAGGGGGGAAAACATTTCTTTGGATTTTGTTGAGTATATCTGAGGAGCACTATAAATTGCATAGTTGAAGCGAAGCATTATTGCTACAGTCTGATTATCACACATCTTTTAAAAATTAGCCAAAGTATTCATTAATAATGAGTGCATCTCACTTTGAGAATCTTCCAATACCAACGTTTTAGAAAATATTATTGATAATTGTCAATTTCTGTGCTTAAAGTACTTTTTTCAGGGGAAATTTTTATTTGCGTAAAATCTGACGTTATTTTTGCTTTTGTGCAATTTAAGAAATTTTTTTTTAGCAATACATGATGACTGATGCATTTTGAAATACCAAATTCCTTGAGGGGGGGGGGGGGATTCCCCCCCCAAGCCTCCACCAAATGGCGCCCCTGAATTATCTGTTAAAAAAATGTGGAATAATTTATTGTATACAGACAAGTTTTCTAACAGTGTTCTTCATTCTGATTATGTCAGTGATTTAAGCGGGTAGTTCTATTACATGTCTGTTAAAATTTAAAATTTTGTTTTATTTTATTGTTTATTGTTATTTTATTGTTTATTGTTATTTTGTTGTTTATTTTATATTATTTTATTATTTTATTGATTAATTGTTGAAGTTTTAATTTTATGGAAAATTAGCCGGAAAGAAATGCTGAAAAATTATATAAAATTCGGAACAACATCGAAACATATTTAAATATTTTTAATTAAAATATCTTTTCTTCTTAATTAAATGAAAACGAAAAGTTTATCTGGTGTACCTAATTATCTGAAAAATTTTGAACAAGGGATTTTTATTAATGTTATATAACTATATGAGATTCTTTGTTTTAAAGTGGCAGGTTTTTCATTAATATTCTAATTTAACCGAAAAAAAACTCTATTAATTAAGTATAGTAAAACATTAATTATTAATTTGGAAGAGAAAAAAGTCGGATAAAGAAAGACATTACAAATATGTTACATTAAGAAACATCGCAGATGCTGCAAAAAATTAAATTTTCATTAAAAAAAATAGTAATAAAAATTATGTTTAATATTAATTAAAAAGGGGCAAGTCATTTATAACTTTATTTATTCAAATAGTAACGAAAACCAATTTTAACATTATAAGGCAATGTATATAAATAATAAATGAACACATTCAATAATAATAAAAAAGTAAATAATATATTTATATATATTTAATTAACTAGGATAAGCAATTGAAAACAGGTATATCATGCAGTATTTTGATCTGATATATTGTTTACAATATTTTATTCTAAATGATAGCTTTAATTTTTTTGTTATTAGCTGTAGATAATGAGAAATAAATGATGATAATAATAATAATAATTATTATTATTATTAAACCACAAATGTCGTAATGTACCTATCATAGGAACAAAAGTTTAAATGAATATATGACTTTGAATGTTGTGAATTAGTTATTTAAAGTTAAATATTATGAGAAATAACTTCATATTTTATTTTTTATGATTATTTTTTAATAAAATTATATATGTCGAAAAAATTCAATGTAATATGCACAATATATATATATATATATATATATATATATATATATATATGATATTATATCACATATATAATATATATTGTATTATGTTGAATTTTATATTACTTCAAGTGATTAAATGAATTATTATTCTAATAAAGATATTTGTAGTTAAATAAGGTAGATATTTGGCATATGCAACACTAGGGGAGTTAGTTTCTATGCCTAACTAGAGATTACAATCTCAGGATCCGTGATCCCGGATGATATTTGAAATCTAAATTCTCGATATTACTTTATGCAAGTCTCTAAATTTTCAGGATTCACAAAGGACCGACGGAGTGGATTAATTCTATCAATCGATGTGCAAAAAAAGTGAAAAAAAGTGGGTACACATGCACATTTTATGAAGAATCTGTCACTTATTATAGTTATCATAGAAAAAATGCTTGCAAATTATTTATCTGAAGATTGATACATTACTTTTAGAATAAAATGCACAATTTCAAATACTTGGGCAATAGTCTATCGAAATAAAAGCAAAATTTTAAATTAGTAGCTTGTCTATATATATATATATATATATATATATATATATATGTGTGTGTGTGTGTGTGTAATATAATAAATCGCAAGCGTTCAGGACTTGTATAGAGGGTGTCGGGCCGTTCACTTCCCGGCATGTGTCCGTACAGCCGGCTTTAAGATGTAAGGACTTCTTGAGGTGACATTACTTGTGGAATAATTGGACACTTGGGAACCTTTTGGTGGATGGAACTCATTTATTTCGTACTCCATTGTACAGTCTGATTCGCGAGTCCGGTCGGAGGTCCTCGAGCCCGTTACGTTGATGATTTTAGGAGCGCTACATGGCCGTAGGTTTGATAGGCTTCTCAAATCTGCAAGATCTCTCGTTTTTGGCGCGGGATTTAGCTAATATATTGGGGTTTATCATATTTTCCAGCAGAGGGCATAGTTGTAAATTTGGGAGGAACATTTCTTTAATTGGTTGATTAGCTTTTGATTTATTGCCCAGGCTCAGATGCCAGACCTGGGCTTGGCCGGCCCGGGAATCAGCTAACCACAACTGAATGAGAATATTCCGAACGTCAGCATTTTTAAACTTAAAGATCGTCCGAAAATGATATCTGAAAGTAATAAGATGTATTGCCGGGAAACAAAGTTACAAGGGGTAAAACTGGTTTTAGAATGAGATTTAAAGTTATGAGAAAGAAACTTCGGATTTTGATTTAAATTTTTGAAATTTAATTTGAAATTTGGAATTTTAAACGGAGTTTTTATCCTTTCACACACATATATATACATATAAATTCAGAAATAAAATAACCAGTAATCAGAGCATTTTACCACAAAAGGCGATCTTAAGAATTACACAAGTTAAATTTTTTATACAACTTTAAATAGACTTGCCAAAATAAAGAATAGGGATCTGCTGGCAACCTATTTCTTGAATTCTGTATAAAAAAGTCCTTCCGGCCAGTGCCGGGAGGAAGAGGTAGCTTTCATATTCCTTATTTTTAAAAAGCAAGCTTATATTATTCAAACACACGAAGCTCAATTTAGTGGAAACCGATTATAGGAGATTCAATCCTAATCTTTATCAATATTAAATCATTATGAATGAGAATTTCGGGAAATTAGTCAGCTTTATCCAAGCTGCTTTTATTTAAAGTAACTTATATTTGGTTGCCAAATTCGGCGATATCTTGAAGTTCCTGCCATTTTAAGACAACATGGTGGATGAGGCTATCGAGTGAACTTGGTCAAGACCTTAGTAATTCCTGTGCACATGCTCACTCACATCGGAATGGGTTGATATATACAAGTTCTCTCGCAGGCAAAAAATCAGATTTTTCAGAATGTCACCCACATTAGAAATTCAAACTGCTATATCTGAGCCATTTTCTAAGATAAAGAAAAAACAAAAAATGCTCCGGAATCCTTATATCATGGTCAAATACTTAAGAAAGAAACCTTTTTCAATTTCTAATTCTTTTGCACCTTACTTTAAATATAATTTTTTATTTAATTTAATGGCCTCCATTTTGAAACAAGATGGCTGATGAAGCTGGCCAACGAACTTGGTCGAGACATTACGATATACTATCCACATGCCTTCTTACATCGAAATAGGTTAATGAATACGCGTGTTATCACGTGACAAATATCAGATCGTTTCAAAATGTCAGCCATGCTAGAAATTCAAAGTGCTATAATTCAACCATTTTTTAAGATATATACGAAACAAAAACTGCTCCGGAATCTTTGTATCAAGGTCAAACACATAAAAAAATCTTTTTCATTTTTCAATTTTTTGATAACTCATTTTAAATTTAAAATTTATTTTTTTTTTTAAAATGGCAGCCCTTTTGAAACAAGATGACGAATGAAGCTGACCAACAAACTCGGTCGAGACATTGGTATGTACTATGTACACACCAAGTTACATCCAAATCGGTTCATAAATACGCCTGTTATCGCCTGACAAAAATCAGGTTGTTTCAAAATGTCAGCCACAATAGAAATTCAAAATGCTATAACTCAGCCATTTTTTTAGATATAGAAGAAACAAAAACTGTTCCGGAATCTTTGTATTAAGGTCAAACACATACAAAAAATCTTTTTCATTTTCCAATTTTTTTGGTACCACATTTTAAATTTTAAATTTTTAAATTTTTTTTAAATGGCCGCCATTTTGAAACAAAATGGCGGATGAAGCTGGCGAACGAACTCGGTCGAGAAATTGGTACGTATTATGTATACACCAAGGCACATCCATATCGGTTCATAAATACGCCTGTTATCGCGTGACAAAAATCAGGTCGTTTCAAAATGTCAGCCCCGCTAGAAATTCAAAGTGCTATAAATCAGCCATTTTTTAAGATATAGACGATACAAAAACTGCTCCAGAATCTTTGTATCAACGTCAAACACATATAAAAAAAATATTTTTCAATTTTCAATTTTTTGGTACCACATTTCAAATTTCAAATTTTTTTAAAAAATTTAAATGGCCGCCATTTTGAAACAAGATGGCGGATGAAGCTGGCCAACGAACTCGGTCGAGACATTGGTACGTATTATGTATACTCCAAGGTACATCCAAATCGATTCATAAATACGCCTGTTATCGTGTGACAAAAATCAGGTGGTTTCAAGATATCAGTCAAGCTGGAAATTCAAAGTGCTATAACTCAGCCATTTTTTAAGATATAGACAAAACAAAAAATGCTCCGGAATCTTTGTATCAAGGTCAAACACATAAGAAAAAAATATTTTTCAATTTTAAATTTTTTGGTACCACATCTCAAATTTTAAATTTTTTAAATTTTTTAAAATGGCCGCCATTTTGAAACAAGATGGCGGATGAAGCTGGCCAACGAACTCGGTCGAGATATTTGTATGTACTATGTACACACCGAGTTTCATCCAAATCGGTTCATAAATACGAGAGTTACAGTATGACAAAGATCAGATATATATATATATATATATGGATATATATATATATATATATGTAAGGAATAAATATCGGGAGCGTTCCCCGGACTTGTATAGCGTAGTCGCAGCCGTTTACTTTCCGGCATGGTGTCCGTACAGCCGTCTTTAATATGTAAAGACATCTAGGAGTTGACAGAACTAGTGGATTAAGTAACTGGGACTCGGGAACCGCTTGGTGGACCGAACTCATTTATTTGGCGCTCCATCTTACAGTCCGTTTCGCGAGTTCGGCCGGGGGTCCTCGAACCCGTTACGTTGATTATAAGAGTGCTACATGGCCGTAGGTTTGACAGGCTTCTCAAATCTGCAAATTCCCTCGTTTTTGGCGCGGGTTTTAGCTAATATCTTGGGGTTTAACATATTTTCCAGCAGATGGCATAGTTGTAAATTTGGGAGGAACATTTCTTTAATTGGTTCATTAAGTTTTGATTGATCTGTGGTCAAGGCCCGCACAATTCCCAGGGACTGTGACGTATCTGCCCTACCCACAGATGCCTGCAAAAAGCGCTTAGATTAGCAGTTTCACTTTTAAGAATCGTCCTAAAATGATCTTTGAAAATAATAAGATGTATTGCTGGGAAACAAAGTTACAAGGGGTAAAACTGGTTTTAGATTGAGATTTAAAGTTAGGACGAAAACTTCAGATTTTAATTTAAATTTTTGAATTTAAAAAGGGGTTTTATCCTTTCATATATATATATATATATATATCAACTTTTGAACGGAGGGTGGTTTCGGGGTCTGGGGGTCATGATCGATGAAAATATACCAAAATTTTTTGAAATCGCTTTCCTCCGAACGGCTGCAATAGGTAGCTTTTTGTAATGAAAGCTACCTAAAAGTGTTTGGAAGCAAACAAAATATCTTACTAAAAGGTTAAATGACGCTTGTAAGAAGAATGCATTCAAAAGCAGATGTAAATAATAGAAAGCAAAACTAGTGATATTGGACATTCAGTAAAATATCATGTAAAGAAAAAATAAGAGAAAAAGAAAAGTACTGCACATTTTATAACTTAAGTCTATACGAAAGCAATCTGAATTTTCACGCCCACTAAGGAGCGACATGGTATTTCTAAGAATGGATGAGTCTGCGACTATTAATTAGAATATGAATGTGGATATAATGCAAAAGAGAAATTGCTCGAGTTTGTCCTTCGCGGAGGACTTTCTGAAGGGGATGTGCAAGTAAAATCCGTCTGAAGAGAAAGTTTTTATTTTCATTTAGTAAATGTAAGATTGAAATTTTTACTTATTCACATTAATTATATGGAATTGATTGCAAACAAAACTTTTCATCTTTATTATAAGAAGAAAATTCCGTGGTTATAGGCATGCTAATAACAAGGCTGAACACGTTGACATAGAGATCTGGACATACAATATTTTTAAATATTATCGGCTACTATTATTGATTCAGAACGAATACTTTCATCATCTTGCTTTATTGAAAATAAAATTTGATTTTGACCAGGAAACTTTTTTTTTCTATCGTTACCTTTTAAAAGTTCAATAATTTAGTTGATTTATTATAAAAATAGTAAATCGAATAAATTTATCGCTTTTTATTTTAATTTATTTTATTAAAAGAGAATTACATATTTATTAGGAGGTGTAAACTATTTTTTTTTACATAAATTGCCATTTCTAAAAGATTACTTATTTTTGTTGTTTCATAAAAAAGTAGTCATACTGGAAAAATTCTTGTTCCCAAAATCCGGGAATCAGTCTCAGGACTTCAGTTATACAATTCCGAAGTTCCGGTATTGGAAATTAGATTTGGAATTGAGTTTTTATCCCTGACGTAATGTCTTGACAGTTACTTCTGATGAATAACATCTTTAAAAAATAAATAAATAAATAAATAAATAAATAAAGGTTTTAATATTCGAAATCGAGATACATTTACACAACTACTAGGTTACACACCTGATGATATTACAATGATTTTTCAAACACGCTTTGGAAATCAGTGCTTTTCTAAAGAATAAATTTTCTGAAATCAGAAAATTCTGACATTTCACCAAAAAACTGACTTTCTCAAAACTATTACAAGCAAACTTAGCAAGAAGAACGTTCTTTATATCATGTTTATGTTCAATATATCTTTATTTGAAACCGAGAACTCAAGAATATCTATGACATTAAGTGGACCCTTGGGAATAAGAGGCTGATCAAGAATGATTATTTATCGACGAAAGTAGATAAATAATGACACCAAGACTCCTGCAAAAAGCCCACTTATATAACGCCCTGAGAGGTTTTCAACATCAATTCTAAAATGTTACATACTTCCGCATTTTGTTTGGGCAAGATCATGTCATTTATATGTCATGATCTATGATAAAAGGTTTATTCATGTTTTATAACCCAAAATTATGGATTATAAGAGTTTAACAAGAATAAAATTACCGGAAACAAAAGTAAAAAATTATAAATTAATTTATGTAGAAATATGGGAAATTTGAATTATGAAATAACTAAATTTGGAAGTATATCTTTAGTAAGATATACCTCACAAAAGAAGAAATTTGATTAATTCATTGACTCAAAATTATGGATTCTAAGAGATTAAAATAGAATAAAGTTACCGGAAACAAAAGTAAAAAAAATATAAATTAATTTTTGTAGAAATATGGGAAATTTTAATTATGAAATAACTAAATTTGGAGGTATACCTTTAGTAAAATAGACCTCACAAAAGAAGAAATTTGATGAATTCTTAAAGTAAAAGTAAATTAAAACTATAAAAGTATTTATTTATATTAACTATACTGTTAAAAAAGACAAGTGTTTCTTATCTAGAAAAATATAATTAATATAAATATATATATATATATATTAACAAACTGATTTGATGTTTTATCTAGATTCATTACATTTCCCCATTCGAAAATATACATTTTTCTTTTCTCGGTTCATTTCATTTAATATTCCTTTGCTGCCAGAAACAATTCTCGAGATTTTACGAAGTACGGGAAAGGGCTATAACGCTACAAATATAATATGAATGAAAGTCTTATACGAAAACCTTCATACATTCAAATAACAAAATTCAATGTATAATATCCTAAGAGCATAGCAACTTAAAAAACAAACTTTACGGAAAGTTATTCAAAAAATATTTATTGACAAAATTTTGAGCTTGAGGCAAACTTGTGGGACAAAACATCAACATTTATACGTATAGGGAAAGAAAATATTTTTTTCGGACTTAACAATTCTATAATTTATTCAGATTTTTATTTTTATTTTATTTTTTTTCGTTGAACTTATATATTTATACGAACGAGAAACACAGAAATCGAAAAAGTATTCAAATGTAGGAAATTTAAATAAGTCGTAAGAATTTACATAGAAATTTGAAAATATTTGCGGAAAAGGTCAGATCTAGGGAAATGGTATTTTATTTAAGGGAGCGAAAAGCATAACCGAATATAAATTTAATATACATGTATGTCAGAAAAATGGAATTAGGAAACAATTTAATACATGGCAGGTACTAGTGAATATTATTTAGTAAGTACGTATTTTCTAATACTGAAATACGCATTCACAATTATGCAGTAGAATATCAGCAAGCTACGATAAATTCTGTTTATAGTTACTATTTTACTTCTATTGATCAAAATGCTGAACATTTTTATTACAGAGTTGATTTTTATCGAAAAAACAAGTTTTATACCTATAATATGAAGCAAAAACACATCCGTGTGTATTTTTCGTTGTCACATTAACGGTGGCAACACCTGATCAATAAATTTCCCTTCAGTCGAATAGGGAAAAAAAATTCTTTAAAATGCATTTTGTTTCAAAACTTAACTTAAATTACTGAATTTTTATGGTTCTCAAAATAATTTTAAAGAATTGATAAAAAATAAAATCTATTTCTGTCGCATGCAGCCCGATTGCGAAAGATTAATCCATTTGCTCTTTAAACAATATAAATAGTTCAGCATTTCTTTCAGGCTAATATTCGAAAACAAAATTAAAACATTATTAATAAATAAACAAAATAAATAATACAAACATTTAACAAGCATGTAATCTAACTACGCGCTTAATAAAAAAGGCTGCTGTAAGTACCGAAATCTTTGGCGATTTCTTTTTTTACTAACCTCTGTCATGCGCCTAATATGAAAGTATGTCTTCTAATACATTTTAAAACTTTATTTGAATACATATTTGAGATTTTTTAAGTAAAAAATGCTTTTGGGTATTGTTACCGGTCAATCTGAAAAATATATAAAATGTAAAAAATACATTAGTTTTCGATTAAAAAAAGAGTTTTCCCCTACATTCTGTAACGCGGGAAACCTATTTTAAATCTCCTAGTACTCTTAAAAGTAAGTATATATAATAGTACAAATTTCATTTCCGATATGTTTGACCAGTGTTTTAAGATTAAAATACACCCACTACTATACTAATTAGAATATCTTTTTTGCTTCTCATCTACAAAAATAACTTTTTATTATGCAGATATCATTTAAGTATGCTTTAACATATTTTTAAATTAATTAAAAATATACATATAGACTTTCCTATTGACTAATAATACTAATATGTTTATAAATTCCCATAAATATTTATCTAACAATAATGAAAGTTTTGATGGTTCTTAAATAACTCAGACAAATTATTAATAATCAAAAATGGTCATAATGCTAAAATTTAATTGAAGTTTCAATAATTTAAATTCTTCTTGAGCTCAACTCGGGTGGCGAAACGTTAATGAAATTTAACTCTGCAAATAAGTTTTCTTTTATTTATAAATGATTTTGTGAAACTTTATTTTTTTTATAAAGAATTATATATCGTTGATGCAATTGTTTTTAAAAAGCACGTACTTATGAAGGCTTTCTTTTTTTAATAACTTTTTTGATCCTCAAACTCAAGATAAATGGAACCAGACTTTGCTATTATGTTTGGAACACAATACTATAATTTATATCTAATAGAAAATGCTACACTAATAATAGTGTGGTTTGCAATATTTTCTCATTTAGTTCTCATTTAGCCTTTTGTATTCGATTTAAAAGTTTATCACACTTTAAAAAATCATAAAAAAAAAAAAAAGTACAGGCAGCACAGTTGGGGCTCGAATCTGGACCTGGAGCGCCCACTGCCATGCTGCACTGCTTTTGCTACTTAGCTCAGATATACTGCTTGTTGCACCGAAAATGACACACTCGTCAGTGAATTTGTTCCGCATTGTTTCCCTAATTAAACAGCCCAGCAATTTCATACTCTGCAGAAAGAGGCGAGCTCCATGTGTATTTGTTTGTTAATCACTCTCACTTCCTCTCTAAGAAAGCTCCAACAAGGGAGTAAAATTTACTAGAGGAAATTACAGTGCCGTTTTCTGAAATATCCTTTTAAGACAGTACTATTCTATTTCTAATTTATTTCCGAATTAAATTACGGGTAACAAGTATTCGGATAAAAAGAAGGAGAAATACGAATATCCTAATACATGAATAGCACAAGAAAGACTATTTACCCTCCTATAGGCATGGAATCAAACCAAGATTATGTAAATAAAAATTCTCTTTTCCACGACAGAGAGAAATGAAAATTAGGCAAATTATTTTCTCTCTCTTCATCCTTTATCTTGTTTCGAAACTCCTGTATTAATTTGTTCACTTTTCTGAAGACTCGCGTCACCTTTCTTCAGAATATTCCCTAACTTTCGGATCACTTTGGAATGCTGCTTACTGCATATGCCGCACATCCTCAGACAATTAATGAGCAATTCGATCAGAAGATGCCACACTCCTGACTGAATTTGTTCGGCATTGTTTTCCTAATTAAACGACTCAGCAATATCATGCTCTTCAGAGAGAGGTGAATTCCAGATGAATCTGTTTGTTAATCACTCACTCTTCTTACTAAAAAATGTGTAAACTATCCAATTGTGTAATTTTGCCAGAGGACGTTTCAGTACTGTTTTATTAAATAAGATCTTTTTAATACACCTTTATTTTTATTATTCAGTTTAAAATTAAAATATGGGTGACAGGTTAATTAACACTCTTTTAAATTTCATTACCGTAAATAAGCTCCCCCGCCGCCATTGACAACATGAAATATTGGCAAAAGTAACTTTTTAGACAAATCCTTAAAAGTAATCCTTTTAAGACACAGTACCATCCTATTTCTAATTCATTCCCGAATTAAATTATGGGTGGCACTTATTCAGCTCAAAAGTAGTAGATACACGATTATCCTAATATAAATATAGTACAAGAAAGAGTATTTACCCTTCTATAGGCATGGAATCAAAATAAGATTATGCAAATAAGAATTCTCTTTCCCACGACAGAGAGAAATGAAAATTAGCCAAATTATTTTCTCTCTTCTTCACCCTTTATCTTGTTCCGAAACTCCTGTATTAATCTGTTCACTTTTCAAAAGACTCGCATCACATTTCTTTCGAATATTCCCTAACTTTCGAATCACTTCGGTGTGTTGCATATGCTGCACGTCCTCAGACATTTAATGAGCAATTCAATCTGAAAATGCAGCACATCCTGACTGAATTTGTTCTGCATTGTTTCCCTAATTAAACGACTCAGCAATATCATGCTCTTCAGAGAGAGGTGAATTCCAGATGAATTTGTTTGTTAATCACTCACTCTTCTCTCTAAGAAATGTGTAAACTATCCTATCGAATTGTGTAATTTTGCAAGAGGAAGGTTCAGTTTAAAACAACACCTTTCTATTCTAGTATTTATTATTCAGTTTAAAATTAAATCATGGGTGACGTGTTAATTACCACTCTTTTAAATTTCATTAGTTCAAATTATAACACTATTGCGATTGTTTATTCGCTTATATTTATAACTACAACTCTGCGATGAAGCTCTTTAATTCAAAGTGGGATGTTTCTTACAGGGTTCCTACAGACTTGAGAAGAAAAAATCGAAGGAGTCTAGAAATTTCTAAGGAGTCAAAGAATTTTAAAGGATTCACCATATTTTTTTTTATGTATGCCACGCTCTCGTGTAACGCATTCACCGATTCTAATTTTTAATGCCTCATTTGGAGAGGAAACCAGATTTTATTCTATTAAAATCTAATAATTAATGTTAAACACAAAATTCACAAGTATCGTTTAACACGTTGAGTACCACGGTGACTGACACTGAAGCGCTGAAAAATTTACATTGTTTTAAGTGATTTTTTAAGAAAGTATAATCCTGTAATAAATAAAAGGTAGGTAAATTTTAAATAAATGTTCAGTAATTACTTAAAACAATATATATAGATATTTAGTTTTATATCATATTTTAGACGTCAGTCATCGGTGAATGACACGTTTTAGCCGGAAAGTTCAGTGTCAGTCACCGGTGACTGACGTGGCTCTTAACGTGTTAATGGCTTAGTAAATATATGAACACGAAATTGCTAGCCAATTATTTTATGCAGTCGCCAATGTTCATGTATACAGAGGCTGGTCAAATCTCAAATACTCATCATGTGTTACGAGCACCTGGATTTTAAAAGTAAACTTTGAAGGGGGGGGGGGGGGACAAAAAAAAAACATGTGGCACATACAAAAAAATGCAGTAATTTAACTTTCCTTTGCCCGAATAACAGCACAACTTAAATGACTTTAAAGCAGCTGTGAAAAATATAACGAATTAATAAAATCTAAGGTATAGTTTGTTTTAAATGTTTTTTTTCCCCCTTTAAATCTACTAGAGAAGCCTAAAACGGTGTACAAAATGGTTGAAAAGTACGCTCTATTTCAAACTAGAAATTTTAGCTTTATTTAATCGCAGATTATTTATTATTTGTAACATCTTTCTGTGGTTAAATAAGGTGAAAGGTTCTATTCCGAAATACTTGTACACAAAAGTGAGGGCTGTACACGTCCGGATTACCCTTGTTTCGTCAGCATATTACGTGTTTATATATATATATATATATATATTTATTATAACGTATGGGGATTCTTTTCTTTTATTTTATTATTATTACCGCATTGAAATATTATAATTTTTTTAATTTGTGGCAATTTATTTTCTAGTATCCAAATTATTTTAATCAGAAAAAAATATATATATATGAAAAATAAACTTTGATATAAATAAAAAAAAATTCACATAGCATTTAAATCAAACAGATAATTGCTTGCATTTTTTTTTCTTTTTCTACCTCCCCCCCACCTCCTTAAAAAATTGAAATCACAGCATTTGTAATTTTGATGCAATGCTACATTTTGTATAGAACACCAATAATGGTTGAAATTCCACATTTCTCCTTTTTAGGGAAAAGGCGAAGACAGCAAATAAGAAGATGGATTTCGGAATTTTACACAGAATTGCATTATCCTGAAAATGAAAGAAATAGAATTTTCATTCAAATTTAAAGTACATTTACGAATGGAATTTCGGGTTTACCGGTTAACATTCAACAAATCCTCTATCCCTCCTCGCTTTTTTCCCCTTTCATATGCAAACTTTCTCAAAAATCATGAAAAAAAATTCAAGCTTTCAGTCTAAAAACTGGAAAAACTATAAACAAACAAGCAAATAAATAGAAATCGGTATATCCATGTGAATAAAACGCGATACATATAGACTATACGTAAGAAGCTCCAAAATAGTGTTACCAAGTGTTCCGCTTTACGCGAGATTTCCCGATTTTCAGTTCCAACACCCGTCCCTTGTAACGCAAAAATTCACGATTTTTCAGGGTGCGCAATTTCTTTTTTAATTTCTTTTCGTTCCATGCTAATCGTTAATTTTCATCAAGAGGAACTTAATACAGTACACCCGTGAAAACAGAACCTATCAATAATGGAATTTGTCTACGATTCCGGCGAAAGGAATATCGTATAAATACACTTGGTAAGACAGCACCTGTCTAATGCAGAATATTTTTCCTGTCTCTATCGATTCTGTTTTTACAGGATTTTTTGTACTTTGTTCAGTAAAACCTGTGAAAATGGAACGTATTTATAAAAGAATCCTGTCTTAAACGACAAATTTCATAGTCCCTACGGAATGAATACCACACAACTATTACTAGAGACCTCTCTAAAACGGAATTTGTTTCGGTTTTAGCGATTACGATTTCACAGATTCTAATATATAAGATTAAATATTCTTTTTATTCAGTATAGTAAAACCTACTAAGACGGAACTTCAAGTGACAGTGGTAAATTCCGTTTTATACAGGTTCACGTCTTAGCAGGTGTAATTTTATGGTAATTCTTCAATAGGGAACAGGAATTTTTTTCCTTTAAAACAGGATTTAGTTATAGCCAGGTTCTTTTTTCATAGGGTTTATTGTATTTTTATTAAGAAACGACCAAAACAAGTTTTTAAGACCGAAACAGAAACTGAAACAGAATTTCGGTAATCTTTCTATTTTCAGCCGAAAATGAAAATGTCTATTTTTTTTAATAATTAATACATACATAAATATTATTAATTAATTATAAGTGTGCCCCAAGTAAAAATGTAATTAAGTCCATCACACAAAAGGATTTTCATCTAATTAAAAAATGTTTTAGGTATACATACCTCGATTTATCTTTTATAAGGATTTTTGTAAATGATCATCTGTTATACTAGAATATACTATTATATTACGCTGTTATACAACACATAAAGAGTATTCAAATTACTTTTGCGGTTTCAAACTAAAAATTTTCTATTACTGTTAAGTCTGCAGCTTTTAATGAGCACGTGGAAAGAGTCTTCAAAGTTTAGTCATACATGCATTGCTTGCTTTTTAATTTGCACCCACATTGCGAGCCAGTCATGACTGATAGTTATAAACAGTGAAGTTCATAACAATAAATAAAGAGTGTCTCATTTGAGTCGATAGCTCAAATCAATGAGTAATGTTGAAATTTTCCGAAGGAAGAAACGCGATTTTTGTAATACAGATAGTTGTGGTCAGGCCGAATTTTCGGCAGCATTTTGAATTTGCACGAATTTTGAATTGCATCACACGAACGTTCGGCGAAACTCAGATTTTGGGCCGAAAACGTAAACGAAACCGAATTTTCGGTCGATCTCTATTTTGTGTGTCCCGATATAAGGCCGTGTCCCGCTTTCTTTGTTTGCCTGTCCCGCTTTTTGTGACAGTGGAACTAGCAACACTACTCGAAACATATCACGCAAAAGTAGGAGAAAATATTTTATGAATGTCGCTCGAGATTACTGAAATAGTCATATTCGAAAACGAAAAAAACCCTTATGAAAATATTGACAGTCACTCTCGAAAGCGTTTTCTCAAGTCATTCTGTATATTAACAAACGATGGGAAAGAAACGAATTTAAGTATTCATGAAATACGTACAGATGTACCTCTTATCGACTAGCACGGCGCAAAATTTTTAAAATATTTAACTGGGGTAAAAAACATTAAAAAAAAAATTAGAATACAGCAAATACTGTTTGTGAAATGTCAAGCAGTGCGGCATGGGAGACGGAATTTCAAATACGAAATTTTATATAAAAGGCGGCGATAAGCGTAGGGAAAATCTATGCATGCTGTGATATAAAAGGAAATAAATGTCGAAATAGAAGTACTTTTGCTTACCAAAAACTAAAAAAATTCTTAGCAGGAAAATATTTAAAATTTCTTTGGATTTCTATTCCCTTTAAATCGTAAAGAGGTAAAATACATATTTTAAGGGAACAAGTGACCTTCAAACACATCTTTTTAATTTAATTTAAAAATTTAACTTGAAATGCTATTCAAGGCTATATGGATTATGGCATATATTTATCACACAAAAATTCTATAAAAATAAGGAATTTCTCTGAATATTTTAAGCGTTATGAAGAACTTTTCAAAATGCCCCATGCGCAAGCAATATCAATTAACATCCCCGATATTTTTTATGCAAGTTTGGTTTATATATACAAATACAACTGTGCATTGAATTTTCTATATTTTAATATAAAGGTACGAAAATATATATTATATTCCAAATTTTATGAAATTTTCAGTATTTTTGCATCCTATTTCTGCAATTAACTAACTACTTTTAACTTTCCAATTATATTAAGTTTCAAAAACCTATGCACAGTTTTATTTGTATATATAAACCAAACTTGCATAAAAAAAATATATTGGGGAATTTAAATGATATGGAATGCACATGGGGCATTTTGAAAAGTTCTTCATAACGCCTAAAATATACAGGAAAATTCCTTATTTTTATAGAAAATATTTTTTTTTTTTAATTTCTTGTGTGATAAATGTATGTCATAATGGGTATAGTGTGGCCCTTGAACAGTATTTAAATTGAAATTTAAAGAAAATAAAAAAATGGCGTTTGAAAGTCCCTTGTTCCCTTAAATACTGAACCAGTAAGCAAGCTTTGAATTGCTAATAACAATATTTTAATTTTATTGATGCACTGTTAATGTAATAATTTGTATATAGAAAACAGACTACACTTTAGCAATGTACACATTTTCTTCTTTTTAAAGAGGAGGAGAAAATAGCAAACGCGAGAGGCTGGATTTTGCAATTTTACACAGAATTGAACGAATTGTAAAAATGAAAGAAATGTACAGTCGTGGAAAAAAAAAAGTAAACACCCCCTACTAATTCCTCAACAAATTATCGTAGAAGAAAGTAACTGGTACCGAACGATTAGAAATAAAGTCTTCTTTTAAATGATGTATATAAAATTTGCTTAGGGGACCATCTACATATTAAAACGAACACAAACTTCATTTTTTTCCAATGGCAATGCCCAATTTTAACAAGATATTTCAAATCTTCGGTTCAAACTGTGCCTAGACATTAAATTTCATTTGAATGATAGGTTTTTGAATTATAAACATTCAAAATTGAGTACTTCTAATGTTAAATTACATTTTCATATTTTTATTAATATCTCCTGAAATTATACTCCTAATGTGCTAATTTTTTGTGCAGCAACATTACTGATATACCCAAACATAAATACATTGAATTTTCAATTTTTATAATTTTATGATATGAATTATGAAATTAATATTCGAAAAAATTATGAATTGCAACCTACTATTTTTTTTTTATGGATACAGATTTATTATGTCCTGCTTTATGAAAATCCAAAATTTCCCATTTTTCTTTCAAGTAGTTTTCAAATTATGCTTAAAAAACGGCAAAATGATGGTTTAAGGGGCCGTCTATGATAGAAAGTAACTAGATATTTTGAAATTTCTTCTGCTACCCTGTAATCTAGCAGTCTTCAATGACTGCTTGAGTAGTGCATAATATACCTTGATCAAGAAGGGGGTTCTCTCGGTCAACAATCGAGTACCGAACTTCAATTTGGATACAGCCCCTAAAATACGTTCGTTTTAAAATAATTAATTTCTCGGAAACTTATAGTACGAATTACAAAAAAATTTGTTTTTAGGCTAATTGAAGCGTGTAGAGTTCATTTATGCTGTCAGAATTGTGCACTGCTATTGAAAAAAAACAAAGTTATGGTTCGTTTTAATATGTAAATGGCCCCCTAAGCAAATTTTATATACATCATTTAAAAGCAGACTTTATTATCAATCGTTCGGTACCAGTAACTTTCTTCTACGATAATTTTTAGCAGAGTTAGTAAGGGGTGTTTACCTTTTTTTTCCCACGACTGTACTTTCAAATATGTAGTGCTTTTACGTGTGGAAGTTTTGATTAACAGGTAAATGTTAAAGATCCATCGTTTTGAATTAAATTGTTTGAAATACTACCAAATAAAACAAGCATTCTGCATAAAACCCAACACATACTAATTACATGAAAGAGGCTCCAAACATATCACGGTTCTAAACGAATGAGAAAAGATTTTATGAAAGTCGCGTGGGATCGCTGTAATAATCAAATTCGAATACGAAAAACTTTTTAATATAGGGGAGCGTAGTACACAGTGAGACGAAAATTATTATTACTTAACGAATGACGACGATTTTTATTCTTTTGAAAAAAAAATTGCTACATCTTTAAGCTACACAAATACGCTACACATTAATGTATAAATGGTTTTTAAAAAGTTATTTATAAAAGCACAGAAGCAGCATAACGGAGTATCGTAAATTGTCTCACTGTGTACCACAAGTGGTACACAGTGAAACAATGTATATATTTTCATAAATCATACATTTTTACACTTTATCAATAATTTTCTGCAGTTTATGATTTCTAATTAATATTTCTAGATTTTCAAAATATTAAAAATATGAGCCTCTGGTGGACAATGACACAATTTTCAGCCTCTTACGTTTAGTAGATTTTCCTACCCATCGCACGCCCGCACACACGCACGAGAGAGAGAAAAAACCCTTCTTTTATTAATAAATAACTTTTTTAACATCAGAACCACATAGTAGGTACACAATGAGACACGTCTCACTGTGTACCACAACTGTGTGTCTGACTGTGTCGTTACGTTGTAACAAAATGATGCCACATCTGATACATCAATTTCATCGCTTTAAAAAGTTTGTCGTTTTGTCGAAATAGTCTATTATTAGATATAGCTATGTTTGTTACGTAAATCTATGTCATATTGAAGGAAATAAACTCTAAAATAGATGTATATGTAACTTTAATCACTATAAAATAAAGAATTATTTACTATTTTGTCGGACGAGTGACTGAAGTGCCGAAACTACATCCCCTCCCCGTGTTGCATAAGATGAGGTCGTTATGTGTGTGTACCAGCTTGGAGAAAAGTTACAACTATATGTCAAAGTGGCTGATGTCTCACTGTGTACTACTCTCCCTATTGACATAACACATTCTTTCTTGAGAACGTCATCCATTTTGCGGGGGTGGGGGGTGGGGGGGATATATTTTTAAAATTTAGAATGCAGTAATACATTTATGAAAAGTCAAATAGTGAGGTGAGCGAGATGGAGCTTGAAATACGAATTTTATATAAAAGACAACGATAAGAGCTACAAGTAATTATATAATCTAAGGAAAATCTTAGAGGGGAAATATGTAAAAATTTATTTGAATTTATTTCTAGTATTTTAAATGATGAAAGGGTGAATTACACATTTCAAAAAATGTAAAATGTAACTCCTAAACGTACACACATATTTTTATTTCCAGGGAAGGAAATGCGACAGCAACTATATACACAAGAACGAAAAATTACGCATCAGTCATAGATTAGAAAGTACTTTCCAATAGTAACGGAATATTATTAAGAAATTTCATTTTTTCATATAATGAAATAGGATATCTAAATAAGCAATTTAAAAGATACACAACTCAGTAAAAACCTATTCGCAACAAGTCAACGCAGGTGCTTAAGGAGTACAATTGCTGTATATATGAGGTAATTTTTTGCTAATTCTGCAGTGCAGTCGTGTATACGTTCTATAGAATTTATACACAAGGTAATACACTAAAAACTATATAAGTTTTAAAACGCATACCACAGCGAAAATGCACTTTCAGCAATTATCGACCACAAAGGGATAAACCGGGAGTTCCGGGGTTACTGAATATATGTGGAAACCTCATGTATAGTATTTCTGATGTTAACCTCCTTTTTTCTCCTGCACAGCGATGAATGAGGCATTTTTCGAAAGGTTCTACAAGCGGCTTTTGACGTAGTATACTTATATATCGTTAAAACATGTTGTTTGATTAAAAAAAAAAAAAATGGAGTTAATAAAAAATTAACGCAAAAAACGTATCAGCAAATAATCTCAAAAATTGCGGTGAGAAAAAAGCTTCCCACCGGTCTATTTTTTTTTTTTTTAGTTATTTTTTTTTATTTTATTTTTTGATATTCTAATAGATTTTTTTACATGTAACATATTTTTTTAGAACGCGCACTAACAATACCAAAAGATCTTATTTATATGAAAATTAGCAATAATGAATTCAAATAAAGATTTGAAACGTATTAAAAAGCGATATTTTCATATTGGCCTCGCGTCAGGAGTTAACAGCCCGAGAAATCGCCAAAGGTCGCTATTTACAATCAGCTTTTTTTATTCTTTTCATTTCAGAGGTTTAAGAGCGAAATTCGATTAAATGTCTTAAATTTGTGTTTTATTTATATTTTATTCTTTTATTTAATGGTTGATGAATGTTTTAATTTTGTTATGGAATTTTAAGCTAGAAACAAGTGATGAGCTTAATTTAAGTGCAAATGGATTTTCTCTTTCACAATCGACTGCACGCGATAGATATACAGTGGAACCTCGTTAACGCGAACATTCCTGGGGAAACTTTTTTTTGTTCGCGTTAAAGTTCGCGTTATCCGAACTTAAATACGTTACATACAACTGGACGGGGCAATCGGAAACAGTTTGGGCTAAATGCAAAGCGCGTTAAGCGTGTTCGTGTTAACGAGGTTTGACTGTATTTATATAAAAAAAAAATCTCGTTTGAAAATTATTTTAAAAAATTGCGATATAGCGATATAGTTTTGAAACTGCCACCGACAAAATAACGTCAGCGTTACGCGCAGCCACGTTTGCTCTTTATAATGAAGGTAGATAGTATTGATTGATAGATTTGTACATCTCAGTAACTGAATGATAAATGTTAAGCACTCTATAAAATGGCATCATCACTAAACGTAATCTCAATAAAATGAGCCATAAACGATTTTTACCCATACACCAACGAACTATAAATGCTAAATACTTCATTTTCAATACCGGACATTCTATAGTAAACCTGGATAGGATATAAATAGTACATAGCCTTTCGGAGTATATTTCTGAGAGTCAAAGATCGGCCAGTCAGCCAGACATACAGACAAAACAAATTCGTAACCACTTTTCAATTACGTTGAAAAGTGTTTAAAAGGTGCATTCCGGAAATTTCATAGAATTGGATTCATTGTAAAACTGAAAATTCTACTCGTATCTGAAGTATTTTTACCCGGCTGCCAAGAAGGGTTATGTGTTTGACGCGTATCTGGGTATGTGGTTTCTTTATACCCTCGAAACATCCCGACGGCTGGATGGATTTTAATGAATGAAGTCTCTATCGATTCGTCTTAACCGTCCAATGGTTATAGGCTAGGTTTTATTTTCATAAATTCAAAATGGCGGAAGAGAGGAATTTTTTTTTCTTTTTTTCTTTCTTTCTTTTTTTTTTTTTTTACGCATCATATTGAGTGGCATATCATTGGATAGGTTTTTCAAAATGAAGACTATGTTTTCTAGACTATTTTACAGTCAGAAGCTCCGTTTAAATATTACACAACCTGAAAGTTGTTTAGGTAGAATCTCTTAGCTTAACTGTAACTCTCTACGAAATCTATGAAAACTAAAACGGTTATATTCTTTGAGTTTTGGTCACGGCTTCATACAACTGTAACAATATGTGTATTAATTAAACACAACTAAAAATTAGTCAATAAAAAATTAAAAAAAAAAAAAACCCTACTGTGTAAAAAGCGAACTAAAAAGAGGGAAACAAGATAACGTAGGAAAACAGTTGAGTGTGTAATGGAAATCCTTTTTGCTTAAGTAATTGCAGTCGGAGGCAAACATGTAGGTAGCAGGAGCCGCAGTACATACCTAAACATGAATCTGACGCCACCGACTGCAATTACTTAAGTAAAAAGGATTTCCATTACACACTCTACTATTTTCCTACATTATCTTGTTTCTCTCCTTTTAGTTTGCTTTTTACGCAGTCGGGTTTTTTGATTTTTTAAATTTAATTTTTTATTTGTAATGGAATTTTGTATTAACTGATAAAAATTAAAATACCCTTCATCTATTTTTTTCTTCTTTACAAGCGGGAAGCAAAAGTTTCTCGAAAGAAATGAACAAACATCCTTCGCTTTCAATCAAAATGTTGAAAAAAAAAAAAAAAAAACCTAGGGAACAGGAATTCTACTTTTTCAGGATTTAGTGTCGTGTCGCCCCCGGCATTTCCATTACTTCATTTTCTTCTGGTGGATTGATGGTTTCTATTATTATGAAACAGCCATTATAAATGAAGCGTTTAGGTGAAGAGCAGTCGTAAAAAGTTAGAACTCTGATTTTCTGGTCAGAATGGAAAATAAAAATGGAATAATAATAATAAAAAAAGAATTATGGCCATTTTTTTCCCATTCTGACCAGAAAATCAGAGTTCTAACTTTTTACAGCTGCCTCACCTAACGCTTCATTTATAATGATTGTTTCATAATAATAGAAGCCACCAGTCCATCAGAAGAAAATAACTCGGTTAAGCGGGACTCGGATAATCGGGACTCTAAGGCAAAACATATTTCAATTTTAAGACTTAAAGCACACGCTTTTATTTTGTGTAAAATGACGTCATTTTGATTAATATAGATACTTAAAATTAAATATAGTTTATAATAGCTCCATGTTTTATCACAAATCATTCATTTATATTTTTCTCAAAATAACACGTATTTTAATTAATTGTTATTTATTTATTTTTTTTTTTTTTTTTAACAATTTTTATGAGAAAATGGCAATAAGAAGATATAATTGCTATTTTTGAACAATTTTTTTCTTTACTGTCTACAGAAATGGAGTACTTGCGTTGCCAAAATGAAACAAATGTCGCTAAAAACTGCAAAAAAATTAATATTTCAAAAACAAATGGCAATGCAGTTTTCAAACAAATTGCATTAAAAAGTGCTTTTTTTCCCCAATACGACGGTATAAACATTGAAAATGTGCGATGCTTAGAAGTTTTAAAAAATGCTGTAGAGGATTTAATTGCACAATGAAACATCGGCTTTTGTTTTACGGCTGGCGTATACAAAGTAACGTTATTTATTGGAGACAAAATAAGCTGGGAGAAAGAAATAGCATATCGGGGGCTAAATAAATAAATAAATAAATAAACAGATGCATGTGAACAAAACCCAACACATATACACTGTATGTAAGAGGCTCCAATATATCACACTTTCAAAAGCGTGTGGAAATATTTTATATATGTCGCGCGAGTTTAGTGGAATAATCGGATTCGAATTCAGAAAAATAAATAAATAATAAAAATATTGACAGTAACACATTCGATTTCGAAGCCGGTTTCTCCAGCCATTTTGCATATGAATAAACGAAAGGAAAAAAATTTAAATATTCTTAAAATATGTATGCATGGATCTTTCAACGACCTTACACGAGGGAAAATTCTTAAGATATCTAAATCGAAAAAAAAAAAAAAAAAATCTATTTTTATTTAAAATACAGCAAACACTATTTTCGAAAAGTCAAGTGGTTTGGTAGGCGAGACGGAATTTCCAAAACGAATTTTATATAAATAACAACGATAAACGTTACGAGTCCTTAGAAAAAGGAATAAATGCCGATAGACGTGCTTTCGCTTATTAAAATAACAACAACAACAAAATCTTATCAGGAAATATGAACGTAATTTTTTTTTTTGAATTTATTTTTCTTTTGAAAGCTAACAAGTTAAAACTTTTAAATCATGAATTCGGGTAAGTTTTATTAAGAGTTTCATTGTCATTTTATTGGGTGTATCTTTGAAAGCAAATGAAATTTTAAACTCCAATATATTTTTTTAATTTAATATATATATTTTTAGAATGTCTATTAACAGTACTAAAAATCATAATGAAAAATTGCAGTAATGCGTGTAAATAAAATTTTGAAATTTATTAAAAGCGATACTTTCGTATTGGCCTTGTGACAGGAGTTAATAACCAAAGGAAGTCGTCAAAAAACACTATTTACCATCAGTCTTTTTGTTTCTGTTCATTTTCATTGGTTTAAGCGCGTAGTTCGATTACATGTCTTAAATATGTGTTTTAATTATATTTTATTAATTGATAGATGAAATTTTAATTTTGTTTGTAATATAAATTAGAAACAAATGCTGAGTTATTTATATTATTTTAAGTGCAAGCGGATTTATTGATTGATTTTTCGTAATCGTCTGCACGCGATAGAGATAGAAAAAAAAATCATGCTTGAAAATTATTTAAAAAACAACTCGAAATATAAATTCTATAGATCATATAAAGGGCTGCAAGAAAAGAATTTCATCGAATTTCTGCTTATTGCCGGAAATTACTGAAGTGGAATTTACAAGTTGGTTATGTGTTTCATAACTGAACTAAATTTTTGGATATTACGTGATACATATATGAATCTATAGATCATATACAGGGTTGCACAAAAGATTTTTGATAATTTTCCAGCTGAAGATGGGAATTGCTTAAATTATGTTTTCAATTGTGTTATGAATTTTTATATCTGTTTACTTAGACATCATCCTTCACAATATTAAACGCGGTGAAGTTGTGATACATTATTTTTGAATGTGTTGGAAAGTGTTTTATAATCTATGCTTGACGCATGATTTATTGTTTTTATTTATATCTGCTAATAATCTAAAAAAAATTAATATTTACACTAAAAATTCTTAAGTCAGGCATAAAAGTGGGAATTGGGAAAAAAGGTGGAAATTTTTTTCCATCTTTCAATAAGGCCAAACTCGTATAATTTCGACACATTTTAACCATTATTCATACAATAAAATGAATTATAACACTACATATGATTGTTATTTTCTTTTTGTAACTTAGAGCGAATTAAAAAAAAATAAACAATAAATGTATAAGTTCATTAAATCGAAAAAGAAAATTGGAAACAGTTTGCTAAAAGTATAAATCCATCCAAATGTATCTGATGAACTTATTCGAAGTACAGAGATTAATTTTTCAAAATAAAGGTATTATTTTGAATGATTTGACTGTTTAAGACCTTACTTAAAGAAAAAAAAAAAAAAAAAAAAAAAAAAAAAAAAAAACCTTAATTCTAAATATATGCACGCCAAATTGATCTTTACTCCAGAAATACATTTCCAAAAATGCATCACTGAAATTACCCAGAAACGTTTTATAAATCGAATACAATATTCTATTCCAAAAGAACCTTATGGAAACTTCCTTTCCTTAGTTATAGTTAAAGAACTTAATTTACATGACTTTCAGATGTTTATAATAAAAGCTCGCCTTTGATTTGATAGTACAGCAATTCAGAAACAAATTTGAGTAGATAAAATGTCTAATTATTAAGCTTTCTAGACCCCCCCCCCCCCCTCCCAATATGCTTCCATTATTTTCTTTGCATTTTTGCATCAATCCAAAAGAATGTCCAAATTTGCTTCTTTAAGTTGGAATTCCACCTTTATGAGGAACTATTTCATGACTGTTAAGTATTGCAGTTCACGATCCTTTATTGAAAGAGCGATATATTTTTACACGATCCAAAAATAAGGTTTCATAAAAATCATTCAGTCTTGAAATGCGCATGCAATCTTCATTAAAAGAAAAGTTAATGTCAATGAACTGATCGAAATTTCCAAAATTATCCAATATACGCAGCGAAAATGCTTCATCGACATTTTCAATCACTAAAATGTTACAGCCATTATTCTATTTTGGTGTTCGGCAATTCAAATAAATGAAGGGAAAAAAAGAACTTCTTAAATTACCTTCAAATCCATAAAACTGCTGAAGTTTTGGTAAAAATTTTCTTTACTTTACAATAATACCCCCATACAGAAAAAGAAAGTATTTTAAACGATTATGAACTTTAACAAACATATCAGTTAAAATATTATTCGAGAGAGGTTCCGGTAAATGACAAGAGTGATTCTATTTATATATTTGCACGGGTTGGAATTGAAAGTTATGTAAATGGGAAAGGTAACAGAGATGAGGGAATAGGAGAAGAAAACTGACATTTCAGGAAATGGTAGATGACAGAGATTAGGTAAAGGCGAGCTTTATAGAAATATGAGAATTTTAAATTGCATGTTTTAGAAATGAAAAGTACCGTAACTTGGAGTATCTTTGGACTTAAAATGCTACTTGGGTCACTCCTGAGTTACGTAATAAAAATTGCTCAAAAAATGATAACGTTAAATTACATACTTACTTTAAAGTGTTTACACTGCACAATAATAACTATTCAACGATATAATAATTTTTATAATGCTTATAATAGTTTGGAGAATTAATAATGACTACATTATAAAGGTAGAGAAAAAAACGCCAGTCTCAAAAACATTGCAAGCAGTATCAACAAAAGATGTTATAACATCCCCGTGATAACAAATTAGAACAAAATAAGACTTCACGACATTAAATGTATGTTATCACACGTAAGTAACACATAATCGTTCACCAAAAGACCAATAGAAAGCACCAAATGGCAAAAAAACATCATGTAACTCCTGAGTTATACTATGCATTTAAAGGTTAACATCACTGAACTGATTGGTATTTGTAAAATTATCCAATATACGTAACAAAATTGCTTCATCGACATTTTCAATCATTAAGGCTGTCTCAACTGCTCTGCTCAACAAGCGCAAAACGTTTTGACATATTTACAAACATTTTTTAACAAAAAGATATAAAATTGGAAAACCTGGCCATGGAAGCGATTTGGAATCGAACTGTGTTTTCCATTTTTTAATAAATAAATTACCTGTTGAGTTATAAGCGATTTTTATCACGTGACAAAGACTTTTTTACCCTTTCTTGAGTGATTATTCTTCTTTCGCGCGGAAATTCGGTTCAAAACGCCCACTTTGACACTATTTTCAGAAAGATCAATTCCGTTTGTAAAAAAAAAAAAAAAAAAAAAAAAAGGAAAAACAGTTCTATTACATAGTTTCTGAACGACAATACCTGCTAGTTTCATGCATTTCTGAACAAAAATAAATCAAAAATTATGTCATAAAGTTAACCTTTTGGATTTGAGAACAGCCTTAAAATGTTACAGCCATTATTCTATTTTGGTGTTCGGCAATTCAAACAAATGAAGGAAAAAAAGAAGTTCTTAAATTACCTTCAAATCCATAAAACTGCTGAAGTTTTGGTAAAAATTTTCTCTACTTTACAATAATATCACCACACAGAAAAAGAAAGTATTTTAAACGATTATGAACTTTAGCAAACATATCAGTTAAAATATTATTCGAGAGAGGTTCCGGTAAATGATAAGAGTGATTCTATTTATATATTTGCACGGGTTGGAATTGAAAGTTATGTGAATGAGAAAGGTAACAGAGATGCGGGAATAGGAGAAGAAAACTGACATTTCAGGAAATGGTAGATGATAAAGAATAGGTAGAGGCAAGCTTTATAGAATACGAAAATTTTAAATTGCATATTTCAGAAATGAAAATTACCGTAACTTCGGGTAACTTTGACCCTAGAATGCTACTACTTGGACACCCCCCCCCCCCCCTGAAAAAAAAAAGTTTTAATGTATATGCCTACGTCCGGAGCTCTTTTTTTTTTTTTTTTTTTTTTTTTTTTAAGTACAGGCATCCCCCCGACTTACGTAAGTAATACGTTCCGTAAAGTTTTACGTAACTTGAATTTTACGTAAATCGAAGTTGTAAGTTGCTGAGGTAAAATTTTATAAGAAACTGGAATATTTATTATATAATATATGTATATATACATATATATATTATTTACATCGTATTATCATATATATTATAAAGCAGCAAGCTCTAAAAGTTCCGCTCGAGTGTTTTCCAAAACTACCCGGTGGATTTTTTTCCAAATTGTATCATTCGATAGGAAATATTCCCGGGGTGGTTTATGAGAAAATATACAGGGATAACTATGATTTTTGGTAATACATTTCGTATTTTAATGTTATTTTGAAGGAAAGGGTTGCCAGTGGTCATTTTGGCGAAAATTATCTTTGATAAATGAATTGAAATGGCTATACCCGTTAGAAAATAATACAAACATCTTGCAAACAAAAGAAGGAAATAATTACTAATATTTAATTTTTTTTTAAAAAAGAAAGAAAAAAACCGCTTTAATGAGGGAAAATATTATAAACGAAAATATTTAATTTAAACATACATGAAAGGAATATTCGTATTGCTTAAATATGAATTCAATAAGAAATATTTTAATTGATGCAATATTTGGCGCGTTATCGCTTCCGCCAGGTTAAGAAAAATGGTTACTACTTCATTATTCCGTAGACCAATTTTGCAAAATTATACAAATTGCCAAATTATTCGCCAAATTATACACATGGAAGAATGTTGTCACTCTGAACTTTTAAGAAAGAAAAATTAATTAATTTAATTTTAAAAATCACTAAAGAACAGTGTTACTTTAATGATGACGTTCACTTTTGGCGTAAAGCGATATACCAATTATAAAATTTGATTTATTTAGCTAATTTCGAACAAAATAAGGCTAACAGTTTACGTATTTACATGCAGAATTATTAAATTAAACCAGAAACAAAGGTATATTTTTAAGATATAGTATTTGTGAATAAGAAGTAAGTATTTTAAATGTAATAATCGCATTTATTAAAGAACACGCAATAAATGTCAATGATAACGGAAAATTTCAAGGAACCTGATACTCTTTATTTAGCCAAAAAACGTAGACGTATACAACTATAAAATTTATGTAAACATTAAATATAGGGTTAAAGAAAATAAATTTCAAGTTTTGCAGTAATTTTAAATAACGAAAGAACATGTAAATTAGGAAAACAATAATCAATTTACAAATAAAACGTCGAATTAAAAAGACTTGATGACTACCAAACACGTTTATTTAATGTCATCTGAATGTAACATTTACGATCATCCATTATTAGCATTTAACCTTACAGTTTGGCGACAGTTTTTTTGTCGACGGAATAATCAAGGACACAGATGTCATATATGCACCACGTTGGCACGATTTTTTTATGATGCCAATCTCATATACGCACCGGGATACTTAAGTGGCTCCAAAGTATCGTTATTTTGCTTGATATGGTTGTTGTTTAGGTTGTTGTTTATTTATTAATAAATTATTTATTAACTTTTATTTTCTTTTTAAAAATTATACAAATTGTTTTGTTGCATAGTTATTAATTAAATATTTTTTTTTTTATTGCTATTCCCTTTTTTAAAATACATATGTAATTGATATTCGAAAACAAGGTTTACGCCAAATTGGCATCAGAAAAAATCGCGCCAACGTGTTGCATATATGACATCGATGCCTAATCAAGTAGTACCGAAAAATGCAACTAAAAAATTTGATTACATAAAATCTCAGTATTATTATTATTATTTTTAATTAACTAAGAAAGTTTTGAGTTGATACCATATTTGGCGTTTTTATCTTTTGCGCGCCAGGTTAAAGAAAAAAGGCTTCTCAAAAATTTCATTAGATAAAATCTGAATACAAAGAATCACATTACCCTACCAAAAATGAACTGTTAATAATCAACTAAAAGAATTGCTGGTTAATAGCTAAATTTTGTCCAACGCTTAAGATAATATAATATTGCAATGGCGTTCGCATCGTTTTCAGCAATGAGCAAAGTCCAGCTGAAGGTCCAAATTGTTTAAAATACAAGTTCAAATTTATTTCATTTAATCCAAGGTTCATTTGGAAATACTGACCAGCGCATCGGGCATAGCCTGCTAGTTTTATAAATAAAGCATCATGCGACAGTATTAACTCGTACATAAACTACAAAAGTACGAAAAAATATAAAAACAAACTTAAAGAACACTTTTGAAATATCTTGTGGAATACCGTCAACCGGGGCTACTTTGGGCCACTTTTTCTTGGTTCCACTCTCATTTCCATTATTAAAAAATATAATATGCGATTTTTCAACGTCGAAATGGAGTTGTAAACAATTACCATGAAACAATGAAGCAAACTGTATGGTTTTAAAGAAGAATTTTTTAATTTTTTAACTATTTTTAAAGTTTTGGCCCTGCTGGGGGCTTCTTTGGTCCATTCACTTAGTTTCATATAAAATGAATACATTTTATATGTAAATGAATACATTTTTTTTTTTTTAACCGCCTTGCATTAGCAGTTCTAATAAACTAAGACTAACTCGATAGACAAATGTTTTTTTTTTCTGTTTTTTTTTTTTTTTTTTTTTTTTTTTTTTTTTTTGCTTTTAAACACAATAAACCAATTCTTAATATTAAAGAAACGAGAAACAGTTTTCGTCACGTTATCCTCAACAACTGGAACAAAAACAGTGTAACATTTTGCAACAGTAACATTTGAAAAAAATGTTACTTAAAACATGTTTTAAGAGATTTGGTTGTATAAAAGGCATTTCTAAGTAATTGGGACTATTTTCGGACCAAAAAAGGCCTGGCACAAAGTAGCCCGAAATAGTAGTTTTCATGTTAGCTTTATGAAAATGTAAAAATTTTCTGTCAAAATAAAAAGTTAAAGAAAAAACTATGATCACAGTAAAGGTTACAGGTTACTAAAGGTAATATTTTGACACTTATCTTATTTGTAGCTCTTATCTAGATTGTTTCACTATAGAAAGTAAAATTTACACACGAAAACAATCGTTTACAAACACATCCAGTGTTGCTACTAAAAAAAAGAAATTACCCCCAAACTATTCAAAGGGTATAAAATATTTTTCAAGCAAAACCTCCAAATTATCTTGTATTGTTTGTTCAATACAAAGAATAAAACTTTTTTTTATGCCGGTTGACGGTACGGGATTTGTAAATCTAACATGAATTAAAATCCCCATGAATTTCTGATGGTAAGACAAATGAACAGCACTCACAAAATAAAATAATCCTTGATAAACACAAACTGTATTTATTATGAATTAGATGACTACTATGAATAACTAACAATAAATATTAAGTTGTTTTGTTATAGATTTGACTGTATATACCAATAAAAATATAATTGTATCTAATATATTAACTATATTGCGGTTGTGGTTTATATTTATATATTTTATTTATAAAATAAATATCAAAAGTAGTTATGAACTTCAAAGAACATACCAATTACAATGTTATTAAAGGTGGGAAAAGGCTAACTACACAAGAATAATTGTATTTATACATTTCCATGACTTTGAATTCATAGTTATTTAAACGGCAAAAGTAACAGTGATGGCAAATGAAGGAGGGGAAATTACATTTTAGCAAAATAATAAGAATTTTAAGGCAAGATTTTAGAAATATGAGAATTTTAAGACAAGCTTTATAGAAATATCAGAATTTTAAAGCAAGCTTTACAGAAATATCAGAATTTTACACCCTCAACCAAAGTTAGGACACCAAAAAATTTAAAGAATCATAAATGTCATACAAGTGTCAAACACACACACACACACCAACACACACACACACACACACAAAAAAAAAAAAAAAAAAAAAAAAAAATCATATTTAATAGTCATCAAGTTGTATAAAAATTAATTATCATATACAGTTAATAGAATACATTAATGTAATATTTATTTCTTGTTTGTGAAAAGTCCCATTCTTTTTAATATTGACGTTTGAACATCGTTTTACGCTGAGTTTACGCAACAGTGAAATGGATGTTTAGCAGGGAAGTTAGGATGTGGGTTATAAAGCCCAGCAGTGACTTGACATAATTTTAAACTAAATAATAATAATACAAAAAAAAAATAAAAAAATAAAAAAATAAAAAAAATAAATCACAAATTCCTTTAAAATTCATAAAACCGCGGAAATTTCAATAAACTTTTACCGTCTTTACAAATGATATCCTCACACAGAAAAAGGAAATATTTTAAACGATTATAAACTTCATCAACAAACATACCAGTTAGAATATTATTCAAAGTGGGTTTCCGGAAAAGGATAGCTAAACAAGAATATTTCTAACACAACTCTGAATTCACATATACTCTTTAAATGGGAAAGGTAACAGAAATGGAAAACAGAGACGGGAAAATGTCATTTCAGCTAAATGTTAAATGATAGAAGATTAAGTTAAAGGCATGTTTTATAGAAATATGAAAATTTTACATTGCATAGATTAGAAATGAAAATTATTAAAAGATAAGAAAAAGTTTTAAACTACTCTTTTCCTCCTAAAATTTGACTTGGTTACATTAAAAATAATGTGTAATATACAGAAGGTTTTATTGGCTTATCCTTAGTGTAAAGATTTATTTTGGTTTACATTTTTTAAATAAAAATTCTATAATGTGACCTTACATAAATTTAATTACGTAAAAGAATTCTATAAATAACAAAGATAAAATATGTAAAAGCTCTATATAAATATGAGACATTTAAATTGCATATTTTAGTAATGAAATGAACTAGAAAACAAGAAAAGCTTCAGAAATAATTCTTTATTTCGTAAATTTTTACTGGCCACATAATAAATAATGAAATATATTAAACTTAAAAAAAAAAAAAAAAAAAAATTGGGGCTTTTCTTTAGCAGAAATCATTATTTATCATATTATTTGTTTTTTAAACTACAATACTGTAATGCGATTGTAGGGCTAAATAAGCTAGAATAATTCTATTTATAAACTGGCAAAGTTTACAATTCATGGTTATTTAAATTGAAAAGGTAACAGAGATGGGGAAACGGAGGAGGGAAATGATATGCCAGCAAAATGGTAGATGACAGAGATTAAGTTAAAAGCAAGCTTTACAGAAATATGGAAGTTTTAAATTGAAAAATACTAGAAGAAAGAAAAGATTTAGAAATTATTCTTTTCTCGGTAAATTATTATCTGGATACATTATAAACAATGTAATATACGAAAAATTCAAAGTTTTGTTGGCTTATCTAGCACAAAGATTTATTTCGCATTATGTGTTTTTTAAAAGTAAAATTTTGTAATGTGAATTTACGTATATTGAATTAAATATTCGAGCATCGGAAAAATTTATTACGAAATCAAACCTGAGGTAAAGAAAAGAGATCTCGTATGCGAATGAGATTATATATTAATGACATAACTGATGCGAATGTCAGGAGGATTACATTAGAGATCTGCACGGGCCGGGCTCGGGTCTATTTTCATTCACGGCACTCGGGTCGGGCCCGCGCCATACTTTTTTCGGAAGGCTCGGACCGGGTCGGGCCTAGTGACTACACTTTACGGGCCGGGTTCGAGCCTTACTTTTTTCCGGAAGGCTCGGGCCGGGCCGGGCCTAACTCATTTTTTCTGTACAGATCCGGGACTGGTTTCTTTCCTAGTCTTCACGTTCCAAAATTTTCAGTCCTAGTTTTGAACCAGTCCGCATGAAAATCATTGTCTTGGCGTGGCCTGTCCGTTCAAAGCTCAATAAAATTAAGCCTGGCCCAAAGATTTTTGCATAAAATGCCTACATTTTTAAATCGCCATTATTCTACAATTAAACATTAACATTTTTTCTTTTACAGAATAGTAAATTTCTACGCTTATTAAAATATAGCTAAATTAAAATGTGGCAAAACGTGTGAAAAAGAACCTGCCTATGACGGAATCGTGTTTTAAACTGAAAAACGTGTTAATCCATTCAAAATTAATATACTAATACGTAAGAAAAGAATATATTTTACATTTGCTAAGAAGGGAAGTCTATAATGCTTTTTTCTTTCCTTTTCTATGTAATTGAGTCTTTGAAGATTTTACTGTATAGCATTTTTCAGATTTTTAACACTTCAATACATGGACTATGGATTAACAGTATTAATAATAACTGAAACATTTACATACAAGAAATAACGATTCACTAAAAAAATAAATTTCGCAGCCTGCGGCACTTCTATAAAAATGAAGATTAGAAACATGAAAAAAAAAGTTAAGATAAATATTTTTGGTCAGAACTCCTCGTACGAGACAAATTTTTAACTCGACGTAAAAATCAATGTTTTGTAGAAATTCACTCGGGCTCAACTTTTAGCTGTTGTACCGGGCCGGGCCAATAATTTTTTTCTACGGACGGGGTGGGCCGAATATTTTTTCTATGAGTCGGGCCGGGACCGGGCCTGGAAATTTCGGCCCGTGTAGACCTCTAGATTACATATCGCTCACCCGCAAGAAAAGTAATACATCTCGCAAAAATTCATTTTGCGTTTTATTCCACTAATAGGTTTGAAATAGGGAAATAATAAAATTTATAATCTTGCTACACAACCAGTTTCATAAGTGTAGCTATGCGGAAAATCACTTTATTACGCTATATGTCCATTTATGACCACAGAAGAGGGGTGGATTGTGTGGGGAGGTAAAATTACCCAACCCTCCAAACCTCTTCATAAGTCTTCATTTTTAAGGATTTTATGCTTTTATGCATGTTTTCACTCCTGCATGAAAAGCTAAGTGCTATTATTTCATGTTACAGTAAAATCGTGCAAATTTTATTTTGCCTCTCCTGTGAAATTTACTTTTGTCGAGATGTGTCACTTTTCTTAAGGGTGAGCGATATATGAATTGCGAAGCGGCAATCAAAGAATGCGAATTAATATTATGGAATATGCGTGTAAACTGAATGAAAATTCGGTTAATTATTTTCGCAGTACGCTAATGTTTATTTTTTTCTAAATACTTAAAGCACGAAACTATCCCACATGGGATATGAATGAATAACATTTCGGAAGAGAGTAGAAATAAGGGAAAGGCATGTGCGTAAATGAATGATATTCAATACAAGGAATAAAAGCCTGAAATTTAGATGTTGCATATTTTTCACTTTGAATGATATCCCAGTTACTACATTGAAGAAAGAAATGAATTACAATAACAATTTTATTAAGTTCTACAAGAACCTACTTCAGATCAGAAATTTTTTAAATATCTTCTCAGGAAATTAATATACGGTTCTTAACGGATTTCCCTTTTTTTGTTAGTTGTCATTTCTAAAATATATACTTAATTTTATGCGGAGAGTTAAAATAAAAATAAATAAATTAAGTATACAATTTAGAAATATTTTGACAACAAAAAATAAGCCACCCTTTAAGAACAACACACACACACACATACACACAAAAAAAAAATATTAATTTCCAGAGGAGATGTTTTAAAATACAGATGCATTACACGCCCATAGATTTAACATTAGCGAGGGGAATTTGAGATCTCACTGGCAACACCCTTAAATACAACCCTAACGAATTCATGATAGGAAATATCAGAAAAAATGGGCGCAAAGTTAGCATACTTTGAAAGATATGTTGGAATACAGAAAATTTTCAACAACAACTTAGTTTTATTACATACGTCGTAAGAATAGCACATTTTTTTTCTTTCTTTCTTTTTTTTAAAAATTAGGTATCGTATTTGATTAATTTTAATATGCAAAATACACATAGCTGCCAAACTTCTCCTAATCTTCCGTAATATGTTGGTTAATTTGACCCAGGTTTAATACGCTTCGAACCAGAAATTTTTTAAAGAAATAAAATTATTTAATTTCTTTTCAATTAATTGTATTTTTAATTGTATTTATATTATTCTGAGTTGTGGTTTTAAAGTTCCCAAAACACACCCATGCTAGCAACAAGATACGTCAGCAGTTTCCAATGAGAAAATAATGACCGCAGAAGCGCAGATAGAATTAAACTGCTGATGCACATTTTGCATCTCTGAGCTTGGGGACAAATTAACAGTCTAACCTCAGATTTCATTTCAAAGTGACCGAGGTCAGACGGATCTAACTAGCTCTAGACGAGACCTGAAGTCGCTACGAAACCGGACAAGAGTCCGGCCGAATTCTCCAATGCCGTGGTTGGATTGCCGCAAAACCCCCTACCCTCCCGTAACTTTGTAAATAGCTGTATTAATTTGAAGTGTAATAATAATCCAGAACCATTAAACACATTTTATTCATTAATTATTCCTTATTCCTTCATTACATTATTATTTTTCAATTTTATTTTTATTAATTTAATTCCGCGTAGAACCCTGAAATTAAATAAATAAAAATTCATCAAATAAATGTTCTGGTTTGAAACGTTGATAACCTGGATCAAATTAATCCACATATTACGGAGGATTAGTGGGAGGTTGGCAGCTATGAAAATACGGCTCTAAAAAGATGGCTCACCGCCTACTTAAAAAGTGCAAGTCTAAGGCTTTTTGTATTTGAAAGAATGGAAGTGAAATAAATAAAAAAAATATTCACAATAAACCTATTTAAATAAAACAGATAAAGAATTTTAAAAAATCTTTATAGTCAAATGTATTATTTCATAAAAAAAATCTACTGTATTAAATATATCTTGATTCAGTTTAAGTTAAATTTTAACAAGTTTCAAAAATTTTAAATCTGTTAAATCTCACATACATAGAGTCAGAAAATATTAAATTACATTTGTCTTACCATTTATTTAAAGAATTTTAACCGATTTAAACTCGCGCAATTGTTTAAAAAAAAAAAAAAAAACTACAGAGAATTCTCTAAAAGGTTAACTATACAAGAATTCTTCGATTCACGAACCTTTTCAAATTTAAACGCATAGTCGTGTACTTTTCTAAAGAAAACAACAAAACAGACGTTAGGTTGGAGGAGTAAGGGGGGTAAACGTCTTTTGAATGAAAACCAGCAGTTTAACAGAAAAAAGGGAAGAAATCTGAAAGTAATGTAGTTTAAACGATGCCTTTTGAAAGTAAATTTAGATAAAAAATATACAATAAGACCATTTAAAAAAAAAGAAAAAAAAAAAAAGGAAAGTTAAATATGAATAAAAAATTCAGTAAAAGTTAATCTTATCTTATACCTTATAAAGACATAAAATAAATAATTTATTTGATTACAAAAATTCTGATTTTGTTACACTCAATCGAGAACATTTTCTACATTGTCTGGCGCTAATTACACGAATTAAAAATATATGGAAAAGCAATGCATTCCGAAAACAGGCATGAAAATCCATTCAAAAACTAATTTGGGAATGAGATTTGTAAAAACTGAAGCCAATAAAAGAGATACAGTAAATTCTGTCTAAGGCGGACTCTGTGCAAGCCGGAAATCTGTCTACCGCGGATAATTTTTCAAGTCCCGGCAAACCCATAAAAAATAACATTAATTCTTGCTGCATAAGGCGGAATCTGTCTAACGCGGAAACGGAAAGGATTTTAAGGTCCCACCGAAACCAAAATTTTGCAAAAGGCGGAAAAAAAGATAATTTAAAAATGAGAGGCATTTTGTTTATTAAACTTTAAAACGGATAAGTCAAATACTCAATGTCGAGCATGTTAGTTAAATTTCCTAACACTTTGAAAAAGTTAATTCAAAAGGACAGGAACTGTTTAAATTTTAAGGAATTTATGCTTGTGCCATTTTTTTTATGCAAAATTATATTTAAATCTTAATATTTCTCGTAGAATGAGCATTTATCAAAATATATATTTTCCAAAGTGCAATATATTATACTTTAAGGATGTACTCAAAGTCAAAGTTATAGCGTTCTGTCTCATTCTCGAAGTTTATTGGGGAAGGGGGGGGGGGGGGTGTTAGTTTGTGTGTGTGTGTGTGTGTAAATTTCCAATTAGCATGTATTACAGCAGTACTAAGAAATTGAATAGCGTTTCTCATTTATCTATAAAGACAAAAGATCTTTCCGAATTTCAGTTTTCAACAGATTTTCGAGTCAGGAAAATCAATAAAAAATCATCAAATTCGAGGATTTTTTTTTTTATTATTTTTTTTTTTTTTTTTGGGGGGGGGGGATCTTTTTGCATAAGCCGGAATATTGTCTACCACGGAAAATTTTCAAAGTCCCGATCGATTCCGCCTTAGACAGAGTTTACTGTACAATATATATACCCTTGGATATTGTATCTCTAATTGGATCACCTCTTGGCTATCATGTGATCAAAATAGGCTGTTTTCTCCCAATTGTCAAACAGCTATGTGATGAAGGTCGGCTGAAAAATTTAGGCGAAGGCAAGTGGAGTGTTTCTATCCCTGTATCTTTCGTTGACTGCGATAAAACAACATTAATCTAATTCCAATTGAAATCGAATTTGAAACAATATTCAAACTGCTGTAAAAGAGACATTTAAATACTGTGCTTCTAACAAGATATTTTATTTTAAACGTTTTAAACAATACATATTCTTAGATAAATTGCATCTTAATAGTATGCATCAGTTTATTGGATTCAGAAACAACTACTTATAAAATAATCAGTATAATATTTTTCTATATGATGAACACTTAATCCATAATTTCGAAATTGGTAATTTGAAGAGTTGCAAGAAAATAATCCAGCTATTTGCGATTCTAACCTTAATTTCAACATGGAATTTGTTCCGACGACTCTTATAAAGAAAGGAGAAATCATTTAAACAGATTATGAACCGAACTCTTAAGAACGTTTGTATATTATTCGAGAAATTCCTTAGAAAGTCAAACAAAATTCTTTGATTTATAAAAGCAATATATTCTAACATAAATTGCCTCTTAAAAGCATACTTTAGCTTTTCAAATTTAGAAACAGTAACTTCGAATAAGAAGTAAACTATTTAATGAAGTGATGAACCCAATCTTTATAATTCTAAAATTGACATAAAAAATAACATAAAATAAACTAGCGAAGTTTTTAAAGTACAATTTCATCACAGAATTTTCTGAAGCAAAAAGGAAGGGAAAAAAAAGCAACCCTATAACAAAGCTAATCTTAAGAATTGTCAAAGTTTTTTAAAGAACTTTCAACCATTACAATAATCTGCCCAGGCCATTCTCATAAAGAAAGACAAAAAAATAAAAATAAAATAAATAACAATAGAAAAAGATAACAGATTACGAACCAAACTCCTGCGAAGGTTTATGTATTATTCCAGAAAATTAAAAAAAAAAAAAAAAGAAAAGAAAAGCCAAACAAAATTCTTCGATTTATAAACTCCTTCGGATTTAAACCCTGAGCCGTTTAGCTTTTCCAGAGCAGACGATAAAATGTCCGTGTAGGAACCATGGAGGAGAGAATGGGAAAGTGCTTTCTCAGCGAAACGAGCGATGTCACAGATAAAGCAAGAGCAGAGCTCCATCGAAAAGATACAAGTTTAAATTACGTATTTTAGAAGTGGATCGGGAAAACGATAAAAGAACCATTTGAAAAGTGCAAGCTTTGTACTGATGATTTCCAATGATTGCAGCACTGCATGTAATGCAGAGTTTACAAAAATCGCTGCAGAAAAGGCGAAGCATTTATTTATTTTATCAGAGGATACCTTTCCAACTCGTGAATACACAATATTGTATAAAACTGGAGTATTTCTTTCTTTGTGGTGGCAGCTACGGGTGTTCACAAACACGAAGAGAAGAATTTTAGAGTGGTTAGAATTCCTTATTTCTCTGTAAATTATATGTTTATTTTGATATGGTAAATTAATCGTGTACAAATGTAGTGTTTTGAAGGCATATGAATGAATTTTTAAAATGTTTTGAGTTTCATAAATGGAATAATACAGTTATATCTAACTACACAAACATATTTACACTGTAAAAGGTGGAGAAACATTTTCAAATTCATATTTTGTTAAAGCATGCATACATTTTTAAAACTACCTATTTTATTTAGAGAAGTAAACCTACGTTTAAAATACACATAAACTTCAAAAAAATTGCAGAACTAGCTAGCTAAACCTTAAAAAAGTGATAAAGAAACAGAACAATGTAACACGGGTCTTTATCAACTGTTTAAAGGAGACAGTCATATTACACAGATCTGTCTGAGCCAGTTTTTTAGGCCCCTTGGGGACGAGCGACCGGTATTCGTGCCGCGTAAGATGCTCAGAATCGTGGATTATTCACACCAGTAAATTTTTATTGTAAATTTTGCCTTATTTAATTCGAGTATTTTCCCGATTCAATTAGGCAAAAATTCCTGTTTTAAAAAAACCGGTGATTAAAGATTAAAAATTCTTTAAAAGACGCTCGTCCCGAAGGGGTTAAAGTACACAATTATTTAGATAATGTGCTCGCAATTCATGGAATACGGAACATCAATATTTAGGATCATATAGACATTTAAGTAAATGAACATGAATACTAATTAAAAAATTAATCTAGTTTATAATGAAAGAAAAGGATGATTAAAGAAAATCATAATTTTAAAAATGTGTAAAGAAAAAAAAAAGTAGATTTTAGCATTTTGCACTCGACACCAAAATTTCAATCTCCTACCAGCAACTCGAAGTCATTCTCACATATTTGAAATAATATGTGGGAAACGCCCTAAAAGTATGTTTATTTGTTGTATGTTCAGTTATAGTTGTTTACCGTATGGGTGTCAATGGATTTGTGGTTAAACTTAGTATGTCACTGCTATTCTATAGAACTTTTAAAGAATTCTGTATTCTATGGGAGATTCTCAAAAGGTGGGATTATTAAACGTTAACTATATGTAATTTTTAAAATTTTCAAATTTAAGGCCATTTTTTTTTTTAAATTTTGTCTATAAATATAATATATAAATATTTTTAATAGTATGTCTACAAAATTATACACAAACATTAAAAGACAGCAACTATTCTGGAAAATTAATGATTAAAGCATGTAATTAGCAGTTGTGTACGTTACAAATTTTGGACATTTTTTCGCACGTACGTTACAGATTTTGGGCGTTGATCTTAGTATTTAAAAAATTCTTAAGACTAAGAATGTAGAAAAAATGTGTCTGTATACATATATATATATATGTATAATTAACTTTTTGTTATCCAGTAATAATAATAATAAAATCAAATGCTTTGTTACGTACGTTACTTTCGGACATAACAAAATACAGAAACATTCTTTATAGAAAAGTCCTTCTATCTTCAAAAAAGCAATAAATCAGACTGCCATCTCTTAACGAAATTATCAAATAATCATCCGTTTCCTTTATACATTCGTTGTTTACCATTAGAACCACCTGGGAAAAAGTTAAAACTCTTTTTCTTGGTGGTACATTGGAGCAGTTAACGTTATGAATGTCCGAAATTGGCCTCTTTAACATATAATAATAAAATTTTAAGATATTTACACAAAGCTTTTACAATAAATTATGTCATTTTCTGTCTCTGACTAGAATTAAAAACTCAATGTAAAAAAAAAAAAATAAATAAATAATAATAATAAAGTCAATGATAATTAAAGCTATGTTTGAAAGGCTTAAAGTTATGACTTGTGTCCAGTGCCCACCTTTTGAGAATCGCCCCTATACAGCTCTATGAACTATTTTCGTAAGGTTTTTCGTCAAAAAATGACTTACGTCAAAAAATAAAATTATTCACTCAATCATATTTAGCTAACAACACATTTAGATGTCGCAATTTTCTATCCATGTGAGATTCCATGAGATTTCTATTCACGGAAATTTTTACTACACTGCCGATAATGCGCGTGCCACATAATTCATATAATCATCTTAAATCTCGATCTCGTATTGCTTGGTAACCCCTGTTCTAGAAAGCCTTTTATTAGCCCCCGGTATATGCTATTTCTTTCCCCCAGCTATTAACGTGTCGCCTCTAAAAAATAACGTTCCGTTGTATAAGCCAGCCGAAAAACAAAGCAGATGTATCATTGTACTGTTAAATAGTCTACTGCAATTTTTTAAACTTCTAATCATCACACATTTTCAATTTTTATACCGTCAGTATTAGGAAAAAAATGTCCTTTCAAACGTAATTTGTTTGAAAACTGCATCTCAATTTATTTTCGAAATATTATTATTATTATTATTATTATTATTATTATTATTATTATTATTATTATTGTAGTTTTTAGCGCCATTTGTTTAATTTTGGCAACTCAAATACTCCATTTCAGTAGAAAGTAAAGAAAAAATAGTTGGAAAATAGTAATGATATCTTTTTGTTGTCATTTTCCCATAACAACTTTTAAAAAATGCAATTAAAGTACAGTCGTGGAAAAAAAAAAAAAAAAAAACACCCCCTAGTAACTCCTCAACAAATTTATCGTAGAAAAAAGTTACTGATACCGAACGATTGGAAATAAAGTCTTCTTTTAAATGATGTATATAAAATTTGTTTAGGGGGCCAGCTACATATTAAAACGAACCATAACTTTGTTTTTTTCAATACCAGTACACAATTCTGACAGCATAAATGAACTCTACACCCTTCAATTAGTCTAAAAACAAATTTTTATGCAATTCGCACCATAAGTTTCCGAGAAATTAATTATTTTAAAACGAGCTTATTTTATGGGCTGTATACAAATTGAAGTTCAGTACTCGATTGTTAACCGAGAGAGCTCACTTCTTGATCAAGGCACCTTAAGCAGTCAATTAAGCCAGTTCGATTACAGGATAGCATAAGAAATTTCAAAATATTTAGTCACTTCTATCATAGACGGCCCCTTAAACAATCATTTTGCCGTTTTTTAAGCATAATTTAAAAACTAATTGGAAGAAAAATGTGAAATTTTGGATTTCCATAAAGCAGGATTTAATAAATCTGAATCACCCATCAAAAAAATTGTAGGTTGCAATTCATAATTTTTTCGAGTATTAATTTCATAATTCATATCAGAAAATTATAAAAATTTCAAATTCAACGTATTTATGTTTTGGTATATTAGTATTATTGCTACACAAAAAATTAGAACATTGGGATCATAATTTCAGAAGTTATAAATAAAAATATGAAAATGTAATTTAACATTAGAAGCACTCAATTTTGAATGTTTATAATTCAAAAACTTATCATTCAAATGACTTGAAATTTTGGGTGTAGGCATAGTTTGAACCAAAGATTTGAAATATCTCGTTAAAATTGTGTATTGCCATTGAAAAAAAAAAATGAAGTTTGGATTCGTTTTAATATGTAGATGGCCCCCTAAGCAAATTTTATATACGTCATTTAAAAGTAGACTTTATTTCCAATCGTTCGGTACCAGTAACTTTCTTCTACGATAATTTGTTGAGGAGTTAGTAAGGGGTGTTTACTTTTTTTTTTTCCACGACTGTACGTGCTATTTTGAAAAAATATAAATGAATGATTTTTGATAAAACATGGAGCTATTAAAAACCAAATTTAAATTTAAGTATCTGTATTAATATTACAAACAAATGAAGGCATATGAATCATCAGATAGCCGATTTTATTTGTCGAGTTTCTTGAAAGACGGCATCTCTCTTTTTTTATTATTTGTGTATTATTCAGCGATAGTAACATCACATGCGTACTTTACTGTACATGTTGTTTAAGACTGGATCGTAAATCAGCGGATGCGGATGACGTCATTTTATATATAATAAAAGCGTGTGAACTGAAATATGTTTTGTACTATCTATATTTATATACATATATATATTTTTTTTTTCACCGGAGGCGACACTAAATTCTGGAAAAGCGGAATTCCTGTTTTCTGGTCTTTAGTTAGTCTTTCAATTTATTTATCTTTTTTTTTTTTTTTTTTTTTTTTTTTTTTTTTTAGTACTTTAGGGTTGAATTTTTATCGAGACTAGGATGCAAATCATATTTTATGGTGTTAAAATCAACGTAGAAAATATTATGAAATAAAATGTAATAGATGTACATTATTTTAATTAAAAATATCTGCACATATAATTTTTAAAGAGTTAAAATATATGGGGTTTACCGTCTAGTAGTCACTTTTTAGCGGAAAGAATAGGTAGTTCTAAAAACTTGTTAGATAAATTTAAAATCCCATTTACTTTTTCATTTGCGAATTAAGAGGCATATCATGCAACTCGAATTCGGAATAATCTAATTGTGTCAAATAATTATGAAAATCTGCAAACAGAGCCAAAATTTTGAAAATTTGAAGCTGATTTTAATAAAATGTAAACAACAGAAAGAATGAAAATGATTAAGACAAAGCATTTCATGTTTAAACAAGTTTATTTTCAATGCATATTAATTTTGTAAGGGCTCTAATGTTTATCAAATATGGTAGAAATTATTCACGTATTTTATGAGAAAACGGTACAAAATACAAGCATCTGCATATTTTCTAATAAATGCTTTAAGTGCTAGTCGAACGTTCCACACGCATTCTTATGACTTAAATTTTAACAAAGATTGCCACATTAATATTAATTCTAAGATGTTTATTAATGCTGTTTATCGCTATTGTTTAAGTTAAAACGAATTATTAAGCAATGCACATAATTGTATTCCGATTACATTGACTATGAAAATGAAATAAATGTTATTTCGATGATTTCATATGCAAAGCGAACGCTTGGCATATTGGTAGTTTATTCTTAAGGTACATAATAAGATAAAAGATAATAAAGAAGAAAATATATTTAGAATACAAAAGGAAACATTCTAAAAATTGAATTAAAATACGAATTGATTCCAAACAATGGAAATTAATTTTAAGAAGTGAAATAGTTAAACTCTGCTTTTATGCAATTTTCAAAGATCTATTCATACGTAATATTCCCTGCTTTTGTATAAATTTATTTCATAAACCCTGACAACAATAACAGAACTGTACGATATTTCTTAATTAAAAAAAAAAAAAAAAAGAAAGAAAGTGTATTATATATGTACCGTATATTCCGGCGTATAAGGCTCACCTACGATTTGAGGTTGTATTTTTGTAGTTTTAGATATTTTCACCGTATTACACGCACCCTATTTTTTGAAACGTTCATGAGATATGTAACTTGAAAATACAACAAAGAGAATTACAAAATATAATAACTGGGCAGAGCTCGAAATGAAAAAAATCCACGAACCGGAACGCTATTTCAAAACTATTTTTCTTTTTTTTTTTAAGTATAGACAAATTTATTTCCAATCATACAAAAACAATATAAAAAATAAATTCAATATTCTGTATAATAATTAAAAAGTTAAATAGAGCACAATAAGCCATATATATAAAACTATAACAATATGTTTTAATAATTTCACGAAACGAAACAATATTTATCATAAGTTCACGAACTGGAACAATATTTATCATAATTTCACGAAATGGAATATCGTTCCGTTTTGCTCCGGTACGTTTCGAGCCCAGGATTAGCATAATCCACGCTACCGATGATATGATAATTTATCACTCCGATTTTAATCCACCATACGTGATGATATAAATATACACTCCTTCATTGATATGCTGCCACCCCCGGTATAGGTGCTTGATACCGGACATGATGTAAGACAGTTGGGAATCAGTCACTATACCCAGCAAAGAAAGAAACAGTGGGCCATCAGCTGGAAAAAAGACGGCAGCCAGCACTGCCATCAGCGGTAAGGTGCAATGGTGCCATTACTTAAACCTGTAAAAAAGTGTTCGTGCGGAATACAGCTTGCCCATCAGTGATGGCCAACAGCAGACCAGCATTGGTATGCCATCACATTACTTCAATTTCTGCACTTTTCCTGTAATGCTAGCACCTGTCCCACTGCTATTCCTTTGCTGGCCCAGCCCTTTCCCTTACAAAAAATTCTTATAGAATTCTATTTAAAAAAAAAAAAAAAAAAAAAAAAGCATTATAGATCTTTTTTCTATAAGCTAATTTCACCAAGAGTTATAGAAATTTCTGTAGATGAGTCTGTCTATAATAGAAATGTCTATTGAAATATTTGAACTTGCAACGGTTTCCATGTGGTCACCCTCCCAAGTACTAACCCCGCTCGATGCTGTTTGGTTTTCGTGATCGGACATGAACAAGTACTCTCAACGTATGCTACGACCGCTCGTAGCTTTGAAGCTCTCATTACACTATTTCAAGTTTTTTTTTTTTTTTTTTTTTGTGATTTACGTTCCAAATCATTAAACTTGTATAGAAATTATTGTATTGTATAGAAATCCTATATATTTTATGCGCTTTTTTTTTTTTAATTATTGATTCTCAGCTGTGTAAATTATGAAAACCGAAATCTTTTGTAACTTAGTAAAATCAGATTTAAGGAGAAAAAAAAGTGCGTTGAAATAAAGAATCTATTTATTTATTCATTTACTTATTTATTTTGTCAGTGGCAGTTTTTGGCAGTGGTGCTATATTATTTACAGTTTAAAAAAAAATAGCTTCACCGCTTAAATTGTGTTAAAATATTCATTTCAGATTTGTGTTCAAATACTCAATGTCTTCAATATTCGCAACGCCACCTAGCGTAAGGGTTCCCAGCAATAATACTGCAAAAGTTCGTGCACTTCTATGTACTGGTGTGGGTCAGCGCATGAGATAAAATGGATGCTCATCAGAATTTTATCTGATGATTTCCAAAAGCAAAGTTGACTGAAGCTGTCCAGCAGTGGTCATGTAGTGGTAGAGCATTAGCCAGCACTTTTCCATCATTGCCAGCACCTATCTTGCTGCTGGCCAACAATTTCCTCTTTGCTGGGTAGGATACTTCAAATAATATTAATTGGAAGATTTATTTACAATATACTTACCGTATATCTCGGCGTATAATACGCGCTTTTAATTCTAAAAAATCACTTCATTTTCCCGTGTGAGTGTTATACACCGAATATAAAATGGTTGATGTAAAATCGTAAGAAGAAAACATTTCAAATTTTTAGAGATATATTTAAACACCATTATAAACAAAGAAACTTACAATATATATTTTCTAACAAACTTAATCTTCTTTATACAGACAACATGAAACGTTCGTTATACTCGTCCTCATTTATGTTTTCGGGAATGTCATCATCTTCACCAATTGTCGCTTTCATGTATTTTATCAACACTGTCCCTTTCATCTAGCCATAAATATGGTTACATTCGTTTATCCTTTTTTTTAATCATATCTCAAACTAAGAGACTTTCTGGATTTTTTAAAGCCCCTGGATGCTTTTAGAAAACATTTTTTATCCATAATTTTAACCTATTTTCGTCCATCCAGAACTTCTTATGGCCATGAGCAAAAACTCTATTTGGAAAATTACCAAGTAGCTTTGTTTTTTGGTTAAAAATTACCATTGGTTTTAATTTGGTACTTTAGGTAAGCAAGAAAGAGCCAATATGAAGTGGGATTTTTCGCGTCCCGTAGTTTTAAATGGAACAGTTTTTCCACCTATTGTTCATACAATATTTGTTTTTATTATATCGAACATTACTGCCGTTTCGTCCATATTTCCAATTTGAGACAAATCATAGTTTTTCTCCTTTCGTCTATCAATAAAAAAATTCTGGATACTTAACAGTTTTTATTCTTTGTATTTCTGGTTTGTCTTCATGGGGAAAACTTGATGCGTGTTATACAGCAATATATGCTTGAAATAAAAATATATACTCTCAAATTAGTGATACGTGTTATACGCCGGGATATACGGTAAATACATTAAAACACAATACTTGCATCTGTAGGCCCGGATATAGGAAATACTATCCTATGTTAAATAACACTTTTGAATATTATCTACGCGCTAGATTATATCACTATAAACACACAGTTCCCATCTCTTTTGACCATACTCAGGCTAGGCTTATCCAACAATACGATCGCACAGCTCTGCACAAATTCTCGGCACATACGTACACTTCTAAACAAGCACTCCTTGCATGCAGTAAAACTAACATCTTTCCAACTTCCACTTCAAACTTCCAACTTAAAACTGATTATTTTTTACTCTTTCCCTCCCTTCTTCCGTCAGACTCCGGGGTTTTCACATGTATTTTCAAGGGCCACCTCTACGAGTCCTTCTCAACCGCTCGCCCACCGACAGGTCATCACAGGAGATTATCGTTTGTGCATCAACTCTTGCTTCTAAAAGTCCCTCTTATGGTATTTTCTTTTATACATTGTACTCATTTTAATTCCATAGATAAGAAAATGTATCCATGACTCAAATGCGTAGATGATGATATACAGATAAATACAATAAAGAAGAAAATAAAATTAATTAAACAGTAATGTACATCAAGCATACGTCTCATTAACATCATAGACCTGAAAACTAGCACAAACATAAGTAAAATAAGCAAATGCGAAGTGAGGACATACGCTATTGCCAAGTCTATCCTCTTTGATGTTCATTCAGATAATCACGTCTACTCTTGTTCATTGATATAGAAATCTCAATTCTTATACTTTCTTTTTAGGCTTTCATTTTTATACCAGGCGTATAACGCGCACCTATAAATTTTAAACAATTTTCTAGTTTCAAAAGTGCGTATTATACTATACGAATTCAATTTTTTTAACAGAGCGAAAAAATTCCCAAGCCAGGATCCGATACGTTGACAATACTCTACTTATTGAGCTACCTGGGCTGACAACCGGCAGACACATTACACTCAGATAACCTTATCAAGGGCCTCGCTAAGGGGGGGACGGGGGGAGCCTCCCCCCCAAACATTTGCAAATGTTATTACACTTGGCAATCTTACAAACTTAGTTGGCAAATTTATTTAAAACTTTAATAAAAACTATAATATATTTTCTATTTCTGATGGACTTGGCAAAAATTACAAAACTAATTGGGAATATTATTAAACTTTTAACAAATAAGAACTATATTACATTTTCTAACTGCGGTAAGTAGGCAAAATTATAAAACGAGTTGGTAAATACTGAAATTTGACTTGGCAATTTAAGGTTCTCTCCCCCACCAATAAAAAGTTTTAGCGATGGCACTGAACCTTATTGGCAATAGCATCTGGTCTGCTATGTAGACAGCTAAACAGAATATACCACAGGTAATGGAGCTCCATTAAATGTCGGGTACGTAGATACACTATTTTTTTCTGTAATCGTACTGATTGGCAAAGATATCATACGAATTGAATTTTTTCAACTGAGCGAAAAAACGCCCAAGCCGGCATATGAACCCAGAACCTTTAACCTGTCCAGGATAGGTTTTCTTTTTTCGCTCAGTTGGAAAAATTCAATTCGTACATCTTTGCCAATCAGTATGAATGAGAGAAAAAATAGTCTGTGTTATACGCCAAAATATGCGGTATAGAGGATTATAAACTCAAATTTCAACGATTAAATAAAAAAGAAAAATTGAATTAAAAAATTGCTCCGATGTAGTTTAACCCTTTATGTACTGGATTATGAATTCATGAAAATTGTATCGTCTAAAGCAGTTTTCGTGAATTGTTTAAATTACGTTAGAAGATTTACATAATCATTTAATAAATTTTAGAAGGATTGGAGGATTTAGAAGGATTAATTAAATTGGAATTTATAGGGATTTTGTTCAATATTTATAACCCCACTCAAATCTTTTATTTTAAATCTTTTTCTTAGTATTTTGTAGAATTAGGAAATATGCAAATGTTCTTACAATAGAAATATATTTCCGAATTGAAAAATCTCTCTCTCCCCCCCCCCCCCCCCCCAACGCCAAGAAAGCTGAAAAGATGCAAAGGCAAAATCATCCTTTTAAAAATATTTTTGTTTTGTGTAACCAATAAGGCTTTTGGACCAATAAAGTAATGTATCTATAACTCAGTCTAAACTGTATTACAACTAATCGATTTATTAAATGAATTTTATAACAAGTTATTTTAATGGTACTTATAAGTAAGTAGGAAAAGGGTTAAGAGGTTTAAAATTCCTTGTAATTATAATTTATGATTTAAAAGTTATTTTATTTTATTAATCTTGTCATTTATTTTAATAAAAATTCCATTTTTGAATCATACAACTTAAATTTGGAATAATCTAAATGTACCAAATAATAAATCTGATTTGTTTTTCTTTAATATTTAGAAAATTAGAAGCTGATTTTAATAAAATGTAAATAAAACAACAAGAATGAAAATTGTGTGAGACAAAGCATTTATGTTTAAACAAGATTATTTTCAATGCATATTAATTTAGTAAGACCTCATAATGTTTATCAAACATGCTAGAAATTATTTTCGTTTCTGTAAAGAGACAATTATTTGCATATTTCCTAAGCAATAACTATTTTAAATACAAATTGGACATTCCATATGCATTCTTGTAACTTCAATTTTTAGAAGGGTTGCTTAGACATTTATTAATTCAAAGAAGTTTATGAATGCCGTTTGTCTCTTCTGTTTACTTTAAAATTAATTATTAAGCAATGGAATTAATTATTCAGACGTATATTTACAATAGAAATGAAATGAACATTTTTTTTTTTTTGTCGATGGTTTCAAAGTTAAACTTACTTTTCGCACATAAGTAGTTTATTTTACGAAATAGGGTACATAACAAACAGAAGAACATGTTTAAAATGCACAGTAAACATTCTCAATATTAAATAGAAATGCGGATTAATTGCAAACAATAGAAATTATTTTTAAGAAGCTAACTAGTTAAACTATGGTTTTATTGCTTATTTAAACACTTATTCGTGCACAATATTCCCTGCTTTGTATAAACTTGTTTTGCAAATAGTGACAATAATGAAAATAACTCGAACTTTTTTAATTTTAAAAATGAAGCTGTATATAAATATGTAGATTTGAGCATGAACTCGAAAAATGCGGCCAAATTAAAGAAAGAACAGTTAGAACCGTTTTAACTATAGTTAAACTATGTTTTTATTGAACGATTAAACATTTATTCATACATAATATTCCCTGCTTTTGTATAAATTTACTTTGCAAACAGTAACAATAATGAAAAGAACTCGAGTTTTCTTTATTTTAAAAATGAAAATGTATATATGTAGATTTGAGTGTAAACTCGAAAAATGCGACAAATTAAAGAAAGAAAATTGAATTAAAAAACTATTATGATGCAGTTAAGAGTTTTAAAATGTCATCTAATTAGAATTCCTTTTTATAAGATTATTTTGTTTTATTTTATTTATCTTTTTACTTATTTCAATAACTAATTTCACAATACATTTTTATGATACAACTCAAATTACGAATAACCTAAAAGTGTCAAATAAATGATGGTGAAAATCTTTTACCAAATTCAAAATTTGAGAAAAATTAGAAGGTGATTTAATTGAAATGTAAATGTAACAACAATAATGGAAAATATATAAGACAAAGCATTTCATGTTTAAACGAGATTATTTTCAATGCATATTAATTTTGTATCATATAACGTTTATCAAATACGACAAACATTATTCATGTATTTTCCAGGAAAACTGTACTAAATTCAAATATGTGCATATTTCTTAAATAATAAATACTTTAAGTGCAAGTAGAACAATCCAAATGCATTCTTTACGACTTAAATTTTTACAAGGGTTACTACATTAATACGCAGTTATTAATTTTAACAACGGAGATCTATATAGGCGCATACGTAGAAAAATTTGTAAATATTACAGAATGTTCTTCTCATGAGGATAAATACGCTTATAAAAAAATCTCGGCGGAAACTCGATACAGTGTATATAAAAAAATAAAGAAAATTTCGTTTACTTGGCAATTTATCACTTGGTTGATGATGGAATAAAATTAAATATATATATATATATATATATATATATACGCTTTCATATGAAAAATACTCTTTAAGGAAAAAATGTATATATGTTGAACTTGTTTAAGTAAGTTTAGCTTAAATAACTACAGTTTTGTCAGTTTTGGTTTGTTGTAACTATAGTTTTTTTCAGTTTTAGTTTGTTTTAACTATAGTTTTGTCATGTATGTAATGAAATTTAACTATCATATTTTACGATTTCATTTACGATTACGTAAATCAACTCACCTTGGCCACAACTTAAAATAGATCTTTGAAACTAGATAAAACTAGAAATAAGAATTTATACTCGCTTGCTAGAAACATGAGAATTATGAAACCGAACCAAAGTTCGCGTATTTGATCTGCAGCAGGGTTGGCGAACCATTTTGTTGCCGCTTGCCAAATTTGATCAAAAAATATTTTACGTGACCATGACGTGCCAACTAAAAACAAATTTAGTATGTAGAAAAATAATGGATTAAAATTGCTTAAAATTTTCTATTAAGATTTAAAAAATATGGGGAACATACATGTAAGTATTGCACTATAATAATTATGGCAAATTTTAGAAATTAATAAAAAAAAATAATGTTATGTAATTTGATTTCTGTTGCTGCATCTTAATATCAGGTTAATGTTAACACAAACTAAACGCTGTCGTCTTTGTTTGAAAAAAAATTGAGAACATAATTAATCAGATTGGAATATAATATGCCGCAATTAAAATTTTTCAATTTCCATTTAATCGAATTTAGAAAAGATCAGTCGCAATTTTATGTAATTTCACTTTATTTTGATTTAGAGCCACAAGCAATGCCGTGCCAAAATTATTCTTTCGCGTGCCAAAAGTGGCCCGCGTGCCATAGGTTCGCCGTCCCTGATCTACAGTGTTGTGGGTAACATGATTTTACGTATAAAGTCGGGTTGAAGCTAACTTTTTTCGTGAAAGTCAGCTTCAGGTTGATCCGATTTTTCTAAAAGAAAGTATTGAGTATTTTCAAATGAAAAAAAAATATATATATATATATTTAAGTATTAATGAGTGTATATATATTCATTTTTGTACTAAAAAGATAAAACTGATATTAGAAATGCAATTGTAGACTAGTTTCCCATAATTGTATTAGGAAATGGACTAATCTTCTTTTACTCCAGATTCGGGTCGACGTGTGTAGGGTTTCGGGTCGACGAATTTTTTTAAACTTTAGGTAGAGATTTTGGGTTCAGGTCGGGTACAACCTGACCCGGGCTATACGATCCCTTGTGGAGCGTGAGCAATGTAACTGTATTATATAAGTTTTTCGTATTTCCTTTACAGGCTAAATATATTTCGATTATAGTCCTTTGAAATATTCACAATAATGATATAGCAGTATGGAATTTTTTCTCTTTTTTTTTTTCTTTTCTTCATCTAATGAAAATATCACATATTTCATCTCACTAACTTTGCTATGAAGAATCTAAGCTTTTTTCTTTATCTATTTTTGTTTCGTTGAAGGAGGTTTAATAAAAGAAAGTAACTCTGAAAAATATTCATGCGACTTCCAATATTACCAACAATTATATTTTCTTTGCTTTCTATTTTCTGATTTTGCAAAAATAGAGAGGAAAAAAATGCAAATACGACGAAAAGGATCCGAGATACTGCCATTCAGGATTACTAAAAGAAGTATCTTTATGGAGTATTTTCCACTGAACAAAAGGCGAAATGACTGGAAAGGGATGATAAATATTGCTATTTGTGTCAAATAAATCTTCCTAACGGTACAGTTACGGTTATTTACAGGGACAATTCGAGTATAAATACTTTTGTGCTTCTGCTTAGCGGACTGGCAACAGATATACGTCATTTGTTTCCATACTAGTCACATGATCAAAATGGATTACTTGATTCTGGATATTGGGCAGCGGAACAGTAGCAATGAATTCTTTTTTTCGTCAGAGAAATAATGTAATAAATCACTAGTAGGAAAACAATAACGGTCCAATATTGTTTGTAAGAGCTGTATATTGGCAAAGCTTGGCAACATTGGCATGAAATACTTCCCCAACACTAGGATATTTATATTTTGCCAATGTTTAATCAATATACGAATGAAAAAATGTTGCCATTTTATTGCCAATATTTCCAATGTAATACCAACATGTAAGGAATACTGGCGTTCAATTACAAATATTTCCAACGTAAAGGAAATATTTCTGTAAGAGTAAAATTTAATTGCAACTATTTCTAACGCAAAGACAATTTATTTAGTCAATACTGGTATTTCATTTGACGTATTTCAAAAGAATGCAAGATTGGTGTAATTTTGGGCTCCAATATAATTATAACAAATTTTAGTTTGCTACTGAGGTGCAATGTATTTATACTCACACCCTTTCCGTTTACTACACGCACATTAGAATCAAATAGTTTGGTAGTTTAAATATTATTTGTGGAGTTATATATGTGGAGGTTATTATATGTGTGAGATTTGTCAAAACATCAGTTACAAAATAATTAGAGACATTTTAAAGAAAGTTATAATAGTTTAAGATTTTAAAAGAAAGAAAAATGTTTCGTATCTGAGAGTCTTTTTCATGAGAAAGAAAGAAATTGAGCATTAATCTGAAATAAAGGATCCATCTCCGTAACAACGCATATGTATATATAGGCTGCTGCCGAACTCGACCGACAAAATCAGAGGGGTGATAGTAAGCATGAAGAGGATAAAAATTGCCATAGAACACACTGTCGCAAACTACTTATTTACTCACAAATACAGGGTGTTTCATCGTAACCGAGTTTGAGTTGCGGTAGTAATTTTCAGGAAACAAGTTGGAAATTGCACGTCTACGTGGCAAATGTGGTGCGTTCATACTATAATTAGTTTTATAAACATTTTTTGCACCGCATATTGCACTGAATGTATATTTTAGTGCACTTTATATGTGCATATTTTTTTCCCATTGGCCGTGATGTAACGGAAAACTTTTGACTGTCCCTGTAATTAAACTATACATCCGATTTTCATAAAATTTGAAATAACTCGACAAAATTTTGCAATAATTATATATTTAAAATTTCAGACCATTCGGTTGGCTGGTTTTTGCTCTGTTATATGCGGATGGACAGACAGACAGGCGGACCGAACGACGACTATAGGTGCTACGTATTTATATAATTACGAACGCACCTAATAAAAACATTGCAATGAAAATGCAACGATTATCTACCTTGTTTTGTCTGAAATGTTATAATATCACGACAAGTCCTTGAAAAAAGGGGCTGCTCAAGCAATCGATGATGCCGTATGAACTGGTAATCGCAGTCCAAAATGTGAAGCGTCGAGTGCATACTGCTGGCGCGCAGTGGTGCCAACTTAGTTGGCGCTATTGCTGGCGCGTATAGTGGAAACTTCTACCACTTTTTTTATATCATCCCATTTACAACAAAGGTGAGAATGTCTATTAAGAGTTTTATTCTAATATACTTCAGTTTTCTGAAAGTTATTACCGTCAACCCAAACTGAGTTACGGTAGAACACCCTGTATTTTTTATTCAATACGTGGTTTGCGATCCCATGTTCTAAGATGAATTTTCCTCCTCTTGGTACCAACTATCACCCCTCTGAATTTGTCGGTCGAATTCGGCAACACTCTGTATATATACGTACAGCTGGACAAGGATAAAAAAGAGCATGCCCCATAAATTTTAACCACCGAATTACCGCAGAAGAAAAAACAAAAATAGCAATTTGATTTGGAATTGTGTCTTCTTTCAATTAATGTTTTAAACAAGTAAAAATTAAATTTAAAAAATCAAAAAACCCGACTGCGTCAAAAGCGAACTAATTAATTATTTCTCACCAATGTGAAACTATTTTTTATATTACACTTATCTATTTTTTTTATTATTTACTTATATGGATGACTTTTAAGTTGTGTTTAATTGTTAGCTCCTATCTATAAACACTGTTTTGATGAGGCCTACCTATAGATGTCTATGAAGGTTAGAATTGCATTAAAGCTAGAGATCCTACCTACACTACTTCCAGGTCGTGTAATATTTTAACAGAGCTTCTGACTGTAAAATAGTCAATGAAACATCGTCTTCATTATGAAAGACCTATCCAATGATATTTCACTCAATAGGGTGCGTAAAAATGTTTTTTCGTCTCTACCGCCATTTTGTATTTTACGGCCGCCATTTTGAATTTATAAAAACAAAACCTAGCCTATAACAATCGGACTTTTAAGACGAATAAATAAAAACCTCATTCATTAAAATGCATCATGTCGTTGGGATGTTTCGAGGATATAAAGAAATCCACATATTCAGATACGCGTGAAACCCATAACCCTTCTTGGTAGTCGGGTAAAAAGGCTTAGGGAACCCCTTCATACAGAAATTGTAAGAAACTCCTGAAATCTTCAATGCAAATACCCAATTTTTACATGCTATTTGAGTTTTTTAGGCAGTTTTATACTAGAATGTCAAATGGGAAGTCAATCGGCGAGGTAGTTTAGGAATTATGCAGATTTAAGTTTTGAACTCCTAATTTTAAATTCATTTTTAATAGTTTTTCTGTTAATAATTTTACAGGTTACAATACATATTAATTTAAAAAATCAATTAAAAATGATATGAAATATGAAATAAATTTTCGATAAAAATATGTATTGTTGTAATTTATAAAAATTTTAACAGTAATCGATTTCTAGAAATTTCATCTATGTGAATCTAAAATTACACCTTATTCCACGAAGTAATTTTTGCGTTATGCTTAAAAAACTACACGCATTACAATTTGTCTTATAAATATTAAAAATGAATTTAACATTAGGAGTTCAAAAACTTAAATCTGTATAATTCTTAAACTACCTCACCGATTGACTTTCCCATTTGGTATCCTAGGGTAAAAGTGTAAAAAAAAAAATCCAAAATGACGTCAAAATTGAGAGTTCTTATGGAAAAATTCAGAGTTGGTGCAATTGCTCTATGAAGACAGTCCTCTAAGCCTTTTTTTCAAACATAAATTGAAAGAAGACAATTTCCAATTGAATGGCTTTTTTTTTTTTTTTTTAATATTCAATAATTGAGTGATTAAAATGTATGGGGTAAGGGGGTAAAGTTGCATGTGCTCTTTTTTTTTTTTTTTTTTTTTTTTTTTTTTGCCGATTGTACATCTGTGTGTTTATAGAAATAACCTGTCTCTCTTGCTTATATTTTCGTCAATCAAATTCACAGTGTTGAATTATTTTATATCTCTAATTTTTAAAGGGGTTTCAATGTACTTAAATATAGACCATTTTCCAAATCTTTTTAAACAAATGTTTATTAACTGTGTCTGATTATATTTTTAAGTAGTTGCTGTATATGTGTCACAAAACTTTTGTTTATGACGTCTAAAAATGCATAAAAACATCACATTAAAAATTTATAAATAAATAGAGTAAAAGAAAAACCTAAACTTTAAAGAAGTAAAATGCTTTATTAAAGTGCAGTACTAAAGGATATTTATTATATTAAAACAATTTTTCTATTTCATTTAAATATTCAAGGTAAAAAATGATTAAACAATTTAAAAACCATGAATAACAGCTTATTATATAAAAATTTATTTTTTAATAATTGAAAGCTATGAATTATAACGTGTTTCAAAACTTTACATTGATATAATTCCGTTTTCATCAAAGGAAAGTAAAAAATAAAAATACCAAAGCATAGAAGGTATACTTTCTAACGAAAAAATACAAATAGTTTCACAAAGGAAATATTTTCTAAAAATGCATATTTATTACTAAACATACATAAAATGACAAAAACTCAAAGGCTTGTTTTAAAAATTACTAACTTTATTTCTATCCGAAATTTATATAAAAATGGTAAGCAGGGGGAAAAAAAGTAACACAGAAAAACTTTTGACTGAAACGCTGCTAAAATATTTACGTCCTTCTAAAAATTTTCTGATGGCAATTTAAGTTTCACTTTCTTTTAAAACTCGCATGGCGATGGAACATCAAAATCCTTTCTTCAGTATAAACAAAAGTTTTTTCTGTTCCTTTAAACGCTGCTTTTAAAAGGACAAGAAAAAAAAATATATGGAAGCAGAAGATCTCAGATTTTTTTCTTTTCTTTTCTTTTTTTTTTTTTTTTTTTTTTCGTCTTCAGAAAGTTTTAATGCGATGAAGCAATTTTGGAGCTATTTTAATTCAATAATCTTTTATTCAAGATGAACATGAATAAAATACATGAAAATGAATAATAAATATTGAACAAGATACTTTTTTTTTAAACTATGTGTATCACATAAATTCTGACTTAAAAAAAGTTCCAAACTCTTTTATATTAGTATGTGAAAGTATATTAGTTGAAAATATAGTTTGTAATTTTCCTTAGTGTACTCAAATCGAAACTGCTTATTTTCTGACTCATTTTAAATTCATTTTTGCTCCCAAACGCATCCAGTTGGCAGGTTCTCTTATTCAGAAACTATATATTGTGGCGTATTGGTCGATGTTTTGACAAAGGCAGAATATATTTTAAAAATGCGGTCAAAGTGGGCATTTTGGACCGAATTTCCCAAAGCGATAGTGCTGGAAATGAAAAAACAAATGGTCTTAGAAAATGACTGTTTAGAAATAAAGTTCTGATTAATTGAACAAAAAATAAATTACACAGGTCGCTTAATTCAGGATAAAAATTATTAAAATACATGAAAATGAATAATAAATATTGAACAAGATATTCAGAAAAAAAAAAAAAAACTGTGTATCACATACATTTTGATGCAAGGTAAGATCCAAGTTCTTTTATATTAGTATGTGAAAGTATATTAGTTGGAAATATAGTGTAGGAAATATAGATATAATGAGCTGATTGGCAAATTGTGGAAAATCCCTTATAATAAATCTACTTTTAAAAAGAAACTCACTATATAGCCCCTACCTTTCTTAATTTTCGCGATATTTGACTGGACTTTTTATACAAGTAACCATAAATAGCTTTCTCCCAAATTCTGAAATAAAAACTTCGGAATCTTTCACACATACGCAGTTAAAAATTATTTCATGCGAATGCCCATATTTCATCAAATATTCAATATATTCATGTTTTAATTGCAGTATACTGTTTCTCGAATAAGCGTGTTACGCTTACACAAACGTTAAATAGGACCCACATGGTCATTTGATACAGTGGTAGGTCATTTTAAGCATTTTCTGTTACATGGATGATCGCAAATATTGTTTTATTAGCCCCCGGTACGGTATGCTATTTCTTTCTCCCAGCTTATTTTGTGTAGTCTCCAAAAATAACGTTACCTTACAGAAGCCAGCCGTAAAACAAAGCAGTACGATTATATATTCTTTGGCAATTTTATAAACTTTTAAGCGTCGCACATTTTCAATTTTATTTTTATACCGTCGTATTGGAAAAAAAAAGTTCTTTTAAACGCATTTTGTTTGAAAACTGTATCTCCATTTATTTTTGAAATATTAATTTTGTTGTAGTTTTTAGTTGCTTAATATTGGCAACGGAAGTACTCCATTTCTGTAGAAAGTAAAGGGAAAATAGTTCTAAAATAGTAATTATGTACTTTTGTTGCCATTTTCTCATAACAACCGAAAGAAAATGTAATTAAAATACGTGCTATTTTGAAAAAAAACATAGATAAACGAATGATTTCTGTTAAAACAATGGAGCTATTACAAACTATATTTAATTTTAAGTATTTATGAATCATTAGATAGGCGTTTTGTTTTGTCGATTTACTTGAATGACGGCATCTTTTTTCTGCATTTGTGCCTTATTTCGCGATAGTAATGTGCTATGCATGCTTTACTGTAGATGTATAAGAGTAGATCGTAAATGTGGAATTCTTAAGCGGACACGAATGACGTCATTTTACATAAAATAAAACGTGTGCTTTAAGTCTTGAAATATGTTTTGTACTGCAGAGTCCCGCTTAACCGAGTTTGTTTTGTACTGCAGAGTCCCGCTTAACCGAGTTCTATCAAAATCAAAGTTCAGAGAGAAAATCAGAGTTCTAACTTTTTACGGCTGCTCTTTCATCTTCACCTAACGCTTCATTTATAATGACTGTTTAATAATAATAGAAGCCGCCAGTCCATCAGAAGAAAATGAAGTAATGGAAATGCCGGGTGCGACATTAAATTCTGAAAAAGCAGTATTCCTGTTCTCTAGTATTAAACTTATTGTTGGCCCTCGAATTGTACCCGCGACTAAATCTTCACTGAAAAATATGACGTCAAACATGTTCTTTACATCCTCGAAGTTCAAGGACAATTCGTCAAGAATTTTAATAGATATTCGACAAAACATTCTCGAAGTTCAAGGACAATTCGTCAAGAATTTTAGATTCGACAAACATTTTCTTTAAATCCTCGAAGTTCAAGGACAATTCGTTAAGAATTTTAGCAGATATTCGACAAACCGTGTGCAGTCGAAAGAATCTGGCCACTGTCCCTTAATTTTTATACATCAGTGTAATTGCTTTTATAAATTATTCTCTAAACTTAAAAAATGTATTGATTTCTGGGGTTTCTAAACATAAAGAAAGCTTTTCGGAATTACAAAAACTCCGATGACGTTGTCACATATTTTCCTTATTTATATTATTTTTTCGTAGATTAAGTGACATTTATCATTTTAACAATTTCCAACATAGTTGAAACGTGTTTATAAATTCGGTTCACCTGGCAGTCTGCCTACGCCTATGGCACGCGTGCCACTTTCGGCACGCAAAAGAATAATTTTGGCACGGCGCGGCGTTGATTATATATCTAAATGAGGATAGGATACAGCGATTTTATACAAAATACACGAACTGACCTGATTCGATTCTAAATTCAATTAATTGCAAAGTGAGGAATTTTAATCTTATTCAATATGGTTTCGAAAATTTATCAAACAAAGAAAATATTTGAAAACTATGAAAAAGGAAAGTTTATTACCGATGGTAAATTATGGTAACTTGAAATTAATTTCAGAACTATTTAAATAAATTACCTTTTTTTTTTTCGATTTTAATAATTTTTTGATCATTTTCGCAAATTTATAATATAAAAAATCAAATAGAGAGTGGTTGCCATATAAATTCATTTAGTTTACATTCTGTTAAAATTAACTGAACATAAACATATTAATTATTTTTATCCAATAAACAACATTTAATCACCATTTGTTTTTAATTAATTTCTGAAATATAATTGTTTCTATAATTATTGCAGTGTAATACTTACATGTAATGTTACTCATTTTAGAAAATATCTTAATAAGTAATTTTCAAGTAGTTTTGATTCATTATATTTCAATCCACTAACTTTGTTTTTTAGTTGGCACGTCAAGGTCAAGTAAAATATTGTTTGAAAAAAAATTGGCACGCGACTATAAAAATACTCGCCAACCCTGACCTACGCTCTGACTCGCTTAAATAAACTCGGATTTTCATGCAATTGATATATGTTAATGATGTTCGGTATTAAATGTCAGGTGTGTAGCATTAACAGTTTATATTCAGGGGCACCCATAAGAATCCCGTTTCATTGTGGTCAATATGGAAAATTTGCAGTGTATTTTAATGACATTTAGCTATTTCAAATGTAAGGTAAGCTGAGGTAACTGGGCCATAGGCTATTTTATAAAAAACTATTGATGCTTTTTTAAGTTTTAGCTTTTGTCAACATTGCACCCCCCCCCCCCCCCTTCCATCTGTACTTTTTAAAACAACGTGTGTCAACTCAATCATAACTCGGCCTTTGCTGTGATAGGTAGCCGAAAATTTAGGTTTCTTTTTTTTAAAACAACGTCCATTTGGTAGAACTTCCTCGGCTTTTTATTAAAATACGGTAAGTACTTTTATTATACAATCTTTTTATTTAAAGATTAGACACATAAATACATTAATATTATTAGGTATCTATTCTATACATATTTACTTCATGTTTCAAATGTAAGGCTGGTGTTCCAATTACCCCATAAATTTTTCAAGAATGGAATAACTGGACCATATGGGATTTAGTTACCCCCAACAGTTATAAATATCTTTTTGATTTGCTGTACGGGAAATTAATTTATCCATTTTTTTTTTTTTTTTTTTGCTTGCAATAAAGAAAATTACATAATACCTTTATTAAAATTACATAATAAAAATTTAAAAAAGCATGTTGGGAGTATCAAACCAAATGTCTTAAGTGTGATAGCTATAGCTCGAAATTTTACAATATAGATGAAGAGGCGTACATAAGGCAAAGTGAGATTAATAGAAAATTATCGAAACGAATAAAAAATAGTTCTGTTCGATATAAAAATATGGTTACATTCTCCACAAGTTTATTGGACATATCGGACTTCCATTGTGGTAAATAAAAGAGAGAATGAGATACTTAAGTACTTACGTAGCCGTTTGTTCATAGATTTATCTTGTTATTTTTTTCCTTAAAATACTCATGTAATTTTTATACTTATTACTTATACTAAAGTACATAAGTACTTACTTAGTTTTTATGCTTTTTGTATAAATAAATCTAATATTTCCGCTTTTAGTGTTTTTTTTTAGACACATTGACAGTAAAGGTTTCCCTTACAACGCCCTTTAGTTGATATATAAGGTGCATGATGTGCCTGGTTTAAATTTTTTTTAGTTGTTTACACTTTTTCAAACAGGACCTGATACCCAATATTTGAAAAAAAAAAAAAAATGCGTGTGGAACATAGACTCTCCTGGTCCACTTGCCCCATTTTTAGGGGTAAATGCACCCATGAGGAAAGAAAGATGAAATATATATATATATATATTAATAAAACCATTCCAAATTCTTAATATTTTTCCTTTTTTACCTATCTTTAATAATATCTTAATATCTTTTGTCTTTTATTTCATGCATTTAATGTTGCGTATTCTTTTATTATTCTAAAAACCTTAATCCATTCGCCTAATCTTATAAAACCCATTAAATTACTTTTTCATTTTATTCTAAAACTAAATTCTCTTTCTTTCGCATGTTTTAATATCATTTATTCTCTCGTGTTCTATACCCACAATTCCATGCGTCCGCCAGCGCTATTTGCACTTTAATTCTGACGCCGTATAAAAGAGTTCTTTATCGACGTCATCCTTTCCCATCGAATCGTAATCTGTTCTATGTCCCATCCTCCCCCACCTCTCTTCTAGCATTGGTCTGTTACCTTTCTGTTACCGTCCACGCGCTGTTGTTCGGAGTACAAATATCGTTACATCGGCGATGGAGAGAAGATTTTTACGTTTTTCTGGTTGTCTAATTAAGCTGAGTCGCTTGGAGTAAACGTTCTAATGTGTAGATCCTATTCTTATAACATCTAAAGTCTTATGAAGTGATGATCGATTTTTGAGAGTGGATGGAATAACTACTGGAAGTGTTTTACTATGTTTTTGTCAATAAAAACAGTTTAAAAAGTGACGATGACTCTCTATATTCATTACGTAAGAGAAATTATCAATGTTTTTCGAGCCTGTTTTTTCTCGCCAGCCTGACTGCAATCCGGTATTTTCAATATAACGGATGGATGGTTTTGATTGCTCTACTACATTTTATGTCGAGGTGTACTGGTATCGCCTAAATATCTGAAAGTCGGTAGCAAAATGCTACATATATAAATATATATATATATGTAGAAATTTAATGCACATTGATTTTGACGAATAAATGTACCTTTACTGTGGTCGGTGTCTAGAAGTAATTAGTCCAGGCAGATTCTTGAGGAAATCTTAATACTTTAATGGTCTTGATTATGTGGGTGAAATATTTACAGATGGGGTATTTACATTTAGATTAAACATGATAATTATAACTGGCCGGCGACATTCCGCCTTACTCAGGTCCGTGACCCGGTATTCGGTCGAACAGCGACGTTTCACACGTCTGTTCTCGAGAGCAATCAACAGTCATCTCATCTCTCTCACAAGTTTTTGTTAATTCAGCACTTTTTCGTAGGCTCAGAAGTTGAGGTGGATCGTCCAGAGCCTCATTTAAAGAATGTGCTGGTCTTTGCAGTGCAGAAGCACAGTTCAAACTCTGTCACCACATATATATATATACATATAATGTAATTTTGAACATTACTGTCTGGTAGAAGAAACCTAACTGAACTCATTTACAAAAATGTAGACTTCTTTAAATGAATATTAGCCTTTTGAAGTTGAATTACCAGAATCTCAAGAGTCACATCGCAAAATCATGGCCCAGTTGCCCCCACGTAACCTTACATCGAAATTGGTATAAATCAGTGAATTTCACTACAAAATGATTAATTATAGAATAGGGAATTCATAACATTTATTGTTCCTTTACAGGGACACACAAAAGAAATCGGTTACAGTGCTTGTATTTGAGCAATAATTGCCGGAAGTGCGTTTTCAATTTCGATTATGCACTTTTAAATTTAATTAATTTTTTGCATGTTATTCGTTGTGTATAAATTCTACACCTCGTATACAGGGTTTCATAAAAGAATTCACATTCCATTCCAATTATTAGCGGAAATTTCTGAAGGGGAATTTTTAACGGTGATATGTATTTCCTAACTGAATTAAATTTTTCGTGCATGTAATGTAGTTTATAGATACAAATCTATATATCATGCACAGGGCAGCTCAAAGAATTCGGATAATTTTCCGATTGTAGATGGGAGCATCTGTAATTGTGTTTTCAAATGTCTTATGCGTTTCCAAATGGTTCATTTAGACATCCTATTGTAACTTATTAAACGATGAAGTTTTGTTACATTATTCTGAATGTGTTGGAAAGTGTTTCATAATCTATGCTTGACGCATGATTTTTTCTTTCTTGTTTCACAGTATGATAAGAAATTATACTTCCAATTAATTAACAATTTCCTTAATTATTGATCTTGAATAACTAAATATTTATTATAGAAAATTCAAAATAATATGCAAACATAATAACCACTTATACTTATTTAACGTTTGAGTTTTTTTTCCAAACTAGTGTTATATTCGAATACTAATCACGAAGCTTATCATAACTGATAATAAGTGCTAAAAATAACAAGTTGGAAATTAAACGTCAAACGTGGCAAATGAGTTGCGTTCGTACTATAACTAGTTTTATAAATATTTTCATATTGTACTGAATGTATATTTTAGTGCATTTCATAAGTGCATGTCAATTCCATTGTGTTCGAAAAGCTGTAACATCATTAAAATGCACTTAAAATGTTTTTTTCCCATTGGCCGTAATGTAACAGAAAACTTTTGACTGTCCCTGTAATTAAATTATACATCCGATTTTCATAAAATTTGAAATGACTCGAAAAAATTTTGCAACAATTATATTTTTAGAATTTCAGGCCATTCGGTTAGGTGATTTTTGCTCTGTTTGTTATATGCGGACGGACGGACAGACAGACGAACGGACCGAACGACGACTATAGGTGCTACGTATTTATATAATTACGAACGCACCTAAAAATGAAGTGTCTTAATACAAACATTTATTGTAAACGAATATATTGGAAAGTGTTTCATAATCTATGCTTAACGCATGATTTTCCCTTTATTGTTTCACAGTACGGTTAGAAATCACACTTCCAATTAATTAACAATTCTCTTAATTATTGATTTTGGATAACTACATATTTATTATGGAAAATTCAAAATAACATGTAAACATAATAACCACATATACTTATTTAAAAGTAGAGAATATACAAACGAATATTACATTCGAATACTAATGAGAGGCTTATTGTAATTGATAATAAGTGCTGAAAATAAAATTAAAGTGCCTTAATACCAAACATTTATTTTAAACTAAATTTAAACTTTTATTGAAAACTGCGTACTTGAAAATAAGTTGTCTAAAGTTTTAAAAATGATATTTTATTTCGTGAAATTATTAACAGTACTTCGTGACATCAGAATAACTAATTAACGAGGCAATTAGTGCTTTATTAATACAAATTTAGGGATTAAAAAATAGATATGCTCAAAAATAGATATTTAAAGCCACACTAATTTAAATAATTAGCTATGGAATTAATTAAATTAATTAAAAATGTGAAAGGATTTGAAATTAGAATAATAGTAACAAACATAAACAAAATATTTTCAATACTTTTGGGGAATAAAATGAATTTTTATGCAAAGTCCTGAGGAAAAATAAAAAAGGAAAGAGAAATGAGAGAAAGAGAAAGACATCCTATACTAATTGCGTTAAAAATAATAGTAGAAAAATAATATTGGGGCCAATCGATTGAGTAAAACATACATTTCATTTGAAAAAAAAAAAAAAAAAAAAAGGTCAGTCAGAAGAAGCTTAACTTCATAACAAAATAACCGCAAACAGTAGCAATTCTCAAATTTTACTATCCTCAATTAACTTAAATACAAATTGTGTAGTTCATACGATGTTTCGGAATTAATTGTTTTATGAGAGGGTTCTCTTCAAATTGAAATAAAATACTTACATCGCGTATATGGACCATTGGATATATCGCATATCATCTGTTACTTCAATCCTTCAATTTTTTCACGTTCTGCAAGAAAATTTATGTCGACTGAAAATAGCTATAATTGTATCTAAAATCCATTGTTTCTAATAGTACTAATATCAAATAAATGTAGCTAAAAAACTGCCCCCCCCCTCCCCAATTGAGATTTATATAGTTGAATCAAACTGATATTTTAAATACCTTATTCCCCAAAAAGCATATGTTTATACAAAAATACAGATGTTTTATTAGACATTTATACATACGAAATAAAGTTAGGGAATAACGATCTAAAAATCGAACAAAATTTTGTAATTAGAAATTATCAAACATTTCACATTTCAAAGTTGCATTTACTTTTAATGTGTAATAATAATTAATAAACAAGTATATACTCATTTTGTATTTACTACCGTCTTTTTTATTTAGATTTTCTATTGAAAAAATAATAATTTTTATTTTTAATTTAAACGGTGAATGTTTATTTCTTTTTTGTATTTAGAAGTAATTAAGATTATTAATAAAAACATGTATAATAATCACTTATAAACAGATTAAGTAAAATAATGCTATAAAAAGTGATAAAATATTTTTATTAAACGATCGTCAATCTTAATAAATATATTTTATCACTTTTTAGAGTTCCGTACTTAAAAAGTAAAAACGGAACCATTATAAGATCACTCCTGTGTCTGTCTGTCACAGCCCTTTTACTCGTAAACTATGCAACGTGGAAAGTTCAAATTGGGGGAAGTAATAGAGATTATTCACTCACATATTTACAGATTAATAAATATTCATAAATATATTTAGGAAAAATGTAGAGGGGCTAATTAAGTTATTTGAAAAAAAATATATATATTTTTTCTTTGTATGTCGTGTGGGGGTATTCTGTGAAAGCTTTCGTAACTCTGAAATCAAAAATATATTTCATTTAATATTAGGTATTATATTTTTAAAGTTATGGCGAAAAATGTAGTGCAAAAATATGTCCCCCCTCCCCATCTAATTCCGAATCTATTGAAATTAAAATTATGAAAAAATAGAGGTAGTAGACATTAATTTAAACCTTGCAGGAAAATTATAGCGATTACCCTAGGTCACATAGTTTTTGAGACAATCGCATTTTTACCGTACACTCAAATTTCGATTTACGGGCTTCAGCAAAAGTGTTGAGCAGAGCTGGAGGTACCTATCGTACCAGAAGTATAAAAGCATTGTTGATCATGAATTTCGGAAAAAAATCGTCGGTAATTAACCGAGATATTAACCCTTAAAAATACGGACGGTTTGGACATACATAATTACAGGGACGGCGTACTCTATGCTCCATCGGCTTTTAAAGCCTAGATAACAAATTTTAAGGATATATTTATGTAATGCAATGCCCATTAGCAGTATAAAAGCAATAAACGTCAAATTGTTAAAAACAGACTAGTTTAATGAGAATTAATCACATAAATACTATGGATTCGCGACTAGTTTCCATTGAGTGGCTCTCTCATTACACCTACTATGTCTTTAAAGGTTAACTAAAAACCTATATGGAATAACAAATATACAGAATAGCTATATTTGCTATTATTTAAGTTCCATATATCTTTGAACTGTCATGGTATATCCATTTATACTTTTCTAGTATACAGGGTGCAAAAAAACTCCTTTAACCTGAAAATACTTGTGAACGGAGAGAGCTACAGCTATGCAAGTGAGGTAACGGTATAGTAAAGCGACTACGCCCGATTTAATGAAAACTACCGCAGCGCCCCCTAGTGGCGAATTTTGGAGGATAGCCACTGCAAATCGAAAACGAAAAGAGATAGAGCAAAATTTCCAGTTAGAAAGTTTTGAAACATCAATTAATTAGTAGAATACGACATTTGGTTTTCATGGATAAGATAAATCTTCGCCTGTTTACCCAAAAATATCTGAAATCGATGCACTCCATTTTGTGTAAACGCTTGAATGGAATAGTCAGAAGTATGAAGAAATATGCACAATTTATGCTATAAATACGTACTTATCTGAATACATTTTTATAACATCACACACAAAAAAAACTGTCTCACAGTGATAAGAAATTAACCCATTGCTCACGATACACGTTTGTATTCGTGAGAGTAATTCTGCAAGCACATTTCTCAGCATGGAACGTCTATTGCAAGCCTCTTCAATACGACGACATCGATTTAACCCTTTCAAGGGCGGTGGCTAGATGGTCTAGCCACCTAATTTTAATTCCAAAACTGACAAATTGCACCAAGAATATTTTAATAAAATTTTGCTCTTGTAATGAAAGTGCAAATTAGCGGTTTTTTGTTTTCTGAGAAATTAGTTTGAATATTCTGGTGTTAGTCAATTATATCATCAGTTTACGAACAGAATTCTTCTGGCCCTGAAAGGGTTATTCTAAAATTTTAAATTCATTGGAAATTAAATCTTTACATACATTACAGCACAGTACAACGTCACAATCTGCAATTGTGCACTGCTACATTTCCGGAAGGAGAATAGGCAAAGTAGAATCGTCGCTCATCGATTTCGGACATTTTGGGATATGTAGGCGGCGATTTATCTTATCCGTGTGAACCAAATGTCGTTTCGTACTAATTAATTGATGTTCTAAAACGTTCTAATTGGAAATTTTGCTCTACCTCTTTTCGTTTTCGATTTGCAATGGCTATCTTTCAAATTTCGCCACTAGGGGTGCTGCTGCCGTTTGCATTAGGTCGCATGTAGTTGCTTTACTACACCGTTACCTCACTTGTATAGCTGTAGCTCTCTCCGTTCGCAAGTATTTTCAGGTTAAAGGGACTTTCCTTTGCATCCTGTATACTATAAAGCTATACCCAACCCTATGTTGTATAGTTTTTACAAAGTCTTAGTATTCTTTTAGCAACGGTATTTTTTTAATAATACACTTATTATCACATATATTATTGTACGGAACCCTCTGTGCGCGAGTAATACTCGCACTTGACCGTTCATTATAGCATTATTTTACTTAATAAAGATTATTAATGTTTAAAAATCGAGCTTATAAAATTGTAATTTAGCTGAAAAAATTATAAGCACCTCTATACGGTGGACACCTTCCTAAGTTGGGCAACTTTTTCTCGAAGAGACGCGTTTTTAGAGAGATTTCAGTGTAATATATTTTATTGGCGGTAATTGTTGAGAATGGATTTTCAATTCAATTGGTGTGTTTTCTAAGTTGTTTATTTAGATATCACTTTTCATTGTATAAAAAAAAAGAAACTTCAAATTAATATTACGATAGTGTTGAAATCTTAGATCACGCAAAGACTGTGAAAATCTTTCCATAATCTATGCTTAGAGCATGATATTTTTTTTATATTATTTGTTTAATTATTTGTTAAAATTTAACAAATAGCTGTTTCAGTTTTGTTCTATTGTGTAAACAAGCAGCATACTACGTTTTATCTTTCGTCTTTTTTTTTTTTTTTTTTTTAATCGGCATTTATTGAGACTTCTTTTAATGTAACTTTGTGTTCACTTTCAGTATAAATGCGGAAAAAAAAATCATGACGAGGAACCAAAATTGCTTTCAAAAGTTGGAAAATATGATTTTTAATCTGTTGTTAAAACCTCTATATATGTGATAAGGACAGACCTGCGTGCAAAACTTTTTTTTTTATCCCTTTTTTTTTTTAGTCTCTATAAAGCCAAGTCCATAAAGCCTATATAAAGGGACAAGTGAATTTCCCCCCACTGCATCCCTTTTAAGGTCGGCTCTGAAAATAAATACAAATCAGTACCCAAAGTGTATGTATACAAATCAGTAACATAATTTGAGTAATATTTAAAAAAATGTTATAAGACATCCTACAATTGAAAAGTACAAAGTAATAAGAAACAAGAAAGAGATACTAAATACATTTTCGGTGTCTTTTTTTTTTTTTTTTTTTTTTTTTAAACTTTTTATGTGAATTGAAGATGCGTGGTCCAAAAACTAACAAGGGAAAGTGCTTTTATTTGGAAATCAAAAGGAAAAAAATCGACTATTGTCTATTGTAAAGATAAAATGAAATTTCATAGAGTTCGTTCACAAGCATTCAATTGATGGTTTCATTTGGATTCATTATTTATTCAATAAAATGTGAATTAACAAAGAAACGGAAACTGTACTCATCGATTTGCATAAATTGTTACTTTGTGAAAAATACAATTATTGCAAATGCTGGAAAGTAAATCTTAATTAAATTGTCGATGAAAATACTATGTATAAGAAGAAACAATTTTTTGCGGGTGTCGGTTTTTATTTTTTTTTTTTTTTTTTTTTTTTTAGATATAAGAGTGCGTATATTATAGATTAAAAAAATTCAAGGTATAAATATAATTTAATAGAGTAAATTTCATATCAAAACATTTTAAGCTAAATTTCCAACCTGCCTTAAAAAAAAAAAAAAAAAAAAAAAAAAAAAATGAATGTTAAGGGAAATGTGGAAATAGCATTCGTGTTCTAATTTTTAAAGAGAATGATAAAAAATTATAAACATTCTTAGCCAGAAAACTGAACACAGGCTCTCGTCTGGTACATTAGTAAATATTTCTTGAACATACACTAGCCACTTGTGTACTGAAATCTCTAAGAAGTAGTACATAGATCTGATCCAAGATACGTTAGCAATCTAGCAAATCTCAATGAAAAAAAAAAAGTTTTCCAGTTAAGATGAAAAAATTTTTAACAGAAAAGAATTAACAGTTGAGCCATTAACTTTATCAACTTACTAGGGGGCTCTGCCTCCTGCAAGCTACGCCCGCCAACCCCCCGTTCAGACACCACAGAATCTAAAAACATGAATCTAAAATCTGATGGGTTTTAAAAATATTAGAGAAGTTTGAATTATACTGAAAAAAGCTGTGCAGATCTCCCTGTAAACGGGTTTCCATTCAATTCCCTTTGATTGCAAAAATTTAAGGCCGAATCAATTGCTGTTAAGACATCCAATGGTTTTTTCGTTTTTGATTAAAGAGGATCAGTTAAACATTTGAAAAGAAGCTAAAGTAAAATAAATTAAGTATACAGAGTCTTTGTCTCCTGGTATTTTAAAACAATCTCTATAACAATAGCCTAAGTCATTTGACTATCATCAACAGTCCGGGCGGCCCACTTCGCTTTTTATACTCTAGGTGCCATTTTAGTACTTTAATGTTAGCCAGGCACAGGTGATAAATCGCCAAATATTATTCTATCGCCATCATTTCATCTATATCAAGTCATCTACTGCCATAAACAAATACGGTCTGATCCTTTCGTCTTTCATATGAAAGTTTGGCACAGATGTCATATACGCCCCATATTGGCGCGATTGTTTTCCGACGCCAATTTGGGGAAAGCATCAACATCCGGCTTACCATATCAAGCAAAATAACGATACTTTGGTGCCAGTTAACTACCCGTTGCGTATATGACATTGTCGTCAGAAAAAAGTCGCGTCGATATGGGGCCGTATATGACATCTGTGCCGAAAATTTAACATTTTGATTAAAAAATCAAAACATTTTTTTCGAATAAAACTACATAAAAGTTACCATGGTCGCAAAGAATTCTTGGTACTGTTACGCTAGCCGGGTGCAAATCTCGCAAATAGCTTTTTTTCAACTCGCCAGTTAGCATTTTTTTATTTTTCGAGTGGTAAATTAAAACACTGATTTGAAGTTGAAATTAAATGTCATGGTTTGTTGCATTATTTAATATTTGGCCAGATGTCATATACGCACCGCAGGTTTGGCGTGTTTTTTTTTTTTTTTACGAGAATTTGGCGAAAACCTCGTTTTCGAATACCAGTTACATATGTATTTTTGGTACTACTTAGTTATCATGTCGACCAAAAATCCATCGCTAAACTATAAGATTAAATGCCAATAATGGTTGAACGTAAATGTCACATTCACTTGACTTTAAGCAAGTTACACGTGTTTACGTCATCAAGTGATTTTTATTTCGACGTTTTATTTGTATATTTATTAATGTTATACTAATTTATTTGTTCTTTCGTTATGTAAAATAAAAATTATGTCAGTATGTATAATTTGTCGAGTGGTTTGGCGATTTATATAATTTAGCGAAATTTAATTATTTTCAAAAGGAAATAACAACAACAACAAAAAAAAAAATAATTGATAACTATAGAACAAAATAATTTATATAATTTTAAAAAATAAATAAAATTAAATAAACATTTATTATTAAATAAACACCAATAGCCGGGTTACCATGTCAATCAAAATAATGCCATTTTGGCGCCAATTAGGTACCCCGGTGCATATATGACATCTGTGCCCAATATTTTTCTTTTCGTTTTGTTAAAAAAAAAAAAAAGGGAAAGAAGTGAAAACTATCAATTTTAAATGTTGCAGTTTTAAATGAAAGTTTTGTATTTTAAATAAAATGAATGAAAGTATTATATTTTAAATGAAATTAATGAAATATAAAAAAATGCGACGGGAAAAACGTTTGGCGATTTATCACCTGCGTCGCGCTAACACAAAAATACCGAGTTCTTGATTTGTCTATCAGAATCTTTCGATTTGGCGAAAGATTGTTCAAGTAAACTGAATTATGAATAAAAGTAACATGATACATTTCTTAGCATACATTTAAGGGAGGCCAAACTGGTCGCCAAATTAGTTTAAAATAATAACCTTTTCGGAAACATGAAAAAAAAAATCTGTTATGATTAAAATTTGAGTTGCCACCATTAGAGAAAAGTATTTTAAATTAGAAAAAAATTAATGTTTCGAAAACTAATTCAAATTTAAAAATTCTAATACCAGTTTTGAGATCTGCGGATCAATACGGATTTTTGGTGTTAATTTCATCGCAAAATATTCCATATTTTAGGAGAAATTACCGTGAAACATAATCAGTTCGTTTCAAAGAATCGTTTCATTTCAGTCGTTTCATATATCCGTTTCATAAATTCATGTTTTTCATCAAGGATTATATATATATATAGGGTGGATATCAGTTCGGAACAATAAAACTGCTAATAAAGATCTCTGACCATCTGAGCTCCATGTATAACAGCAGTTCTTGGTCGGCGGTCAGAAGCTTGAAAGGCAAATGAAGCATGCAAGGCAAAGATAAAAAATAGTCCGCATTATCAATGTTTGATATTAATGTTCTCGTTTACTATTATCCTAATATATACTTCTCTAATTAAGTTATACTTATCAAATGAATAAATTATACTCTAATCATATAAGGGAATGTTATAAATAGCTTTTTTTTTTTTTTTTTTTTGCCATGAATGCGAACTAAAATTATCATCACTGTATCCTTCCACACTGACCGCTGGAAATCATGTTGGGAAATAGGAATACAGATCTATTATATATGGAGCTCAGTGCCTCTGACAGAAGTAAAGAGATGAACATTTTAAATCAAAAATCTGTCTCTTTTCTCTTTATGCTTCCGTCATAGAGATTACTTTTATTTGACGCATGTCACATTGTTTAGCAAAGAACAGCAGTTTCCCACGAGAAGTAATGACCGCAGTTATAATTAAATTGCTGATGCATATTTTCGCATCTTTGAGCCTGGGAACGAGTTAACAGGCTAACCTCAGATTTCATTTCAAAGTGGCCGAGATCAGATGGATCGATCTTGAGGGCTTTTAAGAGGGAGAGTCGAAGTCACTGCAAAGCCGGACGAGAGCGGTCCGGCCGGAATCGTAATGCCACGGTTAATTTCCACAACCCCCCCCCCTCTCACCTCCCTTAACTCTATAAATAGCTATCTTGTATTGAAGTGCAACAATAATAAACCAGAACCATTAAATTCCTGTTATTCCATAATTATTACCTTATTCCTCCTTCACATATATAATATTAATATTTACTTATATCTGATTATCTACTGTGCATAAAAAGTAACCAATTGTAACTATTATATACTTTCATTTATAAAATAGACACGGTAATATGATTTGTAGGGTAATGCCTATAATTTGAAGCACATTGTAAAAAAAAAAAAAAAAAAAAAAAAAAAAAATTGGGATCACATGGTAGCTGAGGGGGTAGTTGATGTTAGGACGGTTTAAAACTGTCAGCGAAACAATTTGTGCATAAAGAGAGAGCACAAAATTTGACTTAAATATCTGCCTATTTGTAACAAAATTTTTGATTTAATCTTCACACAAAACGAAAAATCATAGAATAATGTGGGTATACTGACTGATGTTTCCATTAATAATAATAAACAATAGATCTGAAAATGCAAAATATATTTTGTACAACAATATGCAAGAGTAACTGCCATGATTTAATCATATTGTTAAAAAAATTGAAATCATATTTGGTAATAATATGTTAGATCTATTAAATATGAATGTCAATGAAATATAACTTGTGTATAGCGACAGAGCAAAAAATCAGACTTAAACAGACTCATGTTTATTTCCAGAAAAGATACCGATTTAATCTCGAAAAATTGCGATAATGTAGACATTTTGTCTTCGAAAGCAGTCATTTTAGTTAAGAAAGTCTAAAACGCTCACTTCAATTTCAAGCAGAACTTTCAGAAATAAAATGATAAAAATGCTTTTGAGAATACATGCAATTTTTTTTTTTTTTTTTTTTTTTTAAGCCCCTAAATCTGACATGGACTAATTTAAAATCATAGAACAAAGAAAAAAAGTACCTGATGTCGAATATTTATTTCCTACATAATGAATTCACGTGTGATCTTATATTATACCTTACACGTGTAAGAATACTAACTTACTGGCATTACTTTTTAAATTATGCGAAATATGAGTTTAAAAAGTTAAAATCATGGGCAAGCTGCCAACCTTCCGTATTTTTGAAGTTATATATAGGGTGTCCCAGGATTATTGGGACAAACTTTAAGGGGAGGTAGGGGACATCAGAAGGATTCAGATTTGCATAGCAACCCATGGTTGGAAACGCTTTCCTGATGCGGTAGCGACGACACAAAACACAAGAAAGACAGGACACGAATAAGAGGAGAAAACATGTTTGTTATCCTTAGTACAGAAGAAAACTAAGAAAAAAGAAAATTAAAGAGACAACGATCGTCATCAAAGTAGATGTTTGAAATTACGACCCCCCGGCCGTGATACATGGAAGCGCATCTCCGGCGCATGGAAGATCTAATGTTCTCGAAAATACCGGTAGTGTCCCGGAATTTACCAGCAGCTGCCACAATGCGTACAACAAGTTCCTCAGCACTTTCCAGCATTGTCCCGGTATTTTTGCAGCACTAAGAATAATAAAGATGTTTTCTCTCCCTGTTCGTGTCTTTTCTTTCTTATATTTTTTGTCGTCACTACCGCGCCAGTTAAAGCGTTTCCGACCATGGGTTGCTAAGAAAATCTGAATCCTTGTAATGTCCCCTACCCCCCTTTAAAGTTTGTCCCAATAATTTTGGGACACCCTGTATATATATATATAAAAAATAACATATATGGTACCATAAAATAAATATTAAAATCACTTTAATAATCTTACTGGTTTCCTCGTGCCACTTATTTGGTTTCATTTCTTAAATAAAATTTCTGAATCAAAATGTGTCTATTTGACTTTAAAAAAAAAAAGTTAGCAACTATAATAAAGTGCTCGCTTGATTTAAAATAGTCAGTGAAATTTAATTTGTGCACAATAAGAAAGTAAAATACATGACTTAAACAGTCGCCTTTAAGGTTCTTTTTCTAACAAAGATATCGATTTAAGCTTGAAACACCACGCAAAATACTCGAATAATGTGGATATTTTGTCTTTTAAAGGGGACGTTTCAGATCATTTGAAAAGAAATCGTGTTTAATAAAAACTAATACGCTTATTTAAAGTAAAGTAGAACATTCAGTAATAAAACGGTAAAAAGTCTATTGAGAATAAATGTAAAAAAAAAGGGGGCTTTCAAAAAGACATTAAATCTGACACGGACTAATTTAAAATAATACAACAAAGAGCAAAACTACACGATTTCGAATATTTATTTCCAACATGTGAATAGTGACGTCTTTTGATAAAACGATGTTAGATTTTTAAAAACAGCAAGTAAAGAAATAAAAGAGGAATCTTTTCACGAGCTAGCTTATTCAAATACCCTTTTCATTTCATTATTCATTCATAAGAAAGACAATTTTTTAAAACGGGAAGATTTTAAACATTCTTCGTTTGATTTCTCGGTCTTTTGTGATTTTATTTGTGCTGTAATTTACTAAGAATATTCCTTTATGATTTCCAAAGATCAAACAAATAAAAATGCCAATCTAATCAGCATATTTCTATTTAATCGGTGTAATTTTAATGAGTAACGGGAATATTATCATCTAAGATGTAAAATGAAGTTCTCTAAGAGCAGACAAGTATTCGAATGCGCAAATTTTCTTCACAAGCATTTGCTTTTTAAAACTAAACATATTTGCTAACAAACTAGTTTAAATGTATGTTTTTCATAAGCTTTAAACGATAGTAAAAATGAAATAAAGAAATATATATATTCTACGATGCAATGTCTGAATAATTTGCTTTATGGAAATACTAATACTACTACTACTAATAATAATAATAATAAGTCGGAAATTGTAGGTCAAACGTGGCAAATGAGGTGCGTTCAAACTATAATTAGTTTTATAAATATTCAAATCTTAGTGCAATAGCTATTGCACTCTAATTCAGAAATGCACGAAACAGAATTTATTACGGTTATATATATTAAATTCAGTAATACAGAAATAATATGACTCCATCTTAAATATGAAGTAATTCGTAATTACAATGGCAGCCTATAGAATCATTACCTATCATGGGATATCATTCAATTAATTACGTAAGATGGGATTTAATAGAACGGTAAAAACTTTTATTAATATCTTTTTAGTTTTGATTCGATTTCCATAAAATTTGAACTGACTCGACAAAATTCTGCAACGATTATATATATTAAATTCCAAACCATTCGGTTGGGTAGTTTTTGAGCTGTTATATGCTGACAGACGGACAGACCAGACGACGACTACAGGTGCTATGTATTTATATACTTACGAACGCACCTAATAACATAAAAATCTACTAAAATTGGTATGTTGTGGCCACCACAAAACTTTCTTCTGTATAATTCATATCGCCTGCAACCAAAATTAGATGACAATCTATTCGGTCTTGAGATATAGCTATCGCGGAAATCGCGAAAAACAGAGAATAACAGCGACATCTGTTGAGCGGTATACATCAAAACCGAATAAGGATCTATTTAGGTCAAGGTCTAACAGAATATGAAGTTTGGTGAAATTCCATGCATTAGTTCTTGAGATATAGCTTTCGCGGAAAAAGTGCAGCATAGAAGCACCTGTTGGGCGATTTAAACCTTATCAGCGTCTATGTCAAAGTCGAGAATATGAAATTTGATGAAATTCCGGACATTAGTTCTTGAGATATAGCTATCGCGGAAATCGTGAAAAATACCGCATAGCAGCGCCACCAGTTGGGTCATTTACACTAAAACTTGACCAGCGTCTTTTTATGTCCAGGTCTAACAGATTATGAAGTTTTAGGAAATTCAGTGCATTAGTTCTTGCGATAGAACCACTACAAAATTTGCTTCACATACACAAAGACAGGTGGACACACAGACAAACAGACTCAAGGACAGATATTTTCTAAAAACACTCAAATCGTGTTCAGAATCTTCTAAAAAGTATAAATCCATGGAAAATAAGAAGTCAAAATTTTTCACGAATCCAATACTTTCTTCTTGTAAAGATAGAAGAAAATAAAAATGCAAGTTAAGTTTCATTTAAGGGTGTAAGACATTATTATTATAGATTTATATTGTTCTAATACGAATAATTCTATTACTACTATTATTGATGTTGTTGTTATTGTTTTATTTTAAAGTGAATTTTAAAAAAAACTTCTAACAGACAAATTTATACATAAATTTGAAAAAGAACTAAAAAAAAAAAAAAACGCTTAGAAATTAATATATATTTTGCTCTCTGTCGTTTTAGTAAGCATGCAGACAATAGAAGTAATACCAGATTTTACAATTTTTCTCTTTTGTAAAGGATTTTTTATTTATAAAATAATGACACATATAAAATTTTTATTAGAAGGAAAACACATACATGATTATTTTTTTTATTGCATTTTAACCAAGCTATTATGATAAAGAAAGAAAAGAAAAACGAACATGAAATAGTAAAATGTATTTGTGATTTTTACAAAAGAAGGGATGTTACATATAGAAAAGCTGCGGAAGCAGTTTTCTTTTTAATTCTTTTAATTAAAATATTTGTTCTAAATTACATTGCACTACATTAATGAACCTGTAAATTAAATTGCTTGGATTACTGATGTAAGCAGATTTAACTCAAAATTCTATATAAAAATTCTCCTTTTAATTTTTTACACTAATTCCGTATTTATACGAGTGATTTTATATGAAATTTCTGTTTTATAACGAAACTTTTTATTTTGAATGGGAATCATAAATTTTCCCGCAATAAACTGAAAATTTCCTTTTTATCCTTACTTTGTGAATGTTAAAAACGGAAATGATCATTTAAATTGATAGAAAACGAAATTTCTATTTATATTTTCGTATTGAATGTTTTGCTGATAACCAAGACCTCGCATGCGGTATAACGCATTTATTTCCATGGCGAGTACCTGCCTTGAGTACCTACAGCCAGGGACGTAGCTACAGGGGGGGTGTGGGGGGGTGCGACACCCCCCCACTTCGGTAAACTCATATACATTCGGTAATTTCACTTTCGTTCAAAAATTGCATCATTTGGCTCTGATTTTTTTTCTTTTTTTTTTAAGAATTTTTAAAAACATATTACAAAATGTATTGCAAAACAGAAAACAATGTCAAACCATATTTGAAATTATTAAATATTTTAAATATATAGATTTTCTAAATAGAAACTTCCTTTCTCTTTGCACTATGTATTTTTTTTTTTCGCTGGGAGTCGATTGCAATTTCACCTTTTAACTATTCCATGGGTGTAAGAAGGGGAGGGAGAGGGGTCCAGGTTACAGTATCCCTTAGAAGATTAAGTATAGCTTCTTCCTATTTCTATGCAGTGTCCCTGTAAGCTAGAAGATAAGGGTAGAAAATATCTTCGCTTCATTCAAGAAAGGAATCTGGAGAAGAGTGCCTTGGGGGTAAATGCGTACACTCCTTGACCAATGCAAATGAAATTCGAAGGCCAGACTTCTTGTTCGTTAAAATTCGTTTTGCTTGACTCTGAAAGCTATCGGGGGTTGATATTTCGCGGTTTTTTCGGTGGGCAGGATGTCGCCAGATTTTTTTCTGTTGTATTGCCTGTTTTTCAAAGCAAAAAATAAGAGAGAACAGGGAATCTTTTCTTATCAAAGAAAATTAAAACGGTGTAATAAAATTACATCAGCTTCTAAGGATGTACCGAATAGTGATTTTGACCGAATACCGAATATTCGGCCTACAGGCGAACCGGATACCGAATATTCAGCTAGCCGAGTAGTAACTATTCGGCCAAATACCAAATATTCGGCTGGTCGAATATTCAAAAATTTTATTAATTAAAAAAGTTTCATATTTCATGGCTTCTTATGGTGAATTAAACCACCAAGGGAATATATATATTTTAATTCTAAAACAAACAACTCAGCAAAAATAGCTTTTCTACCGAATATTCGGCCTACAAGCGAACCGTATACCGAATATTCGGTTAGCCGAATTAACTGTTAGGCCGAGTACCGAATATTCGGCCAGCCGAGTAGTAACTATTCGGCCAAATACCAAGTACTCGGCTTGTCGAATACTTTTATATTTCAAAGATTAAAGGCATTAAAATGTTAAATTTTAAAATAATTTTACACAATATTTAATGCAGAAATTTACATATTGATAAACAAGAACTTTTTACAAGTAAACTTTATACATGAAAAAAATCTTTGTGTTATTTAAGAAGAGAATTTTAAAATTTTATTAATTAAAAAAGTTTGATATTTCATTGCTTCTTCTGGTGAATTAAACCAAGTGAATATATATATTTTTAAATTCTAAAACAATCAACTCAGCAAAAATAACTTTTCTACTGTCTTTGATTTAGCAAGGAAGTTTTTAAATGCATCTTAGATCAGTGTTTCGAATGGGCGATTATTTTCAGAGATTGTAAACATACACATTGTTCCTAGAAAATTGTAAAAAACAGAGATAATATGGTCAAGACAAAAAAATTTTGAACAAAAAACAACACCTCACTCCATTTATTTCATTAAAATTACAATATATTTAGTCAAAAATTCTGGGTGTGCAACTACAAGCCGAAACTGAATTTTCGTTCACAACTTTATCAGTAAATGAAGATATTTTAGCAAGATTTGTTTCATATTAATTTAGTTTGTATTAAATGTGATGATATCATTGAAAATGATTGGATTTTGGCCAGTGACACAGTATAAATACTATAAATTGCATTCTGAATAAAGGAATGTCTACCTCATAGTTGTTTAAATATGAAAAATGGCAATTTCCAGCACTCCTCATCATGATATTATATTTCACAGAAATCAAAGCAAGTTTGTTAAAAAATATAGCTATGATATCTTCGTTAGGGTTAACAAATGAAAATCCAAGTTTGACCTCGAATGAGATGAGATACACTTTATTTATAACTGAATAAGTGGATTTCGATTGTGGTTTTCTGAGCAAAAATTGTCTTTCTTGATGTGTATTATCAACTCTGAAAGTTTTTCTGTTTCGATTAGAAGCGCACTTTTGTGTGAAAAAGCAAGAAACCAATTATTTACTAGAAAAGGTTGAGGAAGTTGCATTTTTACATTGTTAATTCCTATGAAAATCTCCATTATGGTTAATTTTCTTAAGTAATACTTTACAAAAAGCAAATAATGTAAAAATATTCTCTTTTACTTAAATATGATTCTGTTTCTAATTTTTATGAACATCTTTATAATTTGACAGCTAAAAGTAGAAATTGTGTAAGATTTTTAAAAATGTTTTAAAAGTTTTTTTTAAGTATTCGGTTTGGCCGAATATCTTGATATTCGGCCTAACGGAATATTCGGTAATATGGCCGAAAAGGCCGAATACAGAATAGATACCGAATATTCGTTACATCCCTATTAGCTACTATATATAATGGTATATTGTATCTTCGAAAAACTAAAAGTTTCTTGAAAAACTTATTTAAAAAAAAATGCGGGAAAAAAATCTTTAAGGGTATTCTCAAATCAGAAGAGCTACTTTCTGAGACATTTCTGAATTCATTTTTGTTCGGAAATTGGCAGGTGTTGTTATTCAGAAACTATGTAGTCGAAAGACGTTTTCCATTTTTTGGTAAACGCAAAAGATTTTTCAGAAAATATTTTCAAAGTTAACGTTTTGAACCTAAATTCAGACACGGCAGCTCGAGAAAGGCAAAAAACTTGTCGTCATGTGACAACATTTGCTTATAACGTGATAAGTAATTTTATCAAAAAAATGTAAAACTAGTTTCCATTGTATTCCGCTTCAACAGTCAGGCCTGCCAATATGCTTAAAATGAGACAGAAAATGTGTCAGAAAATTTTTTGCGTTGTTCAGTAGGAAGCTCGAGAACCGCTTTAAAGAAAAATAATATAAGACAGAGAACTAAATATTGGATTTTTTCCTTTGTAACTTAATATAAACCGGCGATATGTTTTAAGATCTGGATCTGTTTTTGTCACGTAGTAGTGGAGGGTATACGGAGATATACGCCGTATACCCTCACTCTGGATTTTTTTAAGAAGCTCCGCATACCCTCTGCTTCTCAAATAAAGCATTGGCGTATACTGTATCCATGAATGTTCATGACTTTAGCGTATACCCTTTGTTTTTTTACGACTGCAACACTGGTTCTTGTCATTCAGTTCGAAAAGATATTTTTTATTTATGTTTTTGAACTTGTTTTAAAATCATCAGTTGTATTGATATATAAAGCAAGTGCATTGATGATAAAACATTAATTTTTCTTCTAATTGGCGTATTGAGACATACATTTACATTCTGCTGCAAAAACTGAAAGCCATTTTCTTCTTTGTTTTCTGAAATGAAGGGATCTCAAAGTTAATTTAAATTGATTTAAAAAAATCCTTTGACTTCAATCAGGCTAATTCGTGTAATAGAATCAACGCTACAGCTCACAAAAAAATGCAAGCAAAGTAATTTTGCAGAACACAAAATAATTTTCCACACTGTCTACTCTCTCTCCCCTTCCCCTTCTCCATCTAAAAAAATTCTTTTTGTGTTCAAGACTCTTTTTTTATTATTAGAAATTAAAATAATATTTAATTTTTGTATACTTATGCTCAATTGCTCAACATGATATTTGACTATTTCAATTCTGATAACTTTCTATATTACGAGTTCCAGCTTAAAAATTCAACAGAAAAAATATCCTACAAATAAAGTGCAGGTTTGATTAGTCACATTTTGTGGTTTTTAAAAACTATTTAAAGCTGATCTGAAATCGTAACTTGTATCTTTTTTTACACTTTCGTGAAGAAATTTTCATTTTTAAATGCACGAAATTTGCAGATATTCTTTCTTATTCGTAAACGAATAGCGTTTCTCTTTTTTCCTATAAAGGCAACTGGTCTTTCAGAAAATGGTGCCAAAGTTGACGTTTGGAACAGATTTTTTTTTAAACATGACAATAGGCAAAAGATCATTATGAAATAGCGATTGATTATAACTTAATATGTAATACATTTATTAGAAAATTTAAAAGTGCTATTTGATTTCAAAGCACTTCATACCTCATGCGATCATGCCTGCTGATTACATACTTCTGGATAAAAAAATGTCTACTTAAATGTGTCAGAAAATTTAACATTCTTGAGAGAAGTAAAACTATTTTTTAAGAACAAGTGTGTTTTTTTTTTCATAAACGTGGCTTTTGATACGAAGTTAGAAAACTGTTTAGTTATTTCAAATCTGAATCCGTGTATGGTGTGTATTTGATAATTTTGATCATATGTGAAAGAAAAATGCACAGTATAAGAATAGGAGCGTTTGAATTTTTTTTCTTTTATTTCTTTCTCTTTTTTCTATAAATCCAAGTAAAAACGTTCTGTAAAAAAGTTCCAAGTAAAAAAATTCTTCTGTCCGGTTTTATGCAACATTGTCTACTAAATGTTTCCGTCGTTCTCTGTAGTTTGTTTTGGTCCTTTGATCTGCTTTGGGGGGCAGACAGTTGAAATTTCGTCATTGAAGTAATCTGCAACAATTATCCTTATTCTAATTACCAGAGAAAATAAAAACTACTAATCAACCAATTCTCTCATATATTTTTATTTAATTTTTATTAATTTTCTTATTTTATCTTACGTTTTTACTTGGATAAATATTTATGGAAAAAGAGAAATAAAAAAAAGAAAAGAAAAAATAAAATCCAAAAATCCTCCTATTCTTATATTGTGCATTTTTCTGTCACATATCATCAAAATTATCAAATATACCATACACGGATTAAAATTTGAAATAACTAAATAATTTTCTAACTTCGAATTAAATGCCACGTTTATGAAAAAAAAAAAAAAATACTTGTTCTTAAAAAATATTTTTACTCCTCTTACGAATGGTAAATTTTCTGACACATTTAAGTAGACATTTTTTTAATCCAGAAGCATGAAATCAGCAGGCATAAGGCATGAAGTGCTTTGAAATCCAATAGACTTTTTTAATTTTCTGATAAATGTATCACATATAAAATTATAATCAATTGCTACCTCATAATGATCTTTTGCCACGTTTTAAAAAAATCTGTTACAAACGTCAGCTTTGGCAAAACATAAATAAGGCCTGACTAGGCCTAATTAATGTTTTCTGCACAGAGCCGAGACTGGTTTCATTCTTCCAAGTCTTCATGGGCCAAAATTTTCAGTTCCGGTTTTCACCCAACCCGTATGAAAATCATTGTCTCAGCGTGGCCTGGTAGCAAAATAAAGCTAAATTAAAATATAGCAACGCGTGTGAAAAAGAGCCTGTCTATGCGTAATCCTGTTTTAAACTGAAAAAGGTGTTGATCCATGCAAAATTAATATAATAATATGTGAGAAAAGGATATATAATACATTTACACCTATTAAGAAGGGAACTTGTCTGTAATGCATTTTTTTTACTTTACAGTGCGATTCCGTCTTAGAAGATTTCACTGTATAGCATTTTCTAGATTTTTAAGTCTCCAATACATGGAATATGGATTAACAAAAATAATGATAGTCGAAGCATTTGCATATAACAAATAGAGATTTATTTAAAAAAAAAAAAAATATCGCAACCTACGGCATTTCTATAAAAATAAAGATTACAAAAAAAAAAAATAAAAATAAAAATAAAAGCTAAGATTAAGTATTTTTGATCAAGATTCCTCGTACAGACAAATTTTTAACCAAATCGACGTAAAAATCAATGTTTTGTAAAAATTCACTCGGGCCGTGCCAGGCTCGGGTCGAGATTTTCATTTTTTTTTTTCGGGCCAGAATGGTCTCATGCTGAACTTTTAGATGCTATAACGCCGGGCCAGGCCAATAATTTTTTTGACAGGTCTGGCCGAGTTCAGGCCTATCTTTTATAATGGGCCGGGTTGACTTTTTTTCTATGGGTCGGCCTGGCCCGGGCCTGAAAATTTCTACCCGTACAGACTTCTAACATAAAATTTAAAAAGTATTGCAAATTTCAAACTTTGAGTTATAAATAAAAGAAAAAAATAATTATTTTTAAAATATTTTCTGTAAAACTTATTTTTATTGTAATAATAAATAATCAATCTAAATCTGTCTTTTTACAACTCACCCCAAATTACTCCTTTTACCTTTGCCCCCTCCCCCCTCACTGAAGTATCGAGCACGAAAAGCTTAAACCTTAAGTGATGAGGTGATTTTTATATATAACGTGGTGAGGTGGTGTGTATACAACCCCAAAATTTGATTTCTTGTCTTGTGCACTCAACAAAATTTACGAATTAAAATAAGAAAATCTCATGTGAATTTTGCATTATTTACTTGAATAAAAACAACTGAAAAAGTACTGTAAGTGTACATACATATACATATAAATACACGTATCTAAATACCACAAAAAAATTTCTTCATAAATGAAATTTCTCTGGGGTGGAAAACACCTTACCTGATCAGTTAAGGGTTAAAGTCTTTAAAATTACTTTTTTTCTCTGCTTTATTTGTAATTGTGCAATACGATAAATAAATCAGCAGTTATCTATTTCACTCCCTCCATTCATAATTTCTACTACCCTCGCTCCTCCAGTTTGTAAAATTTTAAATGTTTGAAATTATTTAGTTTTTTGTTAAAATTTTTTGGTCTGCTTATTTATATATTACTGAAATAATAAATAAATGTCTAATCCCCCCCCCCCCCCCCTCGCCCAAAAGAAAACAATGTGAAAAAATACAAAATACAAATAAATACAAAATACAAATACAGTATAGGACCCATTATCCGGAATTCCAAAATCCGGAAAGACCCGAAATCCGAAAAAAATAATTATTTGAAAATTTTCTAAATTTGTAAATTTGTACTAAAATTTTGAAATTTTTTGAAAATTTTACCGATTCCTAATTTTTTTTCAATCCATTGTGTTACGACGTGTAACCACTAAAATATGTTATTTCAGCCGCCAGATAACACGAAGCCGTCCATCCCTCCCCCCGACATTAGGAAAAAATCATTTTTTCTCTCCAATTTTAGTATAAAATTAATTTATATTAAGATTCGTTAAAAAAAGAAAATCATCAGATATTTCGCCGGGGGTGATTGATTCTGCTCTGAATTTTCCGAAAATTAAAAAAAAAAATTGGTCTTCAGTCCGAAAATTCGGACATAAAAAATATCGCGATTTTCGACAAATGGGTGCCGAAAAAAAAATCAATTACATCAATCGTTCGCAGAAGAAATCGCCAATTTCTCCAAAGAATTGCAGAAAAAACGCGAATTTTGTCAAGGAATCTCAAAAAAAAACACACACAAATTCCGTCAAAGAATCGCAAAAAACCCGCAAATTTCATCACAGGATTCTGAAAAAAAAGCAAATTTCGTCAAAGAGTCGCGAAAAAAATGCGAATGTTGACAAAGGGTCCCGAAAAAAAGACGATAATTTCGTCAAAGGATCGTTAAAAAATGCTAATTTTGTCAAAAAATTGCAGAGAAACTTGAATTTCGTCAAAGAATCACAGAAAAACGCGAATTTCGTAAAAAGAATGCGAACGTCTTTCAAAGAATCGCAAATATCGTCAAAGGATCGCGAAAAAAACAAGAATTTCGTCAAATGATCGCGAAAAAACGCTAATTTCGTCAAATGATTGTAGAAAAAATACGCAAATTTTGTCAAAGAATCGCGGAAAGAACGCGAATTTTGTCAAAGGATCCTGAAATAAAACGCAAATTTTGTCAAAGAATCGCGGAAAAATCGCTAATTTTGTCAAATGATCGCGAAAAAACGCTACTTTCGTCAAATGATCATAGAAAAAGTATGCAAATTTTGTCAAAGAATCACGGAAAAAACGGTAATTTCGTCAAATGATCGTGAAAAAACGGTAAATTCGTCAAATCATCGTAGAAAAAATATGCTAATTTTGTCAAAGAATTGCGGAAAAAACGCTAATTTCGTCAAATGATCATATAAAATATGCAAATTTTGTCAAGGAATCGCGGAAAAAACGCGAATTTTGTCAAAGGTTCCCGAAAAAAACGCAAATTTTGTCAAAGAATCGCGGAAAAAACGCTAATTTCGTCACATGATCGCGAAAAAACGCTAATTTCGTCAAATGATCGTAAAAAATCTGAAAGTTTGTCAAAGAATCGCAGGAAAAAAACGCTAATTTCGTCAAATGATCGCGAAAAAACGCTAATTTCGTCAAAGGATCGTAGAAAAAATACGCAAATGTTGTCAAAGAATCGCGAAAAAACTCAAATTTTGTCAAATGATCGCGAAAAAACCACCACATATTTCGTCAAAGGATCGTGAAAAAAAAAAAAAAAAACGCAAATTTCGTCAAAGGATCGCGAAAAAAACGTGAAATTTGAGAGCACCCGAAATCTGGAAAATTCCAAAATCCAGAAAGCCTTCGGTTCCGAGGATTCTGGGTAATAGGTCCTGTACTGTAAATACAAAAAAAAAAAAAAAAAAAAAAAAAAAAAAAAAAAATACTATGAACATTCGGTAAATTCGATCTTCACACCCCCCCAAACGAAATGCTCTAGCTACGCCACTGCCTACAGCGTTCAAATTAAGGGCCTTAGCGTGAAACACGAGTTTTCCCTCTAAAATTTAACAGGGGTCCCTAAATAACTGTAAAATGGGTCCTCCATTCTCAATTTTATTTTATTTTACTTTGCAGTTTTCATTTTTTAAAAAAGGAATGTCTGTCTAATACAATATCGAACACTAATTCAAGAAATCTATCTAACCGGGAAATGTGAAAGTGATCAGTAGGCTGTTAACCAATCATATATCATCTTGATGTGCTAGAAACCATCTGGGTAGTTGAGTATACAGTAACTATATGTACATACAGAGCCGAAACTAGGGGGGGGGGGGAGCAGAGGGGGCATGTGCCACGGGCGCCAGAACGAAGGGACGCCAAATGAAGGATTATACCTTTGGAATAGACATTTTCTTCTGATGGACTGATTAGGTGAAGATGAAAGAGCAGCCGTAAAAAGTTAGAACTCTGATTTTCTGGTCCGAATGGGGTGGAAAAATGGCCATATATATATATATATATTTTTAATGATCTTTAGAATACTTTTGTTGGCGCTCAGAGGGGGTTCATGACCTCCGTGTCCCCCTTGGATCCGCCATTGTAGATTACGTAGTTCAGTATTACAAATTTTATGATTACACATTTTAAATTTAAAAATAAGTAAAATTCTCTTTGTAAATATACTTTGCGGAAGAGGGGGGGAGGGGTGGGGGCGCCAAAATTCATGTTTGCCCGGGTGCAAAAAAGGCTAGTTTCGGCCCTGACTAAATATATCTGAAGTATACACGGGGAGCGTAAAAAAGCTATTTAATGAAATATATGTGGACTCGGCTAAGCCACTCTCGGAAATAATATTAGTAAAATTGATCAAGGTTTCCATGCAAGTAGAGTTTTAAAAACTTTTGCCAAATGATAAGAGCCCTCAAAATGACACTGTACTTCCCCTAGATTCAGAGGTTAATTGGGCACTGTACAAATCCGGAAGAAGGCAAGGCCATGAAAAATGGGTGTGATAATTTTCAATACAAATAGCTGTTCCGTATAAATATGCATAAATATATATAATTATTATTTAAATTTTTTCTTCTTTATATTGCGCTATTGCTCATATTTATTTCTAAAAACATAAATTTCCCGTCTTGAATAGCAGAAAATTTCCATCTTGAAAACGTGGAAATACCAAAACAGACGTTATGGGGAAAAAATAGAGGTTAGACAACAACTTTGCAGGGAGAACATCTTCCGTTTTTTCACAGATTTGTTTTTTAAATAATGTACTACACATACCTCTTTTTACCATCTACTTATTAAACATTTCTTAAGTTAGCCCTATCGGAATTTTTGAGTGAATCCTTACTTAAAAAAAAAAAAAAAAAAAAAAAAAAAACTAAATAAACCCCTATGAAAATAGAATAGAACATACCTGTAAAACCTTCACGACAAATGCAAGTATATCCGCCTTCTTTACGAATGCAGGTTCCGTTCTGGCCGCAAGGACTGGAATAACAGAGATTAACTTCTGTGTCACATTCATATTTATGCTTCATTCCTGAAATGTATAGAAAAATAAATATGAACAGTGAATAAACATCTGAAATACATTAAATGCACATTGAAATTAAAGGTTAAGTTGTGGTACAAAACCGGGACATATTTGCCCCAATTCCAAATGTTAATCCTAAACGAAAAATAATAATCTGAATACAAACAGGCATGAAAGTTGAAACTCACCAAAAGAAAAAGGTGAACTATGCACGCTATTCTAAGTTATTGCAAGTTCGAAGTGTAAGCTTTACCCGCGATTCCTGGTCAACATTAATTCTTCATATCAATATTTAATGAAAGACAAGTTTAAAAACATAATTATACAGAAAAATACACTTTTATACCATGTAACTTTCCTTCTCGATGCTAAACAACAAACACATTGAAAATTAATTTATGTAACTCACGCAATATTAAAAATTAAAAATACATCTTAAAAATAAAGAAATTTCCAGCCCCGTGAAAAATTCTCTTTATTAATCCCCAGAGTACATGAATAAACTTTCGATAAGTGTTTAAAAAAAATAAAAGGTAAGCATGATGGAAAATCACGCACATAGAGAGAATAAAAACGGAGGCATTCAAACTTATTTATTTTATTTTTTTAAACTTTGAAGACGCACATTTATGAATATTTATTGATCTCTTCTAAATCCAAAAACGTTGAATGAAAGATTTAGAATATAAACTTTTCAGTTTAAAATACAGTCTATATAGGGATATTTAAACAAAAAATAATTTGCCAAGGTCTATGATCATATGATCTTCGGTTAAGATGGAATAATATAAGTGGAAATGAATTTCTCTATGCATTAAAAATCTCAACATTGAGAATTTAATTATAACTTTTCTTAAAAAAAAAAAAAAAAAAAAAAAAAAAAAAAAAAAAAAAAATACTTTTTTGTTTTGTTTTCAATTGTAATCTCTATACACGTTTCGCACTCATTATTAATAAGCTCGACGCATCATATCTAATATTTCATGAAAGACGTGTTAAAAAATAATAGTAATATGATCCAGAAAACTGCACTTTTATGCTTTGTAAAATTTCTTTCAAACCCATTATTAAGCTATATGGGTTGTTCTCTACAATACTTGCAAATTTGGCCAAGCAGTCTGACTTGAATGATACATATGTAAATTTTCATAAAAAAATTAGATAAATGGTAAGAAATCAGTCAATTATTGAAGATTTTAATAGCAGCAGAAATCGTTTTAAAAATTTGACTTAACAAAAAAAAATAAAATAAAAATTTGTGGAAAAAAAAATAAATGAGGGAATGACAAGTGACGGAATGATGAAATAAGACATTTTTACTAAGTTGTAGGGGAAAAGGCAAAATTATGAAGAAATTCAAACTGTTTCCTTTAAGAGCAACACTTAATATAATAATGTATGATAAAATTTTTGATATTTGTAAAAAAAATTAGTATTCTGTGTGACGGAATGACTGCTAATAAAAACGCTTCCAGATATATTGACTGAAAATTTTTTTGAAAAATTAACAAAATCTTACACCACCAATTTATGTTGCTGGACTGACAAGTGCTCAAAATGGCTTCTTCTCTGTGAAGGATACTAGACTGCTACTGCTCTTTAGTGGTAGATATATGAGATAATAGCAATGTGTGAGGGAATGATGGTCTAACATGGGGAAACATATAATTGATTGAGTAGACTATATAATAATAGTAAAAAATAATATTTTTGTTATTTTTTGTAATGTACCAAATAAGAACTTTATTTTGCTTAGGGTATTTTTAATTATTTTTATTTCTGGATGGAAAGAAATAGGCAATAAAATATGGTAGTGCAGGGAGGGGGGGGGGGGGAGGAAAGGTGAGGGAATAATGTTTGCATGATATATATTACATTTTTAAATGCTAAATTTATTTATTTTTAAATTTTACTTTCTGTCCCTAATAAACTATGTTTAGATCTTCTAATAAAAATAAATAAAAATGCAATGAAATTAAGAGCATTTATATGACTGAAAAACACTTTTAGCACTATTGTAGATAATAACCCATATAACATCTAAAAACACAAAGCAAAAAACACGATTATACAGAAGAATAACTTTTACACTATGTAAATTTCCTTTACCCCCCCCCCCCCCCCCCTTCCCAACTTCCTCCCATTGTCAAGCTAAACAATAATCACATTGAAAATTAATTTATGTAACTCATGCTACGTTAAAATCTAAAAATACATCTTCAAAATAACGAAATTTCCAGCCCCATAAAAATCCGCTTTATTAATCCCCAGAGTACATGAATAAACTTCCGATAAGTGTTTAAAAAAATTAAAGGTAAGAATGATGGAAAATCACGCACATAAAGAGAATAGAAACAGAGGCATTCATTTTCAACTTGGTTTTTTTTTAGAGACGCCCGTTTATGCATATTTATTGATCTCTTCTAATCCAAAATGTTAAAAACTTGAATGAAAGATTTAGAATATTAACTATTCAGCTTAAAATTCAGTCTGTATACGGATAAAAAAAAAAAAAAAAAAAAAAAAAAAATTAGTTTGGAAGCGCGTATGATTGTACGTTATGATATTCGGTTTACGGTGGAATAATATAAATGGAAATGAGTTCTCTATTCAATAAATTTGTCAAAATTGAGAATTGCATCATAACTAAATAAACACACAATCTTGCTCAATGGTGCACAAAATACGAACTTTAATAAACTAACATACAAAATCTACGTTTCGAGCTGTTTCTACAGCCGTCTCCAGGAAAATATGATGGTAAAATGGCTCAAAGTTCAGAGACGAAAGCTTCCTGTGCAAGAGATAATTTGTCGAACCTTAACATGATGGTATTTTCCTGAAGATGACTGTAGAAACAGCTCGAAACGTAAATTTTAAATGTTAGGTTATTAAAGTTCGTATTTTGTGCACCAGTGAGCAAGATTGGGTGTTTATTTATTATATTTTATGGTGCAATGGTCCAATATGGGTTAATGAATTATAACTTTTGTTAAAAATAAAGATATTATTTTTGTTTTGAAACACAGATTCATTTATTTTCAAACTTTTTTTTAAAAACTTTTAGAGACGTATGTTTATATATATTTATTGATCTCTTCTAATCCAAAAATGTTGAAAATTTGAATGAAAGATTTAAAATATTAACTATTCAGTTTAAAATTCAGTCTATATAGGGATATTTAAACAAAAAATATTTTGCCCAAGGCCTATGATCATATGTTATGATCTTCGGTTAAGATGGAATAATATAAATGGAAATAAGTTTATGCATTAAAAACGTCAAAATTGAAAATTGAATTATAACTTAAAAAGAAAAAAGAAAAAGAAAAAGAAGAAAAAGATATTTTTGTTTTTGTTTTCGATTGTAAGCTCTATACGCGTTTCGCAATCATTATTAATAAACTCAACGCATCATATCCAATATTTAATGAAAGAAGTGTTAAAAAATAATACTAATATGATCCAGAAAACTGCAATTTTATATTTTGTAAAATTTCTTTCAAATCCATCAATAAGCTAAATAACATCTAAAATCACAATTATACAGAAGAAAACGCTTTTACACTTTGTAAATTTCCTTTAACCCCCCCCCCCCCAAATTCCTCCCATGGCCAAGCTAAACAATAATCAAATTGGAAATTAATTTATGTAACTCACGTGATGTTAAAAATTAAAAATACATCTTAAAAATAACGAAATTTACAATCTCATGAAAATTCTCTTTATTAATCCCCAGAGTACATGAATAAACTTTGGATAAGTGTTTAAAAAAATAAAAGGTAAGCATGATGGAAAATCACGCGCATAGAGGAAATAAAAACAGAGGCATTCTTCAAACTACTTTTTTTTTTTTTTTTTTTTTTTTTTTTTTAGACTTTTGAGACGTTTGTTTATGTATATTTATTGATCGCTTTTAATCTAAAAATGTTGAAAATTTGAATGAAAGATTTAGAATATTAACTTTTCAGTTTAAAAATCAATCTGTTATAAGGATATTTAAACAAAAATTAGTTTGCAAAGGCCTATGATCATACGTTTATGATCTTCGATTACGATGGAATAATATAAATGGAAATGAGTTTCTCTGTGCATTAAAAATGTCAAAATTGAGAATTGAATTTTAACTTTTTTTTTTTTAAAAAATAAAGATTTTTTGTTCTTGTTTTCGATTGTAATCTTATACACATTTCGCAATAATTATTAATGAACTCTACTCATCATATTTAATATTTAATGGAAGACGTGTTAAAAAATAATAGTAATATGATCCATTCAAAAAACTGCATTTTATACTTTATAAATTTACTTTTAAACTAATCATTAAAATAAACAATAATTATATTTAAAAAAATGTTCTCATGAAATGTTCAGAATTCTGAACACACGTTGAAAACAACGAAATTTTCAGCCCCACAATAAGTTCCCTTTTATTGATTCCCCAGTGGATGAATAAACTTTTGAGAAATGATAAAAACCAATAATCGGCAGGCATGATTGCGACCACAAAGGGTATAAAAAAGGGGGTATTTACCAATACAACAGACTTAAATCATTTGGAATCCTTAGCAACCAATGTAACTGGATAATAAGGCTAAAACTGTTTTCCCAAAACTATGCGTAGCATTCGAAAGTCTTATGGAAAAGTGTGAAATTGCAATTCTAAAATTTAGTCCCACTGCATTAAATATTTAAGATTTGTTTTAACTGCATAAATATAATTCATAAAACCTCCTCTGACAAAATCGTTTCTGATAATAATCCAGAAATAAAAGGGAAATTTGGACAATTCTCCATCATATTTCCTTCTTTCTGTATCCCTAATTTAATAAGCAGTCTATGTGACGTCACAAATGGTCACGAGTGTTACAGTAAAGTGTCACAATAGTGACCAAAATGAAAAATCTTTGCATTATGATTCTTATGTGACTGTGACTTGGTGACTCGTCTGGGAAATCACGGACTCCAATATGAAGCCACCGTGACCGACTTTTGAGTCATTTGAACTTTCGTCAGAAAATGGGGCATATCAAATACACAATATTTGACTCAAATACACAATATTTGACACAAATACACAGTAATTGACGAATCTCAATGACTCATTTTCTACGTCACGTGATACCAACGCGGGATCTGAGAATTGCATTCATGCACGGTACTTCCATGGTGGCTGTGCTTCCATATTTCTGTCACATTCCACTCTCGGTGCTGTTAGAGATGTTATGTTGTTATGATGCTTTGCTAAGACGAAATCAAAGAAATAGAAATGGTGTCATCTATGTATTAAGCACGTCAAAGTTGACAATTTAATTATAAGTTTTCTTAAAAAAGTATTTTTTTACCTTAGAATGTGTAAACTTTGCATGTGATTGGTAATCAATCTTAATACATTCTGCGCATCGTATCAAATACTTAATGAAAGGCTAGATAAAAACATAATATGATGATTACGGATTTAATACAGTTTTATTATAAAAAAATTATTTGAAGCCCAACAACAACATTAGAAATTAATTTATCTAACTCACGCAATGTTCAAAATTAAAAACACATCTTAAGAGTAACGAAATTTCCAGTCCCATAAAAATCCTCCTTTATTAGTCCGCAGAGTATACATGAATAAACTTTCGAAAAGTGCTTAAAAAATAAATAAAAGGTAAGCATGATGGAAACTCACGCACGTAAAGCGGATAAAAACAGAGGCATTCATTTTCATACTTCGGGCCTTTTGAATTTACAATTTATCGATACAACAAACTTCAATTATTTGGTACTCTTGGCGACCATAATGTAAATACAGGAGTAACAATTTTATAGATCAACAGACATTATTAAAAAAAGTTTATTCACTTGTTTGATCCTCTCCACCCACCAATTTCTTTTTCGCTCTTCCTCTTAAGCAAATAATCGACTGCTCATCGAATTTGTTTGAAAGTTGGGGGCCAAGGGGCAAAGTGCTTTTGCATCGATTGACAAGCAGCCGATATTAAAATCGATGAAATTTTAATCGTGTTTTTTGACTCGCGTAGTATTTAAAAGCTGTTTCGGATGCATTATCTTGGAGGTAATTTAGTTTCCGAAAGCTTTTTTAAGTTATTTACTTATTTATTTTTAATTGGGGTATTCTAGGGGAAGAAAATGTGTTTAAAAATTAAAGTTATTTGTTTAGAGCAGAATTTTTTTTTTTTTTTAATCATTTAGTTAATCAATATATACATTTATGATTACGTAAGAGAAAAAAGGCAGGCAAAATTAAATTAATGACTCATTATATTTTAATTGAATTTTGAAGAAAATATAGAAATGAAATCCAACAGTGTTAGTTTAAATAAAAATACAGTTTACAACGAAATTCCACTTATGAAAATGTATAAATTTACAAATAAAGGCTATTTAGATTTTACTTTCTTAAAAATAAAGTTCCAACAGATATTCAACGAACAAACTATTTCAAATATTAAAATACTTTTCAAACTTTTTAATGATTATAATGTTAAAAAGTTCTTATGAATATTTTCAGAATACTTACTTAATTCGAAAAGGCATGAAACGGTTCAAGTTTGCAATTTAAAATTGCTAAAGCTGAAAACACCCTGAATTAATAAGGGTTTTTCATACAATGCAAAAAAAAAAAAAAAAAAAAAAAAAAAAAATCCGTCAATATACACGATTTTTTTTTGTAAAAATTTACGGAATAGTTTAATTTTTTTAAAGAAAACAGAACATTTTCCGTAATTGATATTTTGAGATTATAAATCCGTATAAGTTTTTCCTAAATTTTACGGAATATTTCTGTATTGCTTTCAAAAATTTTACGGAATGTTTCTGTATTGCTTTCAAAACAGTACGAGTTCCGTAAATGATGTTTAGAAATAAGTGCTATGCTGAAAGCAAAATAATTAATTGTCGAAAATACTTGTCTTACAGTGATATTATTTTCAATGAAACCCCATTATTGGCTAAATATAAACATTCAGAATTGTATACTCAATTGAAAAATATTATTTCTACGAAAATACGTTCCTTACGAAATTACGTTACTTATGATTGCAGTATCGGAACACGAAAGAGAAGTAAGATTACTTTTACCATGTTGTGCAGAACTTACGTTAAAAAATAACTTCTCGTGCCAAGCAACTATATTAAATTATTGTATACCCTGCCATTGCTTCATAAAATACATCTGAAATAAGTAACGATATTTGAAAACTCAACTTGTGTATTCATGGCTTAATCGTTAAAGGCACCAAACTGAAAGAGGACAGTTCCCTAGTTTGAACCCCGTGAGGGATAAGTGCTGTTAGTTGAAATAATTTGAGTTCACACCTTAATGTGTGAACGAGTCCGTGAAGAGTGAAATGCATAAAGATGTGTAAGTTTCTCCTTGAAAAATTATATTTTGTCTTTGAAACGGAAAATTTTAAATATGAAAACATAAAAAAAAAAGGAAAAGGTCTGTGTAAAAATGGAAAATTTTCTGTAATTTACGGGAAAATTTTTCCGTTAAAATAAGGAAATAGTACTGGCGTCTAGACTGCCAGTACAATTTCCGTATTTTAACGGAAATTTATTTTACAGTGTAGTGTTGCCAAATCCAATGACACAAAAGCGGGGCAGGGAGATATAAAAACGGGACAGCGGCTTCTAAATCGGGACATAAAATACAATAAATCTTACGAAAACGGAACCTGTCTATAACGGAATCCCATCTTATACGTAAAAAATTCATAATCCCTACTGAAGAAATATTATACAATTATAAATAATAAAATAAAATGAAAACCGGTATAAAACTGAATTTTCCTGTAACTAGACTTTCCATCTTAGTAGGTTTTATTGTACTACATAAACACAATAATCCTTAACAGTAAAATCTTTAAAAGAGGAATAGTTAAGGATCAAATTCCGATTTGTAGAGGTTTCCGATTCAACAGTTATCTTATTTATATGATATTCCTTCCGTAGGGACTATGAAATTTTTAAGTATAAGACAGGATTCCGTTATAAATAAGTTCCGCTTTCAGAAGTTTTACTCAGCAAAGTACATTAAAACCTGTTAAAACAAAATACCTAGGGATTGGGGAAATATATATATATATATATATATATATATATCATTTACTGTGATTTCTTAACTGTTTTATTCACCTTAATCTTTATGATATTCTGGAAGCCATGTGAGCGTGGATTTTTGTAAAATACTGAAATATTAATCGGTATGGTGTTTATTATTTATATTTTATATCCTATAAATATTTAAATACGTTTTATTGATTCTCCCATTTCATATTATTTGTTTCTATTCTGCTTTCATTTTTAATCAATTCACTTGATTTTAATGGTTGTTTGGGCACAGGGGAAAATAATTTTTAGCTTTAGCTTATTTTTCCCACAGAAAACAACCATTTTGCTTATATCATTGAATTCTGTGCCCTTGATAACGTAATTCAATGTATAAGCTTTTCAATTTTTGTCGGTGTCCACTTTTTTCTTTTTCTTCCATAATATTTCTTATAATATTTTTTTTTTATATTTACAGCTATAATTCATATTAATTGACGGTGGTAGGTTATGTTTAATTAATGGTTATATATATATATATATATATATATATATATACGTTTTAGCAGGTACGATCGGAATCATAAACGGAACATTACGGAACAATTTTTTTTTTTTTTATAATTGCATTAAAAAATGGAGCAATGCATTAAAATATGCGGTTGAAGTGCGTTGATTTTGGGTCAGATCTCTGGTGTCGTATTGACTTCAAATAGAGTTTTCGGGTTCGGGTCAGTATAGTTCGACCTATGCAGGACTTTAAAGTGGATGACAATAAAGAAAGCCACGAAAACACAAAGGTAAAAATAAAAAACAATTTCTCGAAATTGTTTTCATTTTTCTCTTAAAAAATACTTGTATTATTTCAACAATCTTTAAAAGTTATTTGTGACAACATAATTTCTTGCAATAAAAACAACTATAAAAAATAACTTTATTCATGCACCAGGATGCCTTAGATTAATTTACATTTTTAAATTATTTATTTGAAAACATGTATTTTGCCACCCCCATTACCGCCTGTTGGTCAATAAAATCTGAATCAATCGATAACCTCTTTTTAAATTTTGTGCATCCCCTTTTCTTACTAAAAGTGACTAAAAGTGACTTTCTACAGAAAGGGAGTACTTCAGTTGCCAACATTAAAAAAATTAATCTACAAAAAAGTTAATATCTCAAAAATAAACTGAGATGCAGTTTTCAAACAAATTGCATTTAAAAGAACATTTATTTCCCGATAAGGCGGTATAAAAATTTAAAATGTGCGATGCTTAGAAGTTAAAAAAATACAGTAGAGCACAATGAAAATGATACATTTGATTTGTTTTGCGGAAGGCTTATACAACGGAACGGTATTTTTTTGTGAGACGACACTCTAAATTGCTGGTTATTGCTGTTAATTAAAACACTTTTAATTAACATATCGGGGGCAAAAAAGTATTATAACATAATGGAAAACAAAATTTTAATTCATTGCATTTTAAGAAAATCTCTATCTCAACTAAATCTTAATAAAAAAAAAAAATAGATTTAAATTCAGAAATTTACTAAAATCGGAGAGTCCTATGAATTTTCATAACAATGATTTTTTGACAAACGAAAATAAAAGCTAATCTGTTGTCAATAATGAGCTATAATAAAATTATATATTGCAGGATTTTAGAAAATATAAAATTTCACAGATAAGTACAAAGCTTGTGCTAAAAATCAGAGCAGTGTTGAGTTACGCGCGTCCTGTTTGATGGCGCCATCGATCGATTTTCGGCGGGAAACTCGAGCCTCCTTGGTGTGGATGGATGCATCAGTAAGTGCCATCAGGGGCGCCCCACATAAATTTATTATGCCCTCGCGGGAAACGTATTGGATTCCAAGCAGAATGTAAATCGTGAGTGGAAAACGAACCTCTGATTGACGAATGATGAATATGGTGATGAGGAGCTTCCACAAGAGACTGTATTCTCGCCGAATGAAATGTGTTGCAAAAGAACAACGTTAATAGATCCAGAAATTCTGAGGGAAATTTGACGTGGAAATTAATATTTAACTAAGAAATTAATGCAAAGCCACACAAAATTACAATTGACTGTTTTAAACGGGATTTTTCGTTTTCGTTTTGCATAAATGTAGAGTTGAGTTGTTTATCCCAAAATTTATTCGGAAAATGAAAAGGATTTATTTATAAGGAATTTTCACTATTTTGATATAAAGAAGTCGCAAAAGTAATATTATATCGTCAGAATTTTGATTAATGAATAATTACCATGGTGATAATCTCACAGGAGACTGAATTCTGATCTTGCCGAATCAAGTGTATTGAATTAGAAGCAAAATGAACAATTCCAAATAATTCTGAAATTTCTCTGGAAAACTTTAGATGAAAATTCGTATCTCAATAAGAATTATGAATTTATGTAAATTTTCTTCAGAAGTTTATAAAGCGAATATTTTAAATATTTTTTTTTAGATAAATATTGTGTACAAAACATTATTTATATGAAATGTGTTGAAAAAAAAAAGTATTTTAAAATAAATTTTCATCTTTAAAATATAAATATGTCAATAACTAATGGACCCGTGCGAAGAATTCGCACATAGCTGCACCACCTCGCTCCGTTACCTCTCCTTTATTCCCTCTTACATCCCCGTATACCCCCAATTTTTAATTTAAGTGAAATGTCAAACGAAGTCTTTTAACGAAAATTCAGTATGCAGTATCAGATGTGGCCAAAAAATCCAATCTTATGATACCTCATTCATCGTTGTACCCTACATACTAGTTGAAAAAATGGGATGTTGAAAAACAGAAATAATATGGATGATATTATGTAACTGAAACCTCGACTCGAAAAATGATGAATATGATGATTAGTAGGCTATAAAAGAGGGTTTCCTGATGATCGTTTGGGTAATGTGTTGATTTTAAGGCTGCTCTCAACTGCTCTGCTCAACAAGCACAAAACGTTTTGACACATTTACAAATTCATTTTTTAACGGAAAGATATAAAATTGGAAAGCCTGACCATTGAAGAGATTTGGAATCGAACTGTTTTTTCCATTTTTTGATCACTCAATTACCTATTGAGTTATAAGTAATTTTGATCACGTGACACGGCATTTTTCTCCCCTTATTGACTGGATTATCTTCTTTCATTCGGAAGTTCGGTACAAAATGCCAACTTTGACAGTATTTTCTGAAAGATCTATTGCGTTTACAAGAAACGGAAAAAACGGTTCGATGACATACTTTCTGAATAACAACATCTTCTAGTTTCATGCGTTTCCGAACAAAAATGAATTAAAACTTATGTCAGAAAGTTGACCCTTTGGATTTGAGAACAGCTTTAAAGACAAGTAAATAATCATAGAAGTCTTGAATTGTTTACTTTTGAGGGACATTAAAAAATGTAGGTATTAGAGGTCTGCACGGGCCGACATTTCCAGGCCCGGGTCCGGCCCGGCCCGGCCCGGTATAACAGCAAAAAAGTTCGGCCCGGCCCGAAAAAAGTTAAAATCTCGGCCCGAGTGAATTTCTAACATTGATTCAAAACATTGATTTTTAAGTTGATTTGGCTAAAAATTTGTCTCGTATCAGGAGTTCAGGCCAAAGTTATTTATCTTAACTTTTTTTTTCATGTTTATAATTTAAGTGATGTATGCCCTGTACATGTATGTATATGTCATGTACAAGGATGTACATGTATAAATCTATAAGTGCCGCAGGGTGTGATATTTATTTTTTTAATGAATTTCTATTTCTTGTATGTAAATGTTTGTTATCATTAATATTGTTAATCCATATTCCATGTACTGAGGTGTTAAAAATCTGAAAAAATGCTATACAGTAAAATCTAATACGGATTTGCATAGAAAAGAAAAATAAATGCGTTATAGACAAGTTCCCTTCTTAGCAAGTGTAAATGTATTATATATTCTTTTCTTACGTATTAATATATTAATTTTGCATGGATCAACACGTTTTTCAGTTTAAAACAAGATTCCGTCATAGGCAGGTTCTTTTTCACACGTTTTACCATGTTTAAATAAGCGTATAAATCTACTATTCTTTAAAAAGAATGAATTTTAATGTTTAATTGTAGAATGATGACGATTTAAAAATGTATGCATTTTTGGGAAAAAATTTTGGGCCAAGCCTACTGACCTTTGAACGGACCAGGCCACGCCGAGACAATGATTTTCATACGGGCTCTGTGAAAACTAGGACTGAAAGTTTGGGCTGTGAAGACTAGGAATGAAACCAGTCCCGACTCTGTACAGAAAAAATAAGTTAGGCCCGGCCCGGCCCCAACCTTCAGGAAAAAAGTAAGACCCGAGCCCGGCCAGAGTGCCGTGAATGAAAATAGGCCCGAGACCGGCCTGCGGGTAGGGCCGGGCTCGGGCTTCGGGCTGGCACGTGCATATGTATAGCTTGCTATAGCTTCTTCATTATTTATTTGTTTATATATATATATATCTATATATAGCATAAAATTTCAGATAAATGCTTTAAATAGGTTTACTTACCTCTATTTCGCATGACTAATTACACGCAATTCTTGTTTGCATTGTCTCGACTTGTTTATACAAATTTTAATAAACATTAAAGAGTAATTTGCGAAGCAGTTTTAGAAATTAACTTTCTTAGACGAACTTTATGAATTAGAATTCATTCCGTCAAATTAATACACTTAACGCTTAGCAGCATTCATTTTTATGCTTGCTCGGAAAGTTAACCCTAATTGAGAGGACCGAGGTGACGCAGTGATTGTGACGAACTACAAAGAATAATTTTTAAAACATAGATAAATTAATATAATATAGATTAAGATATGTCCTGCCGTATTAATTCATTCCATTAGATATCGAGATAGATGTGAAAGGAAACGCTTACCAGTAAAGCCTTTCGGACACCTGCAAGCGAAAGTGTTGACCGGATAAATAGGCCTGAAGAGGAGAGTATTCGATGCGATGAATCCGGAGGCGTTGCCGAATTTCAAAACAGATAGACATTCCTCAAAATTCACACACGGTTCACGAACGCACAAGTTATCGTCAAAAGGAAGAACCTGGAAAAGGAAATGAAACAAATTACTATTGTAATTCTAGCATGCTTTACAAAAATGTGATAAAAAATAAATAATGGCAAAAATGTACTTAAAATAATGACAATCAACTTTAAAATAATGACAATCACTAACGGGTTAAAAAAAAAATGTGGTATTTTAACAAATTTTGATAGATGGCCAGTTTGCATACAATGTTAATGTTATATTGAATAACTTCACGTGTAATTCCTGTCAAGAATTTTCACACGGGAAAAAAAAAAGAATTATGAAACATTTTTCAACACTAACATAACGTTATTAAGAAATTTTATATGCAATGCATCACTGAGTTGGACAACAATACATTTTCTGTGGAGTATAGATAAGTAGCATTTATAATTCCCTTACAGCGAAGCGCAAAATCATTTCATTACATTATCATCTATGAGAAAAAATCATTTGCTGTGTATTTTAATGATGCCCCGATATGTATAGTATTTATTGTTCATTTACTGAGACATACAAGAAAATTCTGTTATTGAGGTTTATTATAGAATGTTCGTTATGGAACATGTAGTGTGTAGCATTTATACTTCGTTAACACGTTAATTGCCAATTACACGATATCGCGTGATGCGAGTTCTTACCAAACGGCCGATCATGATTATCGAGTGGACGTCGCTGTCAAGTTTCTAAGCGGAAAGTATAGCGGCCACAGCGAAACGGCGCTGACTCGGAATCCGATGAACTAAATACAAAAAAAAAAAAAAAAAAAAAAAAAAAAAAAAAAAAAAAAAAATTGGCCATCACACGAAATTCCATTTTTAAGCTTGGCAATGAACGTGTCAATAGGGATACCCAGAAGAATTTCTACACATTACATGGTCTATGGGGTGGGGGGGGGGGTTCGTTTACTGTGCATTTTATTGATGTTAAGATATTTCAAATATAATGATAATGATATGCATAATTGAGGTGGAGTACGACATGCTTTCTTAGGAGTATACAACAAGTAGCATTTATAGTTTAATTACGGAGCACGCATGAAATATTTCCATTTCATTATGAATGAAAAATAGTTTGTTGTACATTTTTATGATGTTATGATATTTTAAACATAATGAAATTTAAAAGAATCACTAAGGTGCACTACAACATGTTTTCTATAGATCAAAATAGAGATAAAAAGATATAGATAAAAATTTACATAAAATAAAATAAGATATGTAAGATGATATATAAATAAGATATGTAAGATGATATATAAATAAGATATGTAAGATCTTATATAGATATATAAGATGCTATAGATAAAAAATTTCTATAGGGTTCTTTCTATAGATTTTGAAAAGGCCACATTTTTAAATACTACTCCTTTATTTATATTGAAATTTTTTTGCTTCAAATTCTTAAATGTGTGAGTAGCCGTACCGTCATCAAATTTAAGTTTGATAATCTGTTTAAAAGCCTTGTTTCTTGAGAAAATAAACACTGAATAAGTAGAATAAATAATTAATATAATCCCATGTTTGAACAATACACACTCAAGTTAAATTATTACACTCGCACTGATTTTGCAAGGAAGGTTATTTTATTTTGTGCTAAAATGTTTTATCCTTCGACATGTTATAAGATATAGAATTTTCGGACGTCATGTTCACCTTGATTATTAACCCTTTGGGATCCGGCGTCTCTTACACAAATTTTATTCGGTCGGCACCACATTTTGTAAAAGATAATTTCAAAAATGCTCTGATTAAGTAAGGTAAATTTTATTTTTCTTTATTACTGGTGCCAAAAACAAATTCTGCAAAGAAAGATGATGCCGCCGCAGCGGCAAGAACGGAGTGCAGAGGGTTAAATGAAAAATATACGAATTGAAGCTTAGAGACATAGCACCCTTTTAGTAAAATAAATCAGAAGTTCCAATTCGTATATTTTCCTCTTCGAAATGTTTTTTTGATACATTTGTTAACCATTGTAAGTGTTAATGTCTATTTGAAATGCATACTTTGAGCTATACAATTAATATTCGGCTATCTGGTCATAAACTCTAGCAAAAAAACTAAATTTTCAAGATAAACACAAATTTATTTACTCTCACCATTAATAATTCCATTTGACTTAACTATTTTATTCTAGAAAAGCAAATTCAAAGGGCTAATTAACCAAAAAATTCCAAAACTCATTTTCCGCTGTGAGCACTTTGTGAAGAGATAATTAAATATTTTTAAAAATATTAACGCACTAGAAACTATGAAAAATGAAATAATTGTAAAATAAATTATTCAAGCAGCGTGTACCGTGTACTAATGACTATTTGCACACGCATATGAAGAGTCATTAAAAATTTTAATGGCTTTAAAAAAATGCTATTTGCTTGTCGAATGTTTGATTTATACTAAAAATAACAACAATTTGTTTATTTTTGCCTTAAAACAAATTTTTTAGTGTAATTATGATTATGATTGTAATTAATTAATTAATGAATTAATTAAAAGTACTTTTGAACAAACATAAACTTAAATGTAGGTTTTCTATTAAATTCCATTTACAAAAGCTAGAGTAAATATGTTTTATTTAAAAGCGTGCCTGTAACAGATTAAAGGTTTTTTTTGTTTTTGTTTTTTTAAAGGCTAGAGAAAAACAAAATTAATTTTACTTCTTATTTTATTCCATTTTATGTATTTATTATTAAACGAATGCTAAATATAATTAAATTTATCAAAAAAAAAAAAAAAAAAAAAAATTCATATGAAAAATAAATAAAAATTGTGGAATTATTTTTTATAAAGTAAAATAAGTAGAAAGCCAAATCTTTTGTACAAATGTTAAAAGATTTTTAAGTGTTTTTTTTTTTTTTTTTTTTTTTTTTTTAATCGTTTTTGCCTTTAAAAAAAATTGGCGATAGTAATATAGTTAATAAATTTAAGGTTTTATTACATTGTTTTATTATATTAGTTAAAAAAAACTTAAAATATTAAAAAGTAGAATAGATCACACAAAAATCACACATTTTAATTGAAAAAAAAAATCCATTTTCAAAATAAACACAAATTTGTTTATTCTCACCATTTTCAATTTCATTTGACTTAACTATTTTATTCCAGAAAAGCAAATTTAAAGGACTAATTAACCTACGAATTCCAAAACACATTTTCCGCTGTGAGCATTTTTTGAAGAAATAATTAAATATTCTTAAAAATATTAACGCCCTAGAAATTATGAAAGATTAAATAATTTCAAAATAAATTATTCAAACAGCGTGCACTAATGACTATTTGACGAATGCATATGAAGAGTCATTAAAAATTTTAATGGCTTTAAAAAAAATTGCTATTTGCTTGTCGAATGTTTGATTTAACCTGAAGTGAAATTCTAAAATAACTGTTTGTTTTTGCCTGAAATGAAAAATAAAATCTTAGCATAATTATGAGTATGATTGTTATTGATTAATTAATTAAAAGTACTTGTGAACAAATATAAACATCAATGGAGGTTTTCTATTAAATTCCATATAGAAAAGCTAGAGTAAATAAGTTTTATTTGAAAGCATGCCTAAAGAAGCTAGAGAAAAACAAAATTAATTTTACTTATTTTATTCCATTTTATTTTTCGGTTGGTTTCATTTATTTATCATTAAATGAATGCCAAATATAATTAAATTTAACAACAACAACAAAAGTAAAATGAAAAATAAAAAATAAAAATAAATAAATAAAAATTGTGGAATTATTTTTTAAAAAGCAAAATAAATATAAAGCCAAATCTTTTGTGCAAATTTCAAAAGTTATTTTTAAAAATATTTTTTGCTTAATTTTTAAAAAAATTGGCAATAATAATGCATAGTTAATAAATTTAAGGTTTTATTACTTTCTTTTACGATGTTAGTTAAATAATAAAAAAAAATCCTTAAAATATGGAAAAGTAGAAGAGAAAGTAGAGCGCCACCCCCTCCCCCCTCCAATTTTAATTGGAAAAAAAATATATTTGTAAGCTATTTCAATGACGAAATTAAAACATCTTACACTGTGATATAATGTTCCACTAGCAGAAATTTCAAACAAATAATATATTTAAGTTTGATATAAAAACTTGATACAGAGGAACGAACTAATATAGTCAAATGGAGTTCATTGGTTTATATCATTTACAGATTATGATAGCTACGAAGAGGTTCAGGCAGCAATAGTTCGTTTTTGGAAAGTGAAAACTTGTTGAGTCACATTTATTTACAAATTTGATTGAATACATCCACAGAATACAATCGGTAAAATAAATAAATATTTTTTTTAACATAAAGTAAGCTGGGAAAGTCAAAATTCATTGCATTCGTAAATAAAATTCATAGAAATTTCTGAAAAGTTTACGAGTTTTTTTCTTTTGATAGATATCTCAAACTGAAACTAGTTAAGGCGGTTCTCAGATTTCAATGCTCAACAAAGGCGAAGCTTTCTGACACATTTTTTGACATGTAAATGCACAAAATTGGCAAGTCTGTTTATTGAAGCGATTTGGAATCGAAATGAGTTCTCCATTTTTTTTTTTAAAGAAATATATATATATATATAAATTACTTAACGAGTTATAAGCGATTTTAGCCACCTGACAGCGCTTGTTTTTTTTTTCCTTTCTTTGGCTGCTTTCTTTTTTCTTTTTGTCCAGAAATTCTTTTCAATACCAGGGTTCTCAGCAAAACATGTCTGACAATTTCCCTGATCAAATCTCAAAAAATTCCATGACCAAACGGACATACAACGAAATTCACTATTTATTTCTGCAATCCTTTCACAAAATTAGCAATTTTTTTTTTTCTGCGATCGCTCTTTGACTTCCTCGGATATTTTTTTTTTTTTTTTTTTTTTTTTGCGGTCGTTTGACGAATTTAGCGTCATTTTTCTTTCCCCCCCCCCCCGGACTTGTTAGAAAACATTTGTAAATTCTCTGACTTTTCCTATATATTTCTACATTTCCCTGTCTACTTTGAAATTCCCTGACTTTCCATGTCGCTGGGGGCTCTGAAAACACCAAATTTGACAGTATTTTCTGAACGATATTTTGCGTTTACCAAGAAACTGAAAACGTCTTTCAATTACAGAGTTTCTGAATAAGAACACCTGCCAATTTCATGCATTTACGAACAAAAATGAATTTTAAAATGCGTCAGAAAGTAGCTTTGGATTTGAGAACAGACTAGTTATAATGCGTAACTATTTGAATCGGTGACTTCTGAAATGAACTAAGTCCATAGTTTCATTATATAAGGTTATGTGTTTATTACGTAAAAATCTGTCAACACGGAATCACATGAGACAGCATAAAAATTCCGTTTTACAGAGAAATTCGTCGTAGCGAGTATTATTGTATGGCATTGCTACTGTAAGGAAAATAATTGTACGTCTAAGACAGGATTCCGTTATAGACAGGTTCTGTTTTCATCACTGTTATTTTATGTCCCGATTTAGAAGCAGCTGTCTCGCTTTTTTTGTCTCACTGTCCTGATTTTTGTGACACTGGCAACACTAGTTGTAAGACACTATGCCTATGATTTGAGAAATATCAAAATATGGGCTTAGTTCCTTACAACAATCACCGAGTCATTTATTTAAAATAACATATTGAACAAAGTGGAATCAAAATATTAGATAATACTAGTCAAAGGTTATAGAAGAAAAACGCACAAGAAACATTTGAAAGGAAAAAAAAAAACACATTATGATATTTGTTGTTAAATACGTTATAATGCACTTAAGTGCACTATAATGCAAAGTTATAGAATTTGTAAAATTAAATGAAAATATAATTATGTACACTGTTAAAAATTTCTGTAAAAACACAGGCAAAAAAACCGAGACTCTCTGTAAATTTACACTAGTTCTCGGTTAAATGCATTCGACTGAGTTTCTCGGTCAAGACTATCTGTAATTTTACACTTAGTTCTCGGTTAAATGCATTCGACTGAGTTTCTCGGTCAAGACTCTCTGTAATTTTACACTAGTTCTCGGTAAAATGCATTCGACTGAGTTTCTCGGTCAAGACTCTCTGTAAATTTACCCTAGTTCTCGGTTAAATGCATTCAAATGAGTTTCTCGGTCCTCGTTTTACAGACATTTCCCTTATCTTGTATCTGATTCCCTGTAGGGATTTTCATGTCTTTCAATGAAATTTGGATAGAGTAAAGAAATAGACGAAGCTAAATATTTTCAAAAAGTGGTAATTTTCTTAATCATTTTCATAGTTATAATTAAAAAAAAAAAAAAAAAAAAAAGGTTACATGAAACATTTTCAACTGCAAAAGCTTTTCCATTTATAGAGAGGATCATAATACATTTAAATTGCTATAATTGATACAACCATAAAAGTATTTTTGGTTAATTAATCTGATTATTTTTGTAAATATTTTACAAAAATGTTATAGCTACCGATATATTTAACCACTTTTAATGAAAAAATATACCTAACTTTCACATTATTATTATTTTAAAATTCCAGTATATCTTCAGATATTAAAGAAGATAATTATTCAGAAGAAGCAATTTCTTGATAAATAATTCCGTAAATAAAGGATTAAAAAAAATTAATTTAAAAACATTGATTTAAAAAAAATAATAAGTAATATGTATCGGTCCAAACTGAATTAAAATAAACCGTTTAAGAAAATTTCTAACGAATATATATGAAGTGAAATCTTTGAAAAGCACAAATACAATAGATTTTCCCCCGCTTCATTATAAAAGACATCCTTTGTACACAACAGCAACAGCTCCTATGGCGCACTCGGCCCCATCAGTGGCCGAGAGGTTCTGCTCTCGAAGCTGGTAGACGGGAGGTGCTGGGTTTGATCCCAATCGCGCCCGTCGGCCTAATCGTTCGGAGTTTTCGTGGTTTTCTTCGAACCTTGGTTTTCCAAGCGTTAATACGGGTTAGGTTCCCTTAGAAAGACCTCCACGGAAGGCACCCCCCCCCCCCTTAGGGCCTATATCCCACGTGCAGATAATTGGCCGACATAAATACAACCAACCTATGGCGCACTCAGTAAAGTGTTTTTCTCCCGCCCAGAGTACTCGGGTTCAAACCACAGGCCGCCTAGAAGCAAATTGCGTAAAAAATTAAATTAAATGGTACTGCAGTTCAAATTTATTCGAAATATATTCTGATACTTCGAAGTTCTAAACTTCTCTAATTTCAAAAACTATGATAAATTATTTTCATTAAAAATAAATTGATTTACAGAATCTTGTGTATTTTTAACGATGTTAATTTACGGAGTCTTGTGTATTTTTAACGATGTTAGTTTACTGTAAATTTACCGAATAACTTCTCTGTTATTTAGCAGAATCTCTGTTTTTCTAATCTCTATAATTTTACATAAGACTTAAGATAATGGATTATCAGTAGATTCTCTGTAATTTCACAGAAAATTTGTTAACAGTGTACGAACACTAACTTACCTGTACGTTCGCTAAACGTGCAAGAATAGCTCTGTTCAGATAGACTCTTTCTTGAAGATAGTGAGGAGAATAATAATCATCAGGGTCACGTGAATCGGGCCTTCTAACGGAGAAACTTACGTTTAAAATCTTTGCGTCCACGTCAGTATCATCCTAGAAAGATATAAAGTATATGAATTAAAAGAGTCTGAAAAAATTATATACATATGTATTTGGTTACACTTTGAAGTGATCGAATTATAGATTACATGCTTATCCCATACAGGGGAGACCGGGGCTAGTTGACTACAGGGGTAAGTTGGCGCAGTCCTCATAAATCGTCTGTTTTTGGATAAATTACGCAACCAGTCACACAGTACCTTTCTTCTTCCTTTTTACAATCCTCATTGTAGTTTTGCAGCGTTATCTACGTGCAGTGTCATTTATTACGATTTTTCTGTTTTTTGCACTAATAAGCAATTTTTTGTTGCGTCATCCTTTTTCTAATTTCTAATAATTATCTTAATAACTGCGATTTAACTTGTGTTGTTTTTCTTAGTGAATGATTAACTGTACCTACGCCATATGTGATTTACTTGTATTATTTATGCTTAGATGGTTACGTGTTCTTTTGTGAAGAAATTTATTATGGGGCTAGTAGGCGCATTGAACACGGGACAAGTTGGCTCAGCGTTTGGTGTGTGCTGGTAGCTTGAAAAACAGCAAACACCGAGAAAAGTGGTTGCAATGCAAGATTTTGGGCACACGAGGCTTGCCCAAACGGAGACACTCGATTTTTTATTTGTGACAACTGTAACTCTGATGATGATATCGAGTAGGATAGAAGTTACTCAATGTTAATGTTTTATTCATTATTTTTATGTCTGTATAATTTAGAATTTACATTGTACGGCGATAACGCCTTTGTTTAAACTTATTGATATAATGAAATTGATTTCTCTTAACTGCGTGTCTTATTTCAGTTTCATTTAAATTTTTATAAAGCGGGTGCCAGCTTACCCCATAGGTATAGGCAACTTACTCCGTGACGGGGTAGGTTGGCGCACAATTTTCCTTTTACTTTAGACTTCCGCTAAACATAAACTACAAAAGCTACAACCTCAAAACTCCGGGTATTTATAGCCCAGTGCCTGTTCTTTAAAAGTACAGTTAAAGTTTCATAAAAAACTTAAACAGAAAATTAATAAAAATCAATAACTAAAAACTGCGCCTACTAGCCCCGGTCTCCCTACATAAAGGTTAAATAATGAGAGTTCGCCATTACAGAAATTCTTTGAAATTTTTTTCTTAAAAATAATCAAAAGATAATAACTAAATAATGAGTCTTTATTTTTTTTTCATAGCACACCTAAGTTGATCTTGCGACACAAAGGCAACACATGGCACAAAGATTGAAAACACCAGTTTTAGAGTATACGAAGTAGAAATGACCACATACACTGTCTATGTCTATACACACCGATAAAATATATTTTCCATAGTTTAATAGTTTAAAAATAACTCCAATAAATTTAAGCCGAATACACAAACTTCACGAGATTCTTATTTTTATTTTTATTTTCATTTTCCTGAAAATTAATGTGAACAAACTATTCTCAAAAGAAAATCCATTCTTGTCTAAAATAACAACTGATATTTAAGTAAAATATATTTTTCTGAAAAATAGCGTTTCCAGAAAAAAACCGTCGCATATATTTTCTAACATTACGAAACACCTCGTACTTTGGAAAATAGAATTTAAAAAAATTCTCCAGTTTAAAATTTTGACATACATTTTTCGCTTTCTTCAAGATATATGGGTTTACATTTTTAGTTCATGATAGAAAATACAATAAATTTTAAGAAGTGACATTTTATCTCTGAAAATAATGCGATGCATGTATTTAAAGAGTTTTTTTTTCCTTGTTTAGCTATTTAAATACTGCGATACTATTTGAAAATAAAATAAAATTGAATTTTGAAATTGTTCTTTAAATCAAAAGTTGTCACTTTAAATCACAATCAAGAAATAATTCTCTTATATGTATGCAAAAATATATTAAATAGCTTACAACTGAAAGAAGTCACTAAATCAAAAAATGTCATTTTGAAAGGGGAAAAAAAAAAAAAAAAAAAAAAAATTAGTAATAGTACAAATTTTAAAAGTGCAGTTTCATGTAAAACAAAATGTTTTTTAATATATTTTTTAAATAACTCTAATAAATTAAAACCTAATGCTTAATCTCCATATAATAATTTTCATGTCATGCTTAAAATTAAAAGAGTTAAAGTATTGCGAGAAGAATATTTATTTTCTGATAAACAAAGGATTGAAATTTAAGCAGTGATAACTTTCAGAAAATAAGAGTTTCGAAATGAAAAAGTAGCATATATTTCTTAATATTAGGAAAATTCTTACATTTGAGGGAAAAAAAAAAGGTATTAAAAAAGTTTTACATTTTCACAGAAAATTTCCTTTTTGCCCCCCCCCCCCCCCCCTCCTCCACCCTGTTCTCATGATATATACGTTAGAGATGAGTTCAGGCCTTTTTTTTTCGGAGTCCCAGACCGCTACAGTCCGACGATTTCAAATCCGAGTCTGCCTGAGCCCGATACCGAAAGTGTGCAATAGAAAATCGCTAATAACATTTTAAAATCGTTTCAAGGTTAATTTTTTCACTTAAGGTCTCACTTATGCCTAATTTTTTCACTTATGCCTACATTAAAATTTGCCGTTCTGGTGAAAATTTTTTTCAAAATTCTTCTATTATTTTATTTGAAAGAGCAATCTTTCACATTTCCAAATCTGTTTTAATTTTATTGCCACGATTACTAGAAGAGGAGTTATGGCCAATTTAATAAAAGGAAGTAATGAGTCAAATAATGTAAACAATGCTTTTATGCATGATTTTCTTACCTTTTTTTTATATAAAAGCGCTAATAAACCTTAATTGACACTTCATTAATTTTATAGATAAGAAACAATAACCTAGAACTAGATAAAAATCTTTAAATGCGATTTCTGAAAAATCAACTTTTTCCATGTTCGATGAACTCCATTACATAAAATGTTTAAGCATACTTCAATGAAGTATTTCAATAAAATTTTAGTTGAATATATATTTTTTTTTGTCTTATATTGAAATATATCAGTTAATTTGAAGATAATGTAAAACTCACAGTTCAATGCGCAGGTAAGTATGATAGTAGTATGTAGTACAAAGGAAATTGAAATATATTTAGATGAATTGAGTGTACACTGCCTGGTGTAAGCAAGAAATTTTGGAAAAAAAAAAAAAAAAGCAATTTAACAAATTACAACGACCATTTATTTGGAAAACGATTTTTTCAAAGACTAAAATTTAAGACATAAAAAATCGCACCGAATTGATCCTACATTACGTACGCCATGAATTAAACATTAATAGTGTTATTACATGTAAAAATATTCACCGACGAAAATATCCACCTTGAGCTAAGTGCCTGAACTTACGGATTATTCAAGCATTTCATTGGCTGTTCGGGAAAAGGCTTTTCCATCGTCAGATTTCCAAGAAATCTGACGACACATTTTAAAGGAAATTTCATTCTTAAACTTCTAAACATCCGACAATATTACTTTTTACACCGTCGGATAGAAAAGAAAATGTACTTTTAAATGCAATTTGTTTGAAAGCTGTATCTGAATTTGTTTCTGAGTTATTATTATTTTTTTTTTGTAGTTTTTATTACTTTTTTGTCATAGTGGCAACAGAAGGTATCCATCGTTGTTAAATGTAAAGGGAAATACAGATTACTGTATAAACCAATCAGAACACGAATAAAATGCGGATTAAACCAATAAAAACCTTCAGATATGCTTTTGATTTCCTACCCTGACAGAGAACAATAACCATTTTTCCAAATGGTTAAAAAAACAAAAACAAAAAAAAAACCTAACTTTTTAAAACGATATGAAGATATTGTTCAGATTTTATATTTTCCATCCTTCTGTATTACAATTGAACTAAAAATATGTGTATTTATTAGTAGTGTATATAACTAGCTGGAAATTGCACGTCAAACGTGGCAAATGTGGTACGTTCGTACTATAACTAGTTTTATAAATATTTTTTGCACCGCACATTGTACTGAATGTATATTGTAGTGAACTTCATACGTGCATATCTATTTCATTCAGTTCAAAAGGCTCTAACATCATTAAAATGCACTTGAAATAATTTTTTCCCATTGACCGTAATGTAACGGAAAACTTTTGACTGTCCCTGTAATTCAACTATACAGCCGTAATTTTCATAAAATTTGAAATGACTCTTACGAACGCACCTTAAAAGAAAAAGAAAAAAAAAAAAAAAAAAAAAAAAAAAAAGCCCTCCGAACGCAAGCAGATACCTTAAAAATATCTTCTTACATAGAAATAAGTAATCATAAGTACTCCCTCCTGACAACTTTTCGTGATTTTCCTGTCTTTGAAAATATGTTTAAATAACAAATTTGTTATTTATACCCAATCACTGGCAGATTTTAGCAAAAGTCAAAATTCTTATTATTGTAAAATATCAGTGCACAAATATGTCAGAAAGACGTGATTTTTGCTTTTCAGTAATTCTACAAAAGGACTTTAAAAGGAAACCGAGGATAAACAAGGGATATCCCGCGACTTCCTTATGTTACTAACACTAACCCTGCAAAGGAAAAACAAAATATTTCTCGATCCCATCGATAACAGTTCAACTTACTTTTAAATCCACCCTTTAAAAATCAAACTGATTTTTTAAAGTGTTGCAAAACCACTTTAAGAAACTTATACATTTTTGTTTCTCAAATAACAAGTTTTGTTTTTCCTTTTGCCAATTTGTGAATAAATGATACTTTCACTTTGGGCCCGAACCTGAGAATGGTACAAAAAGTGAGACCGGATCCGGGCTCGTACTCGGGCTGAACCCGTCTCATCTCTAATACACATCTATTGTTTTAGCTCGTCGTAGAAAATGATATAAATCTCAAGAATTGATATATTACCTGCTATATATATCAATGGTATAGCAAATAATACAATGCACGGATTTAACGGTATGAAAAATATATCTATTACTTGTTTTACTAGTCGTGTAGATATTCCCACTTGACAAAATAATGAGATGTTCATTGATATTATAAGAAAATTTAAAATAGTAATAAAAAAATGGTGATTTCCATCATAAAATAATTTTCTTGATTGGATACGTAACTATTTTTCTTATTGTAATTTAAATTTCAAAGTAATGATATGCATTTTTAATTACTTAAAGTAATAAATATCTTATAAATCATAGATAGTATTTAAAATGTTTTAAAAATATTTTTTGAAGATTTAAGTTTAGACGAAGAAGCCTTGGACTAGCCAGGGTAATTTACAATCTTTTTTGTTCAAAGGTTAACGATAATTAAAAGGAAATTTATTCCTCTGCCTTTAAAAAAAATAATTAAAACTTATGGAGCAAAATATTTTCCCGAAAGCAAAACATCAAGAAATGTTACACCACGCAGTGAAAAAGAAAAAATCCCCTAGTTGAAAATTTTGCCACAAATTTTCATTTTGCTCCAAAATGTGTGATTTTTCTTTTTTAAATCCCATAGAACAAAATGCAACAAACTTTTAGAACTGACATTTTTCTCTGAAAATAAAACAATTCACAAATTTAAAGAAAATAATAAAACAGTTTCTTGTTCCAATTGTTACATACTATAATCTTATTTGAAAATATAATTATATGTATCTAAATTTAAGGCTGTTTTTAAATCAAAGAAGTAGTATTTTGAATCTCAATCTCTTTGTAACTTTCTTGCATGCATGCGTATTTATTTCCGACCTTTTAATTTAAATTTCCTAATGATTATCTGAGCCTTTTCTCTTTAAAAGCATTGATTCTTTTATAAATTTATTTGCAAAACTATATATAACATTTTTCTAGTATTTCATCGATAATTTTCCACCTTCATTTTATGTTAAAAACAAAGAACTTAAATTAAATAAGAATGCACATGTTCATATGTGTGTATAAAAAATGGAAAGCACAGAAATATTAATTGGAAATACGCGCAACGCAAAACAATGGTTCTAATTCTTCGGTATATCAGCCCTATACTTTCTACACAATCAGTTTATGCCTTGCAAATGACTGCTCATAAAATTTTAGACATTATAAAGGGGGGGAAAATGTTATACTACTGTATGAAGTTTGAATATGATCAAGATACAATATGATAAAATAAATGCTATTAAAATATAATAGATTAATTATGTAATGTATTTTCAATTTAATATCTTTATGAATACCAGAGGTTGCAACCCAAGCTTCTCGTCTTTTCGGGTTACAGAACATACTAATTGGTGTATAAAACATCGGCAAAAAGCATTTTTTGCTATTGAAAACTCTATACATAATAATTAAGGACTTTACGTTATAAAATCGAATACTAAACAAAATGGAGGTTGCTATCAGCCGTATACATTATTTATAAATTTAAATATGATGTAAAAATAAAATCACAAAAGTAAAATAAAACCCTACACTGCAGTTTAATCTTCAACGCCATCCTCAAGAGTCAAACTTTCCAAAACCACAAATCGGCAGGAAACAATCTACTTGGTATATCATTAAAACTATATTCGAACGGTGTATTTTAACGATGTAGCAACTAAAAAATATTAGAATGAAATAAAAATATTAGAAACGTTTTTAGAATATCAGTATTAAAAATAAAACTGCAAAATTCCAAGACTGCTAAACATTACATCACCAACTGCCATATATACATTTAGGACTAAAACCAAAACAAACACAATAAAAAATCTCTTTTTTTCATTTAAAATTTATAAAATCAATCTGATGTAAATTTTCCTAAAAGATTTATTGGGCTTCTTAAATAACAGCAGCCGCACAAGCAATGCACGCACAATATTTTTAGAAACAAGAGGCAAGGAAAAAATGGCACAGCACATATTTTCTAACATTAGAAAACTTCTCATATTTCAGTCAGAGGGAAAAAGTATCCCCAGTTTTGAATTTTAACATAAATTTCCATTTTTTTTTTTTTATATGTTTACTTTTTCATAAAATAGAATGAGTTTTAAGAAGCAAGATTTTTACTCTGAAAAATTATTAACTACGTAGATTTTATCGCATGGGCACATAAAATTCTACTTTTTTTATCCTTGGAAACGACCTCATTTTTTTTACATTTATTATTTGCTTGCTGAAATGTTTTCTAATGCAAATATTTTTCGACAAATGGAAAATTTCTTCTTCTTCTCTCTTTTTTTTTTTTTTTTTAACTTTGTAATAATTAAAAGAAAATTCTCAAAAATTCACATTCTCAAAAGTTTTGCTGGGCTCTAAGGGGAAAATAAATAAATAAATAAAATACTCCAAGTTTGAATTTTAGCATACATATTGTTCTTTTTTCAGCAAAATTTAATGTATTTATATTTTTGGCTTAATAAGTTTTAAGAATAGACTTTTTACTCTGTAAAATTATTAATTACGCAAACTTTATCGACGCCACCGTGAAGCCGTATATTTCGGCTATAGCAGCCACTGGTTTGAAAAAGATTACGTGTATTTTTTAAAATGGATTTCCTTAGGTTTTTCTACAGGGCAACTACAGAGTATTTAAAATGAAATAGGATTAATTAACCTCTTTTTTTTTTTTTTTTTTTTTTTTTTTTTTACGCCGCTACCCCCCCCCCCCCCGAACATTAGGGAAATAATTCAAATTAATTTTTTTTTTTTTTGCACATTCTTTAGAAACTCCTGGAAAACCTTTAGAAATTTGGCAACAGAACAGGGTCACATCCTTATAATAATCCCTTATAGGCATGAGGATGCATTAAATGCTGTTCAATAACCAATGAGATGCGTTTCATTCGGTGTGTTTCCATTAAACAATTAACAAACAATCGCGCTTTCTGCGCTACGTACGACAGCGTAATATATATATACAGGCATCCCTCGACTTACGTAATACTCGACTTACGTAAATTCGTATTTACGTAAGAAATTTCGAAAATTACATTTATGAACATACTAGCGCGTTTGATACGCATTTGCATACTTTTGAAAATTGTTTTATAAATAAAATATCGAGATGAAAACCACAACAATAATATAGGTTTATATATTAGATATAGTTACTTTTTTATTGGGATATACAATCAAATCTTTAATAAAACAAACACAAATCTGATTAAAATGAGGCAAAAAAAGCCTCTGTTTAACCGTTACAATTTTGTTATCTGAATTCAAACCTAATTTTAAAGTTTCAGTGAAGAGGAACAAGTGTATTTTTTCTTCCAGCTTCAGAACTGTTCGTTTGATGTAGATTCAAAATTGATATAAATTAATTCATGAATGTTAAATTTATAAATCCCATATTCCGCAAGATACTTTTTATTTGAAAAGTGTTCTTTCAGTTTGTTTTTTATATATTTTCATACTTTTATAGTTTGTATCCAAGTAAATACTGCTGCATGCTACTTTATTTATAAAATAATACTGTGTAACTAATGTATATACTATATATATATTATAAATATTGTAGTTTCTGACGAAATTTTACCCAAGAAATTTACAAATTCGACTAACGCAAAAGTTTACGAAACGCATAACTTACGTAAGTTGGGGGATGCCTGTATATAGATTTTCACGAATTAAAGCCTAGAAACAGGAATTTCTAGACAAATTGTTTGTTTTTAACATGATCAGGTTGTTTTTACCATTTTTAGGTTCATTTTTGTGTATCTTTCTCGATTTATTTTTGGATTTTTTACATCGTTTTCTTGGTTAGCAAACATTCATATTTAATGTTTAATTATTTTTAGTAATTTACGATATACTGTTTTAATACTGTTTTATAAACAACTGTTTACTATATAATATTTTAATTTCAATATATATTAACTATTTTGTTATGAATTTAAATGTGTCCCAAAAATGACGCGTTCATTCGAAAATTTATATTATTTATTTATATTAATATTAATTCATATTATTTAAGTATCAATCTGTTTCTAAAAATGTACTGTTTTCCCAAGTATATTACAGCAAACGATGCATGTATACTGCTTCTTATTTTTTAAAATTAATTTTAAATAGACCCGTAATTTTCCGGACACTCGGTATCAGTTTATGTATTTTTACACATTTAAATTAGGTTTTACATTTACTATCATGATATATTCTAGTTTTAGTTACTTTACAAGACAATTAGAATATATATAAAAAAAAAATCAAATATAATGTGCGAAAAACAACAACAACAACAACAAAAAATTACAAGCAGAATAAAAAGTTAAAAATAAAAATGTCTTCAACAATTTTTCCAGCGCAGAAAAATTTCTTATCCCAGAGACAGAGAAAGCATGTCTCACCCAAATTTCAGTTTATTCACAAATTCAGTTTTTCTTTGAAAATATGAGTTTATATTTTAAGCTAGAGGCAGAAAACGCAATAAACTTGCAAAAATGACAGTTTTTGCTTAAAAAGTAATATACTATGAGGTTTTAAGAGAGGATATCGTTTCACTCTATTTATTCAAAATTATTATCATGGTTGAAAAAACATTTAAAGAGTCGAATTTGTAGGGTAAGGTGCCCTATAATCGCCTCCCAGTCACGTTTAGGCCCCTGGAAGTTTTAATTTTCAGTGAAAACCTACCTAATTTGGAATTTACATGGACTAACTACCCACGCACATAGAAACATAGGCAAATATCGCACAAAAAATTTTTAACAATACGAAAAATTGTTTTTTCAAAAGTATCTAAAAATGTAAGGAAAAAAAAAAGGTCCCAATTTCGTCCCTCTTTCCCAAAAATCCAATACACCGAGGCTTAACTTATAACTAAATCAAAATTTATTTCTAAATGGGTACGTAATTTAATTTACATTAAAGTAAAGCATAAAGAAATGTACTAATTATCAATGGAAGAATAACATAACGAAACATTAGACATTCAAACGTGAGGGAAAAATTGTCATAAAAAAGCATTCATAATTTCGCCCGCGGGACGAAAATAAGAACTGCAAGGGGGACGAAATTGGGACCACGCTAATTCCCAATATGGCGGAGCTTCAGTTTCCGTAAGATGAACTGAGCGTCCTAAAACTCACTGTATGCTACTTATGCTACTATGTCAGCATCTTATCTACGTAAAATATGTGCAATGAATAAGAAATAAATAATTACAGTACAGGAAATAACGTTCTACAAACGACGTAATAAGAACTCAGGTCTTCTAAAAATAGGAAATTCAGCGTCTTTAATTTATGTATGCGGCTTGGCGAACGAAACTTTCAATATTGGGCCCTTTTACCTTCCTTCCCCTGTGCCTTGCGTCAAAAGTGGCGCCATTTTCGCAGAAACGGAGAAGTTAAGGGGGACGTAATTAGGAAAGGGGACGAAATATGGGCACTTTACCCTATAGAAAAAATAAATTTCAATTTCACAAAATAGTTTTCAAAGGCTTCATTTAACTAAAATAAAATCCTGATTATAATGAAGAAGTTGGTACAAAATTCAAGAGGTGATATATCTTAGCAGCAGAAGCATTTTTTATAGAGGAAACCAAAGTTGGGATCTTTTTATTAAGTCAAAAATACAGGGTGTCTAAGTCGAACCCGGATTTCACCTAAAATTTAAAGGTATTTTATCTGAATTTTCAAAGAATAACTTTTTATCGCGCGAAATTTGTAGACATCATTGGAAGTGTTGTAAGTGCATTGTAATTCGGTGAGTGACACATACCGTATGTATTATCAACTGCATTCCGAATTATGAAGCGTCTAGCTCAATGTTGCTTGACACAAATGCTGGTCATATACAAAACCCCTCCTGATGTTGTCACATTTCACAGAAAGCGAAGTAAGTGTTGAAAGTACGTTAATGTGTAAATCTTCATTATTGTTAATGAAAGAAAAATCCAAGTTTGTCTTAGAGCGAGTTTCAATGTATTTCGTATTGCAAACCTAGTTTTTTTTTTTTTTTTTTTTTTTTTTTTTTTTTTTTTTTTTTTTTACCAAAAAAAAAAAAAAAAAAAAAAAAAAAAAAAAAGATTATTGTAATGTGTTTTACCACCTCTTAAAGTTGTCCTACATTTATGTGAAGTACATTGCATAAATTTCAAACTAAATTGTTACAGCAAGCGGTATGAAAAAAATAATAAATATGCATTACAATGCAACAAAATTTAATATTTACTCCATATGCAAGGGCTTAAAGGTTCAATAATTATGCATACATAATTTACTCCATATGCTCCATATTATGGGTTTAAAGGTTCAATAATCATGCAATACATAATTTACTGATTACGCACGGGTTGAAAGGTTCAATAATTATGCATACATAATTTATTCCATATGCGGGTTTAAAGGTTCAATAATTATGCATACATAATTCATTCCATATGCACGGGTTTAAAGGTTCAGTAATTATGCATACATAATTTACTCCATATGCATGGGTTTAAAGGTTTAATAATTATGCATACATAATTGACTCCTACCGAACAAAATATAGTTCTAATTTATCATAGTTATCATTTAGGGGGTGTTTCGTTCTGCACAGGCTCAATAATTTTGCATTTGAAAATCAATACGTTCTAAAGGGAATGAACAGTTATAAATCATATTCACGCAAATGGAAAAAGATTTTGAAAGCACTCTTTTGGTACTCATTTAAGTGTTTAAACCGCTAAACTACTAAATCATTTACACTTTGCTAAGCATTTTGAGCCAAATATGTAATAAATCATATTCTTATTTCTCGTAGATTATTATTATCATCCATAAGCATTAATAAATCATTCCAGATAGAAGGGGTGTTTTGTACAAGTTTTGACATATCATGGGAAGAATGACTTACTAAATGCTTTCTGACACAAATAAAATAAAATACGATATTATTAAATATTCAACAAAATGGAATAAATCCGCACCACATTTAAATAAAGCAATTAAGCTTTTACCATTTTAAGAAAACTAGCGGGCCCAACCCGACCAGGGTTTACCTGGTTACAGAACATTGGTGAAAACCATTCTTTTTTTTTTTTTTTTATTGAAAACGTAATAGATTTTTTTTTTTACATTTAATATATTTTTTTAAGTTCACCCATTAACATCACTAAAAAGTATTGTATATGAAAAATACCAATAATGCATTCAAATAAAGGTTTAAAATTTATTAAAAGCGATGCTTTTATATGAGTCGCATGCTAGGAGTTAATAGTTAAGAAATCGCCAAAAACGCTACTTACAGCAGCTTTTTTTTTATTCTGATAATTTCAATGATTTAAACGCGCTCCATTACATGTTTGTTAAACTTGTGTTTTATTTATATTATTTTATTATTTTATTTATTTATTAATGAAGATTTAATTTCGTTATAGAATATTAGATGGAAACAAACGCTGAACTATTTATATTGTTTTAAATACAAACGTGTTATCTATCATAATCGAGCTGCGCGTGATAGAAGAGGGGTTAAAAGAAATAACCATGCATGAAAATTATTTTTAAAATCAACAATTTCTACAGTTTAAGAATTTTTTTTTCCCTATTCATCGGTGTAAAATTTGAAATTGTGCGAGGGGTAGAATAGAAATGAAAAAAGTTGCAGTAAAAGGATAGCAAAATTTATTGGTCAGATGCTGCCACGGTTAATGTGACGTTAGCGTTACTCGCGGACATGTTTTTTCTTTATCATAAAGATAGATAGATATTCACCGAATTTTTGTAATTTCAAATCAAACAAACATCTTTACTTAGAAAAAGAAGAAATAGCGAAAGAGAGAGGTGCATCAAAAGACAATTTTAAACGGGGAAAAAAGTGTTTCACTTATATAAATATAAGATTGAACTGAAGACCTATAGCAGACAATCTCGCTAACAATTTTTTATTTTTATTGGTTCTATATTATTTTAAAGATGGTAACAATGGATTTGAAATTCAATGGAAAACAGCTGATTTTGATTATTTTTTCTTGAAAACTGCTGAATTGACTTATTTACTTTGGTATTGTAATTAGCAATATATTGTTTTTTTTTTGTTGTTTTTTTTAAACCAATTCCTTTTTAGTAATATTAAAAAAAGAACACACACACCTAAAATTAAATACGTAATTATTAATAATACGTAATTATACGTAATTATACGTAATAATAATACGTAATTATACGTAAAATTTGTCGACCGATCAATTTATAGTTGTTACAACCAAAATAATAAAAAGGAAAGAAAGAAAAGAAAGAGAACTAATATATTGGAATCACTTCGGCAGTTTCACAGAGAAAAGGTATACTTCAATATTAACTGTTTCCGTAAGATTTTGCAAGTGTTCTTTCCCCCTTAAGGCTATTTTAAAATTAAGTTTTATTTTCTTACATAATATAAAATAAACAATTTCCTGTAGTACATGCCTGAAATTTTATATTATAGTAAAACTAGTGGATACCGCGAATATGGATACGAATATCAGAGGATTTGCATGCAAGTGAAAGAGGACATGGATACGAATATCAGAAGATTTGCATGCAAGTGAAAGAGGACATGGATACGAATATCAGAAGATAAGCATGCAAGTGAAAGAGGACATGGATACGAATATCAGAGATTATGGATACGAATATCAGAAGATTTGCATGCAAGTGAAAGAGGACATGGATACAAATATCAGAGATTATGGATACGAATATCTCAGGCACATAACTTTTACAGAGTAAACTAAAGTGAGAGATACATACAGTATACATGACATACAAAAACATCCTGTCACCACCAGTATTCGTTTTGTACTATCTCTGAATACTTATCTTCACTATTTGAATCGAAACAAGGTAACAACATGCGCTAAAAGCGGAACACAAATCCTCTTTAGGGTTTTTTTTTTTTTTACTTTTTCTTTAATCTTGCGGTGGAAGTAGATTTTTTTCCCCCGTAAATTACCTCTTTTAAAATTTCCTAGAATATCAAATGCACTGAAAAATATAGATTAAGCTTCACAGGCTTATGAAGTCTTTTCATTTATGGCTTCCTAGTGTGTATAAAAAAACAACAACTTATTTTTGTCAAAAGAAATTAAGTATGATTTGCATCATAATGAGTACTACAAAAAAGTTCTTATTACAAAAAAAAAAAAAAAAAAAACCGTTACTGATTAATATCAAATGCATTGAAAAATATAGATTAGTTACACAGGTTTATGAATGCAGTCTTTTCATTTATGGCTTCCTAATGTATGGAAAAAAAAATATTTTTGTCAAACGAAATCAATGGAACTCAGGTGGTAATCACAATGCTAATCAATCATAATGAGTAACACAAAAAAGTTCTTATTCTAAAATAATCTACTATTTACTCTAATATTTTAGTTTCTTTAAATATAGAAGTCTACATATAAACTTACGGAAAACGAGATGACATCAAAAAAAAAAAAGAGAGAGAGGGGTTGGTTGTTAATTTTCATGTAGCGCGCTGGTTGAATTTAAATATACACAGACTCGTCAATAACACACAACACTTAATAAATAACAAAGTGAACTGTATCACACGTTTAATTTCAAACCCTCTTGGTTTCACTCTCTTAGAATAAAAAATTACATGTCAAAAAAAAGAAAAAAAAAAGTTGCCATTTTTTTAAAATTAAACTTACACAAAAATGCTCGCAGGCAGACGATAAATAAATTTCGAACACACACGTTTCTTGCAATTTAGGCTTACAGTATTGAGCAATCTTTTTTTTTTTTTAATTATTGTGTTAATCATTTTAAAATTTCTTAAAATATCAAGTTCGCTGAAAAATATTGACTAAAATGCTCTTTTCAGGATTGTGAGTACAGATAGTTGATATAAGACAGGGTTCATACTCTATTTGAATAACGAAATTACCTGACTTTTCCAGGTTTTCCAGGCCATATTTCCTACAATTCCCTGACCAAAATTCACGACATTTTTAGAAATACGCATTACAATTCAAGATCTTAATGATTAAATTTACATCTGAAAATTAAAATAACGTATAAAATTGAAACTAAAATTCTATATCATTTGACATTTACAATATATTTATATGTGTATATATATATATATACTAGAATATAGCCCGTCAGAATGACGTGTTTGCATTTTCAAAAAAATTATATAGCATTGCATTATAAAAAGAATTGTGAAGTAATAAATTTTGTCTTGTCTGATTAATAGGGTCAGGTGGGGTAAAGTAAAAACAGCCCATTTTTCATTGAAATTTAATTGGCAAGAAAATTATTAATTGAATTGGTAAAATACTGATATAAAGTATGCAAATGAACTTCACTCACAAAATTTGAAGAAATATTTCACAAAAACATTCAAATTAGTACTAATAATGTTATTTTAAAACATATTGTCAATTAACTATTTTATCTGATGGTATGTGGTAAAATAAGAGACAATTCCAACAGAAAGTTTATTTGTTTTTATTAATTGCCAAAATAATAATTATATAACTTAAATTTTAAAAAGTTGAACAGAGAAAATCCCGATTTTTTTAAATCATGCATAAAAGAAACCTGTAATAAATTTTGATAATTAAAAATCATCTTTTATCACATAAGTAAATTGCAACTGTTAATTACATTAACAATTTATTTTCCCAAATTCTGTTATTAAATTACAAATTTATTTTCCCTACAAAATACAAAATTTTATTTATTATAATAATGCATTGATATATATACATATATATATATATATATGTAATACACGGCATTACATATTTCTGATATTCTAATTTCATTTTATAAGAAATATTCATTTTTCCCCCCAATGTCTTCAGAATTCAAAAAACATTTTAAAAAGAAAATTTCTTTTTTTTAACTACCGACAGATGGCGCAACAGAGCATATAAACGTTTGTTTTAATATTTTAAAAGTTCAAGACGAATGAATCAATTGTTTGTTTACTTTCATATAGGGATAGATAAAGCTACCAATCTAATTTTAACTCAAGTTATCGTAGCTGAATATTAGATAATTGAATGTAATCTCTTATAAATATTAAATTATTTTAAATAATCTGTCTAAAAATGTAACTTTTGCGAATAGTGGAAAAGAAAGCACGTTTTACTCAACGTTTTAAGATTGAAAATCAAATCAACATTCACTCGTGTGTCGTGATGCCACATGTACAACACAAATTCCAAATCCAGAAGCAGTTGAATGACTCTTTGAACGAATCATTAAAAAATACGGTCGACATCCGATTTTGCTCTTAAAATATTTGTAAAACCATAATAAAGCTTTTAAATAATTTGAAATACGTTTGTTTTTAGAAAGGAAACGTTAATCCGGTACAAAATAATTCACGGGAATGAATCACCGAATATAGCTATATTCACTGAACACCATAAAGTGTTCTCATTGGTCAGAAAATAGATAGCCTTGAAAAACAGAGGTAATTTTTCGCGATATTTTTAACTGAATTCAAACTGTAAATAAATGTAAACAAAAGTGAAAAACGTATTTCAAAATATTAATATGCTTTTGCAAAATATTTTAAGAGCATTTAATGAATAGCTGAAAGAGTCATTCATTTGTTTTTGGATTTGTAATTTGTGCTTATGAATGGCAACGGTAATCGCTTGTATACATCGGAACCCTGTTGTTGGTATCTGGTTATTTTTAAATTAGATCTTAAAGCGTTATAATTGTATACTTTTTGAAGGTTTGAGAAAAATTGAAGAAGAATATGTTACACAACAAATAGATAGGCAGATTAAATAAGGCAGTCGGCAAATACGGCATCAAAATACTTAAGCCTAACGTGGCCGCGTTTGGATTATCAGGAAACGGATGAGTTCAACCCCGGAAGCGTTATACATTTTGTGTCATTCTATGTATAATATATATATAAACAAGCAAAACTAAAATACAGCTCAGATGGATTCAAAGTAACTTTTTATTTACATAATTGAATTTACACATATTAAACATTTAACTTTTTTTAGACTTCTACTATCATGTCATTCATTTGTGTTGTTTCAGAAGCGGTTTGTTGTGTAAAAGGTTCAATTTTTTGTCTTTTAGCATATCAACTTCAGCTATAGCTTTCTTTTATCTGTTTTTGTCTTGCTTCGAAATTTTCATTTCTTTTTTCTTATATAATTATTTATGATATCTCATCCTAGCCACCTTAACAAGGCTCAACCTTTTTTTCGCTTAAGTACCAACTATTTGGTGACAAATTCGTATAGCTAAAACATCTTTATGTTAAAAATGTGAATATAGCAAAAATTCTCCTTTTAAGGAAAAAATTAGAACTTTTTTGCAGACTCGTCAGAATGTTGACGCTTGATTGTGCATTAAAAAACCCTGACTTTTACAGGTTTTAGAGGGTTTTTTTAATTTTCCCTGACTTTTGGATGACTTTTTGAGCACTTGTTATTTTCCTTGACAATTCCCTGTTTTCCAGGTTTTCCAGTCGCGTAGGAACCCTGTATTACTTACTTAAAAGAAAAATATTTTTGCCAAAAGAAATCAAGCTTGATTTACATCATAATGAGTAACAAAAAAAAAAAAAATAAATAAATAAAATAAAAATAAAAATAAAAATAAATAAAAAAAAAATTAAAAAAATCTTTAACGCCTAAATTTTTCTTAACAGAGAAGTTCACTTATCGAATTAATGGAAACCATATGATAGCAAATGAAGAAAGAGAAAAAAAATTCTTCACACATAGCTTTTCTAATCAATTAAGTCTTACACTATGCACAATTCTTTTTCATATTAAATAAACGACACAATATACGGCAGCAATCCAATACAAACAAAGAGAGAAAGTGGAACTTATTTGTTTAAGAAGGAAAAATTTTAAATAGTTCCACCTGAGTGCTAAAATCCCCCAACTGCCGCTGCACATCTTAATCATTAACAGCTTGCCAAGTACCTTGAGTAAATATTAATGTTACTGAAATTTTCGCACATTATAATTCATTAATAAAAATAAATTATTCCCTCTAGACTGTTTATTTAACTAACTCTAAACATGCATGGCGCAAAGAGAATGAATTACACCAAGTTCCACAAATGACATTTTAAAGTAATCAACAGCTTTCAGCACCCAATAATTTATAATGCTTTTGAAATATTGTGTTACGGATAGCTTTCATCAAACTTGAATTACAATAAATTTTCACTGAGCTCAGAATTGTTAGAGTTGCTATTTGGGCTTCAATTAAAAAAGACTGGATAATAGATTACAGTATTAGATATTAGATTTAACAAAATAAGTTTGAAGAATATTTAAATTTGATGAACAATAAAAATTTTATTCGTGTATTATGTGTATTATTAACATTTTAATAGTGGGGTAATAGTGGGGGGAATGTTATATCAAAGATTTACAAAAAAACATTACATTACACATTTATTTATCTTATGCGCTAGAAAGAATTAAACTAAATTTGAAAAGTTATGTGTGTAGCTGGCTCTGTACTATAGACACTCTAATTTTCCGAGGTGCATTTGGTTTTCCTTGGAGCCTACAGTTCCACGCTTTAACAATAACCGTATACAAATTTAGGTGTCGTTGTTCAGTCTGCAGGAGTATAAATCATAGAGTAATGAGAAAGAATAGAGATGAAGTGTGGTGGCTGGAGGTGACTCCAAAAAGTAACTCTAAAATCCGCTACGTTTGACCCAAACACAACCACGTGCTTTCGCAAAAAAAGATGAAAACTTTTAGTAATACAGTTTTTAATTCATAATACAATGAAATGCTACTTTAGAATGCTTAAATGTAAGCAAATCCTTTTCATTTAGAGAAAAAATGCACGGGTGATGACAAAGAATTCGGTCCCTGTTCCACGTGCTTGTTTTGTTTGGGCCGAATGAGGGCATTTAAGTTTGAACGATAACGCGCATCATATTGCAAACCGTTTATACGGCATACTGCATCTCAATCCATCTCTTTCTTCCATGAGTACAAATATTCGAGTGAAATTGTGATACAGTGGATTTTGGTCGTGTCCTGCCATTAAAGTAACCGCGATCAGCGTTGAGCAATCAGCCTGGGAGTCCTCGCCGAATTGTTTAGTATTGGAGTTTGAGCCTCGAAAGCCTGCGGAGTAAAAGCTCAAAGGTAAAGAAAGCAGACTGGTAAAGACATTTTAAGAAATTGTGTTGTGACGTGTTGTGAAATAAAAGATCCCTTTACAGCCACAGGCTGTATTAATCACGTTCGTTATAGGTGCCTGGTGGACATTTTCAGACTGGAGTTAATCATCGAATTTTATGTGAGTTTGTTTTGATTTCATATTTTTTGAAGTTTATAAATAAGATTGATTTTTATCATATAGTGGAGGCTAAATTCTTCGAGGTCTTATCTGCCAACCCTTCCTCTAAAGTTTTAAATAAAGAGTTTTTAACCATATATTAGAGTTATGACTTCTCATTTACATGGCGACCTTGCCGGGCACGTCACAACTTATGACTATAAAGTAACATCTTACAATAGTGAAATAATAATACAGATGATAACAATAACAATACACACAGCAAAAATACATATCACAACTTTTTTTGATTTAAAATATTAGGACAGCATCTTATTTCAAGGACAGGGCATTCTTACCTGCACATTAAAAATAAATATATTCTCTTTCGGACAAGGTACTATGGCGGCTAAACCTTCAAGGAAGTTGTCGAATAAAGGCGAAAGAAAAGCAGTTTGTGTCATGTCATCCAGTCGTACAGTAACGCTGTTAAAAAGCATGGCTTCCGACACCAGACGTACCTTGAGCTGACACTCAGCATGGACTTCGTTGATGCCATCTGGAAAAAAGAAAGTAATAATGAGAAGAGAACACTTAAGTAATGATAAATATTAACTGCAAAATGCATTTGTAAAACAAATAACTTTGAATTTCTTTTGACGATACTAAATCATGAACAGTCTAAGTTATATAGATCCATTGTTAAAAAGCATAGCTTCCGGCACACACACACACATATATAATTTTTTACAATACTAATTATTGCTTTCGGTATCAATGCGGCATTTCTTATTCCGTTGTATATTCAAAATGCATGTACTGTAACACCTATTAGAAATTCATTCAATATTTTAGATAGTGTATTCTGTACCATTATTATTCTTGTTTATTTTCATTTTACTGTAACAATTGATTTATTACATGCCATCTTAATATTAGAGGTTCGGTTAGTATTGTTATGCGAATGTGTCACATAAATTTTGATTCAGAAATATTATATATAACTTATATATAAATTAACATTACAGTAAAAAATACATATCAAATAATTTCGGAGCTGGTTCCGAAAATGAAAGTAAAATTGCAACCAAATCAAAAAAGTAAAAAATAGCCCGGTTAGAGATACACCTCAGCTATCCCTCACACATACACACAGGCACAAAATAATAATAATAATAATAATAATAAAATAAAACAAAATAAAAAATCATTCAACAATATTACAATGCAAGCGAAAAATTTCAAAAGAACGTTCCCACAGGTTTAATATTAGATTACTCATTTCTACGTTTAAGTAGTGAAGCTGGAAAAGGCTTTGAATGGACATATCTGATATCGTGATTTTATTATTATTATTATTACTTCTTAATAAATACCGTTAATATAATTTATCTAACAAAGCTTTAGCATGCTATTGCTATATTTTTCTTATAATGAAGCCCGTTAAACATCAGTATGAAATTGGAGAATACTGTAATTTATGCATAACGTACATACTAATAAATGAAAATTAAAATTCTAGTGTTATATTCACCTTGAGTTAAATAATTAAAATACATATAAAAGCACAAATAATTGTACAAAAATTACTTTCAGGTGCATATGTTACCGTTAAAGCATATAATCCGTTATTTCATAAAGTACCTAGTTATTTTATGAAATAACTAACCAGGTCCGCTAAAGTGTATAAAATTGCTGAATTTTACGATTTAACTAGTTATTTTATAGAATAACGATTATCTAACCGTTAAAGTACTAAAGACGGCACACGAAAGCCGTTTGAACCAAATCTGTGGTTTGAACCGATGATACCTGCTTTTAGCGGGGCCGTCGCGAAACAACTTCCTTCTCTTACAGAAGAAAGTTGTTTCGCGACGGCCCCGCTTTTAGTCAGTTTTGAATCGGTTATGGCTTTTCGCAGTCAGAGTTTATGTTGAGTTTCTCAGACCTCTTCTTCGTTGCTAAATGTCTTTCGGAGTGCATGTTTTGTCGGTATGTGTATTGAACTTGCATAAATTTGTAAGCGGTGTATTCATGTTAGCGTTTTTCATTTGGGATTATTCTCAAAGATTTTTGAAATCTTTTTTTAAAACAATGAGTTCTACAGATATGAAAGATCAATCGTCAAATAAGAAAAACTTAATGCAATAGCGTTTGGAATCCTTGTTAAAAAAGCGTGAAACAAAGAAAAACAGTGCTATACTTACTCGAGAAAAAAATATTAAATTCGATTGCAGAAGTAAGCACTGTGTGATAATAAAAAGTGTGCCTGTATCAAAAATAATATGCAGTGCAGTTCTAAGTGTCATCACAGCGATCCTTGTTCTTATAAATAATGGAAAATAAAACGAAGGTATTTCATAAATTTTAAATGAAAATGCTCTTGTATTATTAATTTTAAAATAGTTTATGAAATGTTGCTATTAAATAACATAATTATTCCTGCCAGCATGTCATTTTTTAATAATATTTAAAATTATTATTATTATTGTTATTATTGTTGTTGTTGTTGTTGTTTATTTTGTATGCATTATTTATATTTTGCGTTTTGGATAAAATCTTTGTATGTTTTAAAAAGTGTAAATGTTTTTGCCAATAGGGCAAAATACCTAATAATTATGTAATTATAATTTATAAAAATTTAAATATAACTATTGTCACACTGCATTCTGTTATGATGTATTACTGTTTTACTAATAAAAAAAAATATTATATTATATATTCTGTTTTTATATATTACTTATCAGTTCATCTATTAATAATTTGAAATGTAGTTTTCGAGTGACTTTAACTATTTATCATCAGTTAATTTATCAAACAACGTATTTTTTTTTAATGTCAAAATGATTATTTTAAACTTTAACAATTAGGCAATCGTTATTCTATAAAATAACTAGTTAAACCATAGAATCCAATAATTTTACGCACTTTAACGGACTTGGCTAGTTATTTCATGAAATAACTAAGTATTTTATGAAAGAACTGAATTTTACACTTTAACCGTAACACATACATATAATATAAAGATATTTAAAGTACAAATTAAAAATCTATATATATATTACGCTAACGTACGTGGCACAGAAATCGCGATTACTTGTTATTGTTTCATGGCAACGCCCGAAAAACGCATCTCATTGGTTATTGTGTAAAAGTCATTTGGCAGGATTTAGGCGGAGGTAAATCCGGTTTATTTACGTTTCGCGTTTATTTACGTTCTCTTTTTTGCTGCAGTTATGGAACTTCACAATATCGCTAGAAATGCCCCTAAAAGATCTCGGCGAATGCTTGAAAATGAACAAGAAGCCGCGTTAAGGGGACAAGGGACCTTAATTTTTTTTTTTTTTTTTTTTTGTTAATTTCACCTAAAATATTATTCTAGGGTACATTATATGCATTGTGGCATGCATTTATCACAAAAAAACAAAAAATTAAAAAAAAAATTATTTTTGAGAAAAAAAATGGAATTTTATGCGTCGTCTTAGAAATCTTCGAAATGCCCCCTGCGCGTTCCATATCAATGAAAATCCCCAATATTTTTTATAAAAGTTTGATTTATATATATAAATAAAGTATAGCATCGAATTTTATATATTTGATTTTAAAGGTAAAAAAATTTAAATTAAAAATTTTGAAATTTTTTCGAAAAAATTTTAAAAATTTAATTTTTTTTTTTTTTTTTTTTTTTTTTGTAAATTTTATCTTAAATAATATTCAAGGGTACATTATATGCATTATGGCATGCATTTATCACAAAACAAAATTAAAAAAAAAATGGAATTTTACGCACTGTCTTAGAAATCTTCGAAATGCCCCCTGCGCGTTCCATATCAATGAAAATCCCCAATATTTTTTATATAAGTTGGGTTTATATATGTAAATAAAATAGAGCATCGAATTGTATATAATTGAATTTAAAGATTTAAAAAAAATTGAAAAATTTTGAAATTTTTTCGAAAAAATTTCAAAATTTTTAATTTTTTTTTTTAAATTTTTAAATTCAAATATATAAAATTCGATGCTCTATTTCCTTTATATATATAAACCAAACTTATATAAAAACTATTGGGGATTTTCATTGATATGGGGAACGCAATGGGCATTTCAAAGATTTCTAAGACAACGCGTAAAATTCCATTTTTTTCATAAAAAAATTTTTTTTTTTTTTTTTTTTTTTGTGATAAATGCATGTCATAATGCATATAATGTACCCTTGAATTATAATTAGGTGAAATTTACAAAAAATAAAAAAAAATATTTTTAAGGATTTTAAGGTCCCTTGTACCCTTAAGAAGAGAAAATGGAAATAGATTGGATCGAGAACGGCGTTATACACAGAGCATAAGCGATCGCCAAAATAGGCTTGATAACCGTCGCATGGGCAAACGCGTGGCTTCTGAAATCCAACGAATTTAAATGTTCCGGAGCATAACTGTGGATATATAGTTATATTGGCGTGGTGTGTATATGGCATCTGTGCCAATATTATTCAATTTTTTTTTTTTTTATGAAGTCCATTCCAGTGTTACATTTTTCAATAACAGTCCTGGCACAGTTTCTGCCCGGGCAACGCCGGGTTGGTCAAGTAGTATCTTAAAATACTCTAGAAAAACCTAGAACATTTTCAGCCATTACAAAGTCGGTAATAAATCAAAAATTATCTTTCGTACAAATAATTACCCGGAAGTCGTCATAAGAGAATCAATTGAAATAATTGCTAATAAAGATACAGCTTGTAACGATGCACTATCAAACGATATCCATGGAGTATGGAGAGATTTGCTGCATAATTGATGAAAGCTCGTTTTGTTGAAAATTTGAATAACTTTATCTGCCATTTCATCTGACGTATAACCTTTAAATTACAACGTCTTCTTCTGGACAATTCTCGAATAAGCGCAAAAAATATAATAACAACATGTAAATCCTACTGATGACGGCCTTGTATGGTTGAAATCATCGTTCTGGGCTTTTTGAATGTATTTTAAGATATTTTTAATTTGTATTTTAAATATCTTTATATTATTATTATGCACCTGCAAACAATTTTTGTACAATTATTTGTGCTTTATATAACAATACTTTTTTTTAAACTCCTCTTTTCCTTGCAGTGCCAAAATCCTCTTAACAAATGATGTACTTTTTAAAAATCTTTGCATAAAAGTTCCATTTTTCATTATTATCTTTCACGCAACAAAGAAAAATACGGGCATGTTCGTTCTAAACAAAATAAAGCCGCTTCTTAAATAACGCATTACACTATTCTATTTCCATGCCAAGCTGCCGAAGTACCAGAGAAAATCTATAAATTTCAGAAGTCGCAGACGATGCGCGCGGAAAAACTTTTATCATGGGACTATAAATGGACAAAAGGAAAGGGATGTTTTATGTGGATGATAGAATTACTTGCATACGTAGCTGCTGCTGCGATTTCTATTTCGTTATTTTTACACTGAGATTAAATTGCAGTGAAAAGCCTTTTGGCCAAATTCAGATCAATTTTAAATAAATTCTAAATAATCTTCTTTGAAGAATACGACAGTCTATTAACCCTTGATTTACGGAATTATTTATCGAGAAATTGCTTCACCTGAGTAATTATCTTCTTTAATATCTGAAGATATACTGAAATTTTTAAATAATAATAATGTGAAATTTAGATTTTTTTTTCATTTAAACTAATTAAATAAATCGGTAGTTGTAACATTTTTGTAAAATTTTTACAAAAATAATCAGATTAATTAATCAAAAATACTTTTATGGAAATATCACAATTCTTATAAAAACAATGTAATTTAAATGTATTATGATCCTCTCTGTAAATGGAAAAGCTTTTGCAGTTGAAAAGGTTTCATATAACTTATTTTTTTAAAGAAAACTTATACCTATGAAAATAAATGATTAAGAAAATTACCACTTTTTGAAAATATTTATCTTCAACTGTTTCTCTACACTTTCTAAATTTGATAAAGCAAAATATTTTGTGTAGAAAAAAATATATATATACTTTTATTAAGGCTGTACTTAACTGCTCTGCTCAACAAGCGCAAAATGCTTTGACACATTTACAAATTCATTTTTTAACGGAAAAATATAAAAACTAGAAAAACCGGGCCATGGAACCGATTTGGAATTGAACTGTTTTTTTTTTTTTTGATTAATTAACCTGTTGAGTTATAAGCGTTTTTGAACACGTGACAAACGCGTTTTTCGCCCGCTTTTCAGCGCTTGTTCTCCGTTCGCGCGGAAACTCGGTTCAAAACGTCCACTTTAACACTATTTTCTGAAAGACCTATTGCGCTTGCAAAAAAATGGAAAAAACATCTTGATGACATAGTTTCTGAACAACAACACCAGCTAGTTTTATGCACTTTCAAACAAAAATAAATTAAAACTTATGTCAGAAAGTTGCCCTTTTGGATTTGAGAACACTCTTAATAGACAGAGTAAATAAATTTTATATTAAATTTTCTTCAATGGTACATAAAAGTACCGTCAGTGCATAAAAATTAATATTATGAGCACTTTTGCATAATATTAATTTCTTTATATTTTTTTATGCACTGAAAAAAATAGCAGTAAATTGATCAAATATAGAAATGATCCCCAAATAACAGTGCAACCTTGTCGTTAATCAGGAATTTGAAAAACTTTCCATAATGTTCAGAAATCATTTTTTTAAAAAAAGGACTATTCGTAAAGATCAGAATACAATAGGTTTCGAGGTATACAGAAGTGTTTCTAAAATAAACGCTGCTCGTTAATTGCTATCAAAACAGTACAAGTTCTGTAAATGATGTTTAGAAATTATTGCTGTGTTTGGAACACAGCTACACAAATAATTTGTTAAACTACATGTTTGAAAAAAAATATATTAGATCCTTTCAAAAATAAATAAATAAATAAATATGAATAATATTACAATAAAATTTTAAAACTCTTGCAAAAAAGAAGGAAACATTACTCTTAATACATTCTTTCATGCATGTAATATTTTAAAGACTAAAACTTATCTTTTAGAAAGCATGAAATTTAAAAGCTAAATATTCGAAATTATGGAAAGAAAATGTGTAAAACATTCAGAATTGTATGCTCAATAGAAATATATTATGTGTACAAAAATAAGTCCCTTGTCATTTTGTCCCTTAACATATTGCCTTTTGCTTTATAAAATGCATCTGAAATAAGTAAAGATATTTGAAACATAGCTTGGGTATCCTTGGCGTAACGGTAGGGCTCAGCAAGCTGGAAGAGGACGATTCCCTAGTTCGATTCCCATGAGGGGTAAGTGTTATTTCTTCACTGTTGTTTGAATTAAATATAGGTGTTCTGACTTTGATGTTAAATAAAACAAACGCGTCATTAAAAATTGAAGAATGAAAAGCATAAAGATGCAAGTTAGCCCTTGAAAAATTATTTTTTGTCTTTCAAACGGAAATATTTTGCGAAAAAACGGAAAATGTTCTGGAATTTACGGGAAAAAATTCCGCTAAAATACGGAAATAGTACTGGCGCCTAGATTTCCAGCACAATTTCCGTATATTAACAACGTAAATTTTTTATACAGTATACAATACATACAATGTACAATCGACATTCTAATAAGAATGCCGAAGAATACTAAAGAATAACAAGAATACTTAATAAAAATTTAGTAAAAACAGTTCACATACGCCCTGAATGATAAAGTTTTTAAAACTTATAAATTTCAACTTATAAATTTTCATTTATTCAAAATTGAAGAATTGTAAACTATGCTTACATTCAGCTTTATTTGATAACCTATACAGATAACTATTCTAAATTGGTATGTTTTTGCATAGAATTTGGAAAAATATTTTTCAAAGGCTCAGATGGGCATAGCAAAACATTCAATCATGATTTGCTGAAATACGAAAAGCAGCAACGCATAAATATAACCTAGTTTATCTATTTTCGCGCTTTCTTCTGTATACGACTTTCGCATGTCGTTATTTTATCAACTTCCACAACTGTCATGTAAAATTTTAAAAACTCCGAAAATCCATTATTCAAAAAAGTAAAAACTTTTGTAGCTGAAGAGAAAAAGTATAGAAACTTCCTTTATTCCAGTTTTGATAAGCAGATTATTTTGACCTCTCCATCTGGTGTCCAAAAAAGCATTCGAATGTAAAAACAACTCTTTTTGTATTTAGATTTTTTTTTTTCTGTATTGAAGAAAATGTAAAGAAAGAACTACAAGAGATCAATACCATTACATTTATATATCTCCCTCTTTTTTTGTTACTAGTATTGGTTTTATGCAAATTCTTTTGATAAAATTATACCTCCCCTGATCATGTTACTTCCAAGGCGCGGCGAAAAGAGTTCTTAAAGTAACTATTGTGGCATTATTGTATGTTATTATTGTGTTATTCCGAATGAATTGTTAGGTAAAAAAAAAAGTTGCCTTCTAAAAAGAGCAAACATATTGTTGTTGTTGTTCTTCTTTTATTTACTTTTTTTTTTAACATAGCTGAATTTATTCCGTTTCTTTTTAAATAAATAATCTTTATAAATGTAAAATATCGCTGTCTCTTATACTATTATAATACGAGCAAAAATTGTGTGCGTGAGTGTAACTTAAAAACGACTCTAACGATTTTGGCTAAATTTTGTATCTTACCGTTTTTGGGAACGAGAATACTATTGGGCTAGGTCGGGTGTTCGAGATATTTCGATTAGGGGGTTATTTTCGGGTCACTACGGGCCAAGCTAAGCTAATTTTATCTAAAAAAAATTCAAACGATTTTGACTACGTTTTGTATTCCACCGTTCTGGATTATGAGAAAACCATTAAGCTAACTAACATTTTCAAGAAAAATCAATTATTTGGTCAAGCTACTATTATCTAAAAACTGCTTTAACGATTTTGAGTAAGTTTTATATCCTACCGTTTTGGATTACGCGAAGACCATCGAACTAAGTAAAATATTCATTGAAAATTCGATTAGTGGGTCATTTTAGGGTCACTATAGGTCAGTGCATTTCAATGAAAATAAAGGTTCTAGTAAACGAAATCGCAAAGTAGGCAACATTTCGCCGAATTTGGTGATATTTGACGAAATGTTGGCGCGATTTGGGTGAAAAATTCGACTTTCTACCTATTTCAAAATGCATGCTTGGATCCAAACGAAAGAAAGTCGGCAAGTTTGCGAGTTTTTGCTAAATTTTGACTTTTGGCGGAAAAGTTCGCCTCCACAATCTGAAGGAATTTTCCAAAAACTCTATATTGGAGCTTATATACATAATTCAACCAATCAGAGCCCATAGAACGTTCTTGAACAACACTGACGTTGTTCCGCACAAAGCATAGCTGCTGGAGAAATACAAAACTGTCACATCAACATCGATGCTCTATCGAGTTGAGCATAATACTAATTTTAACCGAGCTTAGCTTGGTCTTTCCCGTTGGTTAATATTTTTTAAGGAGATAATACAAGCATTAAAAGCTTATAGCAATCCGCTTAATATGATTCCATGGTGGATAAGGATCACACACACAGATGAATTATTTATAGCATATTCTTAAAATACTTATGGTGACAATATTTAATGTTACGAACGTGTTATAGCAAATGAATTTTTAGAAAAAAATTTGGGGCACACCTTAAAATAGAAAATCTTTTCTTTCTTCTTTTTTCTTTATTTTTTATTTTATTTTATTTAAGCGTTGCTCAGTTATTCTATTTAAATATATATATATATATATATATATAACCATTATTAACGGAAAATATCACCGTCTATTATTAACATTCGATAACGAATCTTGTATTAATCCGCTTATGTGATTCCATACTGGTTAAATATCAACATATGTGATTCAACGAAAACATGTATTTAAATCGTGCAAAAATATGAAAAGCAGCAAATCATATACATACAGTCTAGAAAGGGAAAGTAGGATAAAACCGTACAGTTGGCATAACCTGATACCTCAGTTTTCATTCGAGTTTAACAGTTCTTTAGCGGTTAATGGTTGAAATAATCAGTCCTAGGCATTGGAGAAGAAACGGCCCTTTCTAATGCTGATAACGAGATGAACTTTTTTTCTGCAATTTCTCAAAATGTAATGAAGAAGATCATCATTTTGTCTTTAAATATCAAATCTTCAGACTTTTAATTGAAATATTGTTAGTCAAGTTTCTTAGTTAAAGTTGAAAAATAAAATATTTTATTCTTTTTCAAAGAAAAATCTAAATTCCATTATTTCCTGTAAAATTAACATATCTGTGCGATCTTATACCACTGGCTTGGTAAGACCGGGTGATTTGACTTTTCTGTCGTTTTATTAATCCTATTTATATTTACTTAAAGTCTACTTACATCGAACTAAAATGCGGATATTAATTATTTTTTCAAAATTTCACCACATTTGTATTTTAATTGATTATCATGGCTCATATTTAAACAAAAAAATATCACGATAGTCTTAAATAAATATTATAGATATCTAATAGTAACCAAGGGAGTAGCGGTTCATAAGCAACAATACTTAATGTAGTTCATATTAGAAAATCCACTTAAAATTTTATTAAAGTAGGCGGTTAATAGTGATATTGAAATGTAATATAAAAATTAAAAATCCAAAAGGGGACAATTCATTTTACAAACTTAATATAGATACTGGTTGCTCAAAGGAGGGTTTATTTTTAGTAGAATATCGTGGAAGTTTCAAAAAGAGCAACTTCATTGCAATTCAATACAGACAAAAATTACTCATCCATAATAAACATTTTAAAATTTTTAATGTGTTTTAAATAAAAAATATAAAAGTTACACTAACAGTTTTCAAAATACAACTTTTTGCAATCCATTAGAATTTTTGGTACTTTTCGGTTAGTCGGGCGCCAGTGTTATATTTACATTCAATATATACATATATATGCACATATATGTACATATATATATGTGCACACACACACACACACACACATATAAATATATGCATACATATGTATATATATATGTACATATATGTGTATATATCTGCATATATGAATGTAAATATAACACTGGCGCCCGGCTAACCGAAAAGTACCGAATTTTTATACGTAGCATTTTTTTTCGATACAATCGAGATGTGTTAAAAATTTTTAGGCACTATTTATTCTTCAAATATATGCAGGGTCCAATTAAGACATAGGCACATGCAGTACAGGCTCAGTCCAGAGAGTACCACTATTTTCGAATGGTTATCGTCCACCGATTTAAACGCAGATTTTTTGTCATAAATAAGGTGAACATCACAATTCAAAAATACTAAGGAAAGTGCGCCTCGTCCCCAAAAATATTTAGTCGAACCCCGTGCTTATACAAATCAAGAACTTTATATGACATTTTCATTCCAATTTCGAATTAATAAATGTAAACACTTTTTCACACCGCAGAAAGCTGATAAATATTACACTATAGCTCGAAAATATTAATAATATAAGAATCATATATCTCCGGGAAAAGTATGATTAGGGTATATTGGCTACAGTTCAGTATATCACGTAACAAATGTGACATGTCTTTGACAGAATATCATTAGATGATAAAATAATAAGCGTAATCAACTTATCCGATGGCTTACCACAGACGAAATCTGTCATGACACAAAGATGACAAAAGGCTTCGTGACACATGACACAAATATGGGGGGGGGGGGAGCAAGATTAATGAACCAATGGTATTCAATAAAAAGAATCAATAAAGATTTCAGTATTTTTATAAAAATATTCAACAAAATATTTCACAATAGGGACAAAATTCTGACATACAAGGTGTCTATAAATGGCTATTGAGGTTTCCTTACCTCAAAACGTTTGATATAAGAACATAACGAAAAAAAAATATCAAAAAGGTTTTTTGAATGACACAAACAAAATTACATATGCGTAAAGTTGCAGCTCAATTTTTTTTTTCAAATAATAACTATGATCGAATAATAATTAATATTAACATTTTATGAAATTTGTAAAAAAGTTATTAAGGCTTTATGAGCAGAGAGTTAGACAGACAGATATTAAAAAATTCGTTAATATCATTTTGACAAAAATAAAAGTTTATTTTGCTGCCATTGATTTATCGTAAACGTTACTGAGTAGTTTTTACAATGTATTAATCAGTTTTCTCAAACAGAATATCGGTTTTTAGGATGCAAACAATTTTGAATTAAATATTTTCATTTTCAACTGTTAAAATTTGCAGCAAAGTAACAGGTCGTTCGACCCTTTTTATAGAAAACGGTTGTATAATCGTAATTTAACTATATTCTGACCATATTATTATGTCCATATTATGGTCAGAATACAGTTAACTTATTGTTAGGTACCCGTTTTCTATAAAAACTGTTGAACGACCTGATACTTCGCTGCAAATTTTTTACAGTGTGTATAATTGAATTTATTCATACAACAGTAGAAAAATAATATTAATTTTAAAGTTAATGCTGTTAATTTAGCATGTTTGTCTGTTAAACTTGTTTGTTGAACATGAAAATGTTTGATTAATTTTTAACACAATTATTCAATTGGTAAATAAATCATAACAGTTGTGAATTTCCAAGCTTTTTACACCCACTTGGAAATTTCACCATTATGACTTATTTACCAATTGAATAATTGTGTTACAAATTAATCTAATTACGCATGCAGCGTTTACTGCAGTTCCAAAAATAATCTTCGACTTATTCTGTTGAGCTGATTCAGATATCAGACCAGATGCTGTGATCGTTAAAGGGAAGTTGGGTGAATGAGTCCTCCAGATTCGTTCGAGATGGCTCAGTCGGTAGAGCATTGGCGGCTTCAGCCAAGACATCCCTGGTTCATACCCTGGCCTGGACTTTTTCAACACACTTGGAAATTCACAACCTTTATGATTCATTTACCAATTGAATAATTGTGTTAAAAATTAATCTAATTACGCATGCAACGTTTACTGCAGTTCCAAAAATAACCTTCTACTTATTCTGTTGAGCTGATTCAGATATCAGACCAGATGATTTGATCGTTAAAAGTTAGTTGGGTGAATGAGTCCTCCAAATTCCTTCGAGATGGCTTAGTCGGTAAAGCATTGGTGGCTTCAGCCAATAAGGAAAGGGCAGCTGACGTCACTGTTGGTCGAATTACTGTTGGTCAGCAAGAAAAACCTGTTCATTCATTATGACTCCTACTATACACATGGACTCCGGGAATTTGATTGGTCTTAAACAAATTGATTTAACAGATCTATGATATGATTGGCCTACATCGCCAAGTTGATTTCTGCAATGAACGCTATGATAAAACATGCCCTTTCCTTATACGACCCTGGTTCGTACCCTGGCCTGGACTTTTTTCACACACTTGGAAATTCCCAACCTTTATGATTTATTTACCAATTGAATAATTGTGTTAAAAATTAGTCTAATTACGCATGCAACGTTTGCTACAGTTCCAAAAATAATCTTCAACTTATTCTGTTGAGCTGATTCAGGATCGTTAAAGGTTATTTCGGTGAATAAGTCCTCCAGATTCGTCCGGGATGGTGCAGTCGGTAGCGTATTGGTGGCTTCAGCCAAGACATCCCTGGTTCGAATCCTGGCCTGGGCTTTTTTCACCCATTTGGAAATTAACAACTTTCATGAAAATGTTTACATGACAATTGATAGCATCTGAAAAAACTTATATTCATTGTTGAGAAACTAGGAATTAGCTATTGGACATCGCGGAGTGTGGACACCCTGTATAGTGTATATATATATTAAATATTCAGGGCATTCTTCTGAAAAATCGGGTCAACCCGATCCCGACCCGAAAGACACAAAACCTAACCAGAAACATTTCAAATCAACGCCACATTAGTCATTGGGCATCATTGAGATTAGACACCTTGTATTGGTAAGGTCATTAGTCAAATGTACTTTTTTAAAAATAACCAATTACTACATATACAGATTTTCTTTACAAGGAAACTTGAAAACCCGAATGCTTTGTTATTTACTATTTCCGATCAAAGTCTGCTAAGAATTTTTAATATAACGTTGAAATTATTTCGATATTTCTGCTTTTTAAAATAAAAATTCTGTAATACATAATTCTTTTACACAGATTTAAAATATACGCGCTTCAAAAAATGTATCCCTTTATTTATTTACTCATTATCTAAGTATATTGTTATTGTATATATCGAATGAAAAATTCATTGATCCTATTGTATCTCTTCTTCAACAAACAAAAATGTCCTCTTGCAGCTGTGCTTTACTTGTCTATTGAAGAATGATATCGCTTTTCATTGATCCAGGTCCAAAGACAGTTATTTATTTGCTGGATTCTTTTCATCATCTATCGAAAAAGCGACTGAAAAGCCATCAGTGAGACGCAGATTGTTGTTGCACCTGGTGCAAGAGCAACACAGGTTCTCATCTGGGCGGCAGACTTGAAAGAGAATGACATAATTTCGTATTTATTTATTTATTTATTTTTTTAAGTTGCGTGCTTTGAGAATTGTTACGTTATTTCGCAGCCATATTAGGATTATTATTCGTCTGTATTAGTTCTTAACATTTTGCGCGCTATTCTTTTTTTAAACGTGCATTTTATTTAAGATTATTTTTAGATCATTTTTAAGATCAAAAGAAATTGGTTGAAGAAAAAACTTTTTTTTAACCGACTTATAAAAGCAGATTACTTATTTCTACATACTTAGATCTACCCTTTATGCATCAAATCCTAATGTAACAATTTTATGAAACGAATCTAAGTAACGATTTTATGTAACGACACTATGAAACTTTTTTGAAACGCTTAACCCTTAAATGCCTGAGTTTTAAAAAATCATTTAAAAATTTTTTTTCGGCTTTCTTTTTTTAAAAAATACTTTAAAAAATCATATTTTGTTTTAAGTATGGTTTACGGCTAAAGAAATGTTTGCTACTAATGTAAATGTTTGATAAAATTCAATAATATTAAACACACAGGAATTTTGAGAACTATGATAAGAAATAAATTTTACTTGCTCACTGCAGAACAAAATAGGGTATTTCGTAAGCTTCCAAACAAAACAAAAAGACCATATATCAACAATTGAAAAATTAAATCTATCTTTATTCTTAAACAACACAAGTGTTGCCATCTAAATGTTGAAAATCGATTTAATAATATTTTCAGAATGTATTTTACTGGCAATGTTAGGCAATATAGCTTCAATATTATTCTAATAGTATTTATAAGCCTATATTGGGTATGTTGCCCAAAGGCAACACCCGACATTTAAGGGTTAAATGCAGGATTTGTGGAGCTCTCGCGATAATGTAATTTTAGTATGTTGTTACAGTTACTTACAGCATGTTTTTTTCTTGAACATGGTGTATTTTGCAATTACAGTTATTTTACAGGATCGCACAAAGAATTATTCTATTACACTACCGTCTATGGGTGGTATAAACTTTAATTGCAATATAGTACCGTTACGTATTTAACTCTAAGAAATTTTTATATGTCACTAAGGCTTATTGCGGCATGTTCTCAGTTGAAAATATTGCCTGTAATATTTATAGTTTGAAACTGAAATCAACTACAAGATTATTACTATGGAATAGGGCATTCCGAGCACCTTCATTTACAATTTACAGGGACACACAAAAGAAATCTGTTACAGTACTATCTTTGAGCAATAATTGCTGGACGTGCGTTATCAATTTCGGTATGCGCTTTTAAATTTAATTAATTTTTTGATGTTACTCGTTATGCACAAATTCTTTATCTCGTATCCAGGGCTGCACAAAAGAATTGACGTACCATTCTCCTTATTAGTGGAAATTGCAGGAAGGGAAATTTTCAACTCTGGTATGTATTTCCTTACTGAATTATTATTATTATTATTATTTTTTGCGCATGCATGTAGTTTATGGATACAAATCTACAGGGTTGTTCAAAGAACTAGGGAGCAGATGCTATATATTCCCGCGGCAGCCATCTTGGATTTTTTTCTTGACGTGAAAACCCCTTTTCCGCCAAGTAAATGTCACCAAGCAGATTTATGGGCATATTAGGCTTAACGGGGTTGCCAGAACACGTCACTCGTCGAGGTTGCCTTATCGATAAACGCCAACAAAACATCGCCGATAAATCTAAGATGGCGGCCGTTTGAAAAAAGTTTTCAAAAGTGTTATGCGTTTCCAAATGGTTCAATTAGACATCCCATTTCAACTTATCGAACGGCGAAGTTTTGTTACATTATTCTGAATGTGTCGGGAAGTGTTTCATAATCTATGATTGACGCATGATTTCTTTCTTTCTTTCTTTTTTCTTTTTTTTCTTTTTTTTTCTTTTTTTTTACATTTTCAACTTAATTATAAAAATCCCCGTTATAATAAAACCTTAAAGAATATAATGAATTTCATGAGAATTGATTCCTTTAGCTGAAATATTTAATGTAAGGTTGTAATGGGCCGTTTTTAAAAAAGAAAATAATTTTTGTGAATTTTTTAAGAGTAAATATTTTTTTTCTTCGTATGAGCTTAGGAATTCCGTTAATGGGAAAAACTATAATAGAAAAAGAAAAGTTTTTTAACGCATGACCGGAAGCACAATTTTTCATCATCAAAATTCTTCAAGAGTTCATCTCATCAAAAATCCAGGAATCAAACATTTTTTTAAAGTTTGTTTTATAAATGTATTGGTTAGCGCACTTTTGCCACATTTTTTCCAGGCGAAAGAAAGAAAAACCTGTAAAAGTAAGTCCCCTTTTCTGAGTAAATGTATTTGTGTATTTTTTATCCATGAAAACATTTTGTATTTACCTCGGGCACTGGAATCACGCAATATCGAATATCTTATTTATTCTTCTTACCTCTGTTATTTTATTTTTTGAAGGGAATGCTATTAATCCGAAGTTTGTTCATGCAAATGTAAAAAAAGTATTTGTTATACGTCATACTCTTTCGTTTATTATTATTATTATTATTATTATTCAGATAACATTGATTATATAAAGTCTTTTAACTAATTTTTTCTACCCCATCATATAGTTTAGAATCAATTTTCAAGTTTTTACATATATTTAACGCATGACTTGAAGCAAAATTTTTCATCATCGAAATTCTTCAAAAATCTATCTTATTAAAAGGCGGATTTATTTAAATTGTTTTAAATCTTCTGTAATTGGGGTGCACGAAGATTTAAAAATATTAATGACTGAAAATTATTTTAAAAAGCATAAAATATCAGTAAAGATACAGTTTTCAAACAAATTGCATTAGAAAGTACATTTTCCCCCTATTCGATGGCGTAAAAATTGAAATAGTGGGATGTTTAGAAGTTAAAAATTGCAGTATAAGAGCGAAATTTATTAGTTAGATCGTTGTTTTTGTCAATTTGACGCCAACGTTACCCGTGGACATGTTTATGTTTTATAATATAAAATGTAAAGGTAACATTAATTACACAACTTGTGTTATTAGATTTGTTAGGGTCCATATTATTCGTCTAAAGAATAAGATACAAAAAGGAAATACTTTTGCACAGTAATACGTAATTTTAAATTAATACTATTCGTTATTTTTTAAATACGTTTACTGTATATTAATTGAAAGTATTTAGAAAGAGATGCAATAAATAAAATTAGCTGACATCTTTAAATGTAAATAATGATTAAATTACTCAAAGTATTTACGGAAGTGGTTTCTGATAAATCAGAAATCGTTTTAATAAGTAAAATTAAAAAATAAAATAAAATGCAATTTACATTATATTTTAAATGGAGGTTATTTTCTCAGAAGTATATTTTCTTCAGATATTGTTTAATTCAAAATAGAGTTTTGAGCATTTAAAAGGTAAAAGATATTTAATTATTATTAACTAATACTAACTAACTTTAATCACCATGAAGAAATTCAAACACTTCAATTTAAATATTTTGAATGACTATTTCGACACACTTTCTCTTTAAAAATCCATTCTTTTATCAATTACCAATTACTTAAAAATATTATAATGAATAAATTGTAGAATAAATGCCTTATTTATCGTTTAAAACTTTAAATCATTTAATTTTGATACCAAGCATTTTCTATTAAGCAATAAACATTGAAAACAATTCGACTGGATAAAAGATATATTTTTTGAAGACATGCTTAATACCTTGAAATACAATAATAAGCCAAGAAAAATAAATAAATAAAACACATTTTTAAGCATAAAACAATCACTTTGTGCGAATTTTAATACATAAGCTAAAACCTTTAAACAACGTTTTAATGCGCAAATACGTACAATACCATGAACTCAAAAAATCACACACGCCCGTTTCCAGGATTCCTGGATCCCCTTCCTCAGCGCGAGAAATAAATAAAAAAAAAAATAATAAAAGATGGAATCCCTTTTAATCTTTTATTTATTATTTTTTTTTTCCTCGCACTGAGAGCTACAGAAATTCCAGAAACGGCCGTATGTGATTTTTTTGTGTGCATAGTATTGTACGTATTTGTGCGTTAAAACGTTGTTTAAAGGTTTTAGCTTATGTATTAAAATTCACACAAAGTGATTGTTTTATGCTTAAAACTGTGCTTTATTTATTTATTTTTCTACGCGTCTTCTACACGTATAATCCTTATAAATCTCTTGACATGAATTAATTATTTATTAAGAACTTTAAAGCGTTATTATTCACAATAGAGAAAATGGAATTGGTCTACTATGGTTGTGAGCCCCTCAAACAACATGTGTTAATTATGATAAATAGTGTATTTCAAGTAATCCTACTAAAAGACTCTAAACACCATAAAAGAAATTCGAAACGATGTTTATATATAATACGATTTGATAATTATGTTAAATGACATCTATTACATTAAATAACATGTGTTAATTATGATAAATAGCATATTTTAAATAATCCTACTATAAAACTCTAAACACCATAAAAGAAATTCGAAAAGATGTTTATATATATAAAATACGATTTGATAATTATGCTAAATGATGTTTGTTACATTAAATAACATGTGTTCATTATGATAAATAGCTTATTTCAAATAATCCTACTAAAACCTCTAAACACCAAAACAGAAATTCGAAAGGATGAATGTTAAATCTTGTTGAATAGATAAATATAGTACGTAGAATAAATTGCAATACACTGCCCTGGAAAAAAGTTCACGCTGTTATCTCTCTCCGATCAATTTAAAAACATGAAAAGGTTTGAAAATAAAGCTGAGCTTGGTTTGAAAATGTCAAATAAATGCCGTTGAATACGATTTGATAATTATGCTAAATTGTATTTGTTACATTAAGTAACATGTGTTAATTATGATAAATAGCATATATTTAATAATCCTACTAAAAAACTCTAAAAACCATAAAAGAAATTCGAAAGGATGAATGTTAAACATCCTGTTGAATAGATAAACATACTTAGAATAAATTACAGTACCCCCCCCCCCCCCCCGGAAAATAATCCACGCTATTATCTCTCTCCGATCAATTATAAACGTGAAAAGGTATGAAAATAAATCTGAGCTTGGTTTGAAAATGTCAAAGAAATATCGTTAAATAAGATTTGATAATTATGCTAAATGATATTTGTTATTTTCAATAACATGTGTTCATTATTATAAATAGCATATTTTAAATAATCCTACTAAAAAACTGTAAACACCATCAAAGAAATTCTAAAGGATGAATGTTAAATCCTGTTGAATAGATAAATATACTTAGAATAAATTACAATATACTCCCCCGGAAAAAAAAAAAAAAATCCACGCTGTTATCTCTCTCCGATCAATTTAAAAACATGAAAAGGTATGAAAATAAAGCTGAGCTTGGTTTGAAAATGTCACTTTTGCCTGTTTGATTTTTTTTTTTTTTTTTTTTTTTTTTTCGCTTCTAGGGGTGGGGTGAGTAAAAGAATTTTAAATAAAAATGAAAAATACAAAGCAGAAAAGGGGATTTTTTTTTTATTTAACAGTACAGAGAAGGGAAATCTTCTTACTTTTATAAATGATAAACGAGTTGTGTAAGGAGAAAATATATTACAATAAGAAAAGTAAGTAAAAAAAAAAAAAAAAAAATGGAAACAGAGAGATATTATAAAGATAAAGAAAGACTGTAAAGTTTATCAGTGAGACTTTGGAAGTAAAAATGTTTGTCATGGTTATTTTTGTATTTTTACTTACTAGTTTTAATATGTGCGAAAACATAAATTCATCTGTAAATGTAAATATCTATAACTTATATAGCATGCATTAAGTTAAGTACCATTAAATTTAAAGTAATTATATGAGTAAACTCGACTTTAATAGTGTTCTTTTCCTAATTTATGGCAGTCTTTTAGAATGTTTTTTTTTTCTCTGTAATTTAAGGGGATAAACATTATAAATGAATATTTGGAAATAAAATAATAGTGAACTAGATAGTACTCGTCAATATTTGACGGTAAACAGCTTGAAAGTTTCATTAGAAAAATGCGCGGTATCCCATTTCTAGAAAGTATGTTTTATTTAACACAAGGAAGTCATATTGAAATGGGTATTATTATAGCTGAGACATATAGTTTAAATCCTGAAGCAGTACATAGTTTCAAGCAAAATCCCCCCCCCCCCCCAAATCATAAAAAAAAACAATATAGATTATTCCTCCCTCAAAAGTTGCTTGCATAATTCTGGTAACATAAATCCCGCAGCGATCTGAGAAAAGATTGATGTCAACAGAAAAAAAAGAACAAAGAAAACTTTGTTACATGAAAGGATGTAATGTGTAAGGTTATATTAGGGAAATTGTAAACACCTAATGAATTTTACTCCAATATACATATAATCATCACAGTTAGAAACCGCACTCGATGCATTTGTATGTCAAAAAATCGCGTAACGACTATTAGTCTTCAAATGGCTGGAATAAGTTTTGATTGTATTCCTGCTATATTTCATTAATTGCTAAAAGGTTTTAAATAAAATCCATAAAATCAGTAAAAAAGTTTTTTAGACATAAACTGTCTACATGTTTCTGCTTTACGGAAGCCTTTGTCAAGACAAACGAGCATTTTCTACAGTTGCACGATCTATAATACAATGATTCATAACGTTATCCGTTACGTTTTTCACGTTCTCTCTCAGATTACACATACTATTTTATTTTAGGTTTACTTTGATGTTTATTAACATGCTCGTAACAACGAAGTAGTTACATCGCATCATAGCATCATTTGAAATTTAAATGAAATATTACACAATTTGAGCAATTGTCTCATCAGGATGCTTGAAAACATCCCAGCCAGAATAATTCTTTACTCAGTGAATCATGACGTAATTTTTTTGATAGATTAGGGAGTAACATGAGAACCCGAGTAATGACAGTTAGTAGTTCAGGGACTCACGGCGTGATAAATTGTTTGATTTTCCAAGTCACTACTCGATGAAGTACCACACATCATAAATACATAGACACAAAACAAATATACTTCAGAAAACAAATTACTGGTACAATTTATATTCCTCCCTTGTATGAGAAATTGAGAAAAGAGTGCGAAAAGGACAGCTTCAATTGCTGAAACAAGAGGCTCACCCAGTTTTGGCACCAACAAATGCATTACATATAATAAAGCAATCCCCAAATCCAATATTCGGTAAGAGCTTTATTCCATGCGATATAATTTATTCAAGCGTGCGTAGAGTATTTCGCATTGCAGGGCGTCCGGGCTTGAGAGCTTTTTCGCTGACGCTGAGAGACAAGTATGATCATCAAACACAGCACGCGATGACTTTATCGCACAAAAAAGGCCATTGAGGGAAAAGTCAGTATGAAACGTAGTGGTTATTGAAAGTATTACTCATACAAAGATACATTAATACAAAATATTAATATATTAATAAAACTTTAATTATGTTATTGTTTATCAAAAATTTAAAGGGTAGAAAAATATTTTAGATGAAATAATTTGAAAATATTTCTAAAAGTTATGTAGTAAAATATAGATTTTTTCTGTCGTATCAATATTAGTTTACTCAAAAAAGCAAACAAGATATTCACAATTAAAATATTACTTGGTGCAATATAATATAAACAGATAAAACAACGTCGTTTTATCTGTTTAAACAAGATATTGTACCAATGTACCAACCTACGAAGTTCTTACTGCCTTCGTTAACCAACTGTCGATGGTGATCAATCGATTGAGATATGGGGCATAGAGATTGAGCAGAGAGATTGAGCATTTGTGGTGGAATTTGAGAAACAAACTCCTGTGCATCGAATTAAGTCAAGCAAGTTGAGGTTAAATGGGAAGAAAATAGAAAACGGCCCCAGAGCCCTTTCCTTCTCTCTCTCTCTCTATATATATATATATATTACGCTATCGTACGTGGCACAAAAATCGCGACTATTTTTTAATTGTTTAATGGCAACGACCGAATGAGACGCATCTCATTGGTTATTGAATAGCATTCAATGCATCTCCATACCTATAAGGGGGTTACCATAGGGGGGACCGTATTCCATTGCCAAACGCCGCCAAGTTTGTCGTCAACTTGGCGATATACCTAATATTTCACCAAATTCCTATAGACTTCCATTGTAAACCAATAGGGTATACTTGCTTACTGAAAATCAACAAATTGAGATATTTTAACGCAACAAAAGCTAACATTAGCTTAAGGGATTATATTAATTATATAAAGGGAGTCCAAGTAAATTAGATTATGATTAAAAGTAACATGATACAATGCTTAACATGCTTTCCAAATCTTAAATTTTAAGGGAGACCAAATTGGTCGCCAAGGGCGACTAGTTATAAATTAATTTCACATCAATAATAACGTAAGGTTATAAAAAACTTCTTAAGAAACATCGAAAAAATGAAAAATATTGAATGAAAACTCAATTTAAAATAATAATAATAATAATAATAATAAGGCTCGGATATGACGACCAACTTCAGCAGCCAATAAACAAGACATTGGTTGTTGTCGTCCATCCTTTTTCCTGTATAACCATTTTCGCATTTCGAGACAAAGTAAAAAGATTTGTTTGAATAATATTAAAGAAAATTTCTTGAAATTTTCTGACCATGATTAGAACACTAAACGGACAAGCACGCATTTCATACTTTTCAGAAATTCATAACCTTTTTAGGTGCGTTCGTAATTATATAAATACGTAGCACCTATAGTGGTCGTTCAGTCCGTCTGTCCGTTCGTCGGTATATAACAGAGCAAAAACTACCCAACCGAATAGTCTGAAATTTAAAATATATAATTGTTGCAACATTTTGTCGAGTCATTTCAAATTTCATGAAAATCGGATGTATAGTTTAATTACAGGGACAGTCAAATTTATCCGTTACATTACGGCCAATAGGAAAAAAATATTTCAAGTGCATTTTAATGATGTTAGAGCCTTTCGAACAGAATTAAATTGATATGCATTTATAAAGTGCCCTAAAATATACATTCAGAACAAAAATAGTTATAAAACAAGTTATATTACAAACGCACCTCATTTGCCACGTTTGACGTGCAATTTCCAATTTGTTTTTATTTTTTTATTTTTCTAAAGAGCGAAATGAATTTCATGGCATCTTGCTTTTTACCCATTGTAGATCTTTTCTTGAAATAGTCTATATCTGATAAAATGTTCTAACATATTACCCTTACAGTTTTCCCTTGTCGCTCTCTCACACACACTCAATGGAATAGTTCTGAACAAACAGAATATTTGTAGCAAACCAATATTATTATTATTGGGTATATTGCAGCAGGGTTGGAAACCCCCCCCCCCCCAAAAAAAAAAAACGGTTTAGTTGGTTTAAACCAGGTTTTTTTGGTTTAAACCGGGTTTTTTAAAATATAATTTCCTATTGCATACAGATACACATCTGTTGATAAGATAAACATTGTTGGATATTATATAAGTAATATAACTTTTGAAAGTATTTAAATTAAATAGTTACAGTCAATTATATAGAAAATTGAAATCATTTCTAATTTAAACATTATTAGCAACAAAGTAAACTGCTCTACACAGTGAAACATTGATATCTTGAAAATCGTATGAAAAATCCTTTGATTAATAATATAATAATCAATCAATAAACATTTGATGCAGTTTCATGAATATATATATTATTCTGCGGTTATTATTATTTTTTTAATACCCAAATACTTCTGGTTATTTTGTTTTCTGAGTGATAATTCCAAGTGTCCAAGTCAACATTTTTGGCCATTAGATTCTGCAACTAACAGTGATAACTCCAAGTGTCCAAGTCAACATTTTTGGCCATTAGATTCTGCAACTAACACTGATTGGTAGTATTATTGAAATGCTATAACTAGCACTCAATTTTTGCAAGCTGTGTTATTCAATTTGATATCTTAAGTTACTCTTTTAAATTCTTTAAGGACAATCATCCCCAATCCCAATCCAGAAAATGGTCTTTTACAACTTAACCAAAATCTTAAAGATCATTGTATTTTGTTATTAACTGCTGTAAATAATGTGCATTTTTTAAATGAAAATATTTTATGCTAAATATTGAATATTATTTATCTATTTTATCTTTTCTAATTTCATATGTTTTAAGAAAAATCTTTAGGTTACCAGATATGTTCATCAGCACATGCTAATTTTCATTCTACATGCTGTAACGCCAAATAAAACTAACTTAAGGAAAGATTCGTAACTAAAAATAAAAAGAACCTTGAGTTCGTTTTCTACAGTTTTATTGACGGCACATGGACACACACACAGCAAGCACACATTAGTCTTATACACATAATAAAAAAATTATCCCTTTCGGAGCGGATCGCTCCATCAGCAGAGCCGAAAAATGACCGCTTTCGGTCGCGTCCAAAAGCCATCTCATCCACGGGACCCATTTCGAGAGATCCCGTTCCACATCCATCCCTGGTTCCCGTTTCACAAAGAAACTGGAACCTTCGCCAGGTCCGCTCTGCAAATTTTTCCGATGGCCGGAACTAACTCGATCTGTTCACTCGTTTTATATTTATCTGGAATTAATTCGCTTCGAAAAATGGATAACTCCGTACTCGAATCATTTATTCCCGTAACTTTTCTGCCCAAAATATTTATATCAATGACTGGTAATTTACGTTTGCCTACGGCCTTCCGTTGTTTATCCCAGACACATCTAGAATTTAATCTCTCCACTCCTACTTTAGCTCACTCTAGCTTTCGCTCCCGTTTCAACATCTTCACCCAAATTCCTCGATCCTGAATTTTTACTCAATTCCGGACAAAAATTTCGTAAATGGTTCCTTGAGTTGCAATGGAAACATCTACGCTCTACTCTTTTTTCGAATGCCTTCTCCCGACTCATGGTACCGCGTTGGGCTAACGCACTAGGGAGGGAAGTTTCATTCTTCGTTTCCGCCTGTTTTTCATCCAATTTCGGACGCGTATTTCCATCCTCTGCGTACCGATTTTTCTTAAACGACGCTCTGACACTCTCATAACCATCTAATAATTCAACTATTTCTGCTTCCGTCTTAAGCAGTGGTCATTTGTCAATAAAATGTTCACGCATTTCAAATTTGCACGCCGTTTAATTTGATCGGCGACCAAAAGGTCTTTTAATTCGTCAAAGGAAGTTATAGATAAGCCCGCCAACCATTCGTTTAAGTAATTTCGGATTTCGAAACCGAAATCTTGCCAATTTAAAGATTGCGATTTCTGATGGCTGATAAATTTTTGTTGAAAACTCTCCGGATTTAATTAATATTTTTTAACAAGATACTTTTAACGTTATCATAATCCTCTGAATCTGTCTCGCGTTGTCTAGCAATAATTGAAATGATATCCACTGGTAGGAGCCCAACTAAATGAGAAACCCAATTTTCTTTCGGTATTCTAACCCGTTTAGCTTGGCGTTCAAACAAAACCAAATACAGGCTAATGTCTGTTTTTTCAGGATTAAAATACGGGATTAATTTTTTTAAATTCTGTTCCGAGGAACGCGAAGGTATACTATTTGCATTTTCCGGGGCTGGGGAAATTCCTTTCTCGATTTTTAGTTTTTCTAACTCAAAATTATTTTTTAATTCTAGTTCCTTTAATTCTTTTTCTTGCTCCAATTTTTCCTTCCGAATGGCCTGATCGCGATCCCATTGCTGTTGACGCAACATGTCCTCACGTTCGATTTCCTGAAACCGGGCGCGCTCACCTTCTTGCTTTTTAAATTCTTCCTGAGCGGTCTCTAGTATAATCTCATAAAGAGCCTGAACGTATTCTTCATAATCCTCAGATTCCAGCACTAAATGCTTTAATTGAATCCGGCTTTCGTTTCCCGTCCGGGCAAGTTCCAGTTCATCCACTAATTTCTTCAAATCTTCTTTTTTTCCTTTCACCAGGAAAGCCATATCTACCTTTTTTTTCCAACCCAAATTTCTCTATATAAAAGTACTACTCTACTTCAATACAACAAACAAACAAAAAAATGTACTGTTTTACATACAATGTAATCAAACATTTATTACAATAACATATGTAAATGCTGACTCACTCCCATGTCTAGATCCACCTTCAAATTTTGTTATCAAAGTTTTAAAATTGTCAAAAGATCAACAATTTTGAATTTAATTACACAAAAAAATCAGCATACATTAACTCCAAATTCAAAATTGTGACTTACCCCACTTGAAGGCTCAGACACTGCGAATGGTAATCCACACTTTCACTGATTTCTTCAGCCGAATGGCCCACCGAACACAAAACACTTCTTTCTGACCCTAAGGTCCACTAAAATATATCCTTAAGCGTGGCACACTGATCCTTTTCTTTTTTCCCGATCCACAGATCCACTGGGAAACCAATTCACAATTTTCTCTTCGCACCAAGGGATCCACCAACAGCCTCTTCTTTCTTCCTGCGGCCGTATCGCATCCGAAACTTTTCTCTTCTTTCAATCTTCCGCAACCCTTTTCTCACCAAAAGCACTTTCCTCCGATGACGATCCTCTTCCTTCCTTCCGCAGGGGGGGGGGGGGGGTGAAAAGCAACATCCTTCTCTTCTGGACGATGTCCGATCCCCTCTTCCCAATTCTCTTTTCCGTAACAGGACGGCGCTCACTACTTCTCCGCAATCTTCCGTCTTCCTTTTTCCACAGCAAACCGGGGGGTGAAAATCCGAAACTATCTTCCTTTCTTCCCGAACCGAAACCAGGCTTTCTCTTTTCCCACGCTGGACAAGGACTTCAGAACTGCACGGAAAATTCTTCCTTTATTTTCTTTTTCAGTATCAGGACGGCTCTCTACTTCTTGAAAGAACAATCTTCACTTGATCATTTCGTGCGTAAAACGCAGGCTTATAAATAAAAGCTAGCTAAGTTTTTTTGTGTGCGTGTGTGCCCAACTTTTTTTGAACAACTCGAATCCCGACTTCTGACACCAGCTGTAACGCGAAATAAAACTAACTTAAGGAAAGATTCGTAACTAAAAATAAAAAGAACCTTGAGTTCATTTTCTACAGTTTTATTGACGGCACATGGACACACACACACAGCAAGCACACATTAGTCTTATACATATAATAAAAAAATTATCCCTTTCGGAGCAGATCGCTCCATCAGCAGAGCCGAAAAATGACCGCTTTCGGTCGCGTCCAAAAGGCATCTCATCCACGGGCCCCATTTCGAGAGATCAGTCCATCTCCTAGCCAACCCACGTGGTATCTCCAGTCATCTTAGTCAAAAAAGTTTTCAGTTCTTACAAATTTCTACGCAGCACTTTTCAAGATATTTACATCATTAAATCTGTTTACACGTTCTATCTGGATTCTGTGAAACATTGACATGTGAATTTTATAGATAGGCATTTGGAGGTCACAATTAAAATGTTTATTACGCTATGGTCATCTGGTCTTTGAGGGAGCTCGGATAAAACGCCACAGTCTGGAAAATGATTTTTTTCAAAGACTAAAATTTAAGACATAAAAAATCGCACGGAGTTGATCATACATTACGTACGCCATGGATTACATTTTTCGGTACTGTAAATTTTTAAACTTCTACGGAGCTGGTCATACATTACATGCGCCATGAATTAAACATTAATATTCCTGGACCAATTTTAAATGAAATTTCATTCTTAAACTTCTAAACATCCCACAATATTACTTTTTACACCGTCGTATAGAGAAAAAAAGTACTTTTAAATGCAATTTGATTTTCATTCTACATGCATAGAAACATGACCTAGGCTCATTATGTCTCATGTTGACTGCTGAGATGAAGTGTTAAAAGTAGAAATTACTTCTATCAATAATTTAAAACAATTAAATTACAAAAAAGAGAAAATATTATATTAGATTTTTTCTAAAAAAACCCAAATGGTTTAAACCGTGGTTTAAACTATGGTTGTGGTTTAAACCGTGCCAACCCTGTATTGCAGTCTAATGAAGTTTTTTTAAATTCTTCAAAAGTTACACCTCCACTAGTTAAATATTTACTATATGTTGTATGTACCAATATTTTTTTGGTACTATAATTAATTGTTTTTTGGAAATATTTGTGTCGTTAACACTGAATTATCGAATTTACATTGAAAAAATATATAATGAAATGCCAGTACTGAAGAAATATTTGATTTATATCGCAAAATATTGGCAATGAAATATCTTGTAAAAAATTGGTGCACTATTGGCAAAATATAATTACCAATTTTGAGATACCATTTCATAACAGTATTTCATATTAACTACAATAAAGTCAATACAAACAGTATTAGCCGAATATCCCTTTGATACTGGGAAAGTTTCGTAAATAAATACTTTTTCTATTTTCATCTATGGTGAATTCGAAAACTATGAAATCTGCGCACGAATTTTTTTTTCGCGAATGTGGGAAAGAAAATCTTCAAAGAAAACTAATAACTATTTTATAGACAAAAGAAGGAGGTAGAAACTAGTTCCGCTTCAAAAAATGATAAGGAAAAAAAAATTCTTTTCATACATTTAAAGGATATTATCAGTATGCGAGAAATGAAAGAGTACTATAAAGTTTTTATTGAAAAGGAAATGGAGGGGGAGATATTTGATGACAGTCCAATGGAAAGGCTTTCAGATGCTGAAAGGCCAGGGAAATAATAATAAAAAATATACATAGGATGTGATAAAATAGATATCGATTATATTTCGAACAGATTACATTGCACAACACACATTATGACCTCTAAACGATACTTGATGTTTTTAATACATTTTCAGTTGAAATTCACGAATCTAAACTCGGTTTTCTTTTATCACCTCAGATTCTGTTATGCATCATTTCTGACGAACAATTTCAATTTATGCGCTCTCAAAAATTCATCGACTATTAATTTTTAGCTGATTTTATTTATTCTTATAACCATTAAATAATTGTATATGGCTTAAAAGTATGGAGGAAGTAGCTGTCCTTTAAAAAAATTACTCATTTCTTGTTGAAAAATGCAATGTTAGTGCTTTAATAGGGAATAACACTGTTAAAAATTTGCAGCATTCAGTCCAGTCATGCGACCGTTTTTTGAAAAAACGGTTTCACAATCGTAATTTAATTATATTCTGACCATAAAATGGCCAATAATATGGTCAGAAAATTGCGGTTGAGTAACCGTTTTCGGAAAAAACGGTCAAATGACTGGACAGAATGCTGCAAATTTTTAACAGTGTAGAGTATATCATTTAATAACAAAAATGTTTAGTCGAAAAAATCAACTGAACATAATTAAATTCAGGTTTGCTTAAAATCACTTGGATTAATTAACCCTCTCGTCACCCTGAGCCTCATATGAGGCTCCTACTTCGAATTGCAATATTTGAAAGAAAAAAGGTATTTTTGTTAATTCTAGCACCTAATAGTGATAGCATATGTCGATGCATTTACTATTATGACTTTACTTATGTTTCAACATTTAATAATAATATTATTAATAAAAGTTTTATTAATCATTAGTAAACCATTGGCGTTTCTTTTAATTCAAACATATGTTTCACTCTTTAAATTTAAATTAGGGACTCCTTTTCCGAATTAGTAATTTGTGATAAAAGATAAAAAACACGTTTTTATGTTTGTTTAATCTGGTTGTAATACGACATTTTCCAAACATCTTAAAAAATTCTTCCTTAGACTATTTTTATATGAAAAACACGCCACATAACTACATTCGTTAGGTTTCTGTAAAGAACACATTCGTTAAATATTAGTAAACTGTAACTTCTGTGATTTCGATAGCTGTTTTTAATTTTGTTAGCGTAAAAGTAATTTTTCCCAAAATTGGAAAAAAAGTTCAGTGCCGAGAGGGTTTAAAGGCGGTTTTCAAATAATATTTTGTCCTGCTGAACTACGTGAAATTTTCTAAGCCATTTTTTCAAACATCCGCTGAACTACGTGAAACTTTCTGGCCCATTTTTTCACACATTTTTAACACTTTCCAAAGAAATGTGTTTATGAATTCGGTTTGTCTAGCCGTCTTCTGCCGATGTTCTAAGTCATGTAAATATACTCGGATTTTGATGCAATTGATATATGTTAATTATGTTTACCATGGAAATGGCAAAGTCGGGATTGAATATGAAGTGTGTAGCATTAATAGTTCATTTACAGGGCACTCAAAAGAAATCAGTTACATTATGGCCAATGGGGAAAAATCGTTTGCAGAGTATGTTATTTCAAATGTACTGAAATTGATATAATTCACTGAATTTGACTACAAGATAGTTACGATAGTATAGGGCATTCATGGCATTTGTCGTTCATTTACAGGGACACACAAAAAAATCGGTTACAGTACTGTCTTTGAGCAAAAATTGCTCAATTGCGTTTTCAATTTCGGTATGCGCTTTTTAAATTTAGCAATTTTTTGCATGTTACTCGTCGTGTATAAATTCTGTACCTCGTATATAGGGGTGCACAAAAGAATTCACGTACCACTCTCCTTATTAGCGGAAATTGCTGAAGGAGAACTTTCAACTGACGTATGTATTTCCAATCCTAACTGCACTAAATTTTTGCATGCATGTAGTTAATAGATACAAATATATATAGCGTATACAAGGGTGCTCGAAGAATTCGGTTAATTTTCCGACTGTAAATGGGAGTTACAGAAGTTGGGATTTCATATGTGTTATGCTTTCCAAACGTGGTTCAATTAGACATTCTATTTCAACATAATAAACGGTGAAGTTTTGTTACATTATTCTGAATGTGTTGGAAAATATTTTATAATCTATGCATGACGCATGATTTTTCTTTCTTGTTAAACATAAAAATATGTCCCTTTACAGGCATGATTAGGGAAGTGCTTTATTATCGAACAGTTTTCATTTTTCAATAACTGAATTACATCTTGAGTTATAAACGATTGTTTTCTCATAACTGCAGTTCTTTTTCCCTTTCCTGTGTTGTCCCTTCTGGCATTTTGGTTCAAAAGGACAAGTTTCACAACGTTTTCAGAAAAATATTCTGTCTAGCGAAAAACGAAAAAAAAAACAGTTCGATTACATAGTTTCTGAAAAAGAGCATTTGCAATTTGATACGTTTGCAAAATGACAAAAAATAAATAAATAATTAAATAAATAAATAAAAATGTGTCTGAAAATAGTCAGTTTGGATTTAAAAACAGCTTTGATCCTTTATCTACTGACGGTGCTCATAAGTGCCATTAAAATAACTTGTTATAAAATTCATTTAATTCATCGATTAGTTGTAATACAGTTTCAAATATATTTTCAAAAGGATGATTTATTTTGCCTTTGCATCTTTTCAGCTCTCTTGCCGTTGGGGAGGGGGGGGGGGGGAGATTTTCCAATTCCGAAATATATCTATATTCTTATTGTAAGAACATTATATTTGTACATTTCCTAATTCTACGAAATAATAAGACAAATATTAATAATAACAGATTTGAGTGGGGTTATAAATATTGCACAAAATCCCTATAAATTCAAACTTAATTAATCCTTCTAACTCCTTCAGTCCTTCTAAAATTCTTCTAAAATTTATTAAGTGATTATGTTAATCTTCTAACGTAGTTTAAACAATTCACGAAAAATGCTTTAGAAGATAAAATTTTCATGAATTCATAATTCAGTACATAAAAGGTTAAAAGGCAATTGAACTCTTTAAAATTAGTTACGTTGTGTTTTATTGTATAATACATTTGATATTTCGAAAAACTAAAGAATAACCTTAATGCTATAGGATTACTAGTCGAAATTTCTAATTAGAATTTAGTCACTTTTATTATTATAATTTTATTATATTATTATTATTATTAAGAATCGATTGAAACAGGTTTTTAAGACCGAAACCGAAGTCAAATTTTAGTAATCTTCCTATTTTCGGTTGAAAAAAAAAAGTCCAAAACTTTTTAAAAGTAATTAATTTATGCATAAATATACGTAATTATTAATTAATTATATGCGTTTATTAAATATACATAATTATTAATGAATTATACGTGTTTATTAAATATACATAATTATTAATTAATTATACGTGTGGCCCAAGTTGGTTCTCTGTGCCTCTGACCAAAACTTTTATTTTCATATAAAATAAAATATAATTAATTCATCAAAGACATTGAGTTATTTTTCAATTTTATGAATTTCATCTAATTAAAAAATGTTTCAGGTATACATACATCGATTCATTTTTTGTAATGATTTTTGTAAATGATCATCCGGCCGAATTTTTGGTGAAACTCAGATTTCTAGCCGAAAACAAAACCGAATTCTTTTTCGATCTCTAATAAATTATTATTATTATTTCTTTGTTGACAGCAATAACTAAATAAATATTGGGTTACATTTTCTAATTCGCTGATAAATTCTAATCTTTATCAGCGATATCTTTCTAATTTTCGAAAGATAACGCTGTTATCTTTCCTTTTTTAAAGTTATGTTTCGTGCTGTCTGTTGTTAGCATAAAAATAAATAAATATTGGGTCACATTTTCTAAAACACGCTGTTATCTTTCCTTTTTTAAAGTTATGTTTCGTGCTGTCTGTTGTTAGCATAAAAATAAATAAATATTGGGTCACATTTTCTAAAACACGCTGTTATCTTTCCTTTTTTAAAGTTATGTTTCGTGCTGTCTGTTGTTAGCATAAAAATAAATAAATATTGGGTCACATTTTCTAAAACACGCTGTTATCTTTCCTTTTTTAAAGTTATGTTTCGTGCTGTCTGTTGTTAGCATAAAAATAAATAAGTAAACTTAAATGAAAACTAAATGTTCATTTAAAATATACTTTTTTGGAAATTTATTTGCTAAATGGTATTCAAAATCAGCATTTTTTCAAAGGGAGAAAAATGGGGAAAATGTCCATGAAAAGTTACATATAAAATGTATCACAAGGGGTAGAAAATTCTTATTTAGACTCATAGAAACACCAACGATCCCAACTCGTTCAATAAAACAAATTTCAGAAGTATGCTCTTCGAAAAAAAAAAAAAAAAAAAAAATCCTTAAAAATGATTTATCCTAGAGATTTCAAAAAACAATTTGCAGTTATTTCATTGTATAATCAATTTTTCAAGCAAAAAGATTGTTCATTTTATGGATAATATCGATCCACAAATTTTTCATTCACGATTACCCATGTATAGAATCGCGCCTCTATGAAACAGATAAGGCATATATCTATACATTTACTTTCTATAGGAAGCTTTTCCCTTTTCTTTTGTGCATTCTTACATTTTTCGTAATAAATAAATTAAAAATATTTAGAAATTCACTCAAATAATATTTTTAACGCATGCATTTATTTTACATTAATTTGCTTAAAAAAAAAAAAAAAAAAAAAAAAAAAAAAACTATGTTAATGCTAGTAATTCTACCTAATTTCAGCAAACAATGTTCATATAATGTAAATTTTGTATCCAGCAATCAATTAATCCAAACACACCCCCACACATATATAGATATATAAGTTATATGTATGTGTGTGTATTAGTTTCTTAATACTGCTATAAATATTTATCAGAAGAAACATGACTAAATCGGTGAATAGCACTTTGATTTTCAAAGGTATTAATATTTATACTATATAATATACATACATTCTGTATCGTACATGTAACGTTTAAAAAGCTAATGTAGAATAGCGATAACAAATTGTTGCTAGTTATATGATGATACATATTACATTCATGCGCATATTAAAAGTATCGCATAAGATGTAAATTCCTTCAGCAGGATTTTTTTTTTAGTTTGCATCTGCAAAATTCCCCATGACCTCTCGTCTTCTCCCCAGCACGCTCTCTCTCTCGCGCACACACACACACTTTCTACAGTAATTTACAGAATGTTGTTAAAAATAAATATATGCAGTTTATCTTTAATATTTTTTTCTAATTTTTTAAAACATTGAAATGTGGATTAGAGTTTACCATTAAACTACCTATTTTGATACACGAATTATTATGAAAATCCTTTCAAGACAGCAAGTATAGGAGAGTTAGTCTCACATTGAGTTTAAAATTTATGATAGAAAATATAAAATGGAATAATGAGAAAACTTTTGGAATATAAGTGCACTCAAATACCTAAATGCACCTCAGCAAGGTACACTATAAAATCTGAGATTCAAGCGGAATGATGGTGAATTTGCAAAGGAAAGCGAAGAGCATTTGTTGAAAGTCCAATATAATGGTAAAATTGGGTGCTTTGCAAAACTTGACGTGAAAACATACTTTTCATGCATTAGGAAAGTAAAGATCTCCAATATGTTGGATGGGGATGAATACTAGAAATATTTCATTAGGAAAGGTGTCATATTATGATGTAAAAAAAAGAATTGACTATTGAATCTTTAAAAGTGAACATAAGACAAAAATATGTCGAAACTATGTATTTTTAACTTTAAATTTATTAAAGCAAAGCGTGATAATCATCATTTATATTTTCAGCTAGTAAATCACTTAAGAATAAAATAGTACATGAACACGTTGCTCTCCTGCTCTCTCTATCTATTCTGTATCGTATTCTGTACTATCTGTTCTGTATTATTTATCTCTCTAATTTCTTTCTTCCTCCCTTTGTATTTTATTGTTCCGATTCAATTTAAGCAAATACATATCGGACTTGAATTTGTCTGTGTTTGTTTCGTTTTGAAATTGAAACACCTTAACACCATACATCAATATTAGTAGAATAATATCAAAATTAGAAAATGTAAAGTGATGAAAATTTGATCTTGAAATCCTTAAATTTACCTTATAATAACAAGTTTAAAAATATTGTAAACGCAAAATACTATTTCAATTACACAAAGGTGTTTGTTAGTCACAATAAGATATATTTAGAACTTAGTACTTTCAAGCATATTTATGCTCATCATCAGGGTTAAAAACGATAAAAACCAGAAATTGAGTCCTTTACACCAGATGAGCTGATCCAAACTTCAGAGTGAAAAAGGGTGTGAGGCTATGCTGTCGGACTGTTCTAAAGTTCTATAGAAGTGCGGTGTAAAATATTTGGTATAGTATACTGAGAATAACCAGAGCAACCCCCATCACAGAACATCAAAAAAGTTTATTCTATATTGGTATGACATCTCGAAAATTTAAAGAAAGGCTAAAAGAGCACTTATCTAATATCAAGTTTAACAAACCAACAGCTTTATCCAGATTGCATCAAAATGAAAATAGTAAGATAAACTTCGAAAAAGCTAAAATGATCATTTCAACATCTAACCATTACTCTCCGATAATCCGTGAATCCATTGAGATTTTGATATATTATTTTGTAACGATGTCCTTTCTTATAATATTCTCGGAATTTGGTTTAATATTCTGGGTATTTCAAGAGAATATGACTTGATCTATTCACCCCTTTTTAGAGCAATAGACTGAACTTCGCTTGCGCATGCGTAGTATTTTGTTTTATTTTTACGTATGTTTTGATATTCCAGTCAGTCATCTTTCCCCTTTGAAAATAAATGCATGTACATTCGAAAGATCTCAGGGTTATATTAACTAATATCTTTATATGTTTGTAACATCTTTTAAGTAATTATATGTATGTTTTAATGTTTATAAATATATGCAGTTGGTTTTTTTTTTTTTGTTTCTTTTTTTGACATTTCAAATTTTAAAAAATATATTAGTAAAACAACTAACCTTTAAAAACTCGATATTAACTCATGAATTTTTATAGAGGAGAAAAAAAGACAAAAATGAAAGTTTTGAATTTACGACAAGAAGTATAAAATATAGAATTGCGGAGAAAACTTTTGGAACATAAGGGTACTCACATACATTTCCACCCTTTGTGATAAAGTTGAACTATAAAATCTCGGATTCAAGAGGAATGACGGCGAATTTGCAAAGGAAAACGAAGAACATTTGTCGGAAGTCGGATATAATGGTAAAGTCGGATCCTTTGCGGAACGTGACAAGAGAATATACCTTCCACGCATTAGAGAAAGGTCTTTAGTATGCGGGAAACTGAGGAATACTACAAATGTTTTATTCGTAAATGTACCATATTGTAAAAAGAGTGGGCGAATAAAAGATTCTTTTAAAGAGAACATAAGACACTACACAAAAGAATTCTTTTTTTTTTGTTAAGATTTGTTAATAGACGTAATAGTTTCAAAGGGTATAGAATTTATGATAGTTTTCAGCCAGTAAACATAGTTAAATTGTCCTGAAACAGGTGACGCTAAGGCTCAGATTATGTCACTCTAATGTGTGTAATTTTATATAAGACAAATGTTAACACTATTTTTTTTATTCTTGTAAAATATGCGTTATGTGTTTGTCCGGTGTGCGTATGTTCATTAAATGTATTTCATATAATTTCAAATAGACATTGTTTACTTTGTTGATCAATATGTGATTGCGCACCAATGGCTCAGAAGTTCTGCTCTCAAGGAGTTTCCATGATTTTCTTCAAACATTGCGTAAATGCAGTTTAAAATATCTGAAGGTCCTTTTGGATCACATTCTGAGACGGCGCACGGTAGGTGATCTGCCTATTTTAGCTAGCCAAAATTATTTTTGGCATCAGTATAGTCGCATCGGCATGAAATTGAAAAATGTTATTGATGCTCAATATTGAATGTTAGGTATTGCAAAATATAGCGTATAGTAGTCATAATTTCGTTACAGGGACATTCAAAAGAATTTCATTAGATTACGGCCTATGGGGAAAAATAGTTTGCTGTTGTTTTTAAGGATGTTTCATAATTTCAAACACTTTTAAATTTATATACATACCGATGCACTACAAGATGATTGCTATAGAATATGGTATGAATAGCATTTATCGATAATTTACAGGGACACTAAATAGAATTATGTTACATTACGATCTATGGAGAAAATTTGTTTGTGGTGTATTTTGTTCACGATACACTATTTCAAAAGTATTTAAATCGATATATATCTCCGAGGTGCTATAAGATGCTTTCTATTGAATATGATGTGCATAGCGTTCATCTTTCATATACAGAGGTACACAAAATAAATCAGCTATATTTCTCATGAACAATAATTGATGGAAGTGCGTTTTCAGTTGTGAAACACTTTTTTAAATTATAAAAAATGCATACTATTTAGTGTGTATAAATTATATAAATCATACCCAGGGCTGCACATAACATCTTAAGTACATTTCCGTTTACTGACGGAAATTGCTGATGAGGAATTTTCAACTGTGCTATGCGTTCACTAACTGTTCTAAATTTTAGCATATTGTGAATTATATGATAAATCTACAGTTCATATACAGGGATGTACAAAACTTTCAGTTATTTTTTGGACTTTGGTTGAAATTGTGTTTTCAAACGTGTTATATGTTTTACAAATTATTACTTAAACATCGTTATTCACATTATTAAACTATGAAGTTTTATTATAGTAGTCCAAATGCGTTGAAAAATGTTTCATAATATTATTGACGCATGATTTTACGTTCTTCTTGATAATTTTAAGGCTACTTTCTTAACGGTATGGAAGCTAAAGTGATAAAACTATTTTTGTATTACTATAAAAAATCCTAAAATTTCTTTTTCTAAAATTTAAGATACGGAACAAACATTCGACAGCTTTAATGAAAATTGCTGTGTTCCATATTCTGTTATTTATTTATATTTATCTCTGAACAGAAGAACCCTATGTAAAGAATGGGAATCATAAGATATGAGAAAATGCCTACATTATGTTTTGCATTGTATCAAATCTGAATTTGGAGAATTTGTCTGGATGAATTTTGTAACCACTCGAAATTTGCTGCCAAGTAATATATTTTACATCATTTTGTCCTGAGATATCTACATACAACTGACAACTTTTGTCCAAATTTGGTTATAAATTTAAAGATTTCACACTTGCAAAACTTCGTATGCTCTTCATTGTAATTTTCCTCTATAAACAAGACATTTTCAACCAAATTCACATTTTCGTTAAAGTTTAAATCTTGTTGTCGTTGCATAATGGTTAAAAAGTTTATTTATGTGACTAACTTAAATTCTGCTGTCTTTGATAAAAAGAAAATGGTACTTGAACAAAAATTACAAAATTTTTTATTTAGACTTAATAAGCTAAAAACAATTCTAAAAACTGGGGACGCACCCAGTGGCGTAGCCAAGGAGGGGGGGGGTCCAGGGGGTCCGGACCCCCCCCCCCCCGAAAGTAGACCTGGTTTAATGAATCATTTATACAAATACAACAGAAAAAACTACTAAGACAGAATCACAAAGGATCTATAAAAATTTCCGCTTTAGAGAGGTGTTCGTCTTAGAAGGTATAATTAAAGGTATGTCTTTCTTTGGGACTATGAACTTTTTCGTTTTAGACAGGTTTCCGTTATAAACACTTTCCGTTTTCACAGTATCCCTTAAAAATGCTAAAACGTACTCACTTCCCAAACTTTTTTCTTTCACGTACCCCTTTCTTAGGTTTTTCATTTTGGAGTACCCCCATTTCTCATAAACACGACCCCCTTCCCCCCTCCGCTCTAGGAGATAACGAAAACATGCTTTTTTGCATTAGTAATCTTCTTAACACAACCATATAATAAATCGATGCAAATTACATTGATATTCCTAACATTTTTGTGACTTCCGCCATTACCGATATTATTTTCACATATCCCCGGCAGACCCACAGCGTATCCCTAGGGTTACGCTACCCCAGGTTGGAAACCGCTGCTATAACACCACCTCTGAAGAGCATAAATCTATTACGGAAAAATCTGTGAAGATGACCTATCTCAAAGGAAAACTATTCAAGGTTCGACGAAAACAACACTATATATTTGTGCTTGCTGACGTTTGAAACCAATCTGAAATGAAACTTGTTCCAATTGTGAATCCTTCTTGGCAGGTTTTCTGAAAACACGGAATCCTCTCATAAACAAAATCACTTTAATGTCTCGAGACGGATGGATAACTATACAAGTATACCTGCTATTCCGTTTACACAAATTTACTGTAACTAGATTAAACGTAAAACTTCTTTATCTTGGACTTCGATGGGGTTCTGTTGTCGACACTTATGGGAAAGAACGAGTTCATACGAACACAATAACGGTACATTGGTTGAGTTTTGTGACCCTGATCTTTGTTCACTTTACATAGACAATATTAACAACTACTTTAAATCTGCTGCCTGCAATTAATAAAAGTAACTTTATTTTTGGACTGGTTATTTGTTACCACTTTCAAAATACACTGGCGAGAAAAATTAAAGGAATAACCGTAAAAAGGGCCTTTATGTTAATTCTATTAAGGGAACTTCCAGAAAGGTAACTCAATGTCAACGTTATCACGTAGTCCAATGGGATTAACATTCGCTACAGAAATATATGTAAATTTTTCAGCCCCAGCCCGTTCTTTCGGTTCAAGTGTGAAAAGGAGCGCACGTGGGTAATCTGAAGTCTAATTTTAAGGATTGTACGTGTAATTAGGTAAAACTTTCGCTTCTAGTAGGTGAAATATGTCGTCCAGAAGATATTTGACCGATTTTGAGAAATTGCGTGCGATAGGGAGAATGGAAGCAGGACAGACACTCTTAGGGATCTGTAAAGACTTGTAAATAGCCAAAAGCGTCACGTCAAGAATCTGGAAACGGTTTAAAGACACTGGTATAATGTCCACAGACAACCAGGTCAAGGTAGAAAACGCACCACAACAGGCTCTCAGGACTGTAATTTGCCAACGATTGCTAAAAGAAATAAGGCAATTGACGTCAGTTCAGATTGCAGTGAGTTTGTTGCAGCAACAAGAACTTGACTATCCTGGTTTACCGTGAGTGACAGGCTGCATGCAAGGAAACACATGATTTGTGTTCCACTAACTCCGGTAGCGAAATGCGCCCGGTTAAAGTGGTGCAGAGATCATCGTCATTGGAGTACCACGGACTGGAGCTGAGTTCTCTTTACCGATGAATCCCGATTTTGTTGAGAGAGTTAATACAGACGTGTTACCATATGGAGGGAGAAAATCACACGCAATAAGGCTGCAAACATCCGTGAAAGGCATCAATACAAAGGTCGTGGAATCATGGTATGGACGGACATCATTTTGAATGGCCGCAGTGACCGACACATTTTTACCAGTGCAACTGTGAATGCTGAAATATACAGAGATGAGATTCTTGATGCTCCTGTCAAGTTGGTTAAGGGTGCAATCGGAAGATTCGGAATTTTATGATTATTAATGGTCTCGAAGGGCGCTACCCCATTCGACGGAACTCCTAAGTGTCCCCTCTAGAGCTGCATAAATCCGACCCGTCCGAAGTTTACTTCTGAACTTGGAGAATGTTCTAAAACTGTTTCGAACCATCTAAAATAAATTGGCTGGGAAGTACAAAAACAGAAACCACCATGAACCATTTTTTACGCATTCTAATACTTCCAAAATAGTGCTAATCCATCACAAATAAACTTATTAGAAAAATTTAACTTCCTTAACGACGACCAGATATCGGAAGCAACTATTAGATCGAATATGGTATCAAAAGTGGCGAGACATGAAACATGGAAACCCAAAAGAATTATGGCTGAATAAGACAATTGTAACAAAACTGCTTTTTCCAGCATGAACTATATTTGATGTGTGTGCTTCTTGCATTACTAGTTTCTGTAGCTGAAAATGCAAGATCTTTTTCTTCAAGTTAAAACCTTCCCACATAGCATTTTTAGTTTGCAGAAAATTTGCAACAGTTTTGCTTTCAAAACCTGCAAAGTTGCAGTAAGCTCAGCATGACAAGACTGAAAGTTCATAACAAGACTGCAGCAAGATAACGCAAACGCCGAAGTCACCACACTTTGAATTTGCAGCTAACTTATCGTGCAAGTTAAATTCATACTGTATCAAATTTATTGCAAACTAATGGCAAACAAGTTATCAAAAATACTGCAAACTTACTGCAAAGTAGTAATCTTTCCATGTCACACTATAAGTTTAATCCCTTCGAAGGGGTCCATAGACCTCATCATGTCTATTGATGTGAAAGCGCCGTCATAAGGTGCATGCATCGGTTTTATCGCCATAAACAAGTTTAGGTAATATTTGTACTATTCATTTCGAGCATTTTTTGGTATTTAATAAGTATCGCGCGTAGAAAAAGCGGTGCCTACCGAAAAAAATTTCTGCAATTTCTGTGTATTTGCTGATTGTCTATTCTCTGAACAGAGAGATTTTTTGCTTTTGTCACTTTCGTGAATTAAAGACAGTCTTGCATCAGTTTCACAACAAACTACTCATGCAAGTGGGTGATGGTATATCTTGCGGGAGATTTGCTGCGAATTTCTCAATTCAAATTTGTTACGGCAAGATAATATCAGAAAAAATAAAACTTGCTGCTAATGTTCATGCTATGTGAGTTATCTCAAAAACTCCCATGGGGAGCGCGGCGGATCGCATGAACGGCTCATGCGATTGACACTTATGCGAAATCATTATCCAATATCTATTACAATACAAGTTTTTAATTCAATGGCAAGAAATTAAACATGGAAATTGCTGTTTTAAACTTAACAACTTGACCCTAACTTTATTGTAGGCAAATGTTATGTAATATGAAACTTGATTTAACCCATTCTCTGCCAAAACTATAAAGTAATAATTTTCAAATTTTTTGTTAAAAGTCGTTTGCTACCACAAGTTCAGAAAGGCAAATTTCGCTTTACTAATACAGCGAAATTTCTGCCAATAAATGAGGCAATTTTTTTAATTCTAAAATAGTGGTGACAAAGTAATTAATAAATTAAAGCCGCGAGTATACTCGCGAATGAATTAAATTTAACTCTTCAGTATGCGCTCAGCTTTTTACATCATAGTGAATCTTTTTCATTGGTAAATATTAATGTAACTTCAATGTATTATTAGTTGCAGTTATAGAGATTGGACTTACATTTTTTATCTATGCTTTTTTTTTTAATTAAAAAATTAAATAAGGATATACCTAAATTCTTAAAGTTACTCGAAATACTTCTATTATACATACACAGTCAAGACAAGATTCAAAGGGACTGGTAAAAAGTTCCATTTTAGACAGGCTTCCATAGAAAGAAGTGTAATTAATTATGCTTCTAAGATACACTACTTCAATAAGATCTAGTGTTCGTTTCGCAGGTATTCTGAAACTCTTCCGTTTCAGACAGGATTCCGTTATAGACAGATTCCGCATACACAGGTTTTACTATGTTCCACTAAAGAACAATGAAAATCCCCTATCAGACAGGTTTTCAGCAAATTTAATTGTATCGCAATTCATATTAAGACCATGTAACGCTTCCGTTAAAGACAGGATTCTGTTATAGACAATTACTATTTTGACAAGTTTTATTCTATTCATATGACATAAATAAGTATATTTATATAAATACACAAAACTTGTAAAAATGGAACCTGCCTATGACGGAATTCTCTCTTAAACAGAAATGTTCCATGCTACGGAAAAGAATACTATACAAATACACCTGATAACACGAAAACCTGTGTAAAACGGAATTTTTCAGCAGTATTTATGATTTGATCTTGACATGTTTTGCTATATATATAACCTGATGGAAAAATTCTGGACCCCCCACCCCCCCGAAAGGAAATCCTGGCTACGCCACTGGACGCACCTAAGGCCAGACAAATTAAACTGGATTGAAAAGGTAATAATCTGAACTATTTAATCATATCAAAAATTGAGCTTAATCGTGCTTTATTATATAACATTTTCTATATTAAAACTAAAAAATTGTAAAAAAAATTCAGAGGTTTTTGCGACGTTAAATATGAAATAACAGCTGGTATGTGCACAATTTATGCACATGAATCCGATAAAATAAAGTCCATATTTTGTTTGGAAGCGTCCATAATCGAGCAGTATATTTTATTTCGCTTCAAGTAACAGATTAAAGAACTATACTCAAATTGATTGATTCATTCCCAAATAAGAAGCACCAACTTTGCACTAATCTATGGACCATACAATTATATTTATATCAAAACTAATAGCAGGGTACGATGCCCTAACTCTTGAGCCATAACATGCAAAAAATAAATTACGTTAGGATAAACTTTTAAAAATCGACTTTTGGCCAGCTAGAATCGGTAAATCATTCACCGTGTGGCGGTTCTTCTGTCAATATCTCTGATGAGGGGAAGCTTTGTCGTGCTGCAAGGGAATGCGAGGAATAACGGAGAAGTGTCCTTGACTTGTTTATCACCTCCCATGGGGAGAATTTTATAAAGTCCTTCCGGCCAGTGCCGGGAGGAAGAGGTAGCTTTCATAATCCTTATTTAAAAAAAGCCAACTTATATCATGCAAACACACGAAGCTCAATTTAGTGGAAACCGAATATAGGAGATTCAATACTAATTTTTATCAATATAATGAATGAGAATTTCGCGAAATTAGTCAGCTTTATTCAAGCTGCTTTTCTTTAAAGTAACTTATATTTGGCTGCCAAATTCGGCAATTTCTTAAAGTGCCTGTCATTTTAAGACAACATGGTGGATGAGGCTAAGCAGTGAACTTGGTCGAGACCTTAGTAATTTCTGTGCACATGCTCACTCACATCGGAATCGGTTAATATATAGGAGTGCTGTCGCATGCAAAAAATCAGATTTTTCAAAATGTCACCCACAATAGAAATTGAAACTGCTATATCTGAGCCATTTTTTAAGGTAAAGAAAAACAAAAAATGCTCCTGAATCCTTATATCAAGATCAAATACTTAAGAAAGAAACCTTTTCAATTTCTAATTTTTTTGCACCTCACTTTAAATATATATATATTTTAATTTAATGGCCGCCATTTTGAAAGAGATGGCTGATAAATCTGGCAAGCGAACTTGGTCGAGGTGTTGATGTATACTATCCACATGCCTTCTTACATCGAAATAGGCGAATACGTGTGTTATCGGGTGACAAATACAAGATCGTTTCAAAATGTTAGCCATGCTAGAAATTCAAAGTGCTATAAATCAACCATTTTTTAAGATATCAACAAAAGAACAAATTTTCAGAAACAAAAACTGCTCCGGAATCTTTGTATCAAGGCCAAACACATAAAAAAAATCTTTTTCATTTTCCAATTTTTTAATACCTCATTTTGAATTTTAAATTAAATTTTTTTTTAATGGCAGCCCTTTTGAAACAAGATGGCGAATGAAGCTGTCCAACGAACTCGGTCGAGACATTGGTATGTACTATGTACAGACCAAGTTACATCCAAATAGGTTCATAAATACGCCTGCTATCGCGTGACAAAAATCAGGTCGTTTTAAAATGTCAGCCACAAGAGAAATTCAAAATGCTATTACTCAGCCATTGTTTTTTTAGATATAGACGAAAGAAAAACTGTTCCGGAATCTTTGTATTAAGGTCAAACACATACAAAAAAAAATCTTTTTCATTTTCCAATTTTTTGGTATCTCATTTAATTTTTTTTATTTTTTAATTTTTTTAAATGGCCGCCATTTTGAAACAAGATGGCGGATGAAGCTGGCCAACGAACTCGGTCGAGATATTTGTATGTACTATGTACACACCAAGGTACATCCAAGTCGGTTCATAAATACGCCTGTTATTACGTGAGAAAAATCAGGACGTTTCAAAATGTCAGCCACGCTAGAAATTCAAAATGCTATAACTCAGCCATTTCTTAAGATATATACGAAACAAAAACTGCTCCCGAATCTTTTTATCAAGGTCAAACACATAAGAAGAAAATATTTTTTCAATTTTCAATTTTTGGTACCACATTTCAAATTTCAAATTTTCTTAAAAGTTTAAATGGCCGCCATTTTTAAACAAGATGGCGGGTGAAGCTGGCCAACGAACCCGGTCGAGACATTGGTATGTACTATGTATAAACGAAGTTACACCCAAATCGGTTCATAAATACGCCTTTTATCGCGTGACAAAATTCAGGACGTTTCAAAATGTCAGCCACGCTAGAAATTCAAAATGCTATAACTCAGCCATTTTTTAAGATATAGACGAAACAAAAACTGCTTCGAAATCTTTGTATAAAGGTCAAATACATAAGAAAAAAATATTTTTCCATTTTCAATTTTTTGGTACCACATTTCAAATTTTAAATTTTTAAAAAAAATTTTAAATGGCCGCCATTTTGAAACAAAATGGCGGATGAAGCTGGCCAACGAACTCGGTCGAGAGATTGGTATGTACTATGTACACACCGAATTACATCCAAATTGGTTCATAAATACGCCTTTTATCGCGTGACAAAGTTCAGGACGTTTCAAAATGTCAGCCACGCTAGAAATTCAAAATGCTATAACTCAGCCATTTTTTAAGATATAGACGAAACAAAAACTGCTCCGGAATCTTTGTATAAAGGTCAAATACATAAGAAAAAAATATTTTTCCATTTTTAATTTTTTGGTACCACATTTCAAGTTTTAAATTTTTTTAAAAATTTTAAATGGCCGCCATTTTGAAACAAAACGGCGGATGAAGCTGGCCAACGAACTCGGTCGAGACATTGGTATGTACTATGTACACACCGAATTACATCGAAATCGGTTCATAATTACGGGAGTTACAGTGTGACATAGGTCAGATATATATATATATATATATATATATATATATATATATATATATATATATATCAATTTTGAACGGAGGGTGGTTTCGGGGTCTGGGGGTCATGATCGATGAAAATATACCAAAATTTTTTGAAATCGCTTTCCTCCGAACGGCTGCAATAGGTAGCTTTTTTGTAAAGAAAGCTACCTAATAATGATTTTGTGCTCTTTGCTTTCAAACCTTTGAAGAGTAATAAAAATGGTCACAAATGACCATGGACAGAGCCTTATGGTTAAAACATACTACGGTTTTGGTAAGCGGCATCTTTCATATGGTCAGTCTTCAGAAGCTTGTCTAGAGGTCGGAAGTCAGCGGAGGAGCTCCTTGACATGTTTATCACCGCCTCATTCTTTTGTTGAGACTCCCCTTTCTTTTGTTGATGACCATAGAACCTTTGGAAAAGAAAGACTAGGGGGATGATTTCTGAGATTTCGTTGAAATCCAGATATAAACGCAGCCTTAGGATAAGAAAACACAGAGAATTAATTTTACTTCTCGTCACAAAATTTGATATGTACGGAGCCTAGGCAGCGTTTATAATACGATTTCAACAATCCCAGACAAAAACGGACAAACTACTCCCCAAGCCCTTCTTTTCCTGTGATCATCAACAAAAGAAAGGGAATCTCAACAAAAGAAAGAGTTGATAAACATGTCAGGCATCTTCTCCGCTGATCTCTGACTTCTAGACAAGCTTCTGAAGACTAACTACATGAAAAAGAACACCTCACCGAGCGAAAAGTCGCCTTTAGCAAAAACGAGAGTGTTTTAACCTTTAGAAATATACACAAGGCAACTTCCCCCTCTCCCCCTTGAGGCAGATAACTGACAAAACACCATCTACATGTGATTCTTCACCCTCTAACACAAATCACCTAAAATTTTAAATAAACTATACATGAATGCATCGACATATGGGGATTCTGTTATCATTTTTTTTTTTTTTTTTCAAAATTTAGTTTCTCAATTTTTGGATTCCTTTCAAAGTATAAAAATTAAGCTTCGGGTTTGAGATTATTTGTGTTTCTTTCATTTAATTTTGGCTTCGAAATTAAGGCATATTAATACAGATGTTAGGCAAATAATATGAAAATTATGCAACATAAATTGATTAAATAAAATATTATGATTCTCGACAAAGAAAACAGGTGCATTTTAATATCTATTATAAATGAAAACTAAAACAGAGCAAGAGAAGAAGCTGGAAATAAGTCCCATAACAAAAATTATGTGATCTCCTCTATATACAAACTTTATAATAAAAATTACATTAAATTAATACAATTGTATATAGAAGCGTAGAAAAACCGCATGCAAACTAAATAAAGGTAGACATGCATTTAGAAAATTTTAAAAATTCAATGAAAAACTGAGAAATGGGAAATTGGCGGAATTAAAAACAATCAGTATACAACTCAGTCATTAATAGTAATAAACAAACTAATACTTATTTATACACATGAAAAAGATAAACTAAAAGAAGGAAAAAAAAAACATTTCAGTGATGATTAAAATACTTTTTCTGAATAAAGATTTATTTTTCCATAAACAATGCTCACCATTATAACGAACATTATTCAAGAAAAAGAGCGATTTGTAAATTTTACATTTTAAAATAATAAATAGATTAGCTATAACGTTTCTCGCTTGAAATCTTTACAATGTAGATCATGAAGGGGAAAAAAAACTTTGAGAAAGCGACAGGTGCATATCCAGTGAATAAAAAAAAATGCTAATTTAAGAAGCACATTGAAAAAAATTAATAGAGCACGAAATGAAAATTTTTAAAATTTAAGTTTTATTAAGTTATTTTTTTTTTTCTTTAAAGACAGGTACAAGGCGTTTACATGATTTAATGTAACATTTTAAGTTTAAAAATCAGACTAATATATAAAAAATTGGCTTTAGGAAACATTTGGTTGTTTTAAATAAGAATACTGCTTTTCGTTCTTTTTTTTATCCTTCTAAAAACTATGTTGAAATAAATTAATTTCTTTTTATAAAAAACAGATTAATTTTAATTCTAGAAATAAATTAATTTTACTTTTTTCTCGTTGGAATAAACTAATTAAACTTAAATTTAACTTGATATAGTGTTTTTCTTTTCGGTATATTTTACACATAAAATATAACACGTAATTAATATATTCAACCTTTACTTATACAGAAAATATTATGTATTCTAATCGCTTTAACATATGGTTATCCAGTAGAGATATGGTATTGCCGCTTCTCGCGGAACAAATAAGCCCCTATCTTCAAGAATTCTCCAAATCGTAGCAAACCCGATCATGGAAGAGTTTACTGCCAAAAATTTAAAAGCTAAACTCAACAAGTTTAATACTTGATCGGGTAGGGACGTTCAACAATGTTGTAGTAAAAAAACCAGAGTGTATTACGCTAAAGTCATGAACGTCATGCCTAGCGTATACGCTATAGCTTCATTTGAGAAACAGATGGTATACGGAGCTTCTTTAAAAAAATCCAGAAGGTATACGGCGTATACCTGCGTATACCCTCCACTACACCGCTGACGTTTAATACATCATACAAGCGCGGAAGTTTCGAATTAACTCAAAGCTCGTAAAAGATATACCATAAATAAGATATACCATATCCCCTCTAAAGATGTACCATATACCTTTTTAACTTTAAGAAAAATAATTTTAATAAAAATAGTTTTAATTCTTAAAGCTTCTTAGCTGAAAACAAAGGGAGGCAGTAAAAGAAAATAAAATTCTGTTAAAAAAAAATTTAAATACATTTACACGAAAGTTCTTTATATTTACCTTAGAATCTTTTAGAATAACTTGGAAATTCAATTTCTTTAAAGTCTCTTCACTTGGGAAAAAACAAACAAAAACGTTTGGAAAAAACTGTAGTATTATATTTTATTCACATATGTCTGCAGATTTTTTAAATATTTTTATATACAATTTTATTTTCAATTCGGAAATATTTCTATATTTCTTTTGTAAGAACATTATATTTGCATATTTCCTAAATCTACAAAATACTAAGAAAAATATTTAAAATAAAAGATTTGAGTGGGAAAATGCTTTAGAAGATAAAATTTTCATGAATTCATAATTCAGTACATAAAGGGTTAAATCGCTGATAATCAGAATAAAAAAGGCTGCTGTAAATAGCGAAATATTTTGGGATTCCTTCGGCTAGTAAATCTTGGTATGTGGAATCGATTTTTAATATATTTTAAAACTTTAATTGAATGCATAAAATCATCACATAAAATGTTTTTTTGGTGTTGTTAGTCTGAAAGCTAAATACTACATAGAGGAAGTTGGGGTATTGTGGAATGGTCGAATAATATAGAATACTTCAATACCTGGCGCATACGGTGTTGCAGCTAAGCGTAAATCTGCCATACGACTTCTTAGTGCTCTCATGAGGCACTGTGCTCAGTTCTGTTTGGATACCTATTGTTGGAGAGATTCGGTGAAATAAAAACTTATTCTCAATTTTCGCCTTTTTATTTTTTTATTTTTATTTTTTTAAAGGTAATTTTTATAAAATTCGTATTAATTATAAAGTTTCATTGTCAGTGATGTTAACCAAGTTCAGTATAAAGTTGAATGAGTATATTCATTGCTGTGTTAGTCAGTTTTTCTCTATGCTAAATTTTGGACGAGTGAAGAGGTCATGTTTTGCAAGGTGGTGTGTTTCGTGTAATATGGAATATCAGCTAGATAGCTGTTTCAAGATGAATTTAAAAGTTAAAACACTTTTTCAAAGAATCTGATGATTTATAGATGATGTATTTAAGGTTTACACATTAAACAAGTTTGCTTATTCTTTTAATTTGTGGTTTTTATTGCAATTTTAATATTCCTTATAACCGTATTCCATATAACACGAATGGTTGCCATTACCCGAAAAGTGTAACTTTTTTTAAAAAGCTAAATATTGATACGTATATTTTTCTTCCACTTAAAACGCATTGAAAAGGTGTTAAGGTTGTTCTCAAATCCAAAAGGCAACTTTATAACATAAGTTTTAATTTATTTTTGTTTGGAAATGCATGAAACTAGGAAGCTTTGTTGGTCAGAAACTATGTAATCGAACTGTTTTTTTCCGGGGTTTTTTTTGGAAACGCAACAGATCCTTCAGAAAATAGTGTCAAAGGGGCCATTTTGAACCGAATTTCTGTGCGAAAGAAGAATAACCATTCATAAAAGGGTTAAAAATGTCTTTGTCACGTGATCAAAACCGCTTATAACTCAATAGGTATTTTATTGATAAAAAAAATGGAAAACACAGTTCGATTTTAAATCACTTCTATAGTCAGGCCTTCCAATTTTATATCTTTCCGTTACAAAAATGAATTTGTAAATGTGTCAAAACGTTTTGCACTTGTTGAACAGAGCAAAGAGTTTTCAAAAAAATAAAAATGGTTTCCACCTATATTTTGCAACCCTCGAGGTCCGTGTTGGATCCCAGTTCCTTTAAACTTAAAATAGGTGGACAACTCCCTCAACTTAATACAGTACAACTCAATTGAGTACTGTATTGATGGTTTTGGGCGGGGCTAGTGGAGCTAAAGCCAACTGGTAGGCCCCCCGCCCGGTCGACTCTGTATTGATGGACAACTCAATGCAGTAGGCTCCCTCAAATCCGCAAACAACTAAAATCTGCGCATCGTCGCAGATGTAAACAATAAAACTTTCAGCAAAACAGCACAGAAAACTGGCGATATGAAACTATTAAAATAATAAAGCTTTGTAAAATATCACCATAAAATAAAACAAAACATAGGACGCGTTTCGAGCTAAAAATATTAACAGCTCGTCATCAGCTACTAAATACGTGTCCGAAAGGGGACAAGGTCAAAAATGAACTGAAAGGTAGAGAATAGAGCTTGCAAAGAATGCGACAGATGGCGCTAGCTGAAAGGGTCACATGCAGAAGACGAAATTGTAAAAATAATGACGAAATAAGTAAATTAAAAAATATTTATATTATTTATATTTATATTTTTTGATTTACTTATTTTATTTTATTTTAATTTTGTTTATTTCTTTTATTCCATTTTTCCCTTTCAATTTCTCTTCTATCATTTTGGCAACAATTTCGTCTTCTGCATGTGACCCTTTCAGCTAGCGCCATCTGTCGCATTCTTTGCAAGCTCTATTCTCTACCTTTCAGTTCATTTTTGACCTTGTCCCCTTTCGGACAAGTGTTTACTGTAGCTTATGACGAGCTGTTAATATGTTAATTATGACGAGCTGTAGCTCGAAACGCGTCCTATGTTTTGTTTTATTTTATGGTGTTTTTTACAAAGCTTTATTATTTTAATAATAAAACTTTCAGTTCAGATATAGGAACAAAATTACAGACTTTTTTATTTTCATATCATTCTGTAGGTACTTTTGGTATGTAATTCTAGTTAATAGGACTGAACTCCTGCTTTTAATGTAGGAAATATAAATAAATTTCTTAAAAAACATTCCTGATATTGCTGTTATCACTGTTAATCGCAATCTTTTTGCCAAATATATTTATGTATTAATCAGGATTTTTTAGTTATTAAGTCTGGCTTAATCTGAAATAAAATTTCCTTGTTTTATGATTTTGATATGAATTAGTAGGGTACCTTTATGAGACAAATTTCACTGAATAATTCAAGATAAATGTATCTCATCTTTATTTTGTATGGTTAATTATACATTAATTATTTATTTGACCTTTATTATTAATAATTTAATCATTTTTAAAATTATCTTAATTTTTATTATTTTAGTTTATTACTTTACTTAATTATTTTAATAAACTATTTTGCAAGCATTCATTATAATTTTGATTGCATTGTTACATTCAAATTACTGTTTAAAAAATGTAAACAAAGCAATGACCAGAAATCCGCAAAATTCTAAAATTCGTACAACTTCTGCTCCCAAGCTGTGCGGTTTGGGGGAGTCAACTGTAATACAAAAGACGAACAATTTAAATTTTATTTAAAGGAAATTACTATACGAGAGTTCAATATATTTACAGCAATTTGAGCGATATACAGTCGCCTACGTTTGAGGGAAAATTAAACGAAGCATTGTTACAAAATATTTTATTCACATAGAAACCACATATTGTAACATCTTTAATATATTTTTATCTAGAATAATGGTGTTTTCATACAAAACAAGTTTGCACCGCTTTTGAAAGGTATTAAAAGAATTGAAGTCTCCACCCAAATTAACATAAGGAACTCGGACGCATTGTGAATAAATAAAAATATAACACAAAAGAAGAATATTAGATAACGTGCGTTAGAGAAAAGAAAAAGAAAACGTGGGTGCAGTCTTCAAGAAAGAAAACTTGCTAATAATTCAAACAAAAAACCAGATTAAAATTATGTTCCTTGTGCTATAAAATTTTTCATCATAAGTATGCGTATGTGTGATATTTTATCAAAGACCAACGAAAAGTTTAATATATATATATATATATATATATATATATAATGAGTGTATTTGTTATACCTAATGCTATGACAGTATGGATTTTATTTTGGTAATTTTTTTTTCTTTTTTTTTAATTTTCCTCTATCCTTTTTAATCTTGTTTCTTTTTTAACTTAATTGGTGTTTAATGGTTTATTTCTCGGTTTTATGTGTGTGGTAGTCCCAAATTCATAATCTTTAGCTAATTTATGGCTGATATGAAGATGAAACCACTCATTTTTTTGTGGAACTAAAACATTTGGGACCCGATGATTCTGTCTAAGTTCTACAAATCTCCATCATTCCATTTCTGTTATTCTATTTCAGCTGTTTTTTACTATGTTTTTGGAATCTATGTTAAGTGTGTTGGGGGGGACTGTATTTGTTAATGTCATTTTATTCATAATTTCACAGTTTTTGTTGATGGTCGGTAATGTTTATTTAATGGTTTTATATATACATATATATAGACAGATAGATATTTAAGGGAAATTATTCAGTTTTCCTTCTACACTTTATTTTTTCAGTGCTCAGATTTTTGGAAAGAGAATTTGGAAGAAAGAAGCATTAATGTATGAATTTACTTTTTAACTGAACACTCACCACCTCCCCCCACCCCCTCCCTTTCTCTATCTCACCACACATATATTTATATAATAAAACATATTGGATCAAATAAAAAAGAATATTTTTTTTTTAAGTCTGGGTTGCACATATTTTTTAAAAATAACAATAGTTCTTCTAATTGAATAATAGAACCATTAATTGGCTTTTTTTTTTTTTTTTTTTCATTCATCTTCACTCATTCAAAATTTGTGAAATTTTGTTATGCTGCTTGGAATTTTTTTAATATCAATTTTTGCTTGAATGCCATTTATGTATGTATTCTTAAAAGAAAAAAAAAGTTTTGGAAGAATTGAAAGAGCAATACTAAGAATAATTGCAAAAAAAAGGATTCATCTAATTTTGGTTTTAGAAGGTACTCATTTTTACCGACTTCAAAAAGGAGGAGGTTATCAATTCGACGCGTATGTATGTTTTTTTTTTTTTATGTATGTTCACCGATTGCTCCGGAACTTTTTGTCCGATTTATGTGATTTTGGTTTTAATTGAAAGAGGATACTCTCGAATTGGTACCACTTCCGTTTAATCGAAATTGGTTGAGTAGTTTTTTAGTAATTCAACAAAAACCAATAAAATGAAGGATTTCACCCAAATTATCTTTCATTGTTGTAACCGGTTTCTCAATCATAAGCATAAAACTATGTATTCATATACGTTAGCGCCAAGTTGTTGCAAAACTTGGCGCAGGTACGTGAATTATCGCTAAATTTGGCGACCAAAATAAGTCGCCATAAATGAAGCCAACTTGGCTGTAACTGACTAATTTGGCGATATTCCCATTCAAATTCAGTAATGAATCTTCCCCAATCTGTTTCTTCGCATTTTCTAATCGACCGTCATATTTAAAATGCTCAATTGGCAATCGCAATCAAAATAGTAATTTGATATACATTAATTAAATATGCACCATTATTTCAAATGCTAAATAATACAGAAGCAAACTAACTTAATACAAAACAATAATTTAGTATACAATAGTTTAGTTTAATTAAACACATAACATCAGATTGGCGGCACATAATATATATATATATATAATAGGTACTTCTTAGTTATCCCGTCCACCAAATTACTATCGCCATATTGTAAGATTAAATGCCAATAATGGTTTGCCATTAATTAATTAATTGTAAGATTAAATGCCAATAATGGCCAATAAAACCATTAATTCGAGGTTTTATTTGTATTTTTATTAATGTTTTACTAATTTATTTGTTCTTTCGTTATTTAAAATAAAAATTATGTCAATTTGTATAATTTGGCGATTTATATAATTTGGCGAAATTGGTCGACGGGTTAACTAAGAAGTACCATAATATTATATACATACCTATATTATATTATATTAAACAGTTATATGTATGAATGCTTTTTGATTGCCTTTAATATTTCCACTAAACAACATTAATGATAACTTTCCTGTATAGGGGCCTTGGAGAGAAAATGAAAATTTCACTCATATTTTCTGACAACCTATTAACTGTCTCGGTACTACTTAGTTATCCCGTCGACTAATTTCGCCAGATTATATAAATCGCCAAATTTTACAAATTGACATAATTTTTATTTTAAATAACGAAAGAACAAATAAATTAGTATAACATTAATAAAAATACTAATAAAACGTCGAAATAAAAATCACTTGATGACGTAAACACATGTATCTTGCTTAAAGTCAAGTGAATGTAACATTTACGATCAACCATTATTGGCATTTAATCTTATAGTTTGGCGATAGATTTTTGGTCGACGGGATAACTAAGTAGTACCCCTGTCTCAAGTACACAAGCAAGTTTTTCAATATTTATAAATTAATTTATTGTAAACAACCATATGTCTACTTTTATATACAAACAAAAGTTGAGCCAAGATCCCTATGCTGTTAAAGTACAAGATAAACAACATAGAAAGAAATAAAAGGAGTTACTCTAATTAGTATTACAGGCAGCATTGTTATGGTGCGGTGTATTTACATGGCACAGGACTTAAACATCAGTAGGCATAAGCATAATGGCGAAAGCAAGTCAGTGAGTTACGCAGTCATGAAAACATTTGAATTGTATCAAGAAATGAGAGCAAGTAAATTTGAATCAGATTGCCCGATAAAAGCAAAAAGTATGCGATACTAACAGCAAACATAGTTTAAAGGAAATGCGAATATCATAAGTTGCTTCCGAAAGTTCTATATGTTCTATATGTTTTGCAGTACTATACTCACTAAAATACGTCAGTTAACTATGCAGAGCAATGACACTTTCACCAAGACTATTAAATGAGCATGACGATGAATTTCTAATCTTCCGTAATCGAGCCCACAGTTAAGGTTAGCGTAAAAAAATAAATAAATAAATAAATAAATAATAGCAGCAGCAATTGGATTAATGTAAATGTGGGTATCATAAAATATTTAATTCGCAAAACGCTTTAAAAGTCCGTAATTTCCTCCAAAAGAATTATGCAAGAATTGTAACTCAAAAAAAAAAAAAAAAAATAAACTAAAAAGTGAAAAATAAACTTTTTTACCAAAAATAAAACCGACTTCAAAAACTACTACAAAGTAAAAAATAATTTTTTTTTACATAATATAGTTAATAAGAAATTAAATTAAGAGCATTGTATTTACCATGCGTATTATTATATTTATGTGCCTTAATTTGATTTTTTGGAGTCGGTGCCAGCCAAGCAAAGTTCAAAATTAAAATTGCTTGTCCAATACAAATCGTAACAATATTCAACAAAACAGTTTAGGAAAAAAATTCCATTCTCAATCAACTCTGACACCATCCTGCATTTGAAAATCTGTTTGGCTACGATTTTTTTACATAATAGCCTGTATAAACGCATTAATTTTACAATAATCCTTAATTTAGCACACATAATTACAGCTAATATCACTTGAAAATACACCTTTATAAAATCAGATGAAATGTTTCAAAAATGGTAAAATTCAGCTTTTTTAACTAAATAACAAATCGTAAAAAAACTCGTAGATATTTGGATGTGTGTCTGTTGAATAATTATACTTAACTTCGTTTGGCTGGCACCGACTCCAAAAAATCAAATTAAGGCACATAAATATAATAATACGCATGGTAAATACAATGCTCTTAATTTAATTTCTTATTAACTATATTATGTAAAAAAAAATTATTTTTTACTTTGTAGTAGTTTTTGAAGTCGGTTTTATTTTTGGTAAAAAAGTTTATATGAAAATAAAATAAGCAACATTTAAAATTTAAATATAATATATTTTTAAAAGCGAAAATGAAAAGTGTAGTAAACTATGTCTAAGACGGCGTTTGTGTAAGACGGAAATCTATCTAAGGCGGTTAGATTTTCAAGTCATGGCGATTCCACAGAAATGCAGTAACATTCGAGTATATATTATATATATATGCATATTAATTTTTTTTTTTTTTTTAGGCAAAATTTGCATTCTAAAGATTGTTATAGCTTTAGAGAGTTTCCATTTCCCAGTCAACTGTAATAATATAAATAATGTAGCTTAAGCCTTTTATGTTCCAAGTTATGAATTCATGAAAATTTCATCTTCTAAGTATTTTGGTGAATTTTTGAAACTACATTAGACGATTTACGCAGTCATTGCACCCCCCCCCCCCCCCTTGCAATCTTTCAACTTCAAGAAAGCTGAAAAGATGTAAAGGCAAAATAAATCATCCTTTTAAAAATACTTTTGTTTTGTGCAACCAATAATGCTTTGGGAACAAGATAAAGTATCTATAACTCATTCTAAACTGTATTACGATGTACTCGTATTAAATGAATTTTATAACAAGATATTTTAATGGTACTTTAAAGTACCGTCGTCGGGGCATACAGGGTTAGCAAATAATCCAAAATACAGTAATATATCAATATTCATTTTAAAACGAATGAACTTTATTAATATGACAGAAATGATTTTTTTAAATTTAAATGCCATACTTTAAATTTTCACTGCATACCAAAGATTTTGACAAATTTATATTCTAAACTAACCTTAGTTCATGCAATTCTTGCACCCTAAATATATATTTAAAAAAAAAAATGTATAAAGTTCTGTCGTTTTTGACGATATCAGTACATTAAATGCGTTGTTCATGTTCAGTTACAAGTATAACCCATAAAGTGAAAAATGCGGAGCATAAAAAACTTATTTTTTTATTACCTACACCGCAAGTAACTCCATTAAAAAAAAAAAAAAAAAAAAAAAAAAAAAAAAAAAAGCGCCTATTTGCAAATACACTCCTATTTCTAGAGCTCGGTCAACACGAATGAGAATGAAATGGGCAAAAAGTGCTAGAGCTTGTTTTACTTTCTGTACTTTTTCCCTAACTTACTATTTGTGTTACTTCTCATACAATACCATTCTCCATCATGACATTTTTAAATGGGAAAAGTACCAGCATGGAGCTGTTTTTTCCATTTTTTTTTCTTTCGAAGTAAAAGTAAAGTGTTCATACATAGTGATAAAAAAATACTTTATTTTTCTGTATCTCTGCCTTTCTTTAACGGAAACTTTTAATTTTAAAAATGTAACTATAAAAATATCTTGATTGCTTTCTATCAAATATAAATGAAATCGTTATTAAATTACACCGATCTGCAGGTTAGCATTAATTTTTCAATTATAAACAAACATAGACATACACGCATTAGAGATGATGTGTCAGCCCGAGGTGATGAGGCTCAGCCCGAGCCCGAGATCGGGCTCGATTTTTATACCAGTTTTCAGGCTCGGGCGGACTCATTCTTTCTAAAACTGACAATTTTGTTTATTTTCTTATAGAAAAAAAAAACTTTTTCTCCCCCTTAAAAATTACTTAATTCATTTCAAATCATTTTAATGCTATTTTGATCAGAATGAAGGGGAAACAGGAATCGTGTATTTTTTTTTCTTTTGTAGTATTAGAATGCTATTTTAAACGAAAATTTGTTATATTTGCAGATTTTGGCATTGAAGGCAACAACCTGTTGATACCGCGCAATTAGGATATTTTTTAACTGGAATGTTTATTTAATATTTATTTCTAGAGATCTAACGCGAAATGAATATTTTCTTTTGTTTTTAATAAGCCAGATTTAGATTAGGGTTTGCAAACTGTTAGTCTTCTCATGTATGCGAGTCATAATTGCTCGTCATAATTGCTCTTTATATGAAAATAACGTTAGTGATTTTATCCATTTTTCATCGTGAACTCTGCAAGTATTGTTATTCCGACAGAAAGCGATCGAGTAGTGTTTCGTCTTTTCCTATAAAAACATCTAATCGTTCAGATAATAGTGTCAAATATTTAATTTAAGCTGATTTTTAACACTCGAATTACAAAATATCCTTTTGAAGAAAGAATCGAGTATAATTTGAGATGAACACCTCTAAAAGGGCATAGAAAAACGTTGTTCGGTTCTTCGTCATGTAAATTGCAATTTTTGAAAATTTCATCCATTTATTTATAAAAAGCACTTCGTTAATGTGCCCATCAGTTTTGCTTGTATATTTATTTGATATTAAACTTCTCTTTTGATAACATTGAATGAAATTTTCATGAAATTAATTATGTGCTGGGGAGTAAGTTATTTTAATGTAAAAATATATGGAAAAATTACATATTACATTGTAAACAACTTTTAAATATTATGCATTGCTTTTCATGGTTGCATACTTTCGGTATCGGGCTGGGGCTCGGGATCTGATGACGCAATATGTTTCGGGCTCGGGCGGGCTCGGACGGACCCGGGATACGAAAAGTGAGTTCGAACTCATCTCTATCACACATGGAATGAATCGGCCAGTGTAGAGGTCGTTCTCATCAATGAACTTGGCGACTTTGTTGTTGGGTTATTTTTATGACGATTTTAAGGTATGGTGACAAAATTTTGCGTCAAACACTTATTTGGAAATTTCCAGAAATCAAGTCTCTATGAAACATTGAAACCGAATTATTGTGAATAGCTCAGGTTACTTGTACTTGTAATACATAATGTAAATGTAATGTAACAAAGATTTTATATATTCTTGTAATAGTGGAAAGTGTTTCACAATTAGGTAGATTTCGTATGAAATACTACCTATTACATTCCCCCATATGTTGAAATTTTTTGCAGATCTACACCGATCATGACCCCTAGAACCCAAAACCACCCTCAGTAAAAAACATAATATCACTTTCTTCTGAACACGATAACTTCCATAATTCTGCACAAATCTCTTCCAAACTGATACAAAAAATCAAGGGGCACAAAATCTTGGTCAAGTTCGTTAATGAGCAAAATCGGACCAAGGGGATGGAAATAGGAAGGGGTTTTGTGAAAACCGAAAAACCCCATAACTTCTTAATTTTTGTACATATCAAATCCGTTTGAAGTTTTTATTACTTCAAAAAATTGGGCCAAAAATTTATGTATCACAGATTTTTGATAAAATTGAAAAGTTTTGATAAAATTAAAATTCAAGGGGCGCAAAAATAGGTTTTTAGGGGGAAAAAAATTCATAACTTCGTATTACATATCTTCTTAATATTATCTACAACATTTATATTGACAAGTTTTTGATAGAACCAATTCTTACAGCGAAAAAAAATTAAAAATACACAGCGGTTGAAGAAAAAAAAATCATCATATAAAGGGTGTATTCAAAATTCAAATTCAAACTGCTTATTTTCTGACTCATTTTTAAATTCATTTTTGCTCTCAAACGCATCCAATTGACAGATTCTCTTATTCAGAAACTATATAGTGTACCGTAAAGATCGATTGTTTGATAGAGGCAGAATATATTTCAAAAAATGATGTCAAAGTGGGCATTTTGAACAGAATTTCCCGAAGCGATTGTGTTAGAAAGAAAAATATTGTCCTACAGAGAAAATAATTGTTTATAAATGAAGTTTTAATTAATTGAACGAAAAATAAAAACACAGGTCGCTTATAAATCTCTTCAAAAATCACGTCAGCAAGTTTCATATTTTTTCTATTAAAAATGAATCGGAAAATGTGCCAGAAAATTTCGAGTTGTTGAGCATGGAAAAGTATTTTTTTTTTTTTTTTAAATACCGCCTTAACATGATTATGATAAAACCAGCTCTTACATAAAAAGGAAATTAAAACTCATCAAAAGCGGCCAGGTAAAATTGTTAAAGTGGGTTTATCTCTAATCATGATTTAGTTTTTTTGGTGAAATTAGTATACTTAACTTCGAAATCTACCTCCGCCTGTAGGCCGGGCCGGCATGGATTTTATTTGAGTGGCGCAAGATTTTATTTTTATTTTATTTTACTGGAAGAAGATATATACATATACAGTCACTCCTCTATAACGGACACTCCAGAATAACATTCACTTTTATTTAGCGGAGACTTTTCAATACCCAACAGATATAGTGTTTGTATGGTTCTACCTCTGAAAAACGGGCACCACTGAATGGCGGACAAATTCCTGGCTCCCAAGCTGCCCGCTATCAAGAGGTTTTACTGTATAATATATATGTACATTGATTTAGTTTTTAGAAATATTGGTACTGCATGTATTTTTCTTCACACATAGCACAGGTAAGATGCCCCAATGAGAAAAAACAAAGAGAAATGTCTTCATGTTTTTAAACTGACAAGCTATGCGGTAAAATTGTTCTCAAAATAAATCATAATAAACGGACGGAATATACAAAATACAACACACGTACCCAACATAAATTGAGAAAAAGGGGAAAAGTTCAAAGCGAAGGTAAATAAAGGCGTTTATTTATTGTCATCGTAGCTTTTCGACATCGCAGGCGTAATTCAATCATTGACAACACGTCAAGGCGAAAACGAAATGTGAAAATGCAAGAGTCAATTTTCCCAGTCAATGACATTTTCAATATTAGTTTTTTTTTTTTTTTTTTTTTTTTTTTTTTAAAGATGAATTCGCGAATTTTGGAAATTTAAGAACATGTTAGGTTTAGTAATGAAAGAAAAATGAAGCCTGAACACTCTATAAATTTTAATGGTGTTAAAAGAATCGTATAAGGAGACAAGGAAAAAAAAAAATAGCTGACATAAATTTTCGTTTCTTTTTACATTTTAAAAACTTAAAAAAAAAAAAAAAAGGAAAGAAAAATAAAAAGAAAGAAAATGCGAGAGTTGTTTTTTTTAAGTCGATGGCATTTTCAATATTTTACTTTTTACGCGAAAAATGAATTTAGAAACAGGGTTTCGAAAATTTAACTCATTTTAGGCTTAGTAACCAAAGAAAATTGAAGCGTGAAGGCTGAAATTTACTTTATAAATTGCAATAGTCTGAAAAGAATCACATAAAGAGAAATGAGGTGACACAGAAACAAACCACTAAAATAATTTTTCTTTTCTTTTTATTATAAATCCTCGATTTAAAATATTATAATGGAATACACGGGGAAATATTTTCATATTTTGAATATGACAAGCTGTACAATAACAGTATCCTCAGAATAAATCATAATGAACGGATAGAGCTTTCAAAATAAAACCCAAGTAGAGGAGACCGGGGAAATAGCGACACCTTAAGGAAATTTAAATTTTTTCATCTCAAAAAAATGTTTATTTTTTAATAGTAAAATTTCTAAAGCTGAATCATGATCTTTAGTATTTGTATAAATTTAATCGTAATCATAACTGTAAAGTAAGCACACATAAAAAAAAAAAATGTCTTTCAACCTCTGAACAGTGGCGGGATTACCCAGGATACTGGAGGTAATTCCGGCACTGTATCGGGGTAAAGACGCCACTCTTTAATGATCTAGTAAATACACATTGGCGCACCCACGGGGGACCTAAGGGGGCTGAAGCCCCTATCAGACTAGATTAGATAGTTAAATTTTGTAAAAATTATGAAAGAATATTATTTATAATAGGTTTTTAAAAAATCGGAATTTTTGAAAAGATATTAATTTTGTCGCACAATTTTTTCTCTTTTATAAATTTTATTATGAAATTCGAAATAGTAGCATGTTTAAAATTTACGTAATTAAAAATTTAAGAACCCGTGCAACCTCTTGCTCTCTTTAACCGTTATAATATTTTGATAATTTAATAATAAAACTTTAAATTGTTTGATTGCAAACACACTTTAAAATTATCCAAATACAGAATCACACCAAAAAATCGCAAAAACTAAGATATAATTTAGCACAGTATTTCATTATTTAATAAAAAACATTCAGAATTAGCCCCACCAAAATTTTCCAGAGCTTCCCCTGGCTGGTTACGACTCTGCGCAAGTCAGCAGAAAAAATGTAAGTCAGTACCTAATCCGACACGTCCCATCAAATCAAATAAACGAAAGACAGAGCTCGGCAACGGGCCAGGCCAGATCTGAGCACACATAGGTCTCTAAAATATGCTAGCCCCCTCCAAAGCGTAATCCTGGATGCGCCACTGTATACATAAAATGGATACTAGGAAACACATAACCAACTGAAAATATTTAGAAAGCAATGTAATTTAACAGAATAATGAATAATTACAATGTTCCTTAAGCTAGATTTATTAGTGTGCAAAGCTTATGATTTAACTCAAATTGCAAAAGTCACCCTTTGCCATGGTGGCGGCATTACCCCGAGAGGACAATATAGCGGAAATCCCCCAGCAAAGCCGAAAGAAAAACCGAACTTGTTCAACAAATTGCATCAAAGTGTCGGCGAATGCATGTAGATTACGGGTAATATTATCTTAAGTACCTAATGTTACAATAAAAAGTGTTTAACTCTATTCATTTGAAGCTCCAAAATAAGAAGTAACTAGATGAAAACTAAATTTTATACTAGAATAAACGAACGACGTACAACAAAATCACTCTCATTCTAGGCACTGTTTCTATTGTTGGCCACTATAGTGCATGCACATTCACTATCTCAAACTGCCGTTACTTTTTAAACTAGGCGGGGTGGCGGCATAACTCCTGTTGGCGCCATTCCCCCGGTCTCTCCTACCTAACATAAATTGAAAAAAAAAAAAAAAAAAAAAAAAAGGGAAAAAATTTCAGAGCTAAGACAAATAAAGACGTTTATTTGTTGTCAATCGCAGGCGTTGACATGACAATGATAACACGTCAGTCAAGATGAAAAACGAAATGCGAGTGTTAATTTTTTCAGTCTATCTACAGGGACGGCAAACCTATGGCACGCGTGCCAAATGTGGCACGCGAAAGAATAAGTTTCGCAAGGCGTTGGTCTTGGCTCTAAATCAATATACAGTGATACTGTACAAAATACACAGACTTTAGATGATCTGATCTTGTCTAAATTTGACTAATTGGAAATTGAAAAACCTTAACCCTTAACTGATGTTACCGGTCTCACAAATCGCTACTTTTTACAATTTTTGTAGTTTAACTTTTAACTTTCAGTTTAACTACAAACACTACCGAAATTTTGTTTCGTTTGGAACTTTAGTACTATCAACAGAGACTTTTGAATAAGTGAATTTTAATTATAATAGTCCTGTACAAAAAGTTTAGTACAAAAACGCCATCCTATGAGTTAATCGCGACTTTTATTTATCTTTCGATGGAGCGGTCTGACAGACCGCTTCACAGTAGTTATGTGACAATTTCTGTTACATCAGTTAAAGGTTAATTGCGGCGTTTTTAAATTCCGTGTATTACTACTTTAGTAAAAGTACCAGCGATAAAATTATTGCAACTTAGAAATTAATTTCAGAGCTATTTAACGAAATTTAATAGCTTTTTCATCTATTTACCCACAAGGTCATTATATTCTCAAATGAATAATTTACAAAAGATCAAATAAAAAGCGATTGTCATATAAATCCAGTTCAGTTTGTATTCTGTTGAAATTAACTGAGTATGGATCTGATATTATTTTTCTTCAAGATGCAACAACACAATTAATCACATTATTTTTTTTATAATTTCTAAAATTTAATTATTTTTATGATTATTAATGTGTAATACTTCACCTGTATGTTGCCCATTTAAAAAAAAAATCGTATTTTTTTTTTCTAGATTTTTCAACCCACTAAATTTGTTGGCACGTCAAGGTCATGTTAAAATATTTTTGGAAACAAATTGGCACGCGGCTATAAAAAAGGTTCGCCCACCCTGGATCATATGTTCAATATTAGTTTTTGCGAAGAAAAAGGTGAATTTAGGAACACGATTTCAAATATGTAGTTCATGTTAGGCTTAGTGATGTGAGAATGAAATGTGAAAAAGAAATTTAACTTTATAACTTTTAATGGGGGTTAAAGACTCAAAAAGGATGTTCCAAAAATCACGCAATAAGTAATTTTGATAGAAAACACAAGTTTATAATTAAAAATTGTAATTTTTCTTTTACTGATTCGTACATTATACAACATAGGGCAGGGATGGCGAACCTACGGCACGCGTGCCATAAGTGGTGCAGTGCAGATTATTTTTGGCACGATACGGATTCAGATTCTACATTAAAATATAGTGGAGTTTCACAAAATACATCAATTAATCTAGATGTTGTTCTGTTTGTCTGCATTCGATTAGTTGGGTTGGTTGCCATTGTCATACAAGAATGAAGAACTGAAATATAACTTAATATATCCCAATCTGACTCAATATTGGCCCAAAATATTTTAAGAATAAGAGAGAATTAGGAGATTATCGAAAAATAAAGATTAAAAGAAATTATAAGCAATAATGCCGATGATAAAATTATAACAACTTGGAATTCAATTCACATTAAAAGCTGTAGTATTCTATTAAGTAATTTTGAATCATTATTATTTGATCCATTAAATTTTTCTATTGTTAGAAAGTCATGATCACGTAAAATATATTTTTGGAAATATTTGGCACGTGGATGTGTAAAGGTTCGCCGTCCCTGGGCTATGTATGGAATAGAATATCGGGTAAATGGCCTCTAAGGCTTAGCTGATTGTCCCAAAATTCACGCAAGATTTGAATTTTGCGCCATTTGTATCTAAATCGCAAGCTATGGACGTGGACGACATATGGTTTCAACAAGACGGTGCCACATGCTATATAGCCAAAGGAACAATTCAATTACTGCATGAGTCATTTCCTGGTCGTTTACTTTCCCATTTTGTTGATCAGAATTGGCCAGATCATGCGATTTAACACCATTGGACTTTTTCTTTTGGGTTTTCTGAAGTCTAAGGTTTATGTCAACAAGCGTACGACCACCCATGTCTTGAAGGAGGAAACTGACAAGGAAGGTCTCCTTACTGGGCATACTCAGAATATTTTGAAAAAAAAATACCAAGTAAACTACTTACGTATGTAATAAAGGATCAGTCAAATTTAGCGGCGGAATTACAGTAGAAAGACTGTAAAAAAATAAAATACTTTCGAGTATTTGGCGCGAAAAGACGAAAGCGTCACGCGATTTGGCGAGCAGTGCTTTTCCTCGCCAAAAGCAAACGATTTTAATGCACCTGAAATTTATTTGCTAATTGATTTTTAGAATGGTGTAAAAGTATTTAATCAATTTAAACATAAACAATGAAAGAGTTTAATAAATACATTTTTTCGTATTACATATTTATGTTGCTTGTTATTTAATTTTATTACTTTAAAAACAATTTCATATATAAAAAATACTTTCATATATTTAAACGTATTTCAAAATAAAGGCAAGATTCATTTACCAGTTATTCATTTCAATATCAAAGAATTCGTCGTTTCCATAGCAACAAAATTGAATCGACTCGACAGTGTTCAATTGGACTTAATTTTGAGATATTGAAACAATTTTAATTTATTTTAATTTTGTTTTAATTCATAAAATTTGATATTTAACTTTCATTATATATATACATGACAAAACTATAGTTAAATCAAACTAAAACTGACAAAACTAATGTTATTTACATTAAATTTGTTTTAACAAGTTCAATATGAAATATGTTTATCTTAAAGAGTATTCGACATAAAAAAGCATTTTTCGAAATTTCATTCCATCGCCAACCAATGATTAATTACCAAATAAACGAAATTTTCATTATTTTTTTACGAGCGTTCTATCGAGGTCCCGCCAAAAATTTTCTATTTTATAAGTAATTACAAAAAATTAGGTTATTTTAGGACATATTCGAAAAAAGGGATACAATAAAGTGTTAAAGATAGATTTTTCAGAGTTTCACATCAAATCTAATTTGCTAACATTTCTTTTCATTTGGCTATTGTTTTTTATTTCTTATTCGTCAAATCACTAATGTTGGTCAAAAGCCAGCGAGAACCCTGATTGTATACTTTATGAATGAATAAAAGTTATAATTTTTAATAATAAACCTGTGTTTTCTATCAAAATTACTTCTTGCGTGAATTTTGGGAGACTGTATATAGAGACAAATAAGAAGACAAAGAAACAAATCGCTGAAATAAATTTCATGTTTTAAAATGCCTCACATTTTTAAAAAATACGATAAAATAGAAAGGGAAATACTTTTTATATTTTACACCTAACACGATATGTAATAAAAATACTCGAAGAATAAACCATAATAAACAGATGGAACATACAAAATACAACACAGGCATTTAACATAAATCAAGAAATAATGAGAAACGTTGAAAGCGAAGGTAAATAAAGACGTTTATTTATTGGCATCGTAGGCGTAATACAACCTTTGACAACATGTCAAGGTGTAAAACAAAATGTGAAAATGCGAGAGTCAATTTTCCCATTTGATGACATTTACACTATTGGTTTTCGCGGAGTAAAAAATGTGAATTCGAAATACAATTTTGAAAATTTAAGGCATGTTAGTCCCAGTAATGGAAGAAAAATGAAGCGTGAACACTGAAATTTATTTTCTAATTTTTAATGCTGGGAGATGACTCATGTACAGCTCTGCCTTTGGCGACTTTTTTGGTATTATTTATTTTTCCTATCGCCGTTTTCACAGATAAATAATCTACCTCAAGAATTAGTATAAAACTAATACGAAGATTGTTGTTTTGAATTGACGGTAGACGAAATAATAAAAAAATAATCGCCATTGGCAGCCCTGCACATAGTGAAGCATATCAGACAAGGAAAGACAATTACTCAAAAAAAATTCTTTCCCTTATATAATTTATAATAGACATGATTTTTAACACTTTCCAACAAAGTTGAGAAGTGTTTATGAATTCGGCTTGTTTGTCCGTCTGTCTGCACCAGGGTCGGAGAACCTATGGCACGCGTGCCACTTTTGGCACGCGAAAGAATAATTTTGGCACGGCGCGGCATTGATTATGTCTCTAAATCAGGATACAGTAATTTTACACAAAATACACAAATTTAGAGGGCCTGATTTAATTCTAAATTCGATTTATTGGAAATTGAAGAATTTTAATCTTATTCAATATAGTTCGAAAATTTATCAAACAAGGAAAATATTTGAAAACTACCAAAAAGGAAAGATTATCATATGTATTAATAAAAATACATATGGTAAATTATGGCAACTTGAAAATTAATTTGAGAACTATTTAAATATAAACTGCCTTTTTTTCATTTTAATAATTTTTCTTACTATTTATACCTGTGAGTCATTATTTTCTCAAATGAATAATATAAAATTAAATAGAGAGCAGTTGCCAGATAAATCTATTTTAGTTTGCATTCTTTTAAAATTAACTGAGCATTAAAATGATATTAATTATTTTTCATCCAAGATACAACACAATTAATCACATTTTTTTTTTTATTAATTTCTAAAATATAAGTATTTCTATAATTATTTCAGTGTAATACCCAGTGTTACCCATATTAGAAAAAATCTTAACAAGTAATTTTCAAGTAGTTTTGATTCATTATTTTTCAACCCACTAAATTTGTTTTATAGTTGGCACGTCAATGTCTGTAAAATATTTTTTGAGAAAAATTGGCACGCGACTATAAAAAGGTTTGCCAACCCAGGCCTACACCCTAACTCCCGTACATACACTCGGATTTTAATGCAATTGATATACGTTAATGATGTTTACCATGGCATGTTTGGTATTCAATATGAAGTGTGTAGCATTAATGCTTCATTTACAGGGGCACTCAAAAGAATTTCGTCACATTATGGTCAATGGGAAAAAATCGTTTGCAGTGTATTTTAATGACATGAAGCCATTTCAAATGCATAGAACTTGATATAAATCACTGAATTTCACTATAAGATGATTACTATAGAATACGGCGTTCATAGCATTTATCGTTCATTTACAGGGACACACAAAGGAAATCGGTTAAAGTTTTTGACCAATAACCGCTGAAAGTACGTTTTCAATTTCGGTATGTGCTTTTAAATTTACTAACTTTTTGCATGTTACTCGTTGTGTGTAAATTCTATATCTCGCATACAGGGATGCGCAAAAGAATTCACGTACCGTTCTCCTTATTAGTGGAAACTGCTAAAGGGAAATTTTTAACTGTGATATGTATTTCCTAACTGAACTAAATTTTTGCATGCATGTAGTTTATAGATACAAATCTATATGTCATATACATCGGATAATTTTCAAACTCCAGATGGGAATTGCTAAAATTGGATTTTTAAATGTGTTAATGTGTTTCCAAATGGTTCAATTAGACATCCTATTTCAACTTATTAAACGGCGAAGTTTTGTTACATTATTCTGAATGTGTTGGAAAGTGTTTCATAATCGATGCTTGACGCATGATTTTTTCTTTCTTGTTTAGTTTTAAAATGATTTTTATTGTTCAGTAGGATAAATTAACATTTGCTTTATTTTGTCTTTCAGTAAAAAGTGTTGAATGCTTTGAACATTGTTATTATTATTATTGTTGCTACAGCTTTTATTGCTGTTGTAATTGTGTTTTGTTACGTTCTCGTTTTAATATAACCAATATTTTGTTACATTTTATTATTCAAAAGTTCCATAGACCGACCAACTGTTTTTTCGGTTTAATTGGCTGTTTCGTTGCAAGATGCTGAAGATTTGTATTTATTTTTGGTATTTATTAAATTGTTGAATTAATTTGAACTATGTGATAATGCTGAATTAAAATGTTACAATAAATTACCATGTATATGCCACAATTATTTATTTACAGGTTTAACAATTTTTTTGTACTGCCTTTACCTTCTTTCTTCTTTATTTCGCTGCGTACATAAATATGTAACTATAATAATAAATGTGCACCCTTACTTTTCTAAAATCTTATATTGAATTCATTATTATTCATTTATGCTGAAATATAAATGCACATTCTTTACTTAAACTGCAAAATTTGTTTTAATCGCAGCATTACTGATTTTTTGAAGAACTATTTTTGCCCCCCTTCTTTTAATCTTTCTGGATTTACACGTACACATTTCTCTGCAGTTAACCATGCTATATAGCACTAAATTGCACTAGGAGATGATAAATGGTGAATTGATCCAACAAAATGCCGGTATACGGCAATAAATAATCCTGATAAATGCAGCGATAAAAGATCCAGCTCATATTAAAAGTATTCGCTATTATGTTTTTTCTTTCTAATGCATTTTTGGACAATAAGTATGGCATTTCATATTTTACTAGAAACCTGTAAAATGTACCAAAAATAAGTAAGTAACGTTTTCCGTACTCCATATATGCAAACTTTTTCTTTCTTCCGATACAAAGTTAAAATTTCAGTGCTAAATTCACCTTGATTAATAATTTAAATTTATAGAAAAAGCATAAATAAATGTACCATCACTGCTTACAGCCGCGTACAACATAATATAAAATCATTTAAAATGCATTAAAAGTCCTTTAAAACCGAAATGTTTTCAACCGAACTTACTCGGCCGTATGTTGTAAGCACCTGTAAGCACTGATGGTACATTTATTTGTGCATCTTCTATACATTTTTTTCTTTTTCATTTTTTGCCACATTAGGCTATAATATTTAAAAAAAAAAAAAAAAAAAAAAAAAAAAAAAAAAAAAAAAAACTGCGATGAAAAGTGTCTTTTTTTTTACCTGTGGCTTTCGCTACCTCCCTTTTGCTTAAGTCTGCACAGTCCCTGACTGTTTGGAACTGAAATAATACTAATATTATTTTTCAACTTTATTTTTTGTCAATTTTCATTTCACCTTTTTCTTAGTAGTTTACATAACTACAGCTATATTTTCTTAACTATAGCATAATTTACCTATTTTATTAGCGAATTATCGAAGCAGAATTATTATTTTACTTTGAACTTAATTTTTACTTAAAAAGAAAATCTTAATTATTTTCTATTTTAATTACAGTAGTACCCCGACTTACGTCACCCCGCATTTAAGTCGTCTGTCCTGGAATTTTTTTTTTTCTTGATTAAGACGCACTTTGAACTTTTTTGAAGAAGTTTAACATCTCAGATGCAGCCACAGGCATAGGAGATTCATGTGATGAAGCTCAGCAAAGAAAATGAGAAATGCTTGGAAAAGACTGTGCCCCATTTCTTTCTCAGACTCTAGGAAAACATCTGAAAATTGTGATTCTGTATCTCTCTTAATTGATGAAATCGTCGAAGATGGAAGAGAACCCAACTTAGAGATGGATGCTGAAGATCTGATTGAACTCGTAAATTCCATGATTCGGAATTAACCACTGACGAACTTATCGAATTAAAGAAACAAAGTACTGTCGAAGAAATAGGTGAAGATTTTGAACCTAGGGGAAGATTGTGACGGTTGTAAATTTAACTGAAGGACTAAATCTTATTGAATCTGGAATGACAATTTTTGAAAATATCAGGCATGAAAGCGGGAAATGGAAAAAAAAGGTGGAAATTTTTTTCCATCTATACAACGGTAGCAAATTTTTGTAATTTAGATGCATTTTAACAGGAATTTATACAATAAAATGAAATATAATTGTACATATGATTGTTATTTTCTTTTTGTAACTTAGAAATTACTTATACATAAACTAATAAAAATTACATAGGTTCATTGAATAAAAAAAAATGAGAATGGAAGGCAGATTACTAAAAGTATAAATCAAAAGATATATCTGATGAATTTATGTGAAGTGCAGTGATTATTTTTTTAAAACATGCTTAAGATTTTCTCTCTCTCTCTCTTTTCTAAGGGAAAAAAATTCTCCATGCTAAATATATGCACATCAAAGTTATCGTTGCTCCAGAAATACATCATTGAAACTAACCCAAAAAGTTGTATAAATGGAATAAAATATTCTATTTCAAAAAGAACCTTATGTAAATTTCCTTTCCCTTTTAAAATCTAAGAAAAATTCACTTGGGAACGACATCTCAATCAACTTCACTTACCTATTTTTGAGATGGTCATAGGATCATAGGATAAGCTGACCTTTGATTTAATAGCTCTTCTACACAGCAGTTCAGAAATTCTAAGGGTTTAAATAGACAAAATGTCTGAAGAGTAAATTTACCAGGCACCCCCCCCCCCTTTTATATGCCTTAAAATTTTTCTTTCCATTTTTGTATCAATCCAGAGAATGGCCAAAATTGTATTCAAAAAGGTGGAATTCCTCCTTTAGGAGGAACTCTTTCATCCCTGAAATATAGATTTAGACGAGCAAAATGTAGCAAGGACTAGGAAAGGCTTAGAAAATTCACTGTTCTGTTACAAAGGGCTCCTAAGATATATATATATATATATATATATATATATATATATATATATATATATACAGTACAACCTCTTTTATCCGAAACTCTTTTAACCGAAACTCTCGGTTAATCGAAATCCATTTTTAAAGCTTGCTTTTTTTTTCTCCCCCACTTTTTTTTTTACTATCACATTATTTGTGTGCAAAACCCATTTTTAAAACTTTTTTTTTACTGTCACATTGATCAAAGCGAAGAAAAGGACAACGATATGGGGGAAGAAAACGAACAAATTAGCAATTTTAAAGCTTTTGAATGTTTTGCAAAAAGTTTGGCATAGCTGGAGCAGCAGAAAGACTGTAATACTGATGAACTTATAAAATTTAAACAAAACCTCGTGATAGAGCTGCAAAGCAAAGGCAATCAAAACCGTGGCAAAAGAAACTTTTTTCCAAACTCTTGTGAAATATGTAAAAGGTACTTCATTTCAAAATTAGAATTCGGTTAATTTATCCTTGTTTTTATTTTGCTATTGCTTTATTTTTATTAAGCACTTGTTATCATAATAAGAAATAGCGCATATATTTGTCCTTATTCTTAAAATTGAAGCATTCTCGATTATCCGAAAATTTCGATTTTCCGAAAGAGGGTCGATCCCAATTACTTCGGATAATCGAGGTTCTACTGTATATAAAAGAAAAATTTGTCGCTTTAAACTTCATTGCAAGATTTTTTTACATGCTCAAAGACTCGAACGGGGAAGCTAGACGAACCATAAATTATAAGTTAACAACTGATTGATTTATTTCAAATTTTTGTATTTCAAACGCATTTTTTGCTAATGTAACATAATACCTAATTACAATAGTATATGTTCATTAGGTTTTGAAGAATTTTTAATACTTATATTTTTTAGCTTATCTATATGTACCTCGACTTACGTTATTTTCGACTTACGTCGCTAGTCTTGGAACGAATTGCTGATGTAAGTCGAGGTATTACTGTAATTTAATATCCTTAAATATTATTTAAACTTCTATATGTAATCTTAAAACAACAGCTATACTTTTACCCAAAGGCTTATATAATATAGCAAGACAATTAATCGATAGACTCGGCTTGAAGTTGGATGCAACTAGAAAGCCTCGTAACGCTGCTCAGCACATTTGCTTATAGAAAATGACAACGAGCCCTAAAATATTTCTTTATGCTACACTTTTACACTCTACAATTTTTTTTATATAACTATAACACACTTTTTTCCAATCTTTGCATTCTAATTCAATTATTCTAACACTTTAAAACCGATTTCTCGAATTACACCTATCGATAAAAAATAGTATGTTTTCAAGTAATAGATATGCTTATTGGTTTCAAGCGATGGACATGCGAGGTGTCACTTATGGTAAAAACATCCCAATATTGCATTCATTCTTATAAAATTTAAATTTGTTTTCAATTCCAAAGGAGCTACTTTCTGAAACCTTTTTTGAATTCATTTTGTTTTCAGATGCATGAAATTGGAAGGTGTTCTTATTCAGAAACTATGCAATCGAGTAGTTTTTTCCATTGCCTGGTTGACTTAGGAAATCTGTCTCAGGTATACAGGTTTGAAAATAAACAGGTCCAAATGCAACCGAGCCATAAAAAAAAAAAAAAAAAAAAAAAAAAAAAATCATGCTTGAAAATTATTTTAAAAACAATAAAAATTGAGTGAATGCAGTGAATTGCAATGCAGTCTTCAAACAAATTGCATTTGAAAGTACATTTTTTTCTTTATTCGATGGAGTAAATATTGAAAATGTACGATACTTAGAAATTTAAAAAATCGTATTAAATGTAAATAAAAGTTAAATTTATCGTCTGCTGTTGCCATTCGCAAAATGACGTCAGCGTTACGCACAGTAACTGACCTACTTTAACAAAATATTTTTTTCTTAATAATCACGTTCAATAACGATATTCAGTTGAATGGCATCATTATGTTGAAATTCTATATTCTAATAAATTCTAAGTTTGTCCTTTATAATATAGATAGATAGATAGTTACGGGAGCCTATTAACTTTACATCCAAATATCCCTGGAGAATGGCTTATGGACTTGCTCCGCTTCGATTCTGAAGGCCTTAGATGTAAATACTAAAAGGAGAACTTGAGTAAAAATTTCTTTTCTTTTACGACAGAAGAAATCTAATTAAATTCGCGATAATGAAAGGTTCATATTTTCTCTTTTATCCCAGCCCACAGCGATTGAAAAATTTTTCCTTGACATAAAACGCAGCAAAATAAGTATAACAAGCGTATTTAATAAAACAAAGAAAGTACTCAGTTTTTGTCGGAGAAATCTCCATATGTCTGTAAATAACGACAAGAAAACGAAACTAATAACTAATACGAGAACAGAAAGCTAGTATTTTCTGCCATCCAGAAATGGCATTTTCTTTCGCTAATCTCCAGATTTCGAGGCGAGATAAAAAGGTAAAAGAAAAGGCTTTTATTTCTTTTGTACGAGTCTCTTACTCATAAAGTCCCCACAGGGAAAATAAGAAAGAGCGCGATATATATATATATATATATATATATATACATAAAAGAAGTGATGTAATCAAAACATAAAGCTGGAAAGTTAAATAAGTTTTTTTTTATTAAACTACTTTGGACTGATAAAGTCTAAGTAAGTCAAAAGAACAATTGCGTAAAAATTGTATTTGTATTGTAATATACTTTATATTGTCTCATTTATTAAAATTATATTGAAATGGAAGTCGCACACTTATGACACTAAAGATAAAATTGACAAACTCGGACGCAATGGCGTTTTTAAAGTTTGTTGCATGTAGACTGACATTATTTATCGTACACACAGTGCAGGTGTGTGCAGCATGAACGAGTATACATGTTGTTTGTAATGATACACTGTATAAGAAAATAAAAATCTATAAGGTTACTAAGAATTTTCTAGGAAACTGGGATGTCTGGAACTTTTTATGTAACCGGAAAAAAGAAAATCAAGCAACAGATTCGCGTTTGCACTGTTTTTTTTTTTTTTTTTTTTTTTTTTTTTTTTTTTTTTTTTTTTTTTAAGGTTTCTAAAAGTTTTTTAGGAAACTGGGATGCCTAGAACTTTTTATGTAACTGCAACAAAAAAAAAAAGATTCATGTAATAGATACACGTTTACGCTGTTAATAAATAAATAAATAAATCTTTAAGGTTTCTAACAATTTTCTATGAAACTGGGATGCCTAGAACTTTTTATGTAACCGGAAAAAAAAAATCATGCAACAGCAGATTTACATTTACACTATATATATATATATATATACTATATATATATATAAATGTGCAAGACCTCAAAAAAAAAAAAAAAAAATTCTTGTAATTATCCCAGGTTACCGATAAAAGTTTAAAAAGTATACAGATTTCTGTAGCTTTTCAAAAATAGTTTTGCAGATTTACATCTTTTTTCTTTGCAGAGTAGAGATAAAATTATTTCCGTAAGCATACAGATTTCTGTAGCTTTTTCAAAAATAGTTTTGTAGATTTACCTTTTTTTTTTTTTTTTTTTTTTTTTTTTTTTTTTTTTTTTTTAACAGCGTATACGCATATTGACCTACTTTAACAAAATATTTTTTTCTTAATAATCACGTTCAATAACGATATTCAGTTAAATGGCATCATTATGTTGAAATTATGTAGCCATTGTAGAATAATGAGTGACAGAAAAAATTTCTTTGAAAACTGCTGCCTTAGGCCCTATTATCAGGGCCTACAAGACATAGTGGTAAATCCGTCTTTGCTCGAAAAAAGGCATTTTCTGTAATTACAATTAATGAAATGTCTATAAACGAAAATAGTATACAAACATACTAGCACAATACAAGTTTTTAGACCTAAAAATTTCAAATAAATCCTAATTTAGAACTTTTCTGTTTATTTTTCGCTCATTTCACTGATTTAATTTCGATTTTTTTAGAAAATGTTCTTATCGAACATTTACATTTTAAAAGTAACCAACATGCCAAATTTTAAGTTTCTAGGCTCAAAAGCATCACACAAATCGCAATTTTAGAAAATTTTTGCTCCCGCACCCTTTTAAATTTCGAATTTTCTTTGTTCGGTGCGAGCATTTATGTAATTTAAAATTAACAGCCATGTCAAATTTTCAATTTCTAGAACTAATAAATCGTAATTTGGAATTTTTAGAAAGTTTGCCGCAAAATTCACTTTTAAATTTCGACTTTTATAGAAACCGCGAGCATTCATATCTTAAGTAACCACCATGTCAAATTTTCCAGTTTCTATCTCCAATGGCATCACAAAAATTGCAATTTTAGATTTTAGGTTTGCGGCTGTACTTCTTAATTTAAAACAACAACAACAACAACAAAAGATACCTGTATTCATTGATTTATTTAAGCATTGGGCTATAAGAAGAAAGAAATGTAATGTGATTTTGATTATACAACGGTGTAAAATGTAAAAAAAGTATAAAAGCAGTTGTGAAATATTAATCAAACATCAAATATTTTTAATGTTTCTGTGAAATTCGCTAATTCGAATTAAACTGAACACGCTTTCATTCGATGCTCAAAAAGTACGTTAATTTGAGATTATTCTTATAATAAAATGACGTAAATTTTTTAAATAGCTATTCTACAAGTCATTAAAGTAAAATTTAAATGTATTCATATTCTATTTTCTAAACAAAAAGGAAAAGATTAAAAGAAAAGAAAATGTATAACTATAAACTCTCTCTTTCGAGACATGAAATCATTCGATTTGATTTGATAGCCTAAGAGGGAGTGCTCAGATGAGAAAACCAAGTCTGTAGAGCATAATGTCCCTCCCGGTTTCCTTTATTAGGGACTTAAAAAAATAATAATTACAATGAATAATCGAAGCGGAACCCGCTGAAAACGTGACAAAAGGCGAAAAAAAAAAAAAAAAAAAAGAACTCCAGTCTGCCTGCGGTGAACCCAAACGTGACACGGCGAGGGGCGGATAGACATGAAATCATTACAGACGTATATACTTTTACCTTTCTAACTTGTGATATTGTATAGCCGTAATGCTTCAAGCATGTTTAGAAAATAACTATATACCATCAGTTAAAGAGAAATTAAAATCTATTTATATTCTATTTTTAATACAAAAAGGGGGAAAAATAAAGAGAAAATAATCTAACTGTAAACTTTCTTTTGAGAAACGAAATCATCAGAATTATATTTATCTACTTTAAGCTTACTAACTTGAGATAAAGTCTAACCACAATGCTTCAGGAATGTTTAGAAAATAGCTATACTATCAACCGAAGATAAATTAAAATCTATTTATTTTCTATTTTCAACACAAAGAGAAAAAAAATAAAGAGAAAATAATCTAACTGTAAACTTTCTTTTGAGAAGTGAAATCATCAGAATTATATTTATCTACTTTTACCTTTCTAACATGAGATATAGTCTAGCCATAATTCTTCAGGAATGTTTAGAAAATGGCTATACTATCAGCCAAAGGGAAACTGAAATCTATTTATATTCTATTTTCAACACAAAAAGGGGAAAAAAATCTAGCTGTAAACTCTCTTTTCAGAAGTATATTTATCTACTTTAAGCTTTCTATCTTGGGGTATATTCCCAATAATACGGGGCTGTTTAATAATACAATCATAACGCTTCAGTCTCAGATTAACATAATCAAATATTTTTTTGAAGAATAACAAGGCAATAAGAAAGAGAAAGTTAAATGAAAAGTACCGTATTGTTTCTTATAAACCTTCAAATGTACGGTTTTATATAAAACAATTAAATGAAATAAATGATGTGGAATATGCATGATATTCCCAGAAGAAATTCTTCATTTCTGGATAATCATATTAGAAAAAAGACAACCGCAACTCCTTAAACGCATTTCGCTAAAAAGAAGAAAAAAACAGATGATAATAGTTGAATCTAGGAAATAAATAAATAAATAAAAACGACGCTGCACGAGATAATTGGTTTTACTTTAACCTGCAGCAACTTTTTTTACCACTTATTAGAATGTTTCTTTCATCAAATGAGCCGTTAATTTTGAAAGTGGAGCAAGTCCATTGTTAAAAAAAGTAATAATAATAAATAAATAAAAATAAAGCTAATTCTTATTACAGATTTACATAAAATTTCTGTTTTTAATGAATTCACAATAAATATCTTTTAATATCAGTATAAATTTGTTAGTAGTAATTTATTTGGTAAACGTTATTTCAAATGCATTGATCTTAAAAGTTAGCCAAGTCCACTTCCATTAGTTTATTCAACTTCAATTCAGTTGATCACTTACTTTTTATATTGCATAATATTAAAAGCAAAATGCGAATTGTCTAGCTCCAATTGCGGTGCAACATTGGTATAAAATTGTTTTATCGTAATTTATAATTACATGCTTACAATTTCTTACTGAATATTTTTTCTTAAATTTTCCACTTTTTCCTATAAAATTAAATTTTTTATTTTATTTTTGTTTGTTTTATTGTATTTTTTGAAAAGAAGAATGAAATAGCGAAATAAAATAAATAAGTAAATAAAATGAAATAGTCTTTTTTATCTTTTTTTTCTCTTTAGCACGAAAGGTGCTGCATGTTTGCGTTCAACCAAGGGCTCGATAGTGTCAACGTCGACAAAACGAGATTATGATTTAGCTGCCAGAATTTTAAGAACCGTTTTTTCTTCTTTCGAAACATGAAAAAAGTTACCAATTTTTCGTTTTTGATACACACATAAGCGCATACATCGTATTTGTGGTAGTTTATGCACATATACACATGTTACGTCTGATTGGGAGGTACCACTATTCAAAAATATAAGCGTACAAATATATATAAGTGTTAGTAATTGAAAAAGTATTTGGTAAATTGTTTCGCTTGCTGTGTCCATTATGGAGGTCTTATTGTATATAGATTTTTAATTTGAAAAATATTTTGAATATTCTTTTGAATTACCGGATCAACTCGAACCCGATCCGCAGCAAAAAAAAAAAAAAAAGTTGAAGTCAAGCCGATCCGCAACGAAAAAATGTAGCGCCAACCCGGCCAGACCCGAAGCTCAGGTAAAAAAAGTTTACTGTAACCATTTGTATTGTTTAGAAATGCCATTAAAGGGAGTCCTAAAAAGATGTGTACAACATCAAAATTTATAAAAAAAAAAAAAAAAACTGAACAGGCCAACAGCGAAACAAGTTACAACAATAGATAGAATAACTCAAAAAGTATTTTTCTACAATATGTTTCCGGTCATAGATGGTGCTGCAAAACACATAAGTGATTATTAAAGATTTCTGTTATTCAAAAACTGCGGATACACTGAGAAAGCGCGAAGTGTCAAGGAGTTTATCGAAACAAAATCCGATACTCAAACTCAAAGAAATTATCGAAAGATTGATGTCGTTCGAAATCGAACGCTTGACGTGAGCCCGCAAAAACATTCGGGAATTTAATTTGAGTATGTCTTGATACTCATCGTGCTACAAAAGAATCTCATGTTGAAGTTCACTAAGGCAGCAGAAAAAAACTTTTTGAGTTATTCTATCTATTGTTGTTACTAGTTTTGCTATTTTTTTTTAAAATAAAAGTTTGAAGTTGTACAGATCTTTCTGGGACACCCTGTATATCATAATATATTTTAAACTCTGATTAATTTAATTAAAGAACATAAAAAAGAGAAAAGAAAAAGAAAGAAAAAATACATAAATAATGTACAAGGGAATGATTTCATGTAATAACGTCAAATGTATCATCTTCCAAAAAAAAAAAAGAAAAAAAAAAAAAAAAAGAAGAAATGATAATACAATTTGAATAATATTCCCCTAAGAAATTCCTGCTCAATTTTAGATAATCATATATTAAAAAAGAAAAAACACCAACCTTAAGAAGCTTTTCAGAAAAAGAAGATAGTATTTATGCAATAAAAAAAAGAAGCCAAGTCAGGAGACATAATAATTGGTTTTAGTACAACATCCAGAAACTTTTTTACAAATTAAGTTGATTCACTTTCTTTCACCAAAAGTGGCAACTGAACAAAAAGGCTGATATTAATAAAGATGGATGCGGCAACGGCATGACGTCCTTTATATGAATAGAAATCTCTTTTTATACCATCAAAAGCAGATTTGGGAAACGAAAAAAAAAATTGAATCAAATCATTCAGTTTCCTATTTTATGAAAGATTTACTTCAACGCTAATATTAAAATGTTTCTGACTCGATATTTTCCAAATGGCAGTTTAAACTTATTTTTCAATATGTGATTTGTGCAGTAAATGCATTTAAAAAGTGCTATCTGGGATCCAAAAATTGAAAAATTTCTCGACATTTGTATTTTGTATTGTATGCATTTTAACGATTCACTTTTTTTGCACTGTATTCCGCCTGCACATTCATATGCCACATTGTAAAGGAAAAAAAAAAGGTTTCTTTATTTACGGAAGTATAATAATAGAATTTCAAACAAAATTGTACAATAACCTCTTTCGAGTTACCCGTGATTCCGAATAGCGTTCTTTATCTTTAGCAACCTCAGAAACCAAAGTATTTTAAAGATTTAAGGGGGCTCGGGACACAAAATCGTCAAATTTTCGAAAAACAAACAAACAAACATTTTATTGCATTAAAACAATTTCTGTTTTTTCCCGTTTAAAATGACGGTTAAATCATGCTTATATCTTAATTAGAACAGGAGATATTCATTTTTTTTTGTTTTGGTTTGTTTTCAAAACCTAGCGTTCAAGCAATAGTCCAGACAATAGGGAATTTTACCTAGCAAAATTAATGGTAGTTCTGGAAATCGGCTTACTTTATGTTTTTTTGGATCGCTGAATCCGAATTTGTAACTTCCCACTAAAATTTTCCCCCGGCAACCCCCCCCCCCCCAATTTTGTTAAAAAGCCCCTCAAAAAGGGTTTTATTAAAAAAATCAATTTTTTTATTATTTTAGGGAAAAGGTATCTAGAAATTCAGAAAGTAGACAAAATTTGCAACAAATTAGTTATATGACATTATGACTTAGGATGAAGGGGAAGGGGGGGATCTGCCTCGTAACATGTGCCGCGGTGCTGCGTGGACTAAGTTGCGCAATTCCACTTAACCACTCACACCTTTACATTCGCCCTCCCACCTCCCTTCCGAACTTTCTCTATAAGGTTTACTTTACGTTTTTTGGGTCGCTGAATCCGAATTTTTAACTTACCCCCAAAATTTCCCTCCCCCCCCCCAAAAAAAAAATAGTTGTTTTTAACTTAAATTTCTTATTGCTTTAGGGGAAAAGCATTTCGAAATTCAGAAACTAAACAAAATTTGCAACAAATAGGCTATATGACATTAAGATGTAGGATAAACGGGGAGAGAGGGGGGCTGCATCGGAACATTCCCCGCGCGCTTTTCTCAAAAACCAAATTTTTTCAAAAAATCAATTTTTTGGGGGGTTGCCGGGTGAAATTTTGTTGGGAAGTTACAAATTCGGATTCAGCGACCCAAAAAACATAAAGTGAGTCGAAATCCAGAACTAGTATTAATTTTGCCAGGTAAAATCTCCTATTGCCTGGACTTCATAACTTCATGCACGTAACGCCGCAGTGCATGTTCAGAGGCAGCCCTCCCCCTCCCCGTTCATCCTACGTCATAATGTCAGGTATCCTATTTGTTGCAAATTTTGTCTAGTTTCTGAATTTCGTAATGCTTTTCCCTAAAAACAATAAGAAATTTAAGTTAAAAACACTATTTGGGAGGGGTGTGTGTGTGTGGGGGGGGGGGGTTGGGGGGACGTTAAAAATTCGGATTCAGCGACCCAAAAAACTTAAAGTGAACCTTATAGAGAAAGTTCGGAGGGGAGATGGGAGGGCGAATGTAAACGTGTGAGTGGGTAAGCGGAATTGCGCAACTTAGTTCACGCAGCACCGCGCGCATGTTCCGAGGCAGATCCCCCCTACTCCTTCATCCTAAGTCGTAATATCATGCATCTAATTTGTTGCAAATTTTGTCTACTTTCTGAGTTTCTAGATACTTTTCCCCTAAAACAATTAAAAAAAAAATTGATTTTTTTAATAAAAACCTTTTTTGGGGGCATTTTACTAAAATTTTGGGGGTTGCCGGGGGAAATTTTGGTGGGAAGTTAAAAATTCGGATTCAGCGACCCAAAAAACATATAGTAAGCCTTTTTCCAGAACTACCATGAATTTTGCTAGGTAGAGTCCTTATACGGTCTCTATTGCCTGGACTACAATGGCTGTCATGGAAATGACTTCTTCTGAAAATGCGTTTTTCAGAAGAACTGGGGTTTTGTAACCATTTTTCGTATTTTAATTGTTATAAGTCAAGACCTGTTAAAGATAAATGGTTCAAACTTGGAACATGTCTTTTTAAATTGTTTTACTTCAACTTAGATTCAGAAAATTAAAAAAAAAAAAAATATTTTCTTTTAAAAATGTGATTTAAAAAAAATAAGTTATATTTAATTTTTTTTTTTACTTTAAATAGTTTTAATTTCTTTTTAATTTAGTACTATTTTAAAAAATGCTGAATCAAAATTAAAACTGATATATTTCTGTTAAATTAATTGAAAAAAGTTTTGAAAATCGTCAAATATTTCCAGTTATATAGATTTTAAATTAACCCACTTAAAAAAAATTAAATTAAATTAAATTAATTTTTATTTTTTACTTTTGGTAAAGGTTTGTGATATGATTTTGTTTACAAATTATATGGATAACCATTTCAAAGTTCTAACTCAATAAATATTTTCTTTTAATGTGTCCCGGACACCCCTTAAAGAAATATTTATAATAATCAAAGTTTCTTTTGCGAAAACGTTTCCGGGTACTTTTTAAAGGGTAATAATCTGTTTTCACAAGCTGAAATATCGCTTTTTGTTATGCTATCAATTCTCTCATAAACATTTTCAGCAGCGTAACTGGATTAATACACGCAAGAATAACAAAATAATATTGATTTAAATGTTATTGTTAATGCTGTTAATTTATCATGTTTTCTGTAAAACGTGAAGATGAAAATGTTTACTTGAATATACGATAAACCAATATTCCTGGTTTAGAAAACTGATTAATGCACTATAAAAAAATACTTCTAAAGGTTTTCGAAAATCGGTGGTAGTAAAAGAAACTTTGTTAAGATGCTACTTGGCGCAGAATAATATAAATTTAAAAACAACGTTAAAAATGCTAGAATATGCAAGCAGAGTAGTTTCGGCAACCTTTAGCGTACCGTTCTCAATGCAAAGAATAACGGAAACTTGCTGAATTATACAGGATAAAAGCAAATTCAAGGGAGAGATTCATTAACCAATAGGGAAACAGGAAAATACGGGTACCAGCCAATAGGAGAATAATATAGGTAATGCCACCAAAAGTGTGAAAAATACTGGTAGTAATTAAGAAAAAGAGGATTTTATGTAATATTTCCAGCATTCTGATAAAGGGGGAATAGCGAATTCACTATTAATAATATGTCAATTTTTCTTTGCACTGAGGATAGATAGATACCGAAACTAGTCTGCTCAAAGTTTGCATATTCTGGCGTTTTTAACGTTGTTTTTAAATTTATAAAAGAAACTTTGTTTTCATAAATGCTTCTTTAAATTTCAATTGGCTTTTGAAGCTTCTAAAGATAACGAACGTTTTTCGGAATTATTGGTAACCAGGATGAGGATATTGTATATTTTTGTTCATGGCTATAATATATTGTCCTATATTAAGAAACATTTACTTTTTTGCAATATATTTAGGCTAATGTTAGACGAACGTCTATTTGCACGCTTTTTTCTTTCTTACAGCCTTCCTACAATGGTTTAAGAATGTGTAGGATGGAAAAAAGCATGCAAATGGACGTTCGTCTGACATTAGCCTTTAATGCCAAGAAAATCTTATTTCTTTTTAAAAATTAACAAAAAACATAAAATGTAATTTTTTCCCTGGTGACTTAAATTATTTTAGTTTTATTTTCAGTTCATGAAAGAGATTGTAATAAATATTATTAAATCAAGTTTTGAATAGTTAAATTGTAATCAACAATTTCGTCGGTAATTATTTATATTAACTTAAAATATATTTGCATATCATTTTAAATACAAAACGGATAGTAAAACAGAGAAAATAACTCAATTTTAACTTTAAATATAATTTTATTATTTTACGAGAATTGAAACAAATTGAATGATATAAAACTACACTGAAAGAAAAAAATATACCGCCTTTATATAAAACGAATAGTTATCATTTTCTAAATCCCTAAACTAAAATACACTGCTCAAAACAATTAAAGGATATTGCAGTTTTAGGTGGATTTTGTATCTGGTAAACTGTTTAGCTGATTGATACATGGTCGACAGACATAGTACGTTATATGGGAATAAATTACACATGTTTGGCAGAAAAAAATGCATTTTATTGCGCATTTGTGTACTAAAGGAAAAAAACACAATTTGTGCATATGAGAAAAAAAGAATAAGAAAAGGTGTTTTCTTCAAAGAAAATCATTTTCAGTAGGGGGTATGGTTTCCACGGGCGGCCAGCAACGTTGAACACCTTTGAGGCATGGACTCAATGAGGCTATTAATGACGAGTTGGGGTATTCTGCCCCACTCTTCCAGAAGAGCTCTTTCCAGTTCTTGGAGAGTTTGTGGGGGTTGTTGGCGGCCAGAAACTCGTCTTCCTAGAGCGTCCTAGACGTGCTCGATTGGATTCATGTCTGGAGAACACGCTGGCCATTCCATTCGAACGATTCCTTCCTCGAAAAGGAAATCCTCCACCAGGTTTGCACGATGTGGCCTGCAGTTATCGTCCATTAAAGTGAAGTTATCTCCGATTGCTGCAGCGTAAGGGACTACAATAGGTTTGAGGATCTCATCCCTATATCGGCGACCAGTCAGAGCTCCATCTCGAATGATGTAGAGGTCAGTGCGCCCGTCAATGGAGATGCCACCATACACCAACACTCCTCCACCGCCAAATCTGACACTTTCGTGCACGAACGCAGGATTATTCCTACTGCCATGGTCCCTCCAGATGAAAATACGCCTATTATCCGGATGCACAGAAAAACGGGACTCGTCAGAAAACAGAATATTGCTCCATTCATTTCTCCTCCAGTTGACATGATCGGTTGCCCACTCCCTGCGGTCGCGACGATGCCTTGATGTTAATCTAACACATACCATCGGTCGGCGAGCATACAGACCTACAGCATGGAGCCGGTTTCGGACAGTCTGAGTTGAAATCGTGGTGCCTGTAGCCGAACGAAGGTGTTGTTGGAGAAGAGTAGCGTTCATGGTTCGGTGTCTCCGAGCTGTTAACGCTAAATACCGATCTTCATTGGGCGTTGTTGCCCGTCTACGACCTTGCCCTGGTCTTCGGCTTGCACATCCACTCTCCAAAAAACGGTTCCAGATCCTGGAAATGACGCTTTGTGACACTCCAATGGCTTGCGCTACTTCGGCTTGAGTTTGGCTCCCTTCTAACCTACCAACAATTCTCAAAGCTTCTGAATCTGTCAAATGACTTCGCTCAGACATCGTACTCATCGAAACAAAGCAATCACTGAATGCCGATCATCCTTGTCTTCCTTCTCTTTTATCCAGTTGAAAGTCAAATTTCATTCGCTGCCGCTGAAGCGACGTTTTTGACGTTGAACTCAAAATTTGCATACTCCACAGTTTGAAAACCAGAAAAATTTGCATTTGTGATTATCTTCTTCTATTTTCGGCAAAAAAAATTTCGTTTATATCTTTATTTTATATAAAATTTCAAATATCCTTTAATTGTTTTGAGCAGTGTATATATTTCCAAGCTATGCGAATAAGGTGAACAAATAAACTGAACAGACGAAACGACTGAGAATTTCTAGTCTAGTTTTGTAGGTGATGAAACGATACATTATATTATGAATCGTTTAAATTTCGAGAAATTATCACTTGATTTCTAGAATTAATTCATGAACTAGAATTATAGTTAAACTCACTTCTTGTGTTCGCATTTATTTGCAGAGATTTTAAATAAGTTTGTCCACGATAATATAGGAAAACACCCTTGAATTTTAATAGGCATAACTAGAGCCGTCCGAGTACTCGGTAAATACTCAGTACTCGGCCTACTTGGCCAATTTACCGAGTACTCGGTACTCGGCGAAATTTTGCCCGAGTACTCGGCCAATACCGAGTAGTTGTAAGAATTTCATTTTTTAAGCATATGAATTCAAAACTGATCTGTAAAAAGTTATTCGAATATCAATGTATAATATATGCAATAATTCATAAAACTATTTACTCGGTATTTAACAATATGTCTACAAAATATAGAAAAAGTTAAGAACAAAAACGCTCATAAAATAATTCCACATTAAAATTTAGTTTCACATTTATACAAATAAAAATAAGTTCTTTATATGTATATATATATATATAGGAAAGCAGAAAATACTCTTATTTTGGATAAGAAACTGAAAATACAATAATGTAATAAAAAAAATAATAATTAAATTTATTATATTTCAAATTGGGGTGCAAAAACACCAAACGTTCTACATTATCAGTAGACAGGGCATTTCTTTTACTACTATAAATTTGACCTGCTCTGAAAATATACGTTCAGAATAAACAGTGGTTGAAGGTGCACATAAATATTTTTTTTTTACAAGGTTGCACATAATCGGAAAAGTCCCCCCCCCCCCCTACCATGCAAATGGAGTGTCAGTTTTACATAAGTCTTCTTTTAAGAAAGTCTGTATCTCCTTTTGTAGCTCTCTTTTTATTTTTCTCTTTTTTTATTTTTAATCAAAAGAAAATAATGTACAGTTACAAAATAAATATGAAATGTTTTGCATTATTCAATGAATTGTTACAGTAACCAATAAACATTTTTATTTTTGATAGACAGATTTCAGGTATCGGAGTAAATTGGAGGGTTGAAGAATGTTTTAATTTTATATTGGTTAATAATTGTATATATATATATATATATATATATATATATATATATATATATATATATATATATATATATATATATATATATATATATATGTACAGAGGTATATTTATATATGTGTACACCTAAGCTCACATTATATGCACATCAGTGTTTTTTTTCCCTTATTACACAACTACTCGGTACTTGGTATTCGGTATCCGCTACTCGGCCAAAGTACTACTCGGTACACCACTAGGCATAACTAGAATTCTTTAGCAAAGGGAACCAGAATTTATAAGGATAACATGGAACTATTATTTCTAGAGGCACAATTTATTTTCTAGATGCTACTGGCAGAATGTTTTTTCAGAGTAAATTTACACTTTTATCTTTCCCATTTGGGGAATTCCATACATTCTGTTTCATACATGTTCTATCACGATGTTTATACAATTATACTCAGGCTAAATTTACCAAAAATTTTTTTTTATATAAAACCGAATTAAAATAGGATAAATATATTTTTTCTTGTATAAACATTAAATGCGCCATTTTTCAAAAAACGATTGAACGTAGAAGCAATGTGAAATTTATATTACATTCCCTGAAGAAATTCCTGATCAATTTAAGATAATCGTGCATTAGAAATGAAAAAACACTAGCCCCAATATGCTTTTTAGTAAAAGATAGGGATGCACCGAATAGTGATTTTGGCCGAATACCGAATACCGAATATTCGGCCAACAGGTGAACCGAATACCGGATATTCGGCTAGCCGAATAGTAACTGCTAGGCCGAGTACCGAATATTCGGCCTGCCGAATAGTAACTATTCGGCCGAATACCGAATATTCGGCTTGTCGAATACTTTTATATTTCAAAGTTTAAAGGCATTAAAATGTTAAATTTTAAAACAGTTTTACATAATATTTAAAACAGAAACTTTTATTCTAATAAACAAGAGCTTCTTTCAAGCAAACTTTATACTGAAAAAAAACCGCTTTGAGTTATTTAAGAACAGGATTATTATAAAAAAAATTTTTAATTAATAAAATTTTAAATTTCGTGGCTTCTTCTGAGAATTAAAACAAATGAATAAAATTTTCTTAAATTATAAAACAAACATTTTAAAATCAAAGAGAAATTGTGAAAAAATTGGAAGAAAAATTGTACAGGTACATATATTTCCTTGTCAGGAAAAGACTAAAGTAAAAGTTAATAAATAATACAATCGATTCAAATTTTATATGGTGACAACTTAGCAAGAATAACTGTTCTACTCCCTTTGATCAAGCAAGTAAGTTTTAAATGCATCCTAGACCAGTGTCTGGAGTGGTCAATCATTTTCAGAGGTTGTAAACGTTGTTTTTAAAATCTTAGTAAGAAACAGATTATTTACTGGACAATGTTGAGGAACTTGCATTTGTACATAATTAATTCTTATGAAAATCCTCATGATAGGTTAATTTTCTTAAATAATACTTAACAAACAGCAAATAAATAATGTAAAAACATTCTCTTTTATTTAAATATGATTCTGTTTGTAATTATTCTGAATATCTTTATAAGTTGACTGTTAAACGTAGAAGTTTTATAAGGTTTTAAAAAATAATTTTTTAAAGTTTTTTTTAAGTATTCGGTTCGGCAGAATATTTCGATATTCGGCCAAACCGAATATTCGGCAACATGGCCGAATAGGCCGAATACCGAATAGATACCGAATATTCGGTGCATCCCTAGTAAAAGAAGACGATATTCACGGAATAATAATAAAAAAATAGATAAAAAAAAGTCACAAGACGTAATAATTCATTTTAGTACAACTTTTTCGCTTATCAAGTATGGCAACTGAACAAAAAGGATGACATTAATAAAGATGGATGTGGCAACGGCATGGCGTCCTATTTATGAATAAAAATCTTTTTATGCTATCAAAGGTAGATTTTGGGAATGGGAAAAAAAAAAGAATCAAATCATTCAGTTTTTTATTGTATGAAAGATTTACTTCAACGTTAATATTAAAATGTTTGCGAGTCGATATTTTACAATTCTGAATGGCAGTTTAAACTTATTTTTTCAATATGTTATTTGCGAAATAAATGCATTCTAAATGGGGTATTCACATTCGGAAAATTGAAAAATCGCTCGATGCTTGCATTTTTCATTTTTGTGGGGGGTTATCTTTCGTTGATTATTTCCGTGCACTTATGACTATTTAATGCCAACAATATTTCAGATGTTTACATCAAAAATGTAGTTTTATTCGTTGATGCTTAAATTAATATCTCCTTATTTCCTCTTAAAGGGGAATTTTTAGCAATGGTCATTAACTCAGTTTTTAAATAGCTAAAAATGTCATTTATTCTTTTTTAAACGTAATAGATATGTTATAATGCATACAATATAGTATAATGAGATTTAACAAACGATAAAAAAAAAGAAAAAAAAAACATTTCCTTATGTTCTTTGGAAGCAGTTTTGGAAACTTTTATACGAAACACCCATCTTTAATCCAGAACAATAAATAGTACATAGCTGCCAACTCTTACGCTTTTTTGTACCACAAAATTTTAATAGTAAATTTTACTTTTTTAAATTGCTGTAATCTGCTCATTAAATAAGGGAGAAATTTCTATTAAATTTTTGTCGTACAAAAAAGCGTAAGAGTTGGCAGCTATGATATTATATTATTATTGTTTAATTACATATATCAAAGAAATTTCATCTTCTCATTAAGAATGAAATTTTAAACCTCCCACAGAATTAAAAGAGAGATAATTTTTATTTTTAAAGCAAATAATTTTAGTTACATTCTAGGTTGTCTAGATACAAATTAAACGAACGCATACAAAAGAAATAGGCAAAAGTTGAAAATAAATCAAGATTAATTGATAAAGTTAATTAATAAAATGGTAAGTAAACAACTGCAAAAGCTGTTACTATTACTTCTATACTTCTATAAAATTAAACACTATATCAAGAAAAATGATACTCAAAAATACTATGCAACTGGAGTTTGGGACGCAATCTGATGGACCATCTTCAACAGTTGGAACAATATTCATGCAACAAGAGTTGAAAAGTAAGTCTACAAGTAAAAAGGCTGTCTTAGAATTCCACAAAAACACCATGTAGAACTAAAGTAGTTTTGGAAAGCAATTAATTAATGCCGTTGTAAAAAAGCTTTCATTGAACCCCCATAAAAATACAGTGTAACACGACTATATTTTCGCGAACAAAGAGATAATAAAAATGCCGAAAAAACGACCTCGTAAAGGAAGAAAGAAAAAAGAAAAAAAACCCACTAATTACTTTATCATGAAACTACAACTGTGTTACATTTTGTTTTTATGGAGCTGTTAATTTTCTCTGTAACTATAGTCCTGTTACACGGTATATTAGTAAACTGACCTCCCCTTCCCCCCAGACCTACCTCTTTGATACTGTTTTAAATTTTGTTTTTATGGAGCTGTTAATTTTCCCTGTAACCATAGTCCTGTTACATGGTATATTAGTAAACTGACACCCCCTTCCCCCCAGACCTACCTCTTTGATACTGTTTTTTAGTTCCGATTTATTTATAATATCTAAAACCTCTACATCTCTGAGCATTTTGAAATAAACTGAAAAACATTATAAAACTAATGTAACATTTTCAGCCAGATTTATAACAGAGCATGCTTTCCAAGATTATTATTATTATTATTATTATTATTATTATTATTATTATTATTATTATCAGTGTTGCCATTTCCCTCCGCCCCACACACCCTGATTAAAGCAAAGCTTTCTGACACATTGATGAACTCAATTTTTGAACATAAATACATGAACTTAACACAGATTACTGTTTTAGCCAAACTAAGCTAATAATAGCTAAAAGTGATAAAAAATATACTTAAAAGGCATATAAATCAGGTCGACATATGTTTCACTGCTCAGACGGCGACATTCTTAAGATTTTTGTTATTTTCGCATTTTTTTTTTCTTTTTTTAACAAGAAAAAAAAATTCGCCATCATTAAAAAATATTATATGTGATTTTTCAATGTCGAAATGGAGTTGTAAATAATTAACATGAAACAGTGAAGCAAACAATGTGGTTTTAAAGAGGAAACTTTTTAATTTTTATTTTTTTAACTATTTTTAAAGTTTTGGAACAAAGTAGCCCCTGTTGGGGGCTTCTTTGGTCCATTCACTTAGTTTCATGTAAAATGAATACATTTTTATTGAATCTCTCTTGCAATAGCATTTGCTGATAAATTAATGCTACAAAATCGATAAAAAAAATGTTTTTTTTTTTTTTTTTAACATTTAAACACAATAAACCAATTGTTCATATTAAAGAAACGAGAAACAGTTTTTGTCATGTTATCCTCAGCAACTGGAACAAAAACAATTAATATAACATTTTGCTACAGCAACATTTGAAAAAAAAAAAAGTTACTTAAAACATGTTTTAAGAGATTTGGTTGTATAAAAGGCATTTCTAAGTAATTGGGGCTATTTTCGGACAGAAACAGGCCTGGCACAAAGTAGCCCCGAAATGCTAGTTTTCATGTTAGCTTTATGAAAATGCAAACATTTCCTCTCAAAATGAAAAGTTAAGGGGTCTCAGGACTCTTAAAGCTTTAAAATTTTCGAAAATTTAATTTTTTTTTATGTTAAACTCCTATCTTTTCTGAACATTTTGATATAATTGCTTCCTTGAAATTTCTATTAGAACTGAACTTTAACATTTATACACATTCAATAGCTGAAGCGTCGTTTCGGAAACTTTGAAGCCATTTTTCTCCAAATGACGTTTTTGGGCATAACGCGCACTCTCAAAAACTTATGAATATTTTTTCATGAAATTTTCAAAATATATGTTTCATGTTAGTCTGTATAAACTGAACCTAAAATTTCCTTTTTATTGTTCAAAACAATATTTTTTTAGGTAATTATACTGTTGAAATTTTCTTAATTTTGCATTAGCTAAATACAACTTTGTATTAAAAATATAAAAAAGCTTTAAATACAAATTTATTTAGGTTCAGTGTAATTATTATAATCTGAAGTATAAGTAGATACCAAAATTTTCATTCTAATTGCAACACTTATTTCGTAAGCGTGCGCGTAAGCTGTTATGCCGATTTTTTGCTCGAAAAATGTCTAACAGTTTCGAGCCTCCTGTAAATGCTAATTCTGCATCTTATGATTTTTTAAATACGTGAAATGAAAGAACATACTTATATATTTTATTCCAATTAAAATTGTGTTTTAAAATCATATACATTTTAAGATATTAAATGTTGAAAATGGTCTTTTTTTAAATTTTTTTCCAATTTTAAGAGTCCTGAGACCCCTTAAAGGAAAACCTATGATCACACATGGATTACAAGTTACTAAATGTAATATTTTGACACTTATCTTATTTGTAGCTCTTACCCAAATTGTTTCACTATAGAAAGTTTAGGGAGTTAAAATTTACACACGAAAACAGTTGTTTACAAACGCATCCAGTGTTGCCACTAAAAAGTTGAATTACCCCCAAACTATTCAAATACCCTATAGTAGGGCATAAAATATTTTTCAAGGGCAAAAACTCCAAGTTATCTTGTATTGTTTGTTCAATACAAAGAATAAAACCTTTTTTTATGGGATGGACCAAAGTAACACCGCAAGGACCAAAGTATATACCGGTTGACGGTATATATTAAAATAAGTTAAATTTTTAATGAAACTTTTAGGTAAAATTGACGTTTTTGAAAGTCATGTTTGAATGTATTTATTAAAATTGATTAGTGGGTTAAAATTAATGAAACGATCTTAAAATACAGTTCAAAAGTTATAAGAAACTATTATAAAATCTAAACATTTTGTGCCAACTAGCAGAGATATAGCTTGATGAAAATTACTTCGGATCAAATTGACCCGGTGTGCAACAGATGATTGAAAAATGAAGTACGGAATGGTTAATAAAGAATTTCAGTTGTTCAGTTTCATGTTTTATTTGATTTCCAATTTATATGTTTTGTTTATTTTTTAATTCTGGTTACAGTTGGAAAATCAACTTTTTTTTTTATACTTATATTGCAAAATAATGCCCTGACGATAATTTTGTAATGTAAGTTTCAACTTCTATTCATGTTTCTTAGATTCCTTTTATAATTTTTCATAACATATTCTTAATTATTACACATTGATACATAGCATTTTAGATGATCTATTTTTATTATATCATAAATGATTTCATTTGTTAAAATGGTTTATTATGACAAAAAGTTTGAATATATGTAAATATAATACATATTATTTTTATTTGTTATTTTTTATTTTCTTACAAGCTTAACCTTATCATTTTAACTCTTCATCATTAAGCGATTTAAATATATATATATATATATATATATATATATATATATATATTCACATTGCAAATGAATCATTTCTTAAGTTCTTCATCTGATAAGACACTGCCTATTTATTTATTTTATTTTTTTTTTCAAAATATATATTCTTTTTTTCCGGTTAAAAAAAAACTTTAATTTTGATAGAAAACTCAATAAAACTGAAAACTTTATAACTTATACCACATCTTTCCCCTCGATTCACTTCACATATATTTGAATTGGATAGACAATCAGAGAATTTTAAATTCTATACTCTATTCATATTAAAAGCAGGGTGAAGAACCTGGATTTTAATTTAAAACCACCATCTGTCTCAATATACCTCGACACCGGCAAAGATCGGGAACCACGGAGTAAATTAAAATGAGCAGTTTGAGATCATCGCAAAATTCAGGAGAAGTTAAGTTTAGATTTGAAAAGAAATAGACAGACGATATTAACTGGAATCGAATATGGGTCAAATTAAAATATACTTCTGAAAAACTGTCGATGGGAAAAAAAAGGTTAGCTGAAAAAAATTTTCGCAAAAGAGAAATGAAAAGATAGAAACTGAAAAAAAAAAAATTTCGCCTGAAAACCAGAATCTTTTTAAAAATGAACGACAGTTGAATTTGTGCTTGTTTCAAGTGACTATTCTATGCTTTTATATTTTTAACCGACTTTCTACAAAGAAGACTGTACAGTTTATTTGCATACTTTTTTATGTACGTCTATTGATAACTTTTGAGCAGATGTTCAGATTTTCATAATTCTTTTTGTCGTTCGACTTGCCTAAGGACTCGTTGATAGCCCTGTTTAAATTTCATTAAGATTAAAAAATGGTATGTTCGTCTTTCTGAATTTACAGGATTAAACTTTTGTAAAAATAGACCAATCATAAATTTTGCGTATGATGTTAATCACACGGCACAAAAGTTCTTCATCGGGTCGGTTTGACGCTATTTTTATCGTTGCGGGTCACGCTGACTTTAAGGGGTCTTAGGACTCTTAAAGCTTCAAAATTTTCGAAATTTTAATTTTTTTCAGGCGTTAAACTCCTATTTTTTCTGAACATTTTGATGTAATTGTTTCCTTGAAATTCTCACTAGAACAGAAGTTACGGCTTTTAGGATTGAACCCACTCAATAGCTAAAGCGGCGTTTCCGAAATTTTGAAGTCATTTTTCTCCAAATGACGATTTTGGGCATAATGCGCACGATATCTCAAAAACTTCTGAATATTTTTCATGAAACTTTCAAAACATATATAGTTCATGTTAGTCTGTATAAACTGAACCTAAAATTTTATTTTTATTGCTGAAAAAAATATTTTTTTAGGTGATTGATTATACTGTTGAAATTTTAAAAAATTTGTATTAGCTAAATATAACTTAGTATTAAAAATATAAAAATGCTTTAAATAAAAATTTATTTAGGTTCAGGGTAACTACTACAGTCTGAAGTATAATTAGGTACGAAAAACTTCATTCTATTTTCAAAATTTATTTTGTAATCCGGTGCGTAAGCTGTTACGACAATTTTCTGCTCGACAAATTTCTGACAGTTTGGAGCGCCCTGTAAATACTAATTCTGCATCTTGCAATTTTTTAAATGCATGAAATGAAAGATCATACTTATATATTTTATCCCAATAAAAATTATGTTTTTAAATCAGATACATTTTAAGATATTAAACGTTGAAAATGGTCCTTTTTTTTCCCCCAATTTTAAGAGTTCTGAGCTCCTTTAAATGTTTCGGTTTAGGTTTTGTATCTTGCAGGTCGGGTTCGGGTTGACTCGATTTTTAAAAAGAATGCCCTGAATATTAATATTAGATTAATATTATAATATTATTCGAATTAATATTAGAGATATAATCGTAGTCTATTTTTCCATTGTTGAAATAAAACAGGGATTGGTTTTTCATTCGCTTTGAGTTCGGGTTTCAATGTTCCGGATTTGGGCTGAAGTATATTAGCGAATTTATCAAGATCCATATTGATCTTGATAAAGTAAGCGATTGTGCGTACAATTTGGTTCAAAAAGCGAAATCTGATAGCATTTTCTGAAAAACTTCTGCAATTACCAAGAAATAGAAAACAAGTTGGAAATTGCTCGTCAAACGTGGCAAATGGGGTGCGCTCGTACTATAACTAGTTTTATAATTATTTTTTGCACCCCCATATTGTACTGAATGTATAATTTTTTGCACTTCATAAGGTGCATAGTCTGTAACATCAGTAAGGCTGTTCTTAACTGCTCTGTTCAACAAGCGCAAAACGTTTTGACACATTTACAAATTCATTTTTTTACGGAAAGATGTAAAATTGGAAAGCCTGGCCATGGAAGCGATTTGGAATTGAACTGTTTTTTCCATTTTTTGATCAATCAATTATCTATTGAGTTATAAGTGAATTTGATCGACCAGCACGATTTTCGCCCTTCGCGACCGGTTTTTCTGCTTTCTTCAGGAACTTCGGTTTAAAACATCCACTTTGACACAATTTTCTGAAAGATCTATTGCGTTTGCAAAAAAAAAAAAAAAAAAAAAAAAAAGGAAAAAATAGCTCGATTACATAGTTTCTGAACAACAACACCTGCTAGTTTCATGCATTTCCGAACAAAAATAAATTAAAACTTATGTCAGAAAGTTGCCCTTTTGTATTTTAGAACACCATTAAAATGCACTTCCAATAATTTTTTTCCCCATTCCCCGTAATGTAACGGAACACTTTTGACTGTCCCTGTAATTAAACTATGCATCCGATTTTCATAAAATTTGAAATGGCTCGACAAAATTTTGCAACAGTTATATATTTAAAATTTCAGACCATTCGGAAGGCTGTAACATCATTAAAATACACTTGCAATAATTTTTTCCATTGGCCGTAATGTAAAGAAAAACTTTTGACTGTCCCTGTAATTAAACTATACATCCGATTTTCATAAAATTTGAAATGACTCGACAAAATTTTGCAACAATCGTATATTTAAAATTTCAGACCATTCGGTTGGGTAGTTTTTGCTGTGTTACATGCGGACGGACAGACAGACAGACGGACGGACGGACTGAACGACGACTATAGGTGCTACGTATTTATATAATTACGAACGCACCTAAAAAGAGTTCGATTATATAGTTTCTGAATAAAAGCATCTGCCAATTTGATGCATTTGCAAACAAAATTTATTTAAAAATGTATCAGACAGTTTGGATTTGAGAACAGCTTTGAACCCTTCCTTCCCTAAGATAAGACAAATGCTACTCGACTGTTAATTCCATGTAGTTAATGAATGAATGAAATAAATTAATAATTCACATTAATGTGTGCATTTTCTGAAAAAACTTCTGCAATTACCGAGAAATGGAAAAAAGAGTTCGATAACATAATTTCTGAATAAGAGCATCTGTCAATTTGATGCATTTGCGAACAAAATTTAATTAAAAATGTGTCAGATAGTTTTGATTTGAGAACAGCCTTGAACCCTTCCTTCTCTAAGATAAGACAAATGCTACTCAACTGCTAATTCCATGTAGTTAATGAATGAATGCAATAAATAAATTAATAATTCACATTAATGTGTGCATTTTCTAAAAAAAAAAAAAAAAACCTCTGCAATTACCGAGAAATGGAAAAAGAGTTCGATTACATAGTTTCTGAATAAGAGCATCTGCCAGTTTGATGCACTCGCGAACAAAATGGAATTAAAAAATGTGTCAGAAAATAGAGAGTTTGGATTTGAGAACAACCTTGAACCCTTCCCTAAGATAAGACTGATGCTACTCGACTGCTAATTCCATGTAGTTAATGAATGAATGTAATAAATAAATTAATAATTCACATTAATATGTGCATTTTCTGAAAAAACTTTTGCAATTACCGGGAAATGGAAAAAGAGCTTAATTACACAATTTCTGAATAAGAGCATCTGCCAATTTGATGCATTTGCGAACAAAATTGAATTAAAAAATAAGTCAGAAAATAGACAGTTTGGATTTGAGAACAGCCTTGAACCCTTCCCTAAGATAAAACTAATGCTTCTCGACTACTAATTCCATGCAGTTAATGAATGAATGTAATAAATAATTTAGTAATTCAAGATGGAAAACCTTTTTCCAGAGCTAATTAAAAATTAATGAAGATTAGCATATTTAAAAAACTCATTTCCTTTTAATAAAGCTTTTATTTTTCAAATTTTATGTAAATTTCTTATTTTTAATTAATGGAGTTTTAAATATTCTCTCTGTTTTCGACAATATCAAGTTTTATTTTTATTTTTTTTTTTCGTGTTTTTAATTGAGAAGCGCTAAATGTTGGGGTTAATTTCTATTTACATTTTTCAATCGATTGTGTTGGCAAAATTTGGAAGCAAAAGAAAAAAATATAATTTTCGAAACATTATATGCCGCGAGGTTTTAAATTGTGGAGAATTTAATTACTTCTGTGGCCAACAAGAATGAAATCAAATTTTATGCATTGAAATTTAAGAAATAAAATTAAAAAGAACCATATGTATTCCCAGAGGCTGAAACATTTTTAAATAATTTCGGCAGGAAAGAAAAATCGCAGGAGTAATGATGATTACTCACAACAGATGGCGCAAAAGAAAGTGCATTTTACTTAATGTCACGTGACCACTTAGTGACCGGAGGGCGTAAGGCAGGGAAATAGTTTTTCCGAGAGCGAAAAAAAAAAAGAATATTACTAAGTGCTGAGAAAAGTTTTCTCGTAATGCAGAATCAATAGTTAATTTGATAGGAATTTCTCGATATAACAATAAAGAAAAAAGTGGAAATTAATGCAAAGTGAGGAAATGTAGCTCCAGAAAAAAAATTAAAAAGACTTTATTTCTTATCGTTCTAACTTGGGAAAAGAATTCGTATTTTAATGTTAGTGAAATTGAGAATGCTTCCAACTTTCTTCAAAAAAAGAATGTTGAGATTTGGATTGAGGGAATGTTTATGATTTAAAGTTGTTAACATCAAATTTAATAGGATTCTTTAAGATAACTTGATGCGTTAACTTAAAACTAAATTTTAAAAGTCTTGAAGAATTTAAATATTTTAGATCTATTATTCATTAGGATGTATTATATCACGAGAAAGTGATACAGAGAAACAAATTGGATAAGGCAGAAAAACAATAGCTATGCTGAATTCTGTTCTGTGGAATAATATTTTTTCTGAAATAAAGGGACAAATAAATGCGTTGTGAAATTATGCAAAGTATTATGCTGACTGACGCATTAGGATGTATTATATCATGCCAAAGTGATACAAAGAAGCGAATTGGATAAGGCATAAAAACAATAGTTATGCTGAATTCTGTTCGGTAAAGCAGTAATATATTTTTTCTAAATTAAAAAGACAAATGCATTGCGGAATAAGCAAAGTATTATGCTGAATGACTCATCAGGATATATTACATCATGTTAAAGTGATACAGAGAAACGAATTGGATAAGGCAGAAAAACAATAGCTATGCTAAATTTCGTTCTGTGAAGCAGTAATATTTTTTTCCAAATTAAAAAGATAAATGCATTGTGGAATTATGCAAAGTATTATGCTGAATGATTCATTAGGATATATTATATCATGCTAAAGTGATAGAGAGAAATAAATTAGATAAGGCAGAAAAACAATAGCTATGATGAATTCTGTTCGGTAAAGCAGTAACATTTTTCCTAAAAAAAAAAAAAAAAAAAAAAAAAACAATGCTGAATTAAACAAAGTATTATATGCACATTAGGGTGCACTATATCATGCCAAAGTGATATAGAGAAACGAATTGGATAAGGTAGGAAAACAGTAGCTATGCTGTTCTGTGGAGTAATATTTTCCTAAAATAACAAGACAAATGCGTTACGAAATTGTGCAAAGTAGCTGAATGACACATTAGGATGTATTATATCATGCCAAAGTGATACATAGAAACGAATTCGATAAGGCAGAAAAACAATAGCTATGCTGAATTCTGTTCTGTAGATCAGTAATATTTTTCCTAAAATAAAAAGACAAATCCATTGTGAAATTATGCAAAGTACTATGTAAATGACAGATTAGGATGTTGATGTATTATATCATGCCAAAGTGGTACAGAGAAATGAATTGGATAGGCAGAAAAACATTAGCTATGCTGATATTTGTTCAGTGAGCCTTATTTTCCCTAAAATAAAAAGGCAAATGCATTGTAGAATTATACAAAGTATTATGCTGAATGGTACTGAGACATGGACTTTATTTTATGCAAATAATTGTTGAAATTCTATAAATCACTACAAATAATAATTAAAAAGAATTATAAAGCGCTTATTCCTGGCATTACTAAATTCAATAAACCAAAATAAAAGAGTTTGAAAACTAATTGACTGCTTTTACAGAAACCGCTGTCAACACATTTTGTTTTTGAGAGAGGCGATCACATTGAAGGTTAAAAATAAATCGATTTTCAAAAATTTCAGCATGGATACCTTCAAATGTTCCACTGCAAAAAATATTTTACAAAAATACCAATTAGAACAGAAGTTATCGCTAAAAATATCTAGCATAAAAACATTTGCTGTTATGCTATAAAGTTAACTTTGACGACATTTTTCTAAAAACAGATTTTTTGGCATTGCGTACGCACTCATTTAAAAACAAATCATCATAGAACCGTGAAACTTACTAGTCTTACTAGTTTTTATGGTAAATTTTATGCTGAACGTAAATTTAGCCTGATTTTTGTCGCAGAAAATTGTGTATGGAAAAATTAAATATAAACTTTTTGGTAAATTTAATGAATATGATTATAACAGCCATTAATTATGCTGATGAAGTTGCATGTACTTCCGAATTTAGGTTCAGTGTAAAATATAGTAGTATAAGTAACAATAACAATATAGGAAACATTAAACATGTATCTGCAGTAAAATTTTTTAAAGCTTGCGCGCAAAATGCATATTTAAGTATTCATATTTTTAAAATGCTATTTTCATCGTTATGATTTAATTAACTAATATTTCTAAATATATATATATATTTTTTTTTTTTTTTCGAACAATAAGAATGTGTGAAAGTATAGAAAAAAATTGTTGTATTTTATTCGTTGGTTTTAAAACTACAGAGTTTTTCGTACTGCTTTAAATATGGTCATTTTCCGGCTGTACAACAGTGATCTCCTCCCTTAATTAAAAGGGCAGATTATTTAAAATAGGCGGTATTTTACTAAATTAAGCAAATAATATCTTTAAAATAAATAGCTATTTCCTTACAGTCAATTGTTTTTTACTTCATCCCCCCCCCCCCCCTACACACAGCTATTTTAAAGAAGCGGTTGATTTAGCAAGGCAATTATCATGCTAAATTAAGCAAATAAGAATAGATGAAGTAAACATAGAGTTTCTTACAGAAAATAGCTTATAAAAATTTTCACTGTTATTAAGGGAGTGAAAAACTCAGCGCAGCATTGTAACTAAACAAAGCAAGTAAGAGCAATAACTATGTACAGGGTTCAAATTCAAATAAAGGTAGCTTGCAGCAATATTCAGATTAGATTAAGTTTGCATCGCTTTATAGCTTTTATTGTAAGAAATAACATTGCTTCATAAACTATGCAACAGTTTGCATTGCTTTACAACACAGTAAAATCCAAATTGTGTGAATTACACGTAACAAATACAACATTTAAAAAAGTAATAATAACAATAAATTAATTATTGGCGTATTTTTTGAAAAAAAAAATATATATATGAATAAAATTTAGAATTAATAAATTAGTTTATTAAAAATAACTTTAAAGAAAAGATACGGATCGACTTAGAATTTGATCTGGAAAAATATAACTACTGCTTGCAGCAATAAAACATTTTTCAGCAAGAACTTCTATAAAATGACAACAACAACAATAATAATAATAAAAGTTACAATGTATACATACACGGGGATATTAGATATCCAATGGCTATCTGCAGAGGAACACAAAAAATGCCAAAAGTTTATTATAAATGCATGAAGTAAGGAAAAAAGTCATTATTTAGATTGAATAATTTGTGAGACAAATTAAAAAGAACACACAAAAATGCCTAAAATTAATTAAAAGATTCTCATCGTACATTTTATGTGTTAGAGAAGTTAGTGATTATCCTATTCAAATATGATAAATTACAGAAACAAAGATGTTACATGTAAACATCTTATTTTAACAAAAGCAATGTGAAACAATGTTCGAAAAGTAATCATGTAAATTCGAAATATATTTATTAAGCTGAATCAGACGAATTAAAATTGTATAAGAAAAAATATCATCTTTCTTTACCGTACAAAAATCTCAACTTTCACTTACTTAAATACTAAAGATCTTAACGAGGAAAAAGGATATTACGCTGAAATAAGCAACTCATTTTGATTTTAATTTCGCAAAATCTTCCAGAAATAATCATCATTTTAAAAGATTGAATCTGAGCTTATAATGCACTACTGTAACTGTTAATAACGAGCTACTTAGAGTTCGGGATATAACTTAGATAGCTTGATAAAGTAATTTTGTTCTCCGTTTTCCAATTTTATCACTTGATAATTTCTAATCATGCCGCATTAATGGTTATGATACGGGAATATATATATAACTCCAAATTTAGAGATGGCAAATAATAATCCACAGAATTGTCACAGGAAAAATTACAAAACATCAATTTAAATATAACCCGCTATTAAATTCTTATATAATACGAATAAAAAACTTATATAAAAACACGTGAAACAGCATAAAATTGAATTAAATACAATCTAATTATATATTTGAAGAACAAATGGAATATCGATATGAAATGATGGTAGAAATTTAAGAAACCAAAGCGACAGGGGGATTTCTAATCGTCAGTTGGCAGGACACTACATATCGCAAATAAATGTATTATTTCATATAATAAGAACGGCAAATTTTCCAAGAATAATCTATCTCTGCCGATAATGCATTGATATTTTAATTTAAAGCTATGTTAATAATTTAACAGTGGTTAGGTATATTTCGAAAAATTTTGGATGTAAAAACATTTTAGGAGTGAAACTGGGAAATGTATAGTGAATATTAATTTCTGCGGAAAAGAATGTGTAATTATTACAATTATATCAAGGAACAATGAGGCATTTTTGGATAATGTTGATTGTCAAGTCATTTGATTTTTTTATGCAGCAGAAACAGTAGCGTTTGCACCCACTGAAACCTGATAAATTAGATGGACGAAGTAAACAGTTTAGGGTAAATATATTATCTTAATAAGAACAAGTAGAAACGACATTTAATAAATATTGAAGTAGGTTTGTAATTACATATATTGAGGTAAGTTGGAAAAATCGGAATTGTATGAGAATAAATACCTTTTATAATTTTAATTAATTTTTCAATTAATTTTCAGCAGTGAAATTAGGCTCGAAATTATTGAATATATATAATACGTGAATTATCACATTGCAATGTTAGCAATGGGATAATTCACGTACTATATATATATATTCAATAATTTCGAGCGTAATTTCGCTGATGAAAATTAATTGAAAAATTAATTAAAACTATATATGTGTTCACCAATGCTGGGTTTATTTGTGTCTCATGTTTCGCCGCAGGATTGTGTGCTCATGAAGACTATTCCATCTTGTGCTGCAGTTGCAGCCTTACCAACATATGTGGGAAATGCTAAGCTGGGCATCGTCTTCGTAGCTTAAATGGTAGAGCACTTGGAGCGCTATTCCAAGGGTTCCGGGTTCGATTTCCGGCTTGGACATTTTTCACATTGTTGCTTCTACGTTTCGTTAGCAGTGTGATAATTCACGTATTATATATATTCTATAAATATCTTTTTTTTACTTACACACCACACTGAAAGAAAAAATATACCGCCTTCATCTAGAACGAATATTTGTCATTTTCTAAATCCCTAAAGTAGAAATATAGATTTCCGAGTTATGAGAATAAGGTGAACAAATAAACTGAATAGACGAAATGATCGAGAATTTCTAGTCTATAGTTTTCTAGATGATGAAACGATACATTATGTTATAAATCATCTGAATTGCGCGAAATTATAACGTGATTTCTAGAATTAATTCATAAACTAGAATTATAGTTATTAAAACTCACTTATTGTCTTCACATTTATTTGCAGAGATTTTTAAATAAGTTTGACTACCACAATATAGTAAAATGTCCTTGAATTTTAATAGGGATAACTAAAACTAACGCTCTAGAAAAGGGAAACAGAATTTATAAGGATGACTTGGAACTAATTTTTCTAGAGGCACAATTTACACAAATGATGGACCCAATTAAAAAAAAAAAAAACAACAACATATTTTTGCAACTACTGTACATATTACAATACGTGATACAAGAACTTAAAAAGAAATACACCAAGTTTTTTTCAGTTACAAATGTTCGTTATGTGACCCTCTTGTTATACGGCATACGTGTAATCTGTAATCCAGTTCGTTCCAAAGCCGCACGCCCCATCCACCGGTGTGGAAGCTCCTAGTTCAAATAACTACGTACCTGCAAAGACCAATGAGGTGGGGCTCCATCCTTCTGAAACCCAAACTCTGCGCTGTCCTCAAGCGGGTGATGGTGATTTACCCTTAATCACATGGCCACCAAAATCCCCAGACCTAACACCATGTGATTTCTTTTTGTGGGGTTACGTCAAAGACATTGTTTATGTACCACCAATGCCGAAAACACTGCCAGTACTCAAAGAACGCATTTGTGCAACATTCCGAACCATTGACAGAGTGATGCTACAAAACGTTTGGAACGAACTGGATTACAGATTGGACGTATGCCATGTAACAAGAGATTCACACACACATGGAACATTTGTAACTGGAAAAAAACTTGGTATATTTCTCTTTAAATTCATGTATCACTTATTGTAATATGTGCAGTAGTTTCGAAAATATGATTTTTTTTAAATCGGGTCCATCATTTATTTTCTAGATGCCAGTGGCAGAATTTTTTTTCAGTGCAAAAAGCTTAATGATGAAGAGAAAGATATTTCGCTGAAAGAAGTAAGTTATTATCAATTTAATTTTGCAAAATCTCCCAGAAATAACGTTCGTTTTAAAAGATTGAATCTGCATTTATAATTGATCAGTTCAGACTGCTCATCACGAGTTATTTAGTGTTCATTATAAGACTTGATAAAGTAATTTTGTCCTTCATCTTCCGATCTTACAGCTCGCTAATATTTCTGTGCTGTCATACTAATGGATAAAATAATAGAATATCCTTTTTGTTTTAAAAAAGATTTTAATCATCGAATAAGGAATTATATAGATTTGAATTTTTTTAGTAGAAAAAGTTTTAGAAATGAAAAGGAAATGTACAGTGAAAATTGATTGCTGTAAAAAGAATTAATTGTTGAAAAGCATAAAATTAATACAATTTAATGCGTGTAAAAGCAAAACATTTGTTGGTAATAAAACATTAAAAAAATCTTGCAATTATACTTATTAAAGTCTGCATACAGATATAATCAATCATTCTTAATTCACAAGAGTTACTTAATAAGATAAATCAATTTTGAATATAATAAAAAAAAAAAAAAAAAACTTTGGATATATAGAGGAAGTTTGGGTAACATGGAATACCATTTTATTTGCAAGTCAACATAAAAAAAAATTGAGTTACAAAAAGTTAGTAAAGAACAAACATTGACTATTTTTTAACACATTCTTAATGCGTTTAAAATGGAAGAAAAAAAAATACATATCCATATTTCCTTCTATACTTCTATATATGAAAAAAAGTGACGCTTTGGAAATGGACCAATGAAAATCTGCGTAGATACCGCGAAACGCATAAGATTGGTCAGAGCTTTCTGACGCTATAAGGGCAAGGGTTGTTACCAAAAAAAAGGGGGGGGGGGGCTCGGTTCTGTCGTCAAACGTAGCCAAGTTTGTCGTCAACTTGACGATATATTGCCATATTTGGCGACCAAAAGTGAGCCAACTTGGCGCTATTTCCAGTATTTCCCCAAATTTCCATAGACTCCCATTGAAATCCAATAGGGTTTACTTGCTTGCAGAAAATCAACAAATTGAGATATTTCAATGCAACAAAAACTAATATTAGCTTAAGAATAGAACTTAATTGAACTATTTACATTATTTTTAAGCACAAATACTAATTATTTACAATATTCGTAACACTATATATATAATTTTATATTTAATAATTCTTATAATTGTGAAACTCTGTATGCTCTAATGATTATGCGCTTGGAGATAAGGAAATAAAATTGTCAGGAGTTGGGGAGGAGCGCGTTTTTACCAAGTGGAATCTAAAAATTGAATGCATAGAATACAGAATGGAAACGCGAAACAATTACGCAGGGGGTTGGTGAGCGTAGCGAGCAGGGGGTGGAGCCTCCCAAGTAGTAAAAAAAAAAAGTTACACTTTTCGGGTAATGGCAACCAGTCGGGTAATATGGAATAGCGTCAAAAGGAATATTAAAATTGCAAGAAAAACCACGATTTAAAAGAATAACCAAAATTATTTAATGAGTAAATATTAGTACATCTATATATATATATAAGCCGTTCTCTGTGTGTATGTCCTTTATACAAATCTTTAATTTTTGACCGATTTGCACGAAACTCGATGTACATACGTTTTAGAACGTGGAAAAGATCACTGTCTACTTAAAAAAATTATCAGACCACTATTTATCCCTTTTTTCTACCACTTCCATAATTTAACATCTTTTTCAATCTTTTTTAATTCAAACGTTTCTATCCTGTTGCCAAACCCTAAAAAATGACACAATAATGTGAAAAAAATAAGGATAAAGCGTGTATTTAATTTCTATTTGCCAATAAAAATTCAGATTTTCGTGCTATATTTTTGCGTGTTTGATATTGACGTCATTCTAAAAAGAAAATTTACATTTTTTGTATATAAAATAAAAAACTTTAACTATCAGAGTGGGAAAATAACGTATCACCTCAATTTGAATGTTTTTTTTTTTTTTTTTAATTAAAACATCTATTTTAATACAAACAGTCAAATTTCATGAAAGCAATTTAACAAAAAGAAAAAAAAGGCTAGATATGACGTCACATTCTATCAAATTTTTTCAACACGTACTCAACCTCATTGTAAACATATGGCTCCTATATTTTGCTTACTACTTCGATTGTATACTACAGCCATATCTTATAGCTATACGTTATCGCTAAGTGTTGTATTGGTTTAGATTCAGTGCTAACATTTTCTGTGATTTATAGCAAAAAGAGAGCGGTTATTTACATTTTCAAAAAAAATCTTGACAGATGTCTTGATTTAAAATTTATGGAAAATGACATCATTTCATCTAATCATTGTAGATTTAATTTCAATAAAATTTCAAATTTTCCAAATAAAATTTTAGTAACTACTACCTCATTTGGATGCATTTTTTTGCATTTTCCCCCGTATTGCGAAGATATTGTATACTTCTGTTACGCGCGCCAAAGAAAACATGTATTTTAATTTTAAAAGTTAAAAAAATTACCACAATGTGTCAAAAGAACATCCTTTTTCTGAATTTAAATTTCGCGAGTTCCAAAATTAAAACTAAAAATGTGAGTTTTTTCATAAACTTCAAGTTAAGGCTGTTCTCAAATCCAAAGGAGCTATTTTCTGACATATTTTTTAATTAATTTTTGTACGGAAACGCATGAAATTGACAGGAGTTCTTAATAGAAACTATGTAATCGAAAGATAGTTTCCATTTGTTGGTAAAGGTATGAGATCTTTCAGTTGGTGTTTTGAACTGAATTTCGGACGCAACAGTGCATTAAAGGATAAAAACCGGCCGTCACGCAACCGCAATTGCTCATAACTCGATAAGTAATTTATTTATGAAAAAAGGAAAAACTCATTTCAATTCCAAATCGCTTTAATAGTCAGGCCTACAAATTTTAAGCCTTTACTTTTAATGAGTTAGGAAATGCGTCAGAAAGTTTTGTGTTGTTGAGCAGGGAACTGGAGAAGCACCTTAAGCATTTGCATATTAGTATTTTGTAATCAAGTTGCATGCCAGATAGTCGCTTAAAACATAAGTCATTCTATATTGTTTTAAACAAAGGTGCATGGCATAATAGGTGTCAGGCACACTCATTAAAATAAGAATACCCTAGCGCACAGCCCCATTACCGTAGATAAACCCGTCAATATACTTAGAGATAAAAATAGTTCTGCATTTTTCATTCAGCTAATAAGACTAATCCTTCATAATTGGGTTCACATGATTATATAACTTTCTCCTATAATTCTATGACTAAGCAACGGAAAATAATATGTTACGCACTAAAATCTGCCCTAAAAAACTAATAGTGCAAGTCGCATGGAAATCCGTTCTGAAGAATTCAAGTTATATGCACCCGGAACGAAATTCCCATTTGAATTTTATATACTTATCAGGTTATTTTGAGTAGTTTGATTTGATATCTGTTAAATTCGTGTTTTATTTTATTTTATTTTTGGCGTTTTAATTGCGTTTGCCAATTTAGTTATTGAATATTACACGAAAGCAAACAAATTCTGAATTATTTACAATGTTTTTGGACAATTGAGTTAATCTTTTGTATTTGGGTTGCAAGCATACACTGTTAAAAATTTGCAGCATTCTGTCCAGTCATTTGACCGTTTTTTCCGAAAACGGTTACACAACTGTAATTTAACACTATTTTGACCATATTATTGGCCATTTTATGGTCAGAATATAATTAAATTACGGTTATGAAACCGTTTTTTCAAAAAACGGTCGAATGACTGGACAGAATGCTGCAAATTTTTAACAGTGTATTTAAAAAATATGCATGCTTATAAATTATTTTAAAACCCATAAAAAATTCGTAATTTGAGATAAACATTACAGACAAATATCGCTGAAAGTACTTTTGTTTTCTATAATACGTCGGAACAATCGAATGTACAATGTTTAGACGTTAAACTGCAATAAAAGGGAAATTTGTTGTGTAAGGTTGTTGCCACCGAAAATATGATACCAGCGTTACTCATAGACATGTCTTTTCTTTATACTATTACATTAAGTGTAAACAGGTTCATCTTTCGTAATCGGGTTGCACTCAACTTTAAAAATATCCATGCTTAAAATATACTTTAAAATCCATTAAAATCAGAAAACTGAGATGCAATTTTCAAACAAATTTCATTTGAGAGAACTTTTTTTCTATTTGACATTGTAAAAAATGAAATTGTGTGATGTTTAAAAGTTAGAAAAATTGCAGTAAAGGCACATTTTATGGGTTATAATTTATGGGGCACAATTTATGGGCACTGACATAGTGTTTTTACTTTATAATGTAGATAATACCATACAAACGAGAATTTCACTAAGTGCTGCGCTATTTGGAGGAATTTCTTTTTTACGTATTGTCAGGAAAATCACGTATTTTTCTCTTATACCCGCCAAAGAAAACGTGCATTCTATTATTAAAGCTCAGGGGTTTTTACTATGGTTGCAAGACAATAACGCCATGTTTTTTGATTGTCTTTATAACGATTTGTGGATGGGAATGCACAAATTTCAGTTATTGTGATTGCTGTATTATTTCGTTTTAATTTATTTTACCTGGAAGGCTTCTTATAATTGACACGGGCGAAGCCGGGTAGTTCTGCTAGTTATCTATAAATTATCAGATTCTTTGAAAAAATGTTTTAATTTTTAGACTCGTTTTGAAAGAGTAGTCTAGCTGGTATTCCATATTATCCGACACGCCATCTTGAAAAACATAACCTCTTCACTTGTCAACAAGTTAGCATAGAGGAAAACTGACTAACACAGTAATAAATGTAACTGTTCAATAGTATGCTCAACTTGGTTAACATAACTGACAATGAGCAAAAATTGTGAATAAGTTTTTATTTCACTAACAACAGCTTTCCAAACAGAACTTTAAAAAGTGCCTCATGGGATGTGTGTGTATGTACTTCAGTGGCGTATCCAAGGGATGGGCTGATGGGGCTACAGCCCCCTCCGAAATTCATAGAAAATATCAAGTTTAATTACGAAAGTTTAGCAAAATGTAATTTACCCAACTGAGAGGAAATTTAAAAGGAACCAGAAAAACATTCCATTTTTGACAGGTTTTAATCTTATAAAGTGTGTTGTTTCGCAGAGACCATGAAATTTTCTACTTCTGCTAAGTTTTCGTTATACAGAGGAACAGAGGTTTACTTCGGTTTTATTTACTGTTTATTGAGATAAATTTAGCAGAAAAATTTCAGCATTCTATTTTCAAAAAAGGCGATATAACCATGGAATTATACTTGTCAAGACAAAATATGCTTAAAACGAAATTTTTACCAGTCCCATTCGATTCTATCTTAACAAGTTTGATTTTAAAATAGATGCGCTACTTACTATGATAAAAACATGTTTAAAGCGGAAATTTTCCAGTTTCTTGTGTTCCATCTTAGAAATTTTTACTGTTTCTCAGCCCCCTTCAAAATGATGTCTAGATACGCCAGTGATGCACTTTGTCCAAAATATTCGACTGATTAGAATTAAATGAATATGCTACTCCTGTATAAGAATCTTAATAATATTATGTTACTGCTGGTAAGTGTTTCATAATCTATGCCCTGATGCATGATTTTTCGTGCTTGTTTCTATACCCGTATGATGAAAATATTAAAACTTCTACATATTCCTTTCAATCTACTTGCTATTCTCTTATGAACGATCTTACAGTTATTTCATAAAACCAAGAAACGGATTTTCAGTAACCAAATCAGTTTATTTTTTAAAAATAAAAATGTACAGGGGTGGTCATAAAAAACTTCCCTGATATATGTACCTCTAGCGGCCTAACCGCTCAACCAATCGAAAAGAAATTTTATCTATACCTATTTGATGGTAGGTATGCGCTCGAGAGCGTGATGATTTAAAACAAAGGAGCTTTCGCGGTTACAGTTACAGTGAAAATTTTTCGAAAATTTCGAATGGCAACAGGCATTTTTTTTTTCATGCGCAAATTCATCAGCGCATTGAAAAACCATAAACGGCGTTAGAATGACACCCGTACGATGAAAATTGACGGCGTAAAACACATGCAAAAAAGACCATTGCGAAGAATGAAAAAGTGGCTACAAGACATATTTTTCAGTAGCCGATTTTTTTTTTTTTTTTTTTTTTCAATTGTGAACTGAGTAATGCTGTAAGATTTGTTTTAAAATGGGTTTTTGAGTTGTGTTTGTGTACACATTGTGAAAATAAAAATGTAATAATATGTTTTAGGGTGCTGAATATTACGTTAAATTAGGAACTGATTAGGATCGAGTGCCACGATATTACACCGATATACACCGATAATTTTAGTCATACGTGTATTATTCTAACGCCATTTATACTTTTTCAATGCGCTGATGAGTTTGCGCAGGAAAAAAAAGGGTGTTGCTATTCGAAAATTTCGAAATTTTCTCACTGTAACCGTAACCGTGAGAGATCTATTGTTTTAAATCATCACGATCTCGAGCGCATACCTTCAAATAACTAAATCTGAAATTTCCTTTCGTTTGGTTGAGCGGTTAGGTCTCTAAGGGTATCTATATCGGGGAAGTTTTTTATCACTATCCTGTATATAGTAACATTACCGGATTTTTGCTTATGTTATGGCATGTTATTTATTTTTTTTTTAAGTCAATTAATTTTTCCGAAATCTGGTCCTTACTTTTATCGAGCATATACTTGTAACACAAGTATGAAAAAAAAAAGTTTCATAAAGTTTCAAATTGTATGAAATTATAAAAAATACTTAAATTAAAAAATATATGTAATTCAAATAACATTTGGTCTTCTTAAATAACGTAAATAAATCAAAATTAATAAATACAGATCTTTTTATTATTCATACATCTTTTACGATCGTCATATGAGCATTAAGTTCAAATGTCATTTAAACTGGATATATTTCATTCTAAACAACTGGAACTACTAACCAAATTTGGACTAAATTGCTAAATTACAATTTTGCATCCAACAATCTTACATTTAATTAACTTAAATTAACTTATCATAAAAGCTCATTCAAACAGATCGCAATTTCACAAATAAGTGAATTAAGCTAAATAATTCCAAACTGCTTTAAGTGTTTTCATCACGTAAGATTTTCTTTTTATATTTTAAAACGTGGTTGAATATAATAAAAAATAGCGCTCTTTCTTACCAATGCAATATGAGTATTTATTATAAGGGTAATTTTGTAAAAAAGTCTATTAATTTCTAATGCTCAAATCTTTTACATTGTATTTTAGACAAACGTTACCTAGCGATATTTTTTTTTCAATTTCTTAAATTACAGAGGTCATTGTCTATAAAAATTATATACAGGGTCTTCATAATATCGAACCTACTTTAAAGTTCTCTACAGACGAAACTATTGGTCAGAAAACTGTGAAATTTTGTGACGGACATAATAAAGGAATGGGAATTTGTTTGAGCGGAAAAAAATTAGTTCAAAATTTCGCCACCAGGGGCCTTTTTTAATGAATTACATTTTTAAAAGTATTTACGCTTTATTTTTCTCAGATTAAATAAGACAAATATACAGACCGCCCACTGAAAAAAATAAAGCATAAAAACTTTTAAAAATTATTGGTATTCGAATTTAATGAGCCGTACAAACTCTGAAAAAAAAAAACCCGCCCACGACAGCCGCCATTTTTTTCACAGAGCTCAGACCAAGTATTCAGTGGGCGGTGGCTAAATGTGTAATTTATTTTAAAAAAAACTCCCTCTGGTGGCGAAATTTTAAACTATTTTTTTCGCTCAAACAAATTCCCATTCCTTTGTTATGTCCCACATAAAATTTCACAACTTTTTGACCTATAGTTTCGTATTTAGACAACTTTAAAGTAGGGTCGTTTAATTATGGACAACCTGTATATGGCGCAGAAGAATAAAGTTAAATTTTATCATGCTTTAAAGGGATGCGTTGCTCTTTGGAAATTTGATATTATTATTTTAGTGTATTACAATATTTTTCCGCCATATTATTGAATGGTTTTATGAAGAAAAGTGATGTAATTAAAAAATAAAAATTGCCATTCTTGTGGTAAAAATTAAAAAAATATATATATAATTTAAAACTTTTATTCTCAACAATTTTGAAAAATTTTAAACTTATTTATTTATTTAATTTTTACGTTTTTCTGAAAAGCGTGTTCTATAACGTTAGAGATAAGGTTTTTAAGAAGTTTATTAGTTTAAGGGAATCTATTGATTTAAGGGAGGGGGGGGGGGGAATCTTATAACATATGTCAAAGTACAGTAAAAGAAAATATTCACGTAAGAGGTTCTCGATAAAAGAAAGAAGAAAAGAAATGAAAACCATGCGTCAAGCATAGATTATGAAACATTTTCCAACACATTCAGAATGGTGTTACAAAACTTCGCCGTTTAATAAATTGAAAAAGGATAAACAAGTAAACAATTTGGAAAACAAATAACACATTTGAAAACACAATTTCAGCAACTACGAACTATAGTTCAAAAAGTATTCAAATTCATTTGTAAAGCCTTGTACGTGATCTATAGATTTGTATGTTTACTACATAGTATTTTAAAATTTACTTCAATTAGGGAACACGTAACACAGATGAAAGTTCCCCTTCAGCAATTTCCGTCAATACACGGAAATGCTTTCTTTTCCGCACTCCTGTAAATGAAATTACACGCAACAAGTAATACACAAAATTTAAAAACGCATACCACACCTGAAAACGCACTTTTATCAATTATCGCTCGGACAGTATTGTAAAATTAATTCTTTTGAGTGCCCCTGTAAATGAACGATAAATTCTATGCACATCATATGGTACAATACGCATCTTTTAGTGATCCTCAATGATATATATCAATTTCAATATGTTTGAAATAACTTAATAGTATTAAAATAGGTTGCAAACAACGGTTTTCCACATAATCATAATGAAACGGAATCCTTTCTGATGTCCCTGTAAACGAACTATAAATGGTACACACTTCAGTTTCAATACCGAACACGCCATAGTAATCCTCAATAGCATACATTAAGTGCATAGCATTCCGAGTATATTTACGCGAGTTAGAACACGGACAGGCGTACAAAATATGTTGGAAAGTATAACAGGAAAATTCCCTGCTCAACAACCCAAAATTTTATGACTGATTTTTAAACACAAAAGCACGACACTTACAAGCATATTTATTGGAGTAATTTGTTATGGAACAGCTTTTTCATTTTTTATTAAATGAATCACATCTTGAGTTATAAGTATTTATTGTCTCACGACATCAGTTTTTTCCCACATTCCCTCAGCTGTTCAGTTCGGAAATTCGCTGCAAAACGTAACAGTTAACAGCATTTTCTGACAGTCAAAAAGATTAACACGGATTCTTAAAATATATTAAATTACGTGAAACCTAAACTTAAAATCGTTAAAATAAATCAAAATTTCAAAAAATGGTGGTTTGTTGAAGTTTTTTGCCGCTAATGCTTCATTTTCGAAACTGTTTAGAAAATCGAAATTATTAACACTTTTAATTTCTGAAAGATTTGTTCTAGTATTAATAAAGTCTGGTTTAATTTGAAAAAATAAACCATCGATAGCTTAAAACGTTTAATTCCTTCGGGACGAGCGTCTTTTATACAATTTTTAATCTTTAATCACCGGTTTTTTAAAACAGAAATTTTTGGTTAATTGAATCGGTAAAATGCTCGTATTAAATAAGGCAAAATTTGCAATAAAAATTTACTGGTGAGAACTATCCCCGATTCTGAGCACCTTACGCGGCACGAATACCGGTCGCTCGTCCTCAAGCGGTTAAAAGTGAGAAGCTACATCGATTTTGATTTGTCTTTAATCAGCTGTGTCATTGATCCGTCAAATTAGTTGTCACAACTTAAATTTTTAGTAGAAAGAAACGGATTTCACTTTAACGGTTCCGAAAGTGAAAAAAAAAATTATAGATATAGATATATAAATAAAAATAGATTTTTTGAAAGGTTTATGGTTGATTCATCCCTTACTCTCTTACATTTTTAAAAAATTACACATAATCCTTTAAATTAATTTTGATGCCAGTATAGACATTTCAGTCTTTTGCAGTGTAGGCGTTGCTTATTCTACAAAGGAAATGCTCTGAAAAGCACCTAATTAAAAATTGACTCAAAACTTTCTGTTATCTCTTATTATTATTCACATTAAACTAATAATGTATTTAAAAGTAGTTTGATCTAAAATTTTACTATTTAGTTCGAACTTTGATGGGTTACAGTACATGCATTTTTCAAAACGCTTAATTCGGTAAAATGATGTCATTACACATAAAAGATAGCGATACAAAAGTTAGTGTTAGTAAAATCCCCAATTCGTGCTAAAAAAAAACTTGAAAGAAACTAACGCGGACTTAGTCATAAAAATTTTCCTTTTAAATTATTATTATTTTTTTTTTTACTTTCCCTATTTTTCCCTCTAAATATTAAGAATAAAATTTATTATCTTTAGGAAATAGAAGGGAATTAAAAAAAGCCCCATAGACCTGAAACATACAACATTTTAATGAATAAGGACTTAAAAATTGTTATTACTTCCCTTATTTCGTCAGAGAAAAAAAATTATTAGTCTTGGATGCAGCGACATTTTTTACATAATCATTTTATACAAACTAATGTTAAAATATGTAATTTACCTAGCTTCGTCAATCGTGAAGATCGCCAATGGTCACGTAATATATTTCAATGTTCTGTAATAAGAGAAATACGTCGCTGCCTCCCGAGTATTAGTCTTTTATTAACTTATTTGAACTGTTTAATTGGCTATTTTCTAAGGCTGTTTGCTTTTAAGGAAAAAGGAATATATTATGCGTACGAAGAAAAATTAGGGATGCACCGGATATTGATTTTGCCGGATATCGGATACCGGATATCCGAAGCTCCTTTGCCTGCCGGATTCGGATATCCGGCCGGATATCCGATCGGATATCCGGCACTAGATATATTTTTAGTTATATGGTGAATTATTTCTTTATATAATGCCATCTCAGAATAATAAATTACAAACATGTTTCACACATCATTAAAACATTTTAAATGTAAATATCAGGGCTTGAAATTCAAGTTTTCCCAGGAAAAGAGTTTCCTACCCAACATTTATAAATGCAGGGGAGTTGAACTGTTAGAAAGGAAAAAAAATCTTAACCTCATTATTTTTTATGTGCCACTTTAAGTAATGCATTTATACAGTCATGACAAAATAGCATTGAAATAATTTAAATTAAAAACTCAAGATAATTATTCAAAATTTTTATTTTATTAAAACAAAAGAACATAATCAAGCTTTATATATACCATGTCTATTTTTCAACCTTCACCTAATGTTATGGGCAGTTAACAATTGGGTTGCTAAATGAATTTCTTAATTTAGATTTTATTCTATTTTGCGTGTTTTAGCCTCTTTCACAAGTTACACTTTTGACAAACAGCATAGTTCAACTTTTATAATTTTAGAAATTATCGGAAACACATGATTATGCTCTCTTAAAAAATTTTAGAAAACTTTGCAAAATCCGATGTCCATTAATTTTTAACTTACTTACATGAATAATGCATATCGGTGATTGTATTGTCAATATCCTATAGTGTTTATATGTCATTTATGAACAAACTTGTTTTATTAGAATCCTTAATGGAATTATAGTCAAAACTGTAATCCCTGGTAATTTCGCTAATTGAACTATGTTCTATGCATTTGAATTTTAAATCCATATCCAAAGTTTGAAAAAGGAATAGTCAATTGATTTCTTCTATTACACGAGAAAAGTTTGATTTTAAAAAGTCATGTCCTAATTTTAGTGAATTGCGAGAATCAACTAGTTTGTTGTTTCTAAATATGTTTTTTTTTTCATGTGCACCAGAAGTATCTCATTTTGTTTAGTGCTGACTATTGGCCAATTTGATAGAGCACAGTCTCCGGTGGCCGTTACTGCTCTTTTACTTATTTCCTATTTTGGGCAAATGGAAAAACATCGCAAAATATGTAAATCGGTCATAGAAAAAAATATCGCTGATTTCATCAATCATAGTAAAAATAAATAAAATAATTTGTCGACCGGTCGCGAGAAAAAAACTGAAGTTTGTGGGAAATCGACAGCGGGAAAATATCACGAAATTGGTCAATCGATCACGGAAGAATATCATGAAATTTGCCAGTCCATCATGAGCAAATATGAAATTCCTCAGCCGGTCGCAGAAAAAAAATGCGAAAATTTTCAATCGGATGCAGAAAAACAATCGTTACTTTCATCCGTATGTTGCAAGAACAAACAGGGAAATTTGCCAATCGGTCACAGAATAAAATGGCTAAATTTGTCGATTGATCACGAGAAAAAAAATTATGAAATTCACCGATCGGTCTCTAGAAAAAATCATGAAATTTGTCAGTCGGTCATGGAGAAAAATCGCAAAAATTTTTCGGTTAGATGCAGAAAAACAAACATCAATTTTGTCAATTTGTTGTAAGAAGAAACTGTGAAATATGTCAATTAATAACGAGAAATATCACGAAATTTGTCAGTCGGCCCTGAGACTTGATCGTAGTTTTACAAAGAAACATTTTCGGAAAATGATTTTTTGGAAACACAAGCCTCCCGTCCCCAATATTCTTTAGGGCACGAATCCTGCCATCCCAACTCAAAATTCAATCCCTGTATTTGCCATTCAAGCCCTGTAATGCATATTAATAATGCTGTATAAAAAATGTAATTTAAACATCAAAATATTCTGTTTATTTGTACAATGAAATGCTGATAATTGCTATTGGATTTGGATATGGGATTGACTATATTGATAATTTCTAATAATTAATTTGCACAATGAAATACTGATAATTTGTATAACAAATTTTAGACAATTAATATACCTATAATTGTAGAGTATTTTCCACAAAGAAATACATACTTTCTATTTATAATTTAAACATAAAATATCTACTAATATACCCATGATTAAAGAGTCATTTTCTCAAAACACAGGTTTAGTTGATGCCTTTTTTTCTGTTTTAATTATTTTATACTGTTTTGCTTTAAGTAAGTCACATTTAGTTTTATTTTAAGTTAAATTACTTTGATATTTATAAGTAAAAAGAAAATTACTTTTAATTTTAAATATTTATAATGAAGTTACAAAAATAACTAATTTGATGTGCCAATCCCAAAGCTTTCTTCTATCTCATACATCTTAATGTTTCAAAAGGTAGCTCCAAATGTTAATACTTCAATATTATTAGTTCAATATTATACCAACTTTGACTTTCATCTAAAATTTCTGCTCTAATTAATTAACCAGAATCTCGATCATGATATTTATTAAAATCAATAACTTTTTCGTTATTCTGTTGTACATCAGCTGTTTGTGAAATAGCCAGCTTAGCAGGATACGAAGTTCCCATTGCTTCACGGGCCGCCAATATACAGTACCAAAAGCGAAAAATCGGGAAAATTTTACAAAAAAAAAGCTGTTACAGTGCCACCTTCTGGCGGAATATTTCCAAATGGAAGGAGAAACTGCTGGCCATAGCCAAAAATATACACAAAAAACTGGTTCAATTCTATGCTTAGCTTCATACACTTTTCGATGGTAAAATAATGAAAATAACACAAAAATCACTATTATAGCGCCCCCTTCCAGCAGAATATTTTCAAATTGAAGGAGGACCCTGATAGCCATAGCCTAAAATATACCCCCAAAAATTGGTTCAATTCTAAGCATAACTTGATACACTTTTCGATAGTACAAGAATGAAAGTGGCACAAAAATCGCTATTACAGCAACCCTTATGGCAGAATATTTCCAAATTAAAGAAGAACCTGCTGGACATAGCCAAAAACATACACAAACAATTTTGTTCAATTCTATGCATAACTTCATACACTTTTCGATGATACAATAATGAAAATGGCACAAAAATCGCAATACAGCGCCCCCTTCCAGTGGAATGTTTTCATAAGGACAAGCTGGCTATAGCCAAAAACATTCACAAAAAATTTGGTTCAATTCTATGCATAACATCATACACTTTTTGATGGTACGATGGCGACACACGGACAGATAGACATTTTGTATAACCTTGTTTTGGGATCTCGGACCCCTAAAACATCTAAATCCGTCGAAAACCGGGAATCGAAAAAATTTTAATTACAATACTTTCTTCTATTGAAGATAGAAGAAATTTAAAATAGGCCTGTTTAATTGTTAAACTTAAAAGAAAGAAAGAAAATTAATAAAGTCATACTTTAATAAACAACTTCAAATCTTGTTTTACATTCTGAAAGTAAAGGTACAATTTTCTAAAAGATGTAAACATAAATTCTTAAATTTATTATAAAGAGTTCAAATATCAATGTTAGGAAAGCTGGCAATTGTTTAAACTTTTGAGAATTACCTTTTACTCATGAATAGTGAACTTTCTTTCATATTTTCCATTATAAACAAAAGTTTTTCGGCATCGTTTGAGTCAAACGATTTCTCTTATCGTTAGATATTAGCTTTGCTGCGTTTTGCCGGATATCCGGCAGAGAAGTCGGATATCCGGTGATTGTGATTCGGATATCCGATGATATTTCGGATATTGAAAAATCAGCCGGATGTGCCGGATATCGGATATTTGCCGGATATCCGTTGCATCCCTAAGAAAAATTACTACCTATTTTCATTAAATTTTTCATTTCAAGATTTAAAAAAAAAAAAAAAAAAATCCAATACATTATAAAATTAAAATGCTACGTCTTTGTATTGTAATATTACATTTTTACTCAATTTTATTTGAAATCCTTTAAAGTTTTATGTAACACACATTTGAAGCATGAATTGTAATAGGAAACTTAAAGATATATGAGATATAATTACAAATTAAATTGATAGTCGTTAACACAAGCCATCACCGTTCATGAAACATCATTTTAGCACTCATTGAGAAAATGTAACGACTCCAGAAAGCGAGAAATGTTTCGGTTAATTAGTTCATCTTAATAACTCATCATTCCATAACGCAAACCTTAATAAGATAAGCATAAATATTTACGAATTACAATTCCGACCAACTAATTTACATTTAGATTTAAAATTCTTGAAATAAGAGAGATTTTCGTATACTGGGTCTATTAAACCCGCACCTTGCACAGAATGGATTTTTCGAATACGTCAGAAGCATTAAACTTATTTTAAGAAAGTAATTAGCATTTTTATGAGGCTGTTTTAGTTGTGCTTTAGACCTGTTAAAGATAGATTAAATGGCTTGCATTAAATGATGACATTTCATAAATGGAACGACAGGTCGCAGTAATTTTATGTGCAATTAAAGTAAAAGGCATGAAAGTCCAGCTCAATGGAAAACCTGAACTATATGTAAGACTCAAAATTACCGCAATAAAAATACGTATGTAAGCTTGTTGAGCAAATTATTATCAATAAAAATTCTAAAACAAAAAGAATAGAGAACTTAGCAGCAAATATACATATTTAAAAAGTTATAAAACCTTTATAATTTGTATTCCCTCATTTGTACTAGTATACTGTGAATGAACAAAATATATGCAAGTGCATAGTATTACACATGCATGAAATTCAATTAAAAATTTTAATAAATAAAGACACAATCTTGCTTAATGGTACACAAAACACGAGCTTTAATAAGCTAAAAGTTAGCTTCTACGTTTCGAGCTGTTTCTACAACCGTCTTCAGGAAAAATATGATGGTTAAATGGCTAAAAGGCTCAAAGATGAAGGTTTCCTGTGTCATCATCTTCGAGCTTTTTAGCCATTTAACCATCATTTTTTTCCCTGAAGACGGCTGTAGAAACAGCTCGAAACGTAGAAGTTAACTTTTAGCTTATTAAGGTTCCTGTTTTGTGCATCATTAAGCAAGATTGTGTCTTTATTTAATTATATTTTACGGTGCAATTGTCCAGTATGTGTTATTAAAAAATTATTTTCTATTTCAAGCTTTTTTAAGAGGAAGCTTATTACGAACTGTTTAATTTGTAAATTGAAAGGAATGCTTGATAAATTTGGAAACACTAGAAAGAAAAGCTAGCAAAATATAATTATTAATCATTTTATTTTTTTTAAATAAACGGTTAAGCTTATATTATTTTTAATTGCTACTAATCTCATTTTATGTATTAAATTGAAAAATATGTGTATTATAAAAAAAATCTAAAAGCAGAGTATTTCTGTAGCATTACAATTTTACCAATACCAAATTACACTCCTCCCTCTCTTACTTTTTGGTCACTGTTTCTCCTCATCAAACGCAGAAACAGCCAGAAAAATCCAGATTTAAGATTTAAAAGCCAGATTTAAAAAAAGCTGATTTCAGTGAAAACTTTCAAGTATGTTAAAACATACCTTAAAAATAGATATAACTTGTGAGATAATTTTGCGATCTCCGAAAAATAAATTAATTATAGGCACTGATAAATCATAGATTTCATTACTATCTATACTTTTAATTATATTACATTTTTACTGAGTTTTATTTTAAGGGCTTTAAAAGTTTAATGTTACACACATTTGAAGCATGAATAGTAATAGGAAACTTAAAGAAATATGAGATATAATTACAAATTGAGAGTCGTTAACACAAGCCATCACCGTTCACGAAAGATCATTTAGCACACATTGAGGAAATGTAACGACTCCAGAAAGCGAGAAATGATTCGGTTAATTAGTTCATCTTAATAACTCATTATTTCATAACGCAAACTTTAAAGATAAGCATCAATATTTAGGAATTACAATTCCGACCAACTAATTTACATTTACATTTAAAATTCCTGAAATAAGAGAGATTTTCATATATTGGGTCCATTAAACCGGCACCTTGCATAGGATGGATTTTTCGAATATGTCAGCAGCATTAAACTTATTTTAAGAAGGTAATTAACATTTTTATGAGGTTGTTTTAGGTGTGCTTTGGAACTGTTAAAGATAGATTAAATGGCTTGCGTTAAATGATGACATTCCATAAATGAAACGATAGGTGACAGTAATTATATATGCAATTAAAATAACAGGCATGAAATCCAAGCTCATTGGAAAAGCTATATGCATAACGAAATTATCGCAATAAAAATTCATATGTAAGCATGTTGAGTAATTTATTAGCAATAAAAATTCTGAAAAAAAAAAATAGAACATGGCAATTATACATATTTAAAAAAATATAAAACTTTATTATTTTTATATCCCCAACAATTTTCCTTCTTTAGTACCACAATATTGTGAATGAACAAAATATAAGCAAGTGCATATATTACACATGCAAGAAATTCAATTAAATTAAAAAAGCTGGCAAAGAATAATTATTAATAATTTTATTGTTTTAAATAAACAGTTAAGCTTACATTATTTTTAATTACTGCTATGCTTATTTTATATATTAAATCGCAAAATATGTGTATTATTAAAATATCTAAAAGCAGAGTATTTTGAGTAGCATTGCAATTTTTCCTATTTACACTCCTACCTCTCTAATTGTTTAGTCACTGTTTCTCTTCATTTTCACATCAAATGCAGAAAGAGCCAGAATGACTTTAAAAAAAAGGCTGATTTCAAGGAAAACTTCCATGTATGTTATAGCATATACCTTAAAAATAGATGACTTGTTAGATAATTTTACGATCTCCGAAAAAGGAATTAATTATACGGCACTAATAAATCGGAGATTTCATTAATACCTATTATCAGATTACATTTTTACCGGGTTTTATTTTAAGGGCTTTAAAATTTCAATGCTACGCACATTTGACGCGTGAATAGTAATAGAAACCTTAAAAGAAACATGAGATATAATTACAAATTGAGAGGCGTTAACACAAGGCATCGCCGTTCATGAAAGATCATTTAACACTCATTGAGGAAATGTAACGACTCCAGAAAGCGAGAAATGTTTCGGTTAATTAGTTCATCTTAATAGCTCATCATTTCATAACACAAGCTTTAAAGATAAGCGTAAATATTTACGAATTACTATTCCGACCAACTAATTTACATTTAGATGTAAAATTCTTGAAATAAGAGAGATTTTCATATATTGGGTCCATTAAACAAGCACCTTGCACAGGATGGATTTTTCGAATATGTCAGAAGCATTAAACTTATTTTAAGAAAATAATTAGCATATTTATGAGGCTGTTTCAGTTGCGCTTTGGAGCTGTTAAAGAATGATTAAACGGCTTGCGTTAAATGATGATATTCCATAAATGAAACTGCAGGTCACAATAATTTTATGTGCTATTAAAGTAAAAGATATGAAAGTCCAGCTCATTGGAAAATCTGATCTAGTATATGCATGATACAAAATTACCGTAATAAAAATATGTATGTAAGCCTGTTTAGTAAGTTATTATCAATAAAAATTCTGAGAAGAAAAAATATCAAATATACATATTTAAAGAGATATAAAAACATTATTATTTTTATTCCCAATAATTTTCCTTCATTTGCACTACAATATTGTGAATAAACAAAGGTGAATCTATAACACATGCATAAAATATAATTTAAAAAATTAATTTCAATTTCAAGCTTTTTTAAGAAGCTTATTAAGAACTATTTTCCCCTTAATTTGTAAATTGAAAAGAATGCTTGATAAATTTGGGCGCACTAGAAAAAAAGCTGGCAAAGTATAAATATTAATCATTTTAATGTTTAAAGTAAACAGTTAAGCTTATATTATTTTTAATTACTGCTATGCTTATTTTATATATTAAACTGAAAAATATGTGCATTATAAAAAAAAAATCTAAAAGCAGAGTATTTGTGTAGCATTGTAATTTTACCTAATTACACTCATCCCTCTCTTATTTTTTGGTTTCTCCTCATTTTCGCATCAAATTCAGAAACAGCCAGAATGATTCAGGTATGTTAAAACATACCTTAAAAAGAGATATATCTTGTGAGATAATTTTGTGATCTCCGAAAAAGGAATTAATTATAGGTACTGGTAAATCATAGATTTCATTACTATCTATAATTTTAATTATATTACTGAGTTTTATTTTAAAGGCTTTAAAAGTTTAATATTACACACATTTGAAGCATGAATAGTAATAGGAAACTTAAAGAAATATGAGATATAATTACAAATTGAGAGTCGTTAACACAAGCCATCACAGTTCATGAAAGATCATTTAGCACACATTGAGGAAATGCAATGACTCTAGAAAGCGAGAAATGTTTCGGTTAATTAGTTCATCTTAATAACTCATCATTTCATAACGGGAGTCTTAAAGATAAGCAAGCATAAATATTTACGAATTACAATTCCGACCAAGTAATTTACATTTAGATTTAAAATTCTTGAAATAAGAGAGATTTTCATATATTGGGTCCATTAAACCGACACCTTGCATAGGATGGATTTTTCGAATATGTCAGAAGCATTAAACTTATTTTAAGAAGGTAATTAGCATTTTTATTAGGCTGTTTTAGTTGTGCTTTAGAGCTGTTAAAGATAGATTAAATGGCTTGCGTTAAATGATGACATTTCATAAATGGAACGACAGGTCGCAGTAATTTTATGTGCAATTAAAGTAAAAGGCATGAAAGTCCATCTCATTGGAAAATCTGATCTAGTATATGCATGATATAAAATTACCGCAATAAAAATACGTATGTAAGCATATTAAGAAAGTTATTAGCAATAAAAATTTTGAAAAAAAAGTAAATAGAACATGTTAAATGTACAAATTTAAAAAGATATAAAACTTTTATTATTTTATTCCCAACAATTTTGCTTCTTTTGCACTGGCCCCAACAGTGGCTGAGAGGTTCTGCTGTAAAAGCTGGTAGACGGAAGGTGCTGTGTTTGAACCCAATCGCGCCCGTCGGCCTAATCGTTCGTTGTTTTCTTCGAACCTTGCGTAAATATGAATTAGTATCCCTTAGAAAGACCGCCGCGGAGGCACTCCTTGGGCCTATATCCCTGGGGTAGATAGATAAGCGACCGTCATAAACAACATCATCTTCTTTTGTACTATTGTGAATAAAGAAAATATAAACAAGTGCATATATTACGCATGCATGAAATACAATTAAAAAATGATAATTTCAATTTCAAGCTATTTAAAAGAATAGTTTTTTAAGTATTACTTCCCCTTCTAATTTTTAAACTGAAAAGAATGCTCGACAAATTTGGAAATACACACACACACACAAAAAAAAGGCTGGCAATGTATAATTATTAATCATTTTATTGTTAGTCATAAAATAAACAGTTAAGCTTGTGTTATTTTTAATTACTGTCATGCCTATTTTATGTATTAAATAAAAAATATAAAATCACAGTAACTGTGTAGAATTGCAATTTTAGCTATTTACGTTCCAAACCCACTCTTTTTTTTTTTTTTTATTAACCCCTCATTACTACCCCTCAGCCTGAGGAATACTACCCCTCAGCTTAAGGGATACTGCCCCTCATTTTGTATCAAACTCAGGAACAGCCAGAATGACTTTTCAAAAAGCTGATTTCAGTGAAAACACTGAAAAGATTCATGTCTGCATTCAAGGTTGGTTGGTTGTGTTTATGACGATGACGACCAATTATCAACACGAGGGATATAGGCCCCAAGGGGGGGTGCCCTCCTTGGGGGTCTTTCTAAGGGAACCTAACCCGTATTTACGCATGGAAATCCACGGTTTGAAGAAAACCACGAAAACTCCGAACGATTGGGCCGACGGGCGCGATGGGTTCGAACCCAACACTCCCCATCTACCAGATTCGAGAGCAGAACCTCTCGGCCATTGGTGGGCATTCAAGGTTGGAGTAGCACAGTTAGGTCCAAGAGAGCGAAAAATGTACAGATCAGGATCCGAACCTCGATACTTTGCCAGTGCTCTACCTATTGAGCTATCCGGACGGTAACCAGTTGATATAATTCACTCTTACTTGTCGGACATGTGCTATGGTCTAGACATTGTTCGCTTTGTTGGAATAAATCTCAACTGGGCTACCCCAATCTTAAATATGATTTATCCATCTGAAAAAAAATATTTCTCTTAATTATGACCTTTCATGTCTGATATAGACTTAGAAATGAATAAACTTGCTACTTAATTTTCCTTCCAAAAAGGAATTACTAATTATAGACTCTAAAAAATTACAGATTAAAATTACTATCTATATAGAGTGTTTCAAAAAAAGATGGCGCAAACTTTAAGAAGCATCAGGATACACTACAACCAACTATTTTTGGGTAGAGCAACAAAATCACAGGCAGCAATCCGTTTCTTTAGTCAAAGAGTTCGAATGTAAAAGATAAAACGCATGGCCTGGATATTACTCTAAATTTCCGCTTATACTATAAACAATGATTAATACATTCTTGTATATATTTAAAATGGCATGCCGATTTTTGTCGACAGTCCCTTAGAAAAAACCACTATATCAAATTTCTCTATTTTTGTCTTAAGTGAAAGACAGATGTACCAAATTTAGTTTTAGTTAACTTAATTCGTATAAATTAAAAGTAATTTAGAATTAAAAATTGCTTTCCTCACAAGCGTAGTGATAAGTTTGAAACTGGCTTCAAGTACATACTCAAAGCGCAAGCACAATATACCCGGATAATTTTTATACTAAGCCAAAGAAATGTCTTGACTTGTTTATTCCAAAGACTTTGTTGGAAATAATAGGAAAAGTTAAGTACATGCTCTGGCTATTTTGTTTTTGATTTATATTGTTGTAGTACATATAAATCATAGATTATACTTAACAAAAAGAGACATCAATTATCTATTTCGAGCTCCTTCGTATTCTATTTTTAATACCGAATTCGTCATTCATTCGGTATTGTCAGTAAGTTTTATTTAATCTTATATTATATTTATTTTTATATTTAATCTACAAGCCTTATGTACTATATCTTTAACAAGGAGCTATAATCTTTGCATTATATCTATGTTCTGTTATGAAGATCATTATTATTTTATGTTTATGTTGTAATATATTTATTTATTATTAACTCGTCAAGTTTTAATTGGCACTGTATTTTGTAATAAATACTATAGAAAACTATTTGAAATACATAAATATTAAGCAAATCTACATACCAAAACAATACAGTTTAGCACAGTTGTAGATAAAGTAAGCCACTTACCTAAAAAGAGAAGAAAAAAATCTATATTAGTATAAAGTAACATTATAAATAAATAAATAAATAAAACATGAGAAACCAGAGTTGTAATCCATTTCTTCAGACAAAAATACTGGATTTCTAACTTTAGCAAGAACTTGTGCTTTTTCTCATAGTTTAAAAAATAGTAAAGCTGTTTTGGTGAAATTTTCAAAAATTCAAATTCAGAAATTTTTACAGAACTCGGACTGAAATATCGATAATATGTTTCCGTAAAACTCAGATAGGCTGTTTATAATTCATATGTCACATATTCAAGATGTAAAATTTCAAGAGTTACATGTATGTATGCAAAAAAAAAAAAAAAAAAAAAAAACTATGTCGAGCCAGACATTAATAATTTTTTTTTATCACACTCCCCGCTTCCAAATATAAACAAAAAAGAAAAAAAATCATGTGTTAAGCATAGATTATGAAACACTTTCCAATACATTCAGAATAATGCTACAAAACTGCACCGTTTCATAAGTTGAAATGGGATGTTTGATTCAACCACATGGAAATGCATAACACATTTCAAAACCCAACTTCAGCAATTCCCGTTTACAATGAGAAAATTATCCGAATTCTTTGAGCAGCCCTGTATATGATATATACATTTGTATCTATTAATTACACGCATTCAAACATTTAGTTCAGTTAGGAAATACATACCTCAGTTGAAAATTTCCCTTCAGCAATTTCCGCTAATAAGGAGAATGATATATGAATTCTTTTGTACAGCCCTGTATTCGAGGTATAGAATTTATATACAATGAGTAACATGCAAAAAATTAGTTAATTTAAAAGCGCATACCTAAATTCAAAACGCACTTCCAGGAATTATTGCTCAAAGACATACTGTAAACGATTTCTTTTGTGGTTCCTGTAAATGAACGATAAATGCAATGCTATGAATGCCGTATTCTATAGTAATCATCTTGTAGTGAAATTCAGATTATCTGCAAACAATTTTTCCCCATTGACCATAATTTAACGGAATTCCTTTGAGTGCCCCTGTAAATGAACTATTAATGCTACACACTTCATATACAATACCGAACATGCTATGGTAAACATCTTTAACGTATATCAATTGCATGAAAAATCGAGTATATTTATGCGAGTTACAGCGTGGATGGCCAGACCATCCGAATTCATAAACACTTTTTAACTGTGTTGGAAAGTGTTAAAAAGACTGAATGGATGGAAAAATGATGGAAAAAAAACATTCCATAATATATGCAGGTAATTTTATGTGAAATTACTGTCCTTTAATTGAAACCTTCTATTTTGAGAGGAAATCGTAAATTTTCCAGGACCGAATGGAAAATTTCCTTTTTAACCACCCTCATTGAATTTAAAAACGGAAATGTTGTTTCCAAGATGGATGAGCGGATATGTTTCATTTCAATTGAAAGGTTGGTTGTAGGTTGTATTTATGTCGGCCAATTATCTGCACGTGGGATATAGGCCCTAAGGGGGGGGGGGGGGGGTGCCTTCCGTGGAGGTTTTTCTAAGGGAACCTAACCCGTATTAACGCTTGGAGAACCAAGGTTCGAAGAAAACCACGAAAATTCCGAACGATTAGGCCGACGGGCGCGATTGGGATCGAACCCAGCACTGCCCGTCTACCAGCTTCGAGAGCAGAACCTCTCGGTTCAATTGAAAGAAAGGGGAATACTTCGAGATAAATTTTCGTAATTGATGTTTTGGCTTATAACCAAACCGTTGGACGTTGGTAGTTAGTGTAGGGGACAGAGCATTCATCTCCTAATGGTGAATATCGAGGTTCGAATATGGAGGAAGGTAAAGGGATAAAAACGGATATGACAATATTCTATATAACCTGTGCACTGTAAATATACATCAGTATTATATAATAATTATTAGATTTTTCATTAAAGATTGCGCTATAGCTCACATTTATTTCTAAAAACAGAAATTTACCGTCTTCAATAGATGAAAATTTCTATCTTGAAGAGGAGGGAATACCAAAATAAAAATTTTGTGATAAAACGAAGAATAGACAGCAACTTTACTGGCAGCACACTCTCAGAAACACTTTCTTTACACTAGATTAATTTTAACACAATTATTCTAATTGGTAAACAAATCATATTTACATCTAATATGATTTGTTTACCAATTAGAATAATTGTGTTAAAATTAATCTAGTGTAATTTCGTATCCAGCGATTTCTGGAGTTCCTTTACCTGAGATTTATTCTGTTGAGCTGAACCAGGTTTCAGACCAGACGCTATAATAATTAAAGTTAGCTGGGTGAAAAAGTTCCACCAGATTCTTCCGGGATAGCTCAGATGGCAGAGCACAAAATCATGTGCAAAATATCATGTGCTCGTTCCTGAATTAACTGTGCTTAAAAAAATCGAGTACAAAGAAATTTTCATTTTTAAGTAGATTAATGCTCCTTTTTGAAACAATTGTACTTAAAAAATATGAGTACATAGAAATGCACATTTTTAAGTAGATTATTTTTAACAATGTACTTCTTTTTGAAACAATTGTACTTAAAAAAATACGAGTATATGGAAGTTCTCATTTTTAAGTAAATTATTTTTGAGAGTGCATAGACGAGTTTTCTGACAGTGTACATTTTCCGTTTTTTTATGCATCTCTCCCTCCCCCTTTTTTTGCAGTGCAGAATAAAAATATGCTATTGTTAATACGTTAGATTTAATACAATCTCTATAATCTTTGCGAAACATTCTGTTGATAAATCTCATTATTTATACGATAATTATATGTTTTGCAAGCTTTTGTATAGCAAGTGTGTTCACAAGCTATAATACATTTATTAAGTCATTTTACTTTTCATCAAAATTTTTACAGTTAAAGCCTTAAAGCAATACTTAAAATGCATAATACTGCAAATAACAATCTTCATAGCAGAAACGATGGTGTATAAAACACAGATTTTCAAACAACTAAACTTAATTATATTATGCTTCTAAAAGCAGTCGCTCTCAGTTTTAGTTTTGCAAACTTTAATTAAGTTAAATTAAACAAAAGGGAAATTAAGTTTATTTAAAGAAAAGAATAAACACTTTAACGAGGTTGCTCTAATTGCAAACAGCGAATAACTTTTAAAGAGTTTTACACAAAGCAAAAATGATTGAGGCAAAATGCCTAGTTCTAACACTGGCTTTTACACGTAATGGCGAAATTACGAAACAGCTGAACAGTAAGGACTCAGTTGCTCACTTTGGAAGATTATTACGTTATTATCAGCTAAAGAGTAAAGATCCTTTTAAGGTGATTATGATTCAAGAGAGATGAAACGCAAATACCTTTAAAACTTTTGACAATTAAGAATACTTTAAATAATTACTAAGTGATGTAAGCACTTAAGTATCTTACGAAATGGATAATTCACACAACTCTCTAAAAATAAAGCAATATCCGAGAATTAAATTGCAATGTTGCGCAAATGATGAATACTATTAGGAAATGAAAATTTCAAATACGGGGGCAGTTCGGAAATAAACACCCGTTTTTCTGTAAATAAAAAACTTGCAAAGGAAAAAATTATTTTGGTTTACACATCTTAAAACTACAGCTTTTACAATAAATTATTCAACATAGGGTGACTGATCCAGTAGTTGATCAAATAAGGTCGGTGCTACGGGGTTTTTATAATATTTCCTTCCTTTTAAATTTTAGAAGTAAACTAACATGATTGCTACAACCCTTAATGAATGTCCTATGATGGGCAAAAATGAAATACTCTGAAATTAAATATCAACAAAATTATAATTAAATAGTTTCTTTAATTGCCATTTACCCAGAGTTGATCAATCGTAGAAATCAGTCAAAAATTCAAAAATTAATCTTTAAAATATCATGCTTAAGCTGTGATTAACAATAATTCATATAAAACTATTATTTGAAATAAGCAAGACGGAAGTGGATTATTTTAAGTTAGCGTAATCGTCTCCTACTAATCAAAAACTAAATTTTTACATTTTCTAAAAAAAAAAAAAAAAAAAAAAAAAAAAAAAAAAAAAAAAAAAAATCATAAAATGGCTTCTCTTACAGTAGGCAGCTGACAACAATGTGACAACAGGTGCTCCAACATTAGACAAAAATAATATGTCTAGTGAAAATCATTTCCGCCTGAAATGGGCAATGTTTAAAAAATTTGATCAACTACTAGAGCAGTCATCCTGTTTGCTATTCAAGTTTGTGCATTTGCCATAGCGTTTCACTAATTTACAAATTCCTTCTTCATAAAATGTGACCGCTTGGATACGTAGCCCGATTTTCACGGCATTTTGAATTTCGTCATCATTATGAAAGTGTTGTGACGTAAGCCACTTCTTTATATGAGTGAAGAGATGAAAATCAATCAGCGCCAAGTCCATTCAAGAACTAAAGAACTTTTCAATAATTCAAATGGGACGTTTTTGATCATCCTCCTTACAGCCAGAGTTGGGCAAATTTGTAATTGCAGTTATCTGCGATGTAATTACATTTTATTAGCATGTAATTATTTATAGTTAAAATTACATGGCGTAAAAAATTCTTGCAGACCTGTAGCCGGAACCACCCCATCTCATTATTTGACGAAATTTCTGCGTTTGGATGTGTATAATAACTGTAATCAATTACAACTTGTAATTTCACTGCGGATAATTGAGATTACAAATTTGCCCAACTCTGCTTACAGCCCTGATTAGCTGCCAAGTGATTTTCATCTCTTCATTCACATGCATTGCAGCATTCCAATGAAAATGACGAACTTCAAAATGCCGTGAAAGTTACGTACCCAGGCGGAAGAATTTTATGAAGAAGGAATTTGTAAATTAGTGAAACGCTATGACAAATACTTAAACTTAAAGACAACTATGTCGAAAAATAGTGAAAAACTGTATTTTATTTTAGAACGGTATTATTTACAGAAACAATCAATATTAAAACTATGTCATTACGTTACTTAGATATTTACAACGAAAGGGCGCATTCTTCCAAACTAGATTTTTAGTTGCACTCGGATTAGTTGAATCATATATCTCGGCTTCTTTTGGGAATTTCTAGAAAATTCTTTTAGATTCTGAAAGCCAATTTTTTCGTCAAATGTCGCCAAATTTAGAGATATTCTTTCATTTGGCGCCAAGCATCTGTTTTGACATTGCTAATCGAAAATCTTCATTCCCATTGAGACGCATTGACCCGTAATGACCCCAAAATGACACACTAATCGTATTTTCTCGAACACGTGACCTAGCTCAATGGTATTCTTGTAGCCAAAACTGTAGGATACAAAATTTAGTCAAACACGTTACAGCCTTTTTTAGATAAAATTTACACACACACAAGATTTGCTCTTATTACAATATAGGATTCACCAATGCCACCAGCCAAATATAGCCAAATTTGGCGAAATGTTGCCAATTTTGCGACTTCGTTTACTGCCAACTGTTTGACAACTTAATAACTGTTTCATCCTTCATTCCCATTGAAATGCATTGACCCGTAGTGACTTCAAAATGATCCACTAATCGAATTTCCTTGAACATGTGACCTATCTCAATCGTCTTCTCGTATCCCAAAACGGTAGAATACAAAATTTAGACAAGTTCGTTAGAGCCGTTTTTTAGATAAAATTTAAATACATACAAAGATCTGCTCGTATTTTAATAAATAATAATAATAATAATAATAATAATAAAATTCTAAGCAAGTTTTTTTTATTTATAGCGAAACGGAGAACCGCCCTCGTATATTATGCATTTATACTGATATTTCACTCGCAAAAATATTTTCCAAACCACTCAGCACTGATTGAAAGGCCCCATATTTTGCTATTCGAATGGAATGCGGTGTTACTTTCTATCATACAAAATAAACAGGAACTCTGTTATAGCGAGCTCGGTTATAATGATAAACCAATTTTAACGATCAAAAAGAAAGACAATAATTAGTCTAATATAAAAATACACTTTAAAAACCCAGCTGTAGCAAGGGAAACTTGGATATAATGAGCAGAAAATTTAAAAATAATAATAATTTTCTTTTTTTTTCTTATTATTTAAAACGTGCCGCTTCATATATTTTCAAGACCTTTTTCTAAAATATAATGGGAAATATCTTGAAGGCAATAGTCTTTCTGCATTCATTCATGTTAATTTACATTGTGGCTTTAAAAATAAATAAATAAATAAAAAAAAATAAAATATTATGAACAAGTACGATATGTATATTTTTTTGGTTTTTCGAGTTCATTATTTTAATTAGTAGAAAATGAGTACAATTTGAAATTGACAATAAAAGAAATTCAGAGGGTAAAAAAAAACTTTTTTTCTAAACATATAAATAAATGGCAAGCATTATCTCTTTTCTGATACTAATAATTTTTAACATAATATCTAAATTATAAGAGTTCAAAAAAGTAGTTTTAAGTTATAATTATTAGTTTGATCTTATATTGTTAATCTGATAACGTAAAAATGTCCTTTTCAAAGTGATTATTCAATTATTTAAAAAAAAAAAAGAAAAAAAAAAGATTTATTAGTTTCTTATTATACATAGAATGACACTAAGTGTATAACGCTTCCGGGGTTGAACTCATCCGTTTCCTGATAATCCAAACGCGGCCACGTTAGGCTTAAGCATTCCGATGCCGTATTTGACGACTGCCTTATTTAATCTGTATCTATTCGTTGTGTAACATATTCTTCTTCAATTTTTCTCAAACCTTCAAAAAGTATACAATTATAACGCTTTAAGGTCTAATTTAAAAATAAACAGATACCAACAACAGGGTTCCGATGTATACAAGCGATTACCGTTGCCATTCATAAGCACAAATTACAAATCCAAAAATAAATGAATGACTCTTTCAGCTATTCATTAAATGCTCTTAAAATATTTTGAAAAAGCATATTAATATTTTGAAATACGTTTTTCACTTTTGTTTACATTTATTTACAGTTTGAATTCAGTATACACGGTTAAAAATATCGCGAAAAATTACCTCTGTTTTTCAAGGCTATCTATTTTCTGACCAATGAGAACGCTTCATGGTGTTCAGTGAATATAGCTATATTCTGTGATTCATTCCCGTGAATTATTTTGTACCGTATTAACGTTTCCTTTCTACGAGTAAAAACAAACGTATTTCAAATTATTTAAAGGCTTCATTATGGTTTTACAAATATTTTAAGAGCAAAATCGGATGTCGACCATACTTTTTAATGATTCGTTCAAAGAGTCATTCAATTGCTTCTGGATTTGGGAATTTGTGTTGTATATGTGGCATCACGAGTGAATGTTTTGATTTTCAATCTTAAAACGTGCTTTCTTTTCCACTATTCGCAAAAGTTACATTTTTAGACAGATTATTCAAAATAAATTAACATTTAAGAGACTAGATTTAATTATCTAATATTCTGCTGCGATAACTTCAGTTAAAATTAGATTGGTAGCTTTATCTATCCCTATATGAAAGTAAGCAAACGCTTCATTCGTCTTGAACTTTTAAAATATTAAAACAAACGTTTATATGCTCTGTTGCGCCATCTGTCGGTAGTTAAAAAAAAAGGAAATTTTCTTTTTAAAATGTTTTTTGAATTCTGAAGACATTGGGGGGAAAATGAATATTTCTTATAAAATGAAATTAGAATATCAGAAATATGTAATGCCGTGTATTACATATACATATGTGCATATATATCAATGCAAAGTTTATTACAGGTTTCTTTTATGCATGTTTAAAAAAAAATCGGGATTTTCTCTGTTCAACTTTTTAAAATTTAAGTTATATAATTAATATTTTGGCAATTAATAAAAACAAATAAACTTTCTGTTGGAATAGTATTTTATTTTACCCCATACCATCAGATAAAATAGTTAATTGACAATATGTTTTAAAATAGCATTATTAATACTAATTTGAATGTTTTTGTGAAATATTTTTTCAAATTTTGTGAGTGAAGTTCATTTGCATACTTTATATCAGTATTTTACCAATTCAATTAATACTTTTCTTGCCAATTAAATTTCAATGAAAAATGGGCTGTTTTTACTTTACCCCACCTGACCCTATAAGTCAGACAAGACAAAATTTATTATTTCACAATTCTTTTTATAATGCAATGCTATATAATTTTTTTGAAAATGCAAACACGTCATTCTGACGGGCTATATTCTAGTTTTATTATAAGAGAGCTTTGCCAATGCGAGAACCCTTATATAACGAGCAAATTTATGGCCCCATCGTCGTTATAACCCAGTTTGGATGCTATTTTCCGAAAATTATTTTCCGTGGGCTGCATTATAACGAGTTTGTTACTGCTCTCTGAAACATTACTTAATCTTTTCCTACTGTTGAAAAAAACATTTTCTATATAATAAAAGCGTATACCACGTGACAATACGAAATAAATACGGAACTGACCGAATCACGTTTATATGCCAGTTGGCAATTTTTTCTCTATTTCTTTTTTCTGATAAAACTGTATTAAAATTACCTGTTATAGAAATTGGAGTTATCGTCCTTTTACTCCACATTTCTAACGCAAACAAACTCCTTCCAAAAGAACTAAATTGGTTTTAATATTTATCGCTGTTGAAAATCATGGTGAACAATACGCACTTCGTTCAAATGCAGATAATAAAATCAAAAAAGACTTTCGGCTTCATTTACCTATGAATCAGTAATGTTTGGTTTTAGTTTTAGTAATGAATTTTTATACAACTCAACTCGCTCTTTGCGCATTGATTTCTGAAATAGAAAAACAGTTAATTATCTCGCGAAATGACTGTTATAGGCTTTCTGGAAATTAGCGCAAGGACAAAAATGAATTCAAATTTTCTTGCACTGTTAATGAACTTGTGCAAGCTAAGCAGTTAATTTGATTAGACAAGCGTTCTTGATGAAAATGCTTAGCTTTGTAATGAATACATTTGAAGGTTAAAGTATACAAATCTTTGGCACACTGGTATGTTTTGCTTTGGGGCTCCGGGTGAAGGGAAATACGCAGCTAAAAGTGGCGTTACCCCCCAAAAGACCTCCTAGGCGAGCAAAGGCCAGCTAGTTTAGTACATATAAAATTGTAAATAATTTCATTATAAACCAATAATGAAGTCCGATATTTAAAATTTTTATCGAACTCAAGTTATATCAATCCGATTAAAACTTTTCAGTAAATACAGTAAACTTCCGATTATCCGTCAATCACGGGACCGACGGTGTGGCAGATAATCAGAATAGACGGCTAATCGAAAGTTAGTACAAGGCCGTTATTAAAATCACATTTCTATATGTTAATTTATAAATAAGCATAATTAAAAGGGTTTTTTATTTGTTGTGTACTTTTGTTTATAAAAAGCCTAACTGATAATAAGACATCTATTTATCGGAAAAATCTAGAATTTTACTGAAGTACCTGTTTTCATACAAAGTAATCCATCATTTTTTTTTTTTTTTTTTTTTTTTTTTTTTTTTTGCTTGTGCTTTTACTGCAGCAAGATTACGAAATTTTCATAAAAAAGGGTACTTAGGTTGCATCTGCTTCCTCTTGCATCTTAAACCAATTAATGGTTTTAGAGAGCAAAGTCTGTATGACTGACACCTCGATGAAGATTCTCTCATTCATCATATTCATCCGCTTCAAGTTTCTCTGGATTCAAAACATTTTGAATAATTTTGTTATCCGTTATTTTTTCATAACCAATATCATTCTTGTCACAATTAAGCCAGTGTGCGATTTCATCCGCCGAAATATTTTCTAGCTGCTGTTCCTGACGTCAGACAAGCATTTTACTCTCACTTGGGTTTATGCGCCTTTCAATTTTCGTTGTCATTTCTGATATAAAACAAATGGGTAAGTGTGATCACAGATCGCACAGAGGGTTTCGTTTAATATTCCTTTCAAAACACTTTATTTTTTAGAAAAATCTGTTAGTTCCATATTTCGAAACCAGGGGGCGCACTCTATTCTAAATAAACCACAATCCGAACAACACTCCGTTTTACAACCTGTCCGTAGATATATTAGTCGAGGGAATCGGGCCCATAGCAACCGAAATCGGCAGGCACCCGCTGGCGGTAAAAAGTGGAACTAAAACATGTAAATGTATGGTGCATAATATGAAAAAGTAGTCAAAGGGGTGTCGGCAAAAGTTAGAAAAGTGGTCGCCGGGTGAAAAGGTGGGAGGATAAAAAATTGTTTAAAATACACAAGTTAGAGCCCGGAGGGGTAAATAATATAAGACTTTTTGAAAATTTTATGATTTATCGTGTGATCGAAAGTATTCTGCAAAAAGTATGCAAAATACCATGTCTCCAATTTAATTAGGGCCTGAGTTTGAAAAATTGCTTAAAATACACAAGTTAGACCGGAGGGGTAAATATAAGACTTTTTTAAATTTTTATGATTTGTCGTGCGATCGCAAGTATTTAGCTATAATTTTGCAAACTTGCAAGTCTTCAACTTAATTAGGGGCTCAGTTAGAAAAAAAAAGCTTAAAATACACAAGTTACAGCCCAGTGGATTAAATATAAGACCTTTTCAAAATTTTATGATTTGTCGTTTGATGTGAGGTGTTCAGCTATAAGTATGCAAAAATTCAAGTCTCCAATATATATAGTTTCTGAGAACGGGCACTGTGACGGATGGACAGACAGAGGAGTGAGACGAATAGGGTTTCGTCAGATGAGCGAAACCGTAAAAATTAGAAAAATAGGTTGGCGGTTGATAGAGTGGCGGATAATAGGAAGTTTACTGTATATCCTTCAAAATAAATAGAATTTTCTTACGACCTGATATTTAATTACATGTCTAAACGGTTATATAAAATTTCCCACATATGCAACCATTTATTTACAATGTTGCAATCTTTAAGACAAACTCAGGAGAGCATTTAAAACTTAGTCGACGAAAATAAAGCTTACTATATCAAAACACGTTTATGTTAGACATTAACACAGAAATACGTACTATCTGTTTGGAACAGGCGGTCTCCTAGGGAAGTCAATATGCCATAAAATACACAACAATCGGTTTTACCTGACAAACAATCCATATTCAAGGAGATGGATGCAGAGCGTAATCTGCCTGCTGCACATGAAAATATATTTAATGCATTTATATTAAAAAACTACTGCAAAAAAGTGCTTTTAAAATTATACAGCAGAGGGGTAAAAAAATTATTCAGACACAATACTGTATTATTCTCTATCGCAAAGAATAATGTATGTATTTGTATGTGCGTGTTTTTGTGTCGATATTAATTTATTAAAATGATTTTTTTTTTTTTTTTTTTTTTTTTTTCGATTTAACCTGTTTATTGTCGTCCGGTGGCGTGGTCAGAAAGCGGAGGCTGCTGTCACCCCGAGGGCCCGGTTCGAGTCCCTGGGTAAGACATGGATGTCATTGTGAATGTCCCTTTGTAGTTATGTAATATATGTAATGTAATGGAAAATAAAAATTGTTGTGACTTGTTGTTGTTTCTATGTATAATAAGGATTATTCGAGGCGACAGCCATTGTAGCTATAGGCCCCAAAGCATTCTCCACTTTGGTGGACTTCAAATGTCAAACGTGTTTATTACATTTCTATGAAATGTTTTAAAGTATTTTTTTTAACATACTAATTTTTGCTCAATCATTTGCTATATTGCTGAAAAACGTTAATTATTGTACTTAGTATTGGAAATAATTATTATAAACTTATAAACAATTCCGATTTTTATTAAAGTTGTATTCTGAATCGCGTAATTCGATGAAATGAAAACTTCGTTATGACGAAATATTTAGCATTCCTCGGTAAAAAAAAAAAAAAAAAAAAAAAAAAAAAAAAAAAAAAAAAATAGGGCCGGAGTTTTAATTATGTCTGTTTCTGAAAGCAATCACGATTATTTTTCTGGAGAACTAACTGGCCTCGACCACACTCGAAACACAATTGCAGTTAACGACGTGCTTCACGCCAGTTTGTTGTTATAAAGAATATGTATTCACCACACTACCCTAATTATCACCGCATTCACATTTAAACGATCTAAATATAACTTTTGGGTACAAAAATACTTCAAAATAATGAAAATTTTCTTAAGGGCCGTTGCACTGAAACTCTCCGATCGCAAAATCCCATGTTAACCTATGGGAAATTTTTCAAGGGAGATTACTGATTACCTAATATAATTATTAAAATGCTGTTTTTATCATTAGAAAGTAGACTTCAGATGCCGATGATGTGCATTTTTAAAAATTGTCTACATAAATTTTAAGTATTATTAAGAAGATAAAATTTAATGAAATGGAAATTTCAAAGTTTATGGGGATTTTTTATGTACTTAAAATTTACGGAGATAATTTTTAAAAACGCACATCTTCGGCATCTGATGCCTACTTCCTGATGGTGAAAACGGTATTTTAATAATTATATTATTAGGTGATGAGTAACCGCGCTGCAAAGTTTTCCCATAGGCTAACATGGGATTTTGCGAACGGGGAGTTTCAGAGTGCAGCGGAGCCTTAAGAGGGCTGGTCGCTCAGATTCGGAATTCTCTATAATGTAAAGTCTAAGGGCACATGATGCATTCGTATATTTAAAATATCTCATATGGAAATAAATATTTTTAACTTCTATTTTTTGTGTACCCTTCCTAAAAGAGGACTCTCCTTTTTCTTAGCTCTCAAAATATTTCAAAAGTATAAACTTAATTTTATAGGAAGTGTTAAAATCTTACTCACAGTTCGCCCGCTTTTAACACATAAAATAATAATATTAATAATAATAACATTCAGCCTAGATTTTAGAAATATTTAGAAAACTAAGAAAAAAAGAGACATCCTTTAAGAAGAGTACACAGAAAAAAGATGTCAAAAATATGAATTTTTCAAGAAGATAATTTTAAATATACGAATGCATCAAAAGTCCATAGACGTAACATTACGGAGGAAAATTCTAAAGCTGAGTGATCAGCCCCCTTAAGTCTTGAAATTTAATGGCATTTCTAAACTCTACAAATGGTTACACGGTAAACTTTCACACGTACTCAACCATTTATCCTTCCAATGTTCCAAACTTTAACACGTCTCGGGAGAGCATTTACAAGTAAGCTACGAAAAGAGAACCTTCTAAATCAAAGCACGTTATGGCTATACGCGACATTAATACGGGAATATGTACTATCTGCTTGGAACAGGCGGTCTCCTAGGGGAGTCAATATGGCATGAAATACACAACAGTCGGTTTCACCTGACAGACCATCCATATTCAAGGAGATAAATGGAGAGCGTACAGTCTGCTGGACATGAAAACATATTTAATGCTCGTTAAACATAATGTGTAAATAATAATAATAAAGAAAAAAAATATAAAAAAAAAAAAGAATAAATAGGTACTTTTAAACGATTTCAGAAAAGAGGAGACTGAATTCGATAAGTTAAAGTAGAGCACCGTATACGTTTCTCCTTTATACTACTTTAGCATGTATATGTTGTTTCATAATAGATCATCTAAAGGACACATTATATTATATTTTTCTTTCACTCACTCACACACACGCATACACATACACATGTATGTATGATGTATCTGTATTGTCTCATAACAGTTATATATAATATATACTCGCATATATATATAAGCATCTGCACATACGTGCATAAAGTGAATGTAAGTGAATTAAGCATTACCTTACAATATCATAACTCAGATGTTAATTTTTTTTTTAATATATAACAAATACATTGTTTTAACACGAAAAATATGGTTTAGAATTTAGATCCATGCTAGTAACACATCGGTGTAAAAAACAATACGGGTTAAAATGCGATAAACTTTAATGTTTAATTTATTTTACATATTTAATAAAAGTAAAAATCGGTCGATCAAAATTTCTAATTGTAATAAACTTACTGCTAATGAAATTAAATCCTTACAAACAGATAAATTATCAAAAATTAATTTATTTAGAAAGTGTAAGATAATCAATAAATTAACACTATAATCTTACATTAATAATAATAATAATAACAATAATAACAAAAGAGAATACTTTTTATTGGAACACAGAACTTCGGCTTTAAAAAAATTTAATACACAGTTGAAACAAAGAGAGTTATGAAGCATATAAAGCGAAGACATTGGGCATCCTCCATTAGAGCCTTTGTGTAGGGCAGCTGTTCCCAACCTATGGGTCGCGAAACAATCGAGGTTTGTCACAAAAATATATTTTTTGTTTCATCTTTTTAAAAAATATAACAATTTCAACAGCAGATAATATTTCAAGCGAAAATCTTTAATTTCTTTCTGGATGAGTATACGAACAGAATATCCAGAAATATCTAAATCAGCTTTGAGGTCCTTGATGGGGTTCAACACGACCAGTGGTGTAGTCGTAAAAGGTATACATTCATGGCAGATAGTATACCCTAGAGTGCATATACTATCATTTTTGAGAAACAGGGGGTATACGGTGTTTCTTTAAAAAATCCAGAACGTATACGCCGTATAAACTCTACTACATCCCTGAACACGACATATTTGTGTGAGCATGTTTTTTCTACTTTGCTGTTTTTGAAAAACAAGTACAGAAACAAACTGCATATTGAAAGTGACTCAAGGTTGTTCTCAAATCCAAGAGGGCAACTTTATGACATAAGTTTTAATTTATTTTTGTTCCGAAATGTATGAAACTAGCAGGTGTTGTTGTTCAGAAACTAAGTCATCGAACTGTTTTTACGGGTTTTTTTCGTAAACTCGATAAATCTTTCAGAAAATAGTGTCAAAGTGGGGGTTTTGAACCGAATTTCCACGCGAAAGGAGAAAAACTACTCAAGAAAGGATGAAAAACGTGTTTGTCATGTGATCAAAATCGCTAATAACTCAATAGGTAATTTATTGATCAAAAAATGGAAAACACAGTTCGATTCCAAATCGCTTCCAACAGTCAAGCTTTCTAATTTTAAATCTTTCCGTTAAAAAAATGAATTTGTAAATGTGTCAAAACGTTTTGCGCTTGTTGAGCAGAGCAATTGAGAACAGCCTTAAGTATAATTTTTGAGTACAAAAATACTTCAAAATGCAGAAAATTTTATTAAGTCCTGAAATTTAATGGCACCTCTAAACTCCACAAATGGTTACAGTAAACTTTCACACATGCTCAACCATTCATCCTTCCAATGTTCCAAACTTTAACATGTCTCGGGAGAGCATTTACAAGTAAGCTACGAAAAGAGAACCTTTTAAATCAAAGCACGTTATGGCTATACGCTACATTAACACAGGAATATGTACTATCTGCTTGGAACAGGCGGTCTCCTAGGGGAGTCAATATGGCATGAAATGCACAACAGTCGGTTTCACCTGACAGACCATCCATATTCAAGATAAAGAGAGAGCGTATAGTCTGCTGGACATGAAAACATATTTAATGCTCGTTAAACATGTTGTATAAATAAACAAAAATGAATAAATAAGTACTTTTAAAAGATTTCAGAAAAGAGGAGATTCAATTCGATAATACAGTACAGCACCGCTTACGTTTCTCCTTTATACGACTTTGGCATTTATATTTTGTTTCATAATAGATCATCTAAAGGACTACAACAGCAGTTCCCAATCTTTATTGGTACGCGATCTACCTTTAAGTAAAAAAAAAAGAAAAATTTTCGAACCACCTAATACATAGATGCCAACATCTCTTAATTATTCCGGAGTCTAATCCTAGACAAACATGTTTCCAACCGAAAATTTTATTTAATAAACGATTTTAAAATGAAATCTAATAAGCACCATGTTGAAAGAAGACACATTATCTTATAAACACTTTCCGGTTTTAAACTTGTTTGTCTTGGATTATACTACTGAATAATTAAGAGATGTTGGCAACTATGTATTAGGCGGTTCGCGATTTTTTTTTTTTTTTTTTTTTTTTTTTTTTTTTTTTACTTAAAGGTAGGTCGCTTACCAATAAAGGTTGGGAACCGCTGTTGTAGAAGATTAACTGTGAAAGAGAAAATATAATTTTAATTGAACGAATTCTTAAAATAAATCATGAATTCCCCAATGAACACCAGATAAGTGAATTTTACACTCTTTATAACATGACTATTTTATTATTATTTTTTTTATCAATTATACACTAGAGATGCATCGTTTCAACATTAAAAAATGAAGTTTAAAAATTCAATTATTTTACATGTGTAACAAAATTAATGAATGCGTCAACCAACTTCTAATCGTTAATATACTTACTAACAACGCAACTAAATCTTTACAGATACAGACATATTGATTATTTAAAGGTTCATTAACAAAAATTAATGCACTTTAGAAGTGTGAATTAACAAATAAATTAACTCTATAATCTTACATGAATAAAAAAGGGAAACTCTTTATTGGAAGTCTGAACTTCGGCTTAAAAAAAAAGACCTAGTACAAAAGTGAAACAGAGAGAGTTATGAAGCATATTATGAAGAAGTGGATTTATGGCCTTCTACGAAAAAGATATTTTTTAGGGGATTAACTGAGAAAGAGAAGGTAAAAATTTTAATTGAGCGAGCAATTCAAATAAATCATGAGAAAGGCGCAAAACACAGCGAAGAGCTCCGAGTTGTTCTATTTATGCAACGGATCGAAGCGCTCAGCGTTGGATTTATGGGCCATAAAATAAGAAATTTCGTACGCTGTTAATTTAGGCTGTCCGGAAAAGTCATCTGCTGTGTGTCTTGAAAATTTTAATGAACTCCGGTTCCCCTTTTATATATCAGTATGAAAGAGAGAGAGAGGGGGGGGGGGGAATAGCAGTAAAAAGGTAAAGTATATTAATTCTCTGTTTTAATAATGGTTTTTTAATCGAAAAAGTGACAATAATGTTTAAACCAATTTCATGCCTTAAAACAGGACACAAAAAGGATTATTGTAAGTGTAGTGTTACTAATACCCGAAAATCGCAAAAACGACAATAGTTTTAATTTTAACTTTAAAAGATTTGTTTGTTTAGAAAAAAAAAATAATAATAATAATTATCGAAAATTTTTGGTGAAGGGTAAAAAAAGCGGATGTTGTTTAATACCCCCCCCCCCCATTTTAAGAGAGACTTAAAATGGTGTTGGTGTTCTTTATGACTGCCGTGCTCTCGAAGCCGGCAGACGGGAGGTGCTGAGTTCGAACCCAATCGCGCCCGTCGGCCTAACCGTTTCGGAGTTTTCGTGGTTTTCTTCGAAACCTTGGATTTTTCATGCGTAAATACGGGTTAGGTTCCCTTAGAAACACCCCCACGGAGGGCACTCCCCCGCCTATTGAATATTTTAATCAATGGAAAATATTAGTAATTGGAAAATTAACTATGGCTTTAAAAAATAATATTGCTGATTTGGTTTCTATTAATACAAAGCATTTTTTCCAACAAATTACTAAATTACAAAAAAACTACGTTATTACATATGTAGACAAATCTCCTAATAATTATGCTATTATATGTAAATCTTATTATCCCCAACTTCTTACAAATTGTATTTCTTTTAATAAGTCATTTCAAAAAACTAATGAAAATGTAATTATAAATAATCGTAAAATTCGAAGTTATTATAAACTATTAAATATTTTATCTACTAACTTTAATTATCCATATTTAGTTCTTATTCCCAAATTTCATAAAACTCCAATTAAATTTAGGACTGTAACTATTGGTTGCAATACATATAATAATAAAGCCAATAAACTTCTCTTAAAAATTCTTAATCAATTATATGTACTTACTACAAACAATGATAATACACATTGTATAAAAAATAGCTATCAACTTGTCAATATTTAAAAAAATCTTCATTGTGTATATAATATAACGACATATGACTTCAAAGATCTTTTTAATAATATAGACCTATTAGATTTACATAAAATTATAAATGCATTATTTAAAAAGTATTATAAAAAACTGGAATTACCATCTAATATAGATACTGCATATTTTAAATCTTTAACAAACTTCATTATCTATAATAATTATATATTGCAAGATAACACTTTATATTTACAGCATGTCGGTATACCACAAGGCGGTTGTACATCCAGTTTACTATCAGACTTATACTTATATCATTATGAACGTACTTTTACTAATAATAATCTACATTTATATCGTTATATTGATGACATAATTTTAATTGAAACTGATCAATCTGTAATTACTCAATTTCCAGTAGATTATCCCACTAATTTGGAATTAACGGAAAACCTTTTATCTAACAATACAATTAACTTCTTAGATCTTAAAATTGCAATAAAAGACAACAAAACAATCACAGATTTATATGACAAACGTAAAGAATTTAAATTCAAAGTTAATACATTTACAAATTTTAAATCTTGTCTACATCATTCTGTTTTTCGAAATATAATAGTTAATCATTTATATAGAATAAAATGTTTATGTTTTTATCCTCTAATTAACAATAATATTAAAAAACTAATTTATGATGCATTAAATCATGGTTTTCCAAAAAAATTCATATATTCATTAATATACAATTAGTACTTTACTTACATGATCTTTTAAAACAAAATAACACATGCGCAAACAAAATTACAAAAAAAAATATATATATATATATATATAAAAAAATATCTATAAAAAATTAAAAATTGTAAAATAATATAAAAAATTATTATAGGTTGGATGGGTGGGTAGATGTTAGAGTATGGAGGAGGGTGTTGTTGTCTGGATAATACGCAATGGTTAATTTAAAAAAAATGGGGCTTTTGTATTATTACTATATTTTTGATACGTATTTTATAAGGATGTTGATTTGATATTTTATATGTAATTGGTGACTTTCATTAATATTATATTTAGCTTAATTAAAGTTTTATCTTATTTACAATCATTTGTCATTAAATTTTAATTTACTAAGGACAATATCATATTAATTACTAATAGTATGCCATTTTTATAGTGATTAATATTCATATAAGTATATTTAATATATATAGAGTTATACTGTATGTATTAAAATTGGGTAATTATTTTTATTATTATTCCTCTATTCTTTTTAATATTGATTTATTTTCACTTTGTGTTATAAAATTTATTATCGGTTTAATGTGTTTGAATGTCCCACATTCATACTTTTAATATTTTTATGGCTGTATGAAAATAATCCACACACTATATTTGAGTTTTTTAGGTAATGGGAATTTAAGTATCTGATAATCTTCTATTTACTTCCATATGTTTTTTTTTAATTTCCTGTTCATTTTATAATTATCTTATATATAATAGTTATTATTAACAATTTTTATATTATTTTTAATATATATTTATATTAATTATTATTGAATTTATTTTGTTTTATAGCATATAGCTATATGCTATATATTATCAATGTTATAGAATTATTTAAATTCTTAGTGTAGTTTAAATGAGTAAGATAATAGAATATTTTGAATGCTTTTTAAAAAAAATTTATTAACAATAGTTTTAAAAAAAATATATAGTGTGGTTTATATTAGGTTTATAATTATCTATATATAAGGATTTGTTTGGTTTTGCTGTTAATAAAATTTTTTACATTCAAAGGCTATCAATTGTTCATCTTGTGACATTTGAGTAATAAAAATATTACTAGATGATGGCAGCACCAAAATTTGTCTTTTGACGATAAGTTATAAATTTTGTCTTTTGCAGCTCCTTTTCAATTATAATTTCCTTCGCCAGGCGGATTTTTTAGCTAAATTTTGACGATATTGTTAAATAGTAATTAATTAATTTAATTGTGCATTTTAGTTATTTTAAATAATGTAATTACTTTCTATTTATTTTATTTTATATTATATTAATTCCATTTATCATGGTATTTCAAAATGTATTAACTGCATCCTTTGGTATCAATTACTATGATTTCTTAACTGTTTTATTCACCTTAATCTTTACGATATTTTGGTAGCCATGTGCGAGTGGATATATTGAAAAATACTGAAATATTAATCGGTACGTTGTGTATTATTTCTATTTTATATCCTATAAATATTTAAACAGGTTTTATTGATTTTTCCATTTCATATTATTTGTTTCTATTCTGTTTTCATTTTTAATCTATTCACTTGATTATAATGGTTGTTCGGGCACAGAGGAAAATAATTTTTAGCTTTAGCTTATTTTTCTCACAGAAAACAACCATATTGCTTATATCATTGAATTCTGTGCCCTTGAAAACGTAATTCAATGTATAAGCTTTTCCATTATTTGTCGGTGTTCACTTTCTTATTTTTTCTTCCATAATAATTCTTATAACAAATTATTTGGCACTTTTTTTTTATATTTACAGCTTTAATTCATAATATTTACGGTTTTTGATGGTGGTAGGTTATGTTTAATTAATGGTTATATATATATATATATATATATTGGAGGGAGGAGGAGTGCGGGGATAAACGATAAAAATACAATTTCAAAATGTTATTTTAAGTGAAAAACACAATTTTTACCCACCGTCCTAGGACGGGCATTTACACTAGTTTGTAATATTTTATCACCGGTAATTCAGAAAAGGAATTTGTGTCTAATTTTATTACAGAAATGCTGTGATTGATTAAGCCAAAATTTTCTATTCAAAATTACCAGTAGGAGTAATCAAGGATTCTGAGCACTTAATGCGTCACTTATGCGCGTCCTTGGACGCTAAGGGGTTTTAATTAGATTTCTGCGATTGAATAATGTGAAGATCACTATTCGAAATTAATGGCATTTAAAATTTGTAATTCATGGCACCTATTCATTAAGGTGCATAGTCATATTTACCATCGCTTTCGATCACATTTTCTTCTTGTATGTTGTTCGCCATTAGAATGTATCTTGGTAATGTCATTGATTAATGTTTTTGCAATAAACGTCAATTTTGAGTGGCAACAGATAAATATGTAATTTTTGCCTACACATGCGGACGCCTACAATCAAGAATACGTTTTCAAAGAAAAAACTCATTTCGAAAAAAAAAAAAAAAGTGGTCTTATTTAGTTTTCTGTTTCAACGATACAATTCCTTTCAATAATACTGAACATTAAATCTGCTATAAACCGTACTTCGCATACGATGTACCAGATATTTTATATTAATCAGCTGAAAATGGAAGCAGAAAAGTATTTTAAAGAGGAAATTGTTTCAGTTTATATCAAAATGAAGCAAAAACCCAACTAAGAATAAGCTTGTATAAAAATAACAGAAATTTCTTATCTCCACTTAAAGTTTTGAAAAAAATAACATTTCACTGCATGTGAAAATAAGTAATAACAATGAAAAAAAAAGAAAAAACCTCCTTAAATATACATATGCATATTTCTTAATCTCGACAAAAAATACCTTAGTTATTACAATTTCCATTTTATGAGAAAAGAGAAAGCGGAATTAATTTCCGGTTTGTCTAACACCGGAACAACTGAGGGAGTAACCAAAATGAGACGTCATTAGATAGTAGAGATATCGACCAATGGCAAAATTAAAATATTTATGCAAGTTTCTGGAAAAGTTTTCAGAAATTACGGCGAGAGAAGGATTTTAGAAATAGAAATATGCATACATTAATATTCAGATATTTTAGAAGTCAGGTTGTCTGCATAACTTTAAATATATATAAATATACAATAAAGAAAATATATCAATAAAGAAAATGCAAAAATAAAGAAGGGCATCCAGTTAAAAATTTCGAAGCGAAACGAAACTCAGCAGCGCAAATACCTTAGAGTAAATTGAAATAAGATGCTTAAGCGAAAAAATATTCAGTTTAATTTTAAATTATTAAAAAAATAATCTTCCCTCATCACCACCCTAAAAGAAAAAATCCCTGCCGACTCGGCCTACAAGCAGGCTACAAGCTACAGGTTTCGAAGTTAAGTACTAATTTCACCAACAAAAACTAAATCAAGATTAGAGATAAACCCAGTTTAATAATTTTATTTGGCCGCTTTTGACGAGTTTTTAATTTCATTTTTCTGTAAAAGCAGATCTTTTCAGAATCATGTTAATACGACAATTTTTTTTCTTCAACCCTTATTATTTCTTTTTTTCAGTAAGAGTTCGTCCTATCAAAACTTGTCAATATAAAAGTTGTAGACAATATTAAGGAGATTTCTAATAAATTTAAGCGAATTTGATACCTTGTGAATTGACGAAGTTATAAATTCCCCCCCCCCCCCCTCTTTTTAAGATTTTTCCGTGCTGTAAGAGTTGATCCTATCAAAAACTTGCCAATATAAGAGTTGTAGATAAGATTGAGAAGATTTACAATAAATTTAAGTGGATTTGATATCTTGTGAATTGACGAAGTTATGAATTTTTTTCTTCTTAAAACTCTACCTTTTTTGCCCCTTGAGCCCATTTTTAACGATATCAAAAACATGGTATAGTATCAAAGTACGAACTTTTATTTAGTGGTACATCGATCTAAAAGTTTGGGAACCCCTGCTCTATACAATAACAGGTGTGAGAAATATTTCCTATTTTTTTATTTGAGAAATAATATCTTGCGTTTACTTGTATCACTAAAATTCTGATATTTTTATTCATGTGAAACATTAGTTAAGAAACAGTTTTCTTCAGAAACAAATAAACAATTGAACCGTAATGAAATGAGCGAAAGCGCATTTAAATTTTCCAAAAAAGTTGTAAATATCGCAAAACTGATAAACATTACAAATATCAAGTATTACTAAAATAAATAATAAAATTTTGCAATATTTAAATTTTAAAATTTCATTAAACAGAACTACAGAAATAAACTCAATCATGTGTATAGGCACTTTCATTCTCAAAACTATTACCAAATATCGGAGTAACAGTAATTTTCGAGTAACAGTTGTAAACATTGCGAAACTGATAAACATTACAAATATCAAGTATTACTAAAATAAATAATAAAATTTTATAATATTTAAAATTTAAATTTCACTAAACAGAATTACAGAAATAAACTCAATCATGTGTATATGCACTTTCATTCTCAAAACTATTACCAAATATCGGACTAACAGTTAGAGGTAACTAAGGATGCGCAAATCAATATTCCCTTTCCTGAAACAAACAAGGAAGCCATTATTGATAATAATATCTAATGAAACTAAGTGCTCTCTGGACAATAGCAGAATGACATTTCTGTGTTTCAGCATTCCATATTGAGCACAGGATTGCAGAATGTAAAAGACTGTTAGAAACTGAATACTAAATATGTCCCTTGCAGTTCCCAGGCAACGGGATTAAAGATGCAAGAAGGACAATTAACAATGTAAAAGAATTATATTCAAACTCAAAGTGTTCTTGCTTTCGCAACACTAGGAATTGTCAAACACAAAATCTAGGAAAAAAGAAGCCGTGACAGATATCAGTAAAAATACTCTAATTAAATAGTTATGCATACATGAACATGGGTAAATAAAATACTGTCATTTATTTGCGATATTTGTTTTAAAGCGGTTCCATCACTTGTTACACTACTTTCTTTTAGCGCAAGGCTTTCATAAATATTTAAATACGAGTTATGTTAGTAGAATTTTAAGTTAATATTTCTCTAGACAAGAATACAAATACTAAAAATAATTTGATATGGAAATATTTTATTTGTAGTTATTTCCACACAACGGAATATTTGCATGAAATGTATATTACATTTAGTGTTCCAGACCAGTATTTAAAGGCGCAGCACCCTGCCATTTTAAAACTGACAAAATTCACCCTGCCTTTTTTTAAAAAATAGTGAAATGTTCCCTTAGTTTTATCTAGAGATCTATTGTAAAAATCTCCTCTAGAATCAAATTATTTCTAAATCAATGTGCTCGAAAGTTTGAAAAAAATCATAGACCTTCCATATTTATTTACGAAAAACAGAGATTATTAAATTTTGTGGTTTTTTTTTTTTAAATCGTTATCCGGGACACAAAAATCTTCAAATTTTCTAAAAAAAAAAAAAAAAAAAAAAAAAAAAAAAAAAAATAAAATTATTGCATTAAAATTTTCTCTGTATTTTACTACATAAAATGACGTTTAAATCATGTTTCTATTTTATTTAGGACAGGAAATATTAATTTTTTCGTTTGGGTTTTTTTTTTTTTTTTTTTTTTTCAAAATCTAGCTTTCAGGCAATGGTTGCCATGGAAACGACTTCTTATGAAAATGCGTTTTTCTTCATGATGGGTTTTTTCACCATTTCTCGTATTTAAATTGTTATAGTCAAGAAACGTTAAAAATAAATGGTTCAAATTTGGAACATGTCTTTTTTTAATCGTTTTACTTTAATTTTGATTCAACAAATTTGAAAAAAAATATTTACTTTTGAAAATGATTTTTTTTTTTTTAAGTTACATCATTTTTTTTAAATTTACTTTAAATATTTTTAATTTAAAAAAATAATATTTTTTACAATACTGAATCAAAATTAAACCGTATATATTTCTGTTTATTTACAAAACGAAAATTGAAATTCTACAAATAATATTTCGAGTTATAACGATTTTAAACTACCCCACTTTTTTTAATAAATTTTTAATTTTTAATTTAAAAAAATTATGAGAAGTTTTATCATGTGATTTTGTTTACAAATAATATGGTTAACCATCGCAAAAAAAAAAAAAAAAAAAAAAAAAAAATTAAAATTTTAACTCAATAAATAAAAATTATTTTAAAATGTTTCCCGGACCCCCCTTAACGCAATATTTTTTTTTCTTGAAATAATGTCATTTTTCATAAACTATTGCCCTTTATCTGCTTTAGTTGAGCATTTATTAGTGGCTAACACCCTGTCCTTTTTCTTTCTAGAGTGAACTTTAGAGAGTATTTCTAGTATATATTTAGAAATATGGGATATTTTGTAAGTTGTCAATGCCTGGATTTTTTAGTAAGTTATTTTAACAAAAAATTGAGTTTTCATATTTCTGTCATATGAATCTGGTAACTAAGTGTTACTGAAACAGGCCGATCGGGATGTAATTGCTCCAGTTGCAAGTTTAATGCAAACGAAAAATCTTTTATCTCTTTAAAAACCGTATCAAACTGAGAAGATAGGCTAACTTTCAGCACTACATGAGGGAATCTATTCTTGTTACAAGAGGAGAAAAATCACGCTCTGAAGAGTTGCTTTTTATTCCTTAGGAAATAATTCTGTTATCCGGAAAAAGCCATATCAGATTGCGACAGAAGGTGTAAATTTAACCTTTAACTGATGTCACGCGGTCTCCCAGACCCCGCGACTCCCAGCTGTAAACACTTTTACAGCTTTTTACTTTTCTGTACTGAAGTTAAATAACATGAATAAAATACCTTTTTCATGCAATTTAATTCACATGCTCCTAAGAGAAGTACGACGATATTGTTAGGACACAATTTAAGTAAATTCAACCATTTGAGTTATTTTTTTTTTTATTCATTTTATTCGAGGAGTCTGAGAGACCGGATCACATCAGTTGTGTGACAAATTTTAGTCACATCAGTTAAAGGTTAAGTGTTATGGAAGCCAATTTGATTGGCCGCTATCTATTATTAAGTAATTGGTCCACCATGTGCAGCAGTAAAGCAATTCCAACGTGTGGCATAAAAAGTTGTAGGTAACGATTTACGCTCAAAAGCGTTATCAGATTACATTTTTCGAGCAATAGCTGCAGCCGAGATTCGTATTGGATTAGACTTACTCGCATAGCAGATGTCAGATGCGATAGCGCTTTAAAGTTTTGAAGATTTTCTCATTCGATCTCGGGGTGTTGCTGTTCTGGTAGCTAATATAAATGTTTCGTTACGAGTTCTTTAAATTAAATGGAATTTGAATTTTTGAATCATTTTCTCCATAAATGAACTATTGTTTGTTTCAAAACATTCGTAGAATTTAGCGTTATTACCTGCGCAAATATACCTTATAAAATACTACTAAATAAACTGGTGCATAACAACTAATTATGTATTCATTGAATAAATCTATCCAACGAGCAAACCGCGACAGCAAATTTCAGAATATTTATAATTTCGTAAACAGAGAAAGTTTTAAAATGTCAATCATGAAATAATTAAAATATCTTTTGAATCCTTTACTAAAGATCTAACTTAAATACTTCATTAATAATAACCAGAACTAATTATTGAAAACTAAACATCCTTAAGTATACGTAAATAGTAACAATTTACAAAGTTTCTTTTTTCTGAAAATTTCTAATAGAACGAAATGGCTGCCAAATCAACATACATTTATTTTGTACATTCCTATTCTAAAAATAAAAGGTATCTAAGCGATAATGTCTTACATAACCCATGTCATTAAAATACATTGGAATCCAGTTCGAAAAGTAAGTCTTTTAATTCAGAAAGAATTCGATCCAACTTCGATTAAACTATTCCATCGAGAAATAAGCAAGTTATACGAGCAACATTAGAAATGGAAAATGTTAGAATATAAGTTTATTTAATGAAACTATTACCTTAATTGAATATTTTGAAACTAAATACAAAAATGAATACAAAACATGAATATTTACTAGGTAATTCTACGCAATAAAGCAAACTTAGTTCAAAAGTAAGACTGGGTTACGCTCTAAGATTAATTAAAGATCTATTAATAAGATTACATTTTCAATTAATTAAAAAAAAGTGTCCAGTTAGGCTGATGGCATTCAGCTCACAGGCTTTTCACGCTAACTGTACTATATTATACTCTTATTTATGTCTATTATTCATAAAATAGAACTCACTCTTTTTGAGCAAAACGGTAAAAAATAAAAATCATAAAAAAGCAGCGTTTTTCTGTTATAATACAAACCAATATAAATCAAATGCGAAAAGAGAACTTCCAAAACTAATCAGGGAAGCGCCTTAATCAGAATAAACCTATATACCAAATTTGAAAGCAAATCGGATAATTCTGCATGAAATACCCATTTAGCTAAATTAAGGGGGATAGCACCCCGTTGCCCCCCTTTATGCTTAACCAATGAACCTCCAAATCTAATCAGGGAAGCGCCATTCAGAATAAACCTGTATACCAAATTTGAAGCAAATCGGATAATTCTGCATGAAATATTCATTTAGCTAAATTAAGGAGGGGGATTAGTTCCCCAATTTTCCCCCCTTTATGCTTAACCAATGAACCTCCAAATCTAATAAGGACCTTATCGGAATAATCCGGTATACCAAACATGAAGCAAATCGTATAATGCTGCATGAAACCCCTTAAGGAGAGGGGTTAACCCCCCCGTCCCCCTCTTTATATTTAACCAATGAACCCCCCCCCCCAAACTAATCATGAAAGAATGAACCTATATACAAAATTTGAAGGAAATCGGATATTTCTATCAAGATTTATCGCGTTACGTGCATGCAGAACCTGCGGACACATTAGCTTTCAGGTTGTGATAGCCTGTGAGCTAAAAAAAACTTTTTATTTATACAGTAACGGACAATTCAGTACAATGAATATTTTAAATAATTTACTAAGCCAGATACAAAAATATATTTTATTATAATAATGATTCAAACACACATAATATTAAATGAATGAGGACAGTTACATTTATGATTACATTTTTAAGTATTATTATTTTGTTTGGCGTTTTGCATAGATTTATGTAATGAAAAAAATATTTATTTCCATAATGAATAGATACACTTGAGTTACAATAAACATTTTACTTCATTGCGTTTTTTCATTAATGGATGAAATTAATTAAATCATAATACATCATAAAACGTATATCAGTGAGACCGAGCTTATAGATGTTTAATTGTTCATTTTCAATAGAAACCTGTCTTTCTCAAAGCATAATTTTTGGATATTTCTTTAAAGAGGATTCTTTCAGAATAAAGAAGTAAAAGAAGAAAAGGTTCCAACTGTGCATTTAGAGCAATTTTTTAAGAAAAAAGATACTAATACCTTTTTTTTAAACTCTAAATTAAACAATACATATAGGAGAAAATTTATATACAAAAAGAATATTAATTCTTTGCTGAAAATTCATTACTGATTATCTTTTTTTTCACATATACAGTTTTTTTAAATACATTTCATATAAGACATGTTAAATACCAAAAATATAACAGAAAATACAGAAAGTATTTTAATGTTAAGATTGATGATTTTACAAACTAACAACAGTTTAAAGAAACATTTTGCTTAAATCTTATTTCCACACGGCATTATAACGGGCAGAATAAATGTAAACATTGTTATATATAGTTAGAAAAAATAAAAGGCATTTTAGTAGACAAAGAAATGCTTTTACTGATGCTACAATCAAAATAAAAAATTAAATCTATTAAAAGCAATAAATGTAACTAAACTAGCGACAAAAAAAAAAAAAAAAAAAAAAAAAGACAAAAACATTTAATGAAGATTCAAGAAATTAAAATGCTATTTTGATTACGAACAGAATAATTATAACACTCGCCAACTAACAAAATCTAATGAAAAATTATGATATTTAAAATGCAGTTTCTACATCAATTCTACTTGCTGTCTAAACAGAAACAGAAAAAAAAAAGACACTTCTACATCATGCATTTTGCCATTTGAGGAAATATTAAGGCGCTTACAGAATAACAAAAAATAATATTAAAGGGCTACTTCAATCTCCTGGAAAGTCTCGATGCTAATCGTATGGAAGAAGTTGTTTAAGATATCTCGTTTTCATTTAAATATTTTTATTTTTTATTTTATTTTTTTTTTTTTTCTTTCATGAGATAGCTGAGATTGATCTCTACATCTGCCCTTTTTTACTTTTTCGATTTTGTTTGCAGATTTTTTTCAAGAGGATGCTTTCACTTTCGAAACCGGTTTCGAAAATGAGTGTCCCAATTAAAAATATCTGTAAAGAAAATCGAAAAAGTAAAAAACGGCCTTTGTATAGATCGATCACAGCAATCCAATGCAAAAAGAATTGTTTAAAAATACTGAAATACAAACGAGATATCTTTAAAAATTTCTTCCATAGGATTAGCATTAAAGAGCGGGTCTTTTCATGTGACTGAAATAGCCTCTTAAGGCAGTTCTCAAGTCAGCTACTCAACAAGCCCCAAAATTTCTGACACACTCACTGACTCATTTTTAAACGTAAAGACGCAAAATTAGCAGGGCTGACTATGGAATCGAATTGGAATCGAAAGATATTTTCCATTTTTGGATAAATAAATTATTTATCGAGTTATGAGCGATTTTGGGTCACATGACAACCGATTTTTGTTCTTTCGCTGACTGGTATTTCTCCTTTCGTCCGGAAATTCGGTTCAAAACGCCAACTTTAACAGTAGTTTCTGAAAGAAATTTTTCGCTTACCAAAAAATTGGAAAGCATCTTTTGATCACATAGTTTCTGAATAACAACACTTGGCAATTTCATGCGTTACCGAACAAAAGTGAATTAAAACTTGTGTAATAATGTTACCCCTTTGGATTTGAGAACAGCCTTAAGGACTATGACAGGAAATTGCTTGCTTTTCATGCTATTCTTGTTATTTCATGTTATGTCTTTGTTATTTCATTGCTTTTACTTATTCAGCAATAATAATAATAATAAAAATAAAAAAAATGGCAATATATGCAATTAAACCTATAAAAAATATTGAAATAATAGCATTTACGTAATTCACAAGAAAATGAACATAACAGAATTCTAGTCTGATTAAGAATAGAATGTTAGAACACTCACCAGCCTAAAAAAATCTAACAGAAAATTAAAATTAATTAAATCCACGAAAATAAAAAGAGAACGACTGTAACATGTAAAATGCGGTTTCTAGAACAATATAATTCTTCATTTACCTTAATCGGAGGTAAAAACTCTTCACCATATATTTAGCCATTTAAGAAAATGACATTTTTCTAGAATAATTCGAAATACAATAGAAAAATATTATAGGTATATTAATATATCGCTCTGTTTTTACTAATTCCACACTCAAAGTAAATGTGTAAATGGCAATAAATATAATTAAACAACCAGGAAAATAGTCACACAACAGAATTTACAAAGACTCGAGAAACTGAGCAAAACAGAATACTATTTTGATAATGAATAGAATAATTAGAACACTCACTCACACGTAAAATCTGACGGAAAATTTAAATTAATTGATTGTATAGAAATTCGACTGTCACATTTAAAAGGCAATTTCTAATACAACAATTCTCCCTGCGGTCTCAACTGAGCAATTCCTCTGCACTATGCATTTAGTCATTTTGGAAAATAGTGACTTTTACAGAATAACTAGCTGACCCGCCCGGCGTTTCCAGGGCCCGTGATAATATTCTTAAATGAACCTTAAATGTGTATGATTTTATATATTTAACTCGATTTTGTCTGAAATAAATACCCGCTCACCGTGTGAAAATAGGGGTGAAGCTGCTAATTGTTGAGATTTGTTATGTAAATTTTTTTCATAATTTTAGGAAAATTGTTTGGGGTAGTAGTGAAAAAATTAAAATTTAAAGGCCCTCTACTGATGAAAAATGAGTTAAGAGGGGGTGGGGAGCGGCTGCTTAGTAATCTACAAGCCAAGAGCTTTCAAACGATATGTCACATGAAAAAATCCATTTCCGCCTAACTGTCTGGGGTCAAAATAGACCCCACCTATCGAAAATCTGTGAGGAGTTTCACCTTCTGCCAAGCCTTCAAATGAGGTCGAATCTCGCAGTAGCTTAATTAGGAGCTGAGTTAGAAAATTGAATCTCTGGGGGGGGGAGAAGAAGGGGGAAAGAAAGATTCATAATATGAAACAGTTGTCCAAGGATTATCCGATGATATATCACATGAGGGTTTCTGAAAACGTTTGAAAACTGCCGAGATATGGCCAAATATTCTAAAATTTTCGAATCCTCTTTAAGCCCCTTAGAGGAGAGGATTTCTAAAATCGCTGAAACATGTGTTCAATTATTTTTTTGGTAGATTTATTTTCTGGAATTTCATGCTTCTGCCTAAAACGGCTGCTGCGATATGGCAACATGCTCTAAAATTTTCTATCCCCCATTTTCAAAAATCCTTCCTTGGATTATATTTTCCCCAATTTTCATGCTTCTAGGTTCAGTAGTTTGGGCAGGGCGAAGATGAGTCGGTGCGCAGGACGCGGGACATTGCATATTCTAGAACTTTCGACCCCCCCCCCCTTTAACTCCCTTAGGGGGAGGAGGAATTTCTAAAATCGCTGCAACATGTGTTCAATTGTTTTTTTAGTAAATTTATTTTCTGGAATTTCACGCTTCTACCTAAAACAGCTGCTGAGTTATGGCCAAGTGTTCTAAAAGTTTCGACTCCCTCCTTTAACACCCTCAGGGGGAAATTTCTAAAATCGCTAAAACACGTGTTTAATTATTTTTTAGTAGATTTTTTTTCTGGATTTTCGCGCTCCTGCCTAAAACGGCTGCTGAGATATGGATACATACTATAAAATTTTCTACCCCCCTTTTAACCCCATTTAGGACCCATTAGGAGGGGGGGAAATTTTCAAAAATCCTTCCCTAGTAGTTTGGGCTGGGAGATGATGAGTCAGTGGTCGGAGCATTGCCTTTTATATATGGAGATAGAAAATAATACAGATGGCATATATGTAATAGGAAAATTCACGTATCTGTCTACTTTAATACATTTCGCAATTAAAAATTTTTCAAAAATGGAAATAAATGTAATTAAACCTGAAAAAATATTCGGATAATAGCATTTATGAAAAATACAAGAAAAATAATTGAATAGAATGCTAGTTTGATTAAGAATATAATGTTATAACTAGAACACTCGCCAATCGAAAAAAATCTGACGGAAATCTACTCTTTATTATAATATATATTAATATCTACCTCTATTTTTACTGATTCCACAATCAAAATAAATGCATAAATAGTGTGTAAAAAAAATAAAAAAAATCGGATTTTTTTTAAATTTAAATCAGATTTTTTTTTTTTTAATCAAAATTTTTTTTATTTAAATCGGATTTTTATGATTTTTTTTCCCAGCGTTCAGATACTGAATAGCTACCAAGAGTTTTAGGTTTCTAAAACAATTAAACTTCTAATCGCAAACATAATCTGTGTTTTTGCACTTTACTTAATAAAATTATAATTATTAGTTACTCATTACATAAATTATAAAAATTAGTAGTTCCATTAGTTAGTAGCATACAATAAGTCAATAACGTTATATACATTAATATTTTGTAATAATTATGTAAAACTATATTAAATACTAGTGATATTGCCATTTATTAAAATTATTATAACTGCATTTAATATTAAATTGTTTAACACTACTTAAAATTAATAATTATTAAACAATTAACTCTGTAATTAGGAACATAATACACATTTTTATGCTTTAATTACTAAAATGATAATTAATAATTTAATATTCATTCTAGAAAGGGAAAGGGGCAGAATGCTAGTTCAAAAAAAGGGTGCTATTTCACGAGGAAATACATTAGTAATGTGTTTAGTAATTATATAAGGAAAAAAACTATATAGTTTCTTAGTATGAGAAATAAAGTGTCATTTATTTTAATAATTTTATGAGTTACAAATTGAAAAATACAATTAAATAACAACATGATTTAATTTTTTTTTCTAAAGAAATAAAGTTCTATCATTTTTTCAAGGTCTTGGGTACATAGATTTAGAAATACTATGGAATTTGGAAGATTTTTACAAGAAATCTCAGTCTACAACTACAGGTGAATTTCTTTAAGGCGGGTGCATTTTGCCAATTTCAAAAAGGGCGCCTAAAAAAAATGACGTAGAGAAAACAGTAATTACAGAGTTAATAAAAACTGCAAATAAGTTATTTCATTAGTTAGTAGCACAAATAACAAAACTAACAAATATCATTTACAGCTCATTTTGCATTTGTACTGTCAATCGCCTAAATCTAAACTTACACACATGTATGCATATGCTAACCCCCCAAAAATATGAAAATGTTTTAACCCATTCACACACACATACAGAGTAAATATAACGAGTTTTTCCGCCTTTTTTACATCCCTAACAATTTTTATTTAGTGTATATGAATTCAAAAAAATATATATGTAATTAAACCTTTATTGAAGATGTGCCCGTGCTTAACATTTTATACCAATTGGTTATTTTCCTCTTATACATTCTTTTGCAATAGCGGCTCAGCCGATGTCATTCTTTTATTCTTCTTTAGCTCCAGTATTTGCTATAAATTTATTATTGCAAAAGTAGAATGGGGAAATAAGATTATGGCTATTTTATTCTTTTACTTGCAGAAATTTATTATACTTGTTGTGCTTATTTATAAAAGAATGAATAATTTTATTACTAAAAGGAAATTATGACATTGCAAGTTATATTAGATTTAAATATCATTTTTAAATGAAATGCTTTTTATGTTATGTTAAATAAAAACTACGCTTTTTACAAACTTACTGTATGTAGTAGGAATAGTCAAGAATTAAACTTAGAAACAATTATTTAAAGCTTTTTTTGTGTGTGTCCATAAGTCAAAATACCAATAAAAACTTTCCCAATTATGTTCATCTTAGATTTTAATACTTTTTAAAGTAATTTTAAACATTTTGAAAATTTATTATTTTAATCAATGATTTTTTTAAAAATCAGTTGATTAAAATCATGATTTAATTGCTGATTTAAATCAACTAATTAAAATCGTTGACACCTTATGCATAAAAGGCAATAAATATAATTGAACAAGCGGAAAAATATTCGCACAACAGAATTTACATAGACTCGAGAAACTGAGCGAAACATAATGCTATTTTGATAACGAATAGAATCATTAGGACACTCACTCACCCATAAAACATGATGGAAATTTTTAATTAATTGATTGTAGAGAAACTCGACTGACACATTTAAAGTGCAATTTCTAAAACAATGGTTCTTCCTCGGTCTCAACTTCACACTATACATTTAGGCATTTTGGGAAATACTGACTTACAAAGGACATATAATAGGAAAATTCATATCTCTCTCTACTTTTATACATTCCTCAATTAAAAAATTTTGAAAAATGGACATAAATATAAATAAACCCGTAAATATTATTTAGATAATAGCATTTACGTAAAATCCAATAAAGGGAATTGAACAGAATGCTAATTGGATTAAGAATAGACTGTTAGAATACTCACCCATCTAAGGAAGCTAACGGAAAATTTATATTAGTTGAATATATGGAAATTAAAGAACGACTGTGGCATTTAAAATGCGATTTCTAAAACAATGTAATCCTTCTTTTAATTTAAGCGGAGTTAAAACCTCTTCACCATATATTTAACCATTAAAGGAAATGACTTCTAGAATAATAAGAAATATAACAGATGGTTTTTTGTTTTTTAGTTTTAGATAAAATTATATATTCTCTTTTTTATTGATACCACAATTAAAACTAGTTGGATGAGCCAATCCCAAAACTTTCTTCTATCTCATGTATCTTAATATTTCAAAATGTTGTTACAAATACAAATAATTCATTTTTATTAGTTTTATTAGTATTTTTTTTTTTAGAATTATGCACAACTTCATACACTTTTCGATGGTACAATATTGAAAATTGCACAAAAATCGGTATTACAGTGCCCCCTTCCGGCGGAATTTTTCAAACTCAGGGAGGACTTTTTGCCATGGCCAAAAATTTTGTTCAATTCTATGCATAACTTCATACAGTTTTCGATGGTACAATATTCAAAATGCACAAAATTGCACAAAAATCATTATTACCGCGCCCCTACCGGCGGAATTTTTCCAAATTCAGGGAGAACCTTCTTGTCATGGCTACAAACATACACAAAAAAATTGGTTCAGTACTAATCTAATCTAATCGCCCACCCTGGGAACCTGCTTGTGGCTGATGGTTGGGTCAAGTCCCTAGCCCAGGGCGAGATGTTCCAACCACCTTTGCGGCACCGCAACCCAGAGAACGTTAGTTAGTACATTGTTTGAATATAAACTAAGTATTTTCCGATAATAATTACTAAAATTAATAACACTTAAGATATGATGCAATTACAGTAGTTACCAGGTTATATGCATGTTTCAGTACAATGTTTAAGATATGACACAATATGATGCGATTTACTGCAATTACAATAATTACTAAGTTATTAACATTATTTACAACACTTTTCTAAATCAGTTTTAACCTCAAAATCACACTACAGGTCACATTGCAGAATGACACATTGTGTAGTAATCATAATGTTTAAAATAATCATTTAGTTGCAAAAATCGTAGAAAAATCGCCTTTAGAGTGCCCGCTACCGGCGAATTTTTTCCAAATTCAGGGAGGACCTTCTTGCCATGGTCAAAAACATACACAAAAAATTTGGTTCAATTCCATGCATAACTTTATACTCTTTTCGATGGTACAATATTCATTATGACAAAAAAAAAAAAAAAAAAAAAAAAAAAAAAAAAAAAAAAACTTACGAAAATCGCTATTACAGCGCCCCCTACCGGCGGATTTTTTCCAAATTAATGGAGGACTTGCTTGCTATAGCCACACACTCAAAAAAAAACATTGGTTCAATTCTATGCATAACTTCATACTCTTTCCGATGGTACAATATTCAAAATGCCTCAAAAATCGCTATTACACCCCTGCTGGCGGATTTTTTCCAAATTAATGGAGGACTTGCTTGGTATAGCCACAAACTTAAAATAAAAATTATGTTCAATTCTATGCATAACTTCATACAATTTTCGATGGTACAATGGCGACATACAAACACACGGACATACGGACACACCGACATTTTCTATAAACATGCTTGTTAGGATCGCTGACCCCTAAATCGTGTAAATCCGTCGAAAACCGGAAGTCGAAAAAAAATTCGATTACAATACTTTCTTCTATTGAAGATAAAAGAAAGTAATAAATGCATAAATGACAACTAGTTGGATGTGCCAATCTCAAAACTTTCTTCAATCTCATGTATCTTAATGTTTCAAAATGTTGTTACAAATACCAATAATTCATTTTTATTAGTTTTATTAGTATTTTTATTATAATTCTGCATAACTTCATACACTTTTCGATGGTACAATATTGAAAATTGCACAAAAACCGCTATTACAGCGTTTCCTTCCAGTGGAATTTTAATATTCAAGGAGAACCTTCTTGCCATGGTCAAAAGCATACACAAAAAATTTTATTCAATTCTGTGCATAACTTCATACACTTTTCGATGGCACAATATTGAAAATGCCCCCAAAATCGCTATTACAGCGCCCCCTTCAGGCGGAATTTTTCCAAATTCAGGGAGGACTTTCTTGCCATGACCAAAAACATACACAAAAAATTTGGTTCAATTCTATGCCTAACTTCATACACTTTTCGATGGTACAATATTCAAAATGCACAAAAATCGTTATTACAGCGTTCCCTACGGGCGGAATTTTTCCAAATTCAGGGAGGACCTTCTTGCCATGACTAAAAACATACACAAACAATTTGGTTCAATTCTATGCATAACTTCATACACTTTTCGATGGTACAATATTCAAAATGCACAAAAGTCGCTATTACAGCGCCCCCTACCGGCGGAATTTTTCCAAATTAAATGAGGACCTTCTTGACATGGCCAAAAACATACACAAAAAATTTTGTTCAATTCTACGTATAACTTCATGCACTTTTCGATGGTACAAGATTCAAAATGCCACAAAAATCGCATAAAAATCGCTATTACAGCGCCCCCTACCGGCGGTTTTTTTCCAAATTGATGGAGGACCTGCTTGCCATAGCCACAAACTCAAAAAGATTTTTTGGTTCAATTCTATGCATAACTTCATACACTTTTCGACGGTACAATATTCAAAATGCCACAAAAATCGCTATTACAGCGCCCCCTACCGGTGGATTTTTTTTTCCAAATTAATGGAGGACCTGCTTGCCATAGCCAGAAACTTAAAACAAAATTTTGGTTCATTTCTATGCATAACTTCATACAATTTTCGATGGTACAATGGCGACATACCCATATAGCACGAAAGCTCCCGAAAACTTCCCCAGGATCTCCAAGTCATCCCGAATTCCTCCTGATACTAAAATGACAAAATGGGGATGTCCTGAGGAACAGACGTTTAAGATCTCCTCAGGAGTGAGCTCCCAGTGACGTCCTATGGAGTAACGTCCAAGGACGTCAGTCCTGGGGAGATACCTGGGAAGCTATTCCTGGGGAAGTACCTGGGAAGCCATGCCTAGGGAGGTACCTAGGCAGTCGTTCTTGGGGAAGTACCTGGGAAATCATTCCTGGGGAAGTATTTAGGAAGTCTCAGTGCTGGCGCCATCTCATGAGTGATTCTGGAGTACAATACTCAATTGCTTTTTATTAATATAAAGTGAATTCAATTTAATCGGGATCGATTTTTAATCAGTTTGTTTCATATTGTTAATTATTCGATTTATTATTTTTTAACAAATTAGATAATTGTCAATAAATTGTAATTATTTTTAATTATTGCAATAGTTTTTAATCATTTTAGTTAAATTAAAATGTTTAATTCAATATTTCAGTTAATTCATATTTTAAATAATAATTACTATATGTCTTTTAAAGCACATTTTGTCCATTTATCGTTATTTTATTAATTTTCAATAAATAACATGACACATTTTTCTTTTTTATTATTATTAATTTTTTATTAATTAAGGAATTAATTTAATTTGTTTAAATTAACCAAATATTAAGTTTCTAAATCAATACACTAAAACCTCTAAATGAAAGACAGTTCTGGACCATATATTTTCCCGGTATTTAGAGGTAAAGATATCTATACAAAGAAAATAATATGTCCTTACCGTGTGTTTGTTTGTAAGCAGCCGTCTAAAATTTTTTTGTGAAAATAGTCTAAATCGAGTCCTGCTGCACCTGAGGCTAAGATTTTTCATATTTTGAAAATTAGCTAACATACTTATAAAACGCCGCATATAAACAAAAAATAGACAAAACTGTCGCGATGAGAAAGGGGCATTTTTATTTCAGCATATAACACCAACTTAAAGTGAATACAATTCACGTTAAAATGGCACATTTCATTTAAAAATATATAAATATTGAGCCGCACCCCCCCCCCCCCCCCGCCGATACGAGGTTTTTTTGCAAAGGTTTTATGTTATAAAAAATACATTCTTACAAAATCGGTTAAAAGATATAAATTCATGCAAAATTAAGGTTTAATTCAGATTATTATCCCAGGCCTGGGAAGTACTGCTAAGCTAAGCTCATCTGGTATACTTTATACAGGTGTTGGGAATGAGAAAAAGTTAAATAAATAGAAGTGTCAGTTCTAGAGGTTTAACGATATTTTGTTTTATTTTATCTTTAATTTATTTTTTAAATATAAGTTTGACATATTAATTAATCATTTTTCTATTATCTTTTTTAAATTACCATACATAATGTTATTTTTCCCCTCAATAATAAAAGTGAAGTCTCCATTTAAAGAACTTCAGAAATATAAATAACATTATTAGATTCAGAAAATATAGATAAATATTCACCTGTTCTTCCTAAATAACAAATATTTCTGCAGAATTTTAAACTGAGAGGTATTTTGCGTTATATATATAGAGAGTTAAAACTTCTATTTAAGAAATATATTTCCTATTTAGCAAATTTTTAGTTTCGGGTATCTATGAAACATTAATTTTGACGGAACTTCTTTTCTCTTTTAGCCATGGAACTAACTCCATTCTTTTAGCATGCATATGCCCAACAGACTTCTCATATCTCTTTAAGTAGCTTTTCTCTGAGATAATCCATAGCTAAGGGTCAGGGAGAATATTATAACTGGATTACCAGTTGACTCTGAATAGAGCGGATCCGCCCCCAATCACTTTTGTCAGCTGAAAATGTGCGTGCATGCTTGCTGCAAGTACATAATACCCGTGAAAGAAAGTTTTTGAAAGGAGAAAAAAAAAAGTGTTATTCCAAGAATTTGAACAAAACCCATTTCTGAAATAACTAAGCGAAGGCGTTTGTCCATATTTGTGAGAATTGTTTAATTCAAAGGTTTCTAAAAAAAAGAAAAAAAAAATATTTATTTAGTTTGGGATTTATACAAACTAATTTGCTTATAAAATAAAGATCTGATATTTTAAATCAAAGCATTCGTACTTTTGGGTATTTTAAGCCTGAATGTAACTTTTATTAACTAAAATTAAATTACATTTCAAGAAATCACTAAAAATATTTTACATCGTTAATTAAATGAAAAATGGTTCATCATGAATATCTTATGCACAGAAAGCTTTCACACGATTTTAAAGGTCGTTAAATAGAGATTTAACTGCAAATTAGTTTTCTTTATTACAGTAAGAAAATAAAATAGTTTTGTAACAGGCATAAATTTCATTAATAGTTTCTATTTTTATGTAACATTTTTTGTAACTATTTATGTAACTATTTTTATGTAACCTGTTTGTTCATTGTAATGATGGAATATTGCAATCTATTTTCATCCCAGATCCTGATATGATACAATTTTACAAGTTTGCACGAAAAAATGTGTTTTTGATGACAATATAGCATTTAAAAATTTTTATAACGTTATTATAAAATAATAAATTGATTTTAAAGCCTTTTTCAATTCGCCCGCGACAGGTGGTAAATCACCAAACATCTGCAACTCCTACAATCGTATGGGAGTTCGAAAAACAATGAAATTAATGATGCGTCAATAAATGCTCACAAAAATATGCCAAATCGCAATGATATATTTTAAAGAATAAAAAGTAGAAAAAAGATTGTAAATAGAAAAATGAATTCTAAAATATAATTTTTAAAATACGCCCTTAATAGTTAATAATTTCTTATTAATTGATTTGTGATTATGCATTCAGAAATCAGTGTAGAAATTCCAAAAACATGGTTTAAATAATGTTTAATCAACCCCCCCCCCCCATCTTAAAAAAGAAAGAGAAAAAAGTAATGTTTTTTTCATAAATTTACTTAATAAGTGCGCTTTTTACCAAGCGTAAAGCAAACTTTTCCTGTAAAAAAAAAAAAAAAAAAAAAAAAAAAAAAAAACTACAGGGAGAAATAAAAAAGTATTTGCTTTGAACAGATTCTTTGAATTGGAATTTTAAAGTTTAGTAACCATAAAAAGAATTCATATTTTAAATCAAAGTATCCATATTTTGCTTTTTAAATCTCTGCAAATATTATTTTTATTAACTAAAATTAAATTATATCGCAAGATACTCAGAAACGTTTAGCATCATTAATTGTATGAAAAATAGTACAGAATGATTTTCTAAGTATAGAATGATTTCAATGGATTTTAAATAAGAAAAGCTAAGACAATATTATTGTCATTTAAAAATATAATTTCATGTAGGAATTTGAAAATTCAAAGATCTTTATGTTATCTTAAAGAATTATTGATAAGCCCTTTTTTTTACTTATGAATTTAAATTTATATTGAATATATACAAAAGGATACGCATTTAAATTTGCAATAAAAGTTAGATAATTCCGGCTTATATGAAGCACATAAAATATGGATATTTTCTAATTTTGAGTTTCAAAAGAGGGGGAAAATACATGAATACCTTAGAACTTTTCTTATTCAACGGCCCTGTAGCATAATGGATAGGGCGCGCGTCTCGTGTTCGTAAGTACCCTAGATCAAACCCGGAAGGTAGAATGAAGGTAAGAAATTTGTTCCCAACAGTCTTTCATATAATTTCGTGTACGTGCTTGGTAATTGTAATGTCTGTTACATGTGAAACTGTCTGATAATTAGTTAAAAAATAATTAAATTGTTTTACATTAATTACTTTAATCTATAGCTTCAAAATTTTTTGTGGCATATTAAGTGACCTTGAAGTTTCCCAAAGTCCTCCACTATCACTTCCTAACATCTTCCCCAGAACCTCCCAGGGAGGATCCTAAAGGAGGTCCTGGGGAGCTCTCCAGGATGCTGCAGGGCGGACATTTTCTGTTCCTGAGGACCTCCTGGTGACAAATTTCTGCATCCTCAGGGATGCCCGTGGGATGATGGTGTTTTATTGTAAATCTTCCTGGGGATGTCCTGGGGAGGAAAATGTGCTATATGGGTACAGACACACGGACATAGGATACACGGACAGACAGACATTTTCTATAAACATGTTTTTTGGGATCTCTGACCCCCTAAAACGTGTAAATCCGTCGAAAACCGGAAGTCGAAAAAAAATTTCGATTACAATACTAGAAGATAGAAGAAAGTAACAAAGGTAATTAAACTAGCGGATAAATAGTCAAGCAATAGTGCTAATATCAGGGTTCGTAAATATCATGATATTTTGATATGTATATATATATATATATATATATATATATATATATATATATACTATATATATATATATATATATATATCCGATATTTTCAAAAAAGTCAACTTATTGATAATTATAAATATTTTCAGACTAATATAAATTAGAAACTAAAACATATTGCATTTAGCATGAAAACTTAATAAAACAATATTCTAATTCTAAATGGGTTTTTTTTTCCACTTATGTAACAAAATTGAAGATTAACTAATTGAAAACAGACACAATTTGCTCTTTGCACTCGCAACAAACTACGGGATTAATTATCAAGTTTCCGAAAAACTTTGTGTTTTATACAACAAAATTATATACAATATACTTCGTTTTTATTGAAAATTTTGAATATAAATGTAAGCTTGCGTCCTTTTTCGTTCTCTAACCTGTTGTGTAGTTTAAGCTAAAAGGAACCAAAAACCAGAAAAGATTCGACGAAGCAGTAAATAACTTCTTGAAATTAGACAGTTTATCTTTCAATAGCTGTTTTAAGTAAATAATTATGGGTTCTACATTCTGCATTTAAAAATTTAGTGTTAAATGTAAAGTTGGGATTTTTTTTTTTTTTGGTGGAGGGGGTGGGGGGTGGGGGGGGGGGTGGAGCTAAAGGCCTGCCAAAGTAAAAGTTCTTATCTACAGAATGACACAATCAATAACAGTTTAAAAAATTCACTTACACTTGTTTTGACTAAAAATATCAAAAATATCATATGCAATATTTTGAAAATTAGTGTCAAATATATAAAAATATCGAAAATATCAAACTTCATGATATTTTAAAACTAAATATCGGATATATATCAAGATATATATCCATTGACATATATCACCGAACCCTGGTTAATATAGACTTAATCATTAAAATAGTTAAAACACTTACTCGACTATAGAAGATGATGGAAAATTTACATTCAGTGATGAGAGAAATTAAACGAAAACTATTACAAATACAGTTTCTAAAACAACGATTCTCCCTGCTGTCTATATGTTAATAAATACTCCTACACTATACATTTAGCTATTTTTGGAAACGTTGAAATGTTTCTAAAATGATAGGAAATATAAATAGAAATATATTATATAGGAAAATTAATATATGTCCGTGTTTTTACTCAATCCTCGATCAATATAAATGCAATTATACCAGCGGTGGTGTTGGTGTTACTTATGATGGCCGATTATCTACCCGAGATATAGGCCCGAGGGAGAGTGCCCTCCGTAGGGGTCTTTCTAAGGGAATCTAACCTGTACTTACGCAAGGTAATCTAAGATTCGAAGAAAACCCCGAAAAACTCCGAACGATTAGGCTGACGGGCGCGATTGGAGTTCGAACCCAGCACCCCCCGTCTACCAGCATTGAGGTGTTAGTTAGGTGTTATTTATGACGGCCGATTATCTGCACCAGGGATATAGGCCCGAGGGGGAGTGCCCTCCGTTGGAGTCTTTCTAAGGGAACCTAACCTGTATTTACACATGGAAATCCAAGGTTCGAAGAAAACCACGGAAAATTCCGAACGATTAGGCCGACGGGCGCGACTGAGTTTGAACCCAGCACCTCCCGTCTACCAGCTTCGAGAACAGAACCTCTCGGCCACTCGGCTACCAGCTTTGAGAGCAGACTCTCTCGGCCACTGGGCATTAAACCAGCGGAAAATATTTTTAAAGTAGACTAAAAAAATTAGAATGCTATTTTGACTACGAATAGAACAATTAAAACAGTCACTCACCTAGAGAATCTAACAGAAAATTTAAATTCATTGGAAGCATAGAAATTATGATAATGACTACACCATTTAAAATGTTATCTTCTAGACCAAACAATTCTGCCTTCGTCTAAACCGAATAAACAGCTGTACATAATACATTTAGCCATTTAGGAAAATATTGACAGTTTTCAAGAAAGCATTTAGAGTTCAATATTTTCCCGGAAGGCGCACCTTTAGTATTCTATTCTATCCTACAAGGGAAAATAAATTCAAGTTAGCGTGATGAGAAAATGTTGGTCATGTTTTAATAAAGGGTTTTCGCACATGCCTCTATTTCCTTTAACTAAAATGTTATTACATTAACAGGCGCGAAAAGGTCCCATTAATAAATTGCAGCAAGGTCTTCAACGGCGCTACTCGCACTAATAGCTAATTATGCGCCCACATTTCTGAAACGGGGAGTTGAACAGCTCTAACTTAATAAAGTAATTTCTATGTTGAGGCCGACGATTTTATTGAAAGGTGCTTCAGATGAAATAGATTTAATTTTAATATAGGTCTTAAAGTGTCGGACAACTTCAATTGCTAAAACTGTTTTTATATTAAGCTATTAATTTAATTAAAACATAAAGGGCGATTTCAAAATTTGGTACTTTCTTTTTATGAGAGGCTTGGCGATATATTGTAAATGTATCTTGGCAACATAATAAACATTTTCACAAGTACTTTTTCTCAACTTATTCGCTGTTTCATATACATAAGAATTTTGTTCTATTTTTACTTTATAAATTTATTATATACAAAAAGAAACAATTTTTATAGTTAAAATAATAATAAACAAAAGTTGTTTAGTTGAGTGCCTATGTGCCTACGTTTACATTTACATCGATTTTTATCAGGCATTACTTGTACCAAAAAATGGGGGTATCATGCATGTCTGTACTATATACTTGCTAAACAGGCAGCATATAGTTACTTAGAAACATTTTATTTCAATATTGTGTATTTTTAAATATTGAATGAAAAGTTAATAAAAGATTATGAGTAGCTATAATATGACTGTTTAACTCGTATAGCACAGACATGCATGATACCCCATTTTTTGGTACCTGATAAAAATTGGTATAAATGTAAACGTATAATACAATTTTTATAGTATATACTAACATAAACAATTTTTATTGCACATACAAACAGGAACAATTTATATAGTATGTACAAACAGAAACAATTTATATAGTGCATACAAAAAGAAGCAACATATCTATAACATATATAATCAAAAGTATAATTTATTAATTAAACACATAAACAACCAGAATATTACATCAGTTTAGTTTTATGGCAATTTATATCATTCGGCAGCAAATCCTACATTCCCATGGGTATCGGTCAGTGAGATATCAAATTCCCGTCGATAATGTTAAACCTGTGGGCGGAGAATGCATTCTGTTTTGTTTTTTTAATTTCTCCTCAGAAAATTAATATTTTTAACTTCCTTTTTCAGTATATTCATCTCAAAGGATGTCTCTTCCTTTTTTTAGTTGATAAAATATTTCTAAAATCTATTTTTAATTTAATATTTTATGCGTTACAAGCTGACGATTTGTGAGTAGGATTTGCACCATTATTAAAAACATCAATGCTTCTATAAAAAGGGAAAAAAGCACCAATGCTTCTGTAAAAAGGGAAAAAACCCAAAATTATCAAAGTACATTAAACCTAAATTTACTAAATATACCGATTATATATACTGATGTCCTATATTCACACGGAACAGATATTTGTACTGAATATTATTGCACCAGTTTTTATCGCCTTGTTTTTCTCCAGATTCGAACCTCCGATCCGTCAATGGAGGATGAGTGCTCTGTCTTCTAATCAGGGATGCCACACAGAAAATAACAAAATATAGGAGTAAAATTAGCGACATTTTCTCCAACATATATGCGTAAATTTTGTGAGCTATATTGTATTGAATTAAAATAAATACATTGGCAAATTTTGAATGTTAAAATGTTTTATAGTATTTTCTGTAATAAATGTACTGCATTTTAACAGTTAAGTTGAAGAAAACGACTACCTGTCAACATGTAAAGTTTTATTACATTAACATTCTTTCAGTGAAATGTACAGTTTGGTTTTCATGTATTGTAATCAGAAGCGAATAAGGTGAATATTAAATAACTAACTGTCATTTTTATATGTACAGAAAACCTTAACTTGATTAAAATTTATGATTTTTTTTCCACGACCGACTATGAAAATTGAAATTTTTTACTTCTTGAGGAAATTGACGATTTTTTAGCGACCGATTGACAAAAATAGCACTTTTTTCAAGAGCGATTGATGAAATTTATTCCACTGTCGCTCGACGAAATTCGCGATTTTAATCCGCGATTCTCCGACTAAATTCGCGATTAATTTCTTGAGCGAATGAAGAAATGTGCGATTCATTTCTGCAATCTTTTAATGAAATTTGCTATATTTCTACGCGACCTCTAGACAAAATTCGCAATTTTATTCCGCAATCGTTCGACGAAACTCGCGATTAATCTCTGTAATTGTTCGACCGATTTTCTTGAGCGATTGACAAAATTTGCCATAATATTCCCGGAGCGGTTGACGAAATTAATGATTTGTTTCTGAAATTGCTTGACAAAATTCTCGATTTTTTTTTTCCCCGCGACCGATTGACGAAATTGGTTTTTCCGATATCGTTTGATGAAAGTCGCGATTTTTGGATCGAGTGATTGGCCGAAATTTGCGATTTTATTCATGGACCGTTTGACGAAATTATCTTTATTTATTTATTTTTTTTTTTTTTTTAATGGTTATTATCGCGATTTATTATTATTGTTATTATTATCATTATTTTTTAAATGAGTCCATGGAAATTACTGATTGATTAAAAAAACAAAACAAGGAAAGCGAAAAAATGGCATCCCTGTCTACATTAACTGGTCACATCTAATCACTTGGTAACAGGCCAAAGCATCAACTACGGAAGTTTAACTGGATTTTTTTTCTTTTTCTCTCAATTAAAAAGGAACAAATAAAATCATAAGACGAATCACTATTTTTCACCTTGATTCGAACATAAAATATATGATATGAACTTTAAAAAAGTTCACTGTTTTACTTAAAAGGTGATTAAAATAATGAAAGAGATGTTACAAGTTAAAAATCTATATTTTATTTGAAACTTCTTAGTACTTTCAAGCTTTTCCAAGCTGCAGTGAATATTTTAATTACTAATTGTTGTTCATTTATACAAATACGACACTTCGTTTTGAAAAAGAGAGCCAATAATTATTAGAGTTGAAATATAAGTAGCAGTTTCTTGGATTAAACTTAATTAGAGGAAATATATATTATTATTAACTTCAGTTTTATTTAATTTAATTATATCACTCTGTTCTTATACGTCACTTTTCATTTTAAATGCGCAGCTGAAAAGTCGAAGTAGCAGTGTTTCAGATTAAATTTGGGTAGAAGATAATATTTAACCATACTATTTATTTTCGGGATTTATTTTTAGGATATTGAACCATAAACTGGGGTTATTGAAAACTTGAGCAAAGTGAAGTATTAAAATTTATGGTACGGCAGTTAAATATTTTCTTCTACCCAAATTTAATCCGAAACAATGCTACTTCAACTTTCTAGCTACGCATTTAAAATGAAAAGTGACGTATGAAAACAGAGTGATGTAACAAAATAAATAGAACTGCAGTTAATAATAATATATATTTTCTCTAATAAAGTTTAATCCAAGAAACTGCTACTTCTACTTTCACCTCTAATAATTATTGGCTCTCTCATTTTCAAAACGAAGTGACGTACTTGTATAAATAAACAATAATTAGTTATTAAAATATTCTCTGATGAGGAGCTTGGAAAAGATTGAAAGTACTAAGAAGTTTTTAATAAAATATAGATTTTTAACTTGCAACATCTCTTTCATTATTTTGAACTTTTTTAAAGTTCATATTATATATTTTATAAAAAGGAACATTTCCGTTTGCTTGTCTTGGAAGGAACTCATCCGTTTCTAACATTCAGCTAGCAGAGATAAAAAAAAAAGAAATTTATCGTTTATTCAGGGAAAATTTAGGATTTCCATCCATAGAAAATTTCTGTTAAATGGCAGAAATTTCACATAAAATTACATGTACATATTCGGAATATTTTTTACACTGTACAGTTTACAGCATATGATATTCATAAGCTTATGTTAAACCAATGGTAGAGTTATCTTCAAATTTCTCGTATGCACTTTCGATATTTTTAAATGGTTATTTAACATTCAGCTAGCAGAGAAAAAAAAAGAAAAAAGAAATTTATCGTTTATTCCGCGAAAAGTTACGACTTCCATCCATAGAAAGTTTCTGTTAAAAGGCAGAAATTTCACATAAAATTACCTGTACATATACGGAATATTTTTTACACCGTACAATTTACAACATGTGATATTCATAAGCTAAAGTTAAACCAATGGTAAAGTTATCTTAAAATTTCTTGTATGAATTTTCGACGTTTTTAAATGATTATTTTCCATAGGATATTCGAGGTCGAAAACTTTTGTTTTACTTCATAAAAATATTCCGAATTTTACAAGGCTATAAAGAAAATAGTGTTCTAATTTTCACCATTTTCGAAATTGGAAATGTCCTCAGAATTAAACTGCAACAGAGATAGAAAAAGATATGCAAACCTATCGCGTTAGTCTTCGATCTAAGATATCCGATGCACAAAGAATTATTTTAAAATGTTGAAATGCAAAGAGAGATTTGTAGGTAACGCTTCCATTGGTTTAACATTAGCTTGTGATAGCCACCTGCTTACGAATATAGGTTCTTAATATGGTCTTGCCTTTCTTTTTGTTTCTTTTTTTTCCACATTTAGAACCAGACAAGTAATAAAAATAATACATATATACACATATATAAGTAGGTTGTTTTAATGAACTCATTTCTATCCAATAAGCATCTCTTTTTAGGATGAAGCCTTAGGAAAATCACTTGTTTAGTATATCTATTTTTAACACAGAAAAAAAAAATCATGGCTTAGCTAACCTTACACAAATTCAACATGTGATGAGTTTGTTAGTTTTCAGCATCTAACCACTGCATTAGTATAAAAAGTTTTGCAAGAAAAAAATAAAAATATTCCCTGCACATAGATATAAATTTAGGAATTAAAAAAACATTATTTGGGTTCATTAATCAAAAAGGAACCATATAAATAAGACTGAAAATATTTAGAAGACAGGCGCTCTTATTATTTTTTTTTTAGATCTCACGAAACAACTGATAGAATCAAAAACAGATTACCTTCTAATCCATACTTTTCTTATCAAGTGATCTAAATGGGTAGATAAAAGCTTTTTTTAGACTTTATCATAATTTAGGATTAACAACGAAGAAGGAAGTTGTAACACCCGGTTTTAAGTAGTTGCACTTAATATAATAAAAACAAATATCTTACATTTTATGTCAAACGAATGAATGTGATCCCCCCCCCCCCCCCACACACACATACTCCGTTTTTGTTAATATAAAGTTGTGTGTTTTTGTGAATATATGCTTTTTACACACATATATTAGAAAAGCTCTTAAAATATCTATAAGTATAGAAGATAATTTTAAATGAAACGTTGAAACTTTTTTTAATCTAGATAAAAAGCAGAAAACGTATTTTGAACTAATTAGCTGCAATGCTATACGCTATTGTATTTATCATATTATGTATAATATATATATATATATATATATATATATATATATATATATTGTATATATATATACCCGGATTCCAAGCGTTTTGCGGATTAGAGACTTTTTGCAGATTACTAGTCATGTATACTAATATTTGTTTAAGCTTATTTTATTCATATTTTGGTAAATTTAGAATGTTAATGCTTAACATAAAAAAAAGGCGCACTTTAACTCATGAATTAAGCAAAAATTACTTAAACAATAATTTATTGTTTTTTATATTTGTTAAATATATCCTTAATAGTTGTTTCTATCAAAACATGTGATTTATGTTTCTATATTGTATCGTCTATAAAAAGCCATATTTAGCTCCTAAACGAAAAAATCTTGTTTTTATAAATTTAAATAGCCTTTATAAAATATTGTATATAAATAGTAAATATAAATTTATTGATATTTATATTTATTGCTTGATATTTATACTTATTTCTGCTTTTCGTATCCCATGTCCCCCCCCCCCCCTCAGAAAAAAAAAAAAAAGAGAACGAGCTACATCATAACAAAACTAATAATTAAAATTTTATTATAACAACTCAGTTGTCCATCATTTTCAAAATTAATGACGTCCGTTTTCCTCTTAACGAGTGAAGTCAAAACCATTTATGATGACCAATTGGGGCACGTTTCTTTTAGACATGACATACGTAGATTAGTAAAGAGAAAGTTTGCAAACATACCCTCGTCAATCAATCGATCATTTTTCTATTATGGTTTACTAGTAATTCTCCTATTAGTATTTTTTTTTTTTTTTTTTTTTTTTTTTTTTTAAGTTGTTACCGTCTTTCTTGTGATATATTGTATATAGATATGAATAGTACCAGGTACAAAATTCAGGTATATATACTACAAAATATATGAAATTTATTACAAATAATTTAAGCAGAATTCACGAACAATTTCTATGGATATATAAAAGGGACCCCTCAGAATGATTCTTGCACCGGGGCCATAGATATAAGTCGGACAGTGATCGTGGGGAAATATAACAGTTGATGAAAGTTTTAACTTCTGTAATGCCATCGAGCAGAAAATTTCAGAAAATAAATTTAGACAAAGCGATTTGTATTCGGATAAAGTTAATTAAGAAACGTAAATAAATGGGTTTTTCGCAATTTACACCCCCTCCCCGTCCCCACCTCAGTTTGCTAGAAGGTATTAAAAATTTCCGATCATCAACAACGAAAAATATTTTTCTTATTTGCAACAGATAAAATACCATAAAACTTCCATTTGAAAAAGAAAATGCACAGATATGTCCTTGTATATTTTGCACTGAAATTCTTATATTTAAGATGACAGCAAGAAACCATATAAACGCGAAAACAAAACTAAGTAGCCATGAGATTTTAATGGACAAATATTTCCTTGCTTTTTTTTTTTTTTTTTTTTTTTTAACATATAGGGTGAAATATAACTTAACAAGATTATTTTTCAAGGACAAATTTCGCCTGATGTTGTTTTTATACTCTTCTTTAACTTAACTTGGTTCTTGTATATAAAGATGGTATTTTGTAGTAATTGATATTTAAAAATAAATAAATAAATAAATAAAATAAAATAAAAGAGAAATCCTCATAACAAGTGTTATTAAAATTATTCTATTTTATTATAAAAAAAATATTCCGTAATATTTTAGAACAACCTAATTTATTACCATTCAAATTAATGCTTTAAAATAATAATTCAAATTTCCATCTATTCTCGGACTTTCTAACAAAATTTATGGAATAAATGACACGTAATATTCATTTCTAATTTTTTCATTAGAATCCCCTAGATTAAACATTCAATAAATATTTATTTCATCAAACAACCCCCTCTTCTTCCTAATAAATAAAATTGTATTATTTTAGTTTTCGAATCACAACAAAACAACATCTCAGCAGCACTTTAAAATAAGTACAATACTTAATAGAATCCTTTGGCAATGTTTTTCAAACGATCTAATTTATCATGATTCAAACTAAGGATTTAGAATGATAATCACACTTTCCACTTAATCTCAGAATATCTAACAGAATTTACTGAATGAATAACACATAACATTTATTCCTGATTTTCCATTAGAAAGTCCAAGATTAGCCTTGGTTAGAGATTTTAATCAAATAAATATTTATTTAATCAAACGATTTTATCCAATTTCCAATCAACAAAACCGTTCTTATTTACTTTTCTAATCACGACAAAACAACACATTAGAATAAATTACTGTTATTCTTATTATCATTATTATTTACATCTTATTCATTATTATTACTGTTTTTCCACTGCTTATTATTTAACTTCCAGTAGTTCTGTTTTTAAAAGTTAATTTAGTAAAATTCTTTATAAAAGTTACCTAGTTTACGTTTAATCAAACCGAAATTAACCCCTTCGGGAAGAGCGTCTTTTAGAGAATTTTTAATCTTTTGTCACCGGATTTTTAAATCAGAAATTTTTACCTCATTGAATCGGGAAAATGCTCGGATTAAATAAGGCAAAATTTACAATAAAAATTTACTGGTGAGAATAATCACTGATTCTGAACACCGGTATTACATATTATATGAACGACCGGTATTCGTGCCGCGTAACGCGGTACGAATACCGGTCGTTCGTCCCCAAGGGGTTAAATGATAATCAGAATTTTCATCTAATCTCATAATATCTATCAGAATGTACTGAATGAATGACACGCAACATATATTCTTTATTTTCCATTAAAGGAACCAAGATTAGACATCAATTAAATATTTATTTAATCAAGCAATTCCGTCTACTTCCTAATAATTGTCTGAGCGAAGCGAAGGCTAATACTCAGCGTAATATTACTGTCTGACCACATACAGCTACGATGGATATTAACGCCATGACCTACTAGAGAAAAAGCCCAATAAAAACCTTTCGTCAAGCATAACTCAAAAAATATTTGTCGGATTTTGGTTCTGATTGCATCAGAAGGTACCTATGAGGGTCGCCTACTGAATGCACCTACTATGAAAAATAAGTTCCAAACCGTTTAAAAATTATAGAAAAAAAAACTGATAAAAAATCACAATTTATCTGCATACGTCGCAGAAATTTGGTGTGCGTCACTTTCACCAGTGGATGTCTTCGTAGAAAACTGGATTAGAACACATGCAGCAAATAAAAGGAATACGCACGCAGCAATATTGAAGTGACATAAAACATTTAAATTTAATCAAACAGAAAAAGAAATCTATTTATTTTTCTATTTAAAAGAAAAAAGTCATAAAAACTTTGATTTGAGATTTTCCGATAATCTCTTAAGGCTGTTCTCAAATCAAAAAGGGCAACTTCCTGACATAAGTTTTATTTATTTTTGTTCGAAAATACATGATACTAGCTGGTGTTGTTGTTCAGAAACTAGGTCATCGAGCTGTTTTTTTCCGATTTTTTGCAAACCTAATAGATCTTTCCGAAAATAGTGTCAAAATGAACGTTTTGAACCGAATTTCCGCGCGAAAGTAGATAAATCACTCAAGAGCGGGCGAAAAACGGGTTTGTCACGTGATCGAAATTGCTTATAACTCAATGGGTAATGGATGGATCAAATAATGGAAAAAATAGTTCCATTCCAAATCGCTTCCATGGTCAGGCTTTCCAATTTTATAGCTTTCCATTAAAAAATGAATTTGTAAATGTGTCAAAACGTTTTGCGCTCGTTGAGCAGAGCAGTTAAGAACAGCCTTAATAGCATTTTTTAATCGCCAAAAGCATCTTTTATATTTCGCGTGTGAAAATTAGAAACATTTATATGATGTTTAATAAAATATTTTGATTTATAGCATCATTTCTTCTTATTTTTTTTTTTTTTTTTTTTTTTTTACATGCGTTCTTTTAACTTACAATTATGTTTGTCAGTTGCACTCAAATCTTTTTATTCATTTTTCACCCCCTTCCTGTTGACATAGAGTTTTAAAATTTGGAATATATATGTATTCCTGAGGTCAGTACTTGAATTGGAGATTGATTTTTTTAAATTCGATCCCTAAGGGGGCAACAGTGGGGGGGGGGGGGGGTGAATTACTTAATTGTTACGTTTGATTTCCTATAGAGAAGTCAGTATTATCTTCAACAATGAGTATTTGTTGAAAAGTACTAATGACAGGGTTACCACGATACCGCCAAACCTTGGCCAACGTGGCGAAATATCGCCAAATTTGGTGACAAAAAAAGTTTCGTATATGAAGCCAGCTTGGATATAGCTGGCTAATTTGGCAAAATTTTCATTTAAATCCATTTATCTTCCATAACTCAACGAATTAAATTTAAACTCCGTGTATTTAATTTTTTTTCAAGACTTTTGTACTATTTAGTGCATTTAAAAAACATACATATTTGCTAAATTTTTGTAAATTTTAATAAAAGCATGATTTTCAAAAAAAAAAAAAAAAAAAAAAAAAAAAAAAAAAAAAAAAAATCCATTTATATTCATTTCTTTTTAGTCTTTAAAATGAAATTGGTACTTTACCAGTATAAGTGCCTTGGCGAGGTAGAGAAATTTGGTTTGGCGAGACACAAGTAAGTTTTTCATGCATATTTCTCGGCAAACTATTCATTGTTTCATATACTCAAGCAATTTTTTAAAGATTTATACAATTTATTTTGTGTAAACAAGTGACTTACCTATTTTTATATGCAAACAAAAGTAAATCGTATATAAAGCATTGATATTATTATAGATAAATAAAATGTTTTTATGTATTGCACAGATGCCATATACACATCGGGTTTGGCGTAATTTTTTATGCCAATTTGGCGAAAACATCGTTTTCGATTACGAGTTACATATAGCGTGCTATAATAGCACGTTATTTTTTATTTCAGTATGAAAAGAAAATACAGTGATTAACAAAACATTTTCTACTATCTTTAAAATGATAGAACAATCAATAAATGATGTAATTCTAGAACAAAACAATTTATAATAACATTATATATGGTTACCATGTCAGGAAAAGTAACGCCATTTTGGCGCCAATTAGATACATCGGTGCTTATATGACATCTGTGCCATATTTACTTATAAAAATAAGCATAAAGGGTCATCAGGTTTGTTTTCATAGCTGTTTATATCTTTTTGCAACAAACCTGACTTTTTGAGGCCGAAACTGTACAAAAATGAATAAATAAATAAATAAATAATAATAAAAAAAATAGCAATTTATCAAATTACAGCGACCATTTGGAAAACGATATTTTTGAAGACTAAAATTTAAGACATAAAAAATCGCACGGAGTTGATCATACATTACGTATGCCATGAATTAAACATTAATAGTGTTATTACACGTAAAAATTGCAAGCCAAAAATATCGCCTGCGACCCGTCAGATTTCATGAAACTTAAGTACTATCCACCTGAAACTTACGTAAATATCCAAGCATTTCATTGGCTGTTCGGGAAAAGGCTTTTCCATCGTCAGATTTCCAAGAAATCTGACGGCCAATTTTAAATGAAATTTCATTCTTAAACTTCTAAACATCCGACAATATTACTTTTTACACCGTCGGATAGAGAAAAAAATGTACTTTTAAATGCAATTTGTTTGAAAGCTGTATCTCAATTTGTTTCTGAGTTATTATTATTTTTTTTTTTTTGTAGTTTTTATTACTTTTTTTTTCATACTGGCAACAGAAGGTATCCATCGTTGTTGAAATTAAAGGGAAATACAGATTACTGTATAGACCAATCATAAAACGAATAAAATGCGGATTAAACCAATGAAAACCTCCAGATATGCTTTTAATTTCCCATCCTGACGAGAACAATAACCATTTTTCCAAATGGTTAAAAAAAAAAGAAAACGGGAAGTCTGCTTTTTCAGAATTTAGTGTCACCCCCAATGAAAATATACATAAATGTATATAAATATAGATAGTACAAAACATATTTCAGTTTTAAGACTTGAAGCACACGCTTTTATTTTATATAAAATGACGCCATCCGCGTCCACTGAAAAATTCTTCATTTACGATTTAGTCTTAAACAACATTTATTGTAAACTACATATAGGACGTCATTATCGCTGAATAATATACAAATCCAAAAAAAGAGATGTCGTCATTCAAGAAACTCTACAAAAAAAAAAATCGGCTATATCATGAATCATATGCCTTCATTTGTTGTAATGCACTGGTGTCCAAATTTAAGGACCAATCACAAAATGCTAATTTTCAAGTACGCGAATACTCAAAAGTAAATCATATAATTCGAATAATTACTATCTCTACAGCGCAGCTAGTCCATATAACATCTCATTCATGTCACACATAGTCACAAGTGTTACAGTCACTGCGGTGAAGCAAAAAATAGGAAATTCCATACATCTCATTATGAGTCTCAAATGATCACTATATGTGACTCCACTGAGTCGTCACTGTGACTTCTGCTTTGTGGCGAGTCACCATGTGACTTTACAATGTAAGTACATTGTGAGTCTCATGTGACTGTCATCTGTAGACTCAATTTCAAAGTCATCGTGAACGCTGCATTAAGATAAGTTATCAAATAATGTCACATTAAAGTCACATGATGACTTTCAGGTGACAGAGAGACTACTGTGAAGTCACCATTGTGCCCTTTTGTGAAAAGTCACCATGTGACTATAATGTGATATTATTTGGTGACTTATCCTATAGCAACGTTCATGATGAATTTGAAATTGAGCCCAAAAGTGACAGTCACATGAGAGTTACAATGTAATTACATTCTAAAGTCACCTGGTGACTCGGGACAAAGTAGCTGTCACATTGACGTCTCAGTGAAGTCACATATAGTGATCATTTGTGACTCATAAGGAGACGTGTGGAATTTCCTATTTTTTGTTTCACCGAAGTGACTGTGACACTTGTGACCATGAGTGACATGAATAAGATGCTATATGGACTAGCTGTGCTGTAGATATAGTAATTATTTGAATTATATTATTTCCTTTTGAGTATTCCCTGGCTTAAAAATTAGCATTTTGTGACTAGTCCTTAATTTTGGACATCAGTGTATTAAGAGGCCACACTAGTCACGGCTTGAAGTTCGAACGCTAATGATAAGTCTATGGGAACAATATTTTCAAATATCTTGCTTGATTTTTAATATTTTTAAATGATTTTTTTTGCACAGGATAGCTGAGGACTATCTGTTTACGGGCTATTTTTTACTTTTCCGATTTTCGTTGTAGTTTAATTCTCAGGATCCTGTCAATTTAGGATCCAGTGAAATTCGAGGTGTTGTGTCCTTTTTAGTCTTATAACATTCATATCAGCAAAATTCAGGAAAATTTTAAAAATAACAACGAAAATATAGAGTTTAAGCTTTCCAATAACATGCTTTCAATAGTTCTACTACAATTAGGCTGAGCAAAATATGCAAAGATTTTTATGAAAAATGTGTCAAAAATGGCCTCGTAATGTTATGCTCTCCGCCTCTACCAAGACGATGAAAACCACGCCTATTAAAAATATGATTGGCTAGTATCCAAACACTTTAGCAAATGGAAACGATTTAATTGTGATTGGATTATTGCACCGTGTTAAAATAGATCACTCCTATTTCAAACCTTGGATTTATTTTTTTCTAAAATTATTGTTTAATTTCAACAAACGACTCTTGAAAGAATGAAATATTTTAAATTCTATATTTCTATGAATAACGAAGGAAATTATACATTTCGTTTATATAAACAATTTCAGAACCGCACAGAGGGAGTTACAACATATAGAAGTTATTAAGGAATCAAATTTCAGTCCTAGTTTATTAAGTAAAATGGTAAAAAAGTAGACGAGTATTTTTTAAATTATTTTTTAAGTTAAAATAGTTAACAAATAGTTACGAAGTCATAATTTGTTAGAACATATTTGTGGCCTGGCCAGGAGACTGGTTTTCAAGCCTCCTATTCTTGTATATGTATAAAATATTCGACAATTTAACATTTTACGTTCGAAAAACAGTTTTTTTAATTAAAAATCAGCAGAATTTAAAGTTAATAAGTTTTAAAGATTGTTAACTTTAAAATTGTAAATCAACTTGTTCAAAATTTTAAAGAAATATTTTTATAGTTCATTACTTTAATATTTATTATTTTTAAGGGGACAGTACACCTTTAACAGTCGGAGAACGAAATTTGTCCTGTGTAACAGACATAATTTTTAAAGAGCCCACTTCAGACACGGAGAGAAAGTAAAACGAAGTCTATGGGGGCGTTAATTTAAAATTTCTCGCTTTGTTTTAATATTATTGAATGATGTTTTTTACATAGGATAGTTGAGCACGGCTAGATTTTACTTTTTAGATTTTTATTATATATATATATATATATATATATATCAGTGGCGTGGCGTCCGGTCATCGCTGGATGCGGCGATGACCAAGCAATATTTTAAAACTCTTAATAAGCTTTTAAAACTCTACGATCCAGTTTTAGCAGAACATTTGGAGTTCATGTATAAGTGAAGGTAAGATTTAAAGTTTCTTTTTTGAACATTCAACCATTGAATTTTAGAGTTAATAATTTTTCACCACAAACTTAAATAATTGCGATGACCACCGAAAATTTTCACGCCACGCCACTGATATATATATAAAGCCCAGTGGTGTAGTGGTCAGGGCATCTGCCTGCCGCACCGCAGGTCGAGAGTTCGACTCCCGACTGGGCAAGGTTCACTCAGCCTTTCATCCCTTTGGGGTCGATAAAATGAGTACCAAGCTTGCTTGGGAACTAAACACCGAGGGTCTCGCGTTAGGCTGACCACCTGGCCGGGACGCATGTTGTATAGTACCTCGGTCCTAGGGTCAAGAAAACAGAGATGGGCACTGTCGGCCCTGATCCTCATGGATTGTATAGCCGCAGAGTTTAGTTTAGTATATATATATATATTAGGAAAGTTTCAATTTCAGAAACGATTCACCCCTGTTCCGAAATTAAAAGTAATTTTTTTTAAATATCTGAAACCAAAATCGAAAGAGTAAAGACTAGCCCGGTTGTAGATCGTCTTCAGCTATCTTATACAAAAAAAAAAAAATCATTTTAAAATGTTAAAAAGGAAGTGAGATAAAAAGGAAGTGAGATTTGAAAATAACGCTCCCATATATTTAACGTTAGCGTTTACATTTTTTTCCCGTAACCCGCGTGGGTTCTCAAATGTAACGCAAAGATATTTTTTTTGCAACGGTTAGGAAGCGCGAAAATTTATCATTAACTTTAATAATGTAAAACTAAAAGTTATGAAACTGTAAGATAAAATATAGCATTTTATAAAAATATACTAGCTAGCAATTTTTTTTTCTAATACGTATTACCTTTTAATATTTTATACTTCACTTACATGGACATTCAAAAGTATTTTATATTATGGTCTATGTGGGAAAATACATTTGCGTGTATTTTAATGACATAAAACAATTTTAAACATACAATTTATTCGCATTATTGAAGAGCATAGGTTCTTGTACAGGGGAATTAAAAAGTATATTTCGTTACATTATGGACTACGAAGAAAAAACGTTTGCGGGGTATTTTAATAACGTTTTCTGTTACAACATAATGAAATTGATATGAATTTATGAGGCGCAGTAAAACATGCTTTCTGAAGGGATAGCAAAGCATTTATCATTCATTTACAGAGTCACAGAAAAGGGTTCAGTTTTATTACAGAAAAAAACTGCTTGCAAAGTGTGTTTTAGTTATGTTTCACGATTTCAAACAAGATGGAATTCATATACGTTACTGAGGTTTACAATATGATGCTTACATTATAATATGATGTGCATCACATTTTATTTAATTAACAGGGGCACATAAAAGATATTGGATACAATATTGCATATGAAGTATTGTCTATTAGGGATGATTGCTGAAAGTGAGATTTCAGCTATGATATACGTTTTTAACTAAATTTCTGCATACTAGATTATATATATAAATTCGATAGACTACGTATAGGGCTACGCAAAAGAACTAGGAAGAATTGTTGAGAAATTGATTAATTTTATTTTCAAATTCAACTACATTTAGAAAGATATGTTTGGAAAATAAAAATATAATAATATACAAGGCTATTCAAAGAATTGGATGCATGCACGCCTATTTCAGACACGGGAAGGAATGAAAACGCTAATTTTAAGTCTATGGGGGGGGGGGGGGTCATTTTCATATTTCTCGCTTTGATTTTAATATTTTTGAATGATTTTTTCTTTTTCTTTTTTTTTTCTTTTTTTTGCATAGGTTATCTGGTGACTATCGACAGTGAGGCTAGCTTTTACTTTTCGATTTTGGCTATAGTTTTTTTTTATCTATAATAGGATAGTTTAAATTTTAGAGCGGATTCCAACCGGTTATGAAAGTAAAAGTAATTTTAAAGAAAAATATCTGAAACAAAAATCGAAAAAGTAATAACTAGCCCGGTTATAGAGCGTCCTCAGCTATCCTATGCAAAAAAATTCATTTTAAAAGGTTTAAAAGGAAGCGAGATAATTGAAAATATAATGCTCCCATAGACTTAACATTAGCGCTTTCATTTTTTTTCCCGTTACTAGTGTGGGTTCTCAAATGAAACATAAAGATAATATTTGTAACGGTTAGGAAACGCGAAAATTTATCTTTAAATATCTACCCTATATATATAAAATCCTAATGAAACGAATTTATGAAACGATTCTTTGAAACGACTGATTAAACGACTGATTCAGTTTCACGGCTATTTTTCCTAAAATATGGAATACATTGCGATGAAATTAACACCAAAAATCCGTATTGATCTGCGGTTCTCAAAGCTGGTATTAGAACTTTTAAATTCGAATTAGTTTTCGAAATATTAATTTTTTTCTAATTAGGGTTTCGTTCATCTGACGAAACCCTATTCGTCTTGCTCCTCTGTCTGTCTGTCTGTCTGTCTGTCCGTCACAGAGCCCGTTCTCAGAAACTATACATGTTAGAGACTTGAAATTTTGGGTACTTATAGCTGAACACCTCACATCAAACAACAAATCATAAAATTTTGAAAAAGTTGGTAATTAACCTAATTACGGGCTAATTAAATTCTAAAATTAACCAATCAACCTTTTGAATGCAGGTGAAAATGCACGTTATCGAAATCCTCCCCAGTTTCTCCTAATGGTTGCCAGTAAACTCGGCGGATGCTCCGTCAAATCAGCCGGTGCAGGGTTACCACGGAGTACTTTAAGCAATAAATGAAGTGGACCTTCAAAAAGCAAAATTGGATCTGCCGAAATATCGGTCGTACAAATTCGTAACAGGTGTAGAAATACGCGGAAAAAATTCTACTTTATTTTGGTATAAATTTCAAATTTCTGCATAGGATAGAACGCAAAAAATCCACTAAAAATCCATCGATAAAAATTTAATTTCTGTGTTTTTAAAAACAATGAAAACAGATTTCCATTCACCGGAAGGCAACTGTCATCATTTCTCGACATATCGGCGCGGGAGAAATTTAAGGGGAGGAAAGTCTAATACGAAATTTAAACTTTTTAAATATTAAATTTTTCGATTAAATTTTTTGACATCCGGGCTGGATATTTCTCGCAGATTCCACACATACCCGGTTCAAAGAGATTGCTTCATTACGAGCTGAGATATTAATTATTATTTTATTCCTTTTATTTCCATCAAATGCCAGATTAAGATGGAGGCACGTGCTTTTTTAACGGAGATTTCATTTAAATTGGGAAATTAACAATTTGCGTGGTGTGTTTCGATGGCGCGCTATGAGATAAGTATTAATTATTCAATATGAAAAAGTTTATAGGTTTATAAGTGTTCATCCCACTATTTCCGAATAGCAATTTCAGGAAATATCTTAAATTATTGTTTAAGACCGCCACTCGATGTCTTCGAAACTTTAAGATACTTTATAACAGATAAGAAAAAGTGTAAAAAAGAATGGAGTGTGATATTTCGAGGAGTGGAGGGGGGGGGGGGGGGGACTAGATTTATTTATTAAATCTTAGCGTTTGTTATCGCAGAAAATGTTTTAAATTGTTGGTTAAGACTGCACTGCCACCCTCCCGACCATGTATCTACGGAGAGATTGCGCAAAGGAGTTTCGTTCAGATATGCTTTTGTTAAGAATAGAGTGCGCTCCCTGGTGGTGGAATGCGGAACTAACGTAACGCGATTTTGTTAAAATTAGGAAATATAACAAGGCGATCCGTTTGCAACTTTAAGATACTTCATGACACATAATAAAAAGCTTATAAAATAATGGTGCATGCAATTTCCTGTGAAGGGAGGGCGGGGGAGGGGCGCTGGATTTCTTTTTTAAAAAATAGCGTTTACGACCTTTTTAGGTGTCGTTTTTTGAGCACTATGATATACTCAGACACGTGCTGCTTATGAAATATAAAAATGTCAAAATTTTAGTTACCACTATTTCCGAATAGTACTTTCAGCAAATTTCTTAATTTCTCGCTTAAGGCCGCCACCAACTCCAGTAACACATCCACTGATAGGTTGTTTAACAGAGTTTCGATCTGATACACTTTTGTTATGAATAGTGTGCGCTCCCTGGTGGTGGAATTTGCAACTAACATAACGCAATTTTGTTAAAATTATGAAATCTAACAAGTCGATCTGCTGGAAACTTTGACATAGTTCATAGCACATAATAAAAAGCTTATAAAAGAATGTTCCGTGCAATTTCCTGGGGCGCCTACCTATCTCGGGTGCTATAGACCCGATCCCCTCGACTAATATACCTACGCATAGGTTGTAAAACGGAGTTTCCTTTGGATAGAGGTTTGTGTAGAATAGAGTGCGCCCCTGGTTGCGAAATGTGGAACTAACAGATTTCACAAAAGGATAAAGTGTTTTAAAGGAATATTAAACGAAACCCTCTGTGAGATCTGTGATCACACTTACCCACTTGTTTTAAGTACATTTTTCTAATGATGGCAACTGAAATTTTAATCAGAACAGATATTTTTTTTTCTTATTTCAGAAAAGGTTATTTTAAATTAATTTGGCGACCAGTTTGGCCTCCCTTAAATATATGCCAAAAAATGTATCGTGCTACTTTTATTTATAATTCAATTTACTTGAACAATCTTTCGCCAAATCGAAAGATTCTGATTGGCGCCAAAATGGCATTATTTTGATTGACATGGTAACTCGGCTATTGTTGTTTATTTAATAATAAATGTTTATTTACTTTTATTTCTTTTTTTAAAATTATATAAATTATTTTGTTCTATAGTTATTAATTATTTTTTTTGTTATTTCCTTTGGAAAATAATAGAAAATAATTTAAAAATACGGTACTACTTACGTAAATAAGTGCGAGTAGTAAATCAAAATTACGTCCATTACGAATCATATCATAATATTAAAATATTTATTTGCTTAAAATACGTTATAAAAACACATTAAAATTAAATTAAAAATCTATATTTTGTAAATATAGATAAAATATATTTATAATATGGATTTTTAATTTACTTTTAATGTGTTTTTATAACGTCTTTTAAGCAAATAAATATTTTAATATTATGATACGGTACTACTTAGTTATTCCGTCGACCAAATTCGCCAAATTATGTAAATCGCCAAATTATACAAATTGACATAATTTTTATTTTAAATAACGAAAGAACAAATAAATTAGTATAACATTAATAAATATACAAATAAAACGTCGAAATAAAAATCACTTGATGACGTAAACATGTGTAACTTACATAAAGTCAAGTGAATGTGACATTTACGATCAACCATTATTGACATTTAATATTATAGTTTGGCGATAGATTTTTGGTCGACGGGATAACTAAGTAATACACAAAATGCATATGTAACTGCTATTCGAAAACAAGGTTTTCGCCAAATTTTTGTAAAAAAGAAAAAAAAACACGCCAAATCTGCGGTGCGTATGTGACATCTGGCCAAATGTTAAATAATGCGGGAAGAGTTCCATATTGTGTGCTGGTTTTTTGGCGAGATTTTTTTTTGGCGTTAAATGAATCGATGTCGTTGCGATCTTCAGTCTTTGAGGTTGTTTTTTTTCTGGAATAAACTTTATTCATATGTTTTTTGCGTATTTTTTTTTTTTTTTTTTTTTTTTCTTGCATTTAGCCTATATTTTTCGGAAAAATATATAACTTTGTTTTAATTTGACATGTATAATAAATATAATAAATACATAAAATATAAGTACATAATATTTATTTATAGGCGTATATATACTATATTTGTATAAGGTATATCTCTATACGTGATATATATAAAACTATCTCTGTAAACATCGTACTTTTTTTAACATGTGACATACATAAGATTTATTAAATATATATATATTTACAAATATTTAAAGACCATGTTTTTCCGACATCCTGAAAAAATTTATAAGACGCTAAAAATGGCTTTTTGACGCCATTTTGGATTCATTCGCCAATCGCGCCAACCAGCACACAATATGGAACTCTTCCCAATAATGCAACAAACCATGACATTTAATTTCAACTTCAAATCAATGTTTTAATTTACCGCTCGAAAAAAAAATGCTATCTGGCAATTTGAAAAAAAGCTATTGGCGAGATTTGCACCCGGCTAGCGTAACAGTACCAAGAATTCTTTGTGACCATGACAACTTTTATATAGTTTTATTTGAAAAAAAAATTTGATTTTTTAACCAAAATGGAAATCTTTTGTACAGATGTTATATACGGACCCATATTGGCGCGATTTATTTTCTGACGCCAATGGCATATACGCAACGGGTACTGGCGCCAAAGTATTGTTATTTTGCTTGATATGGCAAGCCGTATGTTGTTTTTTATGCTGTTGATGCGTTTCCCAAATTGGCGTCGGAAAAAAATCGCGCCAATATCCTATATGACATCTGTGCCAAAGTTTCATATGAAAGGCGAAGGGATCAGACCGTATTTGTTTATGACAGTTGTTGACTTGAACTATTATAATATAGATGAAACGATGGCGATAAAATAATATTTGGCGACTTATCACCTGTGCATGGCTAACATTAAAGTACCAAAATGGCACCTAGAGTATAAAAAGCGAAATGGCCCGCCCGAAACTGTTGATGATAGTCACATGACTTAGGCTATTGTTATAGAGATTGTTTTAAAATACCGGGAGACAAAGACTCTGTATACTTAATTCATTTTATTTCAGCTATTTTTCAAATGTTTAACTGATCCTCTTTAATCAAAAACGAAAATAACCATTGGATGTCTTAACAGCAACTGATTCGGCCTTACATATTTGCAATCAAATGGAATTGAATGGAAACCCATTTACAGTGAGATCTGCACAGCTTTTTTCAGTATAATTCAATCTTCTCTTATATTTGTAAACCCATCAGATTAGCGTGTTTTTAGATTCTGCAGTGTCTGAACGGGGGTTGGCGAGCGTAACTTGCAGGGGGCAGAGCCCCCTAGTAATAATGTAAAACTAAATAATGAGACTGTAAGGTAAAATATAGCATTTTATAAAAGTCTGTCAGCTGACAAATTTATTTTGCAATACGTAACTGTAACGCAATCCTGGTTTAAATTGAATATTTTCATGGTTCCCCTAAAAATATTTTACAATTGTATCTGCTAAGACGGATACAACCCACCTAAAACGGTATTTCGCACTCATTGTTTTTTTTCCGTCCTACCAGGTTTTATAGCGTCACGTTTTTAGCATGAGGGGTCGAATTTTAATTACTATCAGATCGCGCGTATTCTTTTATATTATGGCCTATATGGGAAAAATAATTTGCGGTGTACTTTAATGATGTAAAACAATTTTAACATAAAAATTATGCACCTTATTTTAAGTGCACAGCTCCTATGCGGAAAGGTTGGCTGTCCACGAGTGGGTGATTTCGGTACGTGTACAGGGGAATTAAAAGTATATTTCTTTATATTATGGCCTATTAAGAAAAAACGTTTGCGGCGTATTTTAATAACGTTTCTCTGTTACAACATAATAAAATTGATATGAATTTATGATGCGCAGTAAAATATGCTTTCTGAAGGGGTTGAAAAGCATTTATCATTCATTCACAGGGTCAGAGAAATGAGTTCAGTTTTATTACAGAAAATACTGCTTGCAAAGTGTGTTTTAGTTATGTTTCACGATTTCAAACAAGATGGAATTCATATACATTACTGACGTTTACTACAAGATGCTTACATTAGAATATGATGTGAATCACATTTTATTTCATTTACAGGGGCATATAAAAGTTGCTGGACACAATACTGTATACGAAGTATTCTCTATTAGAGTTGATTGCTAAAAATGAGTTTTCACCTATGATATCCGTTTTAATACTTGATTATATATATGATTTCTATAGACCGTGTATAGGGCTACGCAAAAGAACTAGGAAGAATTGCTGAGAATGAGAGTGAATTGCTAATTTTTTTTAATTAAATTCTACATTTTCAAGTTCAACTATAATTAGAAATTGTTTGTAAAATATAAATATAATAATATACAAGGCTATTCAAAGAATTGGATGCATGCGCGCGCCTATGAATGATAATTTCTGGAAGTACGATTTCAGTTGTTTTAAGCATATTTATACTGCAATAATTTTGATCTTCACATGTTGCGTGTATATAAACTTGTTCGAATGCAAGGGCTGTACAAAATAATGCAAATATACTGCCGGTTATTGGTAGAAATTGCTGAAAGTTTACTTTCATCTGCATTAATCGTTTTCTTATTATATTAAATTTTATCATTTTTTTCATGCCGTTAAAACAAGCCCAAGAATATCCATTGATGACTTTATCATTTTAATTTTTCAATAATTTGAACAATTTAAATTTACTAAGATTTAACAAAAACTTAAAGCTAGTAAGTATTAAAGAATGTTTACTTTGAAAGTTTTGATCAACTTTAAAGGAATATTGTTAATATTTATTACTTTTAATATTTGTTATTTTTAACGAAAAAGTACAACTTTAACAGCCGCAGAAAATGCGAAATTTGTCCTGTATTACACATCTTTCTTTAAGGGCCCACTTCAGACACGGGAAGAAATAAAAAAGCTAATTTTAAGTCTATGGGGGCGTTAATTTCAAATTTCTCGCTTTATTTTAATAGATTTTTGCATTGGATAGCTGAGGACGATCTACAACCAGGCTAGTTTTTACTTTTTCGATTTTAGTTTTAGTTTTTTTTAATATTAGGGTAGTTTCGACTTCAGAATGGATTCCAACCGGTTCCGAAAGAAAAAACTAAATATAATAATATACAAGGCTATCCAGAGAATTGTATGCATGCACGCCTATGGATCATAATTTCTGGAAGTGTGATTTAAGTAGTTTAAGCATGTTTATACTGGAATAAATTTTATCTTAACATGTGACGTGTATAAAATCTTGTTGCTAATGTAAGGGCTGTACAAAAGAATGCAAATACACTTCCGTTAATTGGTAGAAATTCCTGAAAGTTGATTTTCATCTGTATTACTCATTTTCTTATTATATTAATTTTTAGCATATTTTTCATGCCGTTAAAACATGCCTAAGAACATTGATGATTTCATTATTTTAATTTTTCCTAATTTTGAACAATTTAAATTTACTAAGATTTAACAAGAACTTAAAATTTGTAAGTTTTAAAGATTGTTAACTTTAAAAGAGTTGATCAATTTGTTCGAAACTTTAAAAAAATATATTAATATTTATTATTTTTAATATTTGTCATTTTTATGGGTACAGTATACCTTTAAAAGTCTAAGAAAATGCGAAATTTGTCCTGCGTAACATATTTTTTCCAAGAGCCCACTTCAGACACGGGAAGAAATGAAAATGCTAATTTTAAGTCTATGGGGACGTTATTTTCAATTTTCTGGCTTTGATTTTAATATTTTTGAATGATTTTTTTTTTTTTTTGCATAGGATAGCTGGGGGCGATCAACAACCAGGCTAGGTTTTACTTTTTCGATTTTAGTTTCAGTTTTCTTTTATTATGATAGTTTCAATTTCAGAACCGATTCCACCAGTGCCGAAAGTATAAGTAATTTTTTTTTTAATATCTCTAACCAAAACCGAAAAATTAAAAAACAGACCGGTTGTAGATCGTTCTCAGCTATCCTATGCAAAAAAAAAAAAAAAAAATCATTTTAAAATATTAAAAAGGACGCGAGATATTTGAAAATAACGCTCCCATAGACTTAACATTAGCGCTTACATTTTTTTCCCGTCACTACACTGTAAAAAAAGGATTAAATTACGGAAATACTACTGGCAATCTAGACGATAGTACTATTTCCGTATTTTAACGGAACTTTTTCCCTTTAAATTACATAAAAAATCCGTTAAATTCCGGTCTAAGTGCTGGCGTCTAGATTGCCAGTAGTATTTCCGTATTTTGGTCTTTTTTTTTTTCTACAGTGTTGTATGTGTTCTCAAAGGTAACCTAAAGATATTTTTTGTAACGCAAAGGGAACGCGAAAATTTATCATTAACTATAATAATGTTAAACTGAAAATAAGGAGACTGTATGGTAAAATATTACATTTTATAAATGTCTGCTAGTTAACAAATTTATTTTCTGATACCTAGCTGTAACGAAACCCTGGTTTAAACGGAATTCTCATTATTACCCTAAAAATACCCCGCAATTGTATCTGCAAAGACGCAAAAAACCCATCTAAAAAGGTATTTAGCACCTATTGTTTATGTTTCCGCCTTACCAAGATTTATAGTGTCATGTTCTCAGCATGAGGGGGTCGAATTTTAATTACAACTAGGACCCGCATTTTTCTTGAACTCCGCCTTTTTTTTTTTTTTTTTTGGAGGGAAAATAAAATTTGATATCGATACGAGTGTGTTTCGAAAGGTTATTCGCCCGACAAAGAAAATGAAAAAAATTTGACAATATTTAATTTTTTTAACGTAGTTCCTTACAACTTAAAAAAATTAAACCAACGAGTTTCCGACTTTTTATTATCTTTAGCATAATATGCCTTATCTAACTTTGGAAATCAAGTGGTGGTCTCTGCTTTAACCCCATATTTTGAAGTGAATTTCCGACTACCGAGCCATTTCTTCAGGCTTGGGAAAAGGAAATAATCGCTGGGAGCAAAATCCGGTGCATGTGGAAGCACTACAGAGCGTAGGTCATTGACTTTCGTAGCGAAAACTACAAGCATGTGTGCAATAGCACTGCTGTGGTGAAAGAACACGTATTTGTTGCTCAGGTATAGACGTTTTGTCGGAATAAGCACTCTTTAATTGGTCCCGTAGAAATGCATAACACTGTCCGGTGACGATTCTACTTTTTTGCCGGTGCTCTATGATCACCACACTTTGTGAATTCCCGAAAACCGTATCCATGGCTTTTCCAGCAGATGGAACCGTTTTCACTTTCTTTGGCGCAATTTCAGCTGCTCTTTCACATTGTTTAGATTGCTGTTTCATCTCTGGTGAATAATGGCGAATTCATGTTTAATCCACCGTTATAAGACGTTGATGAAAATCAGAAGATTGGTTAAGTTTTCTAACTTAACTTGAAATCACCATAGTCCACATTACTAAAGGCAGTGGGCCATCCGCACTACCTTCTTTTGAAAAAAAAAATCGAACAGTGAAGATGGAGAAACTCATAAAATGATAAAGAAAGGAGGGGGGGGGGGGGGGCGTGAAGAAGGAGACCAATTTCACGAGGTTTAATTTGATTATGTTAATAAATGAAGTGTTTTCATGGAGGAATTTTCAGCAGAAAGTCCACCCAAATTAGCATTTCATTGCAAAGTATATATATGTGATAAAATCATAATAAAATCTCCACTTTTGAATTTGCCAAATTCGATCTATAAGCGATGTTCTAATGGAGGCAAATCAGACAAATTTCTACCACTTATTTTAAAATGTTATTATTGTCTTAATTAACTGAAGTTATTAAATAGGATAAAAAAAATTAAAAAATTTGTAATAGAAGTATGCCTACTTCATCCTCGTGAAATCGGAAGCTACGGTTCGATCCAGCACATTTCGGCCTGAAACTTTTTCTATAAGCAAGCCTCTATGATTGAATACGAGTCATAATTGATTGTATCAGTTTATAAGTCTTTGTTGGCTAAATATTTGAAAGTAGAGGTCTCCTCGGAGGGAAATTTCTTGTTCCTGGAACTTGACAGTACAATTAGCAGTAAAAAAAAAAAAAAAAAAAAAAAAAATTACGTTTTATGAAGCTAAAACTTTAGCCTGACTCAGTTTCTACAAAACATGTCGATATTTTTAAAACAACGTTATTCTACATTATTCAAAAACCAGATTTACGCATAGTTTTTATTTTCAGATTATTTTCGAAATTCATGGAATATAAGGAATAGTAGCAATGTTAATAATTATTTAGACTACATTGATGACTACATCGAAGAGGCCTTTTAATCAAAGCAAAAGTCAGTTCCTACCTACAGAAGATTTTTCTTCGCATTCAGTGAGACAAGAAAATTGTTTATTAATAGATGTTACGTAGAAAATACAGCATTAATTTGCAGAAATACTGTTTATAATTAAGTAAATTAAATCAAGCAATCCGCTAGAAGCAGCTTCAAACAATCAACAATTAGGCACTGTTTTCCAACAAGACTGCTAGACCACATGTATCTAGCCCACTTCAGACACAAACTGTTATAATTGAGATGAAATGCTTCAATCCAAGAACCATTCTCCAAAACTTGCATCGTCGTATGACCGTTTATTTAGATCACTTCAAAACATTTTGAGGATAAGATATTTTATTTTTTGGAAGATTTGAGAAAATACATCGATTCTTTAGCCAGATGAGCGCTAATTATGTAACTGCTAGGAATTGAAATTTACACGAAATACATTTTCTTTAATTTCCATCAACAATATGCGACAAACTTTTGCATCCGTCCCAAAAATTGGAATTTGGTAATAGATTCTTCTCTGGTCTTTTACTATGAATTTTAATAACACTCGATCTTTACTTTCAATTTACATTGGTATCCTGTTAAAGATTGCGTTAGTTAACATTTTTATTTCATGTTGTATTGTAATGGCACATTCTTTCGTTTACTACAATTCGTTATTCAATCACACAATTTTATAAAATGATCAGAGAGGAAATTAAGGCTCACAAAGCAACAATTAGTAAATTTGTTATTAGCTTTTCAAGAATTATAGGAGAAGGATAATACCGTCATCAACAAGTCTATCACTGTGAAAGTCTGCGTTATATAAGTAGAAAATGTCAGTAGGACATTTTTAACAAACTGATAAAAACATCTTCTGGGCACCAATGAATGGCAGCTTACCATTGTCTTGATCGGCAAGTTCAAGTAGAGGCTGCAAAGTAAAACCAGTGATAATTTACCAAGCTAATTTATAAACTAGTAAAAACAGTTTCTTAGCAACAACGAATGATAGCTTAACACTGTTATGATCGGTAAGGTCAAGTAAAGACTATAAACTAAAAGCACTGCTAATTTACCAAATTCCGATATAGGACACAGATTGGTAAAGGATATTACGGCAACTCCTCCTGATTATTAACTGGGAAGTAGAGGAAGAAGATGGAGAATCTCTGGAGATATTTGACTGTGAGCTTTCAACTGACAAGGTAAAAAAAAAAATCTCTATCAGCAATGCGGGGAAAATAAAATTGTAACTTAGTCTAAAGATAAAGATGCAGAAAAATAAATTTATTTTCACTGATTTCTGATAAAGAAAAAGAATGCTTTGGTAAAATTGGAAGAAATTCGAAATATTGCTTTGAAATGGAGTTCTATGAAATTCATTATCAGAATTGCATATCAATGTAATAAAAAATCCAAGCAGTTTTCAGAGAAAATAAAAACAAAGTCTTTCTCAAACAATTGTAAAAAAAAAAAAAAAAAAAAAAAAAAAAAAAATACAGCTGTATTTGTTACAAAAATCTCCAAATTCAGAGTAATGAATTAAAAAGGTTTTTATACACAATCTAGGTATAAAAACACAGATAGGATGTTTTTGTGCCTGTCCACAGATTCCTAAAGAGTGATACAAGATTTCACAGGAAGGGATTTGTTCGACGGGTGGCAATTGCACAGACCATCAGCTCATCAAGTTGAAGGCTGAAATTTTAGGTTTAGATAGAACTCAATTAGCATATTAAAATGCAAATGGTCTGCTAAGTCATATCTTGATAGAAAACACCTGCACACCGGAGTTTAGTTTTTGATCGATTGGTTTATCATTGTATTTTGCAGCACCCAAATGTATGAAAATATTGAAGTTTGGGTGCATGAAAACACAATGGTAAACCTGCGGATCAACCACTAAATTGATGTTCTGCAGATGGTTTCCACCAAGATACGACTTGGCAGACCAATGCATATAGCTTGTATATAAAATAAACGGTCAAGTACGAGTATTACTCGCGCTCAGAGAGTTCCGTACAATAAATATATGAATTATTAACTGTATTATTTAAAAGAATAATGAAACTTTGTAAAAACCTATACAACGTAGAGTTGGGTATAGCTGTATATATTAGAAAAGTATGATTGAGTATACCACAAAGGTTCAAAGAGATATGAAGCCGAAATGAAATTAAATATTGCTATTTTGTATAATTCTTTTTTTAAACGTATCTTAATCTGCATATGGTGAACTTAATTTGGTACTAACAATAAAAGTACTGCATATTTAAATTTCATTTGGCATTTCATAAAACTAAATTCAACATAGAAATATTTTTCTTTTTACAGTGTAGATGAAATAAAATCCTTGTTCAAAGTTTAAACTTGGCGTTGTACTACGCGCGCTTCGAAAGGAGGTCGCAAAGGTGCAACTCGACTTTGTCCGTGCCGCGTTTTTTCAAATAGGTCTTTAATTATCATTTAAAGACACGGGAGGCGTATTGAGAGATCCACTCAACGCAAACTAGTCGCGAATCCCATAGTATTTATGCGATTAATTATAATTAAATTGGTCTGTTTTTAACAATTTGACGTTTACTGCTTTTATGCTGCTACTGGGTATTGCATTACACATATATATCATTAAAAGTTGTTATCTAGTATTTAAAAACCGATGGTATATAGAGTACGCCGCCTCTGCCATTATGTATGTCCAAACCAACCGTGTCTTTAAGGGTTAAGGCTCCTGCCCCTGCCAGCGAAGACAATCGCGAGCTAATGCTAATCGTATAGGGAAGGATTTTTCTAATATCTATTTTGTATTTCGATATTTAAAAATTTTTTTTGGCATTATATAGCCGAGATCCGTCTCTACATCGCACCTTTCTTTACTTTTTCCTCCCCATCGGATTAGCATTACCTCGTTAGTGTCTTCGCCGGCAGGGACAGGAGTCTTAATATCTCGGCGAATTACTGACGATTTTTTTCCGAAAATCATTATAAACAATTCTTTTATACTTTTGATACGATAGGTACCTTTAGCGCTCTTCGATACCTTTGCTGAATGCCCGCAAATAGAAATCTGTATGTAACAGAAAAATGCGATTTTATGAAAAACTATGCCACCTAGGGCAATCGCTATAATTTTCCTGCGAGTATTAAATTAACCTCTACTACCTCTAATTTTTTTCATAATTTTAGTTTCAGTAGATTTGAAAATAGATGGGGGGGGGGGGGGGGCACATTTTTGCACTACATTTTCGACGATATCTCTGAAAATATAATATCTAAAATTAAAAGAAATGTATTTTTGAGTTATGCGTTACGGAATCTTTTAACCGATACCCCAAACGATACACAAAGAAAGTATATTTCTTCTTTAAATAACCTAATTATCCCCTCTACGTTTTTCCCACATATATTTGTGAATGTTTAATAATCTGTAAATATGTGGGTCAATAGTCTTTATTACATCTCCCAATTTGAACTTCCCACGTTCCGTAGTTTACGAGTAAAATGGCTGTGACAGACAGACACAGGAGTGATCTTATAATGATTCCGTTTTTACTTTTTAAGTACGGAACCCTATAAATCATGATTATTGCAACTGAGAAATACAAAAACATAAGAAGATGAATTATTGAAAATAAATAAAACAAGAAAGGAAAACCATGTGTCAAGTATGGATTATGAACCCTTTCCTACATTTTTAGTTCAGTTAGAAAAACACATAACACATTTGAATATACACATTTATTAATTCCTAACAATAGACGGAAACGTACTTCAATTGTTTTGTGAAGCTCTGTATGTTCCTTATAAATTTTTATACACGCCACATACTGAGCTGAAATTTAATTCAGAAATAAATACGCTGAAAATTACTGATATCACACTTCTAAGGCTAACATTAGCTTAAGAATTGCTATCCATGGACGGCCATGTATCCAGTTTTTTGTCATATCCCTATTTATTTATATGCTACAATGTCACTTAGCCGACGGGACATTTAGCAGACAGCAATTAGACGACAGGATGTTTAGCCGACAGCGACTGTTAGCCGACAAGACAGTTAGCCAACAGAGGACAATTATTCGACATGGACATTCATCCGACAGGATATTCATCCGACTTAACTGTAACGTAACTGTAACCTGATCTTAACCTAATTATAACCTAAGCATAAACTAACTGTAGCGTAACTGTAACGTAACCAATACCAAACTGTAACGTAACTATAATCTATCTGTAACCTAAACGTAACCTAAGTGTAAGATAACCGTAATCTAACTGAAACCTAACAGTAACCTAATTGTAGCCTAAATGTAACCTAACTGAAACCTAACAGTAACCTAATTGTAGCCTAAATGTAACCTAACTGGGACGTAACCGTAATCTAACTGTAACTAACGTTTACCTAGTTATAACCTAATCGTATGCTAACTGTAATGTAACTGTAACATAACTTTACCATGACCAAGCTGTAACCTAAGCGTAATCTAATTATCACCTAAACGTAACCTAGTTATAACCGAACAGTTACCTAACCATAATCTAAACGTAACCTAAGTGTAACCTAATTATGAAGTAACCGTAACCAAACTAAAACCTAACAGTAACCTAATTGTAGCCTAAATGTAACCTAACTGGGACTTAACCATAATCTAACTGTAAATAACGTTTACCTAGTTATAACCTAATCATATGCTAAATGTTATGTAACTGTAACATAACTTTACCATGACCAAGCTGTAACTTAAGTGTAATCTAATTATCACCTAAACGTAACTTAATTATAACCTAACCGTAATCTAAGAGTAACTAATCGCAATTGTAACCAAACTGCAAATTAACTGTAACCTAGCGGGAGGTGCATAATATGAAAGAGTGATCAAAGGGCTGCCCAGTCCAATGATATATCACTTGAGGGATGTCGGATAAGTCAGAAAAATGCTCCCGGTGATACAAATTGGGGGAGGGGGAACGGGAGGTACATAATATGAAAGAGTGATCAAAGGGCTCCAATGCGATGTATCTCATGAGGGGTGTCGAAAAATGTTAGAAAACTACCGGCTAATTATACTATCAGCTAAATGTCCTGTCGGTTAATCGCCTTTTCGGCTAAATGTCCTCCCGGCTAATTGCCACGTTCGGCCAGTTGCCTGTCAGTCAATTGTCTGTATTGCTAAAATTATTACTATATGTCCGTTTCGATCAATTGTCCTGTATGCTGTATGTAAATTTCAGCTAATTGTGTTGTCGGCTATATGTACGTATCGGCTAAATGCACGTCTCAGCTAACTGCAATCTGCTAAATGTCTTGAAGGCTATTTGGTTGTCGGCTAAATGTCTGCGACCGGCTATGGGTCAAACATCTATACTAAAAGTAGTTGAGCTTGAAAATGCATAAATCAAATTAAAAAACATCTTTAAGTAATTCATAGTCATTCTCGGTACTACTGATGAAATCTTTTGTGTAGTGTCTATGCAACGGAATAGCAATAATTTCAGCAATTCAGACAATTGGCCGACAGACAACTGGCCGAACGTGGCAATTAGCCGGGAGGACATTTAGCCGAAAAGACGATTAGCCGACAGGACATTTAGCTGATAGTATAATATGCCGGTACTTTTCTAACATTTTTCGACAACCCTCATGAGATACATCGCATTGGAGCCCTTTGATCACTCTTTATATTCTATGCAATTCATATACACCACCTATGTGCCTGTGCAAAAATATTAGTTTAACTTAACTTATACCATAACTTATCATAAATCAAACATATCATAATTTAAAACTCACTATCAGCAATCATCCCTAATGTTTCCCTGTAAATGAACAATAAATTCGATGCACACCATATTCTTATCCAAACATCTTGCACTCTTTGTCTCCCCTTCTTCCGAAATTTCGTTTCCCGTTTTGCTCCCCTTACAGTATCAAGGTTTAAAATCTTTAAAATTCCTTAATATTTTCTTTAATTTTCTGTTTTATTTGTTACTTTAAACTAACAATAAATAGTCAGTCATTAATTTCGTTATCAATTTATTTCACCATATTCATTTCATTAAAAGTTCTTGTAAATTGCCTCCATCGAAAATGTCATTTCTCCCTTTTGCTCCCTCATCCACGGTACCCATATTTTAAAATAAAAACCCTTTAAAACTCTTTAATTTTTTTAAATCTTTTCTGCTCAATTTGCCATTTTATTTTAACAATAAACAAACGATCATAAAAATTCCCCCCCCCCCCCAACCCCAACTGAAATTGGTATTTCCTCCTCGCCTCTCCCTCTTACCAAGCATCTGAAATTTAAAGTCCTTAATTTTTTTTCGTTTATTATTTTTTTTAACTTATTTGTAAATATTTTCTAAGGTAAGTAAATAATAAGTCGCCGATAAACTTCCGCCCCCCCCCCCCCGCAAAAAAAGAACTAATTCTGCTTATTCCTCTTTTTTTTCCCTCAGATCACAAAATTTTAACCTTAAAAGTCATTGCTTTTTTTAAAACATTTTGTACTCTATCTGTTTATTTATTGTAATCATAAATAATCATATAACTATACTCCTCCCCCACCAAAATTGACGCTTGCTCTGACTCTACCCTTACCAAGAACACAAAATTTAGTCTTTTTTTGTCCTATTTCTTATTCTTTAGTAAGGTAAATAAATAAGTAATCAAATAAAATCCCCCCCTTTTTTTCGTTCCCTTATTTAAGTTTAAAATCTTTGAAAGTCTTTTTTTAATACATTTTCAGCTTTATCTGTTTCATATTGAACAATAAATAATCGATTATATAATTTCTTCCACCCCCATATAAAATTGACGTTTTCTTTTCTCCCCCCATTATTTCCATGCTCATAAAATTTAAAGTCTCTAAAACTCCTAATTTCAATGTTTTTGCCCTATTTGTAAATCTTTAATAAGTTACATAATCGGTCATCTATTAAATCCCCCCCCTCCCCCCCCAAAAAAAAAATCTGTTTCTTGATTTGTCTTACCCTCAACTCATGAAGCTAAAAAATCTAATTTACAGTCTTTAAAACTTTTTAATTTTTACTTTTTTTTCGTCCTAATTATATATCTTTATTATCTATAATATTAACTAAATCATTTCAACTATGTACGAAAGTGTTAACAATAAAGCGATAGGTGTACATTTAATTGTGCATAAAAAACTTTTTAACTGTATTTTTCAAAGGGGTTGGGTTGAGTTGATTGTTGACGGCCAATTATCTACACGAGGGATATGGGCCCTAGGGGAGTGCCTTCCGTGGAGGTCTTTCTAAGGGAATCTAATCCGTATTAACGCATGGAAATCCACAGTTCGAAGAAAACCACGAAAACTCCGAACGATTAGGCCGACGGGCGCGATTGGGTTCGAACCCAGCACCTCCCGTATACCAGCTTCGAGAGCAGAACCTTTCAGCCACTGGTGGGGCCATATTTTTCAAAGGAAAATGTCTTTAGAGAGATATTTGTAAGGAAAATATTGTGGTTTCTCGTCAACGTGCAAGTAAATTCTCAAAACCTTTCGAAATCATTTTATTCCGACTAGCTCAGAAAGAACCATCAAACGTAGATACCAAAGGTGCCTGAGTAATCGACTGAACCGAGTATGTCCATAAAGAAAAAAGAAAAAATCATGCGTCTACGTCGATACATTCCAACACTTACAGAACACTGTAACAAAACTTCGCCGTTTAATAAAGTAAAGAAGATATCTAACTAAACATTTGTAATACCTATGACACATTTGAAAAGCAGATTTCAACAATTGCACCCATAACCTGGATGGTACTCCAATTCTTTTGTGCAGCTCATATGATATATGCAGCTCATATGAGGCAGTGTATATGATATATTTGTACTGCATATATTTGTACAGATTCTACATACTATGTTAAAATTTAGTTTTGTAAGAAAATACATAAAACAGTTGAAAATTCACCCTCGGCAATTTCTACTAATAGACGGAAACATACTTGAATTCTTTTGTGCATTTCTGTATATAGAATACAGATTTTTATACACGTCAAACAGTATTAAGCTGAAATCTAATTCAGGCAAAATCATGCTCAAAATTACTGAAATCACACTTGCAGGAATTATTTTCTATCGGCGGCCCATGTATCCAGTTTTTGGAATATCCCTGTATAGGATTTTATTTGTATGATACAAACATCTCTAAGCATATTAAATGTAGTTGAGCTTGACCATTTATAACTTAAAAAAACCTAACATCTTTAAGAAATTCATACTCATTCTCAGCAATGGTTACGAATTCTTTTGTGTGGTCCTGTATAGGGTTTGTAAAATATGTGCACACCACGTAGTGCGCAAAAATTTAGTTAAACTTAAAAACGCATTCTGTAATTGAAAATGTACTTTCAGCATTAATTTTTAATAGCTATATCGGATACAGTATTGTATCAAAATATTTTATGTTTCCCTGTAATTTTCCCTGAACGCTAAATGAAATGCAGACCATATTCGAATGTAAGCATCTTGTAGTAAATCAAAGTAATGTGTATCTATTTCGTCATGTTTGAAATAGTGTAACGTGATCAAAATACGCTACAAACAGTTTTTCTCGTAGACCATATTGAACCAAGTTCTTTTGTCTGACCCCGTAAATAATTGTTAAATGCTCATGTTGTACAGAAAGTAGGCTAAGGACACCTCAGAAATTCATATCAATTTCATTATCTTTGTGACAGAGTAATATCAATCAAATACGCCGCAAACGATATTTCTTCACATAACGGAATACTTTTGAGTCTCTTATACTCGTACTTTAAGCATTACACATAACATAGTCTATAGTAACAATTTTAAAGTGTGTCTCAATGTACATAAATTTAACTGTGTTTAACATTGTGTAACACTATTAAAATACATCCTAAATAATCCCCCCCCCCCCACATAGACCATAATGTAGCGAATACTTTTGAGTGCATCTTTAAATGAACCATGAATGGTGCACCGAACATACCATGATGATTTTCAATATCGTATATCAATTACATGGCAATCCGACTATATTTACGCTAGTTAGAGCACGGATAGACAGACAGGCGGACGGACAAACCCAATTCATAAACACTTTTCAACTTTCTTGGAAAGTGTTTAAAATGAAAAAATGTAAATGAAAATAAAAGTATTTTATTGTTATTTAGATTACGAACCGCTACAAAAACATTCTTAACTGTCTGCATCATTTAAAAAATATTTAGTGTACAGAAATCTCTCCCCCCCCCCCCCCCCCACACACACACCTGAATTTACTCCTATGCACTTAAAATTTCAAATTGTGAAAACTCCTTTATGTTTTATAACTTACTTGTAAAAATAAAATATAATCTAAATTTTCTTCCGCCTGAAACCTTTCTGCTAACATCACACAAAGTTTTGAATATTTGGAAAACTTTATTTTTTCTGTCATATATTTTAGTGCTAACAACAATAAATTATGTACTATACCTATAAATGACTACGCTGGGATTTAGATGTATAGCCCCCCCCCCCCCTTCTCCTCAAAATTAATATTTCCCGTTCTCCCCTCCACCCCTCTACAGTACAAAATATACAGTTTATTTGGTTAACCTTTTCTTTCCTAATTTTATGAACATCTTATTTTTAACCTTCAATGTTGTTTAGCTTTTATATATCTCTTGATAAATTTCATGTTCTAAAAAGAACCCCCACAAAAGATAGTTATTTTAGAATATTTGTATCTGGTATTTCCCCCCTCATTCAATATCTCCCCCCTTGATTTTAAATGTAATTTCGTTATGTGAAATAAAATAGTTTTTATACTGCGCTAATTTCAATTTTATGTTTGTAAAAGCTGTAAAATGAACTTGATGATTAAAAAAAAGAAATATATCTGAATAAAATAATCATTTATTTTCTGAAAGTCAAATCGCTTTAATTTTTGCACCCTTATTATAAACAGATTAAAATTCTTTTTGCGGCTTTCAGCGTTATCCAGATTCTCCACAAAACATACGGCTTTGATCTACGCTGAACAGTTGAAAAAAGAAATCTCTTAGACCACCTGAAACCTATTGGAAATGATCCAAGAATATTCTATTTGCTGATTGGAAGAGCTCGCTTGTCAATCATTTGAATTTAGACCATCCTTTCAATTCAGCTAAAATGCCAGCGGCCATCTTGATTTCTTTTTGTCCGTGACTGCAGTGGGGTCTTAACATAGATACTTAAATTTTATTTATAATAGCTTCATGTTTTATCAGAGATCATTCATTTAATATATTTTTTTCAAAATAGCACGTATTTTAATTACTTTTTTTAATTTGTTATGAGAAAAATGCAACAAAAAGTTATAATTATTATTTTCCAACTTTTTTTCCTCTACTTTCAACAGAAATTGAGTACTTGAGTTGCCAAAATTAAACCTTATGGCGCTAAAAACTACAAAAAAATAATATATTTCAAAAATAAATGGAGATGCAGTTTTCAAACAAATTGCATTTAAAAGTACATTTTTCCCCCAGTACGACTGTATAAAAATTGAAAATGTACGATGCTTAGAAGTAAAAAAAAAATGTAGTAGAGTATTTGGTACTACTTAGTTATCCCGTCGACAAAAAATCTATCGCCAAACTATAAGATTAAATGCCAATAATGGTTGATCGTAAATGTCACATTCACTTGACTTTAAGCAAGTTACGTGTGTTTACGTCATCAAGTGATTTTTATTTCGACGTTTTATTTGTATTTTTATTAATTTTATACTAATTTATTTGTTCTTTCGTTATTTAAAATAAAAATTATGTCCATTTGTACAATTTGACGAGTGGTTTGGCGATTTATATAATTTGGTGAAATTGGTCGACGGTACAAGAAAGTAGTACCGAGTATAAATGACTATATAAATGACTATGAAAATAAAACAGAATAAGTATTATACTGGTTTATTTACATATATTTAAAAATGCATCTGCTAACACGTATTAGATAAGTTATTTATGTTTGTATATAATTTAATATATAAAAATCCGAGGCAACTACAGTAGTTCGGAATGGAAATAATTTATAGTTAATTTTTAATTAATAAAAAACTACCAATTTAACAGCAATTTCCTATCAAATTTAAACATTTTTCGTTATAGCAGTTGCCAACAATTAAAATCCAGAATAAAATTCTTACTACAACAATTAATTTTCTACTGCAAGATTTCCACGTAAAAAATGAAAATGAAATAAATAATTTGCCAAATTTAAAAAAAAAAAGGTGAATATTACGTCATAACTTTTCTACTGCAAGGTATTCATGTGAAAAATGAAAATGAAATAAATAGTTTGACGAATTTAAATGAAAGTGAATATTACGTCATAACTTTTCTATTTCAAGGTTTTCACGTGAAAAATGAAAATCAAATAAATAGTTTGACGAATCTAAAAAAGTTGAATATTACGTCATATTGGAATTATAAAGGACGTGATGAATGTAGTACAATATCAATCGTGTGAAAAAACGTATTGAAGCATGATAAAAAACCCGATTATGGAAATATTGGAGTATTTTAACATTATTGCTTCAATGATAAATTGAAATAAGTTCATTTATAGCTGTATTCTTTTGCGTCTGTTATATAAAAATACACATTTTTATGCAGTGTTTTCATTTGATTTATGTGTACAACAATTCGACTGTTTTTTTTTATATTATTTGTTTTATGTTTGTATGTTAAATTTTGAAATTGGTTTTTTAGAACAAACATTTTTCAAATTCCGGGCAACACCGAGAACTTTAGTTAGTAACAGATAAATGGCTTCTGCATCTGTACATCTATGCTAATATTATAAAGCGTTATAATATTGTAAAGTATATAATATTATTAATGTTTGTGCGTTTGTGAGGTGTTATCTCTGAAACTACTTAGCCGATTAAAAAAAAAATGTTTGTAGCTATCTCTGCTCGGAAAAAAAGACTATATTTTATGTCGGTAAAACAACCTCCATCGGTGCAGGAGCAAAAAAGTTCTAAATTTGCGATTTCTGGGATATTGATTGGGTTAGAAACTTTAACACGTTCTCGCCGGCGCGGTGGGTCACACTTGACTGTCTCAGAGCTGGCAAGTCTCCGGCCTTTTGGATACCAGTATTTTATTACGGAAAATTTTGTTTTATTTAATTAGAACAATTGGGCGATTTAAAGTAACAACATTTTCTCTAAAATAACAGTAGTGTGCAAAAAGCCGGAGACTTGGCAACTCTGAGACAGTAGAGTGTGATCCACAAGGCCGGCATGAACGTGTTGAATTCGGTGTGGTGGTTACTTTTAACATGTAAATACTCGTTATGAACGCTTCTAAAAAGTTCGAAAATTCAATTTGACAGATAAAGGTAAAAATTTCTAGAAAGGTTCTAAATTATAATTTATTTCGAATACTGCAATTTCTGGGTACTGTTGGGGTTAGAAACTAGAACTTTTTCATGACAGTAATTTATAAGATGTAAATGCTCGTTATAGAAAGAAATCTAAAAAATCAAAAGACTAAAGAAAGCGGAAAAAAGATCTAAAGAAAATCTAAGTAACGAAGTACATGGAATTATTAGGAATATAAACATGAAAATTGACATGGCTGTATTTTTCATGACGTAAATTATCGCAATAGAACAAATTCTAAAAATGTCACTACAAAAAACAGTACAGGAACAAAAAACTTTCGAAAATTTTCTATTTCTGTGTTACTACTGAGCGCAAAAACTTGAAATTTTGCTTCGGGTTAGTTTTAAAATATAAAATTGTCCCTATGAATGGTTTCTAAAAAGTTAAAAATTTAAAAAGATAAAATGAACGGAAAGCGTTCTCAATTACCATTATTTTGGAATTATTAGGTACAGAAACTTTAAATATTTTATAATACTGCATTTCCTGCACAAAACATGCAATTTAAATGCAACAAACCGGATAGATACCCACCTAGCATTAAATAAATTGTGTAAATATTGAAAAAAGGCCTGTATGAAGCAGTGAGTTGGTTGCCCGGGTGTAGTTGTTAAAGTGTTCCTTTTGTAGGCTTTTCTCTCTCTCGCCAAGGCCATTAACAGAGGGAAGTGCCGTTTTAAATTTGATATGCATTTTTTTTTTTTTTCTGATTCACATTTCTGGACCTTTTATCATAAGGTCATATTCTCAATTGTCATTAGGAGAATTTTATATATTAACTTATTCTGCTGAAATTTCATAATCGAGTTCATATTGGCGTATTTTAGCTTGCATGATTTTCTGAAAAAATATGTATGGATTTGTAAATTACTTCAAATGACACTTTGACAGCTCAAAGGTTATGCAGACGATATAGTCAGATCTTGTGTCATACTTTATGCTGCAATCTTTACCAATTTTTTTATTTAACACATGCTAAATACAGCTCAACTTGTTCAGAATACGTTTGAAAACAAAATAATATAGCGTTATAGTGGCCAGCATGCACTCATCATTTAAATCCAAACGAGCATATCTAAAACACACTCTAACGACGCATTGCATGCCACTGTTGATGTGTTCGGTACTTTAATAGTATATCAGTTTTTGAAAAGAGAATTCCTTAACTCTTATCGACAACCTCATTGCATACATGGAAAACAGATAGTGTACAATTTTAACTATTCCGGGGAGCACACACCGTATAAAGTATAGTCCATTCTCTTCAAACATCATATTTTTTGTCATTTAAAGTTACTAAAATTAGTGCGGAGTGTCTGATTATGCTCTTGACATCATTTCAAACAGTTAAAATTCCGATATAAGATAATTTAGTATTTTCTTTTCTTTTTTACTTTTAATATACTGCGTACTTCCAATTTTATACCCGTGCATGGGTTGTTTCCCATTTCTTAAATAGTGTATACGAATTTATATATAAGATTTTGTAATTCTATGATTCGCTTATTTTCATCATTTCAATTTATCGCAGCATATGGACAATTAAAGATAACATCTCCTTTCTTTGCTTCCACATATTATTATTAAATCAATGTTCTCAGCAATATCGCTCAGACTAATCCCTCTGAGGGAAGTCCTAGTTAAAACTGTATTATTTTAGTTTTCGAATTACAATTAAACAATATCTCCGCAACGTTTCAAAATAAGAACAATACTTAATAGCATCCTTTGGTAGTGTTTTTAAATCAATCTAGTTTATCAGAATTCAAAGCGAATTTTTGAATGATAAGTGTTTCCTTATTATTTATTACTGTTATTTATATTTTTAATATTTAACTCTGAGCTGTAATGTTTTTAAAACGATCTAGTTTGTCATTAGAAATGGGAAATTTAAATGATAATGAAAAATTTAATCTGATAACAGAATATATATAACAGAATTTACGGAATAAATGACACGTAATATTTATTCCTGGTATTCCATTATAAACTCCATGATTAGCCGTTGAATAATTATTTATTTAAGCAGGCGATCCTGCCTAATTCCTAATCAACAAAAACGTTTTAATTTACTTTCCCAATCGTAATAAAACAACATATCAGCAGGTGCTACAAAAATTAGCAAAATATTTAATAATAAATCTAATATATAAAAATGAAAATTTGTCTGTCTGTCTGTAATTCTATACAAATCCACAGTTTGGAAGCCAGAATTGTGAAATGTTACATACATGTGTATTAAAACACGGACGAGGCAAGTAAAGTTATCCGGAATCGAAATAATTTATAGTTAATTTTTAATTAATAAAAAACCACCAATTTAACAGCAATTTCCTATCAAATTTAAACATTTTTCGTTATAGCAGTTGCCAACAATTAAAAATCCACAGTAAAATTATTACCACAACAACTACTTTTCTATTGCAAGATTTTCACGTGAAAAATGAAAATGAAATAAATAGTTTGACGATTTTTTTAAGTGAATATTATGGCATAACTTCTCTATTGCAAGATTTTCATTTTGACGTCAGCAAATGAATATATAACGTCATATGTGTTTGACAAAACGTATTGAAGCATGATAAAAACTCGATTATGGAAATATTGGCTTATTTTAACATTTTGAGGGTCTCTGAATTTTTTTTCGCCCTTTTAAAATCTATTCCATATATATATATATATATATATATATATATATATATATATACGTGAGTGTACGCGTGTATATTAGAATTTCAACAAAGGTTTAGGTCCCTAGCTCATTCTTAGTGAAGAATTGGAATAAAGATGACTTTGCTGCTTTTTTTATTGTTTGTTTTATACTGTATATTTAATTTTGCAATTGATTTTTCAAAACAAACATTCTTAACATTCCGGGCAACAACGGTTACTTCAGCTAGTATTTAATGTTTTAAAATAATCTATTTTATCACAATTGAAACAGATTTTTTTTTTCTAATTTCGAAATATCTAACAGAATTTACAGAATGAGTGACAAGTAACATTTCCTCCTGATTTTCCATTAAAAAGCAAGATTAGCCATAAAATATTTATTTGATCAGACGATTCCGTCTAATTTCTAAGCAACAAAACCGTTTTAATTTAATTACTAAATCACAATGAAACAAAATATCAGTAGTGCTACAAAACAAGTACTGTTATTTTTATAATCTTATTTTTTTTTTATTATAACTGTTATACTTGTTCTTATTATTTAACTTAGAGTGGCAGTGCTTTTATAGTTTATAAAGCATGGTACAAATGGAATATTTAAATGACAATGAAAATTCAGTTTGATCTTCAAACATCTAATAGAATTAATTTAAAGAATAAATGATACGTAACATTCATTACTGAAGCTCCCAACTTCAAGATTAGCCGTAAAATAAATATTTATTTACGCAGACGATTCTTTCTAATTTCTAATCAAGAAACCGTTTTAATTTACTTTTCTAATCACATCTAAACAACAGCTCAGAAAAGCTTAAAAAATAAATACAATGTTTAATTGGTAAAGGAGACTTCAAATTTTATTAACGTAATTTTTGCATATCAGTCGTCGATTCGGATGTAATAGAAATTTTCATATAATCTCAAAATATCTAATAGAATTTACGAAATAAATAACGCGGAGCATTTATCCCTGATATTCTACTATAAGCTTCAAGATTAACCGTCAAATAAATATTTAAGACGATTCCGCCTAATTTCTAATCAAGGAAACCGTTTTAATTTAGTCTCCTAAACAAAACAAACAACAGATCAGAAAAGCTTCAAATATAAATACAATATTCAATATAATCCATGGTAACGGAGGCTTCAAAGCCGAAGAATGCAATTTTCACATGCCAACCATACCGATTCCTAGCACACGACTAATGACATAGATGGAAGACGCGGGTCATTGCTTTAATATCACAATAAACCTCCTGGTTAAGTGTCAAGTTGTTGGAATCCAATTCATGACTAAATTCTTATGTTATCCTAGCAACAAGATTGAATCGACAAACAATGCACGGTATGTAAGAGACTTCACAAGAAAATTATTTGCGACAATATAAGAAACAGTATATAATGAGGAATAAAATTAGCAACAATAAATAAATAAATAAGAATGAATACGTTAAAAAAAAAGAAACTAAGCGATGAAAACAGATTTATTACAAATAGAGATAATTATCGCTAACATGCTCACTATATACGAGAGTGGATCAAGTATATGAAGGATACTTTTCTGAATGATTATTTTAAAAATATTATTTACCAAAATTATATCGATGTTATTATATTAGATAGCTTTCTATTAACATATACACAATTTTCCCAACATATTGGGGAGGTTTTTTTAAATTATTATTCTTGTATAATAAAAAGAATTAAGGCGTGTATGAAGCCAATTGCACAAAATTCTTTGACTTCTTCATCTGATAAAAATCTTCTTAATGCTTCTTTAAGGCGGTTTTCAAATTCCCTGCTCAACAAACGTAAAGGTATAAAATTGACAGCCCTGACTATTAAAGTGATCTGAAATCGAATGGGGTTTTCCATTTTATTTATTTATTTATTTATTTATTTTTGATAAATACATTACTTATCGAGTTGTAAGCGATATTTGTCACGTGACGACATTTTATCTTTTCCCGCGCCGTCGCGTCCGGAAATTCGGTTCAAACGCCAAATGTTACAGTATTTTCTGAAAGACCTTTTGCCCTTACCAAAAAAGGAAAAACGCCATTCGATTACATAGTCTCTGAATAGGAGCACCTGCCACTTTCATGAAAGTAGTTCCTAAACAGCCTTAATCAGATCAAAGAAAATTCTAGTCTGAAGATGATAGGTTCGTATTATAAGGAGGTTGGTCGAGTGTTGTTCCCCCAATGAAGTAAATGTTTCGTTATGCCAGTTGTGAGACTTTCGTTGTCACTGTACCTGAGATGAAAAACATTCTGATCGGAACGGAGCGTTTTCAAGACTGGTGTATTGCTTTGATCCTTCCAAAACCATAACATTACTATGGTGATTACATATACGTTTTTCCTAAGGTAAACTGACGTGCAAAAGGCCCCATATATTCAAAAATTATAAGCGAGAATTTTATCTGTTTTTGCTTCATTGGAGCAGTTTCACTTTTTAGTCGCCATTCCATACTGGATCGCATTGTTTCACCTTCTTCATGACCATTTTTAAACATCTTGTGCTATTTACTCGTACATATTTGAGACTTCAATGACCAAATTCTCCACTTGGGTTCGAGGCTACAAAAATTCGTCTGCTTGGGAATAACATTCATAACCGCGCTACTGAAAAGCATTGTGTTTAGAAAATTTATGCTTATATTTTATTTTATACGGAGTTTTAGACCTTTTCAGGGGCAGGTATGGGTTATGCATGATTTCTTTTCTGTATTTTAAAGTAATGGCATGCATAGTTTTCATTTTATTTATAAAATAAAAATTTTAAATTTTAGTTAATACGTATATATCGATTTTAATTAATATGTATATAAGTATTAATCGAAAATAATTCGCACAAAGTAAATCTGCAGTATTTTACGCATGCATATGCATTTACCTGTATTTCGGCTGCATCAAATGACGCAATAAGGTAAACGAACGCGCTAGCCGCTATTTTTACACCACGTGATTCCCACTGTGACGTCACGAGAATACTGTTAATCGGAATCGGATCTGTTAAAATTCCCGGAGTCGTCCATTTTCCCCACCGACTCCGCAGCCCTGATTAAAACTCTGCTCACTGTAAAAAAAAATTCCGCAACGTTCCTGGGAAAAAATGGGCAGCTGAGTTGCCCATTATTTCCAAGAAACATTTCTTGAAAATGACTGGAACTTTACTGTATATGTTAAAAACTTTCTACAGAAATGCCAGCAAGTTTCCTGCGAAATACCAGGAATATTTCTGTTGACAGCAAAACATTACTGACATTTCACAGCATATAAATTTTCAGTTAAAATTCAATAAAGTAAACATATATATGATATATTGTTTCTGAACTTTGCTTAAAATATATAAATGTAAATAATAATTAGAAAAAAAAATCTAGACATAAAATATTTTGGATTTTTGTTAGTAATTATGTTAGTTTACAAGTTAGATAAAATACATATAAATTTTCATGAAAAAAAAAACTAAACGTAATTGTATATTTTTTACGAAAATAAAAACAAATTCAAATTTGCAGCAATTCAAAGTGTCAAATATATATCAAATTTAAATCAAATTGTAATAAAGTGTTAAATTATAAAATTAATTAAAAAAGAAAAAAAAAAGTCCAGAGGTAGCATCGAACTCGGGCCGTACGGGTGGCCTGCGAGCTTTCTGCGTCCACACCACGAAAGACACGTTGAGAGCTGCAAACTAATGGGTATTTGAAACGTATGCTAAACCTCGACATCTAATTTCTGAAAATCTAAGTCCCATTTGAAGAAATCCTTTCACAAGAATAATTAGAGATAAGAACTCTAAAACATACTTTAAATTAATCAAAATCGGTGAGAATCATGATTGATGGTCCCCTGGTTAATGGAGATCCAAATAATAGGTGTTTTTTTTTTACACGGTCTGCTCCTTAAACATTCCACAGACAAGTACGAGAGGTAATCTCTTAGCGATGTCACGGAGGTATTGTATTTTCATCTGAATTGTCTTGACAATAGAGACGTAAAGGATTATGTTGTCTATTGATTTATTTGCATTCCATATTGATTTTTTTACATTCATTTAAGGAATTCTTTTTCGACACACGCGCGCGAGCAACGGATTATAGCAAAAAAATAATAAATGGCGGCCGCAGCGTTTTGCTGTTTCCAACTTTTGTTCAGGAACGTTTCAGATATGAAAACCAGAATTTCACAGGAAAGAGCTAAATTATTCTGAAAACCTGAGAAAAGGCGAAACGTTCTTGGATTTTACATGGAACGTTACCATTTTTTTTTTACAGTGCTCAATACTTTTGACATGTTCATTTGTTGAAAGTTTAATAACTGTACTTTCTGCAACCGCACTGGGTAATTCGTGTTTATCCATAAGGCTAGCAACTATGTGAATGTATAAAAAATAAAACAATGACAAACGAGTTTTTAGACCGTAAACAATTTATCATCATTGCCATGACAGCAAGTATAAAAAATTTCTATTGATATTAAAAAAAATCTCTATATTTTGTTCACTCTCGTATAATAATGTTTGTGAAACGCAAATAAGAGATATTTATTATTCAAATGTAAGAGAAATTGATGAATTCAATAAACAGTCTTATTGAAATTTTAATTATGAAAGTCAAGTATATTTAGTTCAAATTATTATTATTATTATTATTATTATTATAAAGTAATAATTGTAAAGTGCGAGGAATGTGTTACACTGTAATGGTGTTTTCATTCAGTATAGTATGCGATATATGTAAAACAAACGAATTTTGCACTGTAACTATATCTCTTTAGAGTTTGTTTGTTTGCACTGTAACTACAGTCATCCCCGTTTAAACGAATATTGATGGTTCCAGAAAAAAATATTCGATTAAGCGGGGTATTTGATTAAACGGGGAATCATAACTGTAATATTTAATGGTAATAAAAAGACAAAATAACCATCTACGGTATATTTAATTAACAGCATGATGAATCGTCAATAGAATAACATAAATAAAAATAAATACAAGTGCTAATATACAGTAAATACATATTAATTTAATGTCAGTACATACATTTATATGGTTTACATCACTCTTAATGCAGCTCGTTTGAATTTGGTTAAAACCTTGCTACTTCTAATTTACGTTACATTACTGCCTTAAAAAAATCGTTTAAAGGGGTTTGTTTAAGTGGAATTTTAAAGGAGTAAATATCGAGTTATTTTCCAAATGAGTGCAAAATATCACCCATCTCGAGTCTGGAAGTGACGGCGCATTGCCATTAAAGCCTAGTTAACAGCAAGAAGTGATGGTGGGGGAAATCATTTGACCTGTCCATTTTTCACCTGCCGGCTGAAATCATTGGAGGAAGGACTGAAAATTTGTTTTCAGCGTAAAGGAACTGAAAATGACAAAAGGTGGAAAGAAATTCCAGCTGAAACGTGCTTTTCGCGTCTATTTTCAAACATCGGTCACACAGTTGTTATTCGATTAAGCGGGGACGTTCGTAAAATGTGTTTGGTTTATGCGGGGAAAAATAACATAGAGCTAATAGGAATAAATTCGGTTCCGGAGGATTCTATTCGAATAAGCGGGGTATTCGATTATCCGTGACCTGATTAAGTGGGAGAGGACTGTATATCTCTTTAGAGTTTGTTTGTTTGCAATGTTTATATGAATTTGTAGTTTAAAGTTTTGAAATTTATGTATCTAAGTTTATGATTAAAATCATAAACTGAAAAAAATTATCAAAACTACATTTCACACCACATACACAGACAAACATACGTGCATGCACGTACACATGTATACATACGCAGGCATAAATATATATATATATTATTTAAAGTTGACCGAAAAAAAATTTATATTACTTAATGTATAATGATTATAAAAAATAAAATGCCACATTAATACAAAATATATATAGTTAAGACAAAAACTGAATGCATTACTTTTAATGGAAAAGAAACTTAACACTTTGTTTAAAAATGTGGAATTTCTATTTGAAAGTTGTTGAACAAACAATACAAAAATAGAAGAAAAAACTATGCAGGCGTAATTTAATATGAAAAGAAGAACAGTAATTCTTTTAAATTAAACTACTTGCAGTTTCTCTTCTTTAATATTATTTTCTTTTATGTATATATTTTAAACAAAAGCTCCATACACATTTTAAGAACAAAAGCTCTATTTATGCACAATTATTATGCTAATGTTTCTTTATAATTACATACTTTTTGCTTCCTTAAAAGCGATTATACATCATAAAATATTTTTCCGAAAGAAATGTAATAAAAAAGTTAATTAAAACAGGCAAACAGCAGTGTTGCAAGCCACATAGAAAAAAAATCTAAAATTATTTAGCTAAACATTGAATTAAGATTATTGCGCTTTAATTCTTTGCTCTATTAAACAAAAACGATTTTTTTTTTTGAGCTGTTGCTGACATAACTGTTATGAAATACGTAGCAATATGATGTAAGCTAAAGAAGGATTAAGCGAGTTTTAGGGATAGGTTAATAATCTGCATGTAAACGCTAAACATCGTGGCATACACAGCTAACAATGCTGATCAATTTCACTAAAAAAGCTGCCCTTTGAAATGACTGCAAGAATAAACTAAACAGAATAAAGGAACAACAATATTAGCTCGTTATAAGACACTTCTTGCGTTAACTAAGTTTAAGTTCTTTGATTACGAAAATAAGAAAAAAATATGAACACTAAATTATTTGATGTACTGCTCTTATACAGACAATATTCTGTTCCCACGTCATGTCAAGAAATTTCAAACTGTAATTGAATTTTAAACATTTAATTTCAAAATTATCAAATCTATGTCGAGTTTTGAAATTTTGATTCATTGTGTCTGTTGGTTTCTTATTAAAACCGAGTTTTCCACAATACGTTTTAAAAACTTTCCAACACAGTTGAAAATAAGAAAAAAATATAAACAATAAATTATTTGATGTACTGCTGTTACACAGACGATATTATGTTTCGATATTATGTTATGATATGACGATGTACTGCTCAGACGATATTATGTTTCCATATTCACGCCATGTCACGAAATTTCAAACTGTAATTGAATTTTAAACATTTTATTTCATGATTTTCAAATCCATGTCGAGTTTTGAAATTTTCGTTCATTGTGCCTGTTGGTTTCTCACTAAAACCGAAATTTTTGCAATACATTTTTTAACACTTTTCAACACAGTTGAAAATAAGAAAAAAATACAAACATTAAATTATTTGATGTACTGCTCTTACACAGACAATATTATATTTCCACATCCACGTCATGTCACAAAATTTCAAACTGTAATTGAATTTTAAACATTTAATTTCCTAATTTTCAAATCTATGTCGAGTTTTGAAATTTTGGATCATTGTGTCTGTTGGTTTCTCATCAAAACTGAGTTTTCCACAATACGTTTTTAAAAACTTTCCAACGCAGTTGAAAAGAGTTTTGACTTCGGTTTGTCTCCTTTCTGTTTGTCTGTGCTCCAATTCCCATAAATATACTCGGATTTACATGCAATTTTTTTATGTTGTTCAGATTTACTATAGAATGTTCACTATTGAAATGAAGTGTATATAGCATTTACAGATCGCTCATAGGGACAAACAAAAGATTATGTCATATAATGGTATATTGGAGAAAATTGTTGGCGGTGCATTTTAATAATATAATGGCACTTGAAACATAATGAAATCGGTATGCATCACTGAGGTGGAATAGAACATACTTTCTGTGGAGTATAAGAATAAGTCGCGTTTATAGTTCGTTTACAGGGATACGCAACACAATTCCGTTACATAATGGCCCCACAGGGAGAAAATTGTTGGTGGGTGGTGCATTTTAATGATGTTACGATCGCTAAAACATGATGTAATTGATATGGATCATTGAGGTGCGCTTAAAAATTCTTTCGTGGAGGATAAGACTAAGTAGCATTTACAATTAGGGAGAAAATATTTCGCGGTGCATTTTAATGATGTTCCGATCGCTAAAACATGATGTAATTGATATGGATCATTGAGGCAGACTTAAAAATACTTTATGTGGAGTATAAGAATAAGTAGCGTTTACAGTTAGGGGGGAAATCGTTGGCGGTGCATTTTAATGATGTTACGATCGCTGAAACTTGATGCAATTGATATAGATCATTGAGGTGGGCTAAAAAATGATTTCTGTGGAGTATAAGAATAAGAAGCATTTATAGTTCTTTACAGCAATGAACAGAAGAATTCCATTACAATATGATATATGGAGAAAATTGTTTGCGGGGTATTTTAATGATTCGACATTTCAAACATAATGAAATTTATATCGATCATTGAGATGCACTACAAAATGTTTTCTATAAATTACGGAGTGCATAGCATTTACGGCTACACATAAAAAACAGAGACACACATGTCTAACAATGGCCGATAATTGCTTGAAGTGCGTTTGAAGCTGTGGTATACATTTTAAAACTTAACTGGGTTTAAGTTTATTACACGATGAGTATAAATTTTACAGATCCTATACAGGGTTGCGCGCAAAAAAGTCGCACATATTACCGAAAATGGACAAAAATTGTTGAAAATAGATTTATTTTATATTTTTGGTTACTTAGATATCTTATTTCATTGTATGGGGAAATGAAATTCCTTAACAGTATTCTGATAGTGTAAGAAAAATTTTCATAATTTATGGCAAAGTTTTTTTAACCATTTAGAAAAATGATTATTGTCCTCTGTCAGGGTAGGAAATCAAAAACATATCTGAAGCATTTTATTGGTTGAATCCGCATTTTATTCGTTTTCTGATGGGTCTATACAGTAATTAGTATCTTCCCTTTACTTTCAACAGAGATGAATATTTCTGTTGCCACTCTGACAAAAAAGTAATAAAAATTACAAAAAAAAAAAAAAAATAATAATAATAATAACTCGGAAACAAATTCAGATACAGCTTTCAAACAAATTGATATACAGCTTTCAAACAAATTGCATTTAAAAGTACATTTTTTTCTCTATACGACGGTATAAAAAGTAATATTGTGGGCCCCAAAGCAGAATACTTTGTGATCTTCTGCAACACAAATTTATTTCATTAAAAGTGTTCTGCAAGATAAATTTATACATTATAAATTTATCTTCAGAATGTTTTTAAAAAACCATTTTCTTAATTATGTATATAATGCAGACCTGTCAACTACTATGAAAATATAGTAGTTGCTACAACTTTAAACTGAAAACCATGATGCTATGGAAATCTGCCTAAAACTACTATTTTCTGCGAAAAACACTAATTTCATCAGAAGATCACTGAAAAAAACCGCACGAAATGTATCAAAAGACCACAGAGAACACACAAAATTCACCAAAGGATTGTGAAAAAAAGCAAAATTTGGCAAAGAATCATGGGAAAATCTCAAATTTCGTCAAAGGATCGCTGAAAAAAACGTAAATTTTGTCAAATGATCGCTGAGAAAACGCAAATTTTGTCACAGGATTACTGATAAAATGCAATTTTCATCAGATTTTGGCTCAAAGCATGCAAATTTCGTTAAAAAATCATGGGAGAAAATGCAACCCCCCCCCCCCCCCCCCCAAAAAAAAATGAAATTTGTGAAAAATTGCAAAAATTGTTGGATAGGAAAAAAACTAATTTCATCAAACGATCGCTGAGAAAATGTGAATTTTATCAAGGGATCGCTAAGAAAACACAAATTTTGTCAAAGGTTCATGTAAAAAATGCGAAATTCGTCGAAGGCTTGCGGAGAAAAAGCGGAATTCTCCAAAAAATCTCAGAAAAAACGCAAAATGTGCTGAAAGATCGCAGAGAAAAACGCGATATCTGCCAAAGAACAATGGAAAAAATCACAAATTTTGCCAAAGGATCGCTGAAAAAATGCAAATATCTTCAAAGGATCGCTGAAAAAAAACATGAATTTTGTCTGAAAAAAATGTGCTGCATTGTGTTAAAGTATTGAAGGTTCAAAGCATCTTGCGCTAGAAGTGGCGGGGCAATGATAACTTAGAATAACAGTACATGGCTAAACTTTCGTTCTCAGTAAAGCACGGTAGCTTTGCCGATTTTGTTTAGATTTTTCTTTAAACATTTGAACAGAATTGTTCTGAAGCTCAAGCCTCTGTTCTGCAACGTACGTTGCAAATTTCGTAGTATTCTGCTTTCGGGATTGTGGGATCTTTAGAAGTTTAAGAATGAAATTTCATTTAAAATGGGCCCAGGAATGTTAATGTTTAATCCATGGAGTACGTAATGTATGACCAGCTCCGTAGAAGTTTAAAAAATTTACAGTACCGAAAAATGTAATCCATGGCGCACGTAATGTTGATCAAATCCCGTCCGATTTTTTATGTCTTAAATTTTAGTCTTTGAAAAAATCCATTTTCCAAATGGCCGTTGTAATCTGTTAAATTGCATTTTTTTTTTAAGTTCTCCCTTACCCCACACCCCTACTTTTCGTTCTTGTTATATTGGACCAAATATTACCATTCTTTATGGTCGTTAAAATCGAGATCTCAGCTAACCAGAGCTCGCTGGAAATGAGTCAAATTGTATCATAGAAAAGTCAATAGATGTAGCAAATATTTACGGAGAAATTACTAAAACTTTAATAATTATATTTCGCATAATAATAATTTTGAGAATTGCAGAAATCATAATAAGAAGATAATAATTTCATTTAAAGCTCGTGATAACATTTTCAGATACGTACATACATCATAAAAGACTTTTTTTTTAGTTAATATGCTTTCTTTAGTAATATCGCTTATCAGTTCGCTATATTCTCTTAGCAGAACGACTTCCTAACTTTCTTAAATACTGATTAACTAAATCTTTTGAGATAGTACGAAGAAATGATTCGACAGTAAAATCCAATGTATTCACTATTTTCTCCTGTGTTTCATTAAGCAAATTCGGAATTTCTCCTTCCTGTCACGAATTTACTTTCTTCTCGTACAAATAAACTTAGCACAAAGAGAAGGAAAGCAGAAAGGAATTCCAAATTTATGCTAGGAAATCATGTTTTAGAGTTGCTGTGAAACGCATTCAAATATTTTCGACTAGATTTGAAATCCGCAAAGATTTAAAATGGCAAATTGTTGGTTTAATCCATTAAACCCGAAAGGTCGTTTCTCGACTTGTTTCGTTTGAATTTATATGACGTTAACGTGTTTCTCTTTAAAATGTAATTGTCTTTGAAAATCGTAAAATTTTCCTCTATTGTTTGCAGTATTATGATTATTAGAAAAGGAAATTCAACTGCAGCGATTTTATTTAAATTCTTGAATTTTTGCTTGAAGAGCGTTTGAAGTTGTGTTATGGATTTTAAAACAACTGATTTTTAGTGATGATATGTATAAATTTTACAGGTCATATACTGGGTTCGCACATATTATACCGAAAATGGACAATATTTGCTGAAAAAAGATCTTTTTTTTTTCTTTTTTTGGGGGGGGGGGAGGAGGGGAGATGGGGTATTTAGATATCTTATTTTATTGTAGGTAAAAATGAAATTCGTTAACAATATTCTGTTAGTGTGGGAAATTGTTTCATAATTTATGCCTGAAGTGCTTTTTCGTCCTGAGGCCCTCCCTCTTGTCCCCCCCCCCCACCCCGCACACCCATTTTTTGTTCTTGTTACATTAGACAAAGAATTTCCATTCTTTTTGTTCGTTAAAATCAAGATCCCGTTAAATCCGAGCTCCAGTGCTGAATTCAGACACTTTTCTCCGAGAGAAATTTCTGTGGCTCCGGGGGGGGGGGGACGACGACACTACAGAATCCCGGGGGGGAAATTGCACTTTTTGACCATTGAAAACACAAAATCTCGAATCTTCCGGGGGACATCTCATTGCTCCGGGGCGGAATGTCCCCCCCCCCGGGCCACCCCTGAATTCAACACTGCCGAGCTCGCTGGAAATGAGTCAAATCGTATCACAGAAAACTTTAATAGATGCAGCTAATAACAAATATTTACGGAAAAAGTACTAAAGCGTTAATAATTATATTTAGAATAACAATAATTTTGGGAATTACAGAAATCATAACTGGTAGTTAATAATTTCATTTAAAGCTCGTGTTAACATTTTAAGATACTTACATCATAAAATACCTTTTTAGTTAATATGCTTTCTTTAGTACTAATATCGCTTATCAGTTCGCTATATTCTTTCAGCAGAACAACTTCCTAACTTTCTGAAAGACTGATTAACTAAATCTTTTGATATAGTACGAAGAAATGATTCGATAGTAAAATCCATTGCGTTCACTATTTTCTCAGGTGCTTCATTAACAGACCTGTCAACCTTTGAAAATCAGAAATCGTAGCACACAAAATTTAAATTAATCTGGAGGTTGGTTGGTTGGTTTTTCGTGTTACACAGCCATCTTCTGACATTCGTAAAAGGAATAAGGTTTCAATATTTCAACTCAATATAGTAACTTTTTTCCTTTGAAAATTTTTATACGATTTTTAGAATTTCTTTTCGGTTTTACAGCGATTTTTTTTTTTTTTTTTTTTTTTTTTTTTTTTTTTTTTTTTTACATGGTTTCAATTTTTTAGCCCAGTGCAGTAAATTTTGTCGAAATTCGGGATTTTTTTTCCTGCGATCATTTCAGAATATTCACAATTTTTCCGCAATCGTAATTCACATTTTACTATCAGGGTTTTTTGTTGAAATCCGCACTTTTTACCATGAACTTTTGACGAAATTCGCATTTTTTACCTCGATCCTTTGTCGAATTTTACGTTTTTTTCCGCGATCCTTTTGACAAAATTAGTGTTATATTTCTGCTATCTTTCGGTGAAAATTTGCTTTTTCTTACTGATCTTTTGACGAAATTAGCGTTTTCTTTCTGCGATATTTTGACAAAATTCACACCATTGAAAACACAAAATCTCAAATCTTCCCGGGGGGGGGGGGGGAATGAAATTAACAATGCGTTTTTACTACAATCTTTTGGCGAAATTTATTTTCTTCTGCGCCCTGACGAAATTGATTTTTTTTATGCGGTCATTTGTCGAAATTTGCGGTAGTTTATAGCAAATCGTTGCGATTTTGTATACTATTTCAAACCTTGCCCCTCAACCCTCCCCTCCTCCTTTCCAGAAATTCTTAATATGACACCTTGTTTCTAAGGAAGCGAATTCCTGTATAAATACCCAGGTAAAAAAATCAGACACAAACCTTTAAAATTTTTGAGATGTTGCAGCCATTTTGAAGGTTTCAGCGGGTATCTTTAAGGAAAATGAAAACTAAAGGTTCTCTTAAGAGAAGTATACCGCTTTTTAAAAGATTTCATACAGGTTTATTTCTGTAAGTTATCACCTCCAAATTATATTCAATGACTTAGAAAATTTTCGTGAAATCGCTTGAGATATTTTCAGGGAAAATGAAAACTGTTTCTCATGCAGGTAATATGAAGGTTTTACTTGAAAGTTTTATTATTGCACATTATGGTATCTAAGATTTTGATATGCCTGTGTTTCCTCATTAATAATTTTAATAAATTTCTAAATTAATATTTTAGATAATACACGGAAATCATTAAGTCCAATCATTAAGTCAATGGCAAGTCTTCCATCCGTACAATAAAAAATTTTTAACTTCTGAAATTATTACAAGTAACATTACCTCTAACACGCTCAAAAATTTTAATCTCAGAAAATTCCCCCTAAAAAGAAAAACAAATCACAAAGTTATTTCGAAGCCCTTTTTGACCTTAAATTTGTCACAATTTTTTCTAAAATTATAACCAGGAACAATATCACCTCAACTCTAACACGCTCAAAAATTTCAATCTCAGAATATCCCCCTCTATAAATAAAATAATAATCACGAAATTATTTCAAAGTCTCCTTTTTATCCTAAAATTTTTCATAAATTTCTCTTAAATTCCCACTAGTAAAAATATTCCCTCAAACTCTAACGCATACAAAAATTTCAATCAACAAAAATTGTCCCCTAAAAAAAATCTCCAAATTATTTCAAAACCCCTTTCATTAATATTTAAAATGTATTCAAACACGCACAAAAATATATTTTAGTTAAATTTTAGTATCTAACGATGGACAATGGGGCCCCAATTTCCCCCACCTCCTTTCTGTAAATGTCTTATTTAGTTTTTCATTTTAAGTTTTCCTAAAAGAATAAATTTTACTGTGTTTTTCTAAATCTGTCAAAAAAAAAAGAAATTTTAGTTAATTAAATTTCAAAATACAGAAGGGACAAGGGCACTCACCCCCTCCCACCATGCCGCTCTTTCATCCAAGCGCGACAGTCAGTTCCTCTTTAAAACCGCCCCACCAGTGGCCGAGAGGTTCTGCTCTCAAAGCTAGTAGACGAGAGGTGCTGGTTTCGATTCCAATCACGCCCGTCGGCCTAATCGTTCGGAGTTTTCCGTGGTTTTCTTCGAACCTTGGATTTCCTTGCTTTCTCTTAGAAAGACGCCAGAGCACCCCCTCTCCACCCCTTTGGGCCCATATCCCAAGTGTAGGTAATTGACCGTCATAAAACACACCAACAACAGCTCTTTAAAAAAGAGGAACTAAGAATTTTGCACATACAATCTATATTACATCTACTATATTACACTATCTACATATATTTGCTAAAATAAAAGAGGCTCTTTTAATTTAGTTACTCGTTAATAATAAATTTTATATATTTTTTGAAAACATAAAAAAATATGTCCAGTAAAACCTCCCTAAAGCGACCACGTTCCGTTCCAATAAAAATTGGTCGCTCTGAGAGGTGGTCTCTTAATGGAGGTTATGTTTAAATCTAGATTTTAATTGTTGAAAAAAGATAACAATGTTACTAACATTTATCTTTCACATTAAGAAAAAATATAAAAATTTAAGTATCAAAACAAAAGCTAATTACAGTAAAACCTCCTTAAAGCGACCACGTTCCGCTCCAATAAAAATTGGTCACTCCGAGAGGTGGTCTCTTAATGGAGGTTATGTTTAAATCTAGATTTTAATTGTTGAAAAAAGATAACAATGTTACTAACATTTATCTTTCACATTAAGAAAAAATATAAAAATTTAAGTATCAAAACTACAAATTAATTACTACAAAGTTAAAAAAAATGAATACGGTTTTATCTTTTATAACTTATCCAACCAAGTCCTTTCGAAGTTCAGTAAATAAATGCTTTTTTTTTGGGGGGGGGGAGCAATAAATAATGAAGATTTCATTAATTTGTATCTATTATTATCTATTTCTTTGAGAGTTTCCTGACAGAATAGGGCAAGGGAGTTTATTGACCGTCATTCTTAATTTGTCATCAGAATTAAATTCATTGCCTAAAAAAGGCATAAAGGGGTTTAAACACTTAAAAGTTACCGGAATAATAATAAAAAAAATCTAAATTTAGTTTAGAAGTTTGATGAATAATGCGCTCTCCGGAATTATTTTTCTAATAAAACCCTCTTCAAGCGACCAGGAGAAAACGGAATTTGTTTCATTTTCTTCAAACAAATTGGTCGCTCATGGAGGGAGTTCAACTGGGATGGTCTCTGAATGGAGGTAAAATTAGTATTGAGCCTATAGGAATAAATTTCGTTCCATGAAAAAAATAGTCGTTCTGAGAGGTGGTTGGTTAATGGAGGTGGTCACACAGGGAGGTTTCACTGTAGTCACTGAAATTTCAAAATCAATGGAGGGGAAGGCACACTCCCCCCCCCCCTCTCCTCATTTTGGTGGCGTCTACGATTAAAGCTGAAAAATATAGTTGGGGTTATTGCATGCATAATTTGCCCTTATTCTCTATCAGGCGTGACTTCCAGTTTTTATAAAAATTACTTCTTCAAAAACAAATGAAAAATGTATAATTCGTATTAATTTATTTATTTCAAATTTTCGTTGGAACATTTGATTTTTGATTACGCAGCTCTATTTCTGACTCCATGTCACGGGAGAATGAGAAGGAAGTACCCAACTCAACTCTGAGACCGTGTGTTTACGTTTTAACCGCCATTCGGAAAATTAGCGGGACTAATCGTCACGTTGTCATGTTGTTATTGTATTTTTTTCTTTTTGCAGGGAGTTTTTCAACAGTATAGTAGTCGAATTTTAACTAATTTTTAAGTTGATATATATATATATAGCGTAAGAGGGCTGTATTACACTTCTTTTTAATATTAATATTGATATTCGGCACTTTGTATTCACTACGCATTCGACAAGAATCATGTTCGGTAAAAAATATCGCCACATTAATTTAGAAATGCTGTGGTATGGGGAAAACTTTTTATAAGAAATTTTCGTGTACAACTAAAGATAAATTTCACTATTTTTTTAAATAATAGCGAAAAATATATTCATATATTTCCATTATGTTTAAAAGTGAAAGACTGATTTTACTCCTAAATAATTAAACTTGTAAAAAGTTCAGTTTGGAGGTGGGAAAGTTTTGTGAAGAATCTTGTTTGCAGGTGAAAAATTTGATGAAGGTTCCTTGTTTTGAGGTGATAAAATTTTGTGAAGGGTCCTTTAAAGGACCCAAGTTAATAGATCCATGTATTGGAATACAAATTTTACTAGTAAGTACCTGATTTAGTTTCCTTTATAAATTGAGCAGCTATAATCTTTTTAGGTACATAACTGCTTGATTAATAATGCACAGTGAAGGTGTAATGTCTCTTGCAAATCATTTAGCAGGGCTCAATATCTTTGGCTGCAATATTCGACTCATAAAAATAATTGGTACTTTTCGGTTAGCTGTTTGCCAGTGTTATATATACATACATATATTGCATATATAAATGCATATATGTGTACATATATATACACATATATATGTATATATAACACTGGCGCCCAGCTAACCGAAAAGTACCAAATAATTAAAAGAATTTTTATATATTGTAGATTAATTTATTATGTAGAATATGAAATATGGAAAAAATAAGGTACTTTTCGATTAGCCGGGCGCTAGTGTTATATATTACAATATATATGTATATATAACACTGGTGCCCGGCTAACCAAAAAGTACCAAAAATAATTTTACATGTGTATAATTATTTTAAATAAAGTAATTTTTTCATGAAAAAACAGTTAAAGACAAATTTAAAGCAATATTTTTTTCAGATGAGTGCAGGAGAATTTTTGCAATTTTTTCCCGCAACCAACTGATGAATTTTGCAATATTTTATTTCTACCAATTTGCATTTAAATGTTGCATTTTTTCTTGCACCCAATTGGTAAACTTGTGAGGTTTTTCTTTTTCTTATTTTTTTTTTTCATGTGATCGCTGGGTGAATTAAGCAATTTTTTCCCTGCTACAACTGAAGAACAATGTGATTTTTTCATCGTAACTGACTGGTGAATTTATATAATTATGCATTCTTTTTTGTTTACATTGATGTTCAATAATTATTATTCAACGATAATATTCAATTGTCACTTAATGTGATTAATTTAGCGATTTTTCGCTAATTTTCTGCATTCCATTTTTTTCTGCAACCGAATGAAGAATCTCATGATTTTTTTCTCACGATTGATTGTCCGCTACATTTCATTATTTTTTCCATAGCAGATTGACAAATTTCACAGTATTTTAAAGCAACACACTGAAGAATTTCTCTTTTTTTTTCCCCCCCAATGACCCAATAGCAGAAAATTCTCCAAGTGTCTGCGACAGATCTTTCAGGGACTGAAAATAATCTGCAGGTAAAATGTTACAAATGAACCTTTAATTAATTAATCATTTACTTTTAATGTTTTTAAGCATTTTACTCATTTTTATTAATAATAAACTTAAGTTTTAGTAATAAATAATAAAGAACTAAACATAATATAAAGTTGGAAAAAGATCCAATGGAAAAAAAAATCTGCAAAATGGAAAAGAAAATCTGCGGCGCACGTCACCCGTCAGGAACTTTCTGCTACCGGGCCCAATGATTACTGGTGAATTTCTCAGATTTTTTTTTTTTTCCCCTGATGACTGAATGAAGAATTTTGCAATTTTTTCTTGTAACCAATTGACGAATTTTGGGGTATTTTACTTGTACTGATTGGCAAATATTGCATTTTTTCTTGCGAGCAACTAGCGGAACTGAATATATATATACATAACAGTCGGTTTATGAATTTTGCCGATCCCCCCCCCCCCTCCCCTACCTAAGCTGATCAACAGATCTCGTTCTTTCTGATAAAAAGTTGATAAATTTCCATATTTTCCCCCCACAACTTACTAACAAAACATTTTTTTTTCATGCGATCAATGGATGAATTAAATAATTTTTCCCCCCCCCCATGACAATCAAAGAACTGTGTGATTTTTTTTAACCCTTTACTGACTGATAAATTTCTTGGGGTTTTTTCTTTTTCATATGACCAGTTGACAAGTTTATGATGCTTCCCCCTGACCTAATGATGAAACTTAATGTTTAAAAATTAGCAAAATTCTTCATTTGATTTCATTGTGACATTCGTCTGTTGCTTGAGAGGACAATTGACAAATTTCAATCAGTCGTGGGAAAATATCAAAAAATTCTGTTGAGAAATGGGAACATTAAACAAGCCAATTCCAAATATTGTTTTTTTTTTTTTTCCGTTTCTTTACAAGGTACAAGTGTGTCCTTTATTAAAAAAATCTGTGCCTGATGGGCACTGACCCGTTTTTTCTACAGTAAACTTCTAGAAAAAAGGGCACTCGTATGCAGCGATGTAAACGTAAAAAAAAACAAACAGAGGGTATATTCAGAGTTTCTCCCATGTTTAAAAAAGGGCAGGGTGCTTCTTGTAGGAAAAGGGCACTTTTGGATTCCGAAAGGCATGTTTTGGATTTTTAAGGACACTTTTTTTAATTTTTAAAGGCATGTTTAGGATTTTTAAGGACACTTTTTTTAATTTTTAAAGGCATCCTTTTGATTTTTAAAATTACTTTTAATATTTAATAGACAGGACGCTATTTTAAAGACAGCAATGAGGCAATTTTTACTATGCAAGTAAATTTTTTAATAAAGAAAGGAGTAAAGGCACTTTTTTCAGCTGGGGGCAACAAGGGTGCTAATGTTTTCCATCAGGGGTAAGAGGAATGCTGTTTTGTAAACCTAAGGGCAGGCAGGGTGCAGCACCCTCCTGACACTGTCTACGGGAAACTCTGGTATACCTTAGAGTGTATATACAATAGCTTTTTTGAGAAACGGAAGTTAAGCAGTGTTACTGAAAAAGAACCAGAAGGTATACGACATTTACCTCTGTATACCCTTCACTTCTGACAGCAAATTTTTTCTCTCTTTTTTGCGAACGATAATATTTTTTTCTGCTACCGATCGACGAATTTCGCATTCTACTCGTGACAGATCAGTGAAAATTGTGATATTTTTTCACAGTCGAATGATAAACTGTGTCTTTTTTTCAACTGATTGGCCAAATCTCGAGGGTTTTTTTTAGCATGGCTGATCGACGAATTTCCATTTTTTCTCTGATCTACTGACGAATTTCGCTTTTTTTTTTTTACCGGTGACTGTTTTTTAAATTTTGCTATATTTCTCTTGAACCAGTAAGTATATCTTGAGGCCGATTGGAGAGAGTTTTTTTCCGCTACTGATGTATGAATTTTGCAGTTTCTTCCGTCGATCTACTGACGAATTCCGCGATTTTTTTTTAGCCACGACCGATTTGCAATTTTCTGGATTTTTTCTTTTAACATAGGTGAATTTTGAGACTTTTTCTTGCGACCGATTAGAGAAGATCGTGGGTTTTTTCTGGCGGTGCACTGACGAAGTTTTTTACCTGCAACTGATTAGCAAAAATCATGGATTTTTTCTCGCAACTGTTCGTCGAATTTTGTATGTTTTTCCACAACAGGCTGAAGAATTTCATGGTTTGTTCTCCATGACTGATGAACTGTACGAGTTTTTCTCGTGACCCATTGATGAATTTCACAATCTTTTTAATAAAGATGAAAATAAGGAATTTTGCTTAGTAGCCACTGGCCGGTAGGTTGACTTTATTTAGTAGCCAGTTACTAGCGAGTGAGAATAATTTCTTTAGTAGCTAGTAAGTACATTTATGTCAGTGAATATTTAATTTATGGGTATATTTTAGGTATGTTTATCCACTGAGTAGCAGGTATGATTCAAAATTGAAAAAAATAGGTTTAAAAAATCTGAAATTTGCAGCAAATTTTCTGAAATGTAAAGGGAGGGTTGGTAGGGGATCCCTCCTGGTACTAATTATGCATTTTTTCCAGATACTTTAATGAAATTCATGTTTTTTCCGGATCTATTGGCAATGTTTTCGTTTCTTTGGCGTTCCTTTGACAAAATGTGCGTTTTTTTCACGATCTTTTCACAAAATTCACATTCGTTTTCGCAATTCTTTGGCAAAACTCTCGGGGTTTTTTTTTTTTTTTTTCGAAATTCTCATTTCCCCCCCCCCCTCCCCGCGATCCTTTAACTAAATTTGTGTTTTTTGACGATCTATTGACGAATTTTGTGTTTTTGCCATGATCCATTGACGATATTTGTGTTATTTCTTTGCTCTATTGATGATATTTGCGTATTTATGGTATTTATGGTGATGATATTTGCGTATGGATTTTCAGAGATTGTTTGATGAAATGTGTGGGTTTTTTGCGATTCTTTGACGAAATTATTATTATTTTTTTTTTCTGCGATGTATTGACGATATTTGTGTTTTTTTCTGCAATCCACTGACCATATTTGCATTTATTCCAGAATCCTTTGACGAAATTTCGGATTCTTTGCGATCCTTTGATGAAATTCGGGTTTTTCCACGATCCTTTGACGAAATGTGCTGTTTTTATTGTGATTTTTTGACAAAATTCTCGCTTTTTTGCGATTCTTTGATACAATTCGCTTTTTTGGTGATCCTTTCATGAAATTTACATTTTTTTTTTTTTTTCGTAATCCTCTGACGAAATGTGTGTTTTTTCGCGATCTTTTGACAAAATTCACATTTTTTTCTTTCCCAATTCTTTTACGAAATTCCTTTTGGAAAATCTTGCGTTTGGTTGGTACTTTCCATATTTTTAATCGTCAGTTTTTCACATTTACTCGTTGAGTGGCGACTGGCGATTGCTTATTTTCATCTTTACTTTTTAAATGAACGATTAAAGAATTTGGTGATTTTTTTTCTAACCAATGAGTGACAAATTTTGCGATTTTTCCTACATTGAATGGTGAATTTTCTTGAAAATGAAAATTTGAAATGTTCTGCAGTGAAATCCGTTGTTCTGCGATGTACGTCGCATTTATAAGCATATTCTGCTTTGGGGGATTTCATTATCTCTTACTTTTCGGACTTTTTTTGAAATTGCAGCATTTTCATCGGAGGTTTCCGATAAATATTATTTGTAATATATAAAAATTTCAAAGGGGGTGGGGGGGGGGGCACAATACTAAAGCCCAAAGTGCGGCACTTTTCTAACTTTTACCAACACCTGTCCCTATCGTGTAACATACAGTTGGAACGGCCTGTGACCACTTATTCATGTTATACACATCCGATATCCATGCTGCCACTTTGCTCCCCCCTGGGAGGGGCACTTTTCTAAATTTTGCCGGCACCTCTCATGTGACATATCGTTCAAAAGGTCTGTGACCACTTATTCATGTTATGCCCCTCCCCCCCCACTTTGCCCCACCGGGGGGGGGGGGCACTTTTCAAAATTTTGCTGACACCCCTCATGTCACATATTGTTGGAAAGGCCTATGACCACTTATTCATGTTATGTACCTCTAATGCTCCTCCCCCACTTTGCCCCCCCCTCGGGGGCACTTTTCTAAATTTTGCCGACACCCGTCATGTGACATATCGTTCAAAAGGTCTGTGACCCCTTATTCATGTTATGCACCTCTAATGCTCCTCCCCCCTACTTTGCCCCCCGAGGGGGCACTTTTTTAAATTTTACTGACATCCCTGATGTGACATATCATTCAAAAGGCCTATGACCACTTATTCATTTTATGCACCTCTAATGACCCTCCACCCACTTTGCCCCCCCCGGGGGGGGCACTTTTCTAAATTTTGCTGACACCCCTTATGTCACATATTGTTGGAAAGACCTGTGACCACTTCTTCATGTTATGCACCTCTATTGCCCCTCCCCCCCACTTTGCCCCCCCTCGGGGGCATTTTTCTAAATTTTGATAACACCCGTCATGTGACATATCGTTCAAAAGGCCTTTGACCACTTATTCATGTTATGCACCTCTAATGCCCCTGCCCCCTACTTTGCCCCCCCCGGGGGGCACTTTTCTAAATTTTGCTGACACATCATGTGACATATCGTTCGAAAGTCCTGTGACCACTTATTCATGTTATGCACCTCTAATGTCACTCCCCCCCACTTTGCCCCACGGGGGGAGCACTTTTCTAAATTTTGCTGACACCCCTCATGTGACATATCGTTGGAAAGGTCTGTGACCACTTATTCATGCTATGCATCTCTAATGCCCCTCTTTCCACTTTGCCCCCCCCCCCCGGGGGGGACTTTTCTAAATTTTGCCGGCACCTCTCATGTGACATATCGTTCAAAAGGTCTGTGACCACTTATTCATGTTATGCCTCTCCCCCCACTTTGCCCCACCGGGGGGCACTTTTCTAAATTTTACTGACATCCCTGATGTGACATATCGTTCAAAAGGCCTATGACCACTTATTCATGTTATGCACCTCTAATGACCCTCCACCCACTTTGCCCCCCCGGGGGGGCACTTTTCTAAATTTTGCTGACACCCCTCATGTCACATATTGTTGGAAAGACCTGTGACCACTTATTCATGTTATGGACCTCTATTGCCCCTCCCCCCACTTTGCCCCCCTCGGGGGCATTTTTCTAAATTTTGCCAACACCCGTCATGTGACATATCGTTCAAAAGGCCTTTGACCACTTATTCATGTTATGCACCTCTAATGCCCCTGCCCCCTACTTTGCCCCCCCCCCCCCGGGGGGCACTTTTCTAAATTTTGCTGACATTTCGTTCGAAAGTTCTGTTACCACTTATTCATGTTACGCACCTCCGGTGCTTTCCCCCCCTTAGTTTTTTTTATTAATATGTATATATGTTTTATTAATATGTTTAGTTTATTAATATGTATCAAATCAATGTCGAACTGGATATGTAATCATTATTATGTATTGATCTGATGCGAATTTGCACAGAAGGTTGTCCGCATGCAGGTGCAACGATATAATGTAAAGAGAAGATACAGTTTTTATACCTAAAGGAAAACTGCAGATATTTCTGCCAAAATCGGTGAAGGGAAATAACAGGTTTTTTACCTGAAGGAAAACAGCAGGTATTTGGAACTCAGAAGGTTAAGGGAAAATACATGTTTTTTACCTAAAGGTAAGCTGAAGGTAATTTTAGTTCCAAATACCTTCAGTTTCCCTGAAGATTTTTTTTTAAGGTTTCTTGCTGACTTTTTTACCTGGGTATTTTCAGAAACACGATTCACTCGTGGTTAATATACATAAAGAGAGTATTTTGTGTTAAGAAGTTTGTTTTGCAGTTTTTCCCCATGAGTCTTTTTTAATGTCCGAATTTTCGGGCTAATGGCCAATTTTTTTAAACTTTCGAAAATGAATACTTTGAAATTTTAGAAATTTCGCAACAGAATCACTCCTGAAAAGTGCTGGATAAAAATCGCAACTAAAAACAAAAAAAGCATTTGTGTTTTTTTTGCAAAAAATCGTAGTTTAAGAACGATTTTCGTAGCATCGTAGTTTATAGGTTCAAATCGTAGCAACTACGATTTTTTCGTAGCAGTTGGCAGGTCTGCATTAAGCAAATTCGGAAATTCTCCTTCCTGTCACGAATTTACTTTCTTCACGTACAAATAAACTTAGCACAAAGAGAAGGACGGCAGAAAGGAATTCCAAATTTATACCAGGAAATCATTTTTTAGAGAAATTTCTGGTTGCTGTGAAACGCATTCAAATATTTTCGACTAGATTCGAAATCCGCAAAGATTTAAAATGGCAAATTGTTGGTTTAATCCATTAAACCTGAAAGGTCATTTCTCGACTTGTTTCGTTTGAATTTATATGAAGTTAACGTGTCTATCTTTAAAATATAATTGTCTTCAAAAATCGTAAAATTTTCTTCTATTATTTACAGTATTATGATTATTTGAAAAGGGAATTCAACTGCGGCGATTTTATTTAAATTCTTGAATTTTTGCTTGAATTGTCTGATTTCTCTCTCTCTCTTCTTAAAATGCTCCATCTTTAATTGTTTTTTTTTTTTTTCTCTTTTGCACGTTAAAGATAATAATTTTAAATCATATTTTAGGGAAATTTCTATCTGCTGTATAAATGCACTTAAATATTTTCGACTAGGTTTTAAATCCGCAAAGATTTGAAATGGCAAATTGTTAGTTTAATCCTTTAAACCCGAAAAGTCGTTTCTCGACTTGTTTCATTTGAATTTATATGACGTTAACGTGTTTCTCTTTAAAATGTAATTGTCTTTGAAAATCGTAAAATTTTCCTCTATTGTTTGCAGTATTATGATTATTTGAAAAGGGAATTCAACTGCAGCGATTTTATTTAAATTCTTGAATTTTCGCTTGAAGAGCGCATTTGAAGTTGTGGTATGGATTTTAAAACTTAACTGATTTTTAGTGATGATATGTATAAAGTTTACAGGTCATATACTGGGTTCGCACATATTATACCGGAAATGGACAACATTTGCTGAAAAAGATCCTTTTTTTTGGGGGGGGGGAGGGTGGTATTTAGGTATCTTATTTTATTGTATGTAAAAATGAAATTCGTTAACAATATTCTGTTAGCGTGGGAAATTGTTTCATAATTTATGCGTGAAGTTTTTTTTTTTGTCCTGAGGCCCTCCCCCCCCCCCCCCCCGCCCCCGCACACATATTTTTTGTTCTTGTTATATCAGACAAAGAATTTCCATTCTTTTTGTTCGTTAAAATCAAGTTCCCGTTAAATCCGAGCTCTAGTGCTGAATTCAGACACTTTTCTCCGAGAGGGATTTCTGTGGCTCCTGGGGGGGGGGGGGGGACGACACTACAGAATCCCGGGGGGGGAATTGCACTTTTTGACCATTGAAAACACAAAATCTCGAATCTTCCGGGGGACATCTCATTGCTCCGGGGCGGTATGTCCCCCACCCCCCGGGCCACCCCCTGAATTCAACACTGCCGAGCTTACTGGAAATGAGTCAAATCGTATCACAGAAAACTTGAATAGATGCAGCTAATAACAAATATTTATGGAGAAATTACTAAAGCGTTAATAATTATATTTAGAATAACAATAATTTTGGGATTACAGAAATCATAACTGGTAGTTAATAATTTCATTTAAAGCTCGTGTTAACATTTTAAGATACTTACATCATAAAATACCTTTTTAGTTAATATGCTTTCTTTAGTACTAATATCGCTTATCAGTTCGCTATATTCTATCAGCAGAACGACTTCCTAACTTTCTGAAAGACTGATTATATTAACTAAATCTTTTGAGATAGTACGAAGAAATGATTCGATAGTAAAATCCATTGCGTTCACTGTTTTCTCCGGTGCTTCATTAAGCAAATTCGGAAATTCTCCTTCCTGTCACGAATTTACTTTCTTCACGTACAAATAAACTTAGCACAAAGAGAAGTAAAGCAGAAAGGAATTCCAAATTTATGCAAGGAAATCCGGTTTTATAGAAATTTCTGGCTGCTGTAAAATACATTTAAATATTTTCGGCTAGATTTGAAATCCGCAAAAATTTGAAATGACAAATTGTTGGCTTAATCCATTAAACCTGATAGGTCGTTTCTCGACCTGTTTCGTTTGAATTTATATGAAGTTAACTTGTTTATCTTTAAAATGTATTTGTCTTTGAAAATCGTAAAAATTTCCTCTATTGTTAGCAGTATTATGATTATTTGAAAAGGGAATTCAACTGCGGCGATTTTATTTAAATTCTTGACTTATTTCTCAGCCTGTCTCCTTTATTTTTATTTTTATTTTATTATTTTTATTTTTCATAGATTATTTAAAAAATTCTTAAAATGCTCCAACTTCTATTGTTTTTTTTCTTTTTGCATGTTAAGGAAAATGATTTTCACTCATGTTTTAGGGAAATTTAAACCTACCGTAAAATGAATTTAAATATTTTCGACTAGAATTAAAATCCGCAAAAATTTGAAATGGCAGATTAAATCGTTTACTTGAACTTTCTTTTTTACATTTGTTTAAATTTATATGAAGTTAACATGTTTCTTTTTAAAATGTAATTGTCTTTGAAAATTGTAAAATGTTCCTCTATTGTTTGCAGTATTATGATTATTTGAAATGGGAATTCAACTGCGACAATTTAAATTTTGGTTGGTTGAAGCCAGATTTCTCTCTCTCTATTTTTTATTTATAGATTATTTAAGAAAAAAAACTTCATAAAATGCTCCATCTTCTGTTATATTTTTCTTTTTGCATGTTAAAGATAATGATTTTCACTCATGTTTTAAGGAAATTTCTAGCTACTGTAAAATGTATTTAAAATTTTTCGACTAGAATTAAAGTCCGCAAAAATTTGGAATGGCAGATTGATGTTTTTTAAACCATTATAATTATATTGCCATTCTTTCATTTGTTTAATTTTAATTTATATTCAGTTAACATTTAAATTGTTCAATTTAGACGGATAAATGCCTGATTTGATCTTTTTGTTGAGCGAGGAACAACAACGTAAAACTTTTTGACACATTTTCTGACTCATTCTTAAATTTAAAAATATAATACTTGCAGGCATGATTGTTGAAGTGATTTGTAATCTAACAGGATTTTTTTTCATTTTCCGATAAATGAATTACATCTTGAGTTATAAGCGATTGTTATCTCAGGATAGCCGTTTTTTTTTTCTTTTCTTTTCTGTGCTATCGCGTACGGAAATTCGTTTCAAAACATCAAATTTGACAGCATTTTCTAAAAAAACTTTGCATTTATCGAAATATGGGAAAAACAGTTCAATTAAACAGTTTCTGAATATGCAGTTGCCAATTTGATACGTTTGCAAACCAGAAATGAATTAAAATATGTGTCAGAAACACGGGAACAAAAAACAATTTTTTCCGTGAAGTAGCCAGTTCCGATTCAAGAAATATTATATATTTTCCTTAAATATTTTCAACTAGAATTAAAATCCGAAAAAATTCAAAATGACTGAGTGTTGGTTTAAACTATTAAACCTGAATATTCATTCCTTCGTTTTGTTTAATTTAAATTTATATTAAATTAACACGTTCCTTTTTCAAATGTAAATTGACTATTAAAAAAATCATAAAATTCCCTTTTATTGTTTTCGATCCCTTATATTATGTTCTCTTATAGCATTATGATTAGTATATATCAACTAAAAACTTGAAATTCGTTGGATAAAGATTTTTCCTATTTTATATATTTTTTATTTAAAATTCTTGATAACTCTATTTTAAATTATATATATATATTTAAACGTTATATGTAACGGTATTTCATCGTGTTCGACAGATTTCTTGTAGTAAAAATTCTAATGTAAAATGAATTTAAATATTTTCAACCAAAATTGAAATCCGGAAAATGTTTAATCTGAACTTATATTGGGTTAACACGTTCCACTTTAAAACGTATTTGAGATTAAAAATCGCAAAATTTTACACTGTTGTTTACAGTATTATGACTACTTAAAAGGAGAATCTAACTAACGGTGATTCTAACTCTAAAATTTATGGCAGATAAAGATGTTTTCTATTTTCATATATTATTTAAACATTCTTAATACCTCTGTTTTAAATTATATTTTTCTTTTTGCACGTTACAGATAATGATTTTTTATCGTGTTTTAGAAACATTTTTCGCTTCTATAAAATGTATTTAAATATTTACAACTACATTTGAAATTCGCAAAGATTTAAATGGCAGATTATTTATTTAATCCAATAAATCCGAAAGGTCGTTCCTCGGCTTGTTATGATTGAATTTATATTATTATGTCCTCAAAAATCGTAATTGTTAAAAAATCATTTAAGGTGTTATAGCTATTTGAAAAGGGATTCAACTGTGGTGATTTTATTCAAATTCTTGAATTTAGGTAGATAATGCCTGATTTTTTCTCTTTTCATTAAAAAAAAAAAAAAAAAAAAAAAAAAAAAAAAAAAAAAAAAGATCTTCAAGTTGTTTTTATATTGCATATTGAGGCTGTTCTGAAATCCAAAGGAGCTAGTTTCTGGCAAACTTGTGAATTAATTTTTGTTCCGTAACCCATGAAATTGGCAGATATTCAGAAACTATGTAATCGAATGGTGTTATCATTTTTTGGTAAAGGCAAAAAACGTTTCAGACAATACTATCAAACTTGGTGTTTTGAACTTAATTTCCGGACTCGATGACGTGGAAAAGGAGGAAGAAAAACCTCACGTCATGTGACAACAATTGCTTGTAACTCGATACGTAATTTATTTATCAAAAACCGGAAAACTCCATTCCAAATCGATTAAATATTCAAGTCTGCCTATTTTATGCGTTTACGTTTAAAAACAAGTCGGGAATTCTACGTCAAACGTGACAAATGAGGTGCGTTCGTACTATTACTAGTTTTATAAATATTCAGATCTTGGTGCAACAGTTGTTGCACTCTTATGTATAATTGCATGAATACAAAATTTATTACGATTATTTTTATATATATATATATATATATATTAAATTCCGTAATACAGAAATAATAGGACTCCATCTTAAATAGGACGTAATCACCATGACAACCTAGCATCATTACCTATCATGGGATATCACTGAATTAATTACATATGACAAGATTTAACAGAAGGAAGAAAACTTTTTTCATCATTCAGAGAAACGTCTGGAATCTGGATATAGTAAAATTTATTGAAACATTTTCAATAAGATTTGAAATCCGCAAAGATTTCAAATGGTAAATTGTTGGTTTAATCCAGTAAACTCGAAAAGACGTTCCTCGTCTGGTTATGAATGAATTTATTTTATATAGTGAGTTGACATGTTCCTCTTTAAAATATAATTGTATCTGAAATTCGCATTTTTTTCTAAAAATCTACCTTTGTCGGGTTATCCCCAATGCATGATATGATTTACCTTTGTTTTGGTAAAAAGGGCCATAATTTGATATTTGTGCAATAGCTGTTCCACTCTCATTCAAACTTGCATGAATACAAAATTTATTGCGATTACATATAGTATTAAATTCCGTAATACGGAAATAATAGGACTCCATCTCAAATAGGACGTAATCACCATGGCAACCTAGTATCATTACCTATCATGGGACATCATTGAATTAACTACGTATGATAGGATTTAACAGAATGAAGAAAACTTTTAATATCTTTTAACGTTTTGATTCGATCTTCATAAATTTTGAAATGACTCGACAAAATTCGGCAAAGATTATATATAATAAATTTCAAACCATTCGGTTGGATAGTTTTTGCGCTGTTATATGCGGACAGACGGACGGACCAGACGGCGACTACTATAAGTGATACGTATTTATATAATTACGAACGCACCTAATGAGAAAATTTTGCGTTGTTCAGCAGAGAATTTAAGACCCGCCTTAAAGATAATAATCTTTCATCATGTTAGAGAAATGTCTGGATATAGTAAAATTTATTGAAACATTTCCAACAAGATTTGAAATCTGCAAAGATTTGAAGTGGTAAATTGTTGGTTTAATCCATTAAAATCGAAAAGTCGTTCCTCGTCTTGTTATAAATGAATTTATTTTATATAGTGAGTTAATATGTTCCTCTTTAAAATATAATTGTATCTGAAATTCCAATTTTTTTCTAAAAATCTACCTTTGTCGGGTTATCCCCAATGAGTGATATGATTTATTTGCATTATGGTAAAAATGGCCATTATTTGATATTTATAACACTTTCGAACATCATTGAAAAGTGTTTATGAATTCGGTTTGTCTGTCCGTCTGTCTGCTGTTTATCCGTGTTCACGTAAATATAGGAAGATTGCCATGAAATTGGTATGCGTTATTGGGATTTACTATGGCATGTTCGGTATTGAAATGAAGTGTGTAGCATTTGAGGTTCGTTTACAGGTTCACTCAAATGAATTCCGTTTACATTATGGTCTATGGGGGAAAATCGTTTACTGTATATTTTAACGATACTACACTATTTTAAAAATATTGAAAATTATGTATATATCACTGAGGAGTACTACAAGACGCTTACTGTAGAATAGGGTGTGCATAGAATTTATAATTCATTTAATCTCTTCAGTTCCGAAGCTAAAATAATAATATAAATGCTCATTCATTGGTTTTTTCCAAACGAAATGACATCGTAAATGACAGATATTTTTTTTTTTTTTTTTTTTTTTTTAATTGATCCTTTAGGCGCATAGTAATTTAAGTTCAAAAATATGAATCTAAAAGTACAAACCCCTTAAAAACATCAATTTAATAACCATTAACCTAAATTAACGCAATCACAAATTTAAGAGCTTTAAAGAAATAAACAATCTACAAATCCTCAAAATTTTTTATTGAAAAAGATTTAAATACTTATGAAAATTTCTCACTTTCTTGGTCATATTGTCTTTTGGGCATTTTTAGGCATTTTGCAAACTTAAATGAAAATAAAATTTATTTTATGTGGGAATCAGCTTAGATGATGCCCTTTATTCGTTTGCTTTTAACGCAGAAAACATTCAGCTATTAAGAAGTGATGTGAAAATATAAAAAAATCGGACATTTTTGTTTTTATAAGGAAAAGAACAGAGGTCCTCGTATGGGACCGAAGAGGTTAAAGGTACGCACAAAAGAAAATGAACAATAATTGAACTATTGAAGCCGATCAGTAATTGCTGTAATTGTGTTTTCAGTTGTGATACACGTTTTTAAATTTATCTATTTTTAGGTGCGTTTGTATATAAATACGTAACACCTATAGTCGTTGTTCAGTCCGTCAGTCTGTCTGTCCGTCCGTCCGCATATAACAGCGCAAAAACTACCCAACCGAATCATTTCAAATTTAAAATATATAATTGTTGCAGAATTTTGTCGAGTCACTTCAAATTTTATGAAAATCGGATGTATAGTTTAATGACAGGGGCAGTCAAAAGTTTTCCGTTACATGACGGCCGAAGGGAAAAAATTACTTCAAGTGCATTTTAATGATGTTACAGATTTTCGGAAAGAATGAAATTGATATGCTCTTATGAAGTGCACTAAAATATACATTCAGTACAATATGCAATGCAAAAAATATTTATAAAACTAGTTGTAGTACGAACGCACCTCATTTACCCCGTTTGACGTGCAATTTCCAACTTGTTTCAAATATTACTTGATGTGTATAAATTATATAGATTATATACAGTCCTGAACAAAATTTTTCCAAGTACATTTCCGTCAATAAATGAATCCATAATTTACTGAATGGAAAATTTCAACTGTGTTATGCGTTTAACAGAACTAACTTTTAGCATACTATGTAGTATATCATATGTGTACAAAAGTATATGTATACTATGTATATGTATATGCATACTATGTAGTATACATAGAAATCTATAGATTCATATAAATAAAATAAACTGTGATAGTAAACCTTAATAAACTGTGAAGTTTTGTTACAGTACTTTGAATGTGTTGGAAAGGACTACATAATCTATGCTCGACGTATGATTTTTCGTTCTTGGCTTATTATTTACGACAATATGTATTACAACTTGAATGCCATTCCCTTCCCCCATAAGCTAAAACAAACGAAATTCTTTAGTAAAATTCTTATATCATTGAATGTTTCCTTGAACAAATCCTGAAATGAATTTTGACTTAAAAGTTCTACATTTCTTTGAACCAACGAACTAACACGTAATACATATAAACGTTGAAGGAACATGAAATTATTATCTGAAAATTCATGCTTCTCGTAAGATATATTTTATCGCTTTGTAATATTTTCGATAGAATTTGAAATCCGCAAAGATTTGGGATGGCAGATTGTTTGATTTAATCCGTTAAACTCGAATAGTCGTTCCGTTAACGCATGTTTCGTTTTAAATTAAAGTGTTTCGAAAGCGTATTTGATTCGTGAAATATTGAAGTTCCAATGCTGTTTGCTGCATTGTGATTATTACATGTGAGATTGAACTAGATCTGCGAAAGATTTCCTATCTCCTTATTCTTATATCTTTGTTGAACAAACGCACAAGATTGTGATTTTCAGTTAGGTTTTTATTTTATACTATTTCTAGAACTTTCCAATATATTAAATTTACTTAATTAAAAAAGCTTAAATTAAAAATGCTTAAATTAAAATTAAAAATGCTTTACTTAATTAAAATGTTAAATACATGCTGTATTTAACATCTACTTCTACAAAAATATGACAAATTGTGAGGTGAAACAACTATCAATTATTCGTATCATAAGGGTCAGAGAATTTTATAGTAGATAACGAAATTTTCAAAATTAATTTAGATTCTGAGATATTAATTTATTTGTATTTTTTGTAAAGAAATTTCTGAAATAAAATCGCTTTTGTCCAGAATAGTCTCAACCAATCAAATTTTAAATCCCGTACTAGCTGTTTAACCCGTTCTACGCACAGGAGTTCATGAATTTAATTCTAAAACCAAAATTAAAAACAAAAATCAGTACAACCAAACTAAATGTTATATTTTTCTACAACTGTGCATTTTTTTAAATGAAATTTAATTTATCATGTTGCTATGGCAGCAGACGATGAAACGATATCTTTGGAATAAGGGAATAAATAGAATAAAACGTTTTGTTGATGTTTGGGATAAAATGTTTTTCCTTATTTTTTTATAAAAAAGTATAATTAAGCGCAATTAAATAATCTCTAAATATTTGCGTGCGAGGTAAAAGAATTATCGTAATACCAGCTACAGCTTCTCAATATTGCACCGTAGCGTACGTAATGTGTACCTATATCTGACATTCCAGTAAACATTTAGAACTGGTTAGAACTCACACGATTACGGGTTGAACATAAAAAAAGGCAAAAATTCGTCAAAAACATTAAAATATATATATGTATTTATTTAAAATTTTCGAATTTTTTGCCACAATCGTTCATGGGCTCCCTAACAGCAACCCGCAAATTCCGTGGTCCTGCGTCGTGTGGTTTCAGAGTTTTTGATGTTATAATAGGCCATTTGCCCCAACAAGGCCGGAAGTGGTGGCCATTGATTTAGGTGCATCCGTAGGCCGGCCATCGCTGCTCGAGTTGATCTCGTAATTTAGAACCTTGATCAGGTGACGAAATCTTCACCTTACTAGGCACCTCCAGAGGACCCTAGGCACCTTCATAGGAAACTATGGGGGACTTTGCACCCACGACGGATTTCACATATACCAGGCGCCATTAGCATACATAGCGGATTTTTAGCTGGTGGCGAGCCTCGGATCCATGCCCTTTCGCCAATGCTCTGCTAACACCAGTGCTCTGAAAACGAAATATTCAACTGATCAAATTTGTCTACAAGAGTTCGCTTAGAAGTTAATCTTAAGTGCGTATTTTTTTTAAGTGAAAACATTGATAACTAGACCTAAAATATTTTAATGCAAACATTTTCCAAAAAAAATCTTTTTTTTTTTTTTTAAATAACGCTTCAGCGGACAATTGAAGTTTAGTGTACGTGAGGAACAGATTACACAATTATGTTCTGAAAAGTCCTACCCGCCAACATCCGATAACTTTTTAGCTATGTTTATAGAACACGGCTAGAATTAAACCTAATATTATATAGACTGTCATGCAATCAACCTCTTTTTAACCTTTTTCTAAAGATAAGTAAAGTGAAGTGAAGAGACTGACACCCCAACGGTAAGTGAATGGAAGTGAAGAGAGGAGACCGAGGAGTAGCGGTGGTTTTTCGGTTATGTGTAGGATACGGGAATGCATCCGAGGAAATATTGGTTTCATTTTGGAAGCGATGTGTAGTTTAGTGGAAGTATTGTTGTTCATAAATGATTATAACAGTGTGCATAGTTCTCTCCAAGTGTAAATATTGTGTATATAGGATTTTGTGCTTAATAAACTTTGCATATAAAAATTCTGGCTCCATTATCGGTTGTCGTGACATTGCACAGAAAAATAGAAAAGTACTGATAACTGTTTTCTTTTCTTTTTTTTTAAAGTTAACTATATATCTCTTAATTTATTTCAGCCTTGAAATATATACCTGCAAAACATCATATCTATTGGTATCAACATTCAATAATTTTCTATTCAAAGGCAGTTAAATTGCACTAGCGTTTCAATGCCTCTAAAGTATACTTTCCACGGACTGGGAGAAAAACATTCAACTAATCGAATTTGCCGACAAATGCTCAGTTAGCAGTTAATCCTAAACGAACATTTAAGCGAAAATATTGATAATTACACTTCAAACATTTTAATGCAAACATTTCAGGAAAAGATCTTCCTTTTCCTTTTAAAATAACGCCGCAACGGAAAATCGAATTTTAGAGGCACGCGAGAAACAGATTACGCGAGATGTTCTAAGGAAGCCCCTTGGTGAACCGACGTATTTTCAAAACCTAATGTTATCACATTAAGAGCATTGAAAAGGCTTCACTAATAGGCTACGGCAAATATCGGGAAATGTCTCCGGAACAATTGACAGATAACACATTAGTAGCAGGATTCGAGAGTTTAGTTTTCGTTCAAAGGAATAAAGAGTAAATTGTGTTGAACTCACGGAAGATTAAGAATGTATTATTTTCGAATAAAGACGGAACACTGGATTCTACGATTTCATTTTGTAATTAATTCTGCCGATATATAGTAAATAGGCAGTTTAATTAAACGAATGTAACGTAAAAATTTTAAATATATTCATTTGTTTAGAATTTTTCTGAACAGAATATACCTTAAAATTATTTATGAGAATGGATGAGCAAAGTCATACAAAATCTCGATTTTTTCATTCCAAAATTTACGTTCTAGTTTAATTGTTTTTATGGCGATTTCAAATATGAATAAATAAATAAGTAAATATCAGCAAAGATTTTATTATACTTTTTTCTAAAAAAGCAATATCAAACTATGCAGTTATTCTGCATATGAACTGTAAAGGTTAAGCGTTCGGCTAGATGTTATCAGAACGAGAAAATCCCTAAAAATTTAACTATGTACATCCTTGAATCCTGGTTTTACGTCGATTGTCAAAAGCTTCTTTCTTTTTCTTTCGTTTTAAGACTATTCATTGGGACATAATACTCATTAATACTTTAGATTCCTGCATGTCACTGTTTATATACCGAATGAATATTATTGCAAAACTAGAATAAAAAGAGATTTTTCTTTTTCAGACATCAATGTACTTTCGCAAAATACTACGGTACTTGAACGAATTTCCGATTTTGGAGATTTGTTTGGCAATTTTAATAACAGTTACAATTTTTTTTTTTTTAAAGATACCGACAAAACTGTTTTTGTATATAAGTTTGTATCTTCAAAAACAGTATTTTAATTTCCTGTTAAATGTCCTGAATTACCTTACTGTGCGAAATTTACAGCTACACAAAGCAACATTTCATACTTCCACATGTAATTTTAAATATGTATGTATAAAAAATCTACATACCAAAACAATATAATGTACCCAACTGTAGTCAAAGAAAGCTACTTACCTAAAAAGAGAAGAATAAAATATTAGTATAAAATTACAGTTCCGAAAAACATATAAAAGTACATAAATCAATATTTTACATTCATCTGTTTCACCTTAAATAAATAAACATTATGCAAATGGTAAATATTAATCAATAACCAAAGTAATGCATGCGGATTTTGTAAAATTATTGAGATCAAATTTAAATGATAGTAATCGAATAAGACATAAAAGTAAAAATACATTGTTAAAATTTTTAACTTATCATTAAGGGGACCGGGAAAACCCTATCTCCGCCATGTTAATATCACCAACTTTATGTACATTTTTCTCAGAAATGCTGAAAGATACAGGTCTAGATCTTTAGAGTAGTTAGAATAACATGTTTTGGGTATTTTAACGGGCCATTTTATTTCTAAGTGAAACTGAAAATTAATTATTAATTATTTGTTGAAAGTCATTTTTAAATTAGCATTCTTGGTAAGATCTCACTGCCTAAAATAAATAATTCTCAACAAATCATTAAATCCCTGTGTTAAAGTATACAATATAACATAAGTATTAAAAAAAAATCTGAGTTCATAAGTTTAATAGATATTGAAAAAAAAAGGAACACAAACATGAAAAATCCAAGTTTTTGAGAAAAGTCAGTTAAAGATTTGAATAGCCATTAAGCTGTGAAGTACTCTTAGAAAGAATAAATAATTCCAGAACAATTTTTTTTCTTTTTATAAATAAACATGTTTGACACATCGTTGGAAAGGTAAAAGTTTAAACTATTTAATGATATAAAAAAGTAAAAAACGATTTTTTCCCCCAAATTTCGCTTACCTAGTCCCCTTAAGATGACAAGGGATTTTTAATGAACACACAAGTTTAAAGCTAAAATCTACACTGTTAAAAATATCGTGATAAATTACCTCTGTTTTTAAAGGCTATCTATTTTCTGACAAATGAGAACGCTACATAAACGCCTATGGAGTGTTCTAATTAGTCAGAAAATAGATAGCCTTTAAAAACAGAGGTAATTTTTCACGATATTTTTAACAGTGTATACTTTATCAAACAACTATTCTGAAATCGCGACGCCACTGCTTACAATTCCTATCTTAAAAATAATAAAACAAGCATAATATAATTAGTAGAATAAAAAGTATCAAAACGCGACAGCATATCTTGCAAACAACTAGCAACTAGCTAGCAATATAACTAACTACCTATATTTTGGGTGCTACGTCAAAGAATGAACTTTATTCAACAAATATTCAGAAATCCCAATGTACTATTCACAATTCGCAACACAAAAAATCATACAAACAGTATAATAAAATTTGAAAAATTCAAGGTATAACGCACAAAAAATCTTGCAAACAGCTAGTATTACATTAAGTTTTGATTATTGGGATTTCCTTTATGTTTTTTTGGGGTTTCAAAGACGAAAAAATCTTGCTGTTATACCAGGTTATCAGGAGCCTTCAGAATAAATTTGTTCGTATAACTCATATACGCCAAAGATTATCGTAGGACATCTAAATGTGATTGCAGAGCCACTAGTGGCGTCAGACCAAGGCCTGATTATCCAAAAAGCATGTGAAGCAGGTACTTCCTCTCTAAAATTTAAGAGGACACCAACATGACTGTGGAATGGGTTCAATCAGGGCTTAATTTGCGCCGGAGCCCACCGGAGCCCGGCTCCGGTACTTCTCTGTTTTTAGTAAATATTTGAATATTAGTCGAAATTCACCGGAGCTCATAAATACAGGGCTCCGGAGCCCAGTGCAATAGTGCTTCCGAAAAACGGAAGCCTAAATTACTTTTTCCTTTCCTTCCCATCTAAAAGATTTTACGAAGTCACTTTCATTTGTAAGTAGATATAATTGCCATGTATTGTTATTCTGAAAGAAAGCAATCGAGCTGTGATTCCCCCTTTTCTATAAAAGCATCGATTCCTTCCGATAACAGTGTCAAATTTTTAATTTAATCAGATTTTCAGGGGCTCACCACAAAAGATTGTTATGCGGAAGGAATCGATTACAGTTTAAGATATGCACATTTTATAGGAAATTGTAAACATTGTTCCATTCTTCGGCATATAAATATTAATTTTTGTAAATTTCCTTCAATTTTTCTTTAAAATGCGTAGCTGAGAACTATCCCTTTTTTGTGTATTAACACTATTTCCTAATCGTAATCCTTATCATATTTAATCGCAGAATTCTGCAATTATTTAACTTTAAAATTATCGCAGAATTCTGCAATTATTTAACTTTAAAATTAGGCAAAGATTTCTATTCAGAAGGAAGGAGTGATAACTAAAAGGTGGAATAATTGACAACTAAGTATCCGCTGATAGGATATATTTAAAATCTTTATTTTGCTAAAGAAAGAAAAATGCTTTAAATTTTGAAGATAATGTACGAAATATAAATATGCAGATAGGAGTGACCAGGGGGGGGGGGGATGATACGGTTGTTGTACCGGTATTGCAGAATATCAGGGCTCCGGTACTTTTTTTGTTAGAAATTAAGCCCTGGGTTCAATAATTGCCATTTTCATATTTTCACATTGCATTTTTATTTTTTTTTTGAAGGGGAAGTTTGCCTTATACAAAAGGAAATCTACACACTATTTCCAGGGCTGCCACAGGCGACTATTTTTTAATTCTACCTCACATCACTTTCTCAAAACAAAAATTATTGACATACTGTTCGATAACATTTGCAAGAGAATTATACTACAAAACATTTTTTTTTAAATAGTGGTGCAGATAGAATAGAAAAATAGTCGCCTGTGGCAGCCCTGTATTTCAGGGAACTTGCTTAACCTAGAAATACGAATGTGATCAATAGGATGTTAATTAATCATATAGTATACTGGTGTGCTGGTTAGAAACTATCCTGGTAATTAAGCATACAGTTATATTACTAAACATCTGCTGGTTAGATACTATCTTGGTAATTAAGCATACAGTTATATTACTAAACATCTGAAGTATATACAGGGAACTTAAAAAAAGCTATTTAATAAAGTATATGTGAACTTGTTTAAGTCAACTCTTGGAAATAATATTAGTATCATTGATGAGTTTCATGTATGAAGAATTAAGAAACTTTTTTCCAAATGAAAGGGGGACACAAAATGATACCGTGCTTCTTCTAGATTCAGAGGTTAATCGGGCCCTGCGTCAGCCATCTTATTGTATTGCATCAGTCTTTTCATTATACATCTTTTTATTAGACAGTCTCTTATACAGTCTTTTCATTAGTTAAGTTTGTTATCGTTCGAAACATCAAACGAAAGTTATTTTATCAAGCGTATCCTAAAATACCCAAGTAGCACAGTTTGTTGGCCAGTTGGCCCATCGTTGGCAGTTTGTGGAAACCGTTGGGAAATGATAGTGTTGGGAAATGGTAGTGTCGGGAAATAGTAGGTGCTGAGATCCCTCTAATTTGGAGCTTATCTGAGCCAAATTCTGAGCAACGAACGGTTGCATCACTGTTTCATTTGATTTGATAGCCTAAGAGCGACGGCTCAAACCAGGAAACCAAGACTGTAGAGCATAATGTCCCTACCCGTTTCCTTTATTTAGGACTTTAAATAAATAAATAAAACAACGTTAAGCCGGAGCTAAACCCTCAGAAAACGTAGCAAGCTGCGGGATGGGAAAAAATAAACACCTGCCCAGTCTGTGGAGAACCGATACATGACATGGGGCGAGGGGAATTTGAATAGTATATGAAATATATATATGTGTGTGTGTGCATATTGATTCCTTACGGCTGGAAAACTGATTCCCCCGCGAAACTAGGCAGTTAAGTCATAACGGTGCCTCAAGAGCAATCTCGAATCGCGACACTGGGCAGCACCCATAGACTTCTAATATAACTCATACACTCTAATATACTCATACTCACTAATATCTCTCAATTTCTCCTCTAAGGTAGCACCACTCGATGAAGGAACAGGTCGTGCTCACGGAAAAAAAGGCGAGTATTTTAAAGCTTTGCTAGTGACATGACATCGCGGTGCTGAAGGAGTGCCAACGCGGCATGCAACGCCGCCGCGCGTAACCTCCAACTAAATATGAAAAATGAACTAAGGATGAATTTCGAAACAATGCACGGCCTAAAAGTGTAATTTGGAAGCTCTGGAGGAGGCCCGAGGGCCATTCCAGAGTTGAAAGCACGAGGTTAAATATAACCTCCAGAAAAAAGGGGCGCATAGGGCATCCAAATAATTTGGTTGCCCTACACTTCGATGTCACTTCACCGAATGGCATGGCTTAGGCAAAGATCGGAGAATGCAAAGACAGTAGGATACCAACGACCACAGAAAAATTATAGCATAAGGTAGCCAAGTCTAACTAACATTTCTAAGAACTTATAAAAAAAAGGGGGGGGGGCACATAGCTCACTAATTTAGATGCCAAGCCTAGTGTGCATTACAGGTCGCAGGTCTCCCGGCTTTCGCACAAACCGTTTAGCCTTTAAAAAGGCTTTGTGGTACTAGACATCGAGAGAACACCGCTATTGGAAATTGCATTTTGGCATTGACAGTTATCGAAAATGGGGACAAGTTTAGATTAAAATTAAAAGCTAAAAAATAAGCAAGTAACTTCAAAATTAACTATAAATCGGGGATGTGAATTTCGTGACCGGGATACCTGAGCACCGCCGGTCGAATGAACCAAAAATGGGGGGGAAAAGGTATAAATAGCCGGGGTGCAGTGAGCAAACACCCCAAGGCCGGTCGGGAATGAGGTAGGCGGAGCCTAGCCTCACCCTGGGTGGAAGTATCCAAAGTGCTCGAAACAAACTAAAATTTTGAAAAGTATAGAACACCCATTATAAATAAAGTGAAAATTTTCTAACTTAAAAAGTAAAACTATTAACTATTAAGTGAGGAAAGTTAATATACGCGGCTGTTGACAATAAACAGTATGCTGCATGACGTCACGGGGAAAGCCAATACTAGATGAAAGTTTCTTTCAATCTAGGGAAAAGATGGAATTTTTCCGGGGAATTCTGCGTTTAGGTGACTCCAGATGGATTTTTTCTGGAAGCTTTGGAGCATGGGACGAAATTGTCGTCCTGAGTGAGTATTGCGAGGGGCCGTTTCCGGTTTTTTTCCCACTCTAGCGTCATAACGACGGATGGCATCAAACACAAGATTCCTCACGGCTGGGGTTGACCTGTGAAACTTCAACGTAAGTTTTTTAATTTCTGCAAATACAGGTTTGATTTTGAGGTCACGATGAATGACGTCATTTCGGACATAGCGGGTCGCCTTGGCAAATCTACGCAAAAGTTTATTTTGAAAAATAGTGTTAGTAGAGTTGGGCGATTGAGGATGTTGGGTCAAAGAAATTGAAGCGTGCGTTCCTCTACGTTCTTTGGTTGGGTAGCCCAGCTCTTAGAGAGCGTGGATGGGCGAATGACCTGCCAACTCTGGGTGAGTGTACAGTGTGCAGTGATGGAATGTATGGGCAGTGATCCCCAGCTCCCCGCACTCACAGGGGGTAAGGGGAGGCTGGCACATTTGAAGTTTGACCACTGTAGGTCGTTTCTTGACAAATGGTTCGTTGGCTAATGGTACTTCAAGACTGAAATTTCTTACTTTGGGCTAACGCGAAGCGTCAATTAGCCAACATTGGCCCAACCACTTTACTGTTTGCGTAATATATAAATATCTTAGAAAAAAAAAACAAAACACAATTTTTACCCACTGTCCTAGGACGGGCATTTACACTATAGTCACACAGTTACACTATTTAGTTAGGGCAGTTACACTATTAGTCAATATGATAATCTGTGATATATGCTAAATATCTGGATTTTTCCAAGCACATGTTTGGAGCTGAACTCAACCACCAAATTTCCGTATTCAACTTGTACAGCAGCCAATATACAATCATTAGCATGAATATTTGTAAAGGTTTTCCTTTCCCTATTTATTCCCACAACAATCACAATACGCTGAAAAGCAACTATTTTTAGAGCAGTTTCGCTATATCATAGAATAAAAGAATAAAATAATTATAAAGATATGAACTAAATGAAAAAAATATATCAAAAAATAAAAAATATTTGAAATTTTTATATCTGAAGAATAAATTCAGCAATAATCATAAGATATCCGGATAAATATCACATTATATGTGTACAATATTTTGAATTAGAATTTATAACGTAAGTCAAACTTTAATCTATATATATAAAAGCCGTTCTCTGTGTGTATGTCCTTTATACAAATCTTCAAATTTAGACGGATTTGCACGAAACTTCATTTACATAGGCTTTAGAACGTGGAATAGATCACTGTCTACTTTAAAAAATCATCAGACCAATATTTATCCCTTTTTTCTATCATCTTTCATAATTTAACATTATAGAAATATCTTATTTTAAATTTTCAAATTCAATAGTTTCTTTTCTGTTGCCACACATCTAAAAAACTGCTCAATAATTTAAAAAAAAAAAAAATGATAACTCAAGTACTTTCTTTTATAAGCCAATAAAAATTCGGACTGTCTCACGATATTTTTGCTGTTTTTGAAATTGACGTCATTCAAAGAAGAAAATGCACATTTTCCATATATTTATGTAAAAACTTTAACTAAGCATGTTTTAAAATGACGTAGTACCTTAAGTTTCTGAAGTTAAAGAATCTGATTTAATGAAGTTGTTTCAATATGAAAAAGATTATGATAAAAAAAATCGTTTGCTCGATATGACGTCGATTTCGTCAATATGATTTCAAACTGGCACTAAAAACCGGCGGCTACAATTTATTTCCTATTTCTTTGAAATGCTGAATCTTTAATTATATCATTTAGATAACTATTTTAATACTTGAAATGCATTGATCACGTTCTACGATTTATATCGAATACGGTTACATAAAATACGATTTATAATAAATAGAAATTATAACATAGCCACTATATTTCAGAGTAATTTTTTTTCTTTTTAAACAAAATTTCATGACATTGAAACTGATGTCATTTTCATTTTTACGGTTGTGGATTTGGATTTTATGGATGGAAATATGCATTTCCATTTAAAAATGATCGGCAATGAATCTTTGTATACATGTGTTAAAGATGCCTGATATACTGCCCGTTAATAGAACATAAATAAAAATTGTTTTTAATTTGAAACACGAATATATATTTTAACCCTTACTATATTTATTAGATTTCTTAACAATTACATGGAAAGGTATTTTTGGTATTTTCGTTTTAGCGATCACTTATTTATCTGAGTAGCACATTTCTCCCGCTGCGGACAAATTCTCCGAACAAATCTTGAATTAAAGGAAATATATGGGTGAATTTGATCTTCCATTTTAAAGTAATATCTATCTTTATATCAAAAGACCTTTCGTATGGCTGAAAACGATACAATCATCACTGCGCCATTATATTTTCTAATGTGTAAGACAAAATGTCGGCTGATAAGAACCTAATTTTTAGTTGGTCTTTTATAGTAGAATTTGGTCTAAGAATGTTAGACGGATATGCGATATACTAAAACTATTCCTCAAAAATTATCTAACTTTTTTAAAAGGCTAATCATTCAGAATTGGTTTCGCTTGATTATAAAACATTTTAGCTAATTCTATAACAAAGCATGTAAAACAAAATGTTATATACTAAAACTATTCCAGAAATTTGGATGCAATTTAATAGTGCAAGTTTCATCAAAGTCTGTCCAGTCGAACTTTTCAAAAAGGTTAATCTTTTATAATCGGGCTCACCTGACTATTGAACTTTCTTCCATAATTTTATAACAAAGCGACGTAAAACTATATGTAATATTTTAAAAACATCCTTGTAAAATTATCTAACAAACAATACAAGTTCCAATGAAATCCATTCGGAATTTTTTAAAAGACTAACTTTTCATAACCGGGTTCCAGATGATTATGGAATTTTCCCCTACAATTCTATGACTAATCAGCTAATAACAATGTTACGCACCAAAAGCTTAACTTAAAAATTAATAGTGCAAGTTGAATTAATTTTTTTTAGAAGAACCAAGTTATAAGCAGCCGGAATGAGATTCCCACACGAAAACAAATACTGAAATTTGCCAATTTAGTTATGTAAAAGTACACGAAAACAAACAAATGCTTAATCCTTTACAATGTTTTTGAGCAATTAAGTAAATCTTTTGTGACTAGGTTCCAGCCATATTTAAAAAAATTTAAGCTTGAAAATTACTGTAAAAAACATAAAAAATCTGTAAATGAGATAAGTTTTTCAAACAAATATTACTGAAAGTACTTTTTGTATTCTATTAGATGTTGAAACAGTCAAATGTGCGATGTTTAAAGGTCCAATTTCAGTAAAAGTTAAATTTATGGTTGGGTTAGGTTGTTGCCACCAACAATATGATGCTAGAGTTACTCATAGCAATGTCTTTTCTTTTTAATATTGCATTAAGAGCAAACAGGTATATCTTTCGTAATTGGGCTGCAGGCAAATTTATAAATATCCATGATTGAAAATTACTTTAAAATCCATTCAAATGAGAAAATTGAGATACAATTTTTGAATAAATTTCATTTGAAAGAACTTTTTTCTGTTCGACAGTGTGAAAAACGAAATTGTATGATGTTTATAAGTTAAGAAAAAATTCAGTAAAGGCACAATTTATGGGTTAGGTCGTTGCCATCATCAGTATAATGTCACAATTGGCATTGTATTTGTTGCTTTTGGTATATTCTCAAGATGACTCAAAGAAAGAGTCGAAACCTTTACATTTTTAGTATTTTTAATGTGTTTTTTATTGAAATGATGTCTTTTAAGCAAATAATTGTATTTTAATATATGTTTTGACATTTGTTTAGAATGTATATTATTATGGTATATTTAATAGTTACGTAATTAAGACTATTTTACTTATATTTATATTTCTGTTTGATCTTTTTAACGATCCGTGAACGGGAATGCACCAATTTCAGTTATTGTCATTGCCGTATTATTTCTTTTTAATGTATTTTACACTGGAGAACCCTTATTATTGACACGAGCGAAGCCGGGTAGATCTGCTAGTATTATTATAAAATAAATACCAAGTATGAAGCTACTCAACAGACATACGTAGTTATAATCTGTCAGAAATTTTTCGGGAGGAGAAGAGTAAAATTGGAAAAAAGTTTTATATAAATTAATAATCATTTACAATTGCAGAAAATAAAATGTTACTCCATTTAATTAAATTTGAGAAGAATGTCCTGTAAGAAAATTGCTTATATCCAAAATTTGGACACGTGCGCTTAGTTTGATGAAGATCTTGAATTATTGTTTTCGAAACTATTCTGAATCTGAATTAAAAAGTTCGAAGAAATTTTGTTTTTCCTACTGTTTTTTCCTCAATTATTTTTAGTACCTCAAACAAAAAGTCATTTTAGGTGCTTACATAAGAATAACTTTTCGAATAACTTCTAGCAAAAAGACAAATAATATGAAAATGTTTTCAATATTTTCTAGTAAAAATATGTATGAACAAAATATTTTTACACATAGCATTAAAAATATATATTTTTTCTAAATCCTGGGTCTCTTGGACTAGTATCTTTGCTAAAGAAAAAAAAATCTTTATAAAAACTGGAAAAAGAAATACTATGATTCTAGTGCAAAAAAGAAAAAAAAAAAGTAAAGAGTGAGTGAAAAATCCAAGTTTTCAAGAAGCGAAAACTGAAAAAAAGTCTTCGTATTTTATCTTTTTTTTCTCCCTCTCTCTTAACGTAAGAGTCCACAACCTTAAAAAGATAATGGGCTTAACATGCAAATGAACACTAATATAATTAAGCACTTGAACTCAAAAGTGCTTGTTCGTGCAAAACACCGTATCAAGGGACAGGGCAAAAGAAAAAAATTGAAGAGCCGGACGTAGTTTTTTTCCCCGTTTAATGATACAGCAAAGAAAAAAATTATTAAAAGAAAATTAACTCCTATCTTTTCTCTTGAATTAACATAGGTGAACGAAAAAAAAAAAAAAAATAATGAAGCTGTCCCACGAAAGGATAATAAGTGTATGTTATAATCGTTCGGTAAATATATAGCAAGGAAATAATGAGATTAAATTTAACTTCAAGTTATAAAAGAAATTTTTAATTCTTTTTAAAGTAAGATGAAAGTCTTACTGTTATCCAGTGTATAAAAAATGTGCTCTTTTTTATAAAAACGTCGCAAATTTTCGCCTAGTTTTGTAAGTTTATTAATCTAATAAATCAGTGATGTTAATTTAATTATTCATTTGATTTCATTATTAGTTTAAATGAAGGAAGAAAAATCTAGTTTCGATTATAACCTTGATTTTCCTATTTTTAAACAAAAATTGAAGAATCGGGGATAGGGCGGGAAGAATAGACACAAATAGTTAAATTATAGTTATTCATCTTTTTTTTTCGTTTACAAAAGCCGACTTCATTGTTCTACGCCCTTTATACCAATATTCAAATGTTCCCTTTCAAAGGACTTTCAACGTTCTTCGTGTTTTATATTAATCTTTAACGGTGCTTTTTAAAAGAATTTTCGTTTTTCTAAACCCCAATCAAACAACCAACATTACCACTTTATACTTATTTTTAACTGTGTGTTTCAAAAGATTATCTTCCTTATTTCCACAATCCAAGGTTGTCAATCTATAGCAAACCTCTCAAGCTAACAGGTGGCAGTGTCTAAAATATAACAAAATTGGACTTTCATCTCCCCCCTTCCCCTGACCCTTCATGAACTGATGTTCAAGATGGTTTTCGAAAAGGCAATTTTTGACACATTACTATGTGAGGATTGCTTGCGTCTTATAATTTCATCATGGGTGATCGTACGATTATGTGGAACTTCGTTCTTATTGCCGCCCCCGAGGATTAGTAGAGAAGCGAATGAGATCGATATTTTATTTATGTGATATATATATATATATATATATATATATATATATATATATATATATATAATAGGTCATAGTCATAAATGACTATATACCATTTTATGGACGCATATGATCAAGTTATACTCATGTATGATGTATTTATATGACATGTGTGTTGTGTGTATAAGACGTATATGCCATATAGATATGACATATGGGTCAATATCTGAAAACTGGACAATTTCACTCCAGGATTTTTATTTTTTTTGAATTAATGTACTATCTTCCAAATACAATTATATACAATGATACATGTTTTGTCATTTGAAAGATAGAGAATGTTGCAAAGAATGCGTTCTTTGCAACATTCTCTACCTTTCATTTCATTTTTGATCTAGTCCGCTTACGGTCACGTGCTTACTGTAGCTGATGACGAGCTGTTATATTTTTAGCTCGAAAAGCGTCCTATGTATTGTTTTTATTTTATGGTGATTTTTTACAAAGTTTTATTATTTTAATTGCTTCATATCGCCAGTTTTCGGTGCTGTTTCACTGTATTTAAGTATTTACCTTAAAGTTCTTTCTGGTTTACAACAAAAACAGCTGCATTCATGCAAAATTTTAAAGCAGATAAATGCTGGCTGCCAAACTGGCAGAAGATTTTGCTTCGAAATTTCCATTTTATCTTGTTGATGAGTGCTTCTGAATATAACCAAATTGTGATAAAACCTCAAAAAATTTAAAGAAAGATTAGTGCTTAGTATGCAAAACAGTTATTATGATTACGCGACAAAATACGTTTTAGTAACATTTATTTTGCATATAAAAAATAAATTTTTTTAAAGCTTTAATACAAGCGACAATAATTTATGTGCAAGTTGAATGCCTTTCCAATTATTTGAATTACAAATGCAAATTTGCACAGATTTTGATAAAAAAAAAAAAAAAAAAAAAAAAAAAAAAAGTCACATACAAAACAGGAGGACAACATAATGGAAATAGATAAGTATGAATACAATACAATACAATACAATAAAATGAAAATGAAAAGCTACATTCAAACATATACGGAATTTTTTAAAAATATATTTTTTTTTATCATTTAATTAAACTAGATTAAAAACTGTCACAGCTGCGAATATAAATTTTCTGAAACATTCCTTTCAATATTTAATTGAAAAAAAAAATCTTGCATTCATACGAAAAAGACCATATCCAATTCTCTCATGTAATTAAATTTTATTTCTACAAACGAAGCAACTGCATTAATTAAACTGTCTCTAGATTTTATCTTATAATTAAATTTTAAAACCAAAATAAATACACACAATGAACACAGAGATTATATAAATTTTTCTAATAGCAGTTCCCTCATTAAGATAAAGAATATTATTTGTTATTGATTTATTATTTGCTAATATTCGATTTAAAATTTGAAAAAAAAAAATTGTGAATGGATTTATAATATTAAAAACAATTAATAATAATTAACTTCACTGAAATGCAAATCGCTACATTATTTATTAAACACATTAAACATTTATTTTATTTAATTTTGAATTTAATTAAAATATCACAGTTTTTATGCCTTATATAATAATGCTCTTAAATAAGACAAATTTTTCTATAAGAAAAAAACTGGTATTTTCCCTGAAACATTCCTTGTCCGGTGGCCAAACTTTAAATGCTACGGAAAGAGGTTTTACTCTCACCAGATCGCTAAATCTATGTGCTAATCTATGTGACATTTTAAAAAACAGGATAAAACATATTTCAAAATTTGGTTTTCAACAGAAGAACGTTCGTCCTAAAGTTCACGTCCGATATCGATACAGAGTGAAACCCCCAAAAACTGACACATTAAGGATTCTTTCTTGTTCAAATCACTATTACAAAGTTTTCAATCTATTTTATACTTATCTTACTTTTTAAAATGATAGTAGAGATACATTAAAAATTATTGTTGACAAAATTTTGAAAATTTATACATTGTATTATTAAAAATTATTTTTTTTCATAAATATGGCCAATAACACTATTAACCGACACCAACCCTATTTTGAAAAACTAATAACTGGTACAAAGGGAACTAGTGTCTAAAAAAAAGTCATTTTATACTTAAAGAAATTTATGCTTTAAAAATATTTTCACCTGTTATGTAAAGCTTTTAAAACATAACATTTTGAAAGATGGTCATTTGAAGTAGTTTATTAAAATTAACAAATTTAAATTTATGTAAATTTTAAGTGAGGAATGTTATGTAAAGCTTTTAAAACATAACATCACCTTTATTATAAAAACAAAATTCTTAAACCTTTTTTATATGTGATATCAAGCTACAGATGCATGTGTGTATGTATGTGTGTTTTTTCCGGTTTTAAATTATTAGTAATGCAGATATCCAATAACTAACATTTATGAACCAGTAACTGACAAGTGAAGTCAGACACTGGTAGAACAACCTAAATTTTAATGGCGTTTACTACAAGATAAATATAATTTATTATCCTTTTTTAAAAAGAATTCAAATAATAAACAAATTTTCTTAATGTGACGAACAATTGAAATTCTGTCTGAGACTGGTGAAATGAAATTCCTGGAACACATAACTGGCATCCCCCCCCCCCGCTCTCATTAAGCTAAATTAAATAACTACAAACTATCAATCATGGTCCTAATGTATCATAAGCATCTTTTAAGGGGTCTCAAGACTCTGAAAATTTGAAAAATGAAAAAAATACAGATCATTTTTAACTTTTAATACATTAAAATGTACATGATTTTAAAACACAGTTTTTGAGTACATTCTTTCATTTCATATACTTAAGGGTGTATTCCGATCCAAACTGCTTATTTTCTGATTCATTTTAAAATTCATTTTTGCTCTCAAACGCATCAAACTGGGAAATTCTCTTATTTAGAAACTATATAATGTGCCGTGCTTCTTAATTTTTTGATAAATGCTGAAAATACTGTAAAAAAACGCTGTCAAAGTTGGTGTTTTGAACCGAATTTTCCGAAGCGGGCGTTCTGGAAATGAAAAAAATGGTCATACTGAGAAAATAATTGTTTAAAAATCAAATTCTAATTAATTGAGCTGAAAATGAAATCACACGGCATGTTAAACATGTCTTCAGAAATCACCCCAGCAAGTTTCATGTTTTTACTTTTAAAAATGAGTCTGAAAATGTCTCAGAAAATTTCGAGCTGTTGAGGGTGGAAAAATATTTTTTCGAATACACCCTTAAAAAATTACCCAATATAGAATTAATATTTATTGGGGACTTCAAACTGTTAGACATTTGTAAAGCAGAATATTGGTATGACAGATTACGCGCACGATTACGAAATAAATTTTGCAATTGGAATCAAAATTTTGCTGCTTAATTATACTTCAGGTTCTAATAATTAAGCTGAACCTAAATAAAGCTGTATTTAAAGTATTTTTATAATTTTAATACAAAAATGTATTTAGCTAATACAAATTACTGAAAATTTCAACAATATAATTACATAAAAAATAATTTTTTGAACAATAAAAAGGAAATTCGAGGTTCGGTTTATACAGACTAACAAAAGATATTTATTTCGAAGATTTCATGAAAAAATATTGGAAAGTTTTTGAGATATCCTGCGTGCTATGCCCAAAAATGTCATTTTCAGTAAAATGACTTCAAAGTTTCGGAAAAGTCGCTTCAGCTATTGGCGAGTACAATTCTAAAAGCCATAATTTCTGTTCTAATGGGAATTTCGAGGAAACAATTGTATTAAAATATTCAGAAAAGACAGGAGTTTTAAATATAAGTTAATTAAAATTTCGAAAATTTTGAAGCTTTAAGAGTCCTGAGACCCCTTAAATAATTTCTATAAGCATAACTTTAAGAAAAAGATCAGGATGATTTCATTAACAAATAGATAAAAAAAAAAAAAAAGAAAAAGAAAAAAAAAACACTACCTTAACCTCTTCACGCCCTTGGCGTTGGCTACATTTGTGGACATTTAGTTTTTTATAATTATAATTACTGTCAGTTATAAACAGAATAAAAATTTGATAATAACTTATTCACTATAGAATCCCTCAACAAGAGAAGTAACAATTTTATGCTTTGGCTGCACTGATACTCTTATTATGTACAGCTAGAGATATAACAAGTAAAAATTAAATTTCAAAAATCAAAAAACCCGACTGCGTAAAAAGCGAACTAATTAATTATTTCTCATCAATGTTAAACTATTTTTTATATTACTTACCTTAATTGTATTGATGACTTTTAAGTTGTGTTTAATTGTTAGTTCCTATCTATAAACACTGTTTTGATGAGGCCTATAGATGTCTATGAAGGTTAGAGTTGCAGTAAAGCTAGAGATCCTACCTACACAACTTCCAGGTTGTGCAATGTTTAAACAGAGTTTCTGACCGTAAAATAGTCAATGAAACATCGTTTTCATTTTGAAAGACCTATCCAATGATATGCCACTCAATGGGGTGCGTAATTTTTTTTTTTTTTTTTTTGTCTCTACCGCCATTTTGTATTTTACGGCGGCCATTTTTAATTTATAGAAACAAAACCTAACCTATAACCATCCGGTGATTAAGACGAATCGACAGGGACTTCATTCATTAAAATTGATCCAGCCGTTGTGATGTTTCGAAGGTATAAAAAAATCCACATACCCAGATACGCGTGAAACACACAACCCTTCTTGGCAGTCGGGTAAAAAAAGCGTGAAATAATTTTTCATCCTTCAGCGTGGTTGGATTATTTGAACAATTCGTTAATTTTTGATAAAAAAATAACATAATATATTCACAAATGTGGATTTTTTTTTTTTTTTTTTTTTTTTTTTTTTTTGTGCGGGTGTGTGAATTTTATTGTTTTTCTTTTTTTTATTCCAATTAATATAAATTTTTTTCTCACCATAAAAAAGACTTCCCTGAACAGGTTAATTTCAGAGAGAAAATGGTTGCCTCAAAATGGCACTTTTTGTGTTCTTCCTCATTGATTATGTTCTTGGCCTACTAGTGATGAAAAAAATTACTCCAAAATAAAAATAAGTGTCTAAGTTACCACTGCGTTGACTTCCGAGAGGACATTTAATTCTTTTAGCCCAAGTAAATTTTGTCCTCTGTTATTCCTGAATTTTTCGCGACTTTTTAAGTGCTTTTGACGTTTTTTTTTTCTTTTTGTGAGGGTTTTTTGACGTTTGTAAAAGGATTGTTTCAATCAGGGCTTAATTTGCGACGGAGCCAACTGGAGCCCGGCTCCGGTACTTCTCTGTTTTGAGTAAATATTTAAATATTGGTCTGAATTCACCGGAGCTCATAAATACGGGGCTCCCGAGCCCAGTGCAGTAGCGCTTCCGAAAAACCGAAGCCTAAATTACCCGTTCCTTTCTTTTTCATCTACAAGCTTTTGCATTCTTTTTTATCAAAACACTTATACAGGGTGTCCCAAAACGACCGCATAAACTCTGCACAGCTAGATTCCTCGTTGGGAGTACATAAAAACTGTCCAAAGAAGCGTTCCCGTACGAACCATCGTTTCGAGAAAAATACGAAAAACAAAGTATGACGACACTGCCGGTGCAAGAAAAAAACACTTTATTGGACATATCAACAACAGTATTTGCATATCTTTCCAGACGATAATGTTTAAAACGTTCGCCGCGCATATCGCGTCATGCATGCGCGCGCGCCACCTCGAATTTTTAAAAGGCTGCATCTTGCAGCTACCGGTAGTCTTCGTATGGTGGCAATGCATTCCGTTCGTGACTACTGCGACATGTACCTGACTTAAAATTGTGCACAATTGTGTGTTTAAACATTATTGCCTGGAAAGATATGCAAATACTGTTGTTGATATGTCCAATAAAGTGTTTTTTTCTTGCACGGGCAGTGACGTCATACTTTGTTTTTCGTATTTTTCTCGTAAAGTATGGATCGTACAGGGACGCTTCTTTGGGCAGTTTTTATGTACTCCCAACGAGGAATCCAGCTGTGCAGAGTTTATGCGGTCGTTTTGGGCCTCCCTGTATGTGGCGTAATGTGTCGCACTCGTAGGAGATGAAGATGAAACGTACTCAATTTTTATATCAGTTTCTGGGCTTGGACTGATTCGAGCTCAGTCTGTCTTATATTCAAAATTTTATTTATTCGTGTATAGGAAGAAAAAAAAAAAACTTTTCCTCCTTCAAAATTAAGGATTATATTCTATTTCAAACCATTTTAATGCTATTTTGATCAGAATGAAGGGAAAACAGAAACCGTGTTTTTTTATTTCAGTGATATTTGCAAATTTATGTCAGCAATGTGTTGATAAGGTGCCACTTACGAGAGTGAGCAATAAATTTGCTTTCAGTTCGATTTTCTTTTGTGACAGTAGGATACTTTTTTTTTACATCTAACCTGAAAAGAATATTTTCTATTTTTAATCAACGAGCATCAGCTTGAGGTTTTGTTAGTTTGGAGTTTTTGTCTTCTATTGCATACGAGTATTTATCACGTTAGTGATTTTTCTATTTATTTTGTATCATGAACGCGCCCATGCAAAGGCTCTCATAAAAATTATCATATAAAAGAATTTTCATAAAAATGCATAGCTGCGAACTGTCCTCTTTTTTTTGTTAACACTATTTCCGAATCATAATCCTTAATATATTTAATCGCAGGAATGGCAATGAATCGCAATTAATTAACATTAAAATTAGGCAAAGATTACTATTCGGAAGGAGTAATAAGTTAAAAAAATGGAATAGTTGACAGCTAAGTATATGCTGATGATATTTAAAATTTTTATTTTGCTAAAGAAAAAAAAATGCTTCAAATTTTGCAAATAATGTACGAAATATAAAAAAGCAGATTGGAGTTAAAGGAAGGGAGGGAGAACGGTGCAGTTGTAGTACCGGTATCGCAGAATATTAGGACTCCGGTACTTTTTTTGTTAGAAATTAAGCCCTGGTTTCAATCTTTTAGCCCAATACAATAAATTTTGTTCTCCGCTATTTTTGAATTTTTCTAGAAGTATTTAAGCGATTGTTAGCGTTTTTTCGCGTTCCGCGGCGATTTTTTTACACTTTTCTCCTCTGAAACAGAAAGGACACTCTGCTAAATTTGTCTACTGTGGTGATTAAATTCCAGTTGGGAAAATGCCAAATTGATATCCATAGCAACGTGAACGACGATGCTGAAAATCTGGATTTAAGATGAATCGAAAAAAAAATGCTATAATTTAATGTTCGTTTGATTCGAGAGCGAAGCGGGAGTAACGCGCATGGGTGTGCGCTTCCACAAGCAGTGGGGCCCCAACTTCAGGTTCGTTTAATTCAGGAATTGTTTTGCAAAATACGACCAGGGAAGCTCCTCTAGTGTGGAATAAAAAATAATACTTACGTTCACAAGGGAAAAATAATGTGAAAAAACATTAAAAATTTTAAACCATTTAAATAATTTTTACAAGTACAGAAAATTAAACAGTCTCTTTCATTTCATCCTGCAATCAGATTTTGATAAAACAGTATATTACTAAATTAAAAACTAAAAAAAATGACATAGCATGTTTTAGAAAAAAAAAAAAAATCTAAAAATGATTAAACAATATGCGAGATTTTAAATGTAATGAATATTCTAATTAATATCACTATTTTCAATTTGACACTGTATAAGCTAGCTGCATTCCCGCGTTAAAATATCCCAGTGGTGGAAATGAATTTTTCAATAATCACAAATAATCTAATTACTAATGAAATAAAATTAAATAATATCCGATTTTTCCCCGACAAACCCTTGGGGATATGAGAGGTTTTCATCAAATTTTAAAATTGTATAAAAATTAATGAATTCACCGCAGAATTACATTAAAGAGCTGTTTTTTCAAAAAATGAAGAATCTTTTTCCTCGTACGTCAGAAACTGTCAAATTAAATTGAAAAATCATCAATAGTTTTCCTCATAAAGGATGATTTAATTAACAAGAAATGTTTCATAATAGTAAAGAAAATAAAAGAGAAAGAAAGAAAATCTTGAAAGGTGGAATTAAAAAAATATATATATATTTACCTATACAAGTAAAGATAAAATTATGAACATTAATTAAATGATAAAAAAAAAAAAGAAAAAACCTTTAGAAATTTATTCGAGAAGAAATTTTTCGATTTAAAAGTAAAAAATCCTATTTAATTGAAAATCTAATTTTACAATTATATAAAAAGGGAGAAAATTAAGAATAATAATAATAATTGTTTACATTAGAAATGGTGGGAAAAAACCTCTGAAAACTTTAGTCACTTTTATTTTATTTTCCAATCCGATTTTAATCAAAACAAAGCAACTATCCAAACTAAAAATAAATATTTCAAGTAATCTTTTTAAGATAAAGAAAAAAAATGTATTACTGTAATAAAAAAATTACCGCAAAAAGAGTGGAAAGAAACTAATTTATATGCGAAAATTTTTAAGAGTAATAAATATTTTAATTAACACCATTGTTTGTAATTTGACCCAATACGAACCCACTGCATTAACATATTAAAAAATCCCAACGGGACAAATTATTTTTTTATAGTTAGTTGTTAATTTGATTATGAAAGAAATAAAGTGAAATAATAATCGAAAAAAAAAATCAAAGACTCGGGGAATATGACAAGTTCTCACCAAGTTTTAAAATCTCTCTATTCTAAAAAAAAAAATGTAACTAACGCTGTCACCGCCGCCGCACGGTGGGTGATTTAACTATTCTAGCTGGCCAAAATTATTTTTGTGTCAATATAGTCGCATCGCCATAAAATGAAAAAATATTATTGATATTCACTATTGAATGTTAGGGTACTGCAAAATGTAGCGTGTAGCAGTCATAATTTCGTTACAGGCACATTCAAAAGTACTTCATTACATTACGGCCCATGAGGAAAATCGTTTGCGGTGGTTTTTAATGATGTTTCATAATTTCAAACAGTTTGAAATTTATATACATATCTATGAAGTGCACTACAAGATGATTGCTATAGAATACGGTATGGATAGCATTTATCGAGATCATTTACAGGGAAAATAATTATGTTACATTACGGTCTATGGAGAAAAATTGTTTGTAGTGTATTTTGTTCGTGCTACATTATTTCAAAAGCATTTAAATTGATATATATCTCCGAGGTGCTCTATAAGATGCTTACTATTGAATATGATATGCCATTTATCTTTAATATACAGAGGCACACAAAATAAATCAATTATATTTTTTTCAGTATGAATAATAATTGATGGAAGTGCGTTTTCAGTTGTGGAACACTTTTTTAACTTATAAAAATTATATACTATTTAGTGTGTATAAATTCCATAAATCATATACAAGGCTGCACAAAACATCTGAAGTACATTTTCCGTTTATTGACGGAAATTGTTGACGAGGAATTTGCAACTGTGCTATGCGTTCACTAACTGTTCTAAATTTTAGCATATTGTGAATTATATGATAAATCTATAGTTCATATAAGGGATGTACAAAATTTTCAGCTATTTTTTCAGCTTTTGTTGAAAGTCTGTTTTCAAACGTGTTATATGTTTTACAAATTATTACATAGACATCGTTTTTCACGATATTAAGCTATGAAGTTTTATTATAGTAGTCCGAATGCGTTGAAAAATCTTTCATAATCTGATTGACGCATGATTTTACGTCCTTCTTGATAATTTTAATGATACTTTCTAAAAACTAAAGTGATAAAACTATTTTTGTATTATTAAAACAAATCCTAAAATTTCTTTTTCTAAAATTTAAGATACGGGACAAACATTCGACAGCTTTAATGAAAATTGCTGTGTTGTATATTCTGTTGAATATTTTTATATTTATCTCTGCACACAGCAACCTTAAGTAAAGAATGAGGATTATAAGATATCATGAGAAAATACCTACATTACATTTTGCACTGTATCAAATCTGAATTTGGAGAATTTGATTGGATCAATTTTGTAACCACTCGAAATTTGCAACCAAGTAATATATTTTAAATCATTTTGTCCTAAGATATCTACATACAGCCACCAATTTGTCTCCAAATTTGGTCATAAATTTAAACATTTCGCTCTTGCAAAACTTCCTGTGCTCTTCATTGTAGTTTTCCTCTATAAACAAAATATTTTCAATCAAATTCACATTTTTTTTATAAATTTTAAATCTTCTTGCCATTGCATAATGGTGCAAAAGTTTATTTATGTGACTAACTTAAATTCTGCTGTCTTTGATAAAAAGAAAATAGTACTTGAACTAAAATTTCAAAAAAAAAAAAATAAAAAAAAATTATTTAGACTTAATAAGCTAAAAACAATTCTAAAAACTTTTAAAAACTTTTTCTAAAAGGGCACCTAAGGGCAGACAAATTAAATTGGAACGAAAAGGTAATAATCTAAGCTATTTAATCATATCAAAAATTGAGCTTAATCGTGCTTTATCATTTAACTTTTTCTATATTAAAACTGAAAAAAATTAAAAAATATACAGAGTTTTTTGCGGCATTAAATATGAAATAACAGCTGATATGTACAAACTTTATGCACATAAATCCGATAAAATAAAGTCCATATTTTGTTTGGAAGCATCCATAATCGAGCAGTATATTTTATTCCACTTCAAGTAACAGACTAGAGAACGATACTCAAATTGATTGACTCATTCCCAACTAAGAAGCACCAACTTTGTGCTAGTGTATGAACCACACAATTATATTTGTATCAAAACAAATAGCAGGGTACAATGCCATAACTATTGAGCTATAACAGGCAAAAAATAAATTACGCTAGGATTAAACTTTTAAAAATCGACTTTTGGGCAGCTAGAATCGGTAAATCACCCACCGTGCGCCGCCGGTTTTGAATTGTTGGTGAAAGGAAATTTTTCTTCCTTAATATTAAGAAAAATATTACATACAAAAATATGAAAATCGATGGTATTATAGACAAATGTTTGATAAACACGCTGATGCAGACAGTTTTCAAATCGAAGAATTATTTTAAGCGATATTTAATGTTAAAGTTGGTCAAAATCGTTCCGTTAAAAAAGTTTTATAGGAGCAAAAATTATACACAGGAATTTAATCATTTTTAGATCAGTTTATACATTAGAAGTTCCCGGTGTGCAGACTGCATTTATTTTTTTTTTATTTGACTCATTTTTTTGTGGTTTTATTTCTATTTTAAATTCAAATTTTCAGCATTTTGAGAGATATTTTTTACACCTTTTAGAAAAGGGATTTTAAATTGTTGCCAAATTTAAAAACAGCGCAAAGAATAATATTTCCTTCAAATTAAAAATTTATTTACACGTGACTATTATAAACAGAAAAAAACTTTCAAATGAGAATTAAATAATTACGTATTAAAAGCAGGGAAATATAGATAATTACGTCATAAAAACTATATTTACACGTGAATTTTAAAAGTGGTAATTACGGTGTTTGAACAGCGTAGCTCGTAGAGGACAGAGCCCCCTAGTTGTATAAAAATAAATACACTCATCGCAGAATTACATTAAAGGGCTTTTTTTTATGTGTTTAAGAATCTGTCTACTAGTAAATCAAAAACTGACATTACTTAAATTAAACAACTACTAATATTTTGCCTCATAAAGGCGATTTAATTAACAAGAAATATTTCATAATAATGAAGAAAATAAAAGAGAAGGAAAGAAAATCATGAAAAGTGGATTTTAAAAAGAGAAAAAATATGCATCCAATCAATATTTATTTATAAAACTAAAATTATGAACATATAATTAAAAAAAAAAAAAAATCCGGCAACTTAGATAAAAAGAAATTTTTCGATAAAAGAAAAAAAAATTAATAGAAAATCTGATTTTACAATTACATAAAAGACGAGGGAAAAAAACTGTTTACGTCAGAAATGGGGGGGGGGGGGGCGACCTCCGAAATTTCAGTCTCTTTTTTGCATTTTAATCAAACAAAACAGCTATCCAAACTAAAAATAAATATTTCAAGTAACCTTTTTAAAATTAAGAAAAAAGCTAGATTATTGTAATAAAAAATTACCGGGAAAAGAGTAAGAAGAAACCAATTTATATGCGGAAAATTTTAAGAGTAATAAATATTCTAATTAACATCATTGTTTTCAATTTGACACAATAAGAATCCACTGCATTATCATATTAAAGAATCCCAACGGTACAAATTAATTTTTTATAGTTAGTAGTTAATTTGATTATGAAAGAAATAAAGTGAAATAATAATCGGAAAAAAAATTCCATAAGCCTCCGGAGATATAACAGGTTCTCATCAAGTTTTGAAATTATATAAAAATAAATACACTCATCGCAGAATAAAAATAAAACAAAGGGATTAATTTAAGAATTTTAACTGGCAAATTCAAAGAAGAAAAAAGAAAGAAAGGGGGAAAAAAGAAAGAAAGGGGGAAAAAAGAAAGAAAGGGAAAAAAAGCATTTTAAAAAGTCCGATAAAGAGGTAAGAAAAAGGAAACCACAAAAAAGAGAAAAAAAAGGGGGGGGGGGCATTTTAAAGAAAGAAAGAAACAAAAAAACTTTCACGCATCTAAGGAAAAGAAACACACAAAGCACAAGCAAATATATAAAGCTTCCACCGATTCTTAAAAAATGCTAAAAAGTAAAATTTTCTGTTTTAAAAATATTTTAATCTGAAAAAAAAAAGAAAAAAAAATGTAAAGAATTTATTTTTATAATGTGGTACTCTATTTTAGGTCTATCCATAAAATGACTGCAGAAAATGGTGGCAGCGCGGTTTATTATAGGTCTCACATTGTTTCAAATAGTACATAAATATAAATTTTGTCAAATGCAATTCATTTTTTTTTTTTCTCCAGACAATACCTTCGAGAGACTGGATGCTGGGAAGGACATCTAATGACTATTGTTGCCAGGTGTACTCGCGTAAATCAAGAGTCCAAATGCTCCGGACACCGCTAAATTCTTGCAGTTTATTTCGCCATAAATCTCAGATAATTCTGACATTAGAAAAGGCGAAGAAAATTATTTTCAAATACTGGTGTCCAGAGCATTTGGAGCCCCAATTTACACGGGACACCTGGCACCATTATCTATGACTGTGAAGAAACGTCAGGGAATTATTGACCTTTTTGTTCTTCCACTTTTTCTTGGTGTTTCAATTACTGGAATCTCGAATATTTGGCGCTGAATTACAAGAGGCATTTCGTTAACTCGGTGTTATACAAAATTATTTTACGTTTATAATAAAATACAATATCCTTATAATACGTTTGCATAAAAATAGCAAGTAAAGCCTTTGTGCAAGAATATTAAAAGGCATAAAAACAATGTTTAAAAATGCACAAATAATGCATTAAAATACAGCAAGCAGCTGTTTTAATCTATCAGCGAGATTCTTCTTCACTGCAAGATAGAGCAAGGCACAGCGTGCTAGAAAATGACAGCGACGCGCAGTGTAGCGAATGGTAACGAATGCGCCTGGGGGCGAATGTGCCAAAAACAACCAATGATAGAGAAGCAGATGAGACGACTGAGTGGACAAGTAGCGACATCCCCGAAGAACGAGAGAAAAAGAAACTAAAAAAAGGGAAATTAAATTAATGCCTTCTATATGCGTTTTAATACGTTTATAATAATAGGACCCGGAATATAATTGATTGACAGACCTTCTCGGTTTAATCGGTATTTATTACATATGTAAACATATAAAAAAGTATCTTTTATTTCCTTCTTTAATTGCTTTTATTTTAATTTGACATTTGCAAAGAATAGTAAACCGGAAAACTCCTAAAAAGACTTGAATATCAAATTTGACTGACGTGTTTGTAAAACAAAAGTATGAAAATGCAGCTCTTAGGAAGGAATAAGAAAAAAAACCTAATCGGAATAGTCGACCTTATAGACTATTTAATAAGGCAAGGATAATTTTAAGACGTCGAATATGTCCCTAAAGAAAGTCCAAAAGCAATAAAAGTGAACTGTCAAAATGGACACGCTACACCATCCATTAAAGTCAAGTACTTTCAGTATTTTTAGTAACTGCTAGTAGTTAAGTTATTCTATTTATAGTATTTTTCTTCAGGCAGTTCTTAAAAGAAAACAAAAATGCCCCGCTTAACAACGCAAAACTTTGACTCATTTTTAAACATAAAAACATGATATTTAGAGATATCATTACTGAAGTAATTCGTAATAGAGCAATTTTTTTCTTTTCATTTAAATTAATAACACCTTAACACTTAAACGTGCCGATATTTTTTTTATACCTATTCCTATCGAAAGTGGTCAAGTGACGCCTATATAAAAAGTTATCTATTTTACGCTGTTTTGCGAAAAATATACTAGTTGATACGCTTTGATGTATGAATAAAACATTTTTATAATTATTACAAATTCTTTATTTATTAAAGTAAAAAAAAATCATAATTACGCAAAAAAATTAAGAAAACAATTAATTATTTGAAGAAATTCGAAAATTTAATAAACACATATTGTGCAAATTTGGTTTATGGTCGCCACATATTTTTAAGATTATTTCGTTCTCGATATAACCCGAAATGTTCAAACTAGAATCTCACCCAGAATAAAGTCAATTTCTAATTGCACCATCCCACATTCAGGGGCGGTGGTATGCTTATGAAACCACTTAATTTTAATTCCCAAACGCCACAATGGCACCAGAATTTTGGTAAAATATTTTCCATTTAATATGTATGTGAAATATAGCCTTTTTCATATTTACAAACAAATTTATTGGTCAGTTCCGGTGCCAATTATTTACTTCAACACTTTAGCACTGAAAATACTTTGCCCCTGAAAAGGTTAGCAAATATGATGTAATACAGTAGAATAAATGATGTAATTGCAAAATTACGTAAATTACTAATGTTCTTACAAAAGAAAGCATTTATACCTCTCCGATTTAACATAAATTTATTCAGGGGTCAAATGATCCCTTGTGGTAGTTAAGCTTAAAATATTTTTTCTAGTCAAAAAAAAAAAAAAAAAAAAAAAAAAAAAAAAAAAAAAGTTCGGAGATGAGGCATTTTAAGGAATAATATGATCATATATTTTAATAAAAATCGTGAAATATAAAGAAATTTCGTAATGTTTTAGTTTGAGAAATTAAAAAAAAAAAAAAGTGTCATTTGACCCCTTGCGGTAGTTTTAGTGTTAAGGCTCCAGTCCCTGTCGACGAAGGCACTCACGAACAAATGCTAATCCTATGGGGAGGGATTTATCTAATATCTCGTTTGCATTTCGACATTTTTAAATAATGTTTTTTTTTTTTTTTGTTGTTTTTTTTTTTTTTGCATTGGATAGCCGAGATCCGTCTCTACATCGCACCTTTTTTTTTACTTTTTTGATGTTGGTTGCAGATATTTTTTAGAATGACACTTTCATTTTCAGAACCGGTTTTGAAAGTGAAAGTAACTTTATAAAAAATATCTGCGACCAAAATCGAAAAAGTAAAAAAGGTGCGATGTAGGGACGGACCTCGGCTATCAATGCAAAAAAATAAAATAAAAATAAAATAAAATAAAAATAAAAATATCGAAGTACAAACGAGATATTATATAAATCCCTCCCCATAGGATTAACATTAGCTCGTGAGTGTCTTCGCCGGCAGAGACAGGGGACATAAGTTATAAGTGATTGTCGTTTCAGGATGGCAGTTTTTTCCCTTACGTGCGCTGTCGCGCCGGGAAATTTGGTTAAAAACTCCAAATTTGATACAATTTTTTGAAAACACTTCTGCTTTACCCTTAAAACGGAAAAAGCAGTTCGGTTACCTAGTTTCTGAATAAGAACATCAGTCAATTGATGTGTTTCCGAACAAGAATAAATTTAAAAAATGTGTCAAAACGTTGTCAATTTAAATTTAGCAAAATTGTTTTTTTGTCGCTCAAATTCGTTTTATTTTATTCATAATGCCAAAACAAAGAGCAGGGAAGTTACGGATATTTTCACAAATTTCGCTTTTCTTTTAATCATATTATTTACTTTCATTTCCTTACACACGTAATTATTTATGTTTTTCACTTACACTTTTTAAGTGGTGCTAGCAGTTTGTTGTTATATTTACGATATTTCAATTTAATTTAATGTTTGTAAAATATAAACAAGAAAATATGAGAAAAAAGAAAAAAAAAAGCAATTTAACAAATTACAACGACCATTTGGAAAATGATTTTTTCGAAGACTAAAATTTAAGACATAAAAAATAGCACGGAGTTCATCATACATTACGCACGCCATGAATTAAACATTAATAGTGTTATTACACGTAAAAATTGCAAGCGACAAAAATCGCCTGCGACCCGTCAGATTTCTTAAAACTTAGGTATTATCCACCTGAAACTGACGTATTATCCAAACATTTCATTGGCTGTTCCGGAAAAGGCTTTTCCATCGTAGAAATATGACGACCAATTTTAAATGAAATTTCATTCTTAAACTTCTAAACATCCCACAATATTACTTTTTACATCGTCGTATAGAGAAAAAAAAAATGTACTTTTAAATGCATTTTGTTTGAAAGCTGTATCTCAATTTATTTATGAGTTATTGATTTTTTTTTTTTTTTTTTTTTTTTTTTTTTTTTTTTTTTGTAGTTTTTATTTCTTTTTTGTCATAGTGGCAACAGAAGTATCCATCTCTGTTGAAAGCAAAGGGAAATACAGATTACTGTATAGACCAATCAGAAAACAAATAAAATGCGGATTAAACCAAGAAAAAGCTTCAGATATGCTTTTGATTTCCTACCCTGACAGATGACAATAACCATTTTTCCAAATGGTTAAAAAAAAGAAAGAGAGAAAGGAAAAACAAACGAAAATCTACACAAAATAGCCAACCTTATAGACCATTTGAAAACATCAGCAAAATTTCAAAATATCAGATATTGCCCTCTTAAACCAAATCCAAAAGCAACACACGTGGACAAAATAGACATTCCACACAATCCATTATATTCTAGCAGTACTAGTAGTTTTTAGGTGCGTTCGTAATTATAGTCGTCGTCTGGTCTGTGCGTATATAACAGCTCAAAAAACTACCCAACCGAATGGTTTGAAATTTAATATAGTATAAAATCGTTGCAGAATTTTGTCGTCTTATTTCAAATTTTATGAAACTCGAATCAAAACTTTCAAAGATAGTAACAAAAGTTTTCTTCATTCTATTAAATACTATCATACGTAATTGATTCAATGATATCTCATGACAGATAATGATTCTAAGCTGCCAGGGTGATTATTCTATTAAATCCTATCATACTTAATTAATTCAATGATATCCCATAATAGATAATGATTCTAAATTGCTATGGTGATTACTTCATATTTAAGACAGAGTTATATTATTTCCATATTACTGAATTTATTATATATAATGGTAATAAATTTTGTATTAATGCATTTTTTCATGTGAGTGCAACAACTATCGCGCCAAGATCTGAATATTGATAAAACTAGTTATCAATGAACTGTGAAACTAGCACCTCATTTGCCTTTGACGTACAATTTCCATCTTCTTATGATTATAGTACTTTATTTTCTTAAATTTTGCTTATTTTAATAAAATTATTTTTGGTTTACTTTAACTAGTTATTAATCCGTGAACTACACGCATTCCAGTTCAATACCCACGAACTCCTCACTAGTGCGATTGGGCACTCCGTATAGTTCAACAGCACATAACCTTGTTATACTCCCTGTAGGAAAAATTGGCTTTCAAGGACAAACGTCCTCTTTTCATTTTACCTTCGTTGGTCACTCCTCGGCCATTATCTTAGGTTAGTAACTATGGTAACGAAGGGAAAATGAAAAGAGGATGTTTGTCCTTGAAAAGCTGATTTTTCCTACAGGGAGTTTTTTTTTTTTTTTTTTTTTTTTTATATAGCAATATAGAAAAAAAAATGATATTGATAGTGATAATGAAATATAACACACGATTACTATACGAAATTTAATGAAAAATTACACTGTGATATTCGTTTTTATCAAAAATGTGATTTTGCTAATCAAAAACGCAAATTAATGAAAGCATAGTTTGAAAAATCGCCGACGTTTGAAATTTTGGTCGGTGCGAATTCAAACTAGTGTGGAGTCCACGAGTCAATTGTGTATCTTAATTGCAGTATTTTAGTAGTGTAAGTAGTTCGTTATTTTACTTATAGCATTTCCACTTAATGTAATGTTTGGAAAGAAAAGAAGAAAAATATCTGGAAACACTTTACAGACTTGAACGTCAATTTTTGAATGACATGCGAGAAAAACGAAAGTACGAAAATGCACTTCTTTATGGAAAAGAAAAAGAAATATATACTAAACCTTATAGAGTACTTGAAAACGTCAGGACAATTTTAAAATGTCGAATAAGCCCCGAAAGCAAATCCAAAAGCAACACACGTGAACTGTCAAAATGGACACGCCACACCATCCATTAGAGGGAGTAAAAAATTGGACAGTTGTGTTTCTTTGCCAGCTGTTCGCTTTAAATCTGGCGATAACAGCTGAACTTCGACTTGGATAAGGGAAAGAGAAACCTTACGAAGAAAAATATTTTTCTGATATGTTTAGAAGCGAATTTGTTACATTTTAAGAAATATAACATTTATAGTGTAATATTTTCTATATATATACTAGCTAACAAACCCGGCGTTGCCCGAAATTTTAAGAATGTTTTGAAAAATCAATTTCAAAATTAAAGATACTGTTTAAAACAAACAAACAAACGAAAAAAAAAAAAACAGTTGAAGTGTAATACACATGAATCAAATAAAAACCATATATAAAACTGTATAAATTTATATAACAAACGCAAAAGAATACAACTATAAATGAGCTTATTTCCATTCATCATTGGAGCAATAATGTTAAAATTCGCCAATATTTCCATAATCGGGTTTTTATCATGTTTCAACACGTTTTTACAAACTCATATGATGTTATATATTCACCCGCAGACGTCCACTGTATTCCCAATATGACGTAAAATTCACTTTTTCTTAATTCGTCAAACTATTTACTTCACTTTCATTTTTCATGGGAAATCTTGTAATAGAAAAGCTATGACCTAATATTCATTTTTTTTTTTTTAATTCCTCAAACTATTTATTTCATTTTTATTTTTCACGTGGAAATCTTGCAATTTAGATGTTAGGATGTATAATATTAACATTTTTTTTTTTTTTTCAAATTCTTCAAACTGTCTATTTCATTTTCATTTTTCACGTGGAAATCTTGCAATAGAAAAGTAATTGTGGTAAGAATTTTAATGCGTATTTTTAATTATTGGCAACGGCTATAACGAAAAATGATTAAATTTGATAGGAAATTGCTCTTAAATTTGTGGTTTTTTATTTATTAAAAATTAACTATAAATTATTTGGATTTCGGATTATTTTAGTTGCCTCGGCCGTGTTTGAATACACATGTACGTAACATTTCACAATTCGAGCTTCCAAACTGTGGATTTAAAGAGAATTACAGACAGACAGACAAATTTTCATTTTTGATACATTAAAACAATATATGAGGACCCCAGAAGCCAAGGGGTATAAGTGACAAAATTAAAAAAAAATGAGTTAAGTGCACAGGCTATCTGGAAATAAGTCTATTTGTTTGTAGGTAAAGAGATATAAGTGATTTTTTAATTATGCGCTGCGTTCTAGGGGTCAATTACTTAACCTCTTTCCCGAAACCGTGAAACATGTGGAAGCCAAGGAGTATAAGTGCACTTGTATCCGGTGACATCCACATAGCTGAATCGAGACTAACAGTAACGACATACAAGGCCAATTCATGGCTGTTGTTAAAACGCCACACGAATTTAATCATCTTTAAACGGCATTTGGCACAAAAAGACGAAGATGTTTCTAACAAACGGTTGCAGAACATAGTAAACAAAAAGGAAGAAACAGCTTCTGCCGCACCTTCTCGCGATGAAAGAGGAAGAAAAGGACCGCAGGATAAAATTCCACAAGACCGTATCGATGTTAGCAAAGAACACATAAACACGTTTTCTCAATACACAAGCCATTACACTAGAGAAAACCCCCCAAACGTAAATACCAGAATCCAAAACTCAATTTAAAGGAGAATTACAAACTCTGTATTCACATTTACCTAGAAGAAAAACGCATACAGCCGGTGAAGGAAAATTTCTATAGCCACATTTTTAACACCCATTTTAATCTAAGTTTTCACCGATCGGAGACTGATACATGTGTTATGTGTGACAAGCTACAATTGAAAATAGACCATGGAAATGCAGATAAGAAACAATAAGCAGAAACTCAAAAGGAACTACATCTCCGCAAAGCAGAAGCTGCCAGATTAGCCAAAGACGCATTCCAAAATTTAAAGGCTGATTCAAAGGTCGCGATATGCTTTGACTTGAAAAAGATCATGCCAACTCCACATATAACCAATTCTAAGGTTATTACCTACGTCAACTTTGGACGTGCAACTTGAACATTCATAACCTTAAAAGCCGAACTGCCCTCACGTACATGTGGAATGAAGGCCAGGCTTTTCGAGGATGTCCAGAGATCGCATTCTGTCTTTTGAAATTTATAAAGACAGTTCCTCTCAAGTCAGGTATATTATAGCTTTTAGTGACAATTGTGGAGGACAAAATAAAAGCCACTTGATTGTGCAGTTCTGGCTGTACATCATAAAAAATACACACATAGAAACAGTCGATCACCACTTTTTGATTTCAGGACACTCCTACAATGAATGTGACCAAGACTTTGAGCTTATAGAAATCAGAAAGAAGAGGAATAAAAGGGATCTGTATATTCCAGAGCACTGGGTTGAACTTGAAAATGATTCTATCCAAAACTTCACTAAAGAAGTACTAAAAGATGAAAATTTTATTAATCGAGTCACGTGCACCATTCTTTATAAAGTCAGTGAAGCGTATCTCGAAATATATAACAGTGGATGCATTTTGAGTAAAAAAACCCTTCACATTTTTCTACAAAAAAGCTGCTGGTGGTGAATTAGAACCTTTCCACGAGCTAAAGGTGAAGTCCTGCAGTGCCGGAAGATGCCCTACAGTTCTGCCTGAGCGTCCCATAGGACAAGAAAAGCCGAAAATCAAGTAACTTTATTTTAAAAATCTCATTAAATTATTGTAGTTTGTACCTCGAGTGTACCACTTTTTCTACCGAGATCTTCCTCACCAAGTGGCACCAGGACAGACTGAAACCTCGCACGCTTCTGAAGATCAGGCTGATGAGCCTCTCGTGCTTATAAAACAGATGAGGATGAAATAATGCAGATGTGTTGTTCCCATGTTATCCTAGAAGAGTATTGTTCCATATTTTAAAACTGTTTCGCGTCTTTCTTTTATTTTTAGAATTTCTTTCTTATACGTTAAATAAATGCATTTTAACGCTTAAAAAATTAAAAAAAATTCAATGTTTCAAAACTTATAATAAAATTTTAAAACTTATATTGGAACAAATTTTTGTCTTTTCATTCATTTGTATTAACATTGCCCTTAAATTTTTCATCAATTCTTTTTTTTTTATTCATAATTTTTTATTTTTAAAACTTATATTAAAACAAGATTTTGTTCAATTCATTTGTATCAACATTGTTCTTAAAACCTTTATAAATGTATTTTTTCATTTCATAATTTTTCATTTCTTGTGTACCGCTTGGAAGCCAAAGGGTACAAGCGCCGAATGATTATAAAGATTGCTTAGTTATAAAAAAAAAAAAAAAAAAAAAAAATTGTACTCCACTTTTCTTTTCACAGTTATTGAAATAAAAGTTCATAGACCACTAAGAAATCAGCAACAGTTTGATATTTCAATTCAGTTAATTACTATTGATCTTCAACTTTGAACTCAATTTACTCGAAATCTAAATTTTGTCACTTGTATCCCTTGGCTTCTAGGGACCTCATATATATTGTTTTAATGTATCAATTATCGTGTATTATAGTATGAATTATACTAAATGAAATCCATTACAATTTGTATATAACTAAGAATAAACAATACTGCATGAAAAATTAAAATATGGCTACGCTATAACATATATGATGTCATATAACATATATAAGTGCATTTGTTTTCACATATCAGTATTTTCTGAAAACTGTATAATGTTATACTATATTGCAAAATCGCTATTCGATAGTAATGTCAAACAGTACTTAATTGCACACCACAATGCAAACAACATCTAATGTTGCAAATATCGGTTTAGAAAAATATTAGCATAGCATATGAAATATTTCCAATTTAATTCAAAATCATTAATTGTATTGAAAATAATCTCCAATGATCAGCGACTATTCTAAATTATTAATCCGGCTAGGCAATATTTTCAACATATTAAAATTTAGTGTTTTTCAATTTTTAATATTTTAAATAAAAACATCATTATACATTTTGCGTTTAGAACAAGAGTTATGGAAAAAAAACAACAACTTTAGCCATCATAATTGTACGGCAAAAGAAATGTTTAACTTTAAAGTCATTTTTAAAACGGTTTCGCAAAAAAATAGGAGGCTTTCATAAAATATTAACACGAAATACACGTAAAATTACCCACAATTTTCTTTTTCAGTTAATATAATTAAAATATACTTGGCTATTTTTTAAAACAAATTTTTCAATTTTCGACTTTTAATAAATGTTTATTGATTTATTTTATATAGATCGTGAAAATACAATTTTCGGTTTAATAGTAGTTCATTTCAAATGGACACGATATGTTTTAAAATTAATATTAAAAATGTTTTATTTTAGATGCTAAATTATGTAAGTTATCTTGCGCCCAATGCGTGGGCGCTTTTTAAATGTATTTTATCCGAAAGCAGGTGCATTTGGCATAAAGATAAAAAAAAAAAAGTCTATACTGATATTTGTTCAAATTATAAATATTCATTAAATATGATTCGAAGATCTTTAAAATTTATCAGTTCTTGGAAAATATGAATCTATTTATGTTTTAAAAATTAAAATGTTTAATTTCTTAGAAAGCAAAATTCAAAAGAGTAGAGTTGTTTAAATATTTCTTTGAAGTTTTATAAGCGAGTCTAATTTTTTAAGTAACAAACTTTTAAAACATTAGACATTTCAAAACGAAAATCTCAAAGACACCTTACCTCTAAAACGTTTAAGACAAGCGAAACATTCAAATTCTTGTTACTATAATAAAGTTCCGAAGTTAGAACTGCTATTCGTATACTTAGAAAAATATAGTGCACAAGTTACTAAAGTAGTATGTACCCTCAGGTAAATGGCTTCGTTTGGGTTTCGGGCAAATAATAATCACAATTTCCACCCAACCTGAGTACATTCCCTAATGAAATATTTACATAAAATTCTTTACGAGGAACAAATTTCGTAATTAATTTTGAAATTAAAAAGACCCTCTTTTTTTAATTGAACATAAGAGAATGTGCAAAGCAGAATATGCATTCAAATTTAGATAAATATTTTCGTTTTAGAAAAGTTAGAATTAACGCGTGCCTTAACTAAATAAATAGGACTTTCCTTCATTTAGTGTTTCCCAAAAAATAATATTCCAAATAAATTAATGTTAAATTTAGCAGGACTGGTAAATTAAAGAATTTACGTATGAACGTACGTTTAACTAGAAAATTTATGAAACGGAATCAAGATACGAAGCGTAGGGTAAAAGATTTACAAGAAGTGTAAAGGAACTATTTTGTATTCGATGGGAAAAGACGAATTTGCTTGATTTATCAATATAAAATCATTAATTGTCTAAATATTAAAAAATCATTAGTTCACGCTGCTGAATTATGTGAGTTGTTCAGGCTATTATTTCCACAGAAGTGAAACGGCAGCATTTTACATAAGGCTACATAAACTGTAATTAAAATGAAAGGATATAATATGCCCTGTAACAACGTCCGAGTTTTTCACAGGTAAGGTAATTCCTGCTTTGAGACAACAAAACGTCGAAGAGGGGGAAAGGGAAAACGAGTTTGGTCAAGACTCCGCTAGAGTGAAATGAAAAGAGGGAAATCAGACACTGCTTCTGCTTGGGATAGTTAAGCGAAGGTCGTTCTCTAACGAGTTCTGTATGAGCAGTTAATTTTTGCTGTAAGCACGTGGCAAATGCGATTATATGAAAAAGCCATAATTTTGCCTTGTTGAGTTCTCGTGTAGAGAACTAATGTGATTATTTTAAATGTACATAAACTACTTTCGTTTTTTCATTAAATTTGTTAAGTTTTTACATTGGATTGCATTTTAATTCAATTGTTTTATAAAGCTGTAGAAAAAAGATACACACAAAAGACTGATGTACATCACGAATCTTTTTCGAGTGGCGATACGGTAGCATCATTTCAACCATGACCGCGGCCTGCAATTTTGCATCCCCTAGAATTTTAAGCATTTATTTTTTGTGATTTTAGCAATGCTACTGATGATGGAGCTCCGAAACAGCTGTCTGCTTTTTAACATCAATATTTTCATTTTTGCTCTTATCATGCTTTCTTTTCGTTTCTTAACGCATAAGCGCCCCACCAGTAGCCGAGAGGTTCTTCTCTCAAAGCTGGTAGACGGGAGGTGCTGGGTTCGAACCCAATCGCGCCCGTCGGCCTAATCGTTCAGAGTTTTCCGTGGTTTTCTTCGGACCTTGAAATTCCTTGCGTAAATACGGGTTAGGTTCCCTAAGAAAGACCCCCCCACGGAGGGCACCCCCTCCCCACTTTCGGGGCTATGTCCCTCGTGTTGATAATTGGCCATCATAAATCTAGATCAAGACCAAGGCTTAACACATAAGCTGCATACTTATATTTTTCAAAATATGAACAGTAACAATACAGGGGCAGCGGTGGTCAGTTGGCAGAGCATCGGACTCGTAGCCGAAAGAACGCGGCTTCGAGGATCGCCGCCATCTAAAAATCCATGATAATGGTTCCTGATACATGCGGGCATGAAAGCAGAAAATAAGAAAAAAGATGGAAAAGGTTTCTCATCGATAGAATGATGCCAAACTTTTATATGCTATAATATAATCTCTCCTTTGATTTGATAGCTCTTTTGCACAGTAATTCAGAAACAAATTCCAAGGATTTGAGCAGACAAAATATCTGATTTATTAAATTTTTGAGACAGCACCCCCCCCCCCCCGCAACCTATGCTTCCAATATTTTCTTTGCATTTTTGCATCGATCCAGAGAATGACCGAAATTGTCTTAAAAAAGGTGGAATTCCTCCTTTTTTAGGAGGAACTCTTTCATGTCTGTACATGTAAAATCCGTCAAACGTGCAAGTTCCTTATGAATTATACCTCTGGAGGTGCCTAGTCAGGTGAAGATCTCATCACCTGATCAAGGTTCTAAATTATGAGATCAACTCGAGTAGCAATGGCCGCCCTTCGGGTGCTCCTAAGCAAATGGCCACCACTTTCGGCATTGCTGTTGCAAATAGCCTAGTTGCCAAGTGAAAAAAGAAAGAAAAAAAAAAACTAGAGAACCGGAATTCTGCTGCTTTTTCAGAATTTAGTGTCGCCCCCGACATTTCCATTACTTCCTTTTCTTTTGATGGACTGGTGGTTTCTATTATTATGAAACAGCCATTATAAATGAAGCGTTTATGTGAAGATGAAAGAGCAGTCGTAAAAAGCTTTTCTGGTCAGAATGGGAAAAAAATGGCCATAATTTTTTTTTAATTATGGCCATCCCCCCCCCCCCCCCCCCCACATTCCTGACCCGAAAATCAGAGTTCTAGAAAATTACGGCCATTTTTTTCCCCATTCTGACCAGAAAATCAGAGTTCTAACTTTTTACGACTGCTCTTTCAACTTCACCTAAACGCTTCATTTATAATGGCTGTTTCATAGTAGTAGAAACCACCAGTCCATCAGAAGAAAACCTCTACTGTAGTGGAAAACATATTTAAATTTTAAGACTTAAAGCACACGCTTTTATTTTATGTAAAATGACGTCATTTGCATTAATATAGATACTTAAAATTAAATATAGTTTATAATAGCTCCATGTTTTATCATAAATCATTTATTTATATTTTTCTCAAAATAGCACGTATTTTCATTACATTTTTTCAGTTTTTATGGGAAAATGGTAACAAGAAGATATATTTGCTATTTTTAAACTATTTTTTCTTTACTTTCTACAGAAATGGAGTACTTGAGTTGCCAAAATGAAACAAATGTCGCTAAAAACTACAAAAAAATTAATATTTCAAAAATAAATGAAGATGCAGTTTTCAAACAAATTGCATTAAAAGGTACTTTTTTCCCCCAATACGATGGTATAAACATTGAAAATGTGCGATGCTTAGAAGTTTTAAAAAATGCTGTAGAGTATTTAATCGCACAATGAAACATCGGCTTTTGTTTTACGGTTGGCTTATACAAGGTAACGTTATTTATTGGAGACGACACAAAATAAGCTGGGAGAAAGAAATAACATACTAGGGGCTAAACAAAAAAAAAAAAAAAAACATTAGCAATACGAGTACCAATTCTAATTTTATAATTGAGTTTATAAATTCTAGAAAAATGTGGTCTGTTTATGATTTAAAATTAATTAAAAATTTTATGTATGTTTAAACGAAGAAAATTAAAGCGTTAGAGTTGTTCAAATATTTTCATTTCAAGCTTGTACAAGTGGTTTTAATATATTTTTAGGCAACCATCTTTGAAACATTTGACATTTCAAAACTGAAGTTTCAAAGGTAAATAACCATTTAAATATTTAATACAAGTCAAGCAATTAAATTCATGTTACAACAATAAAATTACGAAAAAAAAAGTGCAAATCAGATTTAATTTAATGTTCCTATATCTTGAAAAATACCAGTGTACAACTTTACGTACCCTTATACGAAACGCTTCGTTTGACTTTCAGATAAATAATAAGCAAAACTTTCCACTCAACCTGACCAAATTCCCTAATGAAACATTTATATTAAATTCTTTGCAAGCAACAAATTTTGTAATTAATTTTGAAATTATGAAGACACTTTTCTTACTGAACATTAGAGAATCTGCAAAGCAGAATATGCATTTAAATCTAAATAAATATTTTCGTTTCAGAAGAGCTGGAATTAACGCATCCCTTGGCTAAATAAATATGACATTAATTTCATTTAACGTTTCTCGAAAAATAATCTTCCAAGTGAATAAATATTAAATTCAGCAAACTGTTTAATGAATTTACGAATGTAATATTAACCAAAACACTTGTAAAACTGTATCAAGATGTAATTATATAGAATAAAATATTTACAAGAAGCGCAGAAAAAGTATTTGATATTTGATGGACAACATGGACGACGGTGAGTGCAGGGGGAGGGCCATTTTTCTTACCTTTATGAATTTTGGTCTATATTCTCCATTTTAAGGAACGCAAGTTTACTATAGGTGCAGATTCACGGTCGCCAATCACGACTAAATTTTTTGATTTGGCGACTGATTTTTGGCGTCTAAATCGCCATCCTTTCGTGAATTTCTCGTTTTTTTTTTTTTCCGGCAATCTTCAGACAAAAATCGCGTTGGTCCGAATGCGGGGGAAAAAAATGGCCATAATTTTTTTTGCAAAAAAAAAAAAAAAAAAAAAAAAAAAAAAAAAAAAATTGGCCTTTTTTTTTTTATTCGGACCAGAAAATCAGAGTTCTAACTTTTTACGACTGCTCTTCCATCTTCACCTAACACTTCATTTATAATGGCTGTTTCATAATAATGAAAGCCATCAGTTCATCAGAAGAAAATAACTCTGTGAAAGCGGAAACTCGGTTAGGTGGGACTCGGATAATCGGGACTCTACTGAATATGTCATTTTAAAAATGATCTTTAGAATATTTTTGTTGATGTTCAGAGGGACCTCACCTCCCCCTTGGATCCGCCACTGTAGATTACGTAGTTCAGTCTTACATATTTTATGATTACATATTTTAAATTTTAAAATAAGTCGTCTATTATAAAATTAGTAAAATTCTCTTTGTAAATATACTTTGTGGAAGAGGGGGAGTGGGCCAAAATCCGTGTTTGCCCCGGGTACAAGAAAGGCTAGTTTCGGCCCTGTAACTGCAACGGAATTCTGTTTTAAACGTAAAAGGTTCACGCCCACCGGAAACAGTACCATACAAATCAACCTGCAAAGACGAAACCTGTCTGAAACGAAATTTTTTCTGGTCACTGGATATTTCGTCTTAGTAGGTTTTACTCTATTAAATAAATATAATAATATTAGATAGTAAAATCTGTGAAAGCGGAATCGATAGGGACCGAAGCAAAATTCCGTATTGGACAGGTTTTCTATTCGGCAGTTACAATTTTATGATAGTCTTTCTGTAGAGACCATGAATATTTCACGTATAAGACGGGGTTTGCTTTAGGCAGGTTTCCTTTTTACGAGACTTACTGAACTATGTACGGTGAAACACGTGTAAACAAAATCTCCAGAGGCCAGAAAGATATTCTGTATTAGACAGGTTTCTGTCTGAGCAGGTAGATTTCTTTCGGCGATTCCGTAAAATTTCTCCGCTATAAGAACTAAAAGATATTCTTAAAACACCATCAAAAACTTTTAAACCTTTATCTTAATCGTGAAGTTATTGTTAATGATAAATCTGATTCCACAATGCTCTCTGCAGCTTGGAAAAACCCTTTCAGTACTACCATATAATTTATTTTTTGTATTAATTAATTAGTCTTTTTTTAATATTTTATTCATTTACTTTTTAATTTCATGTGTTCCCATATTTTAATATATGTGTGTGTTTTTATTTTATTATAATTTATTTTTAATTTAATTTAATTTTCAGTTTATTTATTTATTTATTTTTTTTCAATTTGCTTCCTTATTCCCCTTTTACTCTGTGTTCTTTTGTTTTGATTATACTCTTCTGTGATTGGCTGTTGTCTTCTGCTTTCCTATTGGCTATTGATTTCTACTTTCCTATTTGCTGTTTCTTCAACCTGTTTCTTTTCCCGTATCTCTCATTTCAGTCTTGCTGCTGCTTTCATAGTAGAAGCACGTCTTCTTTGCGCCTGATGAAGAAAGACTCAGATATTTCGAAAGGCCTAGCGCATTTAAAAGTTTTTTTTTATGGTGTTTTAAGAAGATCTTTTAGTTCTTATTGTTTCACACCAGTTTCAAAATATTCCTTTCTTCGTTATAGACATGTTATTTTTTGACAGGCTTACTACATAAACTTCCACTTGATGCAAACTAACGAATAGCATTATACAAAAAGAAATTTAAAAGAATTTTATGTAATGAAAAATCAGACTTTTTGGCATCCCGCGCACTGTTCTGCCGGACGGGTCTTAAAAGCCCTGAAAATAGGGACATTCCGTGTAAACTGGAACATCTAGAAACATTACCTGTAGACAACGGCAGGACTGGGGAGGTTTTAGTACATGATTCGAAGAAATAATAAAAGAAAAATTTTCTGAAGTCCACTCACTTTTTCTGAAAATGTTCGAAATAGAGGTCCGATCTTGAATATATTTCAGCAATAAAAAATCTTTCTGTCGATGAGAATTTTAAAATAACAGGTTTTAAAAGGGGAGAAAAAGTGCCACTTATTTTATGAACAAGTTTTGTGAAAAATAAATAACTTTTACAATTTTTTTCCTGTATTTACAATAAGTTAAAACATTAGTGAATGCATTTAAAATAGTTGCAATTTTCTTATTCGAGATCGTTTAACTGATAGGAAGCACTAACTTAAAATGTATACTTTCTATTAGTAAAACAATTTACTTTCGGTTGAAATAATCCGTAATCTGTGTATTTTCAGTCGAATAATTTTGAGTAGTTTATGGTAAATTGCTATAGGTGAACAAATTAAACAAGTGGACGACATTGCCTAAAATATATTTGGAAAGAAATCAAGTTATATTTGGATAACATTTCTAAAATCTTAACTGAGAGTAATAGCAAGATAGGTTAGATTAAATAACTTTTTAAATTTTTAACATTTTAATGATGAACAAAAATATTTTACCAAACACTCATATTCTTCTGATGTTTAACATGAAACATACTTGGGTTGAAATAAGGTTATTTGAAGTAATACTTCTGAAACATATTTTTAGAATACCACGATATGTTTGATTGATTTTCTTTTTAAAAAATTTGCCGGTTTCTTATTATCCATAAAAATATCATATTTTTCTAGGACCTTGTATTTTACTAATATAAAAATATATTTGTTTTGATACCAGGCGATTGATATAATGCTTCTAAAACCCTATTTTAGAATAATTTTATACTACGATAGTCTAAACTTCCTTTAAATTTTTCAAGATTTGAAGGATGTATAAAATTATCATTTTGTTAAACACTCGCATTTTTCTGATATTTAACATAAACTGCCGATTTACTCTCATAATAATTTTCAAAACATTAAGAGGAAAAAATAAAATAGAGATTGGGACACTCGCCCACACACACTCAAAGAGAAAACTGAAATTTAGTGAAACGTTATCGTCTATTTGAAATTTTGTAAGTTAAAAGGAATCATAAAATATTAATAACATTCAGATATGCAGAAAAGTTCTAAATACTTAAAAGTACTTTCATGCCCATTAAGTATAACAGCCAGCACGCATTTTTAACGAAATAATTGTTCATTGCTTCAATCATTGATAAAGTAATTTATTTATGATAGAAGCACACCGATTACGTAGCGATTTTTGTGTTGTAGATTACGATTTAAATAGATTCTCATTAGTCACTATTATATTAATTCGATGTAAAAAGCTTTGTCATATCTATTGTATGCAATGAACACCGATCATGAAAAAGAAACACAGCTGTCTTAACTTCGACTCCATGGATTTCATAGGCGGTTGCAGAGTTTTGAAAGAAACATTTTAGTATGGTGAACTTTTTGATATTTTAACTGGTTATACGGAGGATAAATGTCTTTGGTAATAATCTAAAAGTTAAAAAGAAATATTTATAGATATGCACCACCCTGCTGCATAAATAAAATTACCAGTAAGTTGTTCTTGTGTACCAATATACATTCAATTACAATAGATCAATTTATTTTCTCAAGAAGTTTTTGAAATACGGCAAAACTCTATATACAATTAAAAGAACAATAATTAAATCGAGAATTTGACATAATCTTTATACTAAAGTTTTTTGTAACACATTTAAAAATTGTCATAAAAAATCTATAAATATTCTACACATTGCACGATATTATAAAACATAACCGAGGGATTCTTGGTACACTTAACATTTTTGTGCAATTGATTTACCTATTTCTAAAAAGAGTTTATTATAAAAGTGTCGTCTACTGGTCTTCATATTCTCAGATGACACTAGGGGGTCAATTTAAATATTTAATGCCTTTAACTCGACAAGTTTGACCCGTTGCACCACTGACATCGGAGGCCTTAATTTTTGTGTCTGTGTTAGAAGAGGGCGAACACATCTTTCACCAAAAGTAATGTGCGAGCCACAGAAAAATAGACACTAATTCCAAAAGATGCTAGTACGTTAGGTTTTTCTGTAATTAACTTTCAGACAAAGAGGATCTGGTTTTTTATTGTTAAGGGACATAACATAAGTCCAGGAAGTATGCTCTTAAGCAGATCCTAAGAATGCTATTGGGTATTTTGGCATAATTAAAATTATTTTAGTACTATTTAATATTTCAGTTTTAAGCTGAAAAATGAGCTTCATTGAAAACTAGCGGACGTGTCTTGAACTACACTCACACAAATTTTCAGGCATGTATGGATGGTAGATTTCACTACCAATTGCGGATACACACACAGGGCAAAACTTTTTTTTTTATTAGTATAGATAAAACATATTTTTTATGTATTTGTCCTCAGTGCTTACGAATTTTCTGAAAATGCAAAACATACCCGATAATAATAAAGAAATAAGCAATGTTTATAAACAACACACCGCTAAATTATAAAATGAATTAATGAAAATTCAAAATTATAAACGGCTTTCTTTTTTCACAATTCTAGATTATTAAAAATTATTTTCAAAATGCACCATCGGAACAAAAAAAAAAAAAAAAAAAACAGTTTTTCACTTTCTAATTTCGAGCGAAAGAACAACTATTTAAAGCAAGCTTCAGAACTTGAAATGGTCTGTATACCGAAGCTTTTTATAGCCCCTTTAAAAATTGCAATAAATTTTTTTAAAAAATTCTAAGCAGACACGTTAGTATAAAATATAATAAATGAATTATTTGCTACACTTAATGCCTTTATGCACTTGATTTAACCATTTTTTGAACGAGCTTATTTTAAAGCTGTCCAAAAAGTGACATCTACCGGGCTTCATGGAAGTCACTAGAGACTCAATTTAAATACTTAATGACTTTAACTCGACAAGTTTGATTCATTGCCACTTAATGACATCAGTGCCTTAATTTGCATATGTGTTAGAAGAGAGGGAACACGTCTTTCCCCAAAAGGTATGTGCGAGCCACAGAAAAATGAACACTAATTACAAAAGGTGCTAGTACGATAAGTTGTTCTTTAATTAACTTTAGACAAAGAGGAGCTAGTGCTTTATTGTTAAGGGACAGCATACGTTTAGGAAATGTATTTCTAAGCGGATACTAAGAATACTATTGGGTATTTTGACGCACTTGAATTATTTTCTGTAATATTTAATGGCTCGGTTATAAGCTAACAAATAAACCATATGCAAAATAATGCATTATACTTTTCATAGATATATCACCGATTTTTCATATTTTTCTAAAATTTATATATATATAAACTTTTTGCAGAATTAAACCATTTAAACACATGAAAATTTGCCAAATTTGATGCAATAACCATTTATAGACAAAAGACAAAAGATACAAAAATCCAGCTAAATAAAGTTGGACGTATGAAAAATAAATGAAAGATTATATATATATATATATGCTATTATAATGGAAACTCACATTATCATCAACATTATATTGCTGAAACATGAATTAAAAAGTACAAAAATGGGCGGTTATAAACAGTGTTGCCGATTTTGAGCGTTTTTTTTTAAAAATTCAAAATAGCTACCGGAATTTCTGATTAGTAGTTTTCTGTTTATTTAATCACGAATCTTTATCACTGAATAAGGTGAAGATGAAAATTCGACTCGAAAATTCTGGCAGCACAACCGCAAAATAAATAAATTAATTTAATTTAATTTAATTTAATTTAATTTTTAAAATCAGTAAATTGGTTACACGGTTATAAAAATGATTGTCACCGTTACAAATATGAGTTTTTTATTTTTATTTTTACGAAAACCAAATAGAATGAAAATAAAGAATAATTCAATATCCTTCTTTAAAACCCATATAGCAACAAAACAAATGCATGCAGTAAGATATAAAAGAAAATGGAAATACCGTATTTATTTGTGCAAGTTTAATCCCATGTATATTTTGCGCATTCTTTCTTCTGAAAAATGTTTTGTAGAAAAAGATTTGTAGAATAAATTTGTAGAAAAAGAAATATTTTTCTTTTAAAATTATACCATAAAAGCATATACAATTATAATATAAACATTTAAAATTATACTAGAAAATGACATGCATTCACATTAATCCAAACATATGTTAGCTCTTGGTTTTTCTTTTAAAATTTATTTTATAATTGGGGTACAATTTGATTTTGTAAACGGAATAAATAGATTATTCTATACTATAGATTACTCAACTTACTATAGAAACTATAGATTATTCTATATTAGATTATTATTCTAGATTCTATATACTAATTCTAGATTATTCTTGTCCTGTAATTTTCCTTCTTTGTTTAAGCAACAAACAATTAGAGCATATGCAATGAGGTATGCCCGATTATATTATCGAATTGGTCCGAATGACTGTATCGTCTTTTGTTCATATTTAATAAAAATCAAGAGGAATTGTAAAAGCAAAAGTGTGAGATAAAATACTGAATCTTAGAATTAGCAAGGCACACAAAGAACTGACATAGTCAAAAAAATGTTTTTCGTCATATCTGCATGGGAAAGTGCCACAAATATTCTTGAAAGCAGTGCAGCGAGAGATAGGGAAAAAATATGAAAAGAATAGCTATGAATTACCCTATGCACACACACATACACACACACAAATAGCGTGCACTTGTTAACAATGCACGTGCAGTGTAAGAAAAGACAAATATTTCTTAACCCCTTGGGGACGAGCATCACGTATATATCACGTGACACATAAATTGATCAGAATCCTTGATTATTCCCACCAGTTATTTTTATTGTAAATTTTGCCTTATTTAATCGAGAAAATGGTCTGATTAAATAAGGCAAAAATTTCTGTTTTGAAAAGCCGGTGATAAAATGTTAAAAATTCTGTAAAAGACTCTCGTCGCGAAGGGGTTAATTTACGACACTATAACACAACCACAATGAAAATAGATACAATGACCTCTTACGAGTTACTCAAGATTCCTAAAAGCGTTCTTTATCGTTCGAAATCTCGGAAACCAATATTTCGATATTTAAAGAATCGTTTATAAAAACAAAGTTTCTTTTAATGCCGCTGATTTTAGGAAACGTTTTCGAGTAATTTTTATAGTGTATTAATCAGCCCAGCAAAGAGGAAATTGCTGGCCAGCAGCAAGATAGGTGCTGGCAATGGTGGAGAAGTGCTGGCTAATGGTCTACCACTGCATGACCACTGATAGACAGCTTCAGTCAACTTTGCTGTTGGAAATCATCAGATAAAATTCTGGTGGGCTTCCGTTTTATCTCATGCGCTGGCCCACCACTACATGGAAGTGCACGAATTTTTGCAGTGTTATTTCTGGGAACCCTTACGTTAGGTGGCGTTGCCAATATAGAAGACATTGAGTATTTAAACACAAATCTGAAATGAATATCTTAACACAATTTAAGCTGTGAAGCTAATTTTTTTTTTTTAACTGTAAATAATATAGCACCACTGCCACCAACAAAATAAATAAGTAAATGGATAAATAAATAAATTCTTTATTTCAGCGCACTTTTTTTTCCTCCTTAAATCTTGTTTTACTAAGTTACAAAGGATTTCGGTTTTCATAATTTACACCGTTCAAAATCAATAATAAGAAAATGCGTATAAAATATATCGGATTTCTATACAATACAATAATTTCTATACCTGTTTAATGATTTGGAACGTAAATCACAACAGAAACAAACTTGAAATAGTGTAATGAGAGCTTGAAAACTACGAGCGGTCGTAGCATACGCTGAGAGTACTTGTTCATGTCCGATCACGAAAACCAAACGGCATCGAGGGAGGGTGACCACATGGAAACCGCTGCTTCAAATATTTCAATAGACATTTCTATTATACACTTCTTATAGAATTCTATAAGAAATTTTTGTAAGGGAAAGTGCTGGGCCAGCAAAGGAATAGCAGTGGGATAGGTGCTAGCACTGCAGGAAAAGTGCCGGATTGAAGTAATGTGATGGCATACCAATGTTGGACTGCTGTAGGCCATCACTGATGGGCCAGCTGCATTCCGCACGGAAACTTTTTTACAGGTTTAAGTAATGTCACCATTGCACTTTACCGCTGATGGCAGTGCTGGCTGCCATCTTTTTTCCAGCTGATGGCCCACTGTTTTTTTTTTCTTTGCTGGGAGTTTTCTCAAACCTGAATATTGGCTTTTAGGATGCTAGAAATTATCAATTAAACATTTTCAGGTGCATAATTGAACTCATACACACATGAGTAATAGAACAATATTAATTTTGATGCTAATGCTGTTAATTAACATGTTTGTCTGTAAAAAACGTTTGTTGAACGTCAAAATATTAACTTGAGAATTGACAGCTTCCGAAAAACCGACATTTTGGGTTTAAAAGAAATGCATGCTTGAACGTTATTTAAAAAGTCATGAAAAGCCATTAAACTGAAATCCAGTTTTTAAACAAATTTCATTCAAAAGTATATTTGTTTTCTTATTCAATGATCGAAAAATTTAAATTATGCGGTATTCGAAAATGATGTATAAGCCATAAAAATAGCAATTGGTTTTTGGTAGCCGTCAAAAGGCTATAAAAACCTTTCAATACAATTAGTTTCGCACCCCCCCCCCACCAAAAAAAAAAAAGTAGTTTATTTTATCATTATCGATCTTGAGAATCTCGCCGATTGTCTGTACAAAAGTAGTAGGTATTATTATTATATATATATATATTTTTTTTTTACAAGCCTTTAAATGTACTGTATTCACTTTTTATAATTTATATACAGTGAAACCTCCCTGTGCGACCACCTCCATTAAGTGACCACCTCCCTGAACGACCATTTTTTCATGGAATGAAATTTGTTCTCATAGGCTCAATACTAATTTTACCTCTATTCAGAGACCACCCCAGTTGAACTCCCTCCATGAGCGACTTATTTCTTTGAAGAAAATGAAACAAATTCCGTTTTTTCCTGGTCGCTTGAAGAAGGTTTTATTAGAATAATAATTCCGGAGAGCACATTATTTACCAAACTTCTAAACCAAGTTTAGAATTTTTATTTATTCCGGTAACTTTTAAGTGTTTACATCCCTTTGTGCCTTTTTAGGCAATGAATTTAACTCTGATGACAAAGTAAGGATGACGATCAATAAATTCCCCTGCCCTATTCTATCAGGAAACTCTCAAAGAAATAGATAAATTAATGAAATCGTCATAATTTGTCCCCCCCCCCCCAAAAAAATGCATTTATTTACTGAACTTCGAAAGGACTTGGAAATGGAAGTTATAGAAGATAAAACCGTAAAGTCAAAGCAAATGTCAATTTTTTTAACTCTGCACTAATTAACTTATGTAATTAACTTTTGTTTTGAAACTAAATTTTCATATTTTTTCCTAATGTGGAAAACAATTTTTAGTAACATTAATTGTTACCCTCTTTCAACAATTAAAATCTAGATTTAAACATGATCTCCATTAAGAGCGACTAATTTTTATTGGAACGGAACGTAATCGCTTTAGGGAGGTTTTACTGTACTTTAAAGATCAGCCACGCGATGTAAATTTTATGAAAGACGCACAGTACTGCTTTGGACATTAGAAAAACTAGTTTTATTGGGAAGAGAAGAAATGAAATGAAGAATAGCAACGACTTCAGACAATTTCAATTTCGTAATTGAGAACTATTTAAGAAATATCACTTTTGTCGTAAAATTCCCCCATGTACGCTCGGTGAAAGGTTAGGGACGAAAATTTGAACAGGAAACAGAGAGTTTGGATTTCAGAGTAGCCTTACAAGGCCATTTTTCGTTCCTTTTATTTATACACTGATTATTATTTTTTATTTAATTTTATTTTCTCTAGTTAAGATTAAATTTTGAAAGCCTTCTATTCCAAAAATGACGCTTATATACGTCGAGATTTCTGAAAGATTGAAAAGTATTTCTGATATAAGTCTTTTCTTAGCGCAAGAAAGCTAAAATAACTTCTAGAGTCCATTAGCAGATTAAATTTCTTTTCTCTCCTCTTTGTGAAAAGTCAATTGTTTTTTTAAAACAACGGTCAGGTGGCATCGCTAAGATAAACAACCTTCCTTACCCTATGCGTTTTCAGAAGAAGAAAAAAAACATAGCCTTTTTTTCTCTCTCCTTTTTAAACGAGAAAAAATTTTTGAAAAAAAAAAATCACTTTTTTTTTTTCGAAAGAGCAAATGTATGTTTGAACATTTTTTCAAAAAAGAGTTCATAACACTGAAAGTTTGTCTCTAAAAGCTAAACTTTCTAATGGAATGACATAAGCTTTGAGTTTAAACATCTAAAAGTCGAAATTCTGACATTTTGGATTAACAAACATTGGAGACAAAAGAAAATTTATGTGTTGGTGTTGATAAATAAAATTAGATGCACTATAAAAGTTCGTTTACTAGAATATCATCCATCTCTTATGCAAATCAAGAAATGAAACAGCTACTGTTAAACTGTAATAGAGGGATAAAATTCTAGAATTATTTAGATAACATAAATTTATATTTTACTCCAGTGTTGCAGTTGGGTGACTGTTTTATTCAGATATTTACCACTAATTCTGAACATATTAATATTGGCTTTATTTAAACTGACAATGAAAACATATTTATTTGGAAATAGGGAGTTATTTCTAGATAAAAATTATAATCACCCAATTTAAAACACTGATTTACTCATAAAATAAAAGACTCTCTTTAGACAGCATATAAATATTTAATTCACACGAAAAACAGACTAGTAACACTTCAATAATCGCCGTCCCGCCCGGCGTTGCCTGGACAAGTAGTAATAACCTTAAATATACCTAAAATCAGTGTTGTATGATTTAATATATTTGAAAATTATTCCAAGCGAGTCAAATGTTAAGAGCTTCTCTGCCTTCGGTAAAAGACACCCTCGAATTTGTATAATTTTACATTTTTAAAAGAAAATCCATCTAAACGACCCTAGGGTTGTGGGCAGTGGAACACCATTGCCAGCGGCAGCAAAAACCGGGAGTCCGATCTGTTTTAATTTTATATTTTTAAGCAAAAATTTTTGAAAACGAAACCGTTTTCATTGTTCTCAGAAGTGTATACCCTCAAATTCGTATGATTTTATATTTTTAAACGAAAACCTTTCCAACAGAACCTGACGTTGTTTGTCCCGTTGCTTTCGGAAGCTTACGCCCTCGAATTTGTAGGATTTTGTATTTTTAAACGAAAATCTATCCAAATGAACCATGAGTTGGGGACAAGAGTTTATTGATTGGAACAATTATTATTGTCCCTTAAATAGAAGTTTACTTATTTACGGGTTAAATGCGTTATATACACAATATTTGAGAGAATTGGGATCTAAGAAATGATCTCATAAATAAGTACCCTTAAACTTGGTTTTATTGTATTTAAATTCAAACTTGACTGAGCCGTACAAATGACATATTACATCTATGCCATACAAGGGTTTCAGAAAGTATTAAAAAAGTTAATATCATGGAATTATTTCTGAAAAACGAAAAATTACTCAAGTCTTATCTTATATATTAAATTTATATTAATAACTATCATGTAAATATTTTGAACATTATTTTAAATTTACGTATCTTAGTTTAACTTTATTTTTCCAGTTTAGAAGTCAAAAACATTATTTTTCTCGTGGGGAAAGGAGGAAATTTGTTAAGCATAAGCCAGTTAGGGTCATGTCTCATATGTAGCTATAGGAGGGATGTCATGTTATATATATATATATATATATATATAAAATAAAAATAAAAATAAAATAAATAACATTCATCAGTATTTAGTTTACATTATGCAACAATGTTTTTAGAAAGAAAAAAAAAATTGCATTCACTATTTTAATTTTACAAATTTTAATTCCTAAAGAAACAAGTATATCTCTTTGCACTTTAACATTGTATTGATTTTCTCCTTAATTCAGACTAATTAGCTAGCGATGCCTAGCGCAGCAACAGCTTAAACAGTACGTTTGCAGAGTTCAAGTGCGCTATATTGAATTTCCCATCTTCTCATAAAGCCGTAGCTGTCTATCAACATGAATACTGCTTAATTTGAATTTTCCATTTGATTATAAGTCGAAATTACTGTTTAGGAAATTATAAATTGCAGAACAAGTAATTAGGAAAGCGGGTTCAGTTCTTGTCAAACATTTCAACTCTGTCAAAATCTGAAAATGTCTGCAAATTCATTTTAATTAATTGATGTTGATTTCTGCCTTTATACATGACGGCAATTGTTTTAGACTAACTGATTAACACAGTAAGTAACTTTGTAAATGAAATGACATGAATTTTTTTTTTTTTTTTGTCTGTAAATTTATTAGTCAAATTTAAATAAAAGAACTATAGCTTTATCCTTTGTAATTATCACGCTAAGTAATTTTGTAAATGTAATACTTTAAAAACTATATATTGATAGATATAAATTGTATGTTGAGTGATATAAAATATAGGAATGCATTTTGGGAATAGAAACAAGTGTTGCTTTATATAATAAATATTCTAAAAAAAAAAATTCAGCGAGTAAAAAATAGGGAGATAATATTATGTTAAAAATGGCAGATGAGTTTTAATTATAATATGCAAAACATGTACGTCAGCACTCCATAATCTACTACAATACCATATTGTCAGCAAATAAAGTAAATATAATTTGAAAAATATAAATTTTGTTAGTTTTCTTAATGTATAATTATAATTAATTACAATAATATATTTATTTTATTTTTTCAAATTTAGTATTTTTCAAAAAAAAAAAAAAAGTTTGATAAACGGTAATTGTTAAGATTAATGCAATATTGCTCAGAACATAATGTATGCTTTAAATTAAATTAATGTAAACAATTAATAAGGGTCTCTTACATAACCGCCAATGAACTTTATTCTTAATATAATATGGTCGAAAATTTGGTTAGATCATATCCTCTCTACCGAAATGAACTTCTGGCGAAGATCAGCGAGAAAGTCTAGGCTGGATAAAATTAGAAACTCAAGAATACGTGAAATAATGCTAGTCAAACAAAATGTTGTTAATACAGTCGAATATTAAGCTTAGATGGTATACTAGATTAATTTTCACACAATTATTCTAATTGGTAAACAAATCATATTAGATGTAAATTTCCAATTGGGCGTATCCTGGTCCGGACATTTTTCGCCCAGTTGGAAATTTACATCTAATATTAGATGGTATAGTCACGTCCGTAGAATGAAACAGGAACGCCTTCCTAAAATTATCTTTGAATGGTGTCCGAACGGCAAACGTAGGAGGGGCTGACCGAGGATGACTTGGCAAATTTCTATTCAAGAGACAATGAATATATACAGGCCAAATGATGAGATTACTCTAGAGAGAGAGAGACGGAAAGGATCTCTCAGAACTATTTTTATGAGCCAAGGAAACCCACTGTTTAGTGAAAACTCCTGAAGAAGAAGAAGAAGAAGATATTAATATTACAAAATGTAAAGATAAGAATTTGGTTGATAATATGATCGAGTAATCGTTATCTTTAAAAAACGGTTGATTGACTGGTGAGTTAGCTGTAGATTCATAACGGTGTGGAGATATTTATGACTCATGTATGCACGAAAAAAAAAAGCAAAAAATAGATTATAACCTCATTTTGTGATTTAAAAATTATATAAAATCTAATAATGCACGTGTAGAGACACATTTTTTTTTTTTTTTAAATGACCCACCAGAATAAAAAAGAACTGCACTTGGTTATTAATGACTATCTCACACGGCATAAAACTTCATAAGGATAAATTCATTAATTATTTTCTTTGACAAAAAATAGATTATACACAGATCAACTCTTGCATTATTTACTGAATTAAGACAAGAAGAAATTATCCTAATTGATGGGGATTGAATTTCTCCCAGATTGACAAGATAACTGCATTTTTTTTTTAATAATGCTCATTTATATGTTTTTTATTATGACAATTACGTTATTTATTCTAACTGTTTTTAAATTCCAAGGACAAGTAGCAACGTTTAACATTCACTACAAATATACATTTACTGTTATGTAAAACAGATATTCTCATTCTTTATTTATTTTATTTTGTCGAAAAATTCTGAAAATTATTGACCAAAACAAGGAACTTCCGAATGCATTACATAAGGTTATAGTTAGTATCAGTGTTCTCGCTGACTATTCACCAGCGTTAGCAATTTGGCTAATCAGAAGTAAAAAACACTCGCCAAATGAAACAAAATTATAGTAAAATAAATTCGTCGTAAAAATTGAAAATCCGATCTTTAACCTGCTTATAGATCAGTTATTTATCTAAATTTAACTATCCGCTACAGAAACTAAAAAGAAAATAACTATATTCTAAAGGTCTTGCGTGATCAAGAAAAAAAATTCCAAACCCGATTTAACTCAATAAAATATTATGAAATAAAACTTCCAATCCCACTTAACTCAGAATTTAAAGATATTACATTCAATGAATTCCGAAAAATTGAAAATATGTCTGAAAACTTTATTTTTCTAGAATTCTAGAATTTCTTTTTCCAGACATAGTGATTAGCTGACAATAGATAATCACCAATTAGATTGATTGGCACATGGTGATTTTACATCGTCCGCATAACCCATACTGTGGCTTTGGCTAATGCTAAAGTGAACTGTTGTTGGGTTACTATCGCTAAAAATAATGTAAATGGTGCGGTACGATTGAACATGATAAGCGACATTAATATTTTAATAATTCAAATACGAGTGTTGCCTGTACTGGCTGGCATACACAGAAAAAAGATGAGCAAAAACGGAGCACTCGCAATTTTCCGAGTCTAATCGTCCGTTTACTCGCCAAATGAAACAGTTTGTCGCGATTTAGCGCAATGGCGAGCGGCAACGAGAACTCTGAGTATTGCCAGGTGTCCCAATGTAGGCGGGATTCTTAAACAATGGGTAACTCGGAAGAGATTACTGTACGTTTTCATTCGTGGTTATATTATATTTTTTTAACACTTTTCAACTTGAATGTTTATGAATTTGGTTTGTCTATCCGCTTGTCTGTATGTCCGTGCTTTTACTCGCATAAATATAGTGCGATTACCATGAAATTGAAATATGCTATCGGGCTTTACTACATGGTATGTTCGGTATTGAGAATAAAGTGTGTAGGACTTACGGTTCATTTACAAGAACACTCAAAAGAATATTATTGTATGATGGCCTATTGGGAAAAAACGTTTGCAGTATATTTTAAAGCTATTACATTATTTTAAACATATTGAAAATTATATACAGTAGAACCCCGCCAATCCAAAATTCAGGTTAATCCGAAGCGATTTTATTTTCGAATTGATTTATTTGGACTTTATTTTCGTTCTGGACTTGAAAAATGCCGGATAACGAAATTTTCCGGATTACATATTGAATGTCGGGAAAAACATCTGGAAGTTAGAATTAAACAAAAATGGCCGTAAAGCATGTTTTTTATTCTTTAAACAGCTTGAATAGAATTTAAAAAAATACTCAATAATGTAAAAGTACAACATATGTACACGAATATAAAATGAAAACGTGCGCTGTAGGTCAACTCGTAGAAGCCATCTTAAAAATATCTCGAATGCCAGTTTTTTTGCTAGTCACTATATACAATTCTTTTCTAAAATGCAAAAAAGTATTTAATTCAGATGATAAAAATTTCTTTTTTTTTTTCAACAGTTAGATTTCTCAAATTGTCTACAGAAATGATTTTTCCTCCCCCCCTCGTCGACGTGGTGAGTGAGCTATTTATAGATTCGAGATTTTGAAGTGTTTGTAATGTGTTGCTATTGTTATGCAATTCCTCATTCGGAAGTTCCATTGGATTATTATAAACATCAGGAGGGATTAAATAAGGAATTTTTTTCTGAAAAGCGTGCCAGATTATTCAACATGCCGGACCTTAGGATGCCGGGTTAGAGGATGTTTACTGTAGTACTGATTACTTATAACTTACATTTTTTTTTAGCACGCATCGTTTTCTTTTCTATTTTTATCAGAATTTCGGGTAATCCGAACAAGCCCCGGTCCTATTTAGTTCGGATTAGCGGGGTTCTACTGTATATATATAACACTGAGGTGTACTACATGCGCTTTCTGTAGAATCTGGGGAGTATATAATTTATCGTTCAGATACAGGGGCACACAAATAGTATTTTTCTACAGCATCAAGACAGCTTATGAAGAATAATTGCAGACAGTACTTTTCAGTTGTGGTACGCGTTTTAAAATTTAACCATTTTTTAAAATATTAGTTGGTGCGAGTAAATTTTATAGATCATATACAGGGATACACAAAGGATATCGAGTACAGTTCGGTTTATGGACGGAAATTGCTGAATGGCAATTTTAAACAGTGCTATGCGTTTAATTGAAGTAACTTTTAACATACGATGTAGTACAAATGTTTAATTGAACTAACTTTTAGCATACGATGTAGTACAAATGTTTAATTGAACTAACTTTTAGCATACGATGTAGTACAAATACCAATCTATAGATCGCATTCAAGGATGAACAAAAAAATTCCGATTTTTTTCCAACTAGTGATATACAGTATTCTGAATGTGTTGGAAAGTGTTTCATAAGCTATGCTAGACGCATGATTTTCCGTTCTTGTTCTTAAGAAACATTTGTCTTTATTTGCAGTGTACTTATTTGTTATTTAATTATTCACAAAGCAGTAAACATAGGAACATTATTACTGTTTTAAATTATCTTATTATAAATATTAATCAACAGACTTCATTCTTGTCAAATCATAATTATTACCATATTTATGAATCATAAAGCAAGAAAAAGCATAAATTAACTTTATGATACTAAAATTTTATATTTAAACAGCCTAACAGTCTGTATGAGTAAAAGTCCAATATTTTGATTAATGACTCGGTAAAATTAAAAAACAATTTTTCATGCAATAATGAATACCTCACACAGCGTCAGACTTCATAAATGAACAACAATATTCACTTTCATAAGCTAACTTCGTTAATTATTTGCTTTAACAAGAAGAGATTATTCGCAGATTAACTCTCTGGCATTATTTACTAAATTCAGACATGGAGAAGTTATCATAATTGATGAGAATATATGCGATGGAAATAAAATAAGATTTTAAGGGTACATGTCACCCTTCTGTTTCTACATGAGAATGGGTAGAGAGAAATAACTCATTTAATTTCTCTCTGATTGACAAGATAACTGCATTTTGTTTGATGCAGTGCTTATACAGGGTGTTTCAAAACTATATATCAGAAATGTAAAGGCAGGTAGAGGGGAATAAATAAGCAGATTTCGTAAGGGATTGTGTTTTCGGAAATGCAACGTTGAGGCAGTAGAGGGCGTTGTTAAGTTCGGCGGATAAAAGCGCATCGCTGGCTTAAATCGTCATTCCGCGCACAGATTTCTATCAACATGTATTAGTACATTAAGGGGTCAGGTACCCTTTGAACCAATAAAGTACATGGAAAAAAGACCTCTGTAAGAATTGCAGTCACTCTTTAACTAATTAACTTTTAATTATAAAATTGAAAACACATGTTAGGAACGATTTATTTTATCAATTAAAGCTGTTAAAAAAGGTATACACATATATAGTTTTTTTTAATTTATTTTTTAAGATAATACAATTTTTACGAAAGAATTATTCTTGCATGCATTGCGCGCATGATTTTTTCCATTTGAATGGCTGAAACAAGCCAAGATTTTTTTAATGAGTGCAGATATAATGTGTTTTCAAAATGACCTACAAAGGAAAAAATAAAACTTGTAGATCCCGAGAATTTTTTTTTTTTTAAAGAAATTCGAAATATAGAGATTTTTTTTATACAAAAGTAGTCGTGAATTCTAAACTTCATACTTGAGAAACATAATAATAGGTCATTTTGTGCTTATGTACGTTTAATACATCCACCAGAAATTTCGTGAAATTCTAGATAACCGTTTTTCAAAAATCGTGCGCGCAATGATCAAAATCGCTGTTTTGAGAAAACTGGCTTTAAAGATTGAATCACCCGTTGATCATATAGCAAAAGCTTAAAGTGTTTTACACATAACTTCTCTTCTAATGCGAATTTTCGCATGGGGCTTGCTTTTAAATGTTTCTAAAGAATCATATTTAATTATAAGCTATTTAAAAAAAATTCGATTTTTGGACTGTTCAAAGGTTACCTGGCCCCTTAATGAGGGGCTTGCCAACCTACATTTCATGTATGGGATTGCGCAAGGAAATGGAGCGGCTGCTCAAAAGATGTACGTGGAATGATTCCCGGTTAGGAATCTGCCGGATCGTCGAACATTTGAGCGTCTTCATCGGGAGTTGCGCGCGAGCGGATCGTATTATGCTTCCAGACGTGATACGGGCACTGGAAAATGTAGTAGCAATCCTGCAGTGGAAGAAGCAATATTACTCACAGTAGAAGGTAGTTATTTGACAAGGTCGAGAGCTGTTGCATGTGAGCCATTTCTTGCTTAGCCCCATACATGAAATGCATGTCGGCAAGTTCCGCAATGATTCTAAGTAACGATGCATGTTGCTCGAAATCAGTGAGGGGATGACAATTCAAGCCAGCGAAGCGCATTTAATCCGCCTATCTCAACAGCGCCCTCTAATGCCTCAACGTTGCATTTTCGCACCCACATTCCCGTATGAAATCTGCTTATTTAGGTCCCCTCTACCTGCCTTTACATTTCTGACATATAGTTTTGAAACACCCAATATATACAATATTTTATCAATGAGAATTGTGTTATTTATTCAAGTGGATTCTAAATTTCGAGGATACTTTCACATTAATATTTAATATTAAATGCAAAACTATATTTAACGAATATGATTCTTACTCTATTTTTTTCCTCTTGAAAAATAAAGAAATACACAGCAGATTTGCGTAATTATGAAAAGGACTCCATTAGCGTTATAATGGATTGCACAGAATTATGAAAACGCAAATATATGCGCATTTCTTATATTAAGAACAAAACGTTTTGCACTTAATAGCAGTTGCCTCTTTTTCAGATCTTTATTTGAAATGTTAGATATTAAATATTTATAAAATATAGGCCACTAAAATAAACTTTTTTTTTTCCAATTGAAAAAAAGCAACTTCCTATTGGCTGATACCCGTATTTTCCTGTTTTCCTATTGGTCAATGAACTTCTCACTTGAATCCGCTTCTCTGCAACATAATTGAGCAAGTTTCCGTGAATCTTTACAGTGACGGTACGCTAAATATTACCGAAACTAGTCTGCTCATAGTTTAAATATTCTGGCGTTTTTAACGTTATTTCTAAATTTATATTATGTAAGATAGTTACTCTATTTTTTTGTTCAGCGGAAAGTCGAAGATTTTGTAAATTAAGTAGTACATTAAGATTTTAAAAATATTAATAATTATCTTAAAGTTTCTGATCAAATTATATTAATTAATAAACATTACTTCTTATTTAATTTGAGCTATTGTAAACTAATAACATTGATAGCAGAAGAGCAAACTTATTTTACTCGGAGAACGATTGTTACTATATTTACGAGACATGAATGCAAGATGAAATATGAATAAATAAAAAGTTGAAAAATTCTGATATAGCATTTTTTTAAAATCAAGTAACCTAATTATCAGCGTATAATACGAGTGAAATATTTTAATTAATGAATTACTTAAAAAAAAAAAAAAAAAAACATTCTGTATATCAATGAATGTCTCATACATAAAATACATGATAAAATTCACTTTCATTAAGCTAAATTCATTAATTTTTGCTTTCACAAAAAAGAGATTATTCACAGAATAACTGGCTAACACTATTTACGAAATTAAGACAGAACGAAATTATCATAATTGATAAGAATTACGCGTCGTAAATAATGAGATTTTGAGAGAATATGTCACATTCCCTTTTCTAAATGAGGCTAGAAGACTGAAATAATAAATTTAATTTCTTCCAGATTGAAAAGATAATTGCATTTTATTTGATACCATGCTTATACAGTATTTTTATTAATAATAATTATGTTATTTATTCAAGAGGATTCTAAATTTCAAGGACAAATAAAATAACTTATAAAATAATATTAATTGTGAAAACATAATTATTGTTCATGATCACCCCCCCCCCCCCCTTTATTTCCCTTCTCCAAACAAAATCTAGAAATTAGTGGCAGTTTTATGGAATTACGAAATGGAATAGTGTAAAATTGTTGTTTGCACAGAATTATGAAAACGTAAATCCACGAGTACATTTTATTTCGAGAATAGATTTTTATATATCTATATTTTATTTTATTTTAAATTAAAAGAATTTTATGCTTTGCTACATTTTTCAATAGAAATAGCAATTATTCATTTGTTAAAGTTAAGCCAATAATATATGAGCAGAAATAAAAATGAATAAATGAAAACTCTATTCAGGGTATCGAAAATAGTATTAGAAAATTATTACAAATACAAAAATATTCAAAGGGAATTATTACCAAAAAATAAACTAAAATAAAATAAATTTTCCTTTAAATTAAAATAATATCAATAGAAGAAAAAAACAATAGAAAATAATAATGGAAAATGCTAAAAACAATGAAAAGTGTTAAAAACAAAAGAAAATGTATAGATTTTTTTCTACTTGAAAAACTACTTTGATAAATAAAGAAAATATCTTATAATCAGTCCTATCATTATAAATAAATAAATAAATAAAGGAATATATATATATATGGTATATATAACCATTAATTAAACATTACATACCACCATCAAAAACCGCATTATTGTGAATGATTGACAATAAAAATGCATGCCACAAACCTATAATATAGAACTGTATGTATAAAATAAAGTACCTTAAACTTAATTACAAGAATTAATAAGGAAGAATAAAAAAAAAGAAGAATATGGATTCCGAAAAAAATGTAAAAACTTATATATTGAATTACGTTTTCAAGAGTACAGCATTCAATGATATAAGCAAATCGGTTGTTTTCTGTGAGAAAAAAGCTTAAAGCTGAAAAAAAATTTTCGAATTTATTCGGTAAGTTGTGTAAGATTTCTATTGCTATAAATTAAATATTTAATGGGTTGTAATGTTTTTTTTTTTCCCCATTCCATGCCATTTGATAATGTTCTGTTTTCATCTTGAGACTATTCTTTTGGTTCTATTGGTTGTTCGGGTACAGGAGAAAAAAAAATTTCAGCCTTTAGCTTTTTTCTCACAGAAAACAACCGATTTGCTTATATCATTGAATTCTGTACTCTTGAAAACGTAATTCAATATATAAGTTTTTCAATTTTTTCGGAATCCATGTTCTTCTTTTTTTATTCTTCCTTATTAATTCTTGTAATTAAGTATAAGGTACTTTATTTTATACATACAGTTCTATATTATAGGTTTGTGGCATCTTTTTATTGTCAATTCATTCACAATAATGCGGTTTTTGTGGATGGTCGGTAATGTTTAATTTATGGTCACACACACACACACACACATATATATATATATATTTAATTCAATGTAAAATCAATATATTTGAAAAGAAAAAAAATGAAAAGAAACTTATTTTCCTCGTATGCATTCATGAAATCTGTTACTAAATCTTCAACCCAATCCATATTCAAAGTTTTAAAGGGATATAAATTTACAGAAAAAATATATACCGGAATCACGATCACAAATTTGCCACCATCATTAAACATCAAAAGAAAAAAAGAAAGCTAATACACGATTATCATAATCATACGCGAGCCGAATAATTTTTTCCTCTATCCAAAACAAGATAATTACAGATGAAATGCTTAAAAAAGAAAAGAAAAAAAAAAAAAAAAAAACGAAAGTTCATTACCACAGACGTAGACAATTCATATTACAAACAGCTTCCACCCTCTCTCGCTTTATTGTGTTTTCCTTTCCATTTTTTTTTAAGTCTTGATTTTGTTATTAAAGAATTTGCCATGCTTGTACTAAAAAGATTAAAAGTTATGAAGCGCAAAAATAAAAATAAAAGTAAAAATTTGCAACTTTTTTTTTCTTATCAAGTTGCATCAATGAAAAATAATACCAAATGCAGAAAATTATTGATTTTGATTTTCTTTTACATCGAAAGAATTTTATGCTTTGCTACATTTTTCAATAGAAATAGCAGTTATTTATTTGTTAAAGCTAAGACAATAACATATGAGCTAAGATAAAAATAAAAACTCTATTCAGGATATCGAAAATAGTATTAGAAAATTATTACAAATACAAAAATATTCAAAGGGAATTATTAAGAAAAAATAAAATAAATTTTCCTTTAAATTAAAATAATATCAATAGAAAAAAAAATAGAAAATAATAATGGAAAGTGTTAATGAAAAATGCTATCAATGAGAAATGTTAAAAAGAAAAGAAAAATTATAATTTTTTTTTCTACTTGAAAAATTACTTTGATAAATAAAGAAAATATAATCAGTCCTATCATTATAAAAAAATTAAATGAATACATGTATTTTTTTAATTCAATGAAAAATCAATATATTATTTGAAAAGAAAAAACTGAAAATAAACTTATTTTCCTCGCATGCATTCATGAAATCTGTTATTAAATCTTCAGACCAATCTATATTCAAACTTTTTCAAGGAATATAAATTTACAGAAAAAAAATATATATATATATATCGGAATCACGATCACAAATTTGACACCATCATTAAACATGAAAAAGAAATAAAAAAAGCTAATAAGCATTGTGGAAATCACAATCATACACTAGCCGGATATTTTTTTTTTCCTCTCTGCAAAACAAGATAATAATTACAGATGAAATACTTAAAAAAATTATGAACGTTCATTACCACAGACATACAGATTTTTTTTTTTTTTTTTTTCATTTTGATTTTGTTATATGAAAGAATTCGCCATGTTTGTAACTATTATGCTTGCAATAAAAAGGATAAAAAGTTATGAAACTCGAAATTAAAAATACTAATGGAATAGTATTTATTTATTTGTTAACGCTAAATCAATAATATATGAGCAGAGATAAAAATGAATAAATGAAAACTCTAATGAGGATATCGAAAATATTAGAAAATTATTAAAAATGCAAAATTATTCAAAGGGAATTATTACTTTTAAAAAAATGATAAAATATTTTTTTTTCCTTTAAATTAAAATAATATCAATAAAAGAAAAAAACAAAGGAAAGTGTTATAAACAATGAAAAGTGTTATAAGAAAATGTATACATATTTTTTCTATTTCAAAAATTACTTTGATAAATAAAGAATCAATCCTATCATTCTAAAAAAAAAAAAAAAAAAAAAAAAAAAAAAAAAAAAAATATTCGATGGAAAATCAATATATTTGAGAGGTAAAAATTGAAAACAAACTTATTTTTCACGCATGCCTTTATGAAATTTGTTGTTATATCTTCAAACCAATCCATATTCAAAGTTTTTCAAGGGATATAAATATACACAATATATATATATATATATATATATATATATATATATATATATATATATTGGAATCAGGATCACAAATTTGCCACCATTAATAAACATGAAAAAGAAAAATAGAAAGCTAATAAGCATTGTGGAAATCATAATCATACGCGCGCCAAATATTTTTTTTCTCTGTCCAAAACAAGATAATAATTACAGATGAAATGCTTTAAAAAAATGAAAGTTCATTACCGCAAACGTAGACATATAGAGTTTCCAAACAGCTCCCACCCTCTCTCGCTTTGTTGTGTGTTTTTTTTTTTTTTTTTTTTTTTTTTTTTTCTCTTTGTTATATGAAAGAAGTCGAAATGTTTGCAACTATTATGCTTGCAATATAAAGAGGAAAAAAAGAGTTATGAAGCGGAAAAAAAAATAAAAATTTGAATTTTTTTTCCCTCATCAATGAAAAATGTTAGCAAATACATAAAACTATTGATATCTACTTTATTTTTATTTTCCTTTAACTTAAAAGAATTTTACGCTTTGCTATATTTTTCAGTACGAATAGCATTTATAGATTTCTTAATGCTAAGACAATATATGAGCAGAGATAAAAAGGAATAAATGAAAACTCTATTCAGGATGTCGAAAATATTATTCGAAAATTATTACAAATACGAAAATATTCTAAAGGAATTATCACACACCCCTCGACTCCAAAATAAATAAATAAATAAATAAATAAAAATAAAATAAATAAATAAATAAAAATAAATCCAAATGTGAATAGTGAAAACTCTATTCAGGGTTTGAAAATATTATAAGGGAATTATTACAAAAGGACAATTTAAAATTGTTCTTTTAAATTAAAAGAATGAAAATCGTGAGTTAAAAAAGAAAAAAAAAATAACAAGAAAGAAATTTTATGTTTGGCTGCATTTTTCAATTGGTATATTTTAATTATTTAATAATGCTAAGTCAAGTCTAATATTATGTAAGCAGATTTAAATTGAATTGAGAAAACTATTAAGGGTTTGAAAATATTATAAGAAATTTAATATAAATATGGAAATGTTTTATGGGAATAATTACAAAAGAACGATTTAAAAATTTCCCTTTAAATTAGAAGAATATCGAAGAATAAAAAAATTATAATGGAAAAGAAATTTTATGCTTGGCTACATTTTGCAATACGTATAGACAGTGTTTCCCAACCTTTTTTAGGCCATACCCCACCAAATCATATCTAAAACCTTCATGCCCCCCCCCCCCCCCTCTCTGTGACAAATAATTCTTATTACATAAAAAGTGGGTCTTATTACCTTTAAAGTCCAAAAGACATTTAAAAAATCCAATGAAAAAGAAACATAAGTAAAAAAAATGTTGTGAAAAAAAAAAAAAAAAACGAGCATAAGCGAAAGAAATGTATTCAGGAAGAAATCGTTAATAATAATAATAATTTGTAGCAATGGTAAAAAGCAAATTAGATTTTTAAATATTTAATAGAAAATTGAGACACATAAAAATAACTGTAATTGAAGCTTTTTCGATGGTGCTTCAATCATTTTAATTGCTGACATTAAAAAAAAAAAAAAAATGTATAATACAATAAATACAAATTATAAGATTCGAAATGAATAGAATAAAATTAATGAGATCATTCTGCTTCATGCTGTCTACAGAGAGATTTTATATCAGGCCCTAATTTTGCCAACTTTAATCTTAATCTTATCGTTTAGTGATGTCCAGTCGATTTCTTTTCTTCAATAGTAAATCATGTACTGCACTAAAACTACATTCAACTAAATGGCAACAATACTTTTCTTGCAAATTCTGTCGAACTCGGATACTTAGTTTTTGTCTCAGCACAAAGCCATGCCATAGTTTGCCAAAGTTGCTTATTTTACTGAATAAGGTTCTAACTGACTCATCGTTTTGAATTTCAGAGATTTCTTTTGATACGGAAACATCAGACGATATGTAAACTATCATCGGTTGCATGACCCATGATCAAAAATTAAAACAATTAAAATTAAAATGTTTCAAACCAGAAAATTTATTATGTAAAAGGATTCTTAAATTTATTTCTTACTTTTGATTTGACTCGTTAAAAAGAAGTACAATAAAATAAAATAGTACTTCAGGATTGTAAGAGCGGATGTCCGAATTTCGCTAAAGTCTCAAATTGCCCCCCTGTGGGGCGTACGCCCCACGTTGGGAACCACTGGTATAGAATCTATTTAGTTGTTAATGCTAAGCCAGGTGTAACAATATATTATATAATCGGAGATAAAAGGGAATAATAAAAACTCCATTCATGGTTTAAAAATATTATAAAAAGTTATTGAAAAAAAAATTACAAGGAAATTATCACAAAAGAACAATTTCGCACTGTTACGATGCTTTACTAGTTATTTAAAAGTTATTACACTATGCTAGCACGTTTATCAGTGAAATAAGAAAAAAAAAAAAAAAAAAAAACCAAGGAAATTATTACAAAAGAACATTTTCAAAATTTCACGCTGTTCTGATACTTTACAAATTATTTAAAAGTTATTACATTATGTTAGCATGTTTATTAGAGAAATTATAAATGAGAATCATGAGTGAAATATGACTGTAATAAACGCTGTGAAAGAAAGCTGTGATGCTTTTTCAACTTAAAAAATACAAAAATACATTGAACCTTTAAAAAAGACCTGTAAAATGATCGTTATTTAAAAAAAAAAAAAAAAAAAAAAAGCATAAAACATAGTGAAATTTTAATGAAAAATGACTAAGTTTCATAGAAAATAAAATAAATCATGATTTTTTTTTTCCGTCATTTTTGAAACTTGATATTTCATTCTCAGAGCCACCCCATCCCATATTCAAAATATTTTGAGGAATAAGAATTTTCAAAAAGAAGAAGAAGAAAAAAAGATTTATTGGAATCACGATTACAAATTTGTCAGCATCATTAAGCACGAAAAAAAATAATAATAATAAGCTAATAAGTATTGTAGAAAGCAAAATCATGCACGCGTCAAACTATTTTTTCTTTTTCCAAAACAAGATAATTACAGATGAAATGCTTAAAAAATGAAAGTTCATTGTACTACAAATGTAGACAATAGAAATTACAAACAGCCCTCTTTTCTTTGTTATGCTTTTCTTTCTTTTTAAAACTTGATTTATTTTATGTAACAAATCTTCTTGATTGTAACTATTATGCTTTTAATAAAACGGATAAAAGAAGTTATGAAACGAAACAAATAATAATAATAAAAAAAAGAAACATTTTTAAATAATTTTTTTCGCAGTTTATTGCTTAAATGGAAAAAAAAAAAACGAACAAATAGAGCTATACTGATATCATTATTTCGTTTTGCACTAAAAAGGAAAAAATAAAAAAGATTAATTAAACCCATAAAGAACGGGACATTTCATGCTTCGATACATTTTTCAATAGATACCTAGCCTTTATATAACTGTTAATTTTAAGTGCGATATTATAAGCAGCGATCGAAATCCTTGGTGGTCCGCTGGTCCGAGACCACAAATTTGAAAAAATTTAGTGGTCCGCAGGACTAGTAACTTTTTTTCCCTCTCTCACAGGTAAACCTAAATTTTCCCGTCCCTGAGAAAACTGCAACCAAACACAAATCACACAATAATACATAAAAATTGCATTAAACCATAGTCAGTTGAAATAAAGAATCAGAAATAAAATATCCAATTAATAATTTTATAGTTTTTCTTTATGTACTGTTTATTTAATTTTTAGTGAATTATAATTTTACATTTTATTATGCTGAAAATTTTGGATAACTGTAAAGGAAGTTTAGTTTATATTCTAGGAGGTGTGTGTGTGTGTGGGGGGGGGGGGGTCACTCAAACGGTTAAAGGGACTTAATAGAATTTTATGTAGCGGGCCAGTGATGATGACTGCCGATCAGTAAATTCTCATGCTTACTGGTACTTGGGACCAGTGACTTTTTTTAAATATTAATTTTACCTCTGATAATAAGTATGATAAAAATAGATAAAAGTGAATAATAAATCCATTTACAAGTATAGCCTGTATAAGAAGAATAAATCCATAATTGTTTTCAGGTTGTAAATTGTTAACTTTTATGGCACATAAGGGAAATCAGGTTAAATAACTTTATTCTGGGTATAAAAGAATAAAAACGAAATTAAGGCTTTTCTGAAACTTGCTATTTTCTAAACTATCCACGAAGTCATTTTGATTCGAAAGTACGTGAAATTAGTTTGTATTTTTAATCAGATACTATGAAACCAAAGTGTTTTTTTTTTTTTTTTTTTTTTTAATAAACGTAACATTTATTGCGGAAAATGACATCAAATGTTAAGTTTTGAACGAATCTTCGCAATATGGCACTGGCATAATAATGGAGATGCACTTGACTTATTAAGAGGCCAGGGAGGGGGGGGAAATTCTAAAAAAAAAAAAAAAAAATGGAAAATTTCATTTCAATGGAAAATTTTTTAAATATGCTCTTCAAAGTAACAATCGCTCTCAAAAATCCTCTTTCTTTTAACTTTTAAATTTATTATAAATTGTGTAAGTATTTTTTTTTTTTTTATATAAATCCTAAACAAATAACAAGAAAACTTTTCTGTACACAATAGTGCAAAAAGTATGGGAGCGTTATGGGAAAATGACAGCCAAAAGATATAATAATCTACTATTTTTTAACTATTTTTCCTTTACTTTCTACAGAAATGGAGTACTTCGGTTGCCAAAATAAAAAAAAAATGGCTTTAAAAACTACAAAAAAATTAATATCTCAAAAAGAAATGGGGATGCAATTTTCAGACAAATAGCATTTAAAAGTACTTTTTTTTTTACCCTATACGACGGTATAAAAAATTGACAATGTGCGATGCTTAAAAGTTTAAAAAATTGCAATAACGATTATCAGTATTTAAAAGTACAATGATACATCCGTTGTATTTTACGGCTCGCTTCTGTAACGGAACGTTATTTTTTAGAGACGACACTTTAATGGCTCTGGCCGAAAGAAATAGCATATCAGGGGCTAAAAAAACCTTATATAAACCAGACAAACCCTAACAATGGCTTTTAGGTCACAGGTTTCATTGTTTCGATTAATCTATATTAGACAAGATGAACGGGTAACGTGCTCTGTTTTTGTTTTCGACATTTGTCTAGTAAAAGAAAAAAATAGGAAAGAACATGCAATATTTCTTTATGAGCCTAAACTTATAAAGGAAAAGAAAAGAAAACACTAAAGAGAGATGTAACCTTGGCAAGATACCAACTCTTAACGGAGACGAAAACACTATTACGTGAAAAATCCTTAAAGAGATTAATATTTACAAAATCGGAATAAAACATTTAAAAACATAATTTTGTGATTAAACATTTTTCTTATTAGTATAATTATTACATAGTGTGTGCTATTAAGACAATATTCCGTAATATACATAAAAGTTTAGTTTATAGATTCACAATGTGCTTATAGCGTCTGAAGTATGTTGATGGTGCAGAAATTTTCGATTAAATTTGAGATATTTAGAGTAAATATGAGCACATGCTTCCAAATCACTTTTATCAATAAAATGCGATAATTACTTTAAGCATTAAACACATAAATACCTTTATACCGGGTGTCCCAAAAAGGACTGACTGATTTTAAAATTCAATAACTTGCAAACGGTGACAGATATTTAAAAAATTCTTGAAGGAGGGTTATGTATAAGGTGAAAAGTTTTTTTACAGTGATTTTCAATTTTAGTTCAAATTGCAAACAATAGATGGCGCTGCGATCAATAGATGCTGAATTCAGGCTCGATTTTTGGTACTTCGTGGCCCGGATAATACATTTCCATCTCCTTTTTCAGCATGGAACAAGAGAAAGGACCAGAAATCGAGCCTGTATTTAGCGACTATTGCTTACAGTGCCATCTATTGTTTGTAATTCGAACTAAAATCGAAAATCACTGTAATAAAACTTTTGACCTTATGCATAACCCTCCTGCAAGAATTTTTTAAATATCTGTCACCGTTTGCAAGTTATTGAATTTTAAAATCAGTCAGTCCTTTTTGGGACACCCGGTATTTTAAATTCTATAATAGCATTTGTTTACAAAGCAAGCTTTATATGATCATCAGCGGAAAAATACGGTTTTAAAACATATACTTTCCAAGATACGAAGAGTCGAAAAATATGATTACCGTATATACTCGCGTATAAGTCGAGTAATTTCTGACAATTTTTGGCAAGCAAATTTGGGGGTTCGACTTATACGCGAGTCAATTAAAAAATAAAAAATAAAACTTCGAATACTGCAAAATTATGACTTTGTATGTATATGAATAATAAAATATTACAGAAAATATACAAATAATAATAATTTATCATTAAAAATTTTTTCAATGATTTACTTTTATTTACTTACTACTTTGTCGCACAGGCAAGTGAAATATTTGGTTTGATTTTGCACAAAATTGGAGTAAAAAGTTAGGGGTCGACTTATACGCGGGTTTTTGATTTTTTGTAGAATTTGCATTCGAAAGTTAGGGGGTCGACTTATACGCGAGTCGACCTATACGCGAGTATATACGGTATTTATTTATTTTTATTTATTTATTGCCGTATGACGCCTTAATAAGCTAATATTCTGTACTTTAACTCTATAACATATTGAAAACGTGTCGCAAATTGAGTATTTGTACGAAACACAGAACACGGATGAGCAGAAAGACGAGTACTTGCAAAATTGCCCGATTGAATTAAAAAGAGAAACGAATCGAAATGTACCTTTTCATACAAGACAAGTCGAAATTGAACGTCAAACGTGGCAAATGAGATGCGTTCGTACTATAACTAGTTTTATAAATATTCAGATCTTGGTGCAATAGCTGTTGCATTCTTATGCAAAAATGCTTGAATACAAAATTTATTACGATTATACACATTAAATTCAGTAATACGGAAATAATATAACTCCATCTTAAATAGGACGTCATCACCATGACAACCTAGAATCATTACCTATCATGGGATATCATTGAATTAATTATGTATGATGGATGTAATAGAATGAAAAAAACTTTTATTAATATCTTTTTAAGTTTTGATTCGATTATCATAAAATTTTGAAATGAAATTCGGCAACGATTATATATATTAAATTTCAAACCATTCGGGTGGGTAGTTTATGCACTATTATAGGCGGACAGATAGGCGGACGGACCAAACGACGACTATAAGTGTTACGTATTTATATAATTACCTTAGAGTGGAAGTAGAGATATATTAGAAGTCTATGATAATTACTAACGCACCTAAAATATGAATATGTTGAGGCTATCAGAAAACTTTCTATACAAATCAAATCGTCTGCAACAAAAATTATCTATTCGATCTTGAGATATCGCTATCGGTGAAAATAGCAAATTGTAGAGCGTTTTACATCAAAATCTAATCAGCGTCTATTTATGTCATAGTCTAACAGAATATGAAGTTTGATAAAATTCCATGTATTAGTTTTTGAGATATAGCTATCGCGGCAATCGTGAAAAATGCAACATAGCAGCATCACTTTTTAGGCGATTTACACCAAAACCTAATCCGCTTCTATTTATGTCAAAGTCTGACAGAATACGAAATTTGATTAATTTCCGTGCACTAGTTCTTGAAATATAGCTATCGTGAAAATCGTGACAAATACAGCACAGCAGCGTCACCTGTAGAGTGATTTACACCAAAGTCTAATCAACACCAATTTATGTCAAGGTCTAACTGAATCTGAAGTTTGATTAAATTCCGTGCATTAGTCCTTCAGATACAGTGCCCGCAAAATTTATGTCACATGCAGACAGACAAGCAGACACACAGAGTGACACATAGACTAGCAGACAGACAGGCAGACACACAGAGTGACACATAGACTAGCAGACAGACATTTTCTTAAAACAGTCAAATCGTGTTCAGGGCCTTCTAAAATGTATAAATCCGTGGAAAAACTAAGGTCGAAAATTTTCACGAACCCAATACTTTCTTCTTGTAAAGATAGAAGAAAGTAAAATATTGTACATTGTGTCACAGTTATATCATAACATACATTGTTATAATGAACGTATAATATAATTTGAAATATATACAAAAGTATTTTATATGCGAAATACGAATATATATATAGAATATTGAAATTCAGTTTTACCTAGAAAAAAATTATTAATTTTTATTGACATACATTGAAGACTGAAATTAAATGTTTACCGAGCAATTGAAAATAATCCTAATACCTTTTAAAGGAAAACAATAAATATTATACATACCAGACAAACCCCAACAATACTCTTTAGCTCGCAGTTTTCACTATTTCAATTAATCTATATTACATAAGATGAACGAGAAATATTTTTTTGGTTTCGACATTTGTCTATCTAAAAAACTAGAAAGAACATACAATATTTTTTCCTGCACCTATAGTGATATAGATAAAGCAAAGAAAACATTAAAAGGATGTAATCTTGGCACAATACCATCTCTTAAGGGGAAAGAAAACATTATTACGAGAAAAATCCTTAAAGTGATTAATATTTACAAAACTCTCCTGGTTGTTTTACTATTAGAGGTTGGCAGAACAATACCTTCAAAATGTTAAAAAGGAATAAAACATTGAAATAGTAATTTTGTTATTTTCCGACTGAAAATTGTTTTCTTTATTATACAGGGTGTCCGGTCTCAACGGTGTCCAGTGGCTAATTCCTAAACCGTTAGTCGTAGACATATAGTTCCAATTACAAAAATGTTTTAAATCAGGTAAAGAAATATTTTAAAAGCGATTTGGGTCAATAAAAACATTTCTTAAAAAATTACGAAATTTAAATTTTTATACGGTCCCCCGGTGCTATAAGTTATATTTAGTAAAAATTTCCTTTTACACTGACAAGTAATACAAAAAAAGTCCAGTTATTCTACGATTAAAATTGACAGAGTAATAGCTGTTTAAAGTTGGAGCATATTTTTTGCTGCAAATTGGGGGTCATTCACAAATTTAGTCGAAATTATAATTTCGTCAGATATATTAAAAAAATGGTTGAGAGTAAAATTAACATTGCAATATAAATTTGAAATCTTTAATCATTCTGACATATTAATGCAAAACATACAATTTGCGATAAACATTTAAGAAGAAAGAAAAAACAGAATTTTTGTTAAATAAAATGATGCTAAATTAACAGCTCAACTCTTTACAAAATGATACGTATTTTAAAATATTAATAGATTAAACTAGCTTACAAAAGTTGGGTTATGTCATATGTTTTTTAGCTTTTGATAATTGATTCTTATGTATTCTGTACCGCTGAATCCGAAATTGACCTTCTTTTTTAACCATCAGGATTTTTCGCAAATTGCAAATTTCAAAGTTAAAAAGTTAAAATTGAACCCCTATCTTATCAGACCACTCAGCTGTTTAGCTGCAAGAATCCCAGGATAAGCAAAAATATTGAATAAATTATTGAATAAAATAAAATAAAATAAAAAATAAAATAAAATAAAATAAAATAAAATAAAAAATAAAATAAAATAAAATAAAATAAAAAAAGTTTTACATATGTTTTATAGTATGAGATTTTCGCTATATTTTAACTTACACATTTACGATTTGCAAAAAATATTCTAACGTGATGGCTAAATATGAAGGTCATTTTCAGATTCAGTGCTAAAAAGTACGTAAAAATAAATCATCAAAAGTTCAAAAACACAGTCATCTCCTCTACTTTATAGTATCCGATTTTTGTTATTCTTTAACTTTGACAATTTATGATTTACGAAATATCCTTACATGATGGTTAAAAATTAAGGCAATTTTCGGATTTAGTGCTAAAAAAATACATAAAAGTTAAAAACCCCAACAATTGCAGTCTTGTATTACCTAATCTAAAACTTTTTAGGTAGCTTTCATTACAAAAAGCTACCTATTGCAGCCGTTCGGAGGAAAGCGATTTCAAAAAATTTTGGTATATTTTCATCGATCATGACCCCCAGACCCCGAAACCACCCTCCGTTCAAAATTGATATATATATATATATATATATATATATATATATATATATATCCATATATATATATATATATATATATATATATATATATATCCATATATATATATATATATATATATATATATATATATATATATATATCTGACGTATGTCACACTGTAACGCTCGTATTTATGAACCGATTTGGATGTAATTTGGTGTGTACATAGTACATACCAATGTCTCGACCGAGTTCGTTGGCCAGCTTCATCCGCTATTTTGTTTCAAAATGGCGGCCATTTAAAAATTTTTAAAAAAATTAAAATTTGAAATGTGGTAACAAAAAATTGAAAATGAAAAAATATTTTTTTCTTATGTATTTGACCTTTATACAAAGACGCCGGAGCAGTTTTTGTTTTGTCTATATCTTAAAAAATGGTTGAGTTATAGCATTTTGAATTTCTAGCGTGGCTGACATTTTGAACTTCCTGAAATTTGTCACGCGATAAAAGGCGTATTTATGAACCGATTTGGATGTAACTTCGTTCATACATAGTACATACCAATGTCTCGACCGAGTTCGTTGACCAGCTTCATCCGCCATATTGTTTAAAAATGGCGGCGATTTAAATTTTTAAGAAAAATTTCAATTTGAAATGTGGTACCAAAAAATTGAAAATTGAAAAAATATTTTTTTCTTATGTGTTTGACCTTGATAAAAAGATTCGGGAGCAGTTTTTGTTTCGTCTATATCTTAAAAAATGGCTGAGTTATAGCATTTTGAATTTCTATCGTAGCTGACATTTTGAAACGTCCTGATTTTAGTCACGTGATAACAGAAGTATTTATGAACCGATTTGGATGTACCTTGGTGTGTACATAGTACATACAAATATCACGACCGAGTTCGTTGGCCAGCTTCATCCGCCATCTTTTTTCAAAATGGCGGCCATTTAAACAAATTTTAAAAATTTAAAATTTAAAATGAGATACCAAATTTGGATAATGATAAAGATTTTTTTTTTGTATGTGTTTGACCTTAATACAAAGATTCCGGAACAGGTTTTGTTTCGTCTATATCTAAAAAAATGGCTGAGTTATAGCATTTTGAATTTCTATTGTGGCTGACATTTTAAAACGACCTGACTTTTGTCACGCGATAACAGGTGTATTTATGAACCGATTTGGATGTAACTTGGTCTGTACATAGTACATACCAATGTCTCGACCGAGTTCGTTGGCCAGCTTCATTCGCCATCTTGTTTCAAAAGGGTTGCCATTTAAAGATAATATAATTTAAAATTTAAAATGATGTATTGAAAAATTGGAAAATGAAAAGATTTTTTTTATGTGTTTGGCCTTGATTCAAAGATTCTGGAGCAGTTTTTGTTTCTGAAAATTTGTTCTTTTGTTTATATCTTAAAAAATGGTTGAATTATAGCACTTTGACTTTCTAGCATGGCTAACACTTTGAAACGATCTTGTATTTGTCACGCGATAACACACGTATTCGCCTATTTCGATCGAAGAAGGCATGTGGATAGTATACATCAATATCTCGACCAAGTTCGCTGGCCAGCTTCATCAGCCATCTTGTTTCAAAATGGCGGCCATTAAATTAAAAAATATATATATTTAAAGTGAGGTGCAAAAAAATTGGAAATTGAAAAGGTTTCTTTCTTAAGTATTTGACCTTGATATAAGGATTCAGGAGCATCTTTTGTTTGTCTTTATCTTAAAAAATAGCTCAGATATAGCAATTTCAATTTCTAATGTGGGTGACATTTTGAAAAATCTGATTTTTTGCCTGCGACAGCACTCATATATATCAACCTATTCCGATGTGAGTGAGCATGTGCACAGCAATTACTAAGGTCTCGACAAGTTCTGTGGTTAGCCTCATCCACCAGGTTGTCTTAAAATGGCAGGCACTTTAAGAAATCGTCGAATTTGGGAGCCAAATATAAGTTACTTAAAATAAAAGCAGCTTGGATAAAGCTGACTAATTTCACCAAATTCTCATTCATAATGATTTAGTATTGATAAAAATTAGTATTGAATCTCCTATATTCGGTTTCCACTAAATTGAGCTTCGTGTGTTTGAATAATATAAGTTGGCTTTTTTAAAATAAGGAATATGAAAGCTACCTCATCCTCCCGGCACTGGCCGGAAGGACTTTTTTTTCTTAACTTCTTGGCTGTAATCTATCCGAAATTGTTTGCGTTATCCTGTAAAATAAGTATAAATGGTAACCACCGAAAATCATAATAATATTAGATTGTTATCAGATTTGCGCCAGTATGTAAAATGTAATTTCGATCGGATATTTGAAAGTTAGTTAAAGTTGGAGTACAAATTTTGAATTGGAAAAACATACATGTGATCGTTGAAGTAACATAAAAACTTATAAAAAATAACACAATTTTTGCTAAAAGAAATCATAAAAGAAAAGGCTTAAATCCGGACAAAATAAAACGTTATTTTAGCCAATCTGAAACTTAATAAATGTTAACTTAATCGTAATACTTGTACGATTTTTTTCAAAGCGCAGATACACATGAAATAAGATCTTCGAATACTTCAAGCACTTGGTATGTGACCCCTCAAATGCAAGCCGAACTCATTTGTTTTCAGAGCAGAAAAGTGGTATAAGTAATGCATTTTTAAAGTTTCATAACTCGCTCAATTTTAGGGTTATATGAATGAGACTTTTTTTGTATTACTTGTCAGTGTAAAAGGAAAATTTTACTAAATATAAATTATAGGACCGGGGGACCGTATAAAAATTTTAATTTCGTAATTTTTTAAGAAATGTTTTTATTGACCCAAATCGCTTTTTATTTCTTTACCTGATTTAAAACATTTTTGTAATTGGAACTATATGTCTACGACTAACGGTTTAGGAATTAGCCATTGGACACCGTTGAGACCGGACACCCTGTATAGTGAATGACATTAGAAAACATTTCTGTTTTATATAGTATATATATTTGAAACCATTAAAATAGAAGAGATAATTTGAAATATTTCTTGAACAGGAGAGAATTCTTCTTCAACAATATTCTTTAGGTCACAGGTTTCACTATTTCAATTAATCTGTATTACATAAGATGAACGGGAAACGTTTTCTTGTTTTCGACATTTGTCTAGTTATATTAAAAAAACTAGAAAAAAAACATTCAATATTTCTTCCTGCACTTATAATGATATAGATAAAAGAAATGGATGTAATATTGGCACGGTACCATCACTTAAGGGAAAAGAAAACATTATTACGAGAAAAATCCTTAAAGTGATTAATATTTGCAAAAGTCTCCTGGTTGTTTTACTACTAGATGTTAGCAGAAACAATAAAATGACAATATCTTGTAACGATGTTAAAAAGATGTCTCTAAAGGTGTTAAAAAAGAGTAAAACATTGAAATAGTAATTTTGTTATTTTCCGACTGAAAATTGCTTTCTTTATTATATAGTGAAGGACACTACAAAAAATTTCCGTAATCACAATTATTGATGGTGGTCAGTAATGTTTAATTAATGGTTTTATATATATATATTGTATATATATATATATATATATATATATACAGGGCGCCCCAAAAACATTGACCTCGGCTTTTATTCCTTAAATATTGATCATAGACATATATTATAAATTACAAAGTTATGTAAAAAAAGGTACAGAATTTTATGAAATCGATTAAAATTTTCAGGGGATTAAATTAGATGAAATACAAAATTTAAATTTTTACGCGTCCCCCGTACGAAAAAGTCCCCATGCTTAAAATGTGCCCCATACAATAATAGGGTCATGTGCAAAATTTCAGCATTTTATCATAAAAAGTCGCAGAGATAGGAAAATACATAAAATATAAATGCTGACTTAGAATATTTTTCGACACCTGGATATGAGTTCGCAAAGGGGAAAATTATGTCAAATGATCGCGTTTCAGGGGTCGTGCACAAATTACGAAAGAAAATAATGTTTGACATTGAATTGAAAACATTTACATTTTAATTTATGATTACGCTCTCACCAACTTTGTTTAAACCTATCTCTGAAACTTTTTGTGATTTAATGCTGAAATTTTATACATTACCTTATTAGTGTACGGGGCACATTTTACTGATTGGGAAATGTTTTGCACAGGGGCAGTTTAAAAATTTTAATTTTGTATTTCTTAAAATTTAATCACCTAAAAATTTTAATCGATTTCGTAAAATTCTTGAAACAATTAACTTGAAATAATTATTGATAACTTGAAATAATTATTGAACTAGGGGAGAATTCTCAAACCCAAATTACCATAAATTCCACAAAGCATGTACGATTTTATCGTTGCACGAGCTATGACAAGATGAAAATATACAAAGGCTATCGAAAAAGCAAAAACCAGAAATTGTGTATTAAAAATAGGAACAAATATAGTGAGCAATAGAGGTAAATTTATGAATTCAAATCAAGAACTACACGCATAAAAAAAGACAGGCAAGAATGATTTGCAAAACTACATATTGTCAAACCAATTTTACTTATATATATAATATCAATTTAGGTTCACAATGCGCTAGAGTGTCTGAAGTTTTTCGATAAAATATAATTTTTCTGATCTAAGAAACGAATAACAAAATTGGTGAAATATGTCATAGAAATACCCAAGCATATACTATCATAAGAATTTATAGTAAAATTTATTATAAAATATGTATAAAAGTATTTATATTTGAAATACGAATATATAACATTGAAGTATAATTTTACTCACAGTAATAAAGATACATGTTCAGTAACGTAAATTAAATTGTAGAAGAAAATGTCTGCCAAACATTTAAAAATAATCCTACTACCTATTAATGGAAAAAAATAAATATTTTATAAACCAAACAATACTTTTTAAATCGCAGGTTTTATTGTTTCAATTAATCTATATCACACAAGATCAACGGGAAATGTGGTTTGTTTGTTTTCGACATTTGTTTAGTAACAGAAAAAAAAAAATGTATAGAAAGAACATACAATATTTCTTTATGAGTTTAAGGTGAAAGAAAACAGTAAAAGAATGTAATCTTGGCACAATACCCACTCTTAAGGGAGAAGAAAACATTATTACGAGAAAATCTTTAAAGAAATTATTTACAAAACCCTCCAAATTATTGTACTATTAGATGTTGGCAGGAAGAATAAAGCATCAATACCTTTAAGATGTTAAAAAAGAAAAAAAAAACATTTGAAAACTTAATTTACTGATTGGAAATTCTTTTCTTTGTTATATAGTGAATGACATTAGGAAAATTTTCTGGAATATATAATGTATATATATCAATTTAGATTCACAATGCACTAAAGTGCCTGGATTTTGTTTATAAAGTACATTTTATTTATGATAAATAAAAAAATTTTGAATAATGATGTACAAATGCTTCTATCATATATCATTTTTATAAACACAATTTGCATATTTTTTTAAAAAGTTTCAATCACAGATACTTTTATATTTTAAACACCATAACGTATTTTTTTTATAAAGCATATTTTTTATAATTACCAGGAAAATGTGTGGATTTAAAGTATGCATTTTCCAAGTAACGAAAATTATGATTTCTTATAAATTAAAAGTCTTATACTCTTTAATGAGCATCATAAGTTTCTAATCTTTAGTAAATGGAAACATTATCTACTGCACTCCAATGCTATATTGTAAACTTGCAGAAAATTTAGTTTATTAATGAAAATCAGAACACGGATAACTAGAAAGACAGACACATAGAAAATATAATTTTAATACGGGGGAGTGGTTAAACAGCTAAAGAGAATAACCCTTTAAAATTTCTCAATATTTGGCAGTTCAGTGACGTTTTGTTTGGAGCGTTCGATGACCACATTACAATCGTGATTGCTATATTTACTTTGGAAGTTGCAAAAAAATAGCAATTTTTTAGACAGAAAGTTAATCATTTAACTATGTTACAGATCGCATATATTCAGTGTAATCATATGTGGTATTTCAGTTTGAATATCATGCATATACTGCACTATTTCTCTAGGATTTAACTCAAACAAAACCAAAGATATAGATAAACAATTCTTTTCCGCAAATCGGCATGGATTTCGTATACCCGCAAATCGAGTAGCCTTTCGTGTCTCATTGTATATGCACTGAGACATGAAATGGTGACATTCAGAGAAACAATGTCTCACCGTATTTCATTAAAATTCTATCTGTTTTATAATGAAATAATATTTGTTACTTTAGTATACTTCTATGTTTTTTGGAGCCTATAGATGGGGGATCCTGTTGTCGCGTTAATAAACCATAGCAGCCCCCCCCCCCCAAAAAAAAAAAAAAAAAAACAGCCCTCGATTTTTCAGTATTTGATCCTTTTAAAGCGGTTTTCAATCCGGCCTTTGATGCTTGCATATGCAGAAATCCAGCACGGACCATATCATATCCCAGATTGCCGAATTTTTCAGAACAAGCACATAATATTCAGGACTATCTCACTGTGTACTAGAGCTAGTACTCACTGAGACAAAAGCTAATATAATTTTTTTTAATTTACTGTTTCTGTTCATGTATATTAATAAATTCGGTATGCCAGGTGTTTTTAAAAAGGCAGATGCGTATATGGTTAAAACATGTTCAGTTGATTGTATCTAGCTTTTAGAAATTAATGTTTTTTTTTTTTTTTTTTTTTTTTTTTTTAATTTAAAATTTGTCTTGCTTTGCACCACTCTCTCCTACTTTTGGAAATTCGAATTTTCTTTAACTCGAAACCTTTTCTTCCTTTAGTGATTCTAGATATTAAAGTTTAACTGTAAGTGAATAAGTCTTATCGAAACTGCATTTTATAATTATTATTTCTGTGTTTATGTTTAGCAAATTAAACGATTTATCCTTTCATCGGTATCTCAAATTGAAAATAGACTGTAACTGACTTTTGCTTAGGGTAATAATAGATGATACTGAACTCATTTAAAAAAAAAAAAAAAAAAAAAAAAAAAAAAAAGAGCATTATTGTCTACGTGTAGCTATTTCTAAACGATAAAAATTCTTCTTCTTTTCAAGATATATACGATTTAGAGATCTGATCAGAAACGTGTTTATGGTAGTCGCATCGTTCGTGACGAAACAATGAAACTGAGTAGCAATGAACATTTCTCTGAAGCAATAAATGTTTTGCCTCAGGAATATGAAATAAAGTTTATCATAAAAAAATATATATATTTATTTTTCTTATCGATAAAAAGAGTTTGAAATGTTTAAAATTTTTAAGACATTTCAAGTGATTTGTTGATATGTAGGACGAAAATATCTAAAGAGGCAATACTAATTGAATTTTCAGTAGTAATAACTACAGCAATAAACAAGTGATTAATTTAACACTAATAGCTCATTAAATTGCTGGATGCAAACTAGCTAAGTACCAGTATAACAGCGCGAGGCTTTCGCACTGCAATCTTTGAGATTATTTCCGGATACATTTTTCATTAATTTTTAACTACAGTAAACTCCGTCTAAGGCGGAATCTATCGGGACCGAAGAAATTTTCCGCCGTACACAATATTCCGCCTTATGCAAAATACCCGAAAAATAAAATTTAAAACATTAAAAAAATGCTCAAATTGTATATTTTTTTACGTTCGCAACCTTTAGTATCAATCTTTAAAATTAGGATTTTAGTGAAATTAAACTTGTTATTAAATTTATTGTCTTTAATAATCTTGAAAAACATTATTTGAAAACTGAAATAAATGGTATCGATATGAAATTACTTCAGTTCTAGAATTTAATGAAAAACATTAAGGCTGTACTTAACTGCTCAACAAGCGCAAAACGTTTTGACACATTTACAAATTCAGGAAGATTCGGAAAGATATAAAACTGAAAAGCCTGACCATGGAAGGGATTTGGAATCGAACTATGTTTTCTATTTCTTGATAAACCAATTATTTAGTGAGTGTTGAACGATTTTGATCACGTGACAAACACGTTTTTCACTCTTTCTTGAGTGGGTATTCGTCTTTCGCGCGGAAAGTCGGTTCAAAACGCCCACTTTGACACTATTTTTCGAAAGATCTATTGCGTTTGCAAAGAAAAACGAAAAAAAAAAAAAAAAAAAAAAAAAAAAAAACAGCTCGATTACATAATTTCTGAACAACAACATTTCATGCATTTCCGAACAAAAGTAAATTAAAACTTATGTCCTAAAGTAGCCCTTTTGGATTTGAGAACAGCCTTAACAAATACAAACCTCATCTCTAACATACTAGTAGTTTAGAGAGTCGGAAAATAATCTTTTATCAATGCTTTTTTTTCTTTCGGTTTAACAAGCATTCTTCAGTAACACACGTTGCAAGTCCCATTGTGTTACTGATTTTTATGGTTAAAAATTATCATTTAAAAATATTTAATCATAAAGTTAAATAAGGTTTTTGAATTAACTTTATTACTCTATTACGGAATTTATCAAAATGTTCGAAAGTATTTGATGTACATATATCAGTTATAAAGTTTAATAACTTAAATGCATTTCATTTTTAAAAGATGATTTTTTTCCGCCTTATGCAAAATTTTGGGTTTGATGGGACCTTATAAGCCTTTCCGTTTCCGCGTTAAGCAGATTCCGGCTTACACAAAATGAATTAATGTTATTTGCTATGGGTTTGCCGGGACTAGGAAAAATTTTGGCGTTAGACAGATTTCCGGCTTACACAGAGTCCGCCTTAGACAGAATTTACCGTACTTGCAATACTTTTTTTTTTTATATATCAAACAACATGTTTTAATGAAATGTCAGTGCAAAAATCTTTCGGATGATACCTCACTCATCGTTGTACGTTTGATATCTACATAGAAAAAGGGATGTTGACATCAGAAATAATATATATGATTAAAACGTGCTTGGTAATTGCCACTGAATAACAATGCAAGAGAAAGTAGGACAAGGATAGGTTTTAGAAATTTTAAAAAATGCAATAAAAGATAATAAAAGTTCAATTTAATCACCTGCAGTTGCCATTCGCAAAATGACGTCAGCGTTACGCACAGAGACGTTTTTCCTTTACAACGTAGATAGATAGTACAGATAATTACTACAATATTCAGCTACGTCAAAATGAAGAATTTGTCAAATAGCTATACTATTTCTTCACATTCATAGCTTTTATATACTTATAATGAGAGGAAGCCTCAAAGGAAAACTCTTTCCTCTGATTTTCAAAACTATATCCTTGAAATAAAGTATATATCTACATACATTGCGATCAGACTACTACTTACTAATCAAATGTGAAAAAGTATGTGAAATTTCACAAATTATGACGCCGTACATTTTGTACTTGTGTGTATGTTTAACCATCCAATCTTGCAATACTGAAGGGAAATGATTAGAGTTTCGGGCATTATTTTTGTCTAGATTCAAAATAGGGAAGAGTTTTTGAGTTTCTTAACAATTATCAAATCTTTTCTGTGGTTCACACACATAAAAAGAGACATTTTTCATTAAGCAGTGCGGTTCTCAACAATTCTTAAAAAAAAAAAAAAAAAAAAAAAAAAAAAAAAAAAAAAAAATCTATGATTCCATAAATAATACAAGAAAATTTGCGACTGGAGGTAGTACAGCAGGATGCAGAAATATAAAATTGCAGACTTGAGCTTGTGGAAAATGAAATACAAATTAGTAGTTTCTTTAGGATTTAAAATCCTTTTTAGCGACTGATAGTCTAATTTAAGGCATTCATTTTATAATAAAAATTATACAAAAGTAACATCTTATTTCGATAGTAATAATGCCATAGTAATGTGGTTGTAAGTTTTACTTTGTTATTAAGTTATTTCTCCACTTGAATGAACAAAACATTTTTAACAAGAAACATGTAAAATAAAGCGAACATTTTAACTAATTTTCTCTTAAGGTTCTAAGAAATAAATACCGATAATACATAAGCTGCAGATTTAATGAAACCAGAGATTTATGTTGCCTTTCATGCAATTATTCCTTCTAAAAACCGTCATCTTTAATTACATTTTTGGGTACGATTCCGTGAAAAGAAAAAGAACAAAACCTTAGTAAAAATAGTTCAGGTGAGGGGGAAATCACCCAAGAGACGTCGTTTGTAACACTTTAGTTGATACCTTCAGCCCCGCCTGCTACCTTCTAAAGATAGAGTACGGTTTGAGACACAACCCACCAACACAGAATTGGCGGTTTTCTTCAAAGATCGGTGAAATTTTCTTTGTTAGAAGGGGGTGGACTACAAACAGACATTTATTTTTATTTTTCAAAAGTATCCACTTTTCCATTTGTCAGGGGTAGAAGATCGATTGACAATTCAATTCCCGTGATGCCAGAGAGACTTCTTAGTCTTGTTCTCCGGATAAAAACAGGTGCATTGAAAACTCGGATACTTTTTTTTTTTTCTTTTTACCGTTACCATGAACGATACGTTTAGAGATGGAAAGAAGACCCACATGATCTAGGGATTCGAAGTGAAACTCCAACAAAATTTTCTTATAAGATTGGAAAAGTAAAGTGCAGAATGTAGAGAACGAAGACCAAATATAAACCACAATAAATAAATAAATAAAAAGTAAAATCTAGTTAAATTTAATGGAGTTTTGAGTTTTATAACAACATTATTTGTGTAAAGGTAATACAATTTAATTGACGATTCAATTTCCAGAACTACGAGAGAATCTCCTAGGAATAGAAACGGATACACTGAAAACTAGGATCGTTTTTTATCTCTTTAGACTGAAAGATAAATTTAAGGGGTCTCAGGACTCTTAAAATTGAAATAAAAGGACCATTTTCAACATTTAATATCTTAAAATGTATTTGATATTAAGACACAATTTTAAATGGGAATGAAAGATACAAGTATGTTCTTTCATTTCAAATATTTGAAAAATTGCAAGATGCAGAATTAGTATTTACAGGGGCCTCCAAACTGACAGACATTTGACGAGCAGAAAATCGGCATAACAGCTTATGCGCACGATTACAAAATAAATTTTGCAACTAGAATGAAAATTTTGGTGCCTACTTATACCTCAGATTATAATAACGACACTGAACCTAAATAAATTTGTATTTAAAGCATTTTTATATTTTTAATACAAAGTTGTATTTAGCTAATGCAAAATTTGGAAAATTTCAACAATATAAACCCCTAAAAAAAATTTCTTTTTACAATAAAAAGGAAATTTTAGGTTCAGTTTATACAGACAAACATGAAACATATGTTTTGAAAATTTCATGAAAAAATATTCAGAAGTTTTTGAGATATCGTGCGCGTTATGCCCAAAAACGTCATTTGGAGAAAAATGAATTCAAAGTTTTGGAAACACCGCTTCAGCTATTGAGCGAATATAATTCTAAATGCCATAACTTCTGTTCTAATGGGAATTTCAACATAACAATTATATCAAAATGTTCAGAAAACATAGAAGTTTAATATCTAAAAAAATAAAATTTCGAAAATTTTAGAGCTTTAAGAGTCCTGAGACCCCTTAAAGGGAATGGAAGAGAGACACGATTTAGGGATTCGAAGTGGGTGGAAGTCCAATGAAATTTCCGTATGAGGCTGCTGAAAAATTTCAAAGTGCAAGATGTAAAAAAAAATTGACAAAGTATGAAACAATAGCAACAAATAAACAAAAAGTTTAGTTGCAGTTAGTCTCTTAAAATTGGAAAAACAAACGAAAAGACTCAGGCCATTTTCAACATTTAATATCAATTGTATTCAACATTGTACATAATTTTAAAACACAATTTTTAGGGGGATGAAAGATATGGGACTATACTTATATAACGTTATCAACTTTTTGGTAATTTTCGATCCCCTCTCCCCCTTACGATATCATACGTTATCATCTCTCGACCCCCCCCCCCCCCAGCAATGATATCGTTATCAATGTCTAAAAATTCTTTTGATTTTTGGAATGATATACAAATATGGTTACATTTATTTTTCGCATACTTTATAGACTCAAAATGAAGAGAAGTCAATGAAATATCATTTTATATGTGAAATAACTTTATGTTAAATTAAATAACACTTAAAGGAAATAATTACTATTTAAAAGAATTTAATAATAACTTTTTTTTTTTTTACATAATGCGTTCAACAGTAATATTGTCTTCTTTCACTTGACACTGCATGGAGGTGGGGGGAGAGGCAAACAGAATATCTTATCAACAAAGCAGACGGACAAAATTATTTCTCTTTTATTTACTAGTAAACACAAAATATAATTTCAAACGTACTTCGCACATGGTTTCTCGAACAGCGGATTATATATGCATACATATATAACAGAAGAATAGGAATGCCAAACGTTGGGGTATTACATAATTTTGGAATTAAATAATTTTATAATCATTTATGGATTTTAATAATAACTTTGTATTCTCATATAAATAGATAACAGACTAAAAAAAGATAACATACAATTTTGATGTAAATACCAAGATACAAATAAAAAAAGAAAATTTTGGTTAGGTGAAAAATGATATCGATATCAAAAGACAAATTCCCCCTCCCCCTATCGATATCTTACGATATCATGTGCCAGACACACCCCCTCCCCCCCTAAAATGATAACGTTATGTATGCACGACCCAATATTAGTATTTTTTTTCTTTCACATATTTAAAAAATCAAGATGCGGAATTAATATTTATAGGCGGCTTCAAACTGTCCATACAATTGTCGAGCAGAAAAGTTGTATAACAACTTACGTGCAAGATTACAAAATATATTTTTCAACCAGAATGAAAATTTTGGTGTTTAATTATACTTCAGATTGTAATAATTACCCTGAACCTACATAAATTTGTATTTAAAGCATTTGCATATTTTTCATACAAAATTATATTTAGCTAATACAAAATTTTGAAAATTTTAACAATATAATCACCTAATAAAATATTTTTTTGAACAATAAAAAGGAAATTAATTTTATGTTCAGTTTATAAATACTAACATGAAACATATATTTTGAAAATTCCATGAAAAAATATTGAGAAGTTTTTAAGGTATCCTGTGCGTTATGCACAGAAATGTCGTTTTGAGTAAAATTACTTCAAAGTTTCGGAAACGCCGCTTCATCTATTGAGCAGGTACGATTCTAAAAGCCATAACTTCTGTTCAAATGGGGATTTCAAGGAAACAATTATATCAAAATATTAAAAGAAGTAGGAGTTTAAGATATAAAAAAATTAAAAATTCGAAAATTTTGAAGCTTTAAGGGTTCTGAGACACCTTAACGAAGTTTTACATTTTTAACATATTTTGGATGAGTAAAGGAAACACAATTTAATCTTATTTTATCTCTACTAAATCACAAAATATCACTTGTCCACTAAAATACTCTTATAAAATAGTAGCCAGTAATAGTCACAGTTGCAACTAGAGTCGGTTGTTCTTTTCTGTGTTCCAACGGTTATTTTTATAATGTTCCATAAAAAAATACCATAAATTAGTTCCTTAGAGAATGTAAAATAACAAACAAAGTAAGTTTTGAACTGAATTAAATGGGAGACTTAAAATTACTTTCACTCACGAATAAAGCTTAGTTGCAACACAATGCATGAAGAGAAAGGAAAAGTTCCTTAATTAGAGAGGATTTTTTTAGATAACTTGTTGCTAGAACAATGTGACACAGACAGATGATTGAAACAGTAATTATACGGAAAATTATAACGCAAATCCTTCTAAAAGTTTTAGATATCAAACACTTGGGGAAAATATATGTTGTTCAAATATTCTTATATTGATTTTATAAGACTTGATTACATTACCAATCGAAGATTTGACCAAATATCAAATTTTTATTAAAAATGGATCGCGTTAATGATGGCCAACATACGGATTATGACGTAACGCATATTGATGTATAATCAAAAACATAATAAAAAACAGCACAAGAAATTATTTATTTTTCAATGCATTCGTTTATCTATCATTGTTTGGGGAGGGGGGGGGGGAACAATTACTACTTTTAAGGCTGCTAATCACCCAGCTACCGAATTCCCCTAGGTAATGTTAAGTCTATGGGCGTTTGATGCATTCTTATATTTAAAATATCTTCTCGGGAAATCAATATTTTTAACTTCTTTTTCTGTGTTTTCTTCTCAAAGGATGTCCCTTTTTTCTTAGTTTTCAAAATATTTCTAAAATCCACGCTTAATTTTATATGAAATGTTAAAAATTTTACTCCCAGTTCATCAGTTTTTAAAACATAGAATATTAAATTCAGCATAGATTTTAGAAATATTTTGAGAACTATGAAAAAAGTGTCATCCTTTAAGAAGAGAACACTGAAATAAATAAAAAATATGAATTTCCTGAGGAGATTTTTGAATATAAAAATGTATCAAACGCCCATAGACTTAACATTACCGAGGGGAATTCGGAAGCCGAGTGCCTAGCAGCCTTAACGATATAAATCTGAAAAGTAATAATGCAGTTTTGATTCTTTTTAAATGATTCGAAAGGGGAAAAAAACCGACTCAAAATAATTTTGCGTATTTAATTGGAATTTGTAAACTTTCCAAAAACATTGTTCATATATATAATGATTTGCAGTAAAGATTCGAAAAGGATTTTTTTTTCTAATCGTCACTACACCTAAATAATTGTTCAAGAAATAAATCTCACTCACTCTTTGAATATATTAACCCTCGATACATTAATAACGATACTTGAATATTAAACTATTTTATCAACCGAATCCTTCAATTGGGATTTAGCTTAAAGCTCCATAATTGATGGGTGGCAAACGCTGATCCCGGATGACCGAGCGCGAGATTAATCCAAATGACCATATATATGAGGCATTCTCACAAAATTTTAACTTTCAGGAATACAAATCTGGTGAAATTAAACTTAATAAAATAACATTTTTAACTTATAGACGAATGCCTTAATGATTCAAAATAAAGAAAAAATGGTCAGCAGCGACGATTTTTTTTTTTTTTTTTTTTTTTTATTTAACCGAGGTTTAAGTTAAACTTGCGAGTTTAATTTTCCTTGACATTTTACCTCTATAACTTTTTTTTTTTTCGAAATTTTTACTTATAATGAATTTGCATAGTACCCACAGAACATTCAAATAAGAAATAATAACAATGTAGTATTTTTAGTACAAAATTTTGTATAACACAGTCTTAAAGGGATGTTAAGGAAGAGACGGTAAGGAAAAAAGGGGGACGGTAAGGAAAAAAAGGGAGACGGTAAAGGATAAAAAAGGGGGACGGTAAAGGATAAAAAAGGGACGGTAAGGAGAAACAACTTCGAAATTGCTCATCAAACGTGGCAACAAATGAGGTGCGTTCGTAATATCTCTAGTTTTATAAATATTTTTTGAACCGCATATTGTACTGAATGTATATTTTAGTGCACTTCATAAGTGCATATCAATTTCATTCTGTTCGAAAGTCTGTAACATCGTTAAAATGCACTTGAAATAATTTTTTCCCAGTCCTTAATGTAATGGAAAACTTTTGACTGTCCCTGTAATTAAACTATGCATCCGATTTTCATAAAATTTGAAATGACTCGACAAAATTATGCAACAATTATATATTTTAAATTTCAAACGATTCGGTCGGGTAGTTTTTGCGCTGTTATATGCGGACGGACAGACGGACTGAACGACGACTATAGGTGCTATGTATTCACATAATTACGAACGCACCTAAAAAGGGACGGTAAGGAAAATTACCACCTATTTTTAGGCGAATCATATTAAGACTAAGTGATAGTCACAATATTCATTGATTTTTAGCAACAGTAATTTACATAGGATTAAATTTAAAAAAATTAAATTTACCTCGAAAAGAGCAGGAGTAAACCTTGGGAACGGTAAGGCTACCAATAAAGCCACGATGTTTGAAATTGATATTTAAATGCTGATTTAAATTCTGCAGTAAATTTCCTGTTAAAGAATTTTACCCATTCTTTCTCTAGCATACTTCTGCATGAGAAAAAAGTTGAAAAAAATTCTGTGGCTGCATCTGAAGAGATTTTCTGTATAAATTTAGCAAGAGGGACGGTAAGGAATCTAAAATCCAGTGACAGAGTTCAAAAATAATAACAACCGTAAAAATCTGTACAGGTTAATTTTTTGTTACATATTTATATAAAAAAATAGTCCCAGTTTCGGAAAAATACATCGAATTACTTTTATTGAAACAATTTTATACAGACAGCTCCAAACTTAAAAATCAGCAACAGGGACACGGGACGGTAAGGAATTTCGTGGTATATTTGGACCCCCAACATCGTCCCAAACTTATTTATCTCGTTAATATTTTTATGCAGTCATGCAATGGAATGTTTTCCAGTATAAGAAATAAATAAAACCCAAGAATATGTACTAAAATAAAAATTATTATCCAGGGACTTGTTACTCTAGTCAAAATTATGTAAGAATACCTCATATATTATCGAAACAAAGTTAAAAAAAAAAATCTCCAAATATCTGCTACTTTTCATTTTTCTAAGTGCGTTTGTGTATGGTTACGATATGTGTGAGACTGATTTTTTTCTGGAGCAATACATCCTTTTGCCTCTAGCTTTTATCTTCTAATGGCTTAAAAAATCACTGGTGGCTGATTAACTTAGGCATTCCTCAATCTCTTTTCTTCTCGAAAAAGTTAGTAATGAATGAAATACTTTAGACAGAAGATGAAGATTTGGGTTTTGGTTACTATGCATTAAAAAAGATGCGTGTGTGGTTATTTGTTGTGTTATATTTATTATTTGTAATGATAAGTGTGTAGGCGTCAAAGTTCGTGACTATGCCTCTGTGCCAAGCTTATCAATATTTTTAAGGATATTAACTATGGTTCTTATCATGATAAAACCTGACGTGATAAAAAATAGTGCGAGAAACATGTTTATCTGTAGAGTTAAGTTGCAAAGGGTAAAAAAAACCGGACTTAATCCCGAGAATAAATCGGGTGTCTTGGGAAGGAAATTTTAAATATTTCCGGGAGTTTTCAGAAATTTTCAGGCATGGACATTTAAAATTTTTTTAATGATTTCAATTTTTGTTAATGTAAACAAAATGTTAAAAAAAATTAAATTTACATGAAAATTAACGAAATATTTGCCTAATTTGCAGAAATAAGAGAAAATAAAATAGCATAAGTAATTTGACATTTTAATCATTATTAAGTAAAAACTGAGAGAGGCAGATGATAGATTCATCTTGTATAACATGAATGTAAAATCACTTCTGTTCTCTGTCTCATGAAAACGAAAAAATGACTACGAAAGAAAAAAAAAATCAATGCAAAAATGCAATGAAACTCTCTAGAAAATTAATACAGATTATGCATGAATAGTAGATATACTAGCTAACAGAAATCAAACAATTTTAATTTTTAAGGAAATATGCAAATCATCACCAATTTCCAGCTGCTATTGTTGTACAGCTATGAGTTTGAATAAATTAGAAAAACTTAAAGTGTAAAATCATACGTTTTGTAAATTCATAATGAAAAATCTGTCTTAAACTTTTTAGAACAACAACTGAAATTTCTTTAAAATAAAATTTTCAAATTGAAAAATGAGTGGTTTTGTTTGGTTTGAAAACTCCTTTAATTTTTCCAATATTCCCCAAAATTTATTCCGGGTTTATTCCCTAAAATTCCCTGGTTTATTCCCGCCCCTCAAATTCTGCGGGTTTTTCGGAACTCTATTTATCTGTTACTTTTAATGAAAATACTATGATTACAGTGACGTCTTACGGCATAATCTTAATCACAGATAATGCAATCTTGGTTCTTTCAGGGATAATTCGGACCAGTTATTTTTCAATTATTTGTGTCTAATCTGCAAGATTTCGAAAATAACATTTAACTATGGTTAAAGATACAATATAGTTAGCAACAAGAATAATAATAATAATAAAATTCATGAATAACTATTTTCTAGATAAATCAATTCACTCTTTGAATATTTAATCTTAGTTCACGAAACAGTGATATTGATTCTTGAATATTAAACCATTTTATCAACCGAATCCTTCGTTTGGGATTTAGCTTAAAACTACATAAATGATGGGTGGCTAACATTGCTTCCGAATGAGTGAGCATGCGATCAATCAAAGAACCATACATATTCCCAGAACAAAGTAAAAAACTCCAAATAATCTGCTACTTCTCATTTTTCTGAATGTGTATGCGTGTGGTACGATATGTGTGGGATTTCCTTTTTTTTTTTTTTTCTGTAGCAATACATCCTTTGCCATTTTTGCTTTTCCGTTCTAATGGCTTAAAAAATCTCTTGAGGCCGATTAACTTAGGCATTTCCCAATCTCTTTTCTTGGAGAAAAAAAGTTAGTGACGGATGAAATACTCCAGAGCGAAGATGAAGAATTGAGTTTTGGTTACTATGCATATAGAAAGATGTAGTTATTTTTCGTATTATATTTATTCTTTGTAATGATAAGTATCTAAAACAGAGGTCTGCACGGGACGGAATTTCCAGGCCTAGGCCAAGGGCCGGCCCGCTGGAAAAACTAAAATTTTGGCCCGGCCCGACCCGTGCAAAAATTTAAAAAATCAGACCCGATTCAATTTCTACAAAAAATTCCGATGTTTCTTAACATAGAATTAAGATTATTTTCTAAAATACTGCATAAATATATATGGGAAAATTTAACTACGTATTTTAGGTTACTGTATGTTTGCAAACCAGAGCAAACAAAATAGCAACATTAATAATCCCTTTGACTCATTAGACTCTTAAATTCAAATATGGATTCATTAAAAACATTAATGTGTTCAGAATGAAAAAAAAAAGATGGTTGAAAACAGCTTCTGAAGCCGTATAATCAAAAAAGGAGATTTTTGAGAATATTTTTCTGTAATTTATTGAGGTATAT